>OY728122.1:432759137-435259137 GCA_963277665.1 Viscum album | reverse complement strand
CTTGGGTGTTTCTGGAGTCAGCGTTCGGGTATAGTGTTTGTTGACGTATAAGGTAGGTGACTTTGTGTTCATTTTCCAACTGTCGTGCGTTTTTGTGCATTTTCGTGCCACGAACCCATGTTGGGGTGTCATGTGGCTGAGGTCGTTGCTATATTTAATGCCTAGAATTGCATAGGTGATTTAATTGTGATAATAAAATGCTGGTTGGGATCGTTGCTTGGATCTGGAACCACCCCCAGGGTGTATTTCACTGTTTAGCCGTTTGGCCAGGATACCCGAGGGTATGCCTTTAAAGTAGTAATTATAGAATTTCCTTGAGAGGAATTTCTTGTTATTGCTTGTTTACCTGTTGGTCATGGCCCGGTTACCTGTTTGGCCTGAGGGAGTTATTGTGATTAGCCTGAGGGCGTGACTGTTTAGCCAGAGGGCTGTCGTTATTCTGCCTGAGGGAAACCTTTCGTGCCTGAGGGCATGACTTCTATGCCTTAGGGCGACACTTCGTATGCCTGAGGGTGAGAATTTCTATTACGCCTGAGGGAAATACATGCGGGTTGGATTCTGTATGGCCTAAGGGCAATCCTAAGGGCATGGTTACTGTTTTAGCCTGAGGGCACGGTTCTTGTTAGCCTGAGGGCTTGGTGCTATTGAGAACAAGAATGTTACTGAATTAAAGAAATTAAATGAATAATAAAACGACAATTTAATTGTTAAGTTAGTTACTTTTTAGAACTACTTACTTTATCGCATTTTATTACTGCACACTATCGTTGCATGCTTACACGCAGTTGGGCACGGGCCTTTGGTGGGTGCCTACTGAGATATATTTCTCACACCCTGTTTGGGTAACATTTTTTGGCCCAAACAGATTACATTTCTACAGGTGTAGATAGGGGCAAGAGTCCCTATTCAGGTACTTGACTGTTGCTGAAGAGTAGGAGGGCATGGGACCGAGCCTAGGCTCGCGATGCCGCTGCCAGCTGTTTTGCTTCATTTTGCTGTACTCTGCTTTTGTTGTACTGTACTGATATATAACATGTTCTGGCTGTTTTCTTAGAACTTGAAACATGTAGCATCATCACTTATATATTGTGGTTACATCCACTGCTGTAGTTATTTCAGTTGTGTATGTTTTCTACTTCCGTTGTCATTGTATGTTTTATTTAAATTCTGTTACGCTACACTTTGACAAAATGAGGGCATAGTTTCCACACTATCAGACCTGGGCCCTCTCTGCTAGTCGGCAGCCTCTAGCGTTTGGGGAGATGCGCCTGAGGTCACGTGGCGAACCGGGCTCGGGGCACCCGTTGCGTGGCACCCGGGTCCGGGACGTTACAAAGTGGTATCAGAGGGGTTTCTTTTCTTGACTTACTATTTGGATCCGTAGTCAGGGATAGGACATAATGGTAGTTGGTAATAAGTTGTGCCCAGGCGTAGCTAACCCGTGTATAGGGAAACGCCAGTCTACCTCGTATTTTGCATTCCTTGGATTTTTCAATTTTCCGGTTGATATGTTTTCACCGTTGGGTGACGCACGTGGATTGTGTTGTTATATGTTATCTATGGGTTCTATTTAGTTGCAACCCGATGAGATGAGGGTATGCCGTCTCTTGAATCATATAGGCACATGCTAGATATCACATACCATGCATAGTTTCCATGCCATGTAGGTGCATTATAATTTGCATGTGGTTGTGATTATTATTATGCTAGAAAAGCATGCTGTTGTGATAGTTGTGTGATAAATACATGCCTTGTGATATGTTATTTTAGTTGAGCTTGTTTATATAATGGACGCCAAACTTTGGTTTTTGGGGAGTATGAGCCCCCATTGACTGGAATTTGGTGGGTTATTGACTGATTGTTGGTTATAACACGTATAAGATGTCAAACTTTGATTCGTGGGGAGTATGGGCCCCCACGGGTCAGAATTTGACACTTAGGTATTTTCTGGGTTATGGAGAAGTTTCTGAGGCATACTGTCCGGAATCCCAGTATACACGCCGTGTAGTATTTTTATACACGTCGTGTATGTTCTTCTGTTTGGGAAGAAAAATTAACTTTTTGAGTACACGCCGTGTACCTGGTGTACACGTCGTGTAGTCTCTTCCCGAGTCACAAACCGTGTGGGCGGCGACACGGGGTAGGGAAGGGCTTGGGTAAAACACGTCGTGTAGGTCTATGCACACCGTGTAGTGTTGACCTGGGGTCCGGTCGTGTAACTAACAACACGGGTCGGTAAACTCCTTCACAGAACACGTCGTGGAAATAATGCACACGCCGTGTGGTGTGACCTGGGGACTCGGTCGTGTAACTAACAACACAGGTCAGTGTCACCTCTCCTTGAACACGTCGTTTACCTATGGGACACACCGTGTAGTCTTGTCTGAGAACAGACCGTGTGGTGATTAGTCGTGTGGCTGGGAAACGGGATGGTGTTCATGCCGTATGCGGGTGTAACACGCTGTGTAGTTGTAAGCTGCGTAGTCAGCCATGTCACAGACGACACGGGCAGTTGTAAAATAACACCGTACATGTCGTGTAGATATTATACACGCCGTGTAGATTTGTTGAATGGAAGCCGTGTGGCTTAGCCGTGTAGAAGGACCCGGGAAGGGGAAGGGAAGTCGTGTACACGCTGTGTAGTTTTTTCTGGAAAAATTTTAAATGCTTTCTTCCTCTTGTTCCTTTGTGGTTCCTTCATTTTCAGTCTTAATAATCTTGAATCTGAGGCGTGCTTTTGACCTTGTAGAGTCATACCGCCTAGATGACCGCGAGTTGTTTTCCAGGAGAGCAGCGATAATTATACTCCGGAGATGGTGGACCATGGGCTACCAGTGGATCCACCAGTAGAGCCAGATGCGGCACCAGCTGTTATACCAGACACAGGCGCAGAGGTGCAGTTCCGTGAAGGTTTAATGCAGTTTATGCAGACCTTTCAGGGAGCACCACAGGCTGCTACATCTATGGCCGAGCTGACACGTATCTTCTAGCAGTATCATCCGCCTACGTTTTCAGGGGATGGCGGACCGTAGGCTGCAGAGTCTTGGCTGGGGTCGATGTAGACTATTTTCGAGCATCTTGAGACACCTCTAGGGCGGAGGGTCAAGATCGCGACTTATATGCTACATGATTCATCCAAGAGGTGGTGGGATGTTACCACCCAGTCAGAGCATCACAAGGACATGGCGTGGGAAGATTTTTAGGCAGTCTTCTATGACTTCTTTTTTCCTGAGACACTGAGGGAAGATAGAGCTCGAGAGTTCATGAATCTGCAGCAGGGTGCTATGTCATTGATGGACTATTCTGCTCATTTTACGGAGCTTCAGCGCTTTTCACCCGTACTGGTGGGTGATGAGACGCTGAGAGCTAGACGTTTTGAGGATGGTCTTCGGTATGACATCTGAGCGCTGGTGAATGTTTTCAGGTTGCCTACTGTACACGTGATTGTGAACCAGGCACTGATTTCATAGAGGAACCTGCGGGAATCTAGTGGTGTGGGCCAGGGCGGTTCAGCACCAGTTACTAGTACTATTTCTACTAGCAAGAGGAAGAGACCGATAGACTCCTCTCCAGGTGGCAGTACCAGCCAGGAAGCTTCTTTAGTTGGCCCGATCAGGTGCTACCAGTGTGGTAGAGAGGGGCACAAGAGGTCGTAGTGTCCACGAGACCCAGTTGAGTGCCGAGCTTACGGCAAGATGGGTCATGTGCAGCACTTTTGCAGGGCGTTTCTACCAGTGTCTAGTGAGAGGGGTTCTGTGCAGACTCTGCATACGGGAGAGGGACCAGTGGCTTCTTACCAGTCTGAGAATTGGAATACGTCAGGGCGTGCAGGCAGAGATGGTGGTCGTGGTCGTGGTAGCCAGACACCAGGATCTCAGAGGCAGTAGGGTGGGACAGCTCAGAGTAGCCAGGCTGTGTCATAGGGCCGCGACACTGGTCAGGCATATGCAGTGCAACAGACCCAGTAGGAGCAGGATCCTGGACCCTCTACAGTCAGAGGTACTATTCTAGTAGCTTCTGTCTTGTCCTCAGTACTTTTTGATACGGGTGCTACGCATAGTTTCATATATGTACCTGTTGTGGAGAGCCTTGGGCTCTATGTTTCTTCTTCTTCTGATATCATGACACTAGACACTCCATTGGGGACTAGAACGGATGGTGTGCGTCAGTGCAAGGAGTTCCCCCTTGAGTTTGATGGGTGTCACTTTCTTTGGGACCTCTATGTCTTAGAGATTACGAGCTATGACGTCATTCTCGGGATGGACTGGTTGGTTCCCTTCAGAGCCTTTATAGACTGCTATCGTCACAGGGTGTGTTTCACGTCACCAGAGGGTGGAGAGTTTCTATACATGGGTGAATGGGATGTTCAGGCGAGTCGAGCTGGACTAGAGCATCATGGGCGAGGTGGAGTCACAGCCCAGATTGCGAGCTTGTATCTGGATGTCCAGGGGACTTGTCAGACGGATTTCCCTCCAGTTGTCAATCGTTTCAGGGATGTCTTCCCGGACGACTTTTCAGGTCTTCCCCCGGTACGTGAGGTGGATTTATCTATCGAGCTAGTGCCAGGAGCAGCACCGGTGTCCATTCCTCCTTATAGGATGGCCACACCTGAGTTTCAGGATCTCAAGAGGCAGTTAGAGGAGCTACAGGTGAAGGGTTTTATCCGACCTAGTACTTCTCCTTGGGGTTCTCCGATCCTTTTTGCGAAGAAGGCGGATGGTACCCTTAGGCTTTGCATGGATTATCGGAAGCTAAACCAGTTGACGGTTAAAAACTGATATCCCTTACTGAGGATAGATGATCTGTTTGATCAGCTTCGTGGAGCACGAGTGTTCTCGAAGATTGACTGAAGATCCGGATATCATCAACTACGTGTTAGACCATCTGATATACCTCTCACAGCTTTCAGTAGTAGGTATGGTCTATATGAGTATACGGTTATGCCATTCGGACTCACGAATGCGCCAGTAGTTTTCATGGCTCTGATGAATTGTGTGTTCCATCCATATCTTGACTCTTTTGTGGTAGTATTTGTGGACGACATCTTGGTGTACTCCCACACTCGACACGACCATGCCACCCATCTAGAGATCGTATTGAGTACACTAAGAGAGTATCATCTATATGCAAATCTCTCAAAGTGCCACTTTTGGATGGACCAGATTCACTTCCTGGGTCACGTTATCTCACAGGAAGGAGTTGCAGTAGACCTAGAGAAGGTGAGAGCAGTAGTTTCCTGGGAGCAGCCTAAGAACGTGTTTGAGATATGGAGTTTCTTAGGGCTAGATGGATACTACAGATGCTTCATACAGGATTTCTCCCGCTTAGCAGCACCGTTGACAGGTCTGACTAAGAAGGGTATGAAGTTTGTTCGGTTGGAAGCTTGCGAGGCAGCTTTTCAGGACTTGAAAGGAAGATTGACATCATCACCGATACTAATACTCCCAGAGCAGGGGAAGAGCTATACAGTTTACTGTGATGCATCAGGGATTGGTCTGGGAGCTGTTTTGATGTAGGGTGACTGAGTTGTCGCGTACGGGTCTCGGCAGTTGAGGCCACATGAGAGGAATTACCTGACACATGATCTCGAGTTGGCTGCAGTTGTACATGCGTTGAGTTGTTGGAGACACTATCTATTGGGAGAGCATTTTGTGGTTTTCACCGACCACAAAAGCCTCAAGTACATCTTTACTCAACGTGACCTTAATATGAGGCAGAGAAGGTGGGTTGAGTACCTATCGTCCTTTGATTTTGAGCTTACCTATACACCTTGTAAGGGTAATGTTGTAGCTGATGCACTGAGCTGGAAGAATCAGGTACAGGTAGTGCAGGAGGCCAGTGGTGAGTGGGAGCTCATGGCTTTGTTCTCTGAGATGCATCTGGAGGTGCATGATAGACAAGGGCAGACTTATCTTTCCTCATTAGCTGTGACTTCTACCCTCCTGGATAGAGTGAGGATGAGTCAGATATCTGATTCAGAAGGCCTAGTTCTACGGGAATCGGTGGCAAGTGAGGACCCTCCTCCCGGTTGGACGATAGGCGACGACGAGGTTTTGCATTTCCATGGAAGAGTATGGGTTCCAGGGGATATACGTGAGGAGATGATGCGAGAATTTCATGCTTCAGCTTGGGCAGTTCATCCCGGGGTTACTAAGACATACCGAGACTTGAGACGTCAGTACTGGTGGCCGGGTATGAAGAGAGAGATAGCTGGGTCTGTTACAAGATGTTCCACCTGTCAGCAGGTGAAGGCAGAGCATCAGAGACCAGCTGGACTGTTATAGCAGTTACCCATTTCGAAGTGGAAATGGGATGATGTCGCGATGGATTTCGTGACGGAATTTCCGAGGTCACCTCGTGGCAATGACGTCGTGTGGGTTGTTGTGGACAGACTCACGAAGGTAGCTCACTTTTTTTTCGATCAAGGAGACCTTCGGTGTTAACGAGCTCGGGAGGATGTATATCCGAGAGATCGTACGTCTTCATGGGGTCCCTCATTCTATCATTTCAAATAGGGACGCCCGCTTCACGTCTCGTTTTCGGTAGAGTTTTTAGAGGGCGCTGGGTACATAGGTGCTTCTGAGCACAACATACCACCCTCAGACAGATGGCCAGTCAGAGCGGACGATACAGGTGCTAGAGGACATGCTGCACGCATGCATCCTAGACTTTGGGGGCTCTTGGGAGAAGCATATACCCTTAGTCGAGTTTTCATATAACAATAGTTTTTAGGAAACTATTGATATGGCACCATATGAGGCTTTATATGGTAGGACATGCCGATCACCTTTGTGCTAGTTAGAGGCAGGTGAGGCAGCTTTACTGGGGCCACAGCTTGTGCAGGAGACATCTGAGCAGGTCCAGTTGATTCGGAAGCGGATGGCTACCACGCAGTCTCGTCAAAAGTCTTATGCTGATCGTCGTAGAGGACCTTTAGAGTTCGTGGTCGGGGATCAGGTTTTTCTATGTGTTTCGCTGAGGCTGGGACACAAGTAGATCAGGAGATAGGGTAATCTTTCACCGAGGTATGTGGGGCCACTCGAGATTCTGGAGAGAGTCGGGCTGGTTGCCTATCGGTTGCAGTTACCGCAACGATACCGAGCCATGCACGATGTCTTCCACGTGTCTCAGTTGCGTCGCTACCATTCGGACCCGTCTCACACCTTTCAGCCAAAGTAGGTTGAGATTCAGCATGATGCGTCCTTTGAGGAGCATCCAATCTGTATCATTGACAGGAGCATGAAGGTTCTCCGAGGCCGGTCAGTTCCTCTCGTACGGGTGCTATGGCAGAATGGCCGAGTGTAGGACGAGACCTGGGAGCGGGAGGCTGACGTACGTGCTCAGTGTCCAGAGATGTTCTGAGCTTTATCTTCGCCACCCTTGGAAGGGCAATTCGGGGATGAATTGCTATAAGGGGGAGAGTTTGTAAGAACCTGGTTCTTATTTTGGAGGTACGAGCTTCTTCTTTTTCCTTTTCCTTAAGTGTTTTGAGAAAATATGGAAAATGGGGAAAAATCACAAATTTTGGAACTACATGTTGTGTACCTTATCCACACGCCGTGTACTTTTGGCCGTGTTGGGAAGAGTACATGGGGCGTGTAGCCCTACCAGCGCCGAAGGGTATAGGAACCGACTACACGTCGTGTAGTGGAACCTTACACGTCGTGTAGTCAGTCGGCAGGCTTGAATAGTAAGGCAGTGGAGTCACCGCCAGCTGGGCGACTGTACACGCCATGTACTTGGAATTACATGTCGTGTACTCAGGTCGACGGATGAACAGTGTGGCGGTGCAGCCAAATGAACAGTTAAATGAAAGGAGTACACGCCGTGTACTCAGAAGTACACACCGTGTACTTTGTTTTTTCGGCGTAAAATAGGCAGTAGCCTCCCCATTTGGAAGAGGAGGCGTTTGACCCATTTTGGAGCCAAAGGAGGAGGCCGGATCTTCGAAGACCCATCAGGCGTTCGTCTGGAATCCGATTCAACTTCAGACGATCTCTTTGGAACCGCACGGGTAAGCCCTTCCTCCTCCTGGTACCGTTCTTTCCAATTCTTCTCCCAACGTAAGTTATTTACGTTTGAATGGGTTTTGTTCTTCATCAAATCTATGTCGTTCTTGGGCGTTTCTGGAGTCGGCATTCGAGTATAGTGTTCGTTGACGTATAAGGTAGGTGGCTTTGTGTTCATTTTCCAACTATCATGAGTTTTTGTGCGTTTTCGTGCCACGAACCCATGTTGGGGTGTCATGTGGCTGATTTCGTTGCTATATTTAATGCCTAGAATTGCATATGTGATTTAATTGTGATAATAAAATGCTGGTTGGGATCGTTGCTTGGATCCGGAACCACCCTCGGGGTGTGTTTCACTATTTAGCCATTTGGCCAGGATACCCGAGGGTATGCCTTTAAAGTAGTAATTGTAGAATTTCCTTGAGAGGAATTTCTTGTTATTGCTTGTTTACCTATTGGGCATGGCCCGGTTGCCTGTTTGGCCTAAGGGCGTTGTTGTGATTAGCCTGAGGGCGTGACTGTTTAGCCCGAGAGCTGTCGTTATTCCGCCTGAGGGCAACCTTTCGTGCCAGAGGGCTTGACTTCTATGCCTAAGGGTGACACTTCGTATTCCTGAGGGCGAGAATTTTTGTTATGCCTAAGGGCAATACCTGCGGGTTGGATTCTGTATGGCCTGAGCGCAAGCCTGAGGGTGTGGTTACTGTTTTAGCCTGAGGACACGGTTCTGGTTAGCCTGAGGGCTTGGTGTGGTTGAGCACAAGAATGTTACTGAATTAAAGAAATTAAATGAATAATAAAACAGCAATTTAATTGTTAAGTTAGTTACTTTTTAGAACTGCTTACTTTATTGCATTTTATTACTGCACACTATCGTTGCATGCTTACACGCAGTTGGGCATGGGCCTTTGGTGGGTGCCTACTAAGATATATTTCTCACACCCTGTTTGGGTCACGTTTTTCGGCCCAAAGAGATTACATTTCTGCAGGTGTAGATATGGGCAAGAGTCCCTATCCGGGTACTTGACTGTTGCTGAGGAGTAGGAGGGCATGGGACCGAGCCTAGGCTCGCGATGCCGCTGCCAGCTGTTTTGCTTCGTTTTGTTGTACTCTACTTTTGTTGTACTGTGCTGATATATAACATGTTCTGGCTATTTTCTTAGAACTTGAAACATGTAGCATCATCACTTATATACTGTTAGTTACATCCACTGCTGTAGTTATTTCAGTTGTGTATGTTTTCTGCTTCCGCTGTCATTGTATGTTTTATTTAAATTCTGTTGCGCTACACTTTGACAAAATGAGGGCATAGTTTCCCCACTATCAGACCTGGGCCCTCGCTGCTATTCGGCAGCCTCTGGCGTTTGGGGAGATGCGCCTAAGGTCACGTGGCGAACCGGGCTCGGGGCACCCGTTGCATGGCACCCGGGTCCGGGACGTTACAATTCACAACAAATATAAAATATTAATAAAATATTAATAAAATATTAATATTATTATTATTAAAATAAACAGACATTAAAAATAATACTAATAAGTAATAAAATTTTAAAAATAAAAAAAAATTAAGCAATATCCATACCAATATGAAATAGAGAAATTGTAAATAGTTAATATTACAATAAGATACGAACTCAAATGTTTGTTACATGTAAAAAAATAACTGGGGGTGGATAATCTGGAAGACCTGGAGGAGATGGTTGAGGAAACTTCATCCCTAAACTATGAGTCAGACGGCGCATGCACTCCGTATGTTCCTACTGCCACTCCTCATATCGACGCATCTCCTCATCGTGCTGCTGATGATATCGACACATCTCCTCATCATGCTGCTCCTTCCACTACTGCTCCCGCTGATGCATCTGCTCCTCCTCCTGATTATTACTAATTATTACTAATTTAGCAATACTTAGCAATACTTAGCAAAATGAAAATTGCTTGAATAATGAAAGGAAATTTGGTAATCATCGTTGTGGAGATGATTACAAATTTCCCCTTCATTATCCAAGTAGTTTTCATTTACTAATTATAATTATATCTAATTATAACTAATAAAAAATTATATTATCAAAATTTATGAAAAAACAATATTAATATTATTAAAATAATAAAAAAATTAGAAAATATTAAAATTATCAATATTTGCAACAGGTTTTGCTCTATTCTTAACATATTCCAATCTCAAAGGGTCGTCAATTGTCAGGACATGCGCAATAAAAATTTTGTGTCAGCCATGTCCAATGTAAACTATATAATTGTCCTTGCATGGTTGATCACCTCGTAAGTAGTGTTGCAATAGGACGATCAAAGTAATGCCATTCTCATCTCTAAAAATCATCTCGCTCCCTTTACATAGATCATTCTTCCTTAAAAATTGGAGGGGACATTAGTATCTTCCCTTAAATTTTCAAGGAAGAATGGTCTATGTAAAGGGTTATGTGAGATAATTATTATTGATGAGAAGGGTGTGACTTGGGTTGTCCTATTACAACGCTACTTGCAAGGTGATCAACCAAGCAAGGAAAATTATATCTAATTATATCTAATTATATCTAATTATATCTAATTATATCTAATTATATCTAATTATATCTAATTATATTGAATTATATCTAATTATATATAATTATATCTAATTATATCTAATTATATCTAATTATATCTAATTATATCTAATTATATCTAATTATATCTAATTATATCTAATTATATCTAATTATTACTAATTATTACTAATTATTACTAATTATTACTAATTATATCGAATTATATCGAATTATATCGAATTATATCTAATTATATCTAATTATATCTAATTATATCTAATTATATGTAATTATATATAATTATATCTAATTATATCTAATTATTACTAATTATATCTAATTATTACTAATTATTACTAATTATAACTAATTATTACTAATTATTACTTATTATTACTAATTATTACTAATTATTACTAATTATTACTAATTATATCTAATTATTACTAATTATATCTAATTATATCTAATTATATCTAATTATATCTAATTATATCTAATTATATCTAATTATATCTAATTATATCTAATTATATCTAATTATATCTAATTATATCTAATTATATCTAATTATATCTAATTATATAGCTAATTATATAGCAAATTATATAGCTAATTATATAGCTAATTATATAGCTAATTATAGCTAATTATTACCAATTATAGCTAATTATTACTAATTATAGCTAATTATTACTAATTATAGCTAATTATTACTAATTATTACTAATTATTACTAATTATTACCAATTATATCAATTACTACCAATTATATCCAATTATTACGAATTATATCCAATTATTACCAATTATATCTAATTATTACCAATTATATCAAATTATTACCAATTATATCTAATTATTACCAATTATATCTAATTATTACCAATTATATCTAATTATTACCAATTATATCTAATTATTACCAATTTGTACTAATTTTTACCAATTATTACCAATTATTACTAAATATATCCAATTATTACTAATTATCTCTAATTATTACTAATTATATCCAATTATTACTAATTGTGGCCAATTATTACCAATTATTACTAATTATTACTAATTATTACTAATTATTACCAATTATTACTAATTATTACCAATTATTACTAATTATTACCAATTATTACTAAATATTACCAATTATTACTAATTATATCCAATTATTACTAATTATATCCAATTATTACTAATTATATCCAATTATTACTAATTATTACTAATTATTCCTAATTATATCTAATTATTACTAATTATATCTAATTATATCAAATTATTGCTAATTATTACTAATTATATCTAATTATTACTAATTATATCTAATTATCACTAATTACATCTAATTATCACTAATTACATCTAATTATCACTAATTACATCTAATTATTACTAATTACATCTAATTATTACTAATTACATCTAATTATTCCTAATTACCCCTAATTATTGCTAATTACCCCTAATTATTGCTAATTACCCCTAATTATTGCTAATTACCCCTAATTATTGCTAATTACCCCTAATTATTGCTAATTACCCCAAATTATTGCTAATTACCCCTAATTATTGTTAATTACCCCTATTTATTGCTAATTACCCCTAATTATTGCTAATTACCCCTAATTATTACTAATTACCCCTAATTAACCCTAATTATATCTAATCATGACTAAATTCAGCTAATTATCTATAATAATCTCTAATTATTGCAAATTAGCACTAATTATTTATAATTATCACTAATAATATCAATTTTTTACTAAAAATAAATATAAATAAAAATCAATTTAAATATAATTTAATTACAACTAATAAACAACAATTACAATTAACAAAATAAATTAAAAAAATATAAAAAAAATAAAATATAAATACCTTAAACTTTGATATTCTGAAGGTATTGGCGTCTTCCAATTGCTCTTGTATAAAAAAATTTAACTAAAAGAAATTTTTTCCTTAAAACTGGAGAATGAAGAGAGAGGGAGATGAAGATCTGAGTGATTTGAAAAAAAACGGATGGGGTATGTATAGGTCAGATTAGTTGCGATGGGGTTATTTGCGACGGGTTTCCCGTCGCAAATGGTGGTATTTGCGACGGGGCTCGTCGCAAATACGATCGCCCGCATTAATTACAGTCGGCGGTTAAAATGGTATTTGTGACGGGTCCCGTAAAAAATACACATCTGCCGACATAGGATTTGCGACGGACGGATTTGCCCTTCGCAAATGGTATTTACCGCCGTCGGGCTTTTGCGACGGGGGGTGCGTCCCCGTCGAAAATACTCTTCCCACGTTTTGGTGCCACAACTAAAAAAACGGTTTATATCAGTGCTCAAAATGGGCTTTAACAGCGCTCTAAAGCACAGCGCTAATATAGGGGGGTCCCTTTAATCAGCGCTCCGAAAAGCGCTGATAAAGGCCCCTTTTATCAGCACTAAAAAAAGCGCTGATAAAGGACCCCTTTATCAGCGGTTTTTTTAGCACTCATAAAAAGGGCATTTATCGGCGCTTTTAAAAAGCGCTGATAAAGGTCAAAAAAATTAAAACAAATTAAAAAATAAATAATGCGGGAGTGCTTTTTTCAGTGCTTGACACCCCCTTTATCAGCGCTAGGAGGTCTCTCGCGCGCTGCCCTTCCCGCGCATCCTCTTACGAGCGCGCGCCCCTTCGCTTCCACCAGAACTCGAACCCGCAACCTCCCCGCTTTCGCGGCTGCACCTTTACCACTAAGCCATTTCGTTTTGTTCTCTATTTAATGATATATCTATATATATAGTTATATTTATTCATATATTGATATAGATTCATATTAATATAAATATATTTATTCATATATTAGTATATATATATATATTAATTCATATATTAATATAATTATATATATATATTTTTAGTTATAATTTTTTATACGTATATTTATTTGTATATTAATATATACTTATAAGATGAGTTTTAAATACATTTATTAAAAAAATATGTTTTTTATGTGTGTTTATAAATAAATAAATAAATACATACATACATATATATATACAACACACAAACACACACACAGAGACACATATATATTTACGAATAAATACATATATATGTGTATTTGAGAAGTCATAGATTGTTAAAACGACCATAACTTATAATATTAGTTTTAAATACATTTATGAAAAAATATGTTTTTGATGTGTGTTTATAAGTAAATAAATAACTACATACATATATACATATATACAACACACAGACACACACACAGACACACAGACACACACAGACACATATATATTTACGAATAAATAAATATATGTGTATTTGAAAAGCCATAGAATGTTAAAACGACAATAACTTATAATCTAGAATCCTGTTTAAATACTACAACCGGTAAAATAGAAGAAAATGAAACAATCTTCGATATGATATGTGGTACAGGCCTAATAGACATCCATATCAGAAGTTATACTTGTTTGAATGTTAACAAATCGGGGGTATCCCGACTAAAAACTCATTTTTTGGAGGCCTTCTGGGCCTTTTTTGGCCTTGGAAAATGTGACAGAGGCTTTGTTTGGATCACTAGTGCGTAGAGCTCGTTGCAGGTTTCGATTTGATATGCTGTAGAGCTCAAACGGACACCCGGATCAAAAGTTATGTCCGTTTGAAATTTGAGTTGCATTTTCAACTTATTTTAGATCTTTTATTAATTGTTTTGATTTTTTGTGTTTTCAAATTGTTATGAAATGGTTTTAATCGATAATAATTAGAAAATTATTAATTAATAATATTTTTTAAAAATATTTTAAAGCTGTTTTCACTAAATTTCTTATATATTAATTGTAATAGTCTATTTATACATATATAAAACATATTTAAAAAATATATATTATTTTTATATACGAATAAATATACTTATATAACAATATATTATTTTTCATGATTTTTTTTGAAACTTAAAATTTATCAGCGTTAGGGAAAAGCGCTGATAAATCCCCCCTTTATCAGCGCTACTAAAAGAAGCACTGATAAAGGGATCCCCTTTAACAGCGCTAAAAAAAGCGCTGATAAAAGGGGGGGCCTTTACCAACGCTAAAAAAACGCTGATAAAGGGGGCATTTATCAGCTCTTTTTTTAGTGTTGATAAAAACGCCCATTTATCAGCGCTTTTTTTAGCACTGATAAAGGCCGCATTTATCAGCACTTTTTTTAGCGCTAAAAAAAGTGTAGCGAATCCCTTGCCCGTTTTTGTAGTAGTGCACGCAAACCACGCCAAACCTATTGTGACGGGTCGCCTATTCTCGTCACAATTAACCTATTGTTTGCGACGGGAAAAGACTCTCGTTGTTAATACGTATTTTGTTGGACCTTTTGCGACGGTATATATTTCCGTTGCAATTGACCCGTCACAAAAAACCACTTTTCCCCTAGTGACACAACTCAAATCAAACAAAACTAAACCACAAAAATGAATATTAGAATAAGAACAAAAGGAAACAGATGAGGATGAGCGGAGAAATCACCAAAGATCAATGATGGGAAGCCGAGAATCTAACGTCGTCGAAAGGAATCTCAAACACTTGAAGTAGGGTTCACGGGGAGTAGGGTCCAGCAAGGAGGAGGAGAAGTAGGGTTCGCGTGGAGGAGGCTCCATGGAAGGGGTTCGAGGGGGAGGATAAGGAGTAGGGTTTGCGGCGGAGTAGGGCTAGCGGTGGAGTAGGGCTAGCGGCGGCGGAGTAGGGCTAGCGGTGGTGGAGTAGGGCAGCGACGGTGGAGGTCCGATAAAGAGAAGATCAGAGGGGGGGGAGTTGTCACAAGAGTGTAGTCCCGCGAGAGCTTGAGAGCACGATAAACAGAGGGCACTGTGCACCTTATTTTATAAAATTGGACTATGGTTTTATCAGTGCTGATAAAGAATTACCTTTATGAGCGCTTTTTTTGCTTAGCGCTGATAAATGGTGGTACTTCCTTTGCCCGTTTTTGTAGTAGTGTGGTACGTCTATTGTGCCAGGTACGGAAAACCTGTGAAGCACGAGCAATTCCAAGTCATGAATTTTCCCTCGACTCCTCCCCTCTCTCCCTCTCAAGAATAAGTGATGTTCTTCAATATTGAAGAACAGGCGATCAAGATCGATCGACGCAAGACATTCACTTCCCCGTGCTAGCACCTCGAAAGTGAGTGGTGTCAATCAGAGATAATTAGAGATTGTGTGGCTCACCACATGAGGGGTTATGGTTTGAATCCTCGCAAGCGCAACGAGACAATCCGAATATGATCAATATCATTATCGAAGAAAGTACTGAAGAACCAGATATTTTATTTCTTTACAAATAAAATTTAAACTAATTATAAACATGATGTGCACGATTTTCCCTAAAGGCTTCAGGGCTCTTATTTATTTAAATCTTTGATTCTATTTCATGAAGACTATCATTTATCGTCGTATTTATCTCGAAATAATCATTGATCATGGTAAAAATTAAAGTTGAGCGATGACCCAACCGCACTTCCGCTGCGTCCGAAACCTAAAATTTGTATGTCTTTTATTTATTTGTCTATTAGTTTTTAAGAAAGAACCTCTATGGATTTGACATCGATGATCGTTATACAAATTCCTCAACCAACTATTGAAGTATTAGAGATATTGATTGAACACACAAACCATAGGTACATACCATTATTATGGTGCACTGTTTTTTTTTACATATCATAATTTTATATTTTAGATCATTCTTTATTTAGGGCTAATCCTTCAATTTTTATAACACTAATTTATTGGATCATAATTTGTTACATTATTAATTAATCGATGAATGACTGTAGCAGTATATATCATTAACGAGCATAATATATATCATTTTGGTAATTCGTGTGCCTCACGGCAGAAACGTGGCACGGCCGCTAGCCGCTCAAAATTATGAGAACACCAGAGGCCCACGTGGTGCCGTCCCGAGTTTGATAAGTAAAATGTGTTTCACTCGTCTCCCAGAGAGAATAATGGGGCTGAGGACTCTTCCGGTGGCCACCCCAAGCGCCTTGCGTTGCCCCGCGGCGTCGGGGGCAGCATGGAGGAAGAGGGTTGGCGGTGGGAAGTCGATGTTATGGAGGAGGAGGATGGGGGAGAAGGAGGGAAGCGAGGAAGGGGCAATGGAGGAGGAAGAGAAGAAGAGCAATAAGCAGTCTCTGTTTGGGAGTATCACAGAAGCTCTTGATTTCTCGAAGGTGAGGTCGGAGGAGGACGCGGAACTGCTGGATGAGGCGAAGGAGGTCACCCGGTCGGGCGGGAGGATGAGCCGAGAGCAGGTAAGGCAAGATGGAATGGGTGAAATAGTGGAACGGATGGATGTGTGGTTAATGGACCAGGTTTGTGTTTATGGGCGCAGTACGCGGCGCTGAGGAGGAAGATCGGGGGCACCTACAAGGACTTCTTCAAATCCTACGTCGAAGGTGATTTTTTAAGGAGTTTTTTTTTTTTTTACGTTTTTCTGAAAAAATTTTTCTGAAAAACGGCCTAGGTCAAAATTTTTTTTAAAAATACGCTACAAAGGCGGCATCTGCGATGCCGCCTTTGTATTAGCGCACAAAGGCGGCATCTGCGATGCCGCCTTTGCTCCCCCGCGCCGCCTTTGGCCCGGATCGATGACATGGCAAAGGCGGCCGGGAGGAGGCCGCCTTTCGGCTCAGGGTAAGGCGAAAGGCGGCATCGCCGAAGCCGCCTTTGGCCATACGCAGAGGCGAAAGGCGGCTTCCGCGATGCCGCCTTTGCCTGAACTCCCTATAAAAGGGCGGCCACCCCCCCCCCCCTCTCCTCACTTCTTCATTGCAACCTCTCTCTCCAATTTGCTCTCTCTCTCTCTAAATTTTTTTTTTGCTGTGCGAGCTTTTACGAAGCTTCATTTAGAGGTATGTTTCTTTATTTAATTTAATGTTTTTATTTAATTAATTTAATTTTGTTTAGTTTTAAATCTTTCATTTGTTAAGCAGTTTAGGTAATTCTTAATATTTAGTTATTTAGTTTTTGTAATTAGTTATATATAGTTTTAAATAATTACTGTTAGGTAGTATAGATTAACTTAAGATTAACTTAAGATTAAGTATTTAGAAATTTTGGTAGCTTAAAGATTATGTGGTTATCTACGCAATTAAATTCCTGTCTGGATACAAACAAGTGGATGTGGCTCTGGCACAGATGTACATAGGGGTAAAACCCGAAAACACCGCTTCGAGCTAGACTCGAACGGGAACTGGTGCACGATAACGGGCCTTGCTGCATCCTGGTTTGACACTCCCGGGGAATATGCTTAAGATGATTCATATTTTCTTTATAAACTACTAAAATTTCTAAGAGAAGAAAAAACAAATCAGTATATTTATCAATGATAAATGATAAATATAATTTTATAGAATGAAATAAGGATATAAGAATTAACGAATTAAAGTTATTATTAGTTAATTATAAAATAATAGAATAAATAATGATTAGTTGTTATTAGTTAATTTTAGAATAATTAATAAATAACATAGGATTAAAACATGAATTAATATAATGATTAGCTAACGATACTAATGATCTGTATATTTATCAATGATAAATGATAAGTATAATGTTATAGAACCAAATAAGGACATAAGAATTAACAAATTAAAGTTATTATTAGTTAATTATAGAATAATAGAATAATTAACGATTAGTTATTATTAGTTAATTTTAGAATAATTAATAAATAACATAGGATTAAGCTTTCAAAAACCGCATACTTGAAACTTAAAATTTTTCAAGTACGTGACTTTGAAAGACCATAAAACATAAAATAGAAGACCAATATAAATGAAACTTAAAACATGGATTAAACATATAAAAAATAGTTTAAAACAAAAGCAATTTACAAAAAAATGTTAATGAAAAATAATTTATAAGCTTTCAAAACCGCCTACTTGAAACTTAAAAATGTTTCAAGTACGTGACTTTGAAAGACTGTAAAATATAAACTATAAAACGAATATAATTGAAACTTTAAACATTGATTAAACATATAATAAATAGTTGAAAACAAAAGAAATTTCTAAAAAAAAGTTGATGAAAAGAAATTTATAAGCTTTCAAAACCGCATACTTGAAACTTAAAATTTTTCAAGTACGTGACTTTGAAAGACCATAAAACATAAAATAGAAGACCAATATAAATGAAACTTAAAACATGGATTAAACATATAAAAAATAGTTTAAAACAAAAGCAATTTACAAAAAAATGTTAATGAAAAATAATTTATAAGCTTTCAAAACCGCCTACTTGAAACTTAAAAATGTTTCAAGTACGTGACTTTGAAAGATTGTAAAATATAAACTATAAAACGAATATAATTGAAACTTTAAACATTGATTAAACATATAATAAATAGTTGAAAACAAAAGAAATTTCTAAAAAAAAGTTGATGAAAAGAAATTTATAAGCTTTCAAAACCGCATACTTGAAACTTAAAATTTTTCAAGTACGTGACTTTGAAAGACCATAAAACATAAAATAGAAGACCAATATAAATGAAACTTAAAACATGGATTAAACATATAAAAAATAGTTTAAAACAAAAGCAATTTACAAAAAAATGTTAATGAAAAATAATTTATAAGCTTTCAAAACCGCCTACTTGAAACTTAAAAAATGTTTCAAGTATGTGACTTTGAAAGATTATAATTATATTACTAATTAACTAATTAATTATTATATAATTAATAGTTATATTAATAATTAACTAATTAATTATTATATAAGTAATAATTAATGAGTAATAATTAATAATTAATAATTTAATGAATAGTTATAATTAATATTTATATTACTAATTAACTAATTAATAATTACTAATTACTTATTAATAATTATTAATTACTAATTACTAATTATAATGAATAATTATAATAAATATTTATATTACTAATTAGCTAATTAATAATTAATAATTACTAATTAATTAGTTAGAATTATTAATTGTATTTCTAATTAACTAAATATTTATTATATATGTAATAATTATATTAATAATTAATTATTATATAATTAATGATAATATTACTAATTAACTAATTAATTATGACATATTTAATTATTAATAATTACTAATTAATAATTAAAAATTATAATGAATAAATGTAATTAAAAATTATAATGAATAAATGTAATTAAAAAATAAAAATATATATTTTTAAGAGAAAGGCGGCATCCGCGATGCCGCCTTTCACCCGCAGCGCAAAGGCGGCATCGCAGATGCCGCCTTGCCCCGAAATGCAAAGGCGGCATCCCGGATGCCGCCTTTGAGGTGCAGTTTTAAAATTTGTTTTGCCGGAACCGTTTTCTGGCAAATTTTTTTTTTTAAAAACGTAAACAAAAAAAAAACCCTTTTTTAAGTGATACATGAGTTATGTTATATATTGGGGCAATGACATTTAAGGAGGCCTTAATTTCTGTTAAGTACCTCCTCTATTTTCGACTAAATTGAAATCTCATTTCATTCATTGTTGACATTTTCTCATTTTTGGGTCCCAAACTGACATCTAACTGTCTGTTATGATCCTATATATTCAATGAAAACGGTGATGTGCAGTTGATGGGGAGTATGTGGAAGAAGGGTGGGTGGATAAGTCGTGCAAGATTTGTAGGAGGGACACCGAAGGGGAACTTATTCAAAAGTGTTGAGAGGGAATTATAAACCCATTCCTAGTTTATTGGCCATTTATTAATAAAATTCCAAGAATTGCTCCTAGAAATATCTTAGATCTCTGTACAATATTTCAACCACTAGTTGTTCGAGGTTTTCATTGAGATGATGGATGAGGTCCTTGAATTCCTCCTCTGCGAAAATTTGACTTCAGGCTCCCCTGATCTATATAGCCAATATGGAAAAACTTTCTTCTACAGAGCAGGGTGCTTCATCTACTGATTATTTTACCTCATGGTCATCATTGCATGAAGAATAGTAATCATTTAAATACATCATTTAAACAAAATAAATAGGTTTTTTAAGAAATAAAATTCTATAAAAAATGTATGAATAGAAAAAGTAAGAAAAATCATGATTGGATCCCCAAAAATGGAGCTAGTTTTGACATGAACGCCTATTTCATGGTGTAGAAAAACAAAAATATTTTCTAGGTGTATCACAAAGGCTGACCAGTGTCAACACACTTGAGGGTATTCTCGTTTGTTCACCTCCATAATCTAAATAAACTAAATTAAGTGTTTTTTTAATCTATGAAAGATATGATATATTTTTTTGTATTTTTTATTACTATATATGAAATTAAAAGACATGAAATATGAAAATTATAAACTACCATGAAAGGATAAACAGAATGAAATTAAGAAGAAAGAACTTGGTCTTTGGTTTAGTTTTTCATTCCATCATTATTATCCTTTATTTATTTGATTATATTATGATAATTAAATCATGAATTCTATTAATGAATTAATATTTATTTTATTTATTAATTGTGAAACCTTGACTAACTTAATAATTCTCAATTCCAAATCCTCCTATAATCATTTTCAATGACACACCTATGTCAAGGGTGTTCCATCTTACATTACCTATTTCTATAAGCTTTCAAAACCGCATACTTGAAACTTAAAATTTTTCAAGTACGTGACTTTGAAAGACCATAAAACATAAAATAGAAGACCAATATAAATGAAACTTAAAACATGGATTAAACATATAAAAAATAGTTTAAAACAAAAGCAATTTACAAAAAAATGTTAATGAAAAATAATTTATAAGCTTTCAAAACCGCCTACTTGAAACTTAAAAATGTTTCAAGTACGTGACTTTGAAAGACTGTAAAATATAAACTATAAAACGAATATAATTGAAACTTTAAACATTGATTAAACATATAATAAATAGTTGAAAACAAAAGAAATTTCTAAAAAAAAGTTGATGAAAAGAAATTTATAAGCTTTCAAAACCGCATACTTGAAACTTAAAATTTTTCAAGTACGTGACTTTGAAAGACCATAAAACATAAAATAGAAGACCAATATAAATGAAACTTAAAACATGGATTAAACATATAAAAAATAGTTTAAAACAAAAGCAATTTACAAAAAAATGTTAATGAAAAATAATTTATAAGCTTTCAAAACCGCCTACTTGAAACTTAAAAATGTTTCAAGTACGTGACTTTGAAAGATTGTAAAATATAAACTATAAAACGAATATAATTGAAACTTTAAACATTGATTAAACATATAATAAATAGTTGAAAACAAAAGAAATTTCTAAAAAAAAGTTGATGAAAAGAAATTTATAAGCTTTCAAAACCGCATACTTGAAACTTAAAATTTTTCAAGTACGTGACTTTGAAAGACCATAAAACATAAAATAGAAGACCAATATAAATGAAACTTAAAACATGGATTAAACATATAAAAAATAGTTTAAAACAAAAGCAATTTACAAAAAAATGTTAATGAAAAATAATTTATAAGCTTTCAAAACCGCCTACTTGAAACTTAAAAAATGTTTCAAGTATGTGACTTTGAAAGATTATAATTATATTACTAATTAACTAATTAATTATTATATAATTAATAGTTATATTAATAATTAACTAATTAATTATTATATAAGTAATAATTAATGAGTAATAATTAATAATTAATAATTTAATGAATAGTTATAATTAATATTTATATTACTAATTAACTAATTAATAATTACTAATTACTTATTAATAATTATTAATTACTAATTACTAATTATAATGAATAATTATAATAAATATTTATATTACTAATTAGCTAATTAATAATTAATAATTACTAATTAATTAGTTAGAATTATTAATTGTATTTCTAATTAACTAAATATTTATTATATATGTAATAATTATATTAATAATTAATTATTATATAATTAATGATAATATTACTAATTAACTAATTAATTATGACATATTTAATTATTAATAATTACTAATTAATAATTAAAAATTATAATGAATAAATGTAATTAAAAATTATAATGAATAAATGTAATTAAAAAATAAAAATATATATTTTTAAGAGAAAGGCGGCATCCGCGATGCCGCCTTTCACCCGCAGCGCAAAGGCGGCATCGCAGATGCCGCCTTGCCCCGAAATGCAAAGGCGGCATCCCGGATGCCGCCTTTGAGGTGCAGTTTTAAAATTTGTTTTGCCGGAACCGTTTTCTGGCAAATTTTTTTTTTTAAAAACGTAAACAAAAAAAAAACCCTTTTTTAAGTGATACATGAGTTATGTTATATATTGGGGCAATGACATTTAAGGAGGCCTTAATTTCTGTTAAGTACCTCCTCTATTTTCGACTAAATTGAAATCTCATTTCATTCATTGTTGACATTTTCTCATTTTTGGGTCCCAAACTGACATCTAACTGTCTGTTATGATCCTATATATTCAATGAAAACGGTGATGTGCAGTTGATGGGGAGTATGTGGAAGAAGGGTGGGTGGATAAGTCGTGCAAGATTTGTAGGAGGGACACCGAAGGGGAACTTATTCAAAAGTGTTGAGAGGGAATTATAAACCCATTCCTAGTTTATTGGCCATTTATTAATAAAATTCCAAGAATTGCTCCTAGAAATATCTTAGATCTCTGTACAATATTTCAACCACTAGTTGTTCGAGGTTTTCATTGAGATGATGGATGAGGTCCTTGAATTCCTCCTCTGCGAAAATTTGACTTCAGGCTCCCCTGATCTATATAGCCAATATGGAAAAACTTTCTTCTACAGAGCAGGGTGCTTCATCTACTGATTATTTTACCTCATGGTCATCATTGCATGAAGAATAGTAATCATTTAAATACATCATTTAAACAAAATAAATAGGTTTTTTAAGAAATAAAATTCTATAAAAAATGTATGAATAGAAAAAGTAAGAAAAATCATGATTGGATCCCCAAAAATGGAGCTAGTTTTGACATGAACGCCTATTTCATGGTGTAGAAAAACAAAAATATTTTCTAGGTGTATCACAAAGGCTGACCAGTGTCAACACACTTGAGGGTATTCTCGTTTGTTCACCTCCATAATCTAAATAAACTAAATTAAGTGTTTTTTTAATCTATGAAAGATATGATATATTTTTTTGTATTTTTTATTACTATATATGAAATTAAAAGACATGAAATATGAAAATTATAAACTACCATGAAAGGATAAACAGAATGAAATTAAGAAGAAAGAACTTGGTCTTTGGTTTAGTTTTTCATTCCATCATTATTATCCTTTATTTATTTGATTATATTATGATAATTAAATCATGAATTCTATTAATGAATTAATATTTATTTTATTTATTAATTGTGAAACCTTGACTAACTTAATAATTCTCAATTCCAAATCCTCCTATAATCATTTTCAATGACACACCTATGTCAAGGGTGTTCCATCTTACATTACCTATTTCTATAAGCTTTCAAAACCGCATACTTGAAACTTAAAATTTTTCAAGTACGTGACTTTGAAAGACCATAAAACATAAAATAGAAGACCAATATAAATGAAACTTAAAACATGGATTAAACATATAAAAAATAGTTTAAAACAAAAGCAATTTACAAAAAAATGTTAATGAAAAATAATTTATAAGCTTTCAAAACCGCCTACTTGAAACTTAAAAATGTTTCAAGTACGTGACTTTGAAAGACTGTAAAATATAAACTATAAAACGAATATAATTGAAACTTTAAACATTGATTAAACATATAATAAATAGTTGAAAACAAAAGAAATTTCTAAAAAAAAGTTGATGAAAAGAAATTTATAAGCTTTCAAAACCGCATACTTGAAACTTAAAATTTTTCAAGTACGTGACTTTGAAAGACCATAAAACATAAAATAGAAGACCAATATAAATGAAACTTAAAACATGGATTAAACATATAAAAAATAGTTTAAAACAAAAGCAATTTACAAAAAAATGTTAATGAAAAATAATTTATAAGCTTTCAAAACCGCCTACTTGAAACTTAAAAATGTTTCAAGTACGTGACTTTGAAAGATTGTAAAATATAAACTATAAAACGAATATAATTGAAACTTTAAACATTGATTAAACATATAATAAATAGTTGAAAACAAAAGAAATTTCTAAAAAAAAGTTGATGAAAAGAAATTTATAAGCTTTCAAAACCGCATACTTGAAACTTAAAATTTTTCAAGTACGTGACTTTGAAAGACCATAAAACATAAAATAGAAGACCAATATAAATGAAACTTAAAACATGGATTAAACATATAAAAAATAGTTTAAAACAAAAGCAATTTACAAAAAAATGTTAATGAAAAATAATTTATAAGCTTTCAAAACCGCCTACTTGAAACTTAAAAAATGTTTCAAGTATGTGACTTTGAAAGATTATAATTATATTACTAATTAACTAATTAATTATTATATAATTAATAGTTATATTAATAATTAACTAATTAATTATTATATAAGTAATAATTAATGAGTAATAATTAATAATTAATAATTTAATGAATAGTTATAATTAATATTTATATTACTAATTAACTAATTAATAATTACTAATTACTTATTAATAATTATTAATTACTAATTACTAATTATAATGAATAATTATAATAAATATTTATATTACTAATTAGCTAATTAATAATTAATAATTACTAATTAATTAGTTAGAATTATTAATTGTATTTCTAATTAACTAAATATTTATTATATATGTAATAATTATATTAATAATTAATTATTATATAATTAATGATAATATTACTAATTAACTAATTAATTATGACATATTTAATTATTAATAATTACTAATTAATAATTAAAAATTATAATGAATAAATGTAATTAAAAATTATAATGAATAAATGTAATTAAAAAATAAAAATATATATTTTTAAGAGAAAGGCGGCATCCGCGATGCCGCCTTTCACCCGCAGCGCAAAGGCGGCATCGCAGATGCCGCCTTGCCCCGAAATGCAAAGGCGGCATCCCGGATGCCGCCTTTGAGGTGCAGTTTTAAAATTTGTTTTGCCGGAACCGTTTTCTGGCAAATTTTTTTTTTTAAAAACGTAAACAAAAAAAAAACCCTTTTTTAAGTGATACATGAGTTATGTTATATATTGGGGCAATGACATTTAAGGAGGCCTTAATTTCTGTTAAGTACCTCCTCTATTTTCGACTAAATTGAAATCTCATTTCATTCATTGTTGACATTTTCTCATTTTTGGGTCCCAAACTGACATCTAACTGTCTGTTATGATCCTATATATTCAATGAAAACGGTGATGTGCAGTTGATGGGGAGTATGTGGAAGAAGGGTGGGTGGATAAGTCGTGCAAGATTTGTAGGAGGGACACCGAAGGGGAACTTATTCAAAAGTGTTGAGAGGGAATTATAAACCCATTCCTAGTTTATTGGCCATTTATTAATAAAATTCCAAGAATTGCTCCTAGAAATATCTTAGATCTCTGTACAATATTTCAACCACTAGTTGTTCGAGGTTTTCATTGAGATGATGGATGAGGTCCTTGAATTCCTCCTCTGCGAAAATTTGACTTCAGGCTCCCCTGATCTATATAGCCAATATGGAAAAACTTTCTTCTACAGAGCAGGGTGCTTCATCTACTGATTATTTTACCTCATGGTCATCATTGCATGAAGAATAGTAATCATTTAAATACATCATTTAAACAAAATAAATAGGTTTTTTAAGAAATAAAATTCTATAAAAAATGTATGAATAGAAAAAGTAAGAAAAATCATGATTGGATCCCCAAAAATGGAGCTAGTTTTGACATGAACGCCTATTTCATGGTGTAGAAAAACAAAAATATTTTCTAGGTGTATCACAAAGGCTGACCAGTGTCAACACACTTGAGGGTATTCTCGTTTGTTCACCTCCATAATCTAAATAAACTAAATTAAGTGTTTTTTTAATCTATGAAAGATATGATATATTTTTTTGTATTTTTTATTACTATATATGAAATTAAAAGACATGAAATATGAAAATTATAAACTACCATGAAAGGATAAACAGAATGAAATTAAGAAGAAAGAACTTGGTCTTTGGTTTAGTTTTTCATTCCATCATTATTATCCTTTATTTATTTGATTATATTATGATAATTAAATCATGAATTCTATTAATGAATTAATATTTATTTTATTTATTAATTGTGAAACCTTGACTAACTTAATAATTCTCAATTCCAAATCCTCCTATAATCATTTTCAATGACACACCTATGTCAAGGGTGTTCCATCTTACATTACCTATTTCTATAAGCTTTCAAAACCGCATACTTGAAACTTAAAATTTTTCAAGTACGTGACTTTGAAAGACCATAAAACATAAAATAGAAGACCAATATAAATGAAACTTAAAACATGGATTAAACATATAAAAAATAGTTTAAAACAAAAGCAATTTACAAAAAAATGTTAATGAAAAATAATTTATAAGCTTTCAAAACCGCCTACTTGAAACTTAAAAATGTTTCAAGTACGTGACTTTGAAAGACTGTAAAATATAAACTATAAAACGAATATAATTGAAACTTTAAACATTGATTAAACATATAATAAATAGTTGAAAACAAAAGAAATTTCTAAAAAAAAGTTGATGAAAAGAAATTTATAAGCTTTCAAAACCGCATACTTGAAACTTAAAATTTTTCAAGTACGTGACTTTGAAAGACCATAAAACATAAAATAGAAGACCAATATAAATGAAACTTAAAACATGGATTAAACATATAAAAAATAGTTTAAAACAAAAGCAATTTACAAAAAAATGTTAATGAAAAATAATTTATAAGCTTTCAAAACCGCCTACTTGAAACTTAAAAATGTTTCAAGTACGTGACTTTGAAAGATTGTAAAATATAAACTATAAAACGAATATAATTGAAACTTTAAACATTGATTAAACATATAATAAATAGTTGAAAACAAAAGAAATTTCTAAAAAAAAGTTGATGAAAAGAAATTTATAAGCTTTCAAAACCGCATACTTGAAACTTAAAATTTTTCAAGTACGTGACTTTGAAAGACCATAAAACATAAAATAGAAGACCAATATAAATGAAACTTAAAACATGGATTAAACATATAAAAAATAGTTTAAAACAAAAGCAATTTACAAAAAAATGTTAATGAAAAATAATTTATAAGCTTTCAAAACCGCCTACTTGAAACTTAAAAAATGTTTCAAGTATGTGACTTTGAAAGATTATAATTATATTACTAATTAACTAATTAATTATTATATAATTAATAGTTATATTAATAATTAACTAATTAATTATTATATAAGTAATAATTAATGAGTAATAATTAATAATTAATAATTTAATGAATAGTTATAATTAATATTTATATTACTAATTAACTAATTAATAATTACTAATTACTTATTAATAATTATTAATTACTAATTACTAATTATAATGAATAATTATAATAAATATTTATATTACTAATTAGCTAATTAATAATTAATAATTACTAATTAATTAGTTAGAATTATTAATTGTATTTCTAATTAACTAAATATTTATTATATATGTAATAATTATATTAATAATTAATTATTATATAATTAATGATAATATTACTAATTAACTAATTAATTATGACATATTTAATTATTAATAATTACTAATTAATAATTAAAAATTATAATGAATAAATGTAATTAAAAATTATAATGAATAAATGTAATTAAAAAATAAAAATATATATTTTTAAGAGAAAGGCGGCATCCGCGATGCCGCCTTTCACCCGCAGCGCAAAGGCGGCATCGCAGATGCCGCCTTGCCCCGAAATGCAAAGGCGGCATCCCGGATGCCGCCTTTGAGGTGCAGTTTTAAAATTTGTTTTGCCGGAACCGTTTTCTGGCAAATTTTTTTTTTTAAAAACGTAAACAAAAAAAAAACCCTTTTTTAAGTGATACATGAGTTATGTTATATATTGGGGCAATGACATTTAAGGAGGCCTTAATTTCTGTTAAGTACCTCCTCTATTTTCGACTAAATTGAAATCTCATTTCATTCATTGTTGACATTTTCTCATTTTTGGGTCCCAAACTGACATCTAACTGTCTGTTATGATCCTATATATTCAATGAAAACGGTGATGTGCAGTTGATGGGGAGTATGTGGAAGAAGGGTGGGTGGATAAGTCGTGCAAGATTTGTAGGAGGGACACCGAAGGGGAGGCTCGGCAGGTGGATGGCCTCGGAAGATATGTTCATGTCGCCTGTTTGGATCAACCCAAACCACCCAACTTCTTCTCTCGATTATTCTCCCGATAACATTCGGTATTATTATTTTTATTTCAATCAATTTGTTTCTCGTTGTTTTTTATTCCAAAGGCCATTTCTTAGGGTCTACAAGCCACATCCTCTTATAATATATGTGTAAATGCAGATAGATCTACCTGAGGGGGTGATATATCATGCTTGTTCTGGAGTAGTATGGTATGACATGCATGACATGCATGACATGCAAATCACAACTTACGAATTGTTTTATCATAAAAGGGATTGAGGATGCTTCTGTTTGCCGCTATTATAGAGTACGATGGGGCTTATGATATTGCATGCATGGGATTTCCATGTTCTCCCACGCGGTTTCTTGAGTTATGATTCAGTAAGGTTGAATCATTCATGGCTTTGCACACTTAAAATATTCATTGAACCGTTCAATGAACGAAAGCACGCAAATCGGAAGAAATGCTCCACTGACATGAGATGGTAGGCTACACTAGAAGTACACCTATAATGACCCATAAGTTATATATAGATATTTTCCTTATGAATATATATGTGTCATATTAGGTTGTATAGATAACAAAAACTAATGACATTTTATCATTAATTCATAAGTATGATTTGACTGCTAGAATTGTACCCTTTCCATTAGAGCAGCAAACTAAATTATTGTATAATAATAATAATAAATTCATTTCATGCTTTAAAATACATTTTTCTAAAAATTGTTTTTGCTGCATTTTGCACACTTTTATTTAAAACTAATTTTTATCGGTCATAAAAATACAATCTCATAAAATGAAATTCATTATGCTATGATGATTTATTGGGATTGTTCTAAAATAATTGATTTTTAGAAGATTAGTAAAAAATGCAGTTTTTATTAATAGTGCCACGTCTTTAATTTAATCAAAATCAAGACATGACTCAAAACTTTTATAATACATTTTCCATGAACAAGAATATATTTAAGGAATGAAATGGTTCTTTTAAAAATACTATGTTGAATTTAGAAAACTCATGTTTAACAATTTGAAACTTAAGTAATCTTTTACTCTAATAAAAAAATATTTTTCATCCTTTTCTTTAATTATGGTGTCTCAAGGTAGAATTATGTTTTGGCTTCTTTATAAGCTATATGACACTTCTTTAACTAATAGTACACTTATTACTTTCATGTAAATCCACAACATAGATAATTTAATCGTAAACATTATTTTTTTTCTTAAAAAACATTTTTTATAAAAATGGATTTTATCCGTTGTGCGTTAATATTAAAATTAATTATTATCACCCAAAGAAATTTCATTTGAAAAAAAAAATGGAATTCATATTTGGAATCATTAGATCCAAATATGTAATAAGTTCTATTTTATTTTTATGCATAAAAAATGAACCACTTTGGAAAAAATTAGTTATCATGGTAAAGGTAAATTAAGATAAAAAATGTTAACCAAGGGTAAGAAACCTAAATCACATTAAAAGCATGTCTTGAAATGAATGGAAGAGAGGTGGATTGACCCTACCTCACCCCTTTTCAATTATTGTCCATTTTTGGAAAAATGTATCTTCTCTGGCTTATAAATACCACCATTCACCACCCCATTTCTCCACTCATTATAAAGCATTAGTTCATCCAAAAATCTATCCTAGGCTCTCCCCAACTCTCCCCTCATGTTCTAAAGGTGTTGGTCTTGCCAAAAAACCAAGCTATGAATGTAACGACCAGAACTGTTAAAAATAAAATTCCCCTAGCAATATAATTAAATGTCTTATTATGTATTAAGGATATTGAAAACACATTCATTCTTTTGGTTTTATTATATCCTATTAGATTTAAAAGACCATTAAGCATCTGTACCATTGATAATATAGTCGTTGATCATTGATCTTATGATTAGTATAAATATAAGTTTTTGATAAATCCAATTGACACAGTCAAAGGAAGTGATAACCTCAACCAGTTGGGTCATACCTATGAAGCCCATTTATCGAAGCTTCCAATGGAGATATCATCTCTAAGCTTTTCCCTTGACTAAGACCAAGATGAGACCCAACAACATAAGCATGGGCGAAACCTTTTATGGGATAATTTCAATCTCATCAAGATCATGACCCAAACCATTTATGCCGAACCACCCCATGAATGTCACACCGTCACACACCTTACCCTTTGAGCGTTTGATGGTTTTTTAAATGGATATGTATCAAGACTATAATAATATTAAAATGTATATTGTATTTTCAATATAATAATGTCTATATTTTCTTATTATTGATTTTATACAATAAAACTCAAATTATATTTTTAATCGGTATTCAATTTCAATTAAGACATTTATTTTGTTAAATTAATGGATTTCTGAAATAAATAACATTTTAATAATATTTCATTATTAAATAATGTTTATCAAATATAAATTATCGAATAATTTTTATAAAGTCAAATATAAATTTTACAAGAGTTAAAAACTGTTATTAATAAAAAAACCCATCATTTCTCAATAAATATTGATCCTTAATTTAAAAGTGAAAATTCACATATTTAGAAAATTATGTAGATGAAATGAATATTATTTTTGGAATCAAAATGTTGATATTATCCAAAAATAAATTTTTCATAATTTTCCGAGACAATAAATTTTTCGGGTAAAAATTAAATACGGTATAAATATACAGTGTGTATTGTGACATCATAATGACCCAAAAATGATGTAATAAATGGTATAAAGGATATCCACTACCAAATATACTTTTTCTCTTTAATGTAATATGATTTTATGTTTACTTTATTATTTTAATAAATCTTTTCTGAATCCTCCAAAACAATTAATATATTTTATGGTTTTAAAATCATTTCTTTAAAAATATGAATCACTTTCACATCAGTAAGAGTGTTATTTTAATATGTTTGTCCATTGGCCTTATAAAATAATTAAAATAACCCCTTTTAGTAGAAAACATGGGCAAAAAACATGAAACGGTTTGTGGTTTTGATTATTTTTTATAGAGAGTCTAAAACCTATGTTTGGGAAATAATAAAGAACTCCCCATCTTTTCCTATATAAACCCACCCAAGCTCCCAGTTATCTTCACTCAAAAACCTTGGAGCACATACTTAATCTTCCCTCCCCTTTATAGAGCCCCCAAGGTTCCCATAAGCTCTCAAGAAGCTCCTACCAATCATTTTGCGTCACACTCTCAAGGTAAGAGATCATATCATTCTCCTCTTTATTCAAGTATCTTGTTTTTATTATGTAATTTATCTTCATTTCATGATGTTGGGATATTTTATTACATATCCCTATTACTATCCATTTTATTTATAAATTATTATCAACTCATTTAACTCTTATTAATCCCTTCCATGAACATTCATACACCCCCGTTATGCTGTCAAAATTTCTGCACAATTTTCCATGCCAAACAATTTTTTAGTAAATACTCGTACCCAATTCCTATCAATGGTTTTCACCGTTTTGAACATATAATTATTTTATTGGATAATTAATTGTATTTATTCTAAACTCCATTATTGTGGAATAAAAAGTGATAAAAACGATTCCATGTTTTATGATATATGTGGCACACTTAAGCATGAAAATGAAATGAAAGTGATGGCTGCGCCAGAATTATATAGAGATCCAATACATTGGTTAATGTTTTATTCTCATGAGACTTCATGAAAGGGATTATATATTGAACCTAATCCATCACATGACTTTTTCTATCATGATGTCTTGGAAGTTAGCCCGGGACTATGTTTATGATGTAGTGTTTAAGTTGTTGCCACATTTTCCATGTTTCCTTTATGTTGTCATGCTATATCATGCCTCATTGTCCATGTTTGTGATTCTAACCTATTTTATTTCCCATTTATATTCCTATCATCTAACATTTATTACTTTCTTTAGGTTATTCCATGTTTATTCCCTTACTAGGATTTATAGCTCACCCCTTTCTTATGTATGTCCCCATGTTATCCCATACAGTTTTAAGTACAAACATGTTAAGAATGTTTTTAATAAAGACAATTTATTTCCTGCTTTAAGTTTCTTTGTAATGTACCTAATTCACAAAGATACAAGAATTATTGATCTTCTAGGTTGTATTATGTGTATTTTTATGTAATAAATCACTAATTAATATGTAATCAAAAGAGGGGTTTTCATAGTTAGTATCAAATGAAAAGTTTAGTTATTTTTGGGATACGGATTAAAAAACTCTAGTGAAATACTTCGGGATAAGCCTAAGTATATGAAAACATCCCTAAATTTTGTTAAGTATAGAGTAAGTGTTTTATAAATAAAATATATCAATGTATGGATACTACATGTGGATGTGGATCTAGCACAAATTTATATAGGGGTAATACCCGAAAACACTGTGTTGAGTTAGACTCGAGGGGGAACTGGTGCATGAAAATATGCCTTGTTGCACACCTAGTTTGACACTTCCAGGGGATATGATTTAGTAAATTCATAAGATCATTACAAACCATTATTACGGGAACAAAATATACCCCTAATAATATATGTTAAAAAACTGATCATTGATAACATATATTGAAGCCTATAAATTCATAAGTTAAGGAAATGCATGTAATTTATAAGTAATCCCTTTAATTTCATTGGATTCCTATTAATGTGTTTAATATATTAAAAATAATCATCCCTAGTTCTCCCTATATTCGATATAATGATTGGTGATATGAGGAATCAGGTAAATAACCAATGTGGTAGGCAATGTGATGACTTCCCCAAAAATATTCCTAACCTGATGGGAGACAGAATAAAAAACTTTATGATGATACACTCTCAGCAGACTTAGGTTCTCAATAGGAACCTTGATCAAGAGAAGTGCCCAAATCCACCAAAGAAATAACAAGCTACAATTCAGAGCTTTATGTGGAAAAGACCTCCAACATTCAATGGATCATTTGATCCATTAACCGCGGAACAATATATCAAATCCATTGAGACGATATTCTACATCCTTTAATGTTTTGAGAAAGAGAAGGTTTTATCGGATTTTTATCATATAGAGAGAGAAGCTAATTAGTGGTGGAAATTGATCAAGAATAAAAATCCTTGGGAAGATATCAAAGAGATGGTGTGGAAGGAATTTTGGAAAATGTTTTTTTCGGTAAATATTTTTGTCACTCTCTCTATCTTAAAATGGAATGATATTTCATTTACCTCAAAAAAATTTGGTGAATCTATCGGGGTGTATGAGGAAAACTTCCAAATACTTTCATGATATGCCTTCGAATTTTTCGTAACCCTGAAGTGCAAGTTTGACTACTTTTCATGGGCTAGAACCTAGTTTATGAAAATCCCTTGCGATCTGTGGCTTTGATAGCTATGAGGAAATGGTACGATGTGCCCCTAAAATTGAAATAGAGATCAAAGAATCTCAATGTTATCATGGGGATAATAATTGGAAAGTGGAGTTTATTTTTGGCGGTCTGATGGAAAAATCTAACTATGTTAAGAAATTTTAACAACCCACTTTTCAAAAGTAGGGAAAGAAGCACCCTAAAAATTGCCTAAGAGGGGAGAGTAAATGCTTTAAGTGTGAGAAGGAAGGGTACCTAGCAAGAGATTTCCAAAATGTGAACCCCACTAATTCGATGGATGAAAGGAATTCGTCAGTCAACCCTTGGCACACTGTTCATTACTTCAAATTCAAGGAACCAAGACACTTTTCAAACCAATGCACTAATCCAAGGGTTTTCGAAGACAACAAACAACCTCCAAGGAATCAAGGGAGAGATTTTTACATCATAACCAAAGAGGTGGATCACGATAATTATTTGGTGATAGATGTGCTAGTTATTCATTCAATAATAGAGAATATGATTTTTAATTCTAGTTCTACACATTCCTTCATATCACAAAAGTTTAATAGAACTATTCAAATACTACCACAAATCACATAAGTAGAGCTTTTGGTGAAAACATAAATGGTTCAATTATTGAATCCTAAGTGTATAACTCATCCAATGTCAAAATTTGATAGATGAACTTCCTAGAGAACCCTGTGGTACCCCTTTGGTGCGATTTGATGTAATTTTGGGTATGGATTTACTTTTCCTACATAGATCCAACATAAATTTCCATGATAAGGAAATCACTCTCAATATCATGAATCGACCCCCAATTCTATACAAGTGCAAATAGAAGGATATATCTTCTTTAGCACCAAGATATTAAGAATTGATATTATTTCCCTATGAGAAATCATATATAGCTCAAATGATTGAGTCTAAAGAAAGAATAATCCTTGAAGACATTCCCACTGTGAGGGAATATGATGATGTGTTTCTTGAAGAATTTCTCAATCTCCCTCCTTGCCGAGAGGTTGAATTTTCAATCGAGCTGATAACTGGGGAATTACCATTACCTAAGACTTCATATAGAATGACTGTTGTGGAACTTTAGGAGCTTAAGAAAAACCAAAAAGAAAATTTGGATAAAGGGTTTATACGCCCAAGTGCTTTACCATGGGGTAAACTAGTCATCTTCATCAAGGCGAAGGATGGGACAATGTTCCTTTGAATTGATCATCATGAGCCCAATAAGATCATGAAAAATAATAGGTATCCTTTACCAATGATTGATGACTTGATCGATTAGATACACGGAGAAAAATAATTATATAAGGTGGATATGTGGTCTGGGTATTACCATGTTATGGTAAAGGAGGAGGATATCACCAAGACTTCTTTTCATACAAGGTACGAGCACTATGGGTTCCTAGTAATTCCATTCAGACTCACTAACTATCCATAAATCTTCATGGAATTAATGAATATAGTCTTTATAGATTACCTCAACAAATTTTTGGTAGTCATTATAGATTATATTCTAATATACTCTAAAAAATTGGAGGAGCATGAGGAGTATTTGAGCAGTATGCTAAAGACATTATGAAAGGAGAACCTTTATGCCAATTACAAAAAATGCGAGTTCTAGTAGAAGGAATTCTCATTATTGGGGAATAGTATCTCATGTAATGAGATATATATAGACCCTTCAAAGAAATAATCTATTGAATAATGGCTGAGAAAATCATCTATAATAGATCTCCATAGTTTCCTTAGATTAATTGGATATTATCATTGATTTTTTAGAAATTTCTCACAATTATCAAACCCTCTTACCAAGATAACTCAGAAGGGATTCATTTTTGTTTGGAATGATGAATGTGAAGATAGATTGAACTAGTTAAAAAGAGCCTTATAATTTCACCTATACTTACACTACCCACAAGTGGAGAATATTTCATAGTATTCAGCGATGCTTTAATGAAGGGATTGAGTTATGTGTTAATACAAACTGAAAAAGTGATAGCCTATGTCTCAAGGCAATTGAATGTTCACAGACAGAATTAACTAACGCTTGATCTAAAGTTGGATGAAGTGATATTCATGTTGAAAATCTAGCGGAATTATTTATTTTGAGAGAAGTGTGAAATATATACGGAGCACAAAAGGTTGAAGTATATATTGACATAGAAAGAGCATAATATGCACTAATGATGATGGTTAGATCTGATCAAGGTCTATTAATTCTCAATTCACTATCATCCTAGAAAATAAAATAACACTCTAAGTAGAATGGATCCATCAAATTTATCATTGATGAGAATTTAGAAGGATACAATCTTCTTTGATTTGAAAAGGATTGACATGGGACTCATAAAGGAAGGAACATCCTCAATCCTTTTACAAATGATTGCTCAATAGTCCCTTCTATAGAGGATGAAGGGTGCTCAAATAGATGATGTTGGAATTCAGAAGAATGTGGAAACTATAAGAAAAGTAAAATCCTTGGATTTTAATGTTAATGAAGAATGATTTGTAAGATCCAGGTCCCAACTATGTGTACCATAATATACAGAGTTAAAGAAGGATCTATTGGATAATGCACATATTTTGACCTTTTCCATCCATTGAGGAATCAAAAAGATGTATCGAGATCTCCAATATCACTATTTCATGGAAAATATGAAGAATGAGATAACAAAATATATATCAAGATGTCTTGTATGTGAGAAAGAAAAAGAAAAAAAGAAAAAATATGATGGGATGATGCAACCATTACCCATACCTACATGGAAATGGGAGAACACCACCATATAATTTTTCATTGGTATTTCGAAGACATAGAGTTTAATAAATGATATATGGGTTGTGGTGGATCATATTACCAAGATTTCCCACTTAATTGTGATTTTAGAGGACTTATCACTCGATCAACTTGAAAGGATATACATCAGAGAAGTGGCGATGCTTCAGGGAACACGACTATCGATTTTATCTAATCAAGACCCAAAATTTACCTCCATGTTTCGGAAGAGTCTTCAACACACTCCAAATATTGATTTGAACTTAAAAATGACTTTTCACCCTCAAAATAATGGAAAATATGAGTGGAATATCTGGACACATGAGGAAATGTTGAGAGAATACATAATTGACCTCAAAGGAGGATGAGATCAACATCTTCCTATGGTCGAGTTCTCATACAATAACAATTTCCAATCTAGCATCCAATTTGGTCCCTATAAATCCCTTTATGGGAAGAGGGGTAAAACACCTACATGATGGGATGAAGCTGGGTAACGTAAACTACTAGTTCATAAAATTGTTGAGTAAATGCTTCAAAAGGTCAAGCCTATTTAGCAGTACATCAAGGATACTCAGATTTGATAAAAGAGACATACTGAAAATCATCTACAAGACCTATAGTTTGAGGTTTGAGACATAGTATTCCTCCATATATCTCCATGGAAGAAATTCAAGAAATTTAGGAAGAAGGGAATGCCTAGTCCAATATACATCAGTCCCTTTAAGATCCCTGATCGAATTGAAACAGTGACCTATCAACTAGCACTCCCTCCTGACCAAACACAAGTACATGATGTGTTTCATGTATCACTATTGAGGAAGTAAATATGAGACCACCCATAAGTACTCAATCTAAAGGTGGTACTATGAGAGAATTATCTTTCCTATGAAGAACAGCTAGTGAAAATCTAAGATTTTAGAAACCGGGTTCTATGAAATTAGACAATGAACATTGTCAAAGTGTTGTGGAGAAACCACAGGTTTGAAGAAGTGATATGGGTACCATAGGAAGTGATGAAATATAATTATCCTCATCTATTTTAGTGTAGTAAGAGAATATTTTGAGGGTGATTTTTTTGAAGGGGAAGATTGTAACGATCTGAACTATTATAAATAAAACCCCCCTTGCAATTTAATTAAATTTATTACTATGTATTAAGAATATAGAAAACAAAGTCACTTTTTTGGTTTCATTATATCCTATCATATTTAAAAGACCGTTAATAAACTTTACCATTTATTATATAGTTGTTGAATAGTTATCTTATGATTAGGGTAAATGTAGGGTTTTTTTAAATCCAATTGACATAAAGGATTTGATGGCCACAACTAGTGTAGTCTTACCCAATGTAGCCCATTTATTAGAGCTTTTGAGGAATATAACAACTTTGGGAATTTCCCTTTACCAATCTCAAGCTAATATCCAACCAACTAAGCATGAGCAAGAATATATTTATGGGAAAATTTAAAGATCATTGAGATCACAACCCAATCCATGTACGCAAAACCACCCCATGAAAGTCTTACAGTCACACATCTTACCCTTAGGGTGTTTGCTGGTATATCAAAGGGTAATGTATCAAGACCATAATAATATGAAAATATATATTATCTTTTCAATAGAATACTTTTTATATTTACTTTCTATCATTACTTTATAAACGTTTTTTATTTTTATACAGTAAAACACAAATTATATTTTTAATTGGTATTCAATTTCAATTAAGACATTTATTTCGATGAATTACTGGATTTTTGAAATAAATAAAATTTTTATAAATTTTTATATTTAAATATTTTTTATCAAATATAAATGATCATAAATTTTTATGAATTCAAACAAAATTTCTATAAGGGTTCGAAAACTATAATTGTCAAAAAACCCAACATTTCTCAATAAATTCTAATTCTTATTTTAAAAGTGAAAGTTAATATATTTATAAGGTTTTAAAATAGTTTCATTAAGATTATGAATCACTTACACATCCGTAAGGGTATTATTTTAATAGGTTTAGATATTTATAATATAAAATAATGAAAACCAACTATCCTTTTCATAAAATATGGCAAGGTTTGTGGTTTTGGTTATTTTATTATATAGAGTCCAAAACCTATGTTTGAGAAATAATAAATAACTCCCCATATTTTCCTATATAAACCCACACTAAATCGAATTTCTCTCCACTAAAAAACCATAGATCACATACGTACTCTATCCTCTTATCTATAGAGTCTTCCCAAGGTTCCCCTAAGCCCTCAAGAAGCTCCTCCCAAGAATTTGGAGTCACACTCTCAAAGTAAGAGATCCTCTCCTTATCCTCTTTATTCAAGTATATTCATTATCTTATATATTTTATCTTTACTTAAAAATGTTGGGATATGTTATTAATTATCACCCTTACTATCCATTTTATGTCTTAATTTTGAGATAACCCTTTCACTCACATCAAGCCCTCCCATGAACATTCATACGCCCCCATTATGCAGCTGATATTTCACCATGATTTTCCATGCCAAACAATTGTGTAGTGAATACCCATACCCATTTCTTATCAAGGGTGTTCAAATTTATTCCCTTGAACTTATTTTATTGAGGAATTACTTGTATTTGTTCTAAACTCTCTGATTTTGGAATAAAAATGATGAAAAATAATTCCATGTTTTATTATCTATGTGGCACACTTAAGCATGATAATGAAATGAAAGTGATGGGTGTGCCTGAAATTATATAGCACTCCAATTAATTGGGTAATGTTTTAGTCTCATGAGAAATCATGAAAGTGATTAGGGAGTGAACCTAATCCATCATTAAACTTTTTTCATCACTATTACCAAGCAGTTATCTTTGACATATTTTTATGATATAGTGTTCTATTTGTTTCCACATTTCTCTTGTTGCCTTTATGTTATCATGCTATATCATAACTCATTGTACATGTTTATGATTATAACATCTTTAATTCCCCATTAATATTCCTATTTTATAACATGAATTACTTTATTTATATTATTCAATTTTTATTTACTTACTGGGCTTTATAGCTTACCCCTTTCTTATGTATGTCCCTAGGTTATCCCAAGGAGTTTTAAGTACGATCATGTTAATGAAGTTTTCGATAAAGATGATTTATTTCTTGATTTAAGTTTTTATGTAATGTACATAATTCCAAAAGACAATATAATTATTGATCTTCCAGGTTTTATTATGTGTATATTTATGTAATAAATCATTAATTAATATGTAATAAAGGGAAGTTTTTTCATAACTAATTGTTAAGGTGTCACCCTAGGGAGAACATCCAAATTGAGAGGTAATGTTCTCATCCGAGCTCTCTTAATTCGTTACTTCATTAACCCCACTTAAATATTGTCTATCCATGAAATTATGATAATAGAAATATTATTAACATACCAATTTTTTATTATAATAATGGAATATCTATTTTATACAATCCTCCAAAACCATTTGAAAAAATGAAGTTTTTGTCATTCGTACGTGTGGATGACCACCTCCATGAACAATGTGTTCTATTTTCATACCCTCCTTACATAGTTGGTTGAACATATTTTTTAAATAAAAAAATATGATATTAATAACATGATTATCATTCTAAAATGCTAAATTATTTTATTTTGATCCTCACTCTCATTCTATGAAAAATGACAGTGTCATTCGAGTGTATGTGATAACTACTTCCTCCAAAGAATAATGTGTTTTGTTTTCCATTAAAAACTAACATGGATGGATTTAAAATTATATTTAATGTATAAATATGGTATTTATGACACTATTTAAACCCTTTAAAGATATTATTTGACATTTTATAACTGATATTAACAATAAATGTTCAAATTATACTTAACAACCTTATATGAACATATCATGGAATCTTTCTTAATTTCATCCCATTTTGGGAAAATATTAGAAACTATAATTTTTTTATAATGGAATAATAAAATACATACACCTCTAAAAATTTTGAGATTAGGTATATATTTTACAACAAATTTGATCATGGTCAATATACTGAGGAAGTTTCAGAGAAATTGATCGAACCAATTCAAGTAAAAAAAATAAGGAAACACTATTTAATAAATGAATAATACTTGATAATAAATAGACATTAGAAAATTAGATATTGACAATTTTATTTTTTATGAAGTTAAGTGCAGACACAAAGAAAATTAGGGCATGAGGTAGGGATCTTTCGAACCCCCCTCAATAATTTTGGGTCACATGTTCTCTTTATTTTTCTCCATTTTAATATATTTTATTCTCATATAAATCATCCAAATTATGAATATAATTTTTACATATATACCTAGTTTACATTACCATTCTTTTATGGAGATAATATATGTTTTATGTTCCCTTCATGTTTCTCTCTTTTAAGTTAACCTGATTTAAATGAACATTCCAATTTCTTATTTCTTGTTAGGTATTACCTCCATTAAAATTTTTTAAACCCTGAATATATTTTTAAAATCCGAATTCTTTCATGGAAACCCCCTGGTTCAATTTTCTCTGGTGGAAAATAATAATCTACACCACACATTAAAATATATTTTACTCATTTCATTAAGGATCACCCAAGTGGATCTTTTTTATTTAAACTTACCCAATATTTCTTATTAATTTTTATTCATTTCAACTCAATGTTAAAGACCTATGTTTTTTTCAAATATGAACATAAAAAATAATTTAATTCTTTATTCTCTTGAGAATCATTTTGATATAGCCTTCTGGTATTACTTGAGCCAAGATTATTAAACCCACTTCCCTCTCATGAGTTTTCTCATGATTATGAATTATGTATGGTTTATTTTAATCTTGTGGAACACATATCCATGTACATGATATGAATATAATTGGTGAATCCTAATATCACTCTAATGATTTGGGTAATGTTTTCATCTCATGAGATACCATGTATGATGCATGGGAGACTAACAAAAACACACTATGTTATGTTGTCTTGGTGGTGAGCCTTGGCATATTCTTATGATGTCATGTGTTACATTATTACCACATATTTATGATTCTATAAACATATGATATCATTCCATTTTCCATTTTCCATTATTATGATCATTCTCTTTATGATATCATATTATGACTCCTATCATATATGTGTTGTCTCACCATCATTCTTGACTCTAATTATTCCTTTATTTGGATTTGTAGCTCACCCTTTTCCTTTATGTATTTTCCCAGAGTATCCTATGTAGTTTTATAAGAATTATGGGATTTAGGAGCACCAAATGGAGTTTTAAATAAAGATGATAAAATTTACGTTTAAGAAGATATATTTATGTGTCTAATCTTCTAAATACACCTTGACTCTGGATTCTTGGATTGTATTTATCGGAAAATGATGTAAAAAATTATTAAATAAATGTGTTTAAGGTTTGGTTTTATATATTTGGAATTAGATAAAGGTCTAGTTATTTTTGAAAGCTAGGAAAAATTAGAGAAAACAAACGGCTAATTTTAAATGAACAATAATAAAAGTTTTGTTAAAGTATAGAGTGTGTGGTTTTCTTGAAATTACATCTCTGTTTGGATATTGGAATGTGGATGTGACTATGTCCTAGATTCACCTAGGGGTAATCAACCGGTAAAAGGATTGTTTATTATCAACTCAATCATCACTCGGTGCATGATCAGTGGGCCTAAGACCATAAACTTGGGAAGGCACTCTTGGTTATATTATATAGATAATTCATATACTCCTTAAACACCATTATGAATAATTTGAATATAATTTAATGTTACAAAACATAATAATAAATAGACATTTTATAATCTCAATTGATACCTAGAAATGCATAAGATAAGGTATATATTTCATTTATGACTTATTCTTTCTAATTTCTAATTTTCTACTTTTATATACTTATTAGTTTAGATAATCTCATACCAAACTTTTCATTATTTTATAAAATGGATAGAAATAGGAGTAAAAGTACCAGAAATATATGAAATGGGAATTGTGATGATTTCCCTAATGAAATGACAAACATGATGGATGTAGGAGTCAATAACTTCTTGGTTGTACTGACACAACTGAATCAAGTTATGAATGATAACTTTAATCATGAGGAACACCGTATATATATTATGAAGGAAAAGGTTATGATTGATTCCTTCATGTGATGGATGAATCTAATTTTTTGGGCATATTTAGATACTATAATCATAGAACAATGAATTATCTTTTTTGAGAATATATTCTCCATCCTTTAATGCCTTGAAAAAAAGAAGGTTGTACTCTACATTTATCAACACAATGAAGTAGCCTATTAGTGGGGGACACTAATCAAGTATATAAACAAGAAGGAGTACATAGATTCTATATAGTGGGATGAATTTACAAGGATATTTATCAACAAACATTTTCTTTACAATCTCCATATTAAAATAGAGTGGTAGTTCCTTTCACTCAAGAAAAATGAGGAAAAATATATATGGTCTTGTGAGGTGAACTTCGGAAGGATAAAATAGAATGCCTCTTATTTCATAATTAAGGTTGAAATTAAAATTTATTGCTTCTTTAATGGGATAAATCAAATTTTATAAAGAGGTTTTTCAATTCAAGACTCCAACAGCTATTAAGAAGATTTATGACATGCCCTCAAAGTTAATAAGAATATTGGTGTTCTCAATGGTATTGGGAGACTAGAGATAAGAAGAAATGAATGGAGTTTAATTTTGGGGGATCACTAGATAAATCACATGATGGGAAGAAGATCCAACATCCCGCATATAAATAGTGTGAAAAAAAGATTCTTGAAAACTTTCTTAAGGGGACTAGGAAATGTTTCAAGCATGGAAAGTAGATATATCAAGCCAATTAATATTTAAGTGAGATAAATAATCCTACCAATAGGATGAATAAAAGGAATGTATCATAAATCCTTAGCTTGTTGTGTAAAATTTTAGATTTAAAAAAAATGGAAACTATGAAAACCAATGAACTAAGAAAAGGGTTTTCAAAGATAACCAATGAAAATAACCTCCAAGGACAAAAGAGAAAGAGAGGGCTTTTATTATTAACACCTCTAAGGTGGATCAAGATAAATACATGGTGTCATATACACTAGGTATTCATTCAAGAATAATGAATGTAGTATTTTATTTTGGTTCTACACATTCTTTCATATCATCCACGTTTAACAGAACTATTCAAGAACCATCAAAAAACACAGAGGTTGAATTTCTGTTTAAAACAAAAAAATGGTTAAATTTGTGCATATCGAGCATATAACACCTCCTTACCAATCCTTTATGAGATTAATCTCCAAAAAAACTCATCTTACTTACATTAGTGTAATTCAATGCTAAATTTTGTATGTACTAACTATCTCTATATGGATCACACTTCAACTAACGGGATATGGAAATCACATTCTATATCAAGAATTATCCCCTGGTTCTGTACAATTATAAGGTGAAGGATGGATCTCCATTTGAATAATTTTCACAATAATGGATATAATTTCCTTATAATCTAGTATATCTAGCTCAAATTATTGAATCAAAAGAGAGGAACACTCTTGAAGATATGCACATTGTGAGGGAATTTTTGGATATATTCCCCCCAAGAGTTTCTTAGTCTTCCTCTCAATAGATAGGTTGAGTTCCCAGTTTAACTTATACATGGATCCCTTATAATATCAAAAAATACTTATAAAATGAACCTTATTGATCTGGATGATATGAAAAAGAAACTATAAGAGAATATGGATACGGTTTTCACACATCCGAGTGCTTCACCATGGGGTTCACTGATCCTATTTGTCAAGAAGAAGGATGAGTTTATGTGTCTTTGTATTGATTATCATGAAGTCAACAACATCACAACCAAGAAAAAGTACCCCATTCAATGAATTAATGACTTGTTCAATGGACTATGTGGTGTCTTATACCTCTCTAAAGTGTAAATTATGTATGAATATTATCAGTTAATGTTGAATAAGAATGGTGTTCCCTAGACCACCTTTCATACAAGGTAGGGGATTATGAGTATGTAGTCCATCCATTTATACTCATTAATTATCCAGAAATATTAATGGACCTAATTAATAAAGTCTTTTGAGATTACCTCTATAAATTTTTGGTATTATTCCTAAATGATATACTCATATAATCTAAAAGTAAGGAGGAATGAGAGGAGTGTTTAAATAATTTTATAATTACATTAAAGAAGGATAATTTAGATGCAAAGAAAAATAAATGTGTGATTTGAATGGAGAATGTGACATTCTTAGGTAATGTTATTATGAGTAAGGGGGTACTGTGGATCCTTAAAAGATGAAGGTAATTGAGGAATTTATGAGACTAAAATTTGTAATAGAGTTGTGTAGTTTACTTATATTATATGAGAATTATCAACGATTTTTGAGAAATTTCTCACGATTTTTAAACCCACTGAACAAGATGATAAAGAAGGGAGTGAAGTGTGTTTGAAAAGATGAATGTGAGGAGACCTTCATAAAGATAAATAAGTGGATAACCACTACACTTGTACTCACACTAGCCACAAGTGGGGAGGGATTTGTGACTTATAGTAATGATTCAAAGATGGGTTTGGGCTATGTACTCATATAGAATGATAAAGTGATATCTTGTGCCCCAAGAAATAATATAATTATCTGATGCATTACTTTGAGTTGTCTAAAGTAATATTTTCATTGAATATTTGGAGTCATTATCTCTATAGAGATAAGTGTTATATATATATATATAGACTAGAATTTTCTAATATATATATATATATATATTCACATAGAAGGATCCCAACATCAAATGATGGAGATGGATAGATATAAACAAATATTATGAATGATCAATCCACTACCATACTCTTAAGGTGAATAAAGTGGAAGATTCTATGTCTAGAGAATATCTAGAAACCTTATCTATAATGGAGATTGAGAAGGATCCAATCTTATTAAACAAGAAAAATATGGACATGAGATTCATAAAAGAAGGAACATCATCCTACCTCTCTCAAATTATATCTCAACCATCCCTTCTTGTGTAAATTAAAACATATCGAATGAATATTGTGAAGATACAACATAAGATGGATTCTGTGAGAAAGGTAAAATCCTCATAGTTCCACAATTATGAAAACTGATTTTATGAATTGGAAAATGTGTATGAATGATAATGGATCTAGAAGTAAAGAAGGATTTATTGAATAATTCTCATATCTCAACATTCTTTATCCGTACAAGGAAAATTAAAATGTATAGATATATTTAATAACTGTAACATCCCATTAATTATCTATCAGGTATGAACTTGTATAAGGACCTAGCCTTAAACATTACTTATTATTGAATTAAATGAATAATTCACAAATATGATCTTTCCAGGTTTAGAGTTTTAGAGAATTAGATCATAAATCATGCATTACATTCCATATTTAAACAAATTGGTTACATAAAAGATAGTATTCATTTTTTTTCTCATCAACGGAAACATATTTAAAACAAAACATGGATTCTTTCATGACACTTACTTGACCCTATCATCACATCATGTGCATTTCCCATGACCTCTGAAAAACATTTCAAAAACTTGGGATGAGAATAAAAAGCTCAATAAGGGATATAAAAGTACAAAATGAAGACATTTTTCCATGTATGAAATCATACTTTACTCATAAAACATAATCACTTTAACATACCTCATAAAATCATGAATAAATCATATAAATCACAAGACATAAAGGTAACTTGATGCATTCATAACAATCTTACGTAGGGAGTAACCCTCTTGGTTACGTTTGGAATACCCATCACAGTATATTCCCTAAATCTCTTCATAGAAACCTTAACGTTTAATTCCTTCGCGTTACCCAATGCATTGGAGAGCTATATCGGGCTCACCCACCCTTATTTTATCACAGAACCACCCGTCTTCATAATAATGCTCAAGAACCATAACATAATCGTATCATATAAAACATGCATAAAGGAAACATAAAATTTCCACATTTCAATCACAACATATCAATACAACACATTGATATAATAAAAACATTATGAAAACCATTTTCAATACCAATATAAAAGAAAAGTAAAACATGGTATTTATTTTTCATTCAAAAAAGGTTATGGCTTGTTGAGGAAGCCGAAACTCAAATAAACGTCACGACGGTGGAGAAGTCGTTGTCGCCGCATACGTACGACCAAAAAAATATTCACTTTTGTCATTTAGTAAACACTTCGTATAAAAAGATTCCTTTTGAATAAACGTAAAAGTCAAAAGGTCTTATACACCGTATAAAAGAAAGTTGTGTATAAAACAAAATATGTCTCAATGAAAGGAGATTGAGATGAAGTCCCTTACAAAGATAATATCCTTGGATTAAGGATAAATCAATTACATAATTATGTGTGACAAACGAATACACCAAATATAAGTGGATATTAAGTGTAAAACAATCAGAGGTCATTCACACATATTCATAGAAAGACATATTCAAGGAGTACAAGTTTATCCCAAAGAATCAAAATTGGGTTAATAAGTTCCCTTTCAAAAATTCGACAGCCCTACGACGTCACTTCAAACTTCAGAAAATGAGTTGATGATAGATAAAAAGGGAATATCATCAATTGGAACTAAAATTTACATCAATAAGGATATAGAAGAACATATCACAATATTACAATATGTAAATTAAATGACCCAACAAAATAAGTCTTTTAAAAAGGGGAGGGTGAAAAGTTCCCTTACCGACTTGGGTATCTTTCGAAACATACACCCCATGAAAGAAGGAAAATACAACATTGATATAAACACTCATAAACGAAAGTATATTACAAAAAGAGTAGAATAATGTTCAGTACATATACCAATCAAAGGAAATGGTGGCAAATGCAGCACAAATCTCATGGGAATAAAAGTGAGATGAAAAATCCCTTACGAAAACTCGGCAGCCTAACAACGCCACTTAAAACTTCCAAAAATGGATTGATGAGATCAAATAGGGTATCTAACCATATTAAAATAAAATTTACAGAAAGAGGAATATAAAATAACATCCCCAAACAAAACAAAGAGGAGCTTAAAAGAAGTGACATAAAGGAGAGTACTTAAAAAAAAGAGAGAGGTTGGATCTCTTACAAAAATTCGGCAGCCTAACGGCGCCAATCAAAACTTCCAAAATGGATTGATGAGAGAAAATAGGGTCTCTCATCATATGAAAATAAAAATTAAAGTAATATTAATATAAAAGAACATCCCAATCATAAGAAATATGATCTTAAAAGGAATGACATAAAAGAGTGTACTTAAAAAGAAAGAGAGGGGTAGGTTCCCTTACCCCAAGTCCGACTTGTCTTGTTCGTTTCTTTATATTCCTGAATAATAAACTTTGGTCAATTTATAATTTCCTAATAACCTCCATTAAATATTATTATTCATTTCATATCCCATATTATAATGTTATAATAATTTTTTAATAATGTTAGTTCATATCAGACGCTTTTGCCGATGTTTGGTACATGAGTAAAAAATGAACTTGTTTGAAAATGATTGCCCATGTAGTTATAAGTAAATCATTTCCAGAATATTATTAATTATTAAAATATAAAATATATCCGGTACATATTAATTTTATACTATTACATAAAATTTGTAGATAAAAAATGAAAAGCACCGTTCAAGGAGATGGTAGGCCGTACGTACGCATGAACGCTACTTTCATTTTTTTTGTCATATTAATGGAATTAAAAAAATAAATGAGATATATATATATTATAATTCCAGTATAAAATATATGTTATATAGGTCACATATTTTCATTAATTAAATTCTTTATACATTCCATGTATTGCATGAACGAGTCACATCAGTTGAAGGGGCGGTAGTCCACACTTCCTCATATGAAATTTTCGCATTTGCACAACATGCAAAGAATAAAGGTATGTTTTAAATATAAAATACAGAAGAATATAGTAAACATAAATACCATATATATCATATATAAAATATAGTTACATCATAATTTCCACATTTAAATTTGTTAAAAGAATATTGAACAATCATCGTTTCGTGAGGCAGAAAATCGCCAACCACAGAAACAGTATGTTCTTTAACCATTAGACAAAGGTGTGTGTAGGTGTAACTATAATCCTTCTCATAACAACATTATAGTATATTTAAGATACTGGTGTTTTTACAAAGGAAAGTAATAAAAATAGTTTAGGGGGTTGGAGAAGCAAAATAAAACATAAGAACACAAGAGAAGACACTACCTTTAAATCGGGTAACTTTTTTTTGATTTGAGCTCAAAGGCTTCCTTGGAAAGACTTCTGCCCAAAGTGAGGCTTCTAGGAGTAATAGAGGGATTTTGAGAGAAAAAATGGGCAGGGGTTGTCCTAGAGAAAGGCTTGAGAGGTGTGAGTAAGGTGGTATAGGTGGGGGCCTTTTATAAGAGGAGAGGAGGGGCACTCTTGGAAAGTTTTGAAAAGTAACATTATTATAAAATGATTTTAGGATTTTAAAGGGCCCGAAATTATATATTTCAAGGATAAGGTGATAATAGTTCTAAATCCACACATACAATATGTTTTTGACAAGTGTAGATATTATATTTTACATTATCTTGTCATTTTATTTAAATTGTTAAATAATGAGGTAATCACTGCATCATCATGGTGTCATAAATAATTTAATTTATTTAATGTCTAAAAATTATAAAAAAAATATCATGATGTAGGAAATATTTTTAGCTTTCTAATTAATATTTATAGTAAAAAATATGACTTGTATAACACCATTTAAAAATTATTTTAGTAAAACAACACATGTTTGTGACATTTTTATTTAAACATTAAATAAAAAGTTTTTAATGTCATTTTCCTACCAAAGTGGCTCCATGGGGTCCCCAAGTTGACATATGGATTGTCTTGGTCGGCCATTGACACATCCAATAAGGGTATGACATGTGTCAAGGTCATTTCATATTATTAAAACATTATTTTTACCTTAAATTACACTAATTACCTCTAATCCCGATTAAAAACTTAAAAGTTACTATTCACCAAAAAATTATTTTAATCCCATTGAACCACATTTTACTTCCTAATGAAAACCGTGTATGTCATATTTTTGAAATTCAAAACACTGAGGTGGTAAAATTTCATTTAAACAAAAAATCATTTTTTTAAGTACCACTTAGTGGTTTCACTATTCACCAAAAATTGAAGTTTTTCAGAAAAATACCAAAAAGTCACCCTAAGATATATTTGATATTCCGAATTCAAAAATGATGTCTATTTTACAAAATTCAAAACAAATAAGTTACATTAATTAATTTAATAATTAATTCCCGCTGTCAGAACAAATAGCGTGTTTTTATGAAACAATATATATCAAAAGATTGACACTAGTTTAAGTCCAATTTCAAAGTGAAATTAATTACAATGACCAATATTGGATTAAATGGTAAAAATATATTCTAATTTCACTTTAAAACCAATTCAAACGATAATATAATCATATAAATAAATTATATTAAAAAGTGGTTTTGAATTAAAATACAACATTTTTCACTATTCATTAAAAAATGAACATTATCAGAAAAATACCAAAAAATTACACAAAGTAAATTTTGATGTCCCGATTCTAAAGAAGAATTTTATTTTGTCAAATATAACACATAAAATTTTCAAAATGTGGATTTAAAAGAGGTTTTCCATCAAAAGGCGGTTAATCGATCTTTTAAAGAATATTAGAATGTTTACACTTAAAATTGTATTCATTCGCATATTTAATCCTCTAACATTTATTGTAAAAAGTAAAAATATTTGACAAACATATATAATAATTTTTTAGTTATTTCTGTTCATTCCCTTCATTACAACGGTTAGGTGTTAACTACCATTTAAAATAAAATTATTTTATTATTAGAGTGCAACGTAAGATTTCAAAGGAACTCGTTGTTGCGTATTGGGTAATCCATCGAGCATAGCATTCCCTTTAAATTAATATTAAAATTTTATTCACAAATAGGGATAAATATAAAAATGTCATATTATTTATTTACCTTGGGTGTTACATCCTTCCCCCCTTTTGGGAATTGCGTCCTCGCAATTTTAAAATTGGGCTCGGAAACATCATTGAAAATCCCACATCGGAACAAGAGTCGGTAAAACAATCACTTTAAAACAAAGAAAGAGAAGTACAAAGGTCACCCAAGTTAACCCATACTAGGATTCCATGTAAGAAAACATGGATATGGAAGAAAAAGAAAAGGTTCATGTTCTGAGGGAGAGTGATAGAAAACATGTTTAGGAGAAAGTTAACCACAAGAAAATCACAAACTTGTGGTGGGTTAAATGGTATTCGATTCCCCAGTAGTAAAAGTTAATAGACAACATTTTTGTTTTAAGTTCATTTTCATTGAGGAATTTATTTTTTATCTTAAGGAAACATACTTACTTGTCATGTTGACATTCAACTTTTACTAGATTTCTTACACAAACTCATACTTTCCCCAAATAATGAGTATTCAGGAAGAATTTTTCACATTAAGAGTACTATAATCAACTTCTTGAGAATCACCTAATACACAAAAGAGAACTATATATTTCCCATGTCTTTAAACCCTTACCAAAACCAAAATTGTTAGAACGAGATCAGATAATCCAGAAAAGGATAACACTTTATAAAAAGAAAATCTATTCTTAATCTCCAAAATTTGTCCAACAAAACCCAAAGTTCAATGAAGACCATTCGATAAACAATTTGTCCATAAAATTCTTCAAATTAAACCAAACTAAGATTTAAACCCAAATATTTGAAGGATTTAGTCACATAGTCTTCCAAGGTACAAATTAACACTTATCTCCAAATAACATCAGTTGCTATAAAAGTCTCATATTGAAAAGTAATTAACCTAATCACATATCCTCCATGATAGGTTATTAATTTCCATAGATAACCCAAAATCAACTTACTATTAATTAATAAAATCATATAATTAAAAAGAATAAGTCATACTAACCAGGGACTTCACGTAGTCCAGTGGTAGGCGATAAATACCAGTCATACTTTGGTTGTGGGTTCGATTCCCGCAGCTTTGTTCGACGTGACGGGTTGTCACACAGTCTGCGTGTTATCCTTTTTATAAAACTCAAAAATAGCCCTAACATGTATTAACCTCAATAGTTTCCTTATACCTCTCATTTTCATCCAAATTCATTACGATCTCAACTTCTTAATTATTGAAGTCTTATTTCACCACCATAAAATAAAAGGATTCCCAAAATGAATAACATCATACCTTTATCATTGCGTCCACTCAATTTTATCATCATCTTGTTCACATAGGTAGAAGCCCCATGCATTACAACAATGATTTAGAGATCCTTCAAAATCATTTGCTTCCTCCATCCAAATACACCTTGTACAACATGGGTCATATGGGTGTTCACAGAAAAAGAGTTTTGGAAAATAATCATGTATGACATATAATTCCAAAACATCTGATAAAACATGATTTCTATAAAATAGTCGGGCAAAATTTGAGTTGAAACTTTCTATTATTGGTCCTTTTAAAATAACATAAGTATGTGTTGTGAGACTATATTTTAAAATAAAATATAAATAGGTTTCGCAAGGGTCTCCTTCCTCAACACCATTTTTAAAATCATAATATGCTTCAAATTCTTGTGATAAGGTAAAATATTTGAAAATATCTTGATAATATTTACCTTTCTTGAAAATATGAGAATATTGTGAAAATAGTATTTGTCTAAATACAACCCATGATCCACAATGATAACGAGGTATAGTGGAGGTGTTTGATATCTCAAACAACTGCTTGCAAGTGAGTTGTATGCTATAAAAAGTTTCACAATCATCCGAACATGACTTTGCAATAATTATTGCAAGCATGTCATCAGGAAGAGATAAGAATGTCATTTGAGATCCTCCTCCATCCATTTGTAACTGACTTTACTTGACCTGAAAAAAGTTATAAAACAAGGATTTAACTGAAATAATAGATATAGGGACTAACCATGTGTCTAACAAAACTCCTAATCCCTAAAGTTGTCTAAACCGACCTCTGATACCAACTATAAGGCCCCAGCCTTAAACCTTACTTATTATTGAATTAAATGAATAATTCCCATAGAGGATCTTTTCAGGTTTAGAGTTTTAGATAATTAGATCATAAATCATGCATTACATTCCACATTTAAACAAAGTGGTTACATAAAAGATAGTATTCATTTTTTCCCATCAACGGAAACATATTTAAAACAAAACATGGATTCATTCATGACACTTCCTTGACCATATCATCACATCATGTACATTTCCCTTAACCTATGAAAAACATTTCAAAAACTTGGGATGAGCATAAAAAGCTTAGTAAGGGATATAAAAATACGAAATGAAGACATTAGTCCATGTATGAAATCATACTTTACTCATAAAAAATAATCACCTTAACATACCTCATCAAACCATGAATAAATCATAGAAATCATAAGACATAAATGTAACTTGAGGCATTCATAACAATCTTACGTAGGGAGTAACCCTCTTGGTTACGTTTGGAATACCCATCACAGTAGATTCCCTAAATCTATTCGGAGAAACCTCAATGTTTAACTCCTTCGCGTTACCCAATGCATTGGAGAGCTATATCAGGCTCACCCACCCTTAGTTTATCATGGAACCATCCGTCTTCATAATAATTTTCAAGAACCATAACATCATCGTATCACATAAAACATGCATAAAGGAGACATAACATTTCCACATTTCAATCACAAGATATCAATACAACACATTGATATAATAAAAACATTATGAAAACCATTTTCAATACCAAAATAAAAGAAAAGTAAAACATGGTATTTATTTTTTATTCAAAAAAAGTTATGTATTGTTGAGGAAGCCGAAACTCAAATAATGGTCACGGAGGCAGAGAAGTCATTGTCGCTGCATACGTACGACCAAAAAAACATTCCCTTTTGTCATTTAGTAAACGCTTTGTATAAAAAGATTCTTTTTGAATAAACATAAAAGTCAAAGGGGTTTATACACCGTATAAAATAAAGTTGTGTATAGAACAAAATATGCCTCAATGAAAGGAGATTGAAACGAAGTCCCTTACAAAGACGGTATCCTTGGATTAAGGATAAATCAATTACATAATTATGTGTGACAAACAAATACACCAAATATAAGTGTATATTAAGTGTAAAACAATCAGAGGTCATTCACACATATTCATAGAACAACATATTCAAGGAGTACAAGTTTATCCCAAAGAATCAAAATTGGGTTAAGAAGTTCCCTTGCAAAAATTCGACAGCCCTACGATGTCACTTCAAACTTCAGAAAATGAGTTGATGAGAGATAAAAAGGGAATCTCATCACTTGGACCTAAAATTTACATCAATAAGGATATAGAAGAACATATCCCAAAATTACAATATGTAAATAAAAATACCCAACAAAAGAAGTCTTTTAAAAAGAGGAGGGTGAAAAGTTCCCTTACCAGCTTGGGTATCTTTCGAAACATACACCCCATGAAAGAAGGACAATACAACATTGATGTAAATACTCATAAATGAAAGTATATTACACAAATAGTAGAATAATGGGAAGTACATATACCACTCAAAGGAAATGGTGGCAAATGTATCATAAATCTCACGGGAATAAAAGTGAGATGAAAAATCCCTTACAAAAACTCGGCAGCCTAACAACGCCACTTAAAACTTCCAAAAATGGATTGATGAGATCAAATAGGGTATCTCACCATTTTTTTCTGGAAGGTTTTAGTTTAAATGCATTTTGGAATGATCATTGCTAGCCATTGTCTTTTAGGTTTTTTTGACAGCCGAGGGGAAAGGTTGGGGTCTTCAGGCATTGGAGGATATGTCGAAGGGTGATTTTGTGTGTGAATATTTTGGAGAAATGTTAACTACCGCAGTTCTGAAAAGAGTCACTATTTAAAAGAAAGTCACAAGTTTAGATACATCTCAAGATGGTCAGTTTAAAGACATTTTGAGGGACACTACTAAAGACATGCTCAGATATGTACACATCCCCCACTTTTAGATCGTTGTCTACTACAATGATCTTCCAAACAAGATATGCATTAGAACGCTCACGATACATAGAGAAATTCACTGGCTACCTTCGAGAATGATCTGAAGCACAAACCATGACAGCATTATGTTTTTCCTTGAAAATTCTCTTGGCGAACTGGAATGGCAACTCACTCTTGTGATTTTGCGTCTCTACTTGTCTCTTCATGTGTGCAGCTACTACCATTCCAGTTCCCCAAGAGAATTTTCAAGAAAAAACATAATGCTGTCATTGTTTGGGCTTCAGATCATTCTCAAAGTTGGGAAGTGAATTGCTCTATGTATCATTAACGTTCTAATGCATATCTTGGTTGAAAGATCATTGTAGTAGACAACGATCTAAAAGTGGGGGATGTGTGCATATCTGAGCATGTCTTTAGTAGTGTCCCTCAAAATGTCTTTAAACTGACCATCTTGAGATGTATCTAAACTTGTGACTTTCTTTTAAATAGTGACTCTTTTCAGAACTGCGGGAGTTAACATTTCTCCAACATATTCACACACAAAATCACCCTTCGACATATCCTCCAATGTCTGCAGACCCCACCCTTTCCCCTCGGCTGTCAAAAAAACCTAAAAGACAATGGCTAGCAATGATCATTCCAAAATGCATTTAAACTGAAACCTTCTAGAAAAAAATAGAGTACAATACCTGCAAGTTGTAACTTAGGTCGCTTTGCACAAGCCGATTTCCACATTGTTTGTAGCAACCACATTTGCTCCAACACTCTAATGATCTTCATTTCTTCATGTCTTTTATACTCTTCCAGAAACTCTTCTCTAAGTAGGTCAACTATCGTGTATGCATACTCACCTTCAAATGTGACGTGTACGAGTCAACCCCGCCCCAATCTGAGGCCTGTTGTGGCTGACACAACTCCAAGTGCCTTTGTTTTGTTCAAAATGGACTTATTTTTATGTGAGAAATCAACAACTGACATACGGGAAACCGACCAAACGCCTTCGGATTGTGTTGACACTTTAGGACAACGATTCATGGGTTATATGTGACGTGTAAGACTCAACCCCGCCTCAATCCGAGACGCGGTGTGACTGCACCACTCTAAGTGCCTCTGTTTTGTTCAAAATGGACTTATTTTTGAGTGAGAAATCAACAACTGACATACGGGAAACCGGCCAAACGCCTTCAGATTGTGTTCACATTTTAGGACAACGATTCATGGGTCATATGTGATGTGTACGAGTCAACCCCGCCTCAATCTGAGACGTGGTGTGACCGGTATCACTCGAAGTGTATGTAATTTGTTTAAAAGGGACAATATTTTACGTACACACGCCAAACCGATCTAACGGCTTCTGATTGTGTTGATACTTTTGCACAACGATCCATGACTCATGTGTGACGTGTACGAGTCAACCCCATATCAATCTGAGGCCCGATGTGGCCGACACCACTCACAGTGTCTATGTTTTGTTAAAAATGGACTTAATTTTAAGTGAAATCAAGAACTGACATACGACAAACCGACCAAACGTATTCGGATTCTGCTGAAACTTAAGGACAACCAAGATATGCATTAGAACGCTCATGATACATAGAGTAATTCACTGCCCACCTTCGAGAATGATCTGAATCCCAAACCATGACAGCATTATGTTTTTCCTTGAAAATTCTCTTAGCGAAGTGGAATGGAAATAGCTGCACACATGAAGAGACAAGTAGAGACGCAAAATCACAAGAGTGAGTTTCCATTCCAGTTCTCCAAGAGAATTTTCAAGAAAAAACATAATGTTGTCATGGTTTGTGCTTCAGATCATTCTCGAAGGTGGCCAGTGAATTGCTCTATGTATCATGAGCGTTCTAATGCATATCTTGTTTGGAAGATCATTGTAGTAGACAACGATCTAAAAGTGGGGAATGTGTGCATATCTGAGAATGTCTTTAGTAGTGTCCCTCAAAATTTCTTTAAATTGGCCATCTCGAGATGTATCTAAACTTGTGACTTTCTTTTAAATAGTGAATCTTTTCAGAACTGCGTGATATGAAGGTATTTTGGAGATTTTACTGGTTCATGCATGATATGAAGGTATTTTGGATATTTTACTGGTTTTTTTGTCCAAAGGCCAAAGAAATGTGGTCCATCATTCTTGCATGTTACTGGTGCATTTCATCTGTTAAAATGGACAAATGACCCATTGGAGAAAGAATGTTTTATTTAATAATAATTACAATTTTTCTACAAACATTTACATACAAGAATGTTTCATCTTTTTATCCCCATGAACCCCTCTCAAAAATTTCCGCCAATTATACGTGTCTGCAACTCTTGCAATAAAAGTCAGATCTTCATGCTATATCTGGACAATCTTGCATCAGGTATGCGGCCCACTCGTTTCTGAACATATCTACATCGTCTTGTGAATATGACGCTTTTCTGAATTCATAATAGTACTGAAAAATATATAAATAAAGAATTAATAAATAATTTTAATTAAATAGTACTTGTTTTCGAAAATACCTCTTTAGGGATGATAATTTGTCCATTGAAAACGATCTCTTTCATGAATCTACAAACATAATAACCGCAATCTTTGTCGTTTGTTTGTTTTGGACACTGCAGAAACATTGATCATGAGGTGAGTAAGTAACTTGTGTTTCATATATGCTTGGATAGTGAAATTTTATTATATATACCCTGATATTTGTCCAGACATAGTACTTGCTCGGCTCCTTATGCTTAGCCCCTGTCCTCATACCATGATTTAGACGATATTGGTACACCGCCCTATCATAACAGAATCCTCAGTAAAAGATAATATATATTATATAAATTGATGTTTAGACCTAAAACGTAGGATGTAGTGTCTTACAGATTGACAAACTGCATCACATGCGGTCGGTTTGTTGGATATTCGTGCTTTGAGTCCAGAAAATAAATCTTGGGAGTATCCAAATGCACCGCAATTAGCAGCCAATGTTGCCTAAATACACAAAAAATAATAAGTAATGAAAGAAATGAAAATATAATTGATATGCTTTAATCGTAGGGTTTTACCCCTGCATGGTTGGTATGAGGAAGAGTCGGTCATCCGTTATCTTGCTGTCAAATGCTTTCAGCAAAGCAGTCGCTCTTTCCTTAATTTTTGATTCTGATAATTCTTTTTCTTGTGTTGATGTGATATGAGGACTGACGAGTCCAAACTTTGGCTCATGAGGAAAACCCTTCAACTGCTTTTCATATATACGTCTGCCAATAATATAAAATGTATTTAATCATAATTAGCACAATATATCATCTTTTGGAAAAGCGACGGGGTTGAAAACATACCTCATATACACATTTACACTTGTGACGCCGAGCCACTGATACTCAAGGATCTCATTTACATTTTCAGCAGCAACAAAATCTTGTATTTCCTCTCCATACATATTCTCTTCAAAAACAACTACATGGTTACTACCATTTGTCAACTTCGTATCCACATGAGTCTTCAATTCAATTAAATGTGGATAGAGAATAGGCAGTGTAATTCCACTTTCAATATATCTTTTGAATCGGTTGGTCGATCTTTTCGATGCTCCTTTCACTGCATCCCCTTTCTTCATCTACAATAAAATTCATTGGTTCATACCTTTTTTTATAAAGGTTTGGCTTAAAAAACTGTAAATAAATACCTCTTTTTCGGCATGTACTCTCACAAGTTGTGATGGCCATGCAATGAATGTCCCAATAGCCTGTTCGACTGTACAAATATCATCATCATCAAGTGGAACAGGTAGTTGTGCTGTTGGCTCATGAGCTACCGTAATTTTCACTTTCAGATGAACTTTTAGAAGTGCTCTATTGTGCAGCGTGTCCTCTGAGATGTTGAATACTGTAGCCCTCGCTACAAGGCGATAGGTGGGTGTTGAAAGATATAAATCACAATCATTATCACCCTACAGAAGATCAGTATAGGAAGAAATCAGTGTTTGTCTGATTCACATTTTATCAGAACAATTAATAGAATATTTTACCACAGCTAACACAGCTCTTTCAGGGGAATGGCTTGCCTCAAAGCTGGTGGGGTGTGGGGCAGGATCTTTAGGCGCTGGTTGTTCCTGAGTTGTATCTTCTCTTGGCTTCTGACCCATTAAAGTTGCTAGAAACTCTCCCTTCCATTGAAACTGTTCTTCAAGAGTTTCTAGTCTATTTTTCATTGCTGTCATTTCTTCATTTTTTTGATCCTCTTGTTTTTTTTTCTCATAATATACTCGGGGTGTCACCCCAAACCCCCCAGCTCTGACGTGACCGTATTGTTCTGGTCGCTTCAAAGCTGTCGCTAATATATCTGCACCAACTGCAAGAGTACCTGACTCCTGTGACTGTCGGATATAAGAAAATAAGTAATTATTATTATGTAATAGAAATTTAAAAACAAAACATTTTATCGTGTCATACTTACACATATTTCCCACACTTCTTGTGTGTTTTCATCAACCAAATTCCCTTCCTTATCCACACGTGCCTCCTTCCATAGCACATGACGAGGGATGGATGTGTGTTTGGTTTCAGAGGCATCAATCTACATATAAATAAAGAAAGATTTTTATAAAGTTGTTTCTTGACACATAACAATATCACTGTAAATTTAAAATACGCACCATTTTCTTTTATAGTGAGTCGTACCCCATCCTTGCTTTACGATAGGGGTACGTCGGTTTTGATGCGCGTTCCTTGTTTTCAGTACTGAGTTGCTGTTTCATAAATGAAATATTGACAATCAAAGTGATGAATACATGTATATCCTCAAACAACATATTATCAGTCACAATGTACCTGAAACTTTTGATCCCCACGATGACCAACAAATGAATCCCATGATTCTTGGGATATCAAGTGATTGTAGACAATGGGTGGTTGCGGGTTTATTTTATCCTTGGAATCTTTCAGATGATATTTTGTAAGAAGAGTGCGAAAACCTCGATGACACCTTCCCGCAAGCCTTAGTACATAAGTCTTATGTGAATCATCTACTATAAATGCACTCTGCAATGGATTGTGAAGAATAAGACATTGTTTCATTGTTTTATTTGCTAGTAAATTAAAGAAATGAAATCAAAATGTTACCGTAATTTCTTCCCACATCACAGCCTTCAGGCCGGACGAAACATGGTGCCATGAAGCTATGTCAATCAGCACACGTTGCCGAGTGACAATTCCAACGTAACTGCTAAACATTGCCTTGTTGGGGTTAACGTGTTGGCCCCATGCATTCCACCCAACATCGAATTTGATTCCTTTGCTCTTTCCCTTCAAAACATTAACCAACACTGTTAAACTACGACGCACCTGTTTTTTCTGCGATGTCGCTCCTTTATCCCCGACCATTTCGTCTATATCAGCATCATCAATGTTTTCATCTAAAATCCTAGCATCAGCATGTTCAGATGGTTGTTGGACCTCAACAATAGGAGCACCAATAGCAGCAGCAGTACCAACAACAATATGTTGAGATTGAGAGGCTTGAGAGGCTTGAGAGGCTTGTTCAGCAGTAGCAGCAGCAGAAGCAGCAGCAGCAGAAGCGGAAGCAGCAGCAGCAGCAGCTTGAGAGGCTTGTTCAGCCTCGAGGTTAGGAGCACCAGAACGTGCAGAAGTCATTATCTGCAAAAAAAAGGTTTAACACTTAAGTTGGATTACATAAATGCAATAATGATAAGATAATAACATGAGATAACAATATTTATATTACAAACAAAATATAACCTGTTTATTGAACTCTTTTTTTTTCAAAGGCTGAATGGATTTGACACCTCTATCGATAATCCAAAACCCTTCATTATGGTCTCCTCTAACATACAAAACGTCATCTTCATTGGGACCACTGCGAAATGATTGCGACGTCCCACTGAAAGGATCATCCTCAATTGAATTTTCATCGGACCCTTCAGTAGTTTTGGACGATAACAGAACAATCGACCACTTTCGGTTTGCGGGTTCTGGAACATAAAATACTTGTACCGCTTGTGATGCCATTATAAATTGTTCGTCTTTGTACCCTTCTTTACTGAAATCAACTTTCACAAATCCCAATTCATCTATTTTAACACCACTGTTGTTATCAACCCAGTTGCATTGAAAAATCGGCAATTGGAATGTCGTATAATCCAACTCCCATATTCGTTTGATAATGCCAAAGTATGACATATTCGCGAAAATAGGATTTCTATCCTTACTACCAGAAACAGGCATCGCTTCAGCCACAAGTGTTACTCCACTATTTTGCATGGTACTATCTTCATCATTTTTATCTGTATAGAATGTATAACCATTAATTACATAACCATTGTAAGATAATACATACACGCTTGGTCCGGCAGCTAGCCATCGAAGTCGTTCTGAAATTGAATTCGGATTTTCATCTAACTCCTTAAAAATATGGTCTCGAAACCATCCTATAAACTAGTGATTATGTGTATTTGCTATCCATTTTTCAGCCCTTGATGGATTCAACTGCCTCAAAATTTCTTTGTGGGTTTCAATATATGGAGCAACCTCCCAACTGTTATGCAAAACATAAAGGTGGTCCTGCTCTCGATCAGTAATATTGATTGTCACAACATCTCTTCCAGAAATTCCCTCACCCTCAATGCGTCCAGTGTGACGAGATTTCGGCAGACCAATGCTTTCCACAACAGATAGGTATTTGGTACAGAATTCAATGGCTTCCTCAACAATATATCGCTCCACAATACAACCCTCTGGCCGACTTCGATTTTTAACATACCCTTTCAAAATCTTCATATACCGTTCAACGGGGTACATCCATCTATAGTGCACAGGACCACAAAGTCGAACATCTCTCACCAAATGAACCATCAAATGAACCATCATATCAAAGAATGTTGGCGGGAAGAACATTTATAATTCACATAATATGATGACAATTTCTTTTTCCATAGCTGGCAATTTCGCCGGGTCTAAAACTTTGTTGCATATAGCTTTGAAGAAGAAACAAAGTTTGCTTAACGTATGACGAACATTCTTGGGTAAAATGCAACGTAAAGCTATATGAATTAAATCTTGCATCAAAACATGGCAGTCATGTGATTTCAAACCTTTTAACTTCAAATCATTCATTGACACAATGTTTTTGATATTTGATGAATATCCCTCTGGAACCTTTACATCATTGAAGAAGTTGAAAAACTGATATCTCTCATCCCTAGAAAGAGTGTACGCAGCTGGAGGAAGAAACGTTCGATTTTCACCCTTCACGGGAGCCAACTCTTCTCTTATTCCCATGTCAACCATGTCCAACCTTGCCTTAATTCCATCCTTTGTTTTGCCAGGAGAATTTATCAACGTTCCTATAACACTGTCACATACATTTTTTTCCACATGCATCACATCAAGAAAATGTCTGACGTACAGACATTTCCAGTATGGTAATTCAAAAAAAATTGATCTCTTTTTCCAACCGATTTTCGTAAGGTTTTTCGAAAATGGTTTACCAAAAACATTGTTCACGTCTTTTACTTTCTCAAACAGCTGATCATCTGTTAGTGGAGATGGTGTTTTTCGTTGTTCTGAACTTCCATTGAATGATGTCGTCCAAGATCGGTACTTATGTCGACGGGGTAGAAATCTACGATGTCATAGAAACACAGATTTGGATGAATGTTTCAACCTAATTGATTCTGTATCTTCTTCGCACATAGGACACCCTTGACTTACTTTAATGCAATAGCCTGACAAATTTCCATAAGCAGGGAAATCATTTATCATCCCATACAACAACGCTCTCAACGTGAAGTATTCTTTTTCATAAGCATCATACAACATAACACCTGAATCCCACAGTAACTTCAAATCATCGATCAAGGGAGCCAAATATACATCAATATCGTTACCTGGTTGTTTTGGTCCTGATATAAGCAAAGATAACATAATGAATTTCCGTTTCATGCATAACCAGGGTGGAAAGTTATAATTTACCAACATAACAGGCCATGTACTATGAGTGCTGGTTTGAAAACCAAAAGGATTCACTCCATCAGTAGATAATGCAAGGCGCAGGTTTCTCGACTCATTTCCAAATTCAGGATACTCATGATCAATTCTCTTCCATTGAGGAGAGTCGGTCGGGTGACGTAATTTTCCATCTTTATTTCTTTTATTTGCATGCCACGACAATTGTCTTGCAGTTTCTTCACTTCCATATAGACGCCTAAACCTTGGAATGATTGGAAAGTACCATACAACTTTCGTAAGACTGCGTTCATCTTTCTTGTATCGAGAAGCACCACACTTTGGGCATTCTGTAAGTGATTTGTTCTCCTTGCGAAACAATATACAGTCTTTCGGGCAGGCATGTATTCTTTCAGAAATCATACCCATTGAGTGTAGAATTTGTTTAGCTTCATATGTCCGTCTTGGGAGCTCATTATCTTCTGGAAGCATGTCATTCAAAAGAGCAAGTAGTTCCGTGAAACTGACATCACTCCATTCGTTGCCTGCTTTCAATTTATACAACTTCAGTACAGCTGACAATGCAATATATTTAGTGCAACCAGCATACAATGGCGTCTTTGCACAACTCATTAACTTCTCAAACAATTTTGGGCAATCACGGAGTTCATGTTCAACTGTCCTTGTCATTTCCTCAATACGATCTTCATCATCATTGATATCTGTAATCACATCCTCTATACAGTCTTCTTCATTATCCATATTTGTAATCATATCTGATGATCCATAAAATGCAGTTTTATTCTAGCCAATAGCTACATTCGCTTTTTCCCCGTGTTTATTCCAACATTTATAACTCCTATCTATTCCGTGACATATCAAATGTTCTTCCAACTCCTCTGGAGTAATTAGTCTAGAATAAAAACAATGTAAACACGGACAAAGGAGTTGAGAAGGATCCTTTGCATGATACTATGAAAACTTGATGAACTCTTTCACTCCGTTCTCATACTCTATTGTCAAATGATTAGCATCCATCCAATCTTTATTCATCGCCATTAATTCTGAATAAACAACATGGAACATCATGTCCATTAATTACAAATGAACAATAACGAATGTCGTGTCCATTAATTCCATGTAAACCATAAGGAGCATATTGTTCATTAATTTTGAATAAGAAATATGGAACGTCATGTCCATTAATTCCAAATAAATAATAAGGTATTTCATGTCCATTAATTCTGAATAAGCAATACAGAACGCCATGTCCATTAATTCCAAACAAACAATATAGAATGTTAATTCCATTAATTTCGAATAAGCAATATGGAAGTTCATGTCTATTAATTCCAAATAATCAATATGAAACATCATATTCATTAAAGAAGGTAATAATGATGTAATCACATCCATATCATATTATGATCAAGTCTAAGGAATATCACCCTTTCATTTTATCAATTAATTTGATAAATTTAAGTCTTATAACTGATAATTAGTAAGATGGGGTCCAAGGTATATAATCAATAGCACTACATTGTTTAAAAATGGTTAAGGAACATGGCCTTACCATTCAACTTTTATTTAATTCATTTATAAGTGATCATGTAGTCCATGGGTATGTCCATTACACATAAATATCATTAATTCCTTTTAATAAACCCATGGGCATGGGATATATCAACACATGTCAAAGGTGGTTCAATTTCAAGCCAAAGATCAATAGGGGTCACGGGCCTATAAGAAACACACCCTAAGGGGGTGATTCGAGTAAGGTATACAACCTCCAAAGAATAAGTTTGGTGCACAATGACTAACCAATTTAAGACATGATAATCTACTAAATTAATTTTACATTTTATAGTCAACATGCAGAAGGTTCACCACACGACACAATAGCGCATCATATAAACTAGGGGTGTCCATGGGTCGGGTCGGGTCGGGTTGGAGGTGTATCAAGGCCCAACCCGAACAAAAAAGTTTGGGTTGGGTCGGGTCGGGTCACAAGCTTCCGGAGCAACCAACCTGACCCAACCCGACCCAGTGGGGTCGGGTTACCCGTCGCATGCCCGAAGGACCCAACCCAACCCAACCCATCAAGGGTCGGGTCAATTTGGGTCGGGTTATATGTGTAAACCCGACCCAACCCGACCCAAACCAATCCAACCCATCCCAACCCAACGGACCTGAACCATCCACTCAAACCCAACCCCCCTAGACCCAACCCGATGGACCCCCTGCACTGCACCAGCCTGTTGCACAAAAAAACCAGCCCCCCTGCACAAAAATTTCAGCCCCCACCCCCTGCACCCTCTGCCCCCTCCCCCAGGCACACCAGCCCCCCCCCCCTCCTGTACCCTGTACAACACAACACCCCTCTCCCCCGGCCCCCTCCCCCCTGCACAGTCTCCCCCCTCCTACACCCCTGCACAAAAAACCCAGACCCCCCCCCCCCCCGCACAAAAATTTCAGCCCCCCTGCACAAAAATTTCAGCCCCCTGCACCCTCTGTCCCCCTCCCCTAGGAACACCAGCCTCCCCCCTCCTGTACCTCGTACAACAAAACAACCCTCTCCCCCTGCACTCCCTGCCCCCCTCCCCCTGCACTCCCCACCCCCTCCCCTCCCCCCTCCTACACCCCCGCACAACACCCCTCCACCCCTGTATGGCACCCTTGCACCCCTACACCAGCCTGCAGCAGCCTTGCACCCCCGCACCCTCCCCCCTGCACACACACACCAGCCTCCCCCTCCCCCTGCAAACCAACCAGCCTGCCCCCCTCTCCCCCGTGCCTGCACACCAGACCCCCCCCCCCCCCCTGCACCCCTGCACCACCAGCCTCCTTGCACCCCTGCGCCTGTCAGCCAACCTCCCCCCTGCACACACACTCCCCCTGCAAACCAGTCTGCCCCCTACAAACCAGCCAGCCCCCCCCCCCACCAGCACGCCAGACCCATCCCCCTCCAGCAGCACCACCAAACGGCCTCCCTCCCCCCTCATGCCCCCTACCCACTCCCTCTTGCAAACCATCTTGTCCCCTCTCCCCCTGCCTGCACACACTAAACCAACCCAGCCTATGTCTCCCCCCCTGCCTGCACACACCAAACCCAGCCTCCCCCCTACACACGCCAACCCCCTCTCCCCCCTGCCTGCACACACCAAACCTACCCATCCCATACCCCTGCACACACCAGCCCCCCCTCACACCCCCTGCAAACCAGCCCCCCCCTAATGTGACTCACTATCAACATCAGTAACAGAACCAATTGAAGTTAAAGTGGAGTAAATTCATGATGCAGTAGAAATAAACATTACTAACATAAGGAAAATCAAATCAAAAAAACACACAGCAGTAGCAGATTTGAAGAACGAATAAGCGAAAACATATGCAAAAAAATCATCACCAGGAGTAGAGTGGATAACATTGATTCAGTCTGAAAAGAGGGAGGAGGGGAAGCAGAGGCGACAAATAAATGACAACCACATAAAAACCTACACGGAAAAACAATATTTAGGGTATCCACATACCTTGGGTGAAGAAATCAGAAGTCCAAAGAGGTGAGGGAGCCTTCTGCGCTGCCTGGAAGACGCGACCGCCGGAGTAGGGGTGCACGGGAGGAGCCGCCAACCGTTGAAGAGGAGGAGTAGGGTTCGGAAGGGAGGAAGATCCGCGGAAGAGGGTCGAGAAGAAGGAGAAGGAGTACGGCGGAGGTCCGGCAAAGGGAAGATCGGGGGAGGAAGCAGTCGCAAGGGTACAGTCCCGCGAGAGCTTAGGGCATGATAAAAAAGAGGAGACTGTCGGCCTCCTTTTAATAAAATCGGAGACAGGTTTTAACAGCGCTAGAAAAGCGCTGATAAAGCCCCCCTTTATCAGCGCTTAAATTTTAGCGCTGTTAAAGGTCACCATTAACAGCGCTAAAAAAGCAATGATAAATGCCCCATTTATCAGCGCTAAAATTCTAGCGCTGATAAAGACCCCCTTTATCAGCGCTTAAATTTTAGCGCTGATAAAGGGTGGCTTTATCAGCGCTTTTCTAGCGCTGTTAATAGTGACCTTTAACAGCGCTAGAAAAGCGCTGATAAAGCCACCCTTTATCAGCGCTAAAATTTAAGCGATGATAAATCATCCCTTTATCAGCGCTTTTAAATAGCGCTGATAAAGATTATCCTTTATCAGCGCTTTTTGATTAGCGCTGATAAAGGTAGCGCTTTGCTTGCCCGTTTTTGTTGTTGTGGTGCGATAAACAGAGGGCATTGTACACCCCATTTTATAAAATGGGGCTATGGTTTTATCAGTGCTGTTAAAGAATTACCTTTATGAGCGCTTTTTGCTTAGCGCTGATAAATGGTGGTGCTTCCCTTGCCCGTTTTTGTAGTAGTGTGATACATTTATTGTGTCAGGTACGGAAAACCTGTGAAGCACGAGCAATTCCAAATCATGAATTTTCTCTCGACTCCTCCCCTCTCTCCCTCTCAAGAATGAGAGATATTCTTCAATATTGAAGAACAGGCGATCAAGATTGATTGATGCAAGACATTCACTTCCCCGTGCTAGCACCTCAAAAGTGAGTGGTGTCAATCAGAGATAATTAGAGATTGTGTGGCTCACCACATGAGGGGTTATGGTTTGAATCCTCGCAAGCGCAACGAGACAATCCGAATATGATCAATATCATTATCGAAGAAAGTACTGAAGAACCAGATATTTTATTTCTTTACAAATAAAATTTAAACTAATTATAAACATGATGTGCACGATTCTCCCTAAAGGCTTCATGGCTCTTATTTATTTAAATCTTTGATTCTATTTCATGAAGACTATCATTTATCGTCGTATTTATCTCGAAATAATCATTGATCATGGTAAAAATTAAAGTTGAGCGATGACCCAACCGCACTTCCGCTGCGTCCGAAACCTAAAATTTGTATGTCTTTTATTTATTTGTCTATTAGTTTTTAAGAAAGAACCTCTATGGATTTGACATCGATGATCGTTATACAAAGTCCTCAACCAACTGTTGAAGTATTAGAGATATTGATTGAACACACAAACCATAGGTACATACCATTATTATGGTGCACTGTTTTTTTTTACATATCATAATTTTATATTTTAGATCATTCTTTAATTAGGGCTAATCCTTCAATTTTTATAACACTAATTTATTGGATCATAATTTGTTACATTATTAATTAATCGATGAATGACTGTAGCAGTATATATCATTAACGAGCATAATATATATCATTTTGGTAATTCGTGTGCCTCACGGCAGAAACGTGGCACGGCCGCTAGCCGCTCAAAATTATGAGAACACCAGAGGCCCACGTGGTGCCGTCCCGAGTTTGATAAGTAAAATGTGTTTCACTCGTCTCCCAGAGAGAATAATGGGGCTGAGGACTCTTCCGGTGGCCACCCCAAGCGCCTTGCGTTACCCCGCGGCGTCGGGGGCAGCATGGAGGAAGAGGGTTGGCGGTGGGAAGTCGATGTTATGGAGGAGGAGGATGGGGGAGAAGGAGGGAAGCGAGGAAGGGGCAATGGAGGAGGAAGAGAAGAAGAGCAATAAGCAGTCTTTGTTTGGGAGTATCACAGAAGCTCTTGATTTCTCGAAGGTGAGGTCGGAGGAGGACGCGGAACTGCTGGATGAGGCGAGGGAGGTCACCCGGTCGGGCGGGAGGATGAGCCGAGAGCAGGTAAGGCAAGATGGAATGGGTGAAATAGTGGAACGGATGGATGTGTGGTTAATGGACCAGGTTTGTGTTTATGGGCGCAGTACGCGGCGCTGAGGAGGAAGATCGGGGGCACCTACAAGGACTTCTTCAAATCCTACGTCGAAGGTGATTTTTTAAGTGATACATGAGTTATGTTATATATTGGGGCAATGACATTTAAGGAGGCCTTAATTTCTGTTAAGTACCTCCTCTATTTTCGCCTAAATTGAAATCTCATTTCATTCATTGTTGACATTTTCTCATTTTTGGGTCCCAAACTGACATCTAACTGTCTGTTATGATCCTCTATATTCAATGAAAACGGTGATGTGCAGTTGATGGGGAGTACGTGGAAGAAGGGTGGGTGGATAAGTCGTGCAAGATTTGTAGGAGGGACACCGAAGGGGAGGCTCGGCAGGTGGATGGCCTCGGCAGATATGTTCATGTCGCCTGTTTGGATCAACCCAAACCACCCAACTTCTTCTCTCGATTATTCTCCCGATAACATTCGGTATTATTATTTTTATTTCAATCAATTTGTTTCTCGTTGTTTTTTATTCCAAAGGCTATTTCTTAGGGTCTACATGCCACATCCTCTTATAATATATGTGTAAATGCAGATAGATCTACCTGAGGGGGTGATATATCATGCTTGTTCTGGAGTAGTATGGTATGACATGCATGATATGCATGACATGCAAATCACAACTTACGAAATGTTTTATCATAAAAGGGATTGAGGATGCTTCTGTTTGCCGCTATTATAGAGTACGATGGGGCTTATGATATTGCATGCATGAGATTTCCATGTTCTCCCGCGCGGTTTCTTGAGTTATGATTCAGTAAGGTTGAATCATTCATGGCTCTGCACACTTAAAATATTCATTGAATCGTTCAATGAATGCAAGCACGCAAATCGGAAGAAATGCTCCACTGACATGATATGGTAGGCTACACTAGAAGTACACCTGTAATGACCCATAAGTTATATATAGATATTTTCCTTATGAATATATATGTGTCATATTAGGTTGTATAGATAATAAAAACTAACGACATTTTATCATTAATTCATAAGTATGATTTGACTGCTAGAATTATACCCTTTCCATTAGAGCAGCAAACTAAATTATTGTATAATAATAATAATAATAAATTCATTTCATGCTTTAAAATACATTTTTCTAAAAATTGTTTTTGCTGCATTTTGCACACTTTTATTTAAAACTAATTTTTATCGGTCATAAAAATACAATCTCATAAAATGAAATTCATTATGCTATGATGATTTTTTTTGGGATTGTTCTAAAATAATTGATTTTTAGAAGATTAGTAAAAAATGCAGTTTTTATTAATAGTGTCACGTCTTTAATATAATCAAAATCAAGACATGACTCAAAAATTTTATAATACATTTTCCATGACCAAGAATATATGTAAGGAATGAAATGGTTCTTTTAAAAATACTATGTTGAATTTAGAAAACTCATGTTTAACATTTTGAAACTTAAGTAATCTTTTACTCTAATAAAAAAATATTTTTCATCCTTTTCTTTAATTGTGGTGTCTCAAGGTATATTTATGTTTTGGCTTACTTTGTAAGCCATATGACACTTCTTTAATTAATAGTACACTTACTTTCATGTAAATCCACAACATAGATAATTTAATCATAAACATAGTTTTTTTTCATAAAAAAACGTTTTCTATAAAAATGGATTTTATCCATTATGTGTGTTAATATTAAAAATAATTTTTATCACCCAAAGAAATTTTATTTGAAAAAAAAAGGAATTCATATTTGGAATCATTAGATCCATATTATGTAATAAGTTCCATTTTATTTTTATGCATAAAAAAATGAACCACTTTGGAAAAAATTAGTTATCATAGTTAAGGTAAATTATGATAAAAAATGTTTAACCAAGGGTAAGAAACCTAAATCACATTAAAAGCATGTCCTGAAATGAATGGAAGAGAGGTGGATTGACCCTACCTCACCCCTTTTCAATTATTGTCCATTATTGGATCTTTTTATATTATTATAAAAATGTATCTTCTCTAACTTATAAATACCACCATTCACCACCCCATTTCTCTACTCTTTATAAAGCATTAGTTCAACCAAAAATCTATCCTAGGCTCTCCTCAACTCTCCCCTCATGTTCTAAAGGTGTTGGTCTTTCCAGAAAACCAAGATATGAATGTAACGACCAGAACTGTTATAAATGAAATTTCACTTGCAATATAATTAAATGTCTTATGATGTATTACAGATATAGAAAACGCATGAACTTTTTTGGTTTTATTATATGCTATTAGATTTAAAACACCACTATGAATCTTTACCATTGATAATATAGTCATTGATCATTGATCTTATGATTAGTGTAAATATAAGTTTTTGATAAATCCAATTAACACAGTCAAAGGAAGTGATGACCTCAACCACTTGGATCATACTTATGAAGCCCATTTATCGAAGCTTCCAAGGGAGATATCATCTCTAAGATTTTCCCTTGACTAAGACCATGATGAGACCCAACAACATAAGCATGAGCAAAACCTTTTATGGGACAAGTTCAATCTCATCAAGATCACGACCCAAACCATTTACGCCGAACCACCCCATGAATGTCTCACTGTCACACACCATACCCTTAGGGCGTTTGCTGGTTTATTAAATGGATATGTATCAAGACCATAATAATATTAAAAAGTATATTGTATTTTCAATAGAATAATGTCTATATTTTCTTATTATTGATTTTTATACCATAAAACGCAAATTATATTTTCAATTGGTATTCAATTTCAATTAAGACATTTATTTTGATAAATTATTGGATTTCTGAAAAAAATATTATTTTAATAAATTTTTATTATTGAATAATTTTTATCAAATATAAATGACTGAATAATTTTTATAAAGTCAAATATTAATTTTACAAGAGTTAAAAACTGTTATTAATAAAAAAAACCAATCATTTCTCAATAAATTTTGATCCTTAATTTAAAAGTGAAAATTTACATATTTAGAAAGTTATGTAGATGAAACCTATATTATTTTTGGAATCAAAATGTTGATATTATCCAAAAATAAATTTTTAATAATTTTCTGAGACTATCAATTTTTCAGGTAAAAATTAAATACGGTATAAATAAACGGTGTGTATTGTGACATCATAACGACCCAAAAATGATGTAATAAATAGTATAAAGGGTATCCACAACAAAATATACTTTTTCTTTTTAAAGTAATCTAATTTTATGTTTATTTTATTATTTTTATAAATCTTTTCTGAATCATCCAAAACAATTAATATATTTTATCGTTTTAAAATCATTTCTTTAAAAATATGACTCACTTCCACATCAGTAAGAGTGTTATTTAATATGTTTTTCCATTGGCCCTATAAAATAATGAAAATAACCCCTCTTTGGTACAAAACATGGGCAAAAAACATGAGAAGGTTTGTGGTTTTGATTATTTTTTTATAGATAGTCCAAAACCTATGTTTGGGAAATAATAAAGAACTCCCCGTCTTTTCATATATAAACCCACCCAAGCTCCCAGTTATCTTCACTCAAAAGCCTTGGAGCACAAACTTAATCTTCGCTCCCCTTTATATATCCCCCAAGGTTCTCATAAGCTCTCAATAAGCTCCTACCAATCATTTGGTGTCACACTCTCAAGGTAAGAGATCATATCCTTCTCCTCTTTATTCAAGTATGTTGTTTTTCTTATGTACTTTATCTTCATTTCCCAATGTTGGGATATTTTCTTCCTTATCCATGTTACTATCAATTTTATTTATAAATTATTATCAACCCCTTTAACTCTCATTAATCCCTTCCATGAACATTCATACACCCCCGTTATGCTATGACAATTTCAGCACAATTTTCCATGCCAAATAATTTTGTAGTAAATACTAGTACCCAATTCCTATCAAGGGTTTTTACATTTATGCACTTATAATTATTTTATTGGATAATTAAATTTATTTATTCTAAACTAATTTATTGTGGAATAAAAATTGATAAAAATGATTCCATGTTTTACGATATATGTAGCACACTTAAGCATGAAAATGAAATGAAAGTGATGGCTGCGCCAGAATTATATAAAGATCCAAGGCATTGGTTAATGTTTTAGTCTCATGAGACTTCTTGAGAGGGATTATATATTGAACCTAATCCATCACATGACTTTTTCCATCATGATGTCTTGGCAGTTATCCTGGGACTATGTTTATGATGTAGTGTTTTAAGTTGTTGCCACATTTCCCATGTTTCTTTTATGTTGTCATGCTATATCATGACTCATTGTCCATGTTTTTGATTCTAACCTATTTTATTTCCCGTTTATATTCCTATCATCTAACATGTATTACTTTGTTTATGTTATTCCATGTTTATTCCCTTACTATGATTTATAGCTCACCCCTTTCTTATGTATGTCCCCATGTTATCCCATACAGTTTTAAGTACAAACATGTTAAGAATGTTTTTAATAAAGACAATTTATTTCCTACTTTATGTTTCATTGTAATGTGCATAATTCACAAAGATACAAGAATTCTTGATCTTCTAGGTTGTATTATGTGTATTTTTATGTAATAAATCATGAATTAATATGTAATAAATAGAAGGGTTTTAATAGTTGGTATCAAATGAAAAGTTTAGTTATTTTTGGGATTAGGATTAAAAAAATCTAGTGAAATACTTAGGGATAAGACTATGTATATGAATACATCCCTAAATTTTGGTAAGTATAGATTAAGTGTTTTATCAATAAAATAAATCAATATATGGATACTACATGTGGATGTGGATCTAGCACAAATTTATATAGATTTAAAACTCGAAAACACTATGTTGAGCTAGACTCGAGAGGGAACTGGTGAATGAAAACATGTCTTGTTGCACACCTAGATTGACACTTCTAGGAGATATTCTTTAGTAAATTCATAAGATCATTACAAACCATTATTACGGGAACAAAATATACCAATAAGAATATATGTTAAAAAACTCATCATTGATAACATAGATTGAAGCCTAGAAATACATAAGTTAAGGAAATGGATGTAATTTATAAGTAATCCCTTTAATTTCATTGGATTCCTATTAATGTGTTTAATAGATTAAAAATAATCATCCCTAGTTTTCCCTTTATTCGATACGATGATTGGAGATAGGAGGAATCAGGTAAATAAGCAATGTGGTAGGCAATGTGATGACTTCCCCAAAAAGACTCCCGACTTGATGGGAGACAGAATAATAAAATTTATGATGATACACTCTCAGCAGACTTAGGTTCTCTATAGAATCCTTGATAAAAAAGAGTGCCCAAATCCACCAAATAAATAACAATCTACAATTCAGAGCTTTATGTGAGAAAGACATCTAACATTCAATGGATTATTTGATCCCTTAACTGCGGAACAATGGATCAAATCCATTGAGAAGATATTATACATCCTTTAATGTTTTGAGTAAGAGAAGGTTTTATCAAATTTTTATCATATAGGAAGAGAATCTGATCAGTGGTAGAAATTGATAAAGAATAAAAATCCTCAGAAAAATATCAAAGAGATGGTGTGGAAGGAATTTTGGAAAATGTTTTTTCAGTAAATATTTTCATCGCTCTCTCTATCTTAAAATGGAATGATATTTACTTTACCTCAATAAAAATATGGTGAATCTATCGGGATGTATGATGAAAACTTCAAAATACTTTCATGATATTCCATCAGATTTGTCGAAACCACGAAGTTCAAGTTTGACTGCTTTTTTCTTGGGCTATAACCTAGTTTATGAAAAGCCCTTGCGATCTGTGGCTTTGATAGCTATGAGGCAATGGTAAGATTTACCCCTAAAATTGAAATAGAGATCGAAGAATCTAAATGTTATCATGGGGATAATAATTGGAAAGTGGAGTTTATTTTTGGTGGTATGAAGGAAAAATCTAACCATGTTAAGAAATTTTAACATCCCACTTTTCAAAAGTAAGGAAAGAAGCACCCTAAAAATTTCCTAAGAGGGAAGAGGAAATGCTTTAAGTGTGAGAAGGAAGGGAACCTAGCAAGATATTTACAAAAGGAGAACCCCACTAATGCGATGGATGAAAGGAATTCTTTGGTTAACCCTTGGCACACTGTTCGTTACTTCAAATTCAAGTTACCAAGACACTTTTCAAACCAATGCACTAATCCAAGGGTTTTCGAAGACAACAAACAACCTCCAAGGCATCAAGGGAGAGATTTTTACATCATAACCAATGAGGTGGATCATGATAATTATTTAGTGATAGATATTCTAGTTATTCATTCAATAAAAGAGAATATTTTTTTTAATTATAGTTATACGCATTCCTTCATATCAAAAAAGTTTAATAGAACTATTAAAATACCACCACAAAGCACATAAGTAGAGCTTTTGGTGAAAACATAAATGGTTCAATTATTGAATCCTAACTGTATAACTCATCCCATGTAAAAAATTTGATATATGAACTTCCTAGAGAACATTTTGTTACCCCTTTTGTGGGATTTGATGTAATTTTGGGCATGGATTGACTTTCCCTATATAGAGCCAACATAAATTTCCATGATAAGGAAATCACTCTCAGTATCATGAATCGACCCCCAATTCTATAGAAGTGCAAATAGAAGGATATATCTTATTTAGAACCAAGATATCAAGCATTGATATCATTTCTCTAAGAGAAATCATATATAGCTCAAATGATTGATTCTAAAGAAGGAATAATCCTTGAAGACATTCCCACTATGAGGGAATATGATGATGTGTTTCTCAAAGAATTTCTCAATCTCCCTCCTTGCCGAGAGGTTGAATTTTCAATAGAGATTATAACTAGGGCATTACCATTACCCATGAATTTATATAGAATGACTATTGTGGAACTTGAGGAGCTTAATAAAAACCAAAAAGAAAATTTGGATAAAGGGTTTATACACCCAAGTGCTTCACCATGGGGTAAACTAGTCCTCTTTATCAAGATGAAGGATGGGACAATGTGCCTTTGAATTGATCATCATGAGCCCAATAAGATCACGTTAAAGAATAAGTATCCTCTACCAATGATTGCTGACTTGATCGATTAGATAAATGGAGAAAAATACTTATATAAGGTGGATATGTGGTCTGGTTATTAACATGTTAGGGTAAAGGAGGAGGATATCACCAAGACTGCTTTTCATATAAGGTACGAGCACTATGGGTTCCTAGTAATTCCATTATGACTCACTAAATCTCCATAAATAGTCATGGAATTGATTAATAGAGTCTTTATAGGTTACCTCAAAAAATTATTGGAAGTCATTATAGATTATATTCTAATATACTCTAAAAAATGGAGGAACATGAGGAGTATTTGAGCAGTATGCTAAAAACATTATGAAAGGAGAAGCTTTATGCCAATTACAAAAAATGTGAGTTCTAGTTGAAGGAATTATCATTCTTGGGGCATAGTATCTCATGTAATGAGATATATATAGACCCTTCAAAGAAAGAATCTATTGAATACTGGCTAAGAATAACATCTATAACAGATGTCCATAGTTTCCTTAGATTAATTGGGTATTATCATCGATTTTTGATAAATTTCTCACGATTGTCAAACGCTCTAACCAAGATAACTCAGAAGGGATTCATTTTTTTTGGAATGATTAATGTGAAGATAGATTGAACGAGTTAAAAAGAGCCATATCATTTCACCTATACTCACACTACCCACAAGTGGAGAACATTTCATATTATTCAGTGATTATTTAATGAAGGGATTGAGTTATGTGTTAATAAAAAATTACATAGTGATAGCCTATGTCTCAATGAAATTGAATGTTCACAAACAAAATTACCTAACGCTTGATCTAAAGTTGGATGTAGTGATATTCATGTTGAAAATATAGCAGAATTATCTCTTTTGAGAGAAGTGTGAAATATATACTGATCACAAAAGGTTGAAGTATATATTGACATAGAAAGAGAAGAATATTCACCAATGATGATGGTTAGATTTGATCAAAGACCATTAATTCTCAATTCACTACCATCATAGAAAATAAAATAACACTCTAAGTAGAATGTATCCATCAATTTTATCATTGATGAGAATTGAGAAGGATCCAATCTTATTTTATTTGAAAAGGATTGACATGGGAATCATAAAGGAAGGAACATCCTCAATCCTTTCACAAATGATTGCTCAACAGTCCCTTCTATAGAGGCTAAAGGGTGCTCAAATAGATTATGTGGGAATTCAGAAGAATGCGGAAACTATAAGAAAAGGAAAATCCTTGGATTTCAACTTTAATGAATAATGAGTTGTAAGATCTGGGTCACAACTATGTGTACCATAAAATACTAAGTTAAAGAAGGATCTCTTGGATGATGTACATATTTTGACTTTTTCTATCCATCCAGGAGTCAAAAAGATGTATTGAGATCTCTGATATCACTATTTCGTGGAAAATATGAATAAGGAGATCACACAATATATATCAATATGTATTGTATGTGAGAAAGTAAATGAAAAAAGGAAAAAATATGCTGGGATGATGCAACCATTACCCATACCTACATGGAAATGAAAGAACACCACCATATAATTTTTCATTGGTCTTTCGTAGACATAAAGAGTAAAAAATGATATATGGGTTGTGGTGGATCATATTACCAAGATTGCACACATCATTGTGATTTTAGGGGAATTCTCACTCGATCAACTTGAAAGGATATACATTAGAGAAGTGGCGAGGATGCGTGGAACACGACTATCAATTTTATCTAATCAAGACACCAAATTTACCTCCATGTTTTGGAAGAGTCTCCAACACACTCTAAATATTGATTTGAACTTCAACATGACTTTTCACCCTCAAAATAATGGAAAATATGAGTGTACTATCTAGAAACTTGAGGAAATGTTGAGAGAATGCACAATTGACATCAAAGGAGGATGAGATCAACATCTTCCTCTGGTTGAGTTCTCATACAATAACAGTTTCCAATCTAGCATCCAAATTGGTCCCTATAAATCCCTTTATGGGAAGAGGGGTAAAACACCTTCATGCTAGGATGAATTTGGGGAACGTAAACTACTAGGTACTAAAATGGTTGAGGAAATGGTTCAAAAGGTCAAGACCATTTAGCAGTACTTCAAGGATACTAAGATTCAATAAAAGAGACATATTGAAAATCATCTACAAGACCTAGAGTTTGAGTTTTGAGACATAGTATTCCTCCATATATCTCCATTGAAGAAATTCATGAAATTTAGGAAGAAGGGAAAGCCTATTCCAATATACATTAGTCCCTTTAAGATCCCTGATCACATCGAAACAGTGACCTATCAACTAGCACTCCCTCCCGAACAATCTCAAGTACATGATGTGTTTTATGTATCACTATTGAGGAAGTACATATGAGACCACCCATAAGTACTAAATCTAAAGGTGGTACTATGGGAGAATTATCTTTCCTATGAAGAACAACTAGTGAAAATCTTAGATTTTAGAAACTAGGTTCTATGAAATAAGGCAATGAACATTGTCAAAGTGTTGTGGAGAAACCACAAGTTTGAAGAAGTGATATGGATACCATAGGAAGTGATGAAATAGAATTAACCTCATATATTTTATTGTAGGAAGAGAATATTTTGAGGTGAATTTTTTTAAGGGGAAGATTTTAACGATATGAACTATTATAAATAAAATCCCCCTTGCAATTTAATTAAATGTATTACTATGTATTAAGAATATAGAAAACACATGCACTTTTTTGGTTTCATTATATCCTATCATATTTAAAATACAGTTAATAAACTTTAACATTGGTCAAATAGTCATTGAATAGTTATCTTATGATTAGGCTAAATGTAGGGTTTTGTTAAATCCAATTGACACAAAGGATGTGATGGCCAAAACTAGTGTAATCTTACCCTATAAAGCCCATTTATTAGAGCTTTTGAGGAATATAACATCTTTGGTCATTTCCCTTGACCAATATCAAGCTAATATCCAACCAACTAAGCATGAGAAAGAATCTATTTATGGGAAAAGTTCAAGATCATTGATATCAACACCCAAACCATGTATGAAAAACCACCCCATGAAAGTCTTATAGTCACACACCTTACCCTTTGGGTGTTTTATGGTATATCAAAGGGATATGTATCAAGACCATAATAATATGAAAATGTATATTTTATTTTCAATAGAATACTTTTTATATTTACTTATTATCATTACTTTGTAAATGTTATTTATTTTTATACAGTAAAACACAAATGATATTTTTAATTGGTATTGAATATAAATTAAGACATTTATTTTGATGAATTACTGGATTTTTGAAATAAATAAAATTTTAATAAATTTTAATATTTAAATAATTTTTATCAAATATAAATGATTATATAATTTTTATGAAGTCAAAAAAAATTATAAGGGTTCGAAAACTATAATTGTCAAAAAAACCCAACATTTCTCAATAAATGCCAATTCTTATTTTAAAAGTGAAAGTTAATATATTTATAAGGTTTTAAAATCATTTATTTAAGAGTATGACTCACTTAAACATCTGTAAGGGTATTATTTTAGTATGTTTGGATATTTATAATATAGAATAATGAAAACCAACTATCCTTTTCAGAAAATATGGGAAGGTTTGTGGTTTTGGTTATTTTATTATATAGGGTCCAAAACCTATGTTTGAGAAATAATAAATAACTCCCCATCTTTACCTATATAAACCTGAACAAAATCGAATTTCTCTCCACTAAAAATCCATAGATCACATACTTACTCTATCCTCCTCTCTATAGAGTCCTCCCAAGGTTCCCCTAAGCTCTCAAGAAGCTCCTCCCAAGAATTTGGAGTCACAATCTCAAGGTAAGAGATCCTCTACTTATCCTCTTTATTTAAGTATCTTCATTATATTATGTATTTTTTCTTCACTTGATAATGTTGGGATATGTTCTTAAATATATCCCTTACTAGCCATTTTTTGTCTAAAATTTGAGATAACCCTTTCACTCACATCAATCCCTCCCATGAACATTCATAGGCCCCCATTATTCTGCTGAAATTTCACCACGATTTTCCATGCCAAACAATTCTGTAGTGAATACCCATACCCATTTCCTATCAAGTGTGTTCACCTTTATTCCCTTGAACATATTTTATTTAGTAATTACATGTATTTATTCTAAACTCTCTGATTTTGGAAAAAAAAGATGAAAAATAATTCCATGTTTTATTATCTATGTGACACACTTAAGCATGATAATGAAATGAAAGTGTTGGGTGTGCCTGAAATTATATAGCACTCCAAGGAATTGGGTAATTTTTTAGTCTCATGAGACATCATGAAAGTGATTAGAGAGTGAACCTAATCCATAATTAAACTTTTTTCATCACGATTACCAGGTAGTTATCCTTGATATATTTTTATTATGTAGTGTTCTAGTTGTTTCCACATTTCTCTTGTTGCCTTTATGTTATCATGCTATATCACACCTCATTGTACATGTTCATGATTATAACATCTTTAATTACCCATTAATATGCCTATTGTATAACATGAATTACTTTATTTATATTATTCAATGTTTATTTTCTTACTGGGCTTTATATCTTACCCCTTTCTTATGTATATCCCTAGGTTATCCCAAGGAGTTTTAAGTACGAGAATGTTAATGAAGTTTTCGATAAAGATGATTTATTTCTTGATTTAAGTTTTTATGTAATGTACATAATTCCCAAATAAAATATAATTATTGGTCTTACAGGTTTTATTATGTGTATATTTATATAATAAATCATTAATTAATATGTAATAAAGGGATGGTTTTTTATACCTAATTGTTAAGGTGTCACCCAAGGGAGAACATCCAAATCGAGAGGTAATGTTCTCATCCGAGCTCTCTTAATTCTTTACTTCTTTAACCCCACTTAAATATTGTCTATCCATGAAATTTTGATAATATAAATATTATTAACATACAAAATTTTTATTATAATAATGGAATATCTATTTTATACAATCCTCAAAAACCATTTGAAAAAATTAAGTTGTCGTCATCCATATGTGTGGATGACCACCTCCATGAACAATGTGTTCTATTTTCATATCCTCCTTACATAGTTGGTTGAAAATAATTTTTAAATAAAAATATATGATATTTATAACATGATTAGTTTTCTAAAATGCTAAATTATTTTATTTTGATCCTCACTCTCATTCTATGAAAAATGATAGTGTCATTCGAGTGTATCTGATAACTACTTCCTCCACAGAACAATGTGTTTTGTTTTCCATTAAAAACTAACATGGATGGATTTAAAATTATATTTAATGTATAAATATGGTATTTATGACACTATTTAAACCCTTTAAATATATTATTTGACATTTTATAAGTGATAATAATAATAAATGGTCAAATTATACTTAACAACCTTATATGAACATATCATGGAAACTTTCTTAATTTTAGCGGATTTTGGGAAAATATTACAAAATATAATTTTTTAATAATGGAATAATAAAATGCATACACCTCTAAAATTTTTGAGATCATGTATCTATTTTACAACAAATTTGATCATGGTCAATATACTGAGGAAGTTTCAGAGAAATTGATCGAACCACTTCATGTAAAAAAAATAAGGAAACACTATTTAATAAATGAATAATAATTTATAAGAAATAGAAATTAGAAAATTAGATATTGATAATTTTATTTTTTATAAAGTTAAGTGCACACACAGAGAAAATTAGGGCCTGAGGTAGGGATCTTTCGATCCCCCGTCATTACTTTTCGGGTCAAATGTTCTCTTTATTTTTCTCTATTTTAATATATTTTATTCTCATATAAGTCATCTAAATTATGAATATTTTTTTCACATATATACTTAGTTTAGTTTACCATTATTTTATGGAGATAATATATGTTTTATGTGCCCTTCATGTTTCTCTCTTTTAAATTAACCAGATTTAAATGAACTTTCCAATTTCTTATTTCTTGTTAGGTACTACCTCCATTAATTTTTTTTAAACCCTGAATATATTTTTAAAATATGAATTCTTTCATGGAAACCCCCTGGTTCAATTTTTCTCTCATGGAAAATAATAATCTACACCACACATTAAAGTATATTTTACTCATTTCATTAAGGATCACCCAAGTGGATCTTTTTTATTTAAACCACCCCAATATTTCTTATGAATTTTTATTCATTTCAACTCAATGTTCAAGACCTATGTTTTTTCTTCAAATATGAACATAAAAAATAATTTAATCCATTATTCTCTTGAGAATCATTTTGATATAGCCTTCAGATATTACTTGAGACAAGATTATTAAACCCACTTCTCTCTCACGAGTTTTATCATGATTATGATTTATGTATAGTTTCTTTTTATATTGTGGAACACATATGCATGTACATGCTATGAATATAATTGGTGAATCCTAATATCACTCTAATGATTTGTGTAATGTTTTCATCTCATGAGATACCAGGTATGATGCATGAGAGTTTAACAAAAACAAACTATGTTATGTTGTCTTGGCGGTGAGCCTTGACATATTCTTATGATGTCATGTGTTACGTTATTAACACATATTTATGATTCCATAAACATATGATATCATTCCATTATTCCATTTTCCATTATTATGATCATTCTCTATATGATATCATATTATGCCTCCTATCATATATGTGTTGTCTCACCATCATTCTTGAATCTAATTATTCCTTTATTTGGATTTATAGCTCACCCTTTTCCTTTATATATTTTCCCAAAGTATCATATGTAGTTTTATAAGAATTATGGGATTTAGGAGAACCTAATGGAGTTTTAAATAAAGATGATAAAATGTGTGTTTAAGAAGATATATTTATGTGTCTAATCTTCTAAAGACACCTGGACTCTGGATTCTTGGATTGTATTTATTGGAAAATGATGTAAAAAATTATGAAATAAATGTGTTTAAGGTTTGGGTTTATATATTTGTAATTAGATAAAGGTATAGTTATTTTTGAAAACTAAGAAAAATTAGAGAAAACAAACAATTAATTTTAAATGAACAATCATAAAAGTTTTGTTAAAGTCTGGAGTGTGTGGTTTCCTTGAAATTAAATCTCTGTTTGGATACTGGAAAGTGGATTTGGCTATGTCATAGATACACCTAGGGGTAATCAACTAGTAAAAGGATTGTTTATTATCAACTCAATCATCACTCGATGCATGATGAGTGGGCCTAAGACTATAAACATGAGAAGGCACTCTTGGTTATATTATATAGATAATTCATATGCTCCTTAAACACCATTATGAAGAATTTGAATATAGTTTAATGTTAAAGAATATAATAAGAAATAGACATTTTATAATCTCAATTGATACCTAGAAATTCATAAGATAAGGTATATATTTCATTTATGGGTTATTCTTTCTAATTTCAAATTTTCTACTTTTATATACTTATTAGTTTGAATAATCTAATCCCAAACATTTAATTATATTATAAAATGGATATAAATAGGAGGAAAAGTTCCAAAAATATATGCAATGGGAATTGTGATGATTTCCCTAATGAAATGACAAACATGATGAATGCAGGAGTCAATAACTTCTTGCTTATACTGACACAATTGAATCAAGTTATGAATGATAACTTGAATCATGAGGAACACCCTCTATATATTATGAACGATAAGGTTACGATTGATTTATTCATGTGATGGATGCCTCTAAATTTTTGGGCATATTTAGATACCATAATCACAGAACAATGAATTGCCTTTTTTGAGAATATATTCTCTATCCTTTACTGCCATGAAGAAAAGAAGTTCATACTCTACATTTATCAACACAATGGAGTAGCCTATTAGTGGGGGACACTAATCAAGTATATAAACTAGAAGGAATATATAGATGCTATATTGTGGGATGAATTTACATGGATATTTATCAACAAATATTTCATCACAATATCTATATTAAAATTGAGTGGTAGTTCCTTTCACTCAGGAAAAATAAGGATATATATATATTGTCTTGTGAGGTGAAATTCATAAGGATTACACGAAATGCCTCTTATTTCATAATTAACGTTGAAATTAAAATTTATTGCTTCCTTAATGGGCTGAATCAAATTTTATAAAGTGGTTTTTCAATTCAATACTCCAACGACTATTAGGAAGATTTATGACGTGCCCTCAATGTCAAGAAAAAGATTGGTGTTCTCAATGGTATTGGGTGACTAGAGATAAGAAGCAATGAATGGAGTTTAATTTTGGGGGATCACTAGATAAATCACATGATGGGAAGAAATACAACATCCCACATGTAAACAGTGTGAAAAAATATTCACGAGAACTTTCTTAAGGGGACTAGGAAATGTTTCAAGCATGGAAAGTAGATATATCAAGACAATTAATATTTAAGTGAGATAAATAATCCTACCAATAGAATGGAGAAAAGTAATGTCTCACAAATCCTTAGCTTGTTTTGTAACATTTTAGATGTAAAAAAATGGAAACTATGAATACCAATGAACTAAGAAAAGGGTTTTCAAATATAACCTATGAAAATATGCTCCAAGGACAAAAGATAAAGGGAGGGATTTTATTATTACCACCTCTAAAGTGGATCAAGATAAATAAATGGTGTCATATACACTAGGTATTCATTCAAGAATAATGAATGTAGTATTTGATTTTGGTTCTACACATTCTTTCATATCATCCATGTTTAACAGAACTATTCAATAACCATAAAAAACATGGAGGTTGAATTTCTGTTTAAAACAAAAAAAATGGTTAAATTTGTGCATATCAAGCATATAACACCTCCCTACCGATCCTTTATGAGATGAATCTCCCAAAAAAACTTATCTTATATCCATTAGTGGAATTCAATGCTAAATTTTGTATGTACTAACTATCTCTATATAGATCACACATCAACTGGAGGGATATAGTAATCACATTCCATATCAAGAATTATCCTCTGGTTTTGTACAATTATAAGGTGAAGGATGGATCTCCATTTGAATAATTTTCAAAATAATGGATATAATTTCTTTATAATCTAGTATATCTAGCTCAAATGATTGAATCAATGGAGAGGAACACTGTTGAAGATATGCACATTGTGAGGGAATTTTTTGATATATTCTCCCCAAGAGTTTCTCAGTCTTCCTCTAAATAGATAGGTTGAGTTCCCAGTTGAACTTATACATGGATCCCTTCTAATATCCAAAAATCCTTATAAAATGAACCTTAGTGAACTACATGATATGAAGAAGAAACTATGAGAGAATACAGATAAGGTTTTCACACATCCGAGTGCTTCACCATGGGGTTCACCGGTCCTCTTTTTCAATAAGAAGGATGAGTTTATGTGTCTTTGTATTGATTATCATGAAGTCAACAACATCACAAAAAAGAAAAAGTACCCCATTCCATGAATTAATGACTTGTTCAATCGACTATGTGGTGTCTGATACCTCTCTAATGTGAAAATTATGTATGAATATTATCAGTTAATGTTGAATAAGAATGGTATTCTCTAGACCACCTTTCATACATGGTAGGGGTATTATGAGTATTATACTCATTAATTATCCAACAATCTTAATGGACCTAATTAATAAAGTCTTTTGAGATTACCTCTGTAAATTTTGGGTATTATTTATAAATGATATACTCATATACTCTAAAAGTAAGGAGGAATGAGAGGAGTGTTTAAATAATATTATAATGACATTAAAGAAGGAGGATTTAGATGTAAAGAAAAATAAATGTGTGTTTTGAATGTAGAATGTAACATTATTTGGTAATGTTATTATGAGTAAGGGGGTATCTGTGGATCCTTAAAAGATGAAGGTAATTGAGGAATGGATGAGACTAAAATTTGTAATAGAGTTGTGTAGTTTAATCAGATTAGATGAGCATTATCATTGATTTTAGAGAAATTTTTCACAATTTTAAAACCCACTGAACAAGATGATAAAGAAGGTAGTGAAGTGTGTTTAAATAGATGAATGTTAGGAGAGATTCATAGAGATAAATAAGAGGCTAACCACTACACTTGTACTCACACTACCCACAAGTGTGTAGGGATTTGTGACTTATAGTAATGATTCAAAGATGGGTTTGGGCTATGTACTCATATAGAATGATAAAGTGATATCTTGTGCCTCATGAAATAATATAACTATCTGATGCAATACTTTGAGTTGTCTAAAGTTATATTTTCATTGAATATTTGGAGTCATTATCTCTATAGAGATAAGTGTGATATATATATATAGACTAGAATTTTCTAATATATATATATTCACATAGAAGGATCCCAACATGAAATGATGGAGATGGTTAGATATAATCAAATATTATGAATGATCAATCCACTACCATCCTATGAAGGTGAATAAAGTGGAAGATTCTATGTCTAGAAAATATCTAGCAATCTTATCTATAATGGAGATTGAGAAAGATCAAATCTTATTAAACAAGAAAAATATGGGCATGAGATTCATAAAATAAGGAACATCATCCTACCTCTCTCAAATTATATCTCAACAATCCCTTATTGTGTTAATTAAAACATATCGAAGGAATATTGTGGAGATACAACATAAGATGGAAGCTGTGATAAAGGTAAAATGCTCATAGTTCCACAATTATGGAAAATGATTTTATGATCTAGAAAATGTGTATGAATGCTAATGGAGCTAGAAGTAAAGAATGATCTGTTGAATAATGCTCATATCTCAACATTGTTTAACCGTACAAGGAGAATTAAAATGTATAGAGATATTTGATAATTGTAACATCCCATTAATGATCTATCAGTTATGACCTTGAACTCATTATGGTTCTCCTTTTCCCTTGTCTTTAGAGGGCCGAGAAGGAATTGAGAGGATACCTATAATGTTTAATTCACATATTTAATGAACTCTTGGCTTTAACCAGCTTTTTCTATAGGCTGCTGGAGGGTTTCATACTGTGTAACTAGGTTACACTTCTTGTAAGTGTTGTTGGGTACATGTCTTGAAAGGATTCATTCTATGAAAGGTTACATGACATGAATTGGCATTACAGATCATGAATGTTTTAAATAATTTATTTTTAATCTAATATGATGGATTTCATGGTGTACTTAAACACCATGGATTTCCTGACATGTAAAGGAATTACATGTCATGAAATTCCCCAAGAAGGAATGTTTTAGGGTGCCACATAGGTTATTAGTGCCCATTCGACCATATTTTCTCCCATGATCTATAACTGAAGCACCTCTACAACGAATTTTGGTGAGACTGTTCCTTTTAGATCGACCCGTTCGACATTTGATCATCATTGAAATTGTGGTGCGTCTCTCCAGGTGAGTGATATTTAAGATTCTTCATTACCATATATCACAGTATCACCCTTGGGTTTCATTATTAGATCTATTGATCTAAATTGTTGTTTATTTTGGTCTTCTTCTAAGATTCATTGTGTGATCTCATTTTGGAGGTCGTTCATTTATTGGTCATAGTGAAGCAGGTGTTTATTGTCGAGGTATGTGATATTTCATCTCCCATTCCAACCCTATTTCTCAATTTAATCAATCCTAATATGTGTGGATTGGATTTTAGGTCCTTCATTAACATCGTTGGGTTTTTTTATTGTTGGATCCCATTCCGGGTGTGTGTGAACTGAGTTTTAAGGTAGGTGGTTGTGTCTCTAGCCTGTGTTCACTACTGGAAAAAGAGGCATTTCTAACGGTTCAAAACTATTGGGAAAGGCCGCAGAACCGTTGGGAAGATCTATCCCAACGGTTCTGCAAACCGTGGGGAAGTAAGCCATTGGGAAAAGTTTTCCCAATGGTTTATAAAGAACCATTGAGATAGTTTAGAAAAATCAACCTATCCCAACGGTTTTAAGTAAACCTTTGGGAAAACCCAACTAAATATCTAGCTTTTCCCAACGGTTCACTCAAAACCGTTGGGAAAAAGCTAACTATACATCATTTCCCAATGGTTTGAAACCGTTGGGAAAGAGTTTATACCAAATATTCCATCTAAAACGTTGGTATAAACCTCCTTAGAAGACTATGCCAACGGTTTCAAACCGTTGGCATAGCCTATGCTGTGCAAATTGTGCAGCAGCCTGCAATTTTCACAGCAGACTGCAATTTGCACAGGGGAGGAGGAGGGTCTCCATTCACCTGTGATTCTTCAATCCCTCTCCTTTACCTGCAATAACCAACTAACATATACATATACAGAACAAATTCATATACATTTAACATATAATACATCCTGAAACTATACACATTCAGAATTAAATCAGAATTCATAACGTAATTATAAAGATACATAATTTAGAATTCATTTAGAATTCATTTTAAAATTAATTTAGAATTAATTTAGAATTCATTTTAAAATTCATTTAGAATTAAATTTAAAATTTAGATGATAATTATATGTGAAATTTGGAATTCAATTAATAATTTGATCGGTTTTTCATTTACAGGTGTTTTTACTATATATGATATCCATTTTAAACAAAATACATGCACTTGGAGTAGTACCGGTCACACCATGCATCGTATTGAGGCATGATTGACTAGTGCACATCACACCTGACCCATTGATCATTTTCCTAAAGTATAAACATATTCTGAAAGGGTTTCGTTGGTTTTCTATATGCCAGTTATTATCACTTAAAATGTGGTTCATTTAAAAAATGACATTTTTGAGTGATCCCCACCACACCAGAACTCGGATTGAGGCGGGGTTGACTCATAAACGTCACAAATAACCCATGTATTGTTTTCCTAATGTTTCAATAGAATCCTAATGAGTTTGGTCAGTTTTTCGTGTGTCAGTTGTTGTTTTCACTTAAAATGCTTTCCATTTCAAATAAAAGTGATCCACTTTGAATTGTGGCGGCCACACCAAGGCTCAGATTGAGGTGTGGTTGACTCGTACACATCAAAAATGACCCATGGATCCTTGTCCTAATGTATCAACACAATCCGAATGTGTTTGGTCGGTTTTCCGTATGTTAGTTGTTCTTTTCACTTAAAATGAAGTCCATTTTAAACTATAGAGAGACACATAGAGTGATCCCGAACACACTGTGACTCAGATTGAGGTGGGGTTGACTCTAACACATCACAAATGACCCATGTATCATTTTCCTAAAGTTTCAATGGAATCCTAATGCGTTTGGTCGGTTTTTAGTATGTCAGTTGTTGTTTTCACTTAAAATGTTTTCCAATTCAAAGATAAGTGAGTTACTTTGAGTTGTCCCGCCACACCAAGGCTCGGATTGAGGGCGGTTGACTCGTAAACATAAAAAATGAACCATGGATTGTTTTCTTAGAGTTTCAATATAATCCAAATTCATTTTGTGGGGTTTCAGTATGTCAGTTGTTGTTTTCACTTAAAATGTTTTCCATTTCAAAGAAAAGTGAGTCACTTTGAGTCGTGGCGGCCACACCGAGGATTGGATTGAGGCGCGGTTGACTCATACAACTCAAAAATGACCCATGGATCCTTTTCCTTAAGTATCAACAGAATCCGAATGTGTTTGTTCAGTTTTCTGTATGTCAGTTGTTCTTTTCACTTAAAATGAAGTTCATTTTAAACTATAAAGAGACACTTCGAGTGGTTCCGGCCACAACGCTCCTCGGATTGAGGTGGGGTTGACTCGTACACGTCACATATAACTCATGTATTTTTTTCCTAACGTTTCAATGGAATACGAATGCATTTGGTCAGTTTTCCGTATGTCAGTTATTGTTTTCACTAAAAATGATGTCCTTTTGAAACAAAAGAGAGACACTTTGAGTGGTTCCGGCCTCACCATGCCTTGGATTTAGGTGGGGTTGACTCGTAAACGTCACATATGACCCATGGATCGTTTTCCTAATGTTTCAACCGATTCCGAATGCGTTTGGTCATTTTTTTAGTATGCCAGTTGTTCTTTTCAGTTAAAATGATATATATTTTAAACAAAAGAGATACACTATGAGTGGTGTCAGCCACACCGCACCTCGGATTGAGGAGGGGTTTACTTGTACACATCACATATGACTCATGGATCGTTGTTCTAAAGTATCAATACAATCAGAATCCGTTTGGTCAGTTTTCCGTATGTACTTAAAATGTTTTCCATTTTTAACAAAAGAGAGACACTTAGAGTGATCCCGACCACACTAGGACTCAGATTGAGGCGGGGTTGACTCGTACACATCAAAAATGACCCATGGATCATTTTACTAAAGTTTCAATGGAAACCAAATGCATTTTGTTGGGTTTCAGTATGTCAGTTGTTGTTTTCACTTAAAATGTTTTCCATTTCAAAGAAAAGTGAGTCACTTTGAGACGTGGCGGCCACACCGAGGCTCAGATTGAGGTACGGTTGAATCATACACATCAAAAATGACCCATGGATCCTTTTCCGAAAGTGTCAACACAATCCGAAGGCGTTTGGTCGGTTTCCCGTCTGTTAGTTGTTGATTTCACTTAAAAATAAGTCCATTTTGAACAAAAGAGAGGAAGTCTGAGTGGTCCCGGCCACACCATGCCTCGGATAGATGTGAAGTTGACTTTTACATGTCAAATTTGACTCATGGATCGTTTTACTTAAGTTTCAACAGAATCTGAATGCGTTTGGTCAGTTTTCCATATGTCAGTTGTTGATTTCACTTAAAATTAAGTCCATTTTTAACAAAACAGAGGCACTTTGAGTGGTTTCGGCTACACCGGGCCTCGGATTGAGGAAGGGTTGACTCATACACATCACATATGAGTCATGGATCGTTTTTTAAATATATCAACACAATCATAATCCGTTTTATTGGTTTGGCATTTGTACGTGAAATATTGTCCATTATAAACAATATACATACACTTGGAGTGATACCGGACACACCGTGCTTCAGATTGAGCTGGGGTTGACTCTTAAACATCAAATATAACCCATGGATCGTTTTCCCAAAGTTTCAATACAATCCGAAGGTGTTTGGTCGGTTTCCCGTATGTCAGTTGTTGATTTCACTTAAAAATAAGTCCATTTTGAACAAAAGAGAGGGAGTTTGAGTGGTCACGGACACACCACACCTCAGATTGAGGCGAAGTTGACTCTTAAATGTCACATTTAACCCATGTATCTTTTTCCTTAAGTTTCAACAGAATCCGAATGCGTTTGGTCAGTTTGTCGTACGTCAGTTGTTGATTTCACTTAAAATTAAGTCCATTTTTAACAAAACATAGGCACTTTGAGTGGTGTCGGCCACACCAGGCCTCGTATTGAGCCAGGGTTGGCTCATACACATCAAATATGAGTCATGAATCTTTGTGCAAAAGTATCAACACAATCATAATCTGTTTGATCGGTTTGACGTATGTACGTAAAATATTTTCCATTTTAAACAAAAGAGGGATAGTTTGGGTGGTTTCGGCCACACCGCGCCTCGTATTGAGGTGGGGTTGACTCATAAACATCACATATGACCCGTGGATCGTTTTAATAAAGATTCAAAAGATTCTCAATGCGTTTGGTCAGTTTTTTTGTATGCCAGTTGTTGTTTTCACTTAAAATTAAAGTCATTTTTAACAAAAGAGAGACATTTTGAATGGTACCGTCCACACCGCGCCTCAAATTAAGGCGGGGTTGACTCGTACATGTCACATATGACCCATGGATCGTTTTCCTGTAGTATCAACAGAATCCAAATGCATTGTTCAGTTTAATATATGTCAGTTGTTGATTTCACTTAAAATTAAGTTCATTTTTAACAAAATAGAGGCATTTTGAGTGGTTTCGGCAACACCGAGCTTCGTATTGAGGTGGAGTTTACTCGTACATGTCACATTTGACTCATTAATCGTTTTCTGTAAGTTTCAATATAATCTGAATGCGTTTCGTCTGTTTGCTGTATGTCAGTTGTTGATTTCACTTAAAATTAAGTCCATTTTTAACAAAAAAGAGGCACTTTGAGTGGTTTCGGCCACACCGGGCCTCTAATTGAGGTAGGGTTGACTCGTACACATCACATATCAGTCATGGATCATTTTTAAAAAGTATAAACACAATAATAAGCCGTTTGATTGGTTTGACATATGTACGTAAAATATTGTCCATTTTAAAAAAAAGAGGGACGGTTTGGGTGGTTCCGGCCACACCGCACCTTGTATTGAGGCGGGGATGACTCATACACGTCAAATATGACCCATGAATCATTTTAATAAAGTTTGAACAGATTCTGAATCCATTTGGACAGTTTTTCATATGCCAGTTGTTGTTTTCACATAAAATTAAAGTCATTTTGAACAAAAGAGAGACATTTTGAATGGTACCATCCACACTGCACCTCAGATTAAGGCAGGGTTGACTCGTACACGTCACATATGACTCATGGATCGTTGTCCTGTAGTATCAACAGAATACTAATGCATTTGGTCAGTTTACCGTATGTCAGTTGTTGATTTCACTTGAAATTAAGTCCATTTTTAACAAAATAGAGGCATTTTGAGTGGTGTAGACCACAAAGAGCCTCATATTGTGGAGGGTTTTACTCTTACACATTAAATTTGACTCATGGATCGTTATCCTTAAGTTTCAATATAATACGAATGCGTTTGGTCGGCTTTCCGTATGTCAGTTGTTGATTTCACTTAAAATTAAGTCCATTTTTAACAAAACAGAGGCACTTTGAGTGGTGTCGACCACACCGGGCCTTGAATTGAGGCGGGTTTGACTCTTACACATCACATATGAGTCATGTATTGTTGTGAAAAAGTATAAACACAATCATAATCAGTTTGATTGGTTTGGCGTATGTACGTAAAATACTGTCCATTTTAAACAAAAGAGGGACCGTTTGGGTGGTTCCGGCCACACCGTGCCTTAGATTGAGGTGGGTTTGACTTGTACACGTCACATATAACCCATGTATAATTTTACTAACGTTTCAATAGATTTGAAATGCATTTGGTCAGTTTTCCATATGCCAGTTGTTGTTTTCACTTAAAATTAATGTCATTTTGAACAAAAAAGAGACATTTTGAATGGTACCGTTCACACCGCGCCTTGGATTGAGGGGGGGTTGACTCGTACACATCAAATATGACCCATGGATTGTTTTCCTATAGTATCAATAGAATATGAATGCGTTTGGTTGGTTTACCGTATGTCAGTTGTTGATTTCACCAAAAATTAAGTCCATTTTTAACAAAACAGAGGCATTTTGAGTGGTGTTGGCCACACCGAGCCTTTTATTGAGGCAGAGATGACTCATACATGTCACATTTTACTCATGGATCGTTTTACTTTAGTTTCAACATAATCCGAATGCGTTTGGTCAGTTTTCCGTATGTCAGTTATTGATTTCACTTAAAATTAAGTCCATTTTTAACAAAACAGAGGCACTTTGAGTGGTCTCGGCCACACCAGGCCTCTAATTGAGGCTGGGTAGACACATACGAGTCATGGATAATTATGAAAAAGTATCAACACAATCAAAAACTATTTGATTGGATTGGCGTATGTACGTAAAATATTGTCCATTTTAAACAAAATACATACACTTGGAGTGATACCGGCCACACCGCGCATCGGATTGAGGCATAGTTGACTTTTACATGTCACATATGAACCATGGATCATTTTACTAAAGTTTCAACACAATCCGAAGGCGTTTGCTCCGTTTCCCATTTGTCAGTTATTGATTTCACTTAAAAATAAGTCAATTTTGAACAAAAGAGAGACAGTTTGAGTGATCTTGGCCACACCGTGCCTTTTATTGAGGCGGGGTTGACTTATACACATCACATTTAACCCATGGATCATTTACCTTAAGTTTCAATAGAATCCTAATGCATTTTTTCAGAGGGGAAGGGTCTAGTCGGGTACGTGGAGATGCTCGTCTACCTCTGGTACAAACCTCCCTCATACCATCGGCCTAAGCACTGAAAGAATGGAATAATGAAAAGTGCACATACTTATGTACCTATAAAATATACACATAGGCAGCACATAAATGCATCATTTCATAAAAAAATAACACCAAGGATCAGACAAAATAGAAGCAATCATGCAGAGTAATGACAAGTGCACATACAGATCAGAAGCAGCTAAAAAAATGTTGCATACATGCCATGTTTATTTCCTAAAACAAAGTAAAAAAAGAAAAATGATGAACCTCTAGAACATGGGTTGCCTCCCATGAAGTGATAAGTTTTACTTCTTCAGCCAAATGGATGGACACTGGTCAATCGTCTTGGTCCATCAGCTCAGAACTCCTCTACCTCTTACAAGAACTGGTGGCCGTGTCATCAAGCTCACAGGGACGCTTAGTGGGATTGATCACTTCAGGAGCATAGAGGGCGTGCACATCGATGATCATGGAAGAGGCAGACAAGCTAGACATTGTTGGTTAAGCTGCATCCACAAATAGATTCATTTTTATATATTAGAACCTTTATAAATGTTTGTCCCATTTTTACAAACAATTAATGTGTGAAAATTGTGAAAAATAACTTATCGGATATATAAAAATGGATTTACTCATGGGCATGATGAATAATATCTCAAATATTCCTCATTGGATCCCAATTTGAAATTTTAATCCATTATCAAATGTCTTATATCAATTTATTTTTATTTGGATCCTTAAGGTTGAACTCTTTTTGTAAAATCTAGCCAAGGGAGGATAGACTAGTGACTTGAAATACAATTTAATTCTATGTGGTGAAAACCACATTATAAGCATTGTTTAGGATATTATTGAGGTGGTTTGAGGATCAAATCTATCTTTTTAGAGAAAATCCATCATGTCCAAGTTTGGTGGTCAAAGTTTTGAAGTGGGGGGGGGGGGGTGGGGGGGGGGGGTATTTGGTGGTTGAGTAGGGGGATGAGGGGGATGTCCAAGGTCTAGGAGGAGGGGTGGGGGGCTGTCCAGGGTCAAGGAGAAGGGGAGAAGGGGCTGTCCATGGTCCAGGAAGGAGGGGGGGGGGGGCTATCCAGGGTCCATCGAGGAGGGGGGTTATCCAGGGTCCAGGGTGGATGGTGGGGGGATTCCTAGGGTCTGGGAAGGAGGGGGACTATACAAGGTCCTGGGTGGAGGGTGGAGGGGGTTGTCCAGGGTCCAGGAGGGGGGATGTCCAAGTTTCAGGAAAGAGGGGGGTCAGGCTGTACAAGTTCCAGGAGGGGGGGACTGTCCAGGGTCCAAGAGGGGGGGTGTCTAGGGTCCATGAGGAGTGGGGGATCTGTTAAAGGTAGGAAATCCCCAAATAATTCATTGGAAATTAACTAAACTTAATCCAAAAAACATCACAATTCCAATCCATCACCCAACCAACATCCAATTCATCCTAAATATCACTAACCTTCGCATGCCATAAACAACACAACCTAGTTTATACCAAATTAAAACAGAAAACAAAAATAATAGATGAAAAACATTAAAACTAAGGTAGTACTTAAAGATTTAGAGTGTAGAAATACAAAATTGTTTGATTTAAGATGGATCTATGAGTGGAACGAGTTTCTGAGTCTTTGTATAGAGAGATCCCAAACGTTTAGGTCAAATCAAAATAGAAAATAAAAAAATAGATGAAGAACATTATAACTGAGGTAGAGCTTACATATTTGAAGTGTAGAATAGAAAAATTGTTTGATTGAATAGGATGGATGGAGTTTCGGAGACTGGGTAACGAGAGAGCGTTAGGAGAGGTTCAATTTAGGGCTGCAGTCGAGCGGAGGGGGACTACAATCGAGCGGAGGGGCTACTGGATTTAGGGGAAAACATTCCCAACAGTTTTTAAAAACCGTTGGGAATGTAGCAACATATACCAATGGTTAGTGTATAACTGTTGGTAAAAGTGTCTTAACTGGGTCCTATACCAACAGTTTTACAAACCGTTGGTAAAATTCTTCATAAAATCCTCTATACCAACGTTTTTCTTAAAACCGTTGGTATACATGACCATTCCCAACGGTTTGATAAACCGTTGGGATATAAGCATTGGTAAAAATGGGATTTCCAGTAGTGGTTTGATAAAATGTATTTTTTCATTCTTATGAATTGGTTTAAAAATAAGTTGGTATGAAATTTTAATGATTTCTTGTGTTTGTTCGAAAGTTATTTTGATTAAAATTGGATTTCCTTGGTTTTTGATAAATAGAAATAAAATGGGTATTTTCAAAGAATTAAAAATGGTTTTTAAATGATATTATAAATATGAAAATGATTTTGAAAATGAGCACATGGGTTACCTTGGATACTAGGTGTAAGGTTTAGCTTGAGGCCATTATACATTATGGGGGTTCACTTTCTGGGGTGTTCACCTTGTCCTAGAGTGTAGATTATTAGGTCTAGGTATGAATATGATTTTGGAGTTTCTCTTTATAGGGTGTCTCCATGGTCCTGGAGTGTAGATAACTGGCTTCAGGTACCACAATGAGTTATTCATAAAATTATGGGTATGAGTAGTTAGCTTCCTGACCTATTGTATTACCTTGGGATTATGATGCCTATGTTGCTACTATTGTTTTTTATTGCTAGGATTTGGACTGTTTTATCCTAGATATGAATGTTGATTCTTGTGAAAGATGATATGAAAGATGTTCTTTGAAATTGATATACCTGATTTTGTTTTAGAATTGTGATAAAGAGGAAATGTTTACCATGTTTTTTATAAAGACTCTTTACTACCTATCATTCCATGTTTTATTCAATTTGAGCATACATAAATTGTTATAAAGAGACTTGTTATGGAAGACCTGGGTGGGATCCTATTTATCCTGTTAGATCAAACCCTGCACACCTCTTTGGTGATGCGTATACCTTTGTATGTCTTCTGTTCTAGGGAAAGGAAAGGATCCACATTAAGTCTGTGAGGTTTCATGTTATCTGGGTTGGGTAGCTACTGGTGAGATAGTGGGAGTTAGTCCACACCATATTTTGGAGTAGCTATTTCATTTTGTTCCTTTTTTTTGGACTTGTCTTTGGAGTTTTGGATACTTTTGAATTTGTTTTGTTTGTACTATCTTTTTATAGTTATGGAATATATTCATCGGTATTCCACTATTTCTCTCTTCATCATGTATATATATGCATTGTGTTTTGTTAAAGTTGGGAAAAATCTTTCCCTCTACTTTTTTTTTGATGTATGGGTGCATGTTGCCAGCTCGTGGGGATTGGGAATGTCCTTCTGGTATGTGACATAATGGGTTGAGTGGCAGGTTTGAGGGTAATATGGGTCGGTTCATTACAATTAGCTATTAGATCCGTTTTATATTTGATGTGCCAACGAGTAAATCGGGCCCTTCAAGGGGGGTAGGATTATAGAAACCCCGCTTAGAAGGAGGAGGAGTATGAATAACCCATTTATAAGGTGGTGTGGATACCTCTCCAATTATGAGGCCTTTTCCTAGGGGATGCCTCAAGGTTAGAGCCCAAGGAAAGAAAAATCATGTGAGCTAGACCCAAAGTGGACAATATCATGACCGTGAGCAGGATCAGGCCTTAAAAAATGGTATCAGATCCAGGTATTTATGTTGAAACATTTCACCTATGCAGTGACGATAGACAAATATATGATTTCATAGATGGATATGGTGGGAAAGTTTGGTTTTCTCAACCTTTCTCTTCCATCTAGTGGCAGTTTCAATGTCATGCATGGGAAGAAGAGGATGTGGCAGGATCATTGCGGAAGTGGTGGTGGTGGGCATCAATAGCAAGCCTCCTTTGCAACATCTATTATCGGTAGCAGTTTGCCTCTGACTTGCTATCACTGTGGAAAGGTTGGACACACCAAACATTTTTATCTTATACCCGCAAAGAAGTGAAATAGGTGTGTACATGTTGATCATTTACAAAATTTATGTCAAGCTATGACTATCCCCCATTATGGTCAAGGTTCTTCGACTCCAAAGGCTACTGTAGTGCTGTCAGAATCTTTAAGGACTACAGGGATCCATCCATAGGCCTCAAGAGTGAAGCACTTTCATGCATTAGATGAGTTTCGAGTGGAATTTGATATAGATCTAGCGACAGTGAGAAGTACTATCCATATTTCATCTTCCATAGTAATTGATTTATTTGATTTTGGTGCCTCCCAATCATTTATATCTACTTATTTTGTTTATTTTATTAAGCTTACAACTGAACTTATGCCCTTTATAATGGATTTAGCGACACCTCTTGGTAATATGAGAGAGAAGGGGTTAAGATGTCCTTCTTATTCATTAACAATATCCAATATGAAGTTGGTCTGGGATTTTCTAATTCTTGATCTGGATATGTTTGACGTTAATATCGATATGTATTGTCTTGTTGCTCATTGAGATGAGGATGATTTTTATCATCGATGAGTTTCATTTCTTACTATTGATGAGATATCTCATGTATTTCAGGGGAGTGGGACCCATGGTCAAGTTGTGTAGGGCCTTCCCATCTAGAGCTCAATAGTTTTTTTCCTACTATTGTGTTTGAGCCCGATGATGTTTCTCCTATTTTTGATCTTCACATTGTTGTTCGAGACTTTTCTAACTTTTTCCCAGATGACTTATTCAGTCTTCCTCCAGAGGGGTAGAGTTTAATATTCACTTGGTTCTAGGTACATAGCTTATATCGATAACTTCTTATCAAATAAAACCAATAGAGATAAAATAGCACAATATTCTATTAGATGCTCTATTGGAAAAAGGTTTTGTTCACCCTAGTGTTTCTCCTTGGGCAACCTAAGTGCTCTTTGTTGAGAAAGTAGATGGTTCACTTTGGTTGTGTGTGGACTATCAGAAGTTGGCTTGGGTAACAATTAAGAAAAAATATTATTTACCTCGCATGGATGATTTTTTGACCAATTAAATGGGGAAAATCAGTTCTCCAAGATCAATATTTGGACAAGTTATCATCAGATCAGAGTTCGAGAGTTTTATATACCAAAAATAAATTTCAGGAGTAGGCATGGACATTATGAATGTAACGACCCAATGTTTATCAATGGAAATTCTCTTCTTATAAATATGTCATAAAATCACATGAAAACACAACATAATTAACTATTAAGTGCTAAGTGACCTTTGAACATAAGTTTTTCTCTTCTGTGTTTGGAATTTCAAAAATATGACATACACGGTTGCAATCAGTAATCTATATGGAGTCTGGTAAGAAAAACTTAATTTTTGATGAATAATAACCTACTCTTATGAATAGTGACATACCCTAATGAATAGTGATATACCCTAATTAATAGTGAACTTATCTATGATAATATATAAATAATATTCAAGTTGAAATTACAATATACCTATATTTTAGAATAAGTAAATGAATGTTTTAAAACTAGTTTTTGATAATAAATTGTGATTTTAATTAAACATTAAAATAATCATATTTAGAAAACTATTTTTGAAAAATGGATTTCATTTTTGGATTATACACATTGAAAAATCATTAGGGTGAATTTTTGAGATTTTTCTAAAATACTTGAATTTTTTATGAATAGTAAAATACGATAATTTACGATAAATGCTAAATAATGGATTTATTGAGTCATTGATGATGATCTGTTTATGTTAGCCCAATTGGTTTTAATTCAAATGAATTTATTACTATTTTCAGTCATGTAATCATCACTATTTATGGTCTTGAGGGTAAATAATAAACTAATTATTATAATATTATGAAAACCCTCCTCTCCTCCACTATAAAACCCCCTCCTCACTCCCTCTTCCCTTAACTACTCTCAAGCCTTGTTCCTTACCAATATTCTTCCCAAATCTCTCCCCAATATACTCCTCCACATCTAAAATCACCAAGAATTTTCAAAATACCAAAACCTATCCCCTTAATAGGTTCTCAAAGGAGGAAGTCTCAAGAGGTAAATTCCTCTTTCCAATTCCTTCATTTCTTTTAAGTTCATTTCTTTTTGCTTATTTCCTCACCTCCCATCACCCAAATAGTATGATAAAACTAGTAACATATATGTACTGTAATTTGTTTATGATAATTGGATATTTTATTATCTTCTCTCCTTTACCCACCTTTTTATTTGAAATAAATGAAAGCACCATTTGAGATGCGCTAATTTAGCACATTCTAGGACAATGATTTATCAATTTCTATTATCATATTTAATTCTACTCATGAAACCATTTGTGTTATGATGGAACCATATTATTATATATGTAATATATCCTATTTTTTTGTTCTGTAATCCTTTTGTACAAATGGTATTATGTTACAAAGAAAAACATGTTCTTTGTAAACAAACCCACCGATTAACAAAAAATAGTAGTCACTATGGTTTTATATAATAATTAGACATAAATCTAAGTACCCAAATTAAATTTGAAACCATGTAATCTCTTGTATGTTCTATAATATCATATAACTTCAATTATTTACAACCACTTTCATCTTACATGTTTATCAAAACATGAATATACGGGAACCGATCATTAAAACCAAGTAAACAAACGAGCCCGAACAATGAAATTGAACCTCATAACCAATAAAAATAGTTATAAATGAACATAAAATTCTTATACTAAACCAATTAAATATATAATAGGTTATGTAATTATTAATTAAAAAACCTAATTTATTTTTTCATGTCTTTAATAACAAGTGGAGAACACCAACATATTTAAGGTAAGGGATCCTCTCCATTTTTCTCTTAATCAAGATTTTCCTCTATCCTATGACTTTTTATGTGTAATACCGAATGATGGGGTGTGTTTTATAACCTCCCCAATACTTCACTCATGTTTTATAAGTTATTATAAACCCCTTTCCCCTCTCATCAATCCCTCTTAGGTACACCCAACACCATGCCAATAAACCGTAACGAATTCCACCCAAACCTTCTTTGTTCTTTCGGGTAGCCTTATCTTTCTTTATATCAAAAAGGATTTTTCTTATATTTTTATTTAAATCTTCAAAATTGTGTTCAGTTGTACAAAATTCATTTATGAATACCCTTCCATCTCTCTATTTTGGGGATATACATGTTTTAAAAAGATTCCCTCCTTAGAACATTCTGATAAGAAAACATGTTTTAAGGGAACTTCGAGAATTTTTTACCCAATTTAAAGTGAAATATAACCTATGATTTAGGCCACCATTGTATTTATAAAATAAATATTTTTATTATTAAAACCATCTTGGTTCAATTCTGGTTTTATATAAATGATTGTCCTCTTTTCTATTTTAAAGGCTCTATAGTACTTTCCTTAAAACTGTGGAAAAATGCTTTAATGCTAATGTTTCCAAAATACATTTATTATATGTTGTCACTTATTTTTGACACCTCTTAAGATGTTATATGCCTATTTTACATTATTAACATCCATGTATGTTCTAAATCCTGTCTTTCATGGACACTTTCATGATACGCCCATTGGTTATGATTTATGTCATGATTGTGGTACCCAATTCTTTCCATGGATACCCTTATATTTATAAATGGTTGATTATGTATGATTATTTATGTAGAAATAATATTCATGAAAATGTTGAGATGGGTTCACCCAGATAGCACTCCAATTCCTTGGGTAAAGTTAAGTCTCATGAGATGTGATGTGAAACGGGATTGGCGATCTGCCTTGACCCGTACTAAAATGAGAAATGGGATTGGTAGTTAGCCTTGACCCATACTAAAATGGGAAATGGGATTGGTTGTTAGCCTTGACCCATAATAAGAGATGTTTTATGATTCTTCCACATTTATATGATTCCATGTTTATATGATCCCATGCTTATATGATATGATTTCATATGTTCCATGCTTTGGATATATTATGTCATGCCTCCTAAATCATGTGCCTAAGATGTATCCTTATGTTCATTACCTTAATGGGATTTTGATCTCATACCTTTGTTCATGTGTTCCCCAGGGTACCCTATGCAGATGTAAGGGCTCAAAGGAAGTTAGGAGCTCTTTATGTAGATTAAATAAAGAAATGTTTTTTAGCCCCATGTTTTATGTTTTTTGTACCTAGTCTTCTAGGAAACTATACTTAACTATCCTTGGATTTTAAATTGATGTATAATTATTCTTAAAATCATGTAATGTTATTTGTAAAAGTCTTAGGTTACTATAGTTGGTATTAGAGGATGATCTAGTTATTTTTGGGGATTAGGAATAGAGCACCTTAGTGATAACCTTAAGGGTGAGGTTAAGTATAAGAAAACATCCCTAAATTTTGGTGACTATTAAATAAGTGGTTTATCAAGAAAATAAATCCCTATTTGGATACAGGAAGTTATAGGTGGATTTAGAATAGATGTATCTTGGGGTAAAACCCAAAAACACCGCTTTGAGCTAGACTCGAACGGGAACTGATGCACGAAAATGGGAATTGATGCACTCTTGGTTATGACACTCATGGGGGATATGCTTTTTAGATTCATGATATTAGTATAAAACATTATTAAGGAATAAAAAAATCCCATAAGAATATATGTTAAGAAATAGATCGAGGATATCCTAGATTTAAACCTCGGGAATCACAAGTTAGGATATACTTATTCTTTATAAGTTTATCCTTTTATGTTCAAAGTTTCCTTTTTATGCTCAATAGCTAAGTATTCAAGACCTATAATTATACATTATTTTTATTAGTTAATGGTGGGAAATATAAGAACACATTACAATAACCAATGTGGCAGGAAATGTTAATATTTCCCTAATGATATGCCTAATATAACAGGAGCGGGTGCTCAAAACATCATGGTAGAACTTTCTCATCTTGATCGATTTATGAATAACAACATGAATCATGCAGAAATCCCTCATCCTCCAAGGAAATAGAATGTTGTCATATAATCCTTCATTCATTAAAGTCCTCCCATGTTTATAGGATCTTATGATCCCCTCCTTGCGAAAAATTGGATTAACTCCATTGAAAAGACATTTTCCATCCTCTAGTGCTCGGAAGAAGAGAAAGTTGTACTGGAAATCTATCATTTTGATGGGGAAGCTGATCAGTGGTGGACAATAATCAAGAATACAAAGTCCAAAGAAGAAATTTATTCCATTTATTAGGAGGAATTCAAGAGGATGTTTTTCAATAAATATTTTCCTCGAACCCTCTGTCTCAAGATGGAAAGAGAGTTCCTTGGATTCAAGTAGAAGGAAGATGAGTCCATTGGGGCGTATGATGGAAAATTCAAAAGGATTTAAAGGTACGCCTATGGCTTTGTTATGAGCATTAAAAGAAAGGTGGATCACTTTTGTAGCTGACAAAAGAAAAGTCTACAAAAAGTGTTTGTGATTTGAGACTTTGGCAGTTATGATGATGTTGTCTGTTGTTCCCTCAAGGTTGAAATGGATATTGGAGACTCTCAGTGGTATCGTGGGCCCAGTGGCAAGAAGAAAAAAATGGAGAAAAACATGGGTGGTTCATTAAACAAATCCCATGATGGAAAGAAGAATGACTTTTCCCCTTATAAAAATTGTGGGAAGAAGAATCTTGGTAACTATCGGAAGGGAATCAATAATTGCTTCAATTGTGGAAAGTTTGGTCATCTGTCCAAGAAATTCCAAAGGGATATGAAAAATCCCACTAATGTTGAAGAAAAAAGGAAGTTTTATATCAACACTCAGCCTATAGTGTAGTGTTAAAACTTCAAGGAGCATGGGCATTATGCAAGCAACTTCCCTAAGCCAAGGGTTGTCGGAGGCATTCAATAACAACCTCCAAGGCAACAATAAAGGGCTTATGCTATCACTACAGATGATGTGGAGCTGGAAAATGATGTGGTGACATGTACGGTAGTTATTCATTCAAGAATAGAAAATTTACTATTTGATTATGGTTCTACGCATTCTTTCATATCTTGAATGTTTAGTATAACTATTCAAACACCACCTCAAAATTTAGAGGAAAAGTTATATGTGAGAATAGAAAATGGGGAAATTATTTCATCTATGGTTTATAACTCCTCCGTGGTTAATGTTTGTGGAATTAACCTCCCAACAAATCTCATCATACTTACCTTAGTGGAGTTTGACGCTATCTTGGGCATGGATTGACTATCTTTATACAAAGCCAACATCAACTGTCGGGAAAGGGAGATCACTCTTCATATCCCAAAGCATCATCCGATTCTTTACAAGTGTATAGAGGAAGATGAATCTCTTTTAGAATCATTATATCAAGTGTGGATATTTCTTCCTTGTGAGGAGGAATATCTAGCTCAAAAATATTGAGATAAAGGACAGAATCATGGTTGAAGACATGCCCATTGTGAGGGATTACACTGATGTATTCCCTGAAGTGTTTTCTGGTATTCCTCCTGATTGAGAGATTGAATTCTCAATTTAACTTATCCTTGGATATCTTCCTATCTCAAAGACACCTTACATAATGGACATCATAGAGCTAGAAGAGCTGAAGAAGCAGTTAATGAGAATATAGAGAAGGGTTTTATATACCTGAGTACTTCACTATGGGGTGCGCTAGTCCTCTTTGTCAAGAAGAAGGATGGATCAATGTGCCTATTCATTGATTATCATGAGCTCAATAAAATCACGATAAAGAACAAGTATCCCCTTCCATGGATATATGACTTGCTCAATCATCTTTGTGGGGCCGGTTATTTCTCTAAGGTGGAACTTCAGTCGAGATATCACCAATTAAAGGTGAGGAAGGAAGATATTCCCAAGAATTCATTTTGAATGATCTATGAACACTATGAGTTCATATTGATTCCCTTCGGACTCACTAATGCTCCAGAAATTTTCATGGATTGAATGAATATAGTCTTTAGAGATTACCTCGACAAATTTGTGGTAGTCTTTACTGATGATATTATGATATACTTCAAGAGCAAGGAGGAACATGAGGTGTATTTGAATACTATGTTAAAGACTTTTCGAAAGAAGAATATAAATGTAAAGTACATTAAATGTGTGTTTTGGATAGAGGAAGTATCATTCGTGGGGTATGTTATCACCATCCAAGGGATATCTGTAGACCCTTCCAAGAAAAAGGCTATTGAAGAGTAGCCCAGACCAAATTATGTAACGGAGATCCACATCTTTTTAGGTCTAGCTGGGTATTATCGACAATTTGTGAAGAAATTTTCATGATTGTCAAACCCAATGACCAATATGACACCGAAGGGAGTAAAGTTTGTCTGGACTCAAAAATGTTAAGACTATTTCTCAGAGTTGAAAAAGAGGCTTATCACTACGCCAGTACTCAAACTCCCTACAAGTAGAGAACTCTATGTGGTGTATATTGATGATTCTAAGAAGGTATTAGGTTCTGTTCTAATGAAAAATTATAAATTGATAACCTACACCTCAAGGCAGCTGAAAATCCACAAGAAAAAATATCCTACACATGATCTGGAGTTGGTGGCATTGATCTTGGGATTGAAAATCCAGCGGCATTATCTCTATGGGGAGAAGTGTGAGATATATGATGACTACAAGAGTTTCAAATATATATTCACACAAAAAGATATTAATATGCCCCAACGAATATGGATAGAACACATCAAGGATTATGACTTCTGAATCCACTACCATCCCGGTAAGGCAAACAAGTTGGCAGATGCTCTAAGTAGAAAAGATCTTGCATCTTTATTTGTGATGATAATTTAAAAGGAAATAACCTTCTTTTATTTTCAAAGGATAGAAATGGGAATCATTAAGGGAGGAACATGATCAATCCTTTCTTAAATTATTTCTAAACTTTCCCTCATAGATAAAATAATGGATTCTCAAAGAAAATATGTGGAAATTCAGAATAGGGTGGAATCTATCAAAAATGGGAAATCCTCCAATTTCAAAATTGACAAGGAAGGAGTTATAAGATTTCGGTCAAGGTTATCTATACCATCCGATCCAGAGATAAAGACGGAGCTTCTGAATGATGCACATAGCTCAACCTTCTCTATCCACCTAGAGTGAACAAAGATGTATCGAGATCTCTAAGAAACTTTTGGTGAGACAATATGAAAAGGGAGATTTCTGAATATACATCAAAGTACCTCGTATGTCAGCAAGTAAAGGATTAGAGGAAAAAGTCTAAGGGGATGATGAAACCACTACCCATACCAACATGGAAGTGGGAGAACATTACCATGGACTTTTTCACTGGACTTCCAAGGACATCCAGAGGAATCAATGCAATATGGGTCGTGGTAGATCGTCTTACAAAGATAGATCACTTTATCGTGATTCAAGATGATTTCTCATTAGATCAACTTCTACGGATTTACAACAAAGAAGTGGTAAGGATGCATGGAGTACCGCTATCTATTATATCCAATAGTGATCCAAGATTCACCTCGAAGTTCTAGAAAAGTCTCTAACATGTTCTAACCACTGAACTGAACTTTAGTATGGACTATCATCCTCAAACTGATAGCCAATATGAGTGAACTATTCAGACATTAGAAGACATGTTGAGAGCGTGTTCTATGGAATTCAAAGGAGTATGGGACCAACAACTTCCACTGGTTAAATTCTCCTACAACAAAAATTTCCACTTAAGCATCTGAAAGGAACCATATGAATCCCTTTATGGGAAAATGTGTAGAACACCGGCATGTTGGGATGAAGTCAGTGAGAGTAAGATAATAGTACCTGAAATGGTTGAAGAAATGGTGGAGAAAGTGAAAACCATTCCACATAATATCAAGGCAGCCCAAAGTCAACAGAAAAGTTATGAAGACAATCATCGATGAGACACTGAGTTTAAAGTTGGAGACATGGTATTACTATGCATATCTCCATGGAAGAAGTTCATGAGGTTTGGAAAGAAAGGTAATTTAAGTCCCAGGTATATCGGCCCCTTCAAGATCCTTTATCGAGTTAGAGTTGTGGCCTATCGACTGGAACTTCCACCTACCATGTCAAAAGTACATGATGTCTTTCATGTATCCCTCTTAAGAAAGTACATACCAGACCCTTCACATGTACTCTCTTCAGAGGTGGTACAGTTTGAGGATGATCTTTCATATGAGGAGAAGCCAGTGAAGATCTTGGATCATAGAGACAAAGTTCTATTCTACAAGACTACTCATCTGGTCAAGAAACTATGGAGAAACCGTAAGTACAAAGAGGCAACATGGGAACTGGAGGAAGCAATGAAGGAAAATTACCCCCACCTATTTTTGTCCTAGAATGTAAAATGAAATTTTGAGGGTGAAATTTCTTAAGGGTATAAGAATGTAATGACCCATTTTTTTCAATGGAAATTCTCTTCTTATAAATATGTCATAAAATTACATGAAAATACAACATAATGAACTAGTAAGTGCTAAGTGACCTTTAAACATAATTTTGACACTTCTATGTTTGGAATTTTGAAAATCCGACACAAACGGTTGCAATCAATAAGTTATTTGGAGTTCGATAAGAAAAAAATAATTTTTGGTGAATAATAACCTACCCTTATGAATAGTAACATACCCTTATGAATAGTGATACACCCTAATGGATAGTAACCTTTCCTATGATAATATATAAATAATATTCAAGTTGAATGTATGATATAACTATCTTTTAGAATAAGTAAATGAATGTTTTAAAACTAGTTTTTGATAATAAATAATGATTTTAATTAAACATTAAAATAATAATATTTAGAAAATTATTTTTGAAAATTTGATTTCATTTTTGGTTTCTGCATGTCAAAAAATTTCTAGGGTTATTTTTTGAGATTTTTCTGAAATATATGAATTTTTATGAATAGTGAAATATGATTATATACGATAAATGCTAAATAATTGATTTATTGAGTCATTGATGATGATCTACTGATGTAATTTCAATTGGTTCAATTTCACATGAATTTATTACTATTTTTGTTCATGGAATCATCATTATTTTTGGTCTTGAGGGAAAATAATAAACTAATGATTATAATATTATGAAAACCCTCCTCTCCTCCACTATAAACCCCCCCTCACTCTCTCTTCTCTTCACTACTCTCAATCCTTTTGTGACTTGCCAATATTATTCCCAAATCTCTCCCCAAGATCCTCCCCCACATCCAAATTCCCTTATCCTCTTCAAAATACCAAAACCTCTCCCCTAAAGAGATTCTCAAATGAGGAATTCTCAAGAGGTAAATTCCTCTTTCCAATTCTTCATTTCTTTTATGATTTTTTCTTTTTGTTTCATTCCTCACCTCTCTTCACCAAAATATTATGATAACTCCAGTAACATAAATTTACTAGAATTTTTTTATGCTAATGGGATATTTCATTGTATTCTCTCCTTTCCCCCACCTTTTTATTTGATATAAATTAACGCACCATTTGAGATGCGCTAATTTAGCACATTCAAGGACAACAATTTATTAATTTATTTTATCATCTTTAATTCTGGTCATAAAACCATTTGTGTTATGGTTGAAATAGATTATTATATATTTAATATATCCTATTTTTTTGGTTTTGTAGTCCTTTTGTAAAAATGGTATTATGTTATAAATCAAAACATGTTTGTTATAATCAAACCCACTGATTAACCAAATCAATTGTCACTATGGTTTTATATAATAATTCAACTAAACTGTAACAACCAAATTAAATTTGAAACCATTTAATCTCCTGGATGTTCACTAATATCATATAACTTCAATTCTGGACAACCACTTTCATCTTACATGTTTATCCAAACTTGAATATAAGTGAACCGGTCATTAAACCCAAGTAAATAAATGAGCCCGAACAATGAAATTAAACCTCATAATCAATCAAAATATTTATAAATGAACTTAAAATGATTATACTAAACCAATTAAATATATAAGAGCTTATTTAATTATTAATTAAAAAACTTAATTTGTTTATTAAGTTCTTTAATTACAAGTCGAGAACACCAACGGATTTAAGGTAAGGGATCCGCTCCATTTCTCTCTTAATCAAGATTGTCCTCTATGATATGCCTTTTTATGTGTAATCCCAAATGATGGGGTATGTTTTCACTCCTCCCCCATAATTCCCTCATGTTTTATAAGGGATGAGAAACACCTTTTCTCTCTCATCAATCCATCTTAGGTATACTCGACACCATGTTGATAAACCATAATGAATTCCACCCGAAACTTCTTTGTTATTTCGGGTAGCCTTATATTTTTTTATATAAAAAATGAGTTATCTTATACATTTATTTACATCTTCTAAATTATTATTAGTTTTACAAAATTAATATATGAAGACCCTTTCATCTCTATCTTTTGGTTATATATATGTTTTTTAAAAGATTCCATCCTTATAACTTTCCAATAAGAAAACCTGTTTTAAGGGAACTTCCCGAATTTTTTACCCAACTTCAAGTGCAATTTTGCCTCTATTTTAAACGAAAATTGTATTTCTAAAATCAGTTTTTTATTATAAAAACCATATTGGTTAAATTATGGTTTTATATAAATGATTTTCCTATTTTCAATTTTAAAGGCTCTATATTATTTTCCTTAAAACCGTGATTCTTTTTAATGCTAATGTTTCTAAAATACATTTCTTATATGTTTTCACTTCTGTTTGAAACCACTTATGATGTTATATTACTATTTTACCTTATAAAAGTCCATGTATGTTCTAAATCCTTTCTTTCATGGACACTTTCATGATACGCCCATTGGTTGTGATTTATGTCATGATTGTGGTACACAATTCTTTCCATGGGTACCCCTATGTTTATATATGGTTGATTATGTATAATTATTTATGTGGAAAGAATATTCATGAAACATTTGAGATGGGTGCACCCATATATCGCTCCAATGCATTCGGTAAAGTTAAGTCTCATGATATGTGATGTGAAATAGGATTGGTGGTTAGCCTTGACCCATACTAAAATGGGAAACATGATTGGATATTAGCCTTGACTCGTACTAAAATGGGAAATAGGATTGGTGGTTAGGATTGAACCGCACTAAGGAAATGTTTTATGATTTTCCAACATTTATGTGATTCCATGTTTATATGATCCCATGATTATATGATATGATTTCATATGTTCCATGCTTTGGATATAATTATGTCATGCCTCCTAACTCATGCGCCTAAGATGTATCCTTTTGTTCATTCCCTTACATGGATTTTCAGCTCATCCCTTTGCTCATGTGTTCACCAGGGTACCCTATGTAGATGTAAGGGCTCAATATAAGTTAGGATCTCTTTACAGATATTAAATAAAGAATTTTTTTAGCCCCATGTTTTATGTTTTATGTACCTAGTCTTCCAAGACAATAAACATAACGATCATTGGCTTGTACTCTGATGTATAATTATGCTTAAAATCATGTAATGTTATATGTAAAAGTATTGGGTTTCTATAATGAATATATTGTGATGACTTTTTGTTAGACTAAAACTCCTGTAATTTTTATGGATTTGATGAATTGAATATTCCATTAATATATTGACACTTTTGTGGTAGTGTTCATGGATGATATTATGGTTTATTCAAAATCTGATTGTGAGAATGAGCACCATATGAGTTTTCTTATGTACATTCTGTGAAGTCACAATTTGTATGGAAACCTTTTGGAATGTAGTTTATAGATTCAAGAAGTGAAGATTTTAGGGAACAAGATTTCTGAACATAGCTTATCAGTTGATCCATAAAATGTTAAGGCTGTTTTTTCATGGAAATAACAACATAATATCTTTAAGATCCAAAGATTAATTGGTCTTGTTGATAATTACCAATTATTTATTATGGATTTCTCTAAGTTGGTCTCACCTTTGAAATCTACTACCAGTAAAGTGGTGAAATTCACATGGGGTGTGAAGTTTTAGTATTCTCTTGATGAAATGAAACAACTTAGGACATCAGCTAATATTCTAATCTTAGCTAATCCCAGTAAGGGGTACGTGGTATTTTTGATGCTTCTGGTGCTGGTTTGGGATGTGTGATTATGTAGGATAACGATGTGGTAGCTTATGGATCTTGTCAACTATGTTTTCATGATAAGAATTACCCCAATCAAAATTTAGAGATTTTTTTAGTTACACATGAAATTAAATGTTGGTGGAACTATCTTTTTGGGGAAATGTATTCAGTCTTATTTGATTATAAGGTCTTGAGTTATATCTTTTCACAAAAGGGCTTACATATTAGAGAGAGAGATTATTGGTAGAATACATTCAGACTTTTTACATCAATATCACCTACACACCATGGAAGGGAAGAATCATTACAGACACTCTTAGTAGGAAATTACCACCACAAGTTGTTTTGGAATTGAAGGAGGAGTGGAATTTTATGGGGATTTTCACTCAATTCCATTTGGATGCTTAGGAGGATGTTTTAGGTATGGTTCTGGATAGTGTTCAGTTATCATCATTTCTCCTTGAGTCAAATTTGTAGAGACAGTAGCAGAATGATGATTTTAGTAATGTTCGAGTATGACTTTATGGTGGGGATACCATTTCTGGTTGGTCTATTTCTTCAGATGGAATGCTCCACATTGGCAATCAGGCTTTCATCCTAGCATCTATGAGGGTTTTAGTCTTATTTAATAATCACATATCTTCATGGTCTATTCATCCAAGAACTAAAAATATGTATTATGATATGATACAATGATTCTTATGGCTAGGTATGAAGTGTGAAACTGTAGATTATGTGTCCCACTGTTACACCTGCCAACAGAAAAATGGCAGGGCACTTGAAACCCTCTGGTTTTAAAAAGCCTCTTCTAGTGCTGATATGGAAATGGGAAGAGGTATCCATGGATTTTGTTTTGGTATTACCATAGACTCCCCAAGGGAATAATTCCATCTGGGTGGTTATTGATCGGTTGATGAAGTATTTCTCATTTCATTCAGATTAAGGATACCACTAAGTTTGAAGATCTAGGTAGGATGTATGTGCATGAGATTATGAGGTTACATGGGAGTCTTTCTTCCATTGTTTCAGATATTGATCCTATTTTTACTTCAAGGTTATTGAAGAGTCTCCAAGAATCAATGGGAACTCAGGTCAAGATGAACACAACATACCATCCATATATAAATGGTCAGACGGAGCGAGTAATTCAGATCCTGGAAGATATTCTTCATGCATGTGTTCTTGACTTCAGTGGATCATGGGATACCCATTTAGGACTGGTTGAGTTGGTCTGCAACAACAATTACCTGTTATCAATAAGAACGGATACCATTGAGGCATTATATGGTCACCCATTCAGATCACCTATTTGTTGGGTTAAGGTGGGTGAAGTAGCTTTGGTTGGACCATGTTTGGTCTTGAAGAAATCAGAAATGATTCAAGAGGTACATCAATATATGGTTACAACCCAGAGTTGACATAAATCATATGTGGATCAGTGGTGTTGTCCTCTGGAGTTTTCCATTGGTGACTAGGTTTTCTTGAAATTTTCTCCTCAGTTGGGTCACCATCGACTTGGAAAATAGGAAAAGTTGGTTCTAAGATATGTTGGAAAGTTTTAGGTCACTGAGAAACTCAGATAGGTTGCTTATCAGTTAGCATTGTCAATTCAGTTTATGGGAATTCATGATTTTTTCCACATGTCTCAGCTCATTAAGTATCACCCTAATCTATCCCATGCTCTGTGTTAGGAAGAAATTGAGCTAGAGCTAGATGTTTCAATTCTGGAGAAACCTGTTGATATTGTTGACTCTCAAGTGAAATAATTGTGTGGAAAGTCAATTTTGTTGGTCAGAGTTCTATGGAAACATGGATCTGAATCTTGTGATACTTGGGAATTGTCACAACCCATCCTATAGGGGTGTGATCCGTGACTACCCCAATCTCACCTCCTATAATTCAGGGGCTGGTGATTAGCATCGAGAAGGCATATCCCACAAATGGGAGGCATAGTTTTAAGTACCTATACACACACACACATCTCCAAGCCATAAATGTTGAAATATAAAAAATGTTAAGTAAACAAATTCATGCATACACTATAACCCAACCAATAGATTATGACAATAAAGTAAAGTGTAGGAAAGTTAATTAGGCTTGAATACAATCCCCACAAAAATAAAATTCTGTAAACCATAAATTCCAACCTATAGACAAAGGTACTCGGACTGCTACTCAAAACCATAGGAACACCTCAAACTTCTTAAACTCTCAAAGCTCTCTTCCAGTCATGGTCCACCATAAAATCTATCAAAATAGAACTCATATGCACAATACACGACATGTGCAGACAAATCATGTGCATGGGTGAGTAAAACAATACTTAGTAAGGCACCCTGAAACCATAAATAAATATCACAAATGAAATACCACAAAGGAAATACCACACCGGAAATACCACACTGGAAATACCATGAATGAAATACCACAAATGAAATACCACAAATGAAATACAACAAATTAAATACCACACATAAAATACCAAAAAGGATATATCACACAAGAAATACCATCCATAAAATACCATAGAGTAAATTCCATGAAGGAAATACCACAAAGGAAATACCATCAAGGAATAGTGCAGTCAGATCCTTAAATATATACACCCTATGACTCATATATCGAGAATATCTAGAAATACTATCTCCAATGAGACACATAGTCTCCATGATATATATTTTCTCTAAAGTATTCAGGCACAATGGAAGCACGGTGTGGGGTAGGCCCAACTTTTAATTTTCCGTAATCGATGAACAATATGATATCAATATGATGATGAACATCACTATCCATGGATTAAAATCATATATTTAAATAAAAGATGAAAAGTGTCATATTCAAGAAAGAGGATCTAGTACATCATGTTTATAATTAATTTACTAATTTTTGAAGAAATTAAATACCTAGGTCTTTGGTACTTTCTTCGTTGACGATTGTTGATCATCTAGAATGACCCTTCTAGATTTCCATTATTGCACATGAAAGGATCCAAAGTATAATCCCTCTAGCGGTGATCCACACGTGCTCCAATGGTCTTCAAACAACACAACTCAATCTATGGGAACTAGCATAGAGAAGCGAATGCCTTATATTGATTGTTCTTGATTGCTCATTCTTTGATCATGAAGAACTTATATCATTCTTGAGAGGGAGATATGAGAGGAGTCGAGAGATAAAATGTTTGGATCAACAATTCTGAATTCACTGGGGTTTTTCACAAAAGACGTACTTACCTATCAATTGGCATGGGGTTTCAATTAAAATATTTAATTGTGAAACAGTTATTAAATGAAATTATACATATTAGAGAAAATCCATTCCACCCACCCGTGCTGATGGATTTCTTGACGAACCATCGCCGCCCGGGTTGTCACTCTCTTGGATGCTCTACCATCTCGGCTGGCAACGGCTCCTTCCCAGCTGGGGCTCTCTCTGGAGTGACCTCTTCATGGGGAGGGGGGTTTCCTTGTGTGGAGGGTTCGAAAAGGCCACACAATAGAATTCCCTTTTTCCAGAAAGATTTGTGGTGTGACAATTTGCGCAAAACAAAACCATAAATGAAATTTGTTGCCACATAATGATAATAGTATTATTATTATTTATTATTCCAATTGGATAAACATTATTTATCAACTTGTGAATAATTGATTTATCAATGGACACGATCTTTGTCTATTATAACACCTCTTCCATTTATTGAACACTCGAATAAAATATTGTATTCTCTTAAATAAATATTTTTATTTACAAAATAGTAAATAAATATTTATTAAATGTTCAGTAAATTAAATTGATATATTTATTTCCCAATTCGATGAATAAATATTTATTTAATTTATGTAATCATTTTAACATGAATAAAATTATTCCTCAGTATTGAGAATGATATTTATTATATTAATTAAATTCAAATAGAATTTAATCGATACTATTAGAAACACTTATTGTGTGACCCTCTAGGATTCGTTCTCATTATAATTAGGAGGTCTTGAATAAAGTCCAAGATTAATATCTATAAATGGGTCAAGGCACCTAAGAGAAAGAACTTAAAGTCACAATAAAGACATCCACATACGAACAATCACTGTGTAATTTAATCCCATTGTCACTATATTTCATTAAGTAGGTTTCATGATAGTGTCATCAACCTCTATGCTTGATATGTCATTATCTGAATACCTGAAATAAACTCATCATTACACCATAGCCATGGAATTCAGGGTGATGGTTATATTTCAATAAAAGGGCCTTGATATCAACTTCCATAAATGGAAGGGTAAAATACTTCCTCGATTTATCCATTAATAACATATCATTCATGATGCACCCAATATACCCTACTTTCCACCAACATATGGTGTGATGGTTTTCGTTAGTAAATCAAAGGTCTTGAGTAATGACATGTATTTATGGTCATATTAAGGTCTAAGGAACATTACACATGCTCACAGATAGGAATATCCTATGAAACCAAAACATGCGTAATTCCTACTAGCGGGTATGTTCTCATAATATCTCATCTTGGAGATTACCAAGTGCGAACTTCATGAGAATAATTCTCATACACTTATGAGTACTCAAACCTAACGATATATATACTATGTGTCCCATAATTGTATGTCATCCAACCACAGAACTATATTTAGAATAGTGTCTTAGAACTTCAAGGTTCTCATCATAGCGAGGAAATTCTATGACCTTATCAATGCGAAAAATAATCTTGGATATTATTATATTATAGTCATTCCGAAGAATAAAAAATATGTAATAATATATTTTATATTAAATATTCATGTAATCAAAGTAAAAATAGTTGGTTCTAGGACACCAACTCTTAAAAACTCCCACTTGGACTAGAGCCAACTATTTACAATTTTCAATATGCTATACCTCACATGAGGATCAATGTCAAGGATTTAGTCAAGAGGTCTACCACATTGTCTTCCATGGAAATAATACTCACCAAAACTTCACCTCTATAAGAATAATCCCTCAAGATATGATACTTTCAAATTATATGCTTTGTCCACTGATGTGATCATGGCTCTTTTGCAAGAGTCGCTGCTACGGTATTATCACACTAGAGTGTAATGGGATTTTTACTGCTAGGTACCACATCCTGATCTTGGATGATGCTTTACATCCCAACCTCTTATTTAGCTACCTCATAAGCTATGACATACTCGAAATCTTTTGTAGAATCTATGATCACACTCTTCTTTGAGCACTTACAGCTCACAACACCTCCATTCAAAGTGAATATGTATCTCGTTTGTGACTTCATGTCATCTTGATCAGTCTAGAAACTAGCATTTTTATATCCTCGGATGACTAGTTCCTCATCTCCTACATAAACCATAAACATATCCTTAGTACACCTTAGATAATTAAGGATAGCCTTGACTTCCATCTAATGGTGATCACCTGGATCAACTTGATATCTACCTACTGCACTCAATGCTTATTCAAAATCTAGACTATTACATTGCATGTCATACATGACTTACCCAATCACTGATGCATATGATATATTTTCCATTCTATTTCTTTCCTCATGAATTTGAGGACACGTTTTCTTGGAATGATAAATGCCATGTGATGCTGAAAACTATCCCCTATTGGATTGTTCCATACTGAATCTCTTTAGTATCTTGTCAATGTATGGACTTTGACTTAAGCCCAACAATCTCTTGGATCTATCACAATGGATCTTGATCCCATGAATATATACTGCCTCACTCAAGTCTTTCATGAAGAAAAATTTATTCAACCATGCATTAACAGACTGTAAGATAGGTATCTCGTTTCCAATAAGTAAGATGTCATGAAAATATACTATTAGAAAAATGACCGCACACCCATTAAACTATTTTTAGACACAAGGATCACATTAATTCATTATAAAACCAAATTTTGTTATGGCTTCATCAATGAATGTTTCATGACCCCAATTATTTCTTTAATTCATAAATGGATTTTTTTCAACTTTCATATATTATTTGCATCCTTTGGAGTCACAAATCCTTCAGGTTATGTCATGTAGAAATATTTTTGAAGGTTCCCATTGAGGAAGGATGTTTTGAAATCCATTTTCCAAATCTCATAGTCATGGTAAGCAGTAATGGCCAATATAATTCTGATGTATTTCAGCATTGAAACTGGTGAAAAGGTTTCATCATAGTCAATTCCTTGACTTAGTTTAAACCATTTTGAAACTAATTGTACCTTATAGGTATTGAATTTTCCTTCCATGTACAGTTTCTTTTTGAATACCCATTTTCGACCTATAAGATTTACATCTATTGGAGGATCTACCAAAATCCAGACTTGGTTTTGGTACAAGGAATCCATTTCATAATTCCTGAATTCTTTCCACTTGGTAGCTTCTATGCCACTTAATTCTTCCTTATAGGTTAGAGGATCATTATTATAAACTAATAATGAGTCACCATCATCAGTAACTAAAAACCCATTCCGTTCTAGTTCTCTAACCTATCTTTTACTCCTACACAATACTTGTTTCTCTAGAACAGATTATTATTTTGCGGGGATTTGTGGAATATGCTCCAAGACCAACTCTTGTGCGCCTTGAGCCTCGACTTCATCGAGGTCTATCTCTCCCCCAGTATATATTTTGGATATATTCTCACTCTCAAGGAATATGGAATGTATTTCCACTATAACCTTTTTGTTTTAAGGGTTTTATAGGTAATATCCATCTTTTCCTTGGGGTATCCTATAAAGGAAAACTTTGTGCCTCAGGGAGGAAGTTTGTTACCTAAAGTGGCCTTAACAAACTCTTCGATTACCCAGACATGTAAATTCGATAACATGGATTTTATTCTTCTCCAAAACTCATATGTAATACCATTTATCAATTTAGTTGGTACTTGGATTAGTACGTGTGTCGATGTTTGTAACACATATCCCTAAAAGGATAATGGAAGACATGCATGACTCATCATCGATATCACCATGCCCAACAAGGTGTGGTTACTCCTTTCTCTTACACCATTTCACTAAGGTGTGTAAGAAGGAGTGAGTTGGTATAGGATCCCAAACTCATGTAAGTAATCAATGAAGTCTTGATTAATATATTCTCCACCTCGGTTTGAGCAGAGTTTCTTAATCTTCATACCAAGATGTTTCTCAACTTCATTAATGTATTCTTTGAACTTATCAAAAGAATCTGACTTATACCTCATTAAGTAGATATATCCATATATACTAAAATCATCAGTAAAATTTATGAAGTATGAGTACCCACCCTTAATTTACCTATAAATGGTCCACAGACATTGGTATGAACCTATTAAAGAATATCTTTATCCATTTAACCTTTCCCACTAGATGGGGATTTGTTCATTTTTACTTTTAAACATGGGTGACATACCCCCAAGTGGTTTTAGTTTGAAAGAGTCTAAATATCCATCTTGATGTAACTTTGTCATGATTTTATCATTTACATGACCTATTTGTTTATGCCAAAGTGGGGTGTGATATGAGTCATGTGATGTAAATTCATTATTGATTGTCATTACTTGGTGTGTGTAATCCAAAACATAAAGACCATTATATAAATGTGCCTTACCAAAACAAATGATATCTTTATAAAATAATAAAATTCATTTATAAATGTGAAAAAAGATCCATATGTATCTAGTTTGAATACGGAAGTAATATTTTTGGTCGTAGAAGAAACATAATAACAACCTTTTAACACCAAGATCATCCTAGTCAGCCATGTGAGGTGGTATTCCCCGACAGCTACAGCGGAAAGTCTAACTTTGTTAGATGCTCATAGATCTACCTCCACTCAGTCAACATTCTTGAATATAAATGGTGCTTATATTTGGATATATATATATATATGTGAGCACCAAAAACTGTATCTAATACCCAATTTTTAGAAATATATAAATTTCACTCAATAACAGACACACCTGAAGCTTCCCCTTGATTCTTTAACTGGGTGTAGTTTTCCTTCTAGTGACCCTTCTTTCCACATTTGAAACAAGAAACTTCATATTCCCTTGGCTCTCCTTTGATCTTACTTTTCTTGGAAGGGCATGAAGAAGATTTTGGCTTAAATCTCTTTCCCTTCCCTTTATTATTATTCACCATAAGTATAGAAGTATTTTCATGCTTCATGTATTTTTACACTTGGCGAATGAGGATAATAAGATCAAATAGATACATCTCAATATTTTTCATATTAAAATTCACAACAAAACTATAGAAGCTCTAAGGGAGTGATGTGAGAATGAAATAGGTACCCAGTTATTCAAGGAGTTTAAACCCTAGAACCTCTAGTCACTCAATGTAGCCAATGAGATTGAACACATGAGGCCCAGTCGGGGTACCCTCTCCGAGAATACTATGAAAGAGTTCCATCGATATCTCAAACCATTTCTATCTAGCTCTCTCCTAATGAAGATTATATAGGTGCTCAAGCATGTTGTATGCATCCATGTTTTCGTGAGACTTAATGAGTTCAATAGACATGGAAGACAACATCAAACATTTAACATTGACCTCATAGTTCATATGTTTCTCATATACTAGTACCTCTTATTTACTCGCCTCTTAGGTAGGCAGATCAGGTAATGAAGAATCCAACACGTATGATTTCCATTCAAGGCATAGGATTACCCGAAGGTGTCTAAACCATTCCTAGAAGTTACTGAAAGTGAGGATGTTTTCATTATCCAGTATTGATCATAGGGAATGTGTGGTTGAAGATCTTGTCATTTTTTTCTCGAATTAAAAGAGAAGTTTATTAGTATTATCTTGATTACATTTGATGAGAATTAATTAATTAAATTTATTAAGTCTCCAAGTATTTTATCATGTCCTAGTATCCCTCACCATTGTACTCGGAATATCTAGTTTCTAGGTTATTATAGTGTCAATAATCCATATTCCCCTTCTCATAACCCCAATAAGGGTTGGTCATGCTATTTGAAGGCATTTTGGAGGGTAGGTCTCTACCAACTGTGGGCTTACAGCTCCTTGATTTGTTAAGTGGACTCCCCAATCCTGAAATCTTGACATGGATTTCCTCAACACTTGCCTCCAATTTTACACCATGTATAGCAAGGGATACTCCTCTTCATGAAAAATGGTTAAGTCAACCCAAAACCTTTCATAAGAGCATCCTATATAAAATTAAGTGTCCCAACAAGGGATGGTCAAAAACATATTTTTAATGAGTCTTTCCCTTCATCAAGTAACAGAAGGCTAAGTCTGACTTAATATTTTATTGAAGAATTTTTTAACTTTCTTGTGTAAATTGTGTTATTATCTTTATCACATTTTTGTTAATATTAAGTGTTTAACCATGTCTTGATAATATTTCTACATAAGCTAGGTATATTTTAGTTGCATCTTTTATTCTTGTTAATTAATTAATAATGTGATCGTGAAAACACATCCATAATGAAAAACCATGCAACTGATAGAAATAAAATAAAGTATATGTCATGATAATGAGATTTTCTAATGGTAAGTTTATCTAACTATTGAAAAACTAACCATGAACTAAGGGAGAAACACCTTGAACCGAGTTTCGTTTTTAAAGCTTTACACCTATCCACTTTTGTATCTCCTTGATTGGATTCTCCTTGGATCCTAATGTGGATTTCCTCCAAAAGCTTGGGAGATCCATCCATTACATATGATTATTAACTCACATGTAGGTGAGAGGTAAAATAGGGTTTACATAAAAGAAATAATTGGCATCCAATCCCATCATATTAATGAGGAGAGATGGCTAACATACCAACAATTTAATTAAATAAATAAATTAAAAATGAAACCAATCACATACAAAGGTCTGTTCCATCACATGATCATCCACATACATGAAATGAATTATACATTTATTAAAACTATAATTAATTTCTTTAATTTCACTTATTAAGAAAAATCACGCTTGAATCGATTAATTATTATCTTTTATTAATCAATACTTTTATCTTAATCCTTTTTTGAATTTCCTTGATATTTCCATCCATTACCTTGGAGGTAACATGGTGAATACTCGTCTGAATCAACCCAACATGCAAATACTATTTTACTCTCATGACATATGGCATACATGATTTAATTATTACTATCATAGTGTTTACTTAATGGATGATTACACGAATCACATGATTTTTTCTACCACATGTGATGCTTTAGTTCATTGAGTAACAAACTGTAATAATATTTATACATGATATGTAGATCTATCATTATGAAAATATTAATATTTTAATTCAAAATTATTTGGTAAAGTAAAAAATGTGAAGTTCTGACTACACAGCGTGTACTACCTTCACCATATATCTGAATTAAACTCCTAGGGACTCAATATGTGAGGTGTACTTTGGAAATCTCAGAGTACATGACATGTCTAGTGGGCCACATAGCATGTCTTCTCCAGGTTATATGGTCACTGGTCTACTGATCCATGTGTGGGATACACAGTTTCTCCTTAACCTGAAAGGGACTACACACCACGTCTGGTGGTCCACACAACATGTAATCTAGTAACCATGTTCCTAGTTCTCCTGTTCAACACACAATGTAAGAATTAACTACACCATGTGTAATAAATTCCCACGACTTGGGTAATTTCCAAATTACATTGATGCATTGAACACAACTACATGATGTGTGATCTGGATTGCATAGTATGTATGGCTAATTACACAGTGTGTAACTCCGAATACACAGAATGTACTATTGTGTTTCCTGGACAGAATCATCAGAGCCTCCTGATGAAATCCTTGATTAAATTTTAATCCAAAAATTAATGGTTTCTATTTGATCTATGAGAAACAAAAAAATAAGAACAGATCTCGAAATTTAGATTACAAGAATGATTAAACATTGAATTGACAAACTAAATAATTAAAGGGTAGATCATCAATGAAAATTAAATAATTATAAATGATTATGATCCAGCAGTGATACCACATGAAGGATTTGGGCACAGTGGAAGCACAACATAGGGTGTGTCTAACTTTTCTTTTACCATAACCGATGACAAATTCGGGATCAATAAGATGATGAATGCAAGTATCCATAGATTAAAATAAAATAATTAGACAAATATAAGAAAATCACTGGATCCAAGAAAGAGGATCTTTCACATCATGTTTATAATTAATTTATTAATTTCTAACGAAATTAAATACCTAGGTCTTTGGTACTTTCTTCGTTGGTGATCATTGATCATCTTGCATGAAACATACATAATTCCATTGTTGTGCTCACAAGGTTCCAAAATAGAATCCCTATAAGGGTGATCCACATGTGCTCTAATATTCTCCAAACAACACCACTCATTCTCTGGGTGTTAGCGTGGTGAAGAAAATGTTTTTTGTCGATCATTCTTGATCGCTCGTTCTTCGGTCTTGAAGAAATTGTCTTATTCTTGAGAGGGAGAGATGGGTGGAGTTGAGAGAGAAAATGTTTGGCTCAAAAATTCTTGATTCACTGGGGTTTGGTGAAATAGACATACCTACCTAATAATTGACATGGGGTTTCAATTACAATATTTAATTATGAAACAATGATTAAATTAAATTATAACTATTATAGAAAACCCATGCCACATAATAAAAATAACATGACCATCATTTTTGGTGTGCCAACATGCACCAAACGGAACCATAAATGAAATTTGGTGTCACATAATGATAATAGTACTATTATTATTTCTTGATCCAACTGGATAAACATTATTTTCTGGCTTGTAAATAATTAACTTATCAATGGACATGGTATTGGTTCGTTCGAACTCCTCTTCCATTTATTGAACACCTAAATAAAATATTTTATTATCTTAGATAATTTTTTTATTTAAAAACTAGTAAATAAATATTTATTAAATGTTCAATAAAATAAATAAATAAATTCTATTCACAATTTGGTGAATAAATATTTATTTAATGTATGTGATCAGTTTAACTTGAATAAAATTATTCTTCGGTCTTGAGAATAATATTTATTCCATTAATTAAATTAAAATAGAATTTAATCGAGACCACCAGAAAAACTTAGTGTGGTAACCTCTAGGATTATTTCTCATTATCATTAGGCGATCTTGCCTAAAGTCAAAGATTACTATCTAGCAATAGGTCAAAGAACCCAAGAGAAATAACTTAAAGATGCAACGATGACATCCACATATGAACACTCACTGTATAATATAATCCCTTTGTCACAATATCTCATCAAGCAGGTTTCATGATAGTGTTATCAACCTATATGCTTCATACACCATTCTTTGACTACCTAAAATAAACTCGTCATTACACTATGGCCATGGAATTTAGGGTGACAATTATATTTCAATAAAAGGGTCGAGATATCAACTTCCAAAAATGGAAGTGACAAATCCTTCTTCGACTTATCCATTAATAACATTTCATTCGTGACACACCCAACATACCCTACCTCCTACCAACATATGGTGTGACAGTTTTTGTCAGTAAATAAATATGTGTGAGTCAAGACATGTATTAATGATAATCATAAATTCTAAGGACTATTACACATTATTGAAGATAGGAATATCCGATGACACCAAAACATAAAAAATTCCTACAGGAGGTTATGTTCTCATAATCTCTTGTCCTGGAGATTACCAAGTGTGAATTTCATGAGAATAATTATCTTCTGCTTAAAAGTACTCACACATGACAGTCTGTATACTATGTTCCCCATCATTGTATTTCATCCAATAGTAGAACTATATTTATAATATTTTTCTAGAACTTCATGGTTCTCATCATAGCGAGGAACTGCAATGTCCTAATCAATTCGACAAATACTCTAGGACATTATTACATTATATTCATACATAAAAATGAACAATATTTAATAAGATGTTTTACATTAAATGATCATGTAATCATAGTACAACCAGTTTGTTCTAGGACATAAACTCTTACAGTCTCCATGAGACAGACAGTCTTGGTAAGACACATAGTCTTTGGGAGTCACATAGTCTCCATGAGACACACAGTCTCTATAAGACACACTATCTTTGGGATTCACACTATCTCTATGGGAATCACAGTCTATATAAGACACATAGACTTTGGGAATCACAAAATCTCCATGAGACACCCGGTCTCTATGTCACAACCATCCACAGAATTTTTCTCAAACCATGCTTGTTTCAGGAGAACCTTCTCCTCAAGCCATTAGTTCATATGAACGCATCCACAAAAACCCACTTAGGATATCTCAAAATGACCTTCTTGTCTCAAGGGTCCCAACACCATAGATGGTTCATCAAATAGACACACGGTCTGAATGTTATGGGTGTTTGAAAATTTAGAAGGGGTCCACTGGCTTGTGGACCGACTGGATGGTCGATCACCCGGTCTGACTGCCCCCATGGTTGACCGCGACACAGCTGCCATGGCCGCATGGCTGCTTGATCGATCATGGATCACGGTCGACCACCACAATCAACCACCATGATCTACTGCCACTGTCGGCCACCACGATCGACCGTAGCCTGGTCAGGCCACCTGGGTCCCACCTGGGTCTGACCCGGGTCTAACTCGATCATGGGGTCTGACCTGCTCAGCTATGTCAACCAGAACTGATGGGTCTGACCTCCTCTCATGGGCTTTCCCCTATCTACATGGGCCAGACCCACTTTTATGGCCTGGACCATGCGACCTACATGGCCCATGTGTCGTGTCCACACCCTGCAGATGCTCCCTCGTGGTGACCGTTGTGTCCCACAGTTGGGCCTCCACATCAACACAACACCACCATAGTGTGTGCCACCTCCCACATGTGACTGGCTACTGTGTGCCACTACCGGCTCCAGTCTCCGGTGCTAGTGCACAAGTGGTTCCTCCTGTGCACCATAGGGCCTCCTCTAGTGCTTGGAAATATGTAATGAAACTATATACATGATCTTCGGGTCGTGACCTACATCAATCCAGCCTCTATTTCAACTTTCCACCAATATGGGTGTCCAATTGAGTTCAGTGCCTCCGGGAAATTTGAGCTAGAACCATGTGGGTCCAATGACGAAAAATTCCAAGAACGAGGGAATAGAAAAGCACCAATAACAACCAAGGAACAAACCTCAACCATTATTCATATCAGACACAATTCATTCTCATTAGATGGATAAAAGAGGAGCCATAATTATCACAAAGATCTATCTCATGTTAAAACCCCACAACATATATCCATCCCACAAACTATTGTACCACAAATCAACCGGTTCATGGGTTGGTCCACGTTCATCATTGAATTTAATAATATGGAAACCATGAAGGAATATATATTTCCTACATAGGGTTTGGATTCGTTTTTGATGAGAAGTGATTGCATTGACATCATTGATGATATCCTCCAACTCTATTGGCATGATGATCCTCGATCCGATATTTGATCCATCATAGTTCGTTTGAGAGGAGTGTTTCTCTATGATTCTAAGTAATTCCATAGTTATGGTGATAACCCTGAATTCTATGACAAGGTTTAATAAAAAGAAAAATTTTCACTACATTGTTTCGTAACGTTAAATAAAATAAATCTTAATTTATTTTATTCTATAAAATGTCCAAAAATTACTTTTCACAACTAACCCACACCGTTTGATGTATGGTCTCTCCTAAGAAAGACCCCACACCGTTCAAAAATTACTTTTCACGAGTTATTAGGATTTTTAAATATAATAATTTTATTTATGGTTACGTCCTCAGTGATTTTTTCATCAGATGACCAGTGTGGACTGATGTTAGGTCACACCTAGGGTAATGATTCCATTCTACGCTCAATGGTTCCTTTATATTTCTAATCTAGGAACCCTTTTAAAATATATTTCACTTTTTATGGAAATTCATGCACACGTGCTATTAAAAACTTACCATTATTCAAAATTTTTTTTTTGGAACACTGGGCCTGAGAATCCCATGCTTCCTCAGTGCTTGGTCTCATAATTTCCCTAAATAATTTCTAAAAATAAAATTGGGAAAATCTGATTCATTACATTCTCCCCACCTTAGGGATTTATGTCCCTAAAAGCCACAAAAAATTGTATACTCAAAAAAATGAGGGTACTCTGAAAAAATATGAGTCTCCCGCTACCATGTGCTCTCGTGTAAATTCATGTTCTACCACCGAACATGCACCAAAGGAATCGACCGCCTATGAAGGGTCCTCTCCTATCGATCCTCGATTTCTACATGGGTAATTAGTAAAAGTCGCCCCATTGTCGATATCCATCTCACCCCAATCAATGACGTGTGAGGGTTCATGCACGTACCTCTTTAGTTGTGACACATGGAAGACATCATGAACCCAATCTAACTATGCAGGTAAAGACAATCAGAACATCACCTCTCCAACTCTACATAGAATCTCGAAATGTCTGATAAAACTCGGAGATAGCTTACCACCCTGGAAAAATATCTGTAACTCCCTTATTCATTCCTGTCCTCCAAAACTGATGCCAGAGGTCTAGGTACAACTTATCCACACTTGGATGTACATGAAAAGAGGATGTATAAAACTACCTCAAGACCTCCTATTGTAATTCCACTTGTACTATTGTGAATCCTCTTAAAATAACAATGTGCTACCCACATTTCGAAAATCCATCATGGGCATGCCCTATGGACATATGAGAATGTAGAGTCTCATAGACGGTTTCCCCAAACTATGCCTCCTTGAATCATTGTAAGAGTGTAGGGGTGAAAACCATCGACTAGAGAAAAGCTTCTCCATTTCCATTCACAAAGGATATATGAAATGATGTCAACTGCTCTGATGCCTCATTCAACAATGATGAATTGGATCTCATATGGGTGGAATATTCCACCACATTCCCCTTCCCAGGAGTATAGAGAATCTCAATGTCATAGTCCTGGAGGAACTCTAGAAATTACATTTATCTCATGTTCAGATCCTTATGAGAGAAGATATACATGAGACTCTTTTGGTTAGAGTAGATGATAAACTGCTCACCCATCAGGTAGTGTCGCCACATCTTCAATGCCAAGACTATCGCTCCAAACTCAAGATCATGGGTCAAAAAGTTATGTTTGTGTGGTATAAAATGGCACGAACTATAGGCAATCACTGCTTTCCCCTACATTAGGACACAACCAAGCTCAGTTCCTGATCCATCGTAGAACACAATATACTCAACACCCACTTTTGAAAATCTCAAGAGTGGATCTCCCATAAAACCCTGTCTCAACTGCTAAAATATCTCAAAGAACATCTTAGTACACATAAAAGTCTTCCCATTTCATTTCAAAGAAGTCAAGGATGCTAATAATTTGGAAACTTCAGGTACAAACCTCTGATATTACCCAGTCAAACCAAGGTAACTCTGCACCTCAGTAACACTTTTCAGTGGCTCCCAAGAATGAACCACCTCAATCTTCATTAGATCCACTACAACTCCAGCCTCTAAAATGATATGTCCTAGAAAATAGACCCCTCGAATCCAAAATTGACACTTCGAAAGCTTCCTGTAAATATGGCGCTCTTGGAGTGTGTCCAAGACCATCCGCAAGTGTCTCGTGTGCTCCTCCTCAGACGCCAAGTACACTAGGATGTCATTAATGAAGACCACCATGAACTGGTCTAGGTAAGGCTGGAATATCCTATTCATGAGTCCCATGAACACTTCTAAGACATTTTTCATGCTAAGTAGCATCACCAAGTACTCGTAATGGCTATAGTAGCATTTGAAATCCATATTTGGTATATCCTCATCTCGTACTCGTAGCTGGTGATAACCATATCTGAGGTAAATCTTTGAGAATCAATGTTACCATTTCAACTGATTGAAGATTTCATCGATCCTCATTAGTGGATACTTATTCTCCACAGTCACCTGGTTCTGGAGCTATAATTACACACTAACCTCAAGCTCCCGTTTGCCTTCTTGGAAAACAAAATTGGGGATACCCAGGGTGAAACAATGGGTCTCACTAAGCCCTTCCTCTAAAAGTCCTCTAACTGTACCCTCACCTCATGAAGCTCTACGAGTTCTATATGATATGCAGGTGTAGATATCAGTGTCGTACTAGGGTATAGATCATTTCAGAAGTCTACCTCCCTATAGAGAGGTAATCCTGGAACATCCTTAGGAAAGATTTCCATGTACTCTTCCACCACTGTAGGAAATTGTGGACTCAAATCATCCACTCCACCAAGGGTTAGGCTAGTCCACTGGCGAGGGATCGGATGAACCCTCCTATCTGTGATTTAATCCTATGGTGCTTGGGTTTTCTTTTCACCAACCAATGAAAACCTGGTCCCATCACTGTGAACACACTATACTCTACGCCTAAAATAGTCAATCTGAGCATCGAATGTAGATAACCAGTCCATACTAAGAATGATGTTGTAAGGCCTTGATGTCGCTACCAAGAGATCCCAACCAAAAATCTCACCTCCAAGAGTAAGGTCTCACTAGTGTGTGATAATCAAATAATCTCCCATGGGAGTCTCTAAGTGTAAGGGTCGAGTCAACGATTCAACTAGAATCTCCAAGTCTCAAACAAGGTTCATGGCATGAAAAGAATGAACGACACCTATGTCTATTAAAACTATATCTAAGGCGGAAAAAGACACAAATTATACCTCTAATCATCCCTGATTCCATGTGGTCATAAGCCTCCATATCCATCAGTTGTCCTCATCCCTATCCATATAATCCCTGAGTATGTCGTGGACCACCTGGGAGTGGAGGTGGTAGTACGTCAAACCTCCGCTCACCTCCTACTACCATGTTATCTCCTCTTCCATGTCTACCACCTTGAAGACCACCTTACTCCACTCTCTGCCTCTACCTCGGCAGTCCCTCGACTGTCTGCTAATCGGTCGTACGATAGGTCGAGCAATCTCATCCCTAATCTACCTAACCATCGCACCTGTAACACAACCCATCCCTCAACTGATTTGAGCCACCCTAGAAGCCCTGTACTGCTGATCTTGTCCCTTGGGATCGTATCAATAATTTCCTAACCTGCTTGGGTCCCACTTTTGAAAATGTAGTTATTTGCAATGGGATCTAGTCACAAATGATCCGTTGCCGAAAATTACATCACAAATATGGTTTTTTTTTCAATGGTTCGTCACAAAAAAAACCATATTTACGATGAAAACTTTTCCCTTCTCAAATAGCTAACCTATGTATTTTAAAAATACTTATACGCAACGGTCCCATTGCAAAAAACTTTTAAAAAATAAAATAATAATAATAATAAGATTTTAAAAAAATAATATCATTAATAATAAAATAATATTAATAAAATAATATTAAATAATAATAATAATAATAACATGATTAAAAAATTGATATTAATAAAATAATAATAAAAATAATTAAATAATAATATTATAAATAAGATTAAGAGTAATAAAATAACAATATTAATAATATTAACAATACTAATAATATAAATAATAATAATGATAATGGTAATAATAATAAAATAACATTAACAATATTAATATTAATAAGAATAATAAAAATAGTAAAATAAAAAAAATTATAAAATAATAAAAACCTCAATATTCATAAAAATATTAAAAAATAATAACAAAATAACAAAAATTATAAAATAATATTAAATAATAATTTTAATAAAATAATAAATAAATAACAAAATAAGTAAAATGATAAAGAATTAAATAAATAATAACATAATAAAATAATAAATAAATAATAAATAAATAAACACAATATTCACAACAATATAAAAAAACATAGTATATAGAAATGTAAATATATAATATTACAAAACAAAATGACATTCAAATGTTTTGTTATAAAATGTAAATATATCATTGGGGGACTTTTGGAGGAGTTCACATCACTAGGGGGTCTTCTGGAGGAGCTAGAGGAGATGGTGGATGTAACTCCATCCCTAAACCATGAGTCAGAAGATGTGTGTACTTCAATGTCTACTCGTGCTACTATTACTACCATTGATGCATCTCCTTCAGCTACTACTTTTGATGGAGCTCTTCCTACTCTCTACGTATACTCTCAATAAGATCACTCAGAACTCGTAGTTGCTCTAGATAATGTGCAGAATATAAGATGCAATAATTTGAACATGCATGAATGTTCTGACAACCAAGACCCATTTTACGAACTAGCCTCTTTCTATCATAGATATTTTTAGGCAACATATTTCCTTTAGGTATTAGTGTTTTAACCAAAGAGAATATCTGATCAAAACATCTATTTGACATTCCATTATCTGATTTAATAGAGATAAATTTTGAAACCACTTTAAATTTTCTTATCATGCAACCGGGATAAAAGGAATCCTGAGCGAACCTCAACAATTCATAAAATGGATGTTGTTCTACATCAAGAGTTAAATAAATATCATCATGAGTTTCATTTTGTTGAAAAAATGGACCAACCACATCATGTACTAAATTTTGAAACTGTGATGGATTTGGATCCAAATTATTAGTATCTTCTCTAGAATTGTGTTAACTAGGTTGATACCAAAAAACATAATCTGATTGAAAACCATAACATAATAGATGACCCCAAATGTTGTAAAAAGTCTCAAATGTCCTTATGGAACATTTTTTACAAGGACACTAAACAATCCCTTGTGAAACAAATTCCAGTTTTCATAATGAAATAGATAAGAAAGCTTCAACACCCTAAAAATATACATGATATAAAATAAAACTATTTGGATTCCTACGTTGATTTATCTAAACACAATCATCTAATAATGACTATTTTCGACTGCCAACGAGCTTGTACCCTAGTGGTACAGGCTCCTGCTTGGCTTCCCAAAGACCCAAGATCAAATCCGGGAAGGGACTAATTTTCGGGGGCACTGTAGCAGCAGTGGAACTGTAGCAGTAGTGACACTGTAGCAATGACGTTACTGTAGCAGGTACTGTAGCATCTCGGGTATTGTAGCAGTACTATTCACCGAGGGTCTCTTTGGGCCAAAAAATGGGCTTTCAAGCCTAGTCTTCAGGCCACTTGGACTTGGGCCTTCGAGATATGTAATGGGTCTCCCTCTACCGAGCTTAAAGAGGCCTTTTCTTTAAATAATAAAATGAGGATTTAGCCCCAACCTTTAAAAAAATGACTGTTGTCGACTTCCTTGTTCCGTATTTCTCTAAAAAATATAAAATAATTAGTTTTTTAATAATTTGATATAAGGGAATCACTATCAAAAAATAAGAAGAAAATTAAATTCAATTTTCAAGCAATTTATAATAATTTCTATTATATCATAGTTATTTATAGTATTTTTTAAATTTATACTAATCTACACTAATTTATAATAATTTATACTAATTACCACAAGTTATTAGTTATTATAGTTAATGTATACTAATTACAGGTGGCATAATTTCCAGCGGATTGGTGGTGACTCTTTTGCCTGATGTCTCATCTCCTTGAAACATTCTCCAACTAAAATCACTATGAAGAATCTACTCTGACATATGAATATCCATTTTCATATACATGATAATTTGGAGTAAGGAGGCCTCACCATTCTGCTCTCCAATCTCATGCATATGAAAATGCATATCTGTACATCCGAGAAAATTTTTCATAGTGATTTCATTCATTGAAAGTTGCAAGGAGATGATTCGTCACGCAAAAAAGCCTCTTTTTCTCGACATCTCATCTCCTTGCAACCTTATTCGACTGAAATCGGTTTGAAAAACATGCTCTTACTAACACATATCCATTTTTTATGCATGATAATGGAGAGTAGGGAGGCCTCATCACACTGCTCTCCATTCTTATGCATAAGAAAATTGATATCCTTACATGGGAGACAATTTTTCATAGTGATTTTAGTGGGAGAAAGTTGTAAGGAGATTAGCCTTTAGACAAAAGAGATGTCACCAATCTGCTGAAAATTGTTCCAATTTATTAGTAATTATTACTCCACAATAGAATGTGTTAGTTTATTACTAATTATTACTAATTACTTCTAATTAATGCTAATTATTTTCAAATATTTGGTAATTAATACTAATTATTTCTAATTATTGAAAATTATTGCTATTTATTACTAATTATTGCTAATTATTACTATATATTAATAATTCATGTTATTTATTGTTAATTATTCTTAATTATTTTTATTCATTGCTATTTATTTCTATTTATTGCTAATTATTTATAATTATTTCTATTTATTCTTAATTATTCTTAATTATTCCAAATTATTTCTAATTATGGATAATTATTGGTAATTAATGTTATTTATTGCTAATTATTTTTAATTACTCATAATTATCTCTAATTATTCCAAATTATTTCTAATTATTCCTAATTATAGATAATTATTCCTAATTACTTCTATTTATTACTAATTATTACAAATTATTCCTAATTATTTCTATTCATTACCAATTATTTCTATTTATTACTAATTACTTATAACTATTACTAATTATTTCTTATTATTAATATTTATTAATATTTATTACTAATTGTTCCTATTTATTACTAATTATTTGAATTTGTGACTATTTACTAGTAATTATTACTAATTATTACAAATTATTTCTATTTATTACTAATTATTTCTATTTATTCCAAATTATTGATATTTATTCCTAATTATTACGAATTATTCCTAGTTATTCTTAATTATTCCTAATTATTACTAATTATTACAAACTATTACTAGTTATTACTAATTTTTTGTAATTCTTTGTATTTATTACTATTTTTATGTATTTATTACTATTTGTTCATATTTATTAGTATTTGTTCATATTTATTACTAATTATTACTAATTGTTACTAATTATTCTTATTTATAACTATTTATTCCTAATTATACCTAATTATTCCTAATTATTCATAATTGTTCCTAATTATTTCTAATTATAACAAATTATTACTAATTATTACAAATTATCCAAATTTATTTCTAATTATTTCTAATTATTACTAATTTTTCTTATTTATTACTAATTATTACTAATTATTACTAATTATTACTAATTATTACAAATTATTACTAATTATTACTAATTATTACTAATTATTTCTAATTTTTACTAATTATTACTAATTATTCTTAATTATTTCTTTTTATTCCTAATTATTCCTAATTATTCATAATTATTACTAATTATTACATATTATCACTAATTATTTCTAATTATTACTAATTATTAATAATTATTTCTAATTATTTATATTTATCACAAATTATTACTAATTATTCTTATTTATTACTAATTAATACAAATTATTACTAATTATTCGTATTTATTACTAATTATTCATATTTATTACTAATTATTCATATTTATAACTATTTATTCATATTTATTAATAATTATTGCTAATTATTACTAATTAGTTATAATTATATCTAATTATTACTAAATATTTACATTTATTACTAATTATTATTAATTATTACTAATTATTACTAATTGTTACTAATTATTCTTAATTATTACAAAGTATTCATATTTATTACTAATTATTCATATTTGTAACTAACTATTTGTATTTATTACTATTTATTACTAATTATTAAAAATAATTACTAATAATTACTAATTATAACTAATTATTAGTAATTATTAATAATTATTAGTATTTATTTCTAATTATTCATTTTTATTCATATTTATTGTTAATTATTACTATTTATTCTTAATTATTAGTAATTAATACTAATTATTACTAATTATTACCAATTATTACTAGTTATTACTAATTATTGTTAGTTATTACTAATTATTCCTAATTATTACTAATTGTTCCTATTTATTCGCAATTATTTGTAATTATTCATAATTATTCTTAATTATTCTTAATTATTCGAAATTATTCCAAATTATTACTAATTATTACTAATTATTACTAATTATTACTAATTATTACTAATTATTACTAATTATTACTATTCATTACTATTTATTCATAATTATTTCTATTTATTCCTAATTATTCCTAATTATTCCTAATTATTCCTAATTATTACTAATTATTACAAATTATTACACCCTATTGCTAATTATTACTAACTATTACCAATTATTACTAATTATTACTAATTTTTTGTATTTATTACTAATTATGTTAAATTATTACTAATTATTCATATTTGTTACTAATTATTACTAATTATTACTAATTATTATTATTAATTACTAATTATTTCTAATTATTACTGGTTATTTGTATTTATTACAAATTATTACTAATTGTTACTAATTATTACTAGTTACAACTAATAATTACTAATAATTACTAATTATTACAAATTATTCGTATTTATTACTAATTATTCATATTTATTACTATTTATTACTAGTTATTACTAATTATTACAAATTATTACAAATTATTTCTAATTATTACTATTTATTACTATTAATTATTAATTATTTGTATTTATTACTAATTATTCGCATTTATTCATTTTTATTGTGAATTATTACTAATTATTACTAATTATTAGTATTTATTAGTATTTATTACTATTTATTCACATTTATTCGTATTTATTTTTATTTATTTCTAATTATTACTAATTATTACTAATTATTATCAATTTGTTAATTATTCCTAATTTTTACTAATTATTTATAATTATTACTAATTATTCCTAATTATTCCTAATTATTCCTAATTATTTCTAATTATTAACATTTGTTACTAATTGTTATTAATTATTACTATTTATTACTAATTACCGCTAATTATAGCTTATTTTCTCTAATTATTACTAATTATTACTAATTTTTAATAGTTACCGCTAATTTTTAATAATTATTTCTAATTATCGCTAATTATTACTAATTGCCACTGATTATTACAAATTATCGCTAATTATTACTAATTTTGACTAATTATTAAAAAAATTATTATTAATACTAAGGACTACTAATTAATAATACTTAATATAATAACTACGAATTAATACTAATTAATAATAATCACACATCGTTATTTGTAATAATAAATAATGCAAAATGAAATGATCTAATTCTAATGAAATATAATTGCAGCTAATTAACAATAATTATAAATATTATAAAATAAAATGAATTAACTAAAAAAAGATAAATACCTTAAAACTGAATCTTTCGTAGGATGTAAGACTAGAATATTGATCCGATGTAGAATCTGAATCTTTGAAATTTTTTAAGAGGGATAATGTAAGTAGAGAAGGAGAGAAGGGTAGAGAAAGGAGTGGAATGAGAGAAAATCGGATGAGAGTATATATATGTTAGAGTATTAGCGACAGAAGTCCCGTTGCAGATACCAACTCCGCTATTAATTAGGGGCGATGGTTAAAAAGGTATTTCGATGGGTCCCGTCACAAATAATAAAAAACGCCTCAGGTATTTGCGATAGGTACAAAAACCCGTTGCAAATACCCTTCTCGCGGTTTGGTGCACAACCCACACCAAACTATTTGCGACGGGTCCTCTCCTCATCGCAAATAGCCCGTTGCAAATATGGATTTTTCTCATAGTGTCCCTATGCCTGCCGCCGACTACCTTCTGTCAAGGTCTCAACTACCTGATATATGCGGGTAGCTCCTACTGCAGGTGTCTGCTTTGCTAGAAAACTCTCTACCAGCAGAGCTTGCTCAAGTACCCCCGCAAAAGTAGGAATGCTAAGGGATATCATGGATGCATGATCTCCCGACGCAGGCCTTGCTCGAAGGTCTGAGCCCTGAAGAACTGGTCTCATACCATATCTGTAGAGTAACATGAAAGATCGGTAAACCTCAAAGAGTACTCCACCATAGTCAGACTGCCCTGCTGTAGATGCAGAAGCTTCTATATTTGCACTGATCAAAATGTATTCAGAAAGAACTCCTCTCTGAAGAGATGCTCGAAGTCTTCCCAAGAGAGAATCATCTCATCATGTGTTTGGGTCGCTAAGCTCCACTATCACTCTGGAAAAGACTCACAGTAAGGACTTTCATCTGGTCAGAAGGCATCCTCCTAGGTTGGAAGACACGTGTAACTGCCTCCAACAAATCCTTGGCTTCTTGGGGGTCTGGCTCACCCTGAAACCTAGGAGGTTACAACCTTTAGAACTCATGCAACACACTCAATCTGCATGCATCCTCATTCAGTAATGTTGGAATTAATTGTTGCTTGATGGGTGGTGGTATCGCTAGAAAACCACCCGAAGGTGCTATCCCTGGTACAATCCCTTGTACTGATGCCTTGTCACTAAGAGGATCATCCTCGTGATTAGGAAATAGAATCCTGGCAGGTTGTCTGCATGGAGGCATCTAGTAATAAAATAAGATGTACCATAGTCAATAGAGCATATCTGGAGCGCTGACTCATGAAGGACATCGAAAACACAACCCATTCCTATATGATTCATGTAACATTTTTTTCCCTGCAACCAGTGTTTTCATATATCGAGTCCAAAAGAAGAAATCCAAGTCCTGGTGTATGGATAGGTCGGGCACCGCATCAATACTGGATTCCCTGGTCTCAAAGATGAACTTGAAACACTTAACATCATTTCCCCAAACCACACTCACAGACTCTTGGTCATAAGGTAGAACTGACTACCTGGCTCTGATACCACTCTATCACAACCCGTCCCAGAGGGTCACAATCCGTGACTACCCCAAGCCCACCTCTAATAGGAGAGGGTCTAGTGACTAGCATAGAGAAGATATATCCCACAAATGGGAGGCATTTTCCTAATTACGTGCGCACACACACACACACATCTCCAAGCCACAAATGATGAAATATAAAAAAGGCTAAGAAAACAAATGCATGCATACCCTATATCCCAACCAATAGAGTACGATAGAAAATTAAAGTGGAATAAAGTAAACTAGGCTAGAATACAAGACCAACAAAAAAACATTGTAAACAACATAGTCAAACATGTAGAAAAAGGTACTAGGACTACTTCTCGAATCCATAGGAACACCTCGGCCTGCCTAAAATCACAGATCTCTATTCATCCCTATTCTACCCTGGACTCCATCAAAAGGTTGCTCGTCTGCACAAGACATGACATGTGCGGGAAAATCTCGTGCATGGGTGAGTAAAAAATACCTAGTAAGGCACCCCAAAACCATAAAGGAATACCACAAAGGAAATACGACACATGAAATACCACAAAGGAAATGCCACATAAGAAATACCATGAAAGAAATACCACAAAGGAAATACCACACATGAAATACCAAAATTGAAATACCACAATGGAAATACCACATAGGAAATACCACAAAGGAAATACCACATAGGAAATACCACGAAGAAAATTCCCCACAGGAAATACCATGAAGTAAATACCACAAAGGAAATACCATGAAGGAATAGTACAGTCAGCTCCTTAAAGATATACAACCTACAACCTATATATCATGAATATCCAGATATACTCTCTCCAATTAGACACAAAGTCTCCATGATACACACAATATCTATAAGACACACAATATTTGGGAGTCACACAGTCTCCATGAGACAGACAGTCTCTGTAAGACACACAATCTTTAGAAGTCACAAAGTCTCTATGAGACATAGAGTGTCTATGTCATATCCATCCCCAAAATTCCACTCAAAGCATGCTCATTTTGGGAGAGCCTACTCCTCAAGCCATCAGTTCATATACACACTTCCACAAAACCCCACTTATGATATCTCAAACGGACCATCTCGTTAGAAGGGTCTTAACGCCGCAGAAGGTTCTTCAAATAGACACATGGTTTAAAAGTAACAGGTTCTTGAAAATTCTGAAGGGGGTTTACTGGTTCATAGAACAACCATGGAGGTCAACAGCTACAACAAGATATAGAATCCCATGACCGGCTTCCACAGTTTCCATGTGTCCAAGACGTCACATCCACATAGCTTCGCTGCAACGTGCGCACCACCTCCCACACGTGGGCGGCCACCGCGTGCCACAGCTAGTGACGATTTTCAGTGCCGTCTCACCAATGGTCCCTTTCATGAACCACCAAGCCTCCTTCAGTGCTCATAAATCTACAAAAAAAACATATATTTGATCTATGGGTCATGAGGTACATCGATCCAAGCTCTGTTTCATCTTTCCACCAATCCAGGGGTCTGACTGTGTTCAGATCCTCTCGGCAATTCGAGTCACAACCAAGAGGGTGCAACAATGAAGAACACCAAGAACAGGGGAATATAAAAGCACCAAGAACACCTAAGGAACAAACTTAGGAATTTTTTCATATTGGCCACTATTCGTTCTCGTTAGAAGGATAAACAAAGAGCCCTAATTATCACAAAGATATATCTCCCATAAAAATCCCACAGTAAATATCCATCCCACAAATGATCAAACCAAGGATGAAATCATTCATGGGTTGGTCTGTGTTCTTCGTTGAATTTAAGAATGGGGAAACCATGAAGGAAAATAAACACCCTACTTGGATTTTGGACTAGTCGTTGACGAGGAGAAATTGTGTTGTCATCGTTGATGAGATCCTCAAACTCTGTTGGTGCAATGATCCTCAATCTGATCTTTGATCCAGCATCTTTCATTCAAGAGGATTATTTCTCCACGATTAAGAGGAATTATAAGGTTAGGTGATAACCCTGAATTTTCTGACAAGGTTTTATAAAATTAAGATTTGTTTCTGCATTTCTGTGTAATGTTAAATAATATAAATCTTAATTTATTTTATTTCCTAAAACATCCAAAAATCAATTTTCACAACCTACCCATGTCGATCAATGTTAGGCCTCAACTAAAGAAAACACCACATTAGGAACTCAATGGTGGTCTCCAATTTACAATCGGAGCCACCATTTTTGAGTTATCAGGGTTTTAAAAATAAAATAATTTTATTTAATAATTTTATTTATAGTTATGTCCATGGTGGTTTTTCATTAGATGACCCGTGCCGACCAAAATTAGGTCACACCTAGGGTAAAAATGAAATTTTTATCTCAACAATTCCCTCCAATTTCTGGTCTAAGTACCCATTTAAAAGATATTCCACTTTAAAAGGAAATATTTGCACGTGTGCTATTAAAAACATAACAATTTTAAATAAATTATTTCAGGAACACCAGGCCTCAGAATCACACTTCATCTTAATGTTGGTTGTTAAAATTTTCCCAAATAATTTTTAAAAATAAAATCAAGAAAATATGTGCCATTTTAGGAATGAAATTAGTTTATGGGGGATTAGTTGCCTTATATTTTTCTAGGGACTACATCTTCCACATAACTTCCAAGGGACGAAATGTCTTTATGGTGGGGATTTTGTAACATCCTATTGCTGATCTATCAGGTATTTCCTTGACGTCAAAATGATTCTCCTTTTTCTCATTGTCTATAGAGGTATGAGAAGCAATTGGAAGGATACCTATAATTGTGAAGTCACTGATTTTTTGGATTCTTAGCTTTAACCAGGTTTATCTTTAGGTTGTAGGAGGGTTTCATGCCATGTAACTAGGTTACACATCGTGTAGGTGTTTCTAGTTACAAGTCATGAAAGGTTTCTCGTTGTGAATGGTTACATGACATGAAGAGGCATTACATATTACAAATGTTTTGAATAACTATTTTTTAAAATGAGTAAATGGATTTCTCAGTGTACTTAAACAATGTGGATTTCACCATTTTTAAAGGAATTACACATTGTATAATTCCCTGAACATGGTTGTTTTATAGAACCACTCTGGTTTTTGGTTCCCATTTGACCACCTTTTCTCCCCTGCACTCAAACCGAAGCTCTTCCCTGGTGAATTATGGAAACACCTTTCCTTCCTAATCGACCCATTCTACATTCAATCTTTATTACGGTTATGGTGCATCTATCTGGTTTAATGATATTTCTACATCTACATTTCCATAGATCACAGGAGAACCCTTGGGTTGCGTTATCGGATCTGTTGATCTAAATTGGTGTTTTTTCTTGTCTTCTTCCAAGATCTGTTGTGTGGTCACATTTCAGAGGTTGTTCCTATGTTGTTTGTGGTGAAATGGGTGTTCATTGTCGAGGTATGTGATATTTCCTATCCTCCACCAACCCTATTTCTCAATTGAATCAATCCTAAGATGTTTGGATCAGATTATAGGGCCTTCATTGATGTTGTTGCCTTTTTTATTGGTGGGTCCCCTTGTAGGCTTCTACGACCCAAGTTTTGACGTCGGTGGTTCCCTCTCTAGCCTATGTTTGATTAACTGAATTGTTCCATTCTTATGAATTGGTTCAAAAATAAATTAATCTGAAATTGTCATGATTTATTGTGTGTGTTGGATAAATATTTTCAATAAAAGTTGATTTCCTTGGTTTTTGATAAATGAAAAGAAAAGGGGTATTTTAGAATAATTGAAAATAGTTTTGTGAAATTGGTTTGAAATTATTTTCAAAAACATTAATATGATTGTAAAAATGAGAAAATGGGTTACCTTAGATACTAGGTGTAATTTTTTAGCTTGAGGCTATCATCCACAGTGAGGGTTCTCTTTCTGGGGTGTTCCTCTTGTCCTAGAGTGTAACTTATTAGATCTAGGTATAGATATAATGTTGGGGTTTAAAATTTTGGGGTGTATTCCTAGTCCTGGAGTGTAGATAATTGGATTCAGGTACTATAGTGCACTGTTTATAAAATTATTGGTACATATATTATACTTCCTGACCTGTTGCATTCCCTTTGTATTGTGATGCCTGTGCTGCTACTATTGTTCTGTATTTCTAGGATCTGGACTATTTTAGCCTTGATATACATGTTGATTCTTGTGAATGATGATATGAAAGATGTTCTATTAAATTGATATACCTACTTTTATATTATAATTGTGATAAAGAGGAAATGTTTACCATGTTTTCTATAAATAATATTTACTACCTATAATGCCATTTTTTATTTAAATTGATCATACATGTATTGTTATACATAGACTTGTTATGGAACACCTGGGTGGAATCCTATTGAGCTTATAATCTCACACCCTGCATACCTCTTCTATGGTCCATAGACCATCTTATATCTTCCATTTTAGGGGGAAAAAGGAACTGTAGTGAGGCGAAAAGATTTCATGTTAGTTTGTTGGGGTATCTAGTTGTGATATATTGAGAGTTCATCCATGCCATCTTTTGGAGTAGTATTTTCATTTTGGTCCTTTTTAGATGGACATGTCCTTTAGTGTTTTGGATAATTTTGGAGTTGTTTTGTTTCCACTATCCTTTTATAGTTATGGAATATATTCATTAGTCTTCCACTGTTTCTTTCTGCTTCATGTATATATATATACCTTGTGTGTTGTGTATAGCTTGGGTGGAATTGTTCCCTCTGGTTGGTTGTTTGATTCATTGGTTCTTATCGCCAGCCCGTGGGGATCGAGAACGACTTTCGGGAGTGTGGCATAATGGGTTGGGTTCCAAGTTTGAGGGTAACGCTGGTCGGTTCATTAAAATAACACTTTTAGTTAAAAAAGATGAAGAATGAGTTTTAGAATATATATAAATATTCCTAGTGTGTCAAAAAGTGAAATAATAGAGGCCAATTTCTAGATGGTTGATGCAACCATTTCCCATGCCCACATGGAAAGGGGAGAATATCACTATAGAATTTTTTGTGGTTCTTCCAAAGACATCAAATGGGAATAATTACATATAGGTTATGGTGGAAACTATTATAAGGAAGGCTCAATTTATTTACATTTTATAGGACATAACACTTGATCACATTAAAAGGATATACATTAGATAAGTGATGAGGCTTCATTGGACACCACAATAAATTATATCTGATTGATATCAAATTTTCACTTAAAAAATTTGGAAAAATATTTAACATGCATTAAAAAAAGAGTTGATCTTCAGTATGACCTATAACGCCATGACTAATTTCCAGTATGAATGAACTATGTAGACACATGAGGATATGTTGAGAGATTGTTCTATAGGCTTCAAGGGAGGTCAATAACAATATAATCCTTTAGTCAATTTCTCATATAATAACGATTTTCTTGAATCATTATATGGGAAGAAATGTATAAATCAAACATGTTGGGATAAGGTTTGTGAACATAAGTTATTGTGACTACAATTTCTTAATGAAATGATAGATAGTGTTAAGGATATTCAACAACATATCAAGACAGTGTATAGTCGAAATAAAAGTTATGATAGTAACCATCGATGAGACCTAGAGTTCGAGGTTGGTTATATATTTTTTCCTTTATATATCTTTATGGAATATATTCATGAGGTTTTTGAATAAGGGGGAGATAAGTCCAATATATAATGACCATTTTGGATTCTTGATCGCATCATATCTATGGCATATCGATTAACGCTCCGCCCAAATTTCAATAAAATAAATGATGTCTTCCACATATCTATCTTGATAATGTATATACTAGATCACTCACATGTACCAAATTCATAGGTTGTATTTTTTGATAATTATCCCTCTTATGAGGTGTAGCTAGTGATGATATTGGACAACAAAGTCTAAGTTCCATAGAAAAATATAACACACCTTGTCAAAGTACTTTGGTGAAATAATAATTATGAAGAGTAAACATGAGAACCTAAAGAGACAATGAAATAAAAGTTCCCCCATTTTTCAACTTAGTTTATGCAATGAAATTTTGGGGGAGAAATTTCTTAAGGGGGGAATAATTTAATCACCCAGAAGATATATATAAAAATTTCCCTTCAGACTATATATGTGGGTCTTACTATATAATATAATTAATAAAAATTAATGAAATATTATCATTAATTAATATAAATAATATTACCATTGGTATATAATCCTTACCATTATAATATAAAACTAACTTATGGTATAATAATAATAATAATATATCCATTTCATACTTTTAAATATATATTTTTAAAAATTAATTTATTATCTTTTGAGGACTCATTTTAAAAATAATTTTTATAAATCTTAAAAATTAAATCAAATAAAATTAAATTCATTTTTGAAATCAATATATCAATATTATCTTAGGATGTTTGTTTGATAATTTTCTAAAACAATTCATTTTAGTTGAATAGTGAAATATATAGATTTTATTAATACCATAAAATTATTGATATTATCATAATGTAAGAATTACTAAAAAAATTTAAAAAAATTATTCCCAATAATGTATTTAATGAATTAAATGATTCAATTAATAATACTATGATCAATATATAAATCTCATGTTTAACATTTTGAAACATATGTAATCATTTATTCTAATAAAAAATTGTTTTTTTCTTTTTCTTCAATTTTGATGTCACACTATAGAATTATATTTAGAATTTATTTGGAATCCATAAAAATATTTTTTGTTAATAATAACCTTATTTATTTAATGGAAATAAATAAATTTATAATTTTATCAAAAACATCATTTTTTTCTTAAAAATACTTTTTTTTTCTAAAAATGGATTTTTTTGCTTTATGTGTGATTGTAATAAAATTATTTTTATCCCCCTTATTAATTTTATTTGAAAAAAAATTATTTTCTATTTTGAATAAATATTTCAAAATTATATAATAAGGTCTATTTTATTTTTATGGATAAAAAATGAATTACATAGGTAAAAATTATTTACAGTGGTAAAGGTAAATTTAGTTTTAAAATAGTTTATCCAAGGGTAATAAAAATAAAAGTTGTTAAAAAATGTCTTAAAATTAGTTAATGATAAGATTATAGGACTTACCTCATACTATCTCCATTATTTTCCATTAATGTATTTTTTTTACCCTTGGATTCTGACTTGCCTTTTATATTATTACCAAAATTCCCCTCCTCTCACTAATAAATACCACACTTCATAGCTCTATTTCTCCACTAATTATAAATAATTATCTTAACTAAAACTATATACTAGTCTCTTCTAAACTCTCTCCTCATATCATATAAGCCTTGGTATTTGAAGAAGACCAATCTATGAATCCTTAAGGTGTTACCCAAGGGAGAACATCCACATGGAGAGGTAATGTTCTCAACAGAGTTCTCTTAATTAATTTCATATTCCATCCCACTCAAATAAATTTTCCATGAATTTATGAAAACATAATTATTATTAATAAGATTATATCTTATTATATTAATGTAATATCCATTTTCTACCTTCCTCTAAAACAATTTGAAAATATGAAGACGTCATCATGAGTATGTCCAGACTACTACCTCCATGAACGACATGTTCCATTTTATTATAGCCTCCTTTCATGGTTGGTTAAAAATAGTTTTAAATAAAAAATACAATATTTATAAAATTATTAATATTTTAAATGATAAATTATTTAATTTTATACCACCCTCTCATTCTAGGAAAACTTATAGCATCATTCTTGTGTATGTGAAAACTACCACCTTTATGGAATGACATATTCTATTTTCCATTACCAAATAACATGGATGAAAATAAAAATTTATTTAATGTATAAAGATGATATTTATGATAGTATTAGTATTCTTTAAAGATATTATTTGTCTTTATATAAGTTAAATTAACAATAAATGTTCATAGTGAACTGAACCACCTCAAATGAACATATTAACACACCTTTCTTAATTTGAGTCCATTTTGGAAAAACATAAGAAACTATATAAATTTTATAGAAATATAATAAAAAATTCATATGAATCTCTAATTATATATATTTTTAATCTATTTTATTACACATCTGACCATGGTTGATATACTGTGGATCTTTTAGAGAAATTGTCCGAACCACCTCAAGTAACCAATATTAGTGAAAACTATTTAATAAGTTAATAACACATGAAAATAAAAAGACCTTAGAAAATGAAATATATATGAAAAAGTATCTTAATAATGTTTTTAATAAACTTTATTTTATTTTTTATGAATTTTAGCGCACACGTAATGTGAATCTGAACATGAGGTAAGCGATCTTCCAAACCCCCCATCATTACATTCGGGTTACACATTATCTTTCTATTTATGTATTTTAATCTCTATTATTCAATTTTAATATATAAAAACTATGTATATATGTTCCTTATATATATACCTAGTATAAATTAACATTATTTATTTTGGATAATACATGTTTTAATTTCCCTTCACAGTTATCCCTTCTAAGTATACCTGATTTAATAGAACTTCCCAATTTCTTATTTAATGTTAAGTACTAGCTCCATTTAATGTTTTTTAAAATGAAAATATTTTCAAAAAAATAATTATTTTATGGAAAACCCTATTAGTTTAATTTTTTCCAAAATGAAAATAATATGCTCCTTCCCTCTTTAAAAGATACTGTACTCATTTCACAAAGCATCACCTAAGTGACTCGTTTTTATTCTTAATTATCCAATATTTCTCATGAATTTTTATACATTAGAACTCAATGTTTAAAAGATATATTTATTTTCAAATATCAATATAAAATTAATTTAATTCCTTCTTCTCTTGATAATTCTTATGATATAGTGTTCATTTATTCCTTGAGACAAAATTATGAAACCCACTTCATTCCCATGGGTTTTATCATCATTATGTTTTCTATATGGTTTATTTTCCTCTTTTGAATATATGTTAATGTACATTTTATGAATATGAAGGGTAAACATTAATATAAATCCCATGAATTGGTAAATGATTTCACCTCTTGAGAAACCATTTATGCTTCATAAGTGAAACACTTTAGCACACTATGTTATATAGTCTTGGCAGTGAGAATTAACTTATGATTATAATATCATGATTTATATTATTAACACATATTTATTATTCTATGAATTTATGATATCATTCCATCATTCTATGTTTCCATTATTTTGATAATTTAATTTAAAATATCATTCTATGCTGCATATCTTATATTTGTTTTATCACCATCATGATTTACTCTGATTATTCCTTTACAGGGCTTTCCATATCACCCCTTAACATTATATTTTTCTCTAGGGTAACCTATGTAGTTTTATATGACCTATGGGATTTAGGAGATCCATATGGATTTTAAAATAAATATTCTATAATTTAGTTTTAATATGATGTATTTATGTGTCTAATCTCCCAAAGGCACTACAAATATATATCCTTGGATTTTTTATTAGAAATATATATTAAAAATAATTAAATGAAATGTGTTTAATTTTTAGGTTGCAATAAAACCAAATATCTATTATCCTAGTTCTTTGTTTATATTCACCAATGGTTCTAAAAACCCTTTAAAGAATTATAATTATTTTGTTGTGAACATGGATTCATTTCTGGTGTAATCTATAAGTGGTAAGAGGCATTGGATACTGATTTTTAGATCTATGTCCAGAATTCATCAAAGACTAAAATATGTATTATACATTAGTGTTGGTATGCCTACTTCTTTCCTTAATTTTAGAAATGTTTCTTTTTTTGAAGATAGATCAGGGTTTCCTTGAGTTTTTCACTATGTTTGAACAATATATGATCTTTCTAAAACCTTTAGTTGTATAAAATCCTAGATTTTTAATGGATCAACTTGTGATTCTACTTTTTTTCAATGAAATTGTTATCATAAATCATTTGAGTGGTATCTTAAAATATGATATAAATAATTTCTTCTATTTTATTTAGCCATAGCGTATGATTTACCTATATAGTAAGTTATAATATATTAGAATCATTTTAATTTCAATTATTCTAGAGGATAAATTTTTTAAAATCATAATATATGATAGATTGTTAAATTTTTTATCAAACAAAGTATCTAGACATAATTATGTTATTGAATATGTGGTATAATACGATATGAGATTTATGTTTTCACTGGTATTAAATGAAGATAGAAATTAAATAATACCATTAGATTTATATCATTGAATAAAATTGATACATGAACCATTTTACTTATATATAAATTTTGTAAAGACCTATGTATTATACCTTGTGAGATTTATAATAAATTTAAATTATTGATTTTGGAGAGGGGGTTATTTTGATAACTAGGTTTCGTATTAGTATTTTAAGTGTTGTAACACCTAACAGAGATGTTTTTGGACGTGGTTAGAGGACTATTGAGTGTTTTAGGTGATCAAGTTGACATTATATCATGAGAGAGTATAACTGATGCTAAATTTTTCTAAGTTGCACCACTAAGGGTAGGACCATGCCAAGGTGGACCTTAGGTTTATAAAAAATGATTTTGATTTCTTGAGGGTGAGTTCATTAGAAGATGTAGAGTTACTGGATGAGGTAAGGAAGAAACTTGAATTGGAAGGAGAATGATCCAAGAGTAGGTATTACGATATGCCTTGGGTGAACAAGTGAAATATATGGATGTGTGGTTAATAGAACTAGTTTGGATTTTTGGGTGAAGTATGCAATATAAAGGATGAATATCAGGGGAACCTATAAGGAATTATTAAAATCCTATATCATAGTTGATATTTTAAGTGATACATACTTAAGTTCAGATGTTATATATTTAGTGAAAATGTTGATGTGAATTGGATGGGGAGTATACGGAAGTGGGGTGGGTGGATAAAATGTGAAATATTTTTAGGATGGACACATAAGCGGAGACTCGAAAGGTGGATGACCTCGACAGATATGTTGATGTTTATTTTTTGGATCTACCCAAACCACCCAACTTCTTCTCTCGATTATTCTCCTAATAACATTAGATATTATTATTTATCTTTCAAAAAATTTGTTTCAAATAGTTTTTTTTATTAATATTCATGTTGGTAAATTTATTTGTTAAAATTATTTATATACATTTAGGTAATATTGTTTTTATTATGAAATTTTAGGACTCACTAATTGTTATAGGCCATGGTATGAAATATCAGCAACCTCCGTCCACTAAAATTTAGGCATTCCAATGGCCATTTTGTTGGGTCTAAAAGCTACATAATCTTATAATATTTGTATAAATACAAATATATATACTTTAGGGGTTGTTATATAATTCTTTTAACCCCTCAAAAAACTATAAAAAAATAATGAAATCTACCGGTAACTGAAACAACACATATTTAACAAATAATAAACAATATATGTTTTCCTAGTAAAAACTAACTATTGGATATGAGCTAAAATGGTATGTCATGGCCTACGATATTTCTAGAGTTGTAAGGTATGACATGAAAAACATTAAAATCACACTTTATGATATTTTTTATCAAAAAATGGATTGAGGATACTTTTTTCCACTATTATAGAGTATGACGGGGCATATGATATTGCATGCATGATATTTTCATGTTCTCCTACATGAATTCCTCAGTTATGAATCTGTAATATTGAATAATTTATGAATTTTCACACTTAAAACATAAATTGAATAATTAAATTAATGAAACAACATAATTTGGAAGAAATTCTTCACTATCATGAGATGGTAGTCGATTTATGAAGCACACCTGTAATGAACCATAGGTTATATATATAAATTTTATTCATGAATATATATTTTTGTCATATTAGGACATATAGATAATAAAAAATAATTAAATTTTATCATTAATTTATATCCATAATATGAAAACTATAATAGTAATCTTACCATTATAATATCAGACTAAATTTTTATATATTAATAAAAATAAATTCACCTCATACTTCAAAACACACTTTTCTAAAAAATGTTTTTGTCACATGTTGTGCACTTATATTTAGAAATAATTTTTCTCACTCATAAAAATTGAATCTCATAAAATGGAATTAATTTTCATATTTAACATATCAATATTATCTTAGGATTATTGTTTAGGATATTTCTAAAATACTTTATTTTTAGTGGAATAACAAAAATTTAGTTTTTAATAACACAACAACATTTTTAATTTTATCAGAATATAATCATGACTCAAAATTTTTATAAAACATTTTTTAGGATTAATAATATATTTTTGGAATGAAATTATTATTTTAAATATACTATGTTTAATTTATAAAACTCATGTTTAACATTTTTAATCTTAAGTAATCTTTTGTTGTAATAAAAAATTATTTCTCATTATTTTATTTAATTATGATGCCAAAAGGTAGAATTATATTTTATATTATTTTTAAGCTATATAAATAATATTTTTGTAATAAAATAATTATTAATTTCATGTAAATCCACTATATTGATAATTTTATCCAAAAAATTATTTTTTACGCTTAAATATACGCATTTTCTCAAACTAGATTTTATCTATTATTTGTGATAATATTAAAATTAATTTTTATCTAGAATAGAACATTTATTTGATAAAATTTATTTTTTATTTGGAATAAATATATCTAAATTATTTAATAAGGTCCATTTTATTTTTGTTCGTAAAAATGAATCACTTAGGAAAACATTAGTTACCACGGTAAAGCTAAATTAAGATAAAAAGGGTTTCACCAAGGGTAATTAATATAAAACATGTTAAAAACATGACTTAAAATTAGATTATGAAATATGGATTGACCTTAACTCTACCTATCACCATTATGTTCTATTATTGGATCTTTTTTACCCTTTAATAGTGACATGTCTTTTACATGATTACAAAAATGTCACTTCCCTCACTTATAAATACATCCCTTCACCACCCCATTTATTTACTCATTATAAAGAAATATATAATCCATAAATATACCATGTAATCTCATAAAATATCTTACCATGTTATAAATTCATTTTTCGTTCCAAAATACCAATCCATGGATCCTTAAAGAGTCGCCCAAGGGAGAACATCCAAAGGGGGAGGTAATGTTCTCACTCGAGCTCTCTTTATTCATCACATCCTCTAGACACCTTAAATATTTTATATCAATAAAATTATGGTAAAAAATTTATTATTAGTATACTAAAATGTTATTATTCTAATTAAATATCCATTTTATACCATTCTCTAAAACCATTTGAAAAAATTAAGTCACCATCATTCATACATACAAACAACCACATCCTTGAACAATGTGTTTTATTTTTCACAAGCTTCTTATGTAGTTGGTTCAAAATAGTTATTAAATAAAAAATATGATATTTATAAAATTATTAATAATATAAAATGGTAAATTATTTTATTTTTAACCTCACTCCCATAATATGAATTATGAAAGTTTCATTCGTGTATACGTGAGGATTACTTTCTCAACAGAACAAAGTATTTCATTTTAAATTATGGACTAGAATGGATGGATTTAAAAATATATTTAATTTATAAATATGATATTTAGGACACTATTAAAATACTATAAAGATATTATTTGACATTTTATAAGTGATATTAATAATAAACATTCTTAGCAATCTTAACTACCTTAAATGAACATATTGATGAAGCTTTCTTAATTTTTGTCCATTTTTTGAAAATATATGGAATTTGTAATTTTTTTGAAAATGGAATAATAAAATAAATAATACCTCTAGAATTTTAGATATTATGAATTATTTTACTATACAATATATAATTTCCAATATACTAAAGAATTTTTAGAGAAATTGATCGTACCACATCAAGTAACCAATATATGAAAAAACTATTTAATAAATGAATAATACTTGATAATAAATATACATTAGAAAATAAAATACTGATTAAAAGTGTTCTTAAGAATATTTTTAATAAAAATAATTTTATTTTAAATGATTCTAAGTTCACACACAGATAAAATTAGGTCTTGAGATAAGGGATATTTCTAACCCCCCCAACTACTTTTTGGTTACATGTACTCTTTATTTTTCTCCCTTTTCCTCTATATTCTCTTTATATAATTCATCCAAATTATATATATATATATATATATATATATTTATATACCTATTTTAATTTAATTTTCTTTTTTTTGAGATAATACATGTTTTATGATCCCTTTACAATTCTCTCTTTTAAGTAAACATAATTTAAAGTAACTTTCCAATTTCTTATTTCATATTAAGTAATAACTCCATTAATTTTTTTAAAATCTGAATTTATTTTTAAAATCCTAATTATTTTATGTAAAACCCACATATTTTAATTCTTCTATAAATGAAAGTAATAATCTCTATTCCACTTTAAAATATCTTTTACTCATTTCATTATGAATTACCAAAGTGGATATTTTTATTTATACTTACCCAATATATCTCATGAATTTGTATACATTTAAAATAAATGTTAATTAAATATGTTTATTTTAAAATATTATCATCCAAAATATTTTAATTCCTTCTTCCCTTGAGAATATTTTTGATATAGCCTTCATTTATTCCTTTAGATAAGATTATGAAACCCACTTCCTTCTCACGAGGATTATCATGCTTATGATTTATGTATGGTTTATTTTCCACTTGTGGCATACATATGAGATTAAATTATATGAATATAAATGGTAAACCATTATAGTTCTTTAATGTTTTGGTTAATTTTTTTATCTCATGAGATAACATGAATGGTGCTCAAGCAATTAGCCAAAACACACTTTTTGTGGTTGTCTTCGAAGTAATTCTTTACTTATGCTTATGATGTCTTGAGTTATGTTATTGACACATATTTATGATTACATAAACTTATGATATAATTCTCTTATTCCTTGTTTCCATTATTATGATCATTATCTTTATGAAGTCCTATTATGCCTCTAATATTATATTTGTTTTCTCACCATCATGCTTTACTCTCATTAATACCATACTTGGATTTATAGCTCACAATTTTCCTTTATTTATTTTCCCAAGGAATTTTATGTAGTTTTAGAAGTATTATGGGTGTTTGGAGCAAGGAATAGAGTTTTAAATATATTTTATGTAATTTATTTAAAAGATGACATATTTATGTGTCTAATCTTACAAAGACACTGAGCCTCTAGATCCTTGGATTGTATTTGTGGGAAAATTATGTAAAAAATTATGAAATAATGTTTTTAATATATATTTTTATATAGTTGGTATTAGATAATGGTTTATTTTTTTTTAAATTTGGAATAATTAGATAAAACTCTAGGGTTAATTTTTATAAATGCTCATAAAGGTTTTCTAATGTATAGAGTATGTGGTTTGATGCCAATTACATTTCTACCTAGATACTGTAAATTGGATATGGCTGTGTCACATATGTATATAGGGGTAATCACCCAGTAAATGGATAATTGATTATTAACATAATCTTTACTTGGTTACTAATGAGTGGGTCTAAGACTATAAAACTGGGAAGACACTTCTGAGTATATTCTTTTGAAAATTCATATTATCCTTACAAACCATTATTAAGGATTTCAATATCATGTTATGTTAGAGAACGTAATAAGAAATTGTAATCAGATAATCTAGATTGAAACCTAGAAGTTCATAAGATAAGTTATATATGTTATTTGTGGGTTATTCCTTCTAATTTTAAACTTTTTATTTTAAATGCTTATTAGTTTGAACACACTCATCCCAAACATTCCATTATTTTATAAAATGGATGAAAATAGGAGGAACCATTAAAAAATCTATATAATGGGAAATGTGATGATTTCCCAAATTAAATGCCAAAAATTATGGATGTGGAGGTTTAGAACTCCATGTCTATATTAACATAACTAACTCAAGTTATGAATGATTAATTTAATCATGTGAAACACCCTCCATCTCCTAAGATGAAGTAATTTACAATTGATAACTTTATGTGATAGAGACCTGTAAAATTTAGTGTATATTCATTAAATAATGAATTAACTCTTTTGAGAAGATATTATCAGTCCTTCAATGCCTTGAGCAAGATAAGTTAATACTATCCATTTGTCTCCATGGTGTAGAATACGATTAGTGGTGTACACTAATCATGTATATGAAGCTGAAGGAATAAATATATTATCTAAAGTGGGATGTGTTTAAGAGGATATTTATCAATAAATATTTTCCTCACACTCTCTTTATTTAAATATAGTGGGAGTTACTTTCACTCAAGAAAAATGAGGACAAATATATCTAGTATTATAAGGAAAACTTCACAAGTATTTCATGGTGTGCCTCTGGTTTCATAATTAACCCCAAAATAAAAATCATATTATTATTTACCAGGATAAATCCAAGTATATAATGATATTTTTCAATTCTATACTTTGATACTTATGAAGAAATTTCTCTGATGTTCCCTCAAAGCCAAGATGGAGATTAGTGTTCTTAGTGGTCTTATGGGACTAGAAAAATGGAGTTTAATTATGGGGGATCACTGGATAAATCTCATGGTGGGAAGAAGATCCAACATCATAGATGTAAAAAATATTGAAAAAGGAATTATAGAAACTTTCTCAAGGGGACATGGAAATATTTGAAGCATGGGAATTAGGTATATCAGGCCAATGGATATATAAGTGAGATTAGAAATATTACTGATAGGATATAGAAATGTAATGTCCTGATAATTCATCTGTATAATCTATAATATTTTAGTTTGAAAAAAATGGAAACTATGAAAAGAAATGAAGTAATCCAATGGTTTTAAAATATAAACAATGAAAATAACCTCCAGGTTTATGAGATAAAGGGTGTGATTATATTATAACTGCTTCTAAAGTGGATCAAGATAATGACATGGTGGAATATATAGTAGTTTTAAATTCAAGAATAAAAAATATACTATTTTATTTCGGTTCTTCACAAACATTCATATCATCCAAGTTTAGTAGAACTATTCAAGCATCATAAAAAAATATGGAGGTTGAATTGTCATTGGAGACAAAAAAGTGAATTTGGTGTATCTCAGGGATATAATACCTCCCCGGTGATTCTTTATGGGTTGAGTCTCCCAGAAAACCTTATCTTACATCCCTTAATTTAATTTAGTTATATATTGAGAATGGACTGGCTATCTATATATATATCACACATCAACTGTTGGGATATGGAAATCACATTCCATATCAAGAATTATCCTCCCATTCTATATAATTGTAAGGAGGATGATGGTTATCCTTTGGAATAATCTTTATAAGAATGGATATTATTTCCTTATAAGTTAGTATATATTTCCAAAATTATTAAAACAAATAAGAGAAACACTATTGAATAAATGCACATTGTGAGGGAATATATTGATGTATTCCTTGAAGAGTTTCCTAGTATTCTTCCTGATATAGAGGTTGATTTATCAATTGAGATTATACCTATATCCTTTCAAATATAAAAAAATCATTATATAATGGACCCCATTGAACTAGAAGACATTAAGAAGAAACTATAAGACAATATGGAAATGGGTTTTATACTTCTGAGTGATTCACCATGGGGTTCACTGATCTTATTTTTAAAGAAGAAGGATGAGTTGATGCATCTCTGTATTGATTATAATGAAGTAAACAATATCACAACAAATAAAAATTATCCCCTTACATGAATTAATGAAATTTTAGATCGACTATGTGGTTCCCAATACTTTTCTAAAGTAAATCTTAGGTTAGGATATAATCGGTTAATGTTATAGAAGAAGAATATTCTTGAGACCACCATTCATACAATGTATGGGAACTATGAGTATATAGTCCCACCATTTTGAAAGAAAAATGATCCAATAATATTCATGTAATTAATGAATAGAGTCTTTAGATATTAACTCGATAAATTTTTTGTAGTCTTCATAAATGATATTCTTATGTTCTCAAAATGTAAGGAGAAAAATGTGGAGAATTTAAAAAATGTGATAATGACATTAAAGAAGAAGAATTTATATACAAATAAAAATAAATGTGTGTTTTGGATTGAGAAATTAACATTGTAGAGGTATGTTATTATGAGTATGGGGATATATGTGGATCCTTAAATGTTGAAGGAAATTGAGGAATGGATATGAATGACATCTATAATAGAGATAGATAGTTTACTCGGATTAGCTGGACATTATTAGTGATTTGTGAGAAATTTATCAATATTTTCAAACCCACTGACAAAGATGACATAAAAGGGAGTAGAGTGTGCCTGGATAGATAAATAATAGGAGAGATTTATGAAGTTATATAAGTGGAAAACCACTGCACATGTACTCACACTAACCACACAAGGTAAGGATTTGTGATTTACTATGATGATTCAAAGAAGGGGTTGGGATATGTACACATGTAGAATGAAAAAGTGATAGTGTGTGCCTTTAGAAAGAATATAATACTATTATGAATGACTTGGAGTCCGTTAAAGTAAAATGTTCATTAAATATTTGGATGAATTATCTCTATAAAGAGAATTGTGATATATATATCAACCAAATGATTCTAAAATATAGATATTCTAATAAAAGGAGAACAACATGCACCAATAAAGAGGGTTAGATATAATCAATGATTATTAATTATCAATACACTACCATAATAGGAAGGAGAATAAAGTGATGATGCTATGAGTAGAAAAGATCCAGCAACCTTAGTGTTATGGAATCGTAGGGAGATGCAACGACATAAACGAGAAAATGAATGAAATAAAGCAATAAGGACACAACTATTTACGTGGTTCGGGAATAATCCCTATGTCCACGGGAGAGGCAGAATTTCACTATTCAGGAACACAAAATTACAGAGGATTTTCAGTAGTAACCCTAACCTGAAAATGGGATATAAAACAGTGGAGAAGATGACCACTGTTCGAAAAGTAAGTCTGCGTCGCTACAGGGAACATCGGCTAGCTATGTCAAATGCGTTACAGTTGCTACCAGCTAGAGAAGTCAAAAGTGCTACAATCCATTGACCCCGAAGTCTGCACTGCTACAATACCTATCAGTGTCGGTTGGTCAGCTCTGCTACAATGGTCGACATTGCTATAGTTGCGGGCCACAAGCATTTTCCCCAATAAGATCGGGCTACTCCAATCCAACAATCTCCCACTTGGAGCCTGATCCCCTACACTGCTATGTTTCGATGAAATTGATGAAGACAACTTACTTAATCTAATTTCTTCCTCTTCTTCACTCACTAGTGGCGTGCTTCCCATTCATAGATTCATGAAATACAAAATATTTTCCTCTTGTACTCCCATCAGGTCCTCCATCATTCTGCCTCTCATCCTTCGTTCATCAGTGGAGACCAACAGAGGCACAATAGTGCCTCAACTTCTGTATCACCATAGGCTTTGTCAACATGTCTGCCAGATTGTTGGTTCCACAGATCTTCTGCAAAGTCATTAACCCATCCTGTATCAAACCTCTGATGAAATGGTACTTCAACTGAATGTGCTTCATCCGGGCATGAAACACTAAGTTCATTTCAAGATGTATAACACTATGACTATCACAATACAATACATTCTCCTCTCACTTTATTCCCAATTCATCCAAGAAGTTCTTTAGCCAAACCATCTCTTTCCCAGCTTCTGTTACAGCAATGTATTCTTCCTCTATAGTGGATAAAGCCACCACCTTCTGCAATTGTGATATCCAACTTACCACAGTTCCTCCACAGGTAAAAACATAACCCGTGGTACTCCTCCTACTATCGACATCGCCTCTAAGTTCATCATCCACATACCCTTGCAATGACTTTCCTTTCCCAAAGCACAGAGATACTTCCTTTCTGCCCTTCAAATACCTCAGTATCCACTTCACAGCTTCCTAATGTTGTTTTCCAGGGTTATCCATATACCTTCTCACAACTCCCACTATATGAGCGATGTCAGGTCAAGTACAGACCATGGAATACATCAGACTTCAGACAGCTGATGCAAATGAAACTCTTGCCATGTATTCAACCTCTACTGCCATATTCGGTGATTGCTCCTTTGATAGTTTAAAATGGCTCACCAAGGGAATAGAGACTGCCTTTTCTTCCATCATACTGAATCTTCTCAAGAACTTCCCAATGTAATCAGCCTGTGACAACATTAATGTTCCAACCGTGCGGTCTCTCTTGATCTTTATTCCCAGAATCTTTCCAGCTTCTCCAAGATCTTTCATTTCAAACTCCTCATCCAACTGTCCTTTCAGCTCATTAATCCTCTGCATACATGATCCTGCAATAAGCATGTTATCCACATACAAAAGCAATATAATGTATTCATCACCAAAGGACTTGATGAAGCAACACTGTTCCATGCCACATAATTTATATTCAATTTTAGACATAAATGAATCAAACTTCTTGTTCTAATTCCTCGGTGACTGCTTCAGTCCATATAATCTCTTCTGGAGCTTTCACACCAGGTCTTCCTTTCTAGACTCTACATATCCCTCTGGATGCTGCATGTAGATATCTTCCTCCAAATCTCCATTCAGGAAAGTTGTCTTGACATCAAGCTGCTCAAGGTGAAAATCCGCTGATGCCACAATGCTGAGAACCACCCGGATGGTGGTAAGATTCACTACTAGTGAGAATATTTCCATGAAATCCACTCTATCCTTCTGTTGGAAGCATTTCACCATAAGCCTTGCCTTGAACCTCCTCTTTCCATCATGTTCTTCCTTCACCCGGTAGACCCACATGTTCTGCAATGCTCTCTTTCCTGCTGGAAGGGATGTCAACTCCCAAGTGTTGTTGTCATGCAATGAGGAAATCTCCTCCTTCATTGCCAGCTCCCACTTTCATGACTCCTTCCACTGCATTGCCTCTTCAAAGCATTCTGGTTCTACACCGTCAATAAATAATAGATAATGCAGGGATAGTGAATAACTTTGCACATGCCTTCTCACCCTTGTTGATCTCCTCAACTCCACTGGAGTAGTAGGTTCCACCGGATTGGATATCTCATGCTCAGACACACCTTCAAGATCCACTTTCTCTTTTCACTCTAATTCAATGTTCCCATTTTCATCTTCAGCTACGTGAAGACCTTTGTACATGACACCTTCATTGAATACCACGTTCTGGATCCTGATGACCATCTTCTTGTGATCATCCCAAAAGCGGTAACCAAACTCATCAGCACCATAGCCAATAAAGAAACATAGATTGGACTTAGCATCATGTTTGTCCCTTGAGTTATCATCATTGTGTACATAAGCCAAACTACCAAAGACTCTTAAATGTGAGAGTTTTACCTCCTTACCAGACCAGAGATCCTCAGGTAGACGTTCTCCCATTGGCACAGATGGACTCCTATTGATCAGATATGCTGACATGTTCACTGCATCAGCCCAGAAGGTTTTGGGAAACCCTGAGTGTAACCTCATACTTCTGGCACATTCATTCAACATCCTATTCATCCTCTCTACCATACCATTCTACTGTCATGCTCCTAGGATAGTCTTCTCCCACCAAATTCCATTATCAGAATATAATTCTATGAATTCTTGACTGTCATACTCTCCACTGTTTTCAGACCTCAAGAATTTCAGCTTAGCTCCTGACTCATTCTCCACCATGACATTCCACTTCTGAAACATTTTAAATTCATCAGAATTACTTTTTATAAAGTAAACCCATACCTTCCTTGTTGAGTCATCGATGAATGTCACATAGTATTGTGACCCTCCCAGGGAATGTACCAGTGCAGGTCCCCAAACATCTGTGTGCACCAGGTCCATCTTCTCAGCCTTTGGTGTTATGCCTCCTTTTGCAAAAGAAACCATCCTCTAATTTCTGAAGATACAATCTTCACATAGGCTAACTTCCACTGACTTCAGCTCTGGTAGCAACCCTTTTGTTGACATCACCTTTATCCCCTTCTCACTCATGTGGCCTAGACTATTGTGCAATAGTTGTGAATCTCCTACAACTTTGAGTGATGCAGCCATGTCTATTCATATTTCTGTTATGTTGTATAGGGTTCCATTCTTTTCTCCTCAATCTATGACAATAGCTCCTCGAGTGATCTTCTATGCACCACCAATGAATGTGGTACTCAACCCGACATCATCAAGTTTTCCTATAGAAATAAGGTTTCTTCTCAATCGAGGGATATAACTCACATTTTCTAGAACCAGCAGACTCCCACTCTTGGTCTTGGTCCATGCATATCCTTTCCACATGATCTATAAGGGCTCATCATCAGCAATATGTACCTTGCAGAAATTTCTAGAAACATAATTTTCCAGAAATCCCTTCTCGGATGTAGAATGGAAAGACGCCCCAAAGTCTAAAATCCAAAACTCCATTGGGCTGTCCACGCTCAACAGCAGCACGTCATCAGTTCCTTCAGCTGTCGTGTTTTCTCCACTGGTTTTAGGTCCCTTCCAGTTATCTCTGCACTCTTTATTGACATGTCCTTTCTTCCTACATATCCATCAGGTAGGACCAGGTCCTTTTGCCTTGTCTCTTCTCTTTCCTATTGACTTCGATCATCCTCTGCGATTGTCCCATTGTGGGTACCTTCCTATTACTTCAATGTTCAAAGAAGAACCAGAGAATCTGCCTGATTCTATTTTTTGAACATACTCACTAAGGATTAGGTCCCATATATCTTTTAGAGCCATCTTCATATTCCCCGAAGTGTTGCTCACAAATATTACAGTTGCTTCCCAAATCTATGGTAACGAAGATATTAAAACAAGAACACATACCTCATTAAAAAGATCAATTTACACCATTGACAAATGACTTATGATGGTATTGAATTCGTTGATGTGATCTGCAAAAATTTTCCCTTCAACCATTTTCAGGTTGAACAATCATCGTATCAAATGCACCTTGTTTTCGACAGAAGGATTCTCATACATATTTGTGAGGGATTTCATCAGCTCCACCATCGTCTTCTTCTATCTGATGTTGTATGCCATTTTTTTGGCCTACATTAGGCGCACAACACCCAGAACCAGTCGATCCAGTAGATCCCACTCTGACCATGTCCGCTGGCTTCACACCTAGAAGTGGCAAGTGTATCTTTTTCTGATAAAGATAATCCTCAATCTGCGTCCTCTAGTAACTGAAATCAGTTCTACCGAAGCGATCAATCTTCACTTTGCCTTCATCCAGAGCCATCTTTGGAGAATTCCGAACTCACCCTATGATACCAGTTGTTACGGAGTTATAGGGAGATGCAAAGACATAAACGAGAAAATGAATGAAAGAAAGTAACAAAGACACAATGATTTATGTGGTTCGGGAATAATCCCTACATCCACGGGAGAGGCAGAATTTCACCATGAAGGAGCACAAAATTACAGAGGATATTTAGTAGTAACCCTAGCCCGAAAATGGGATATAAAACAATGGAGAATATGATCATTGTTTGAAAAGTAATTTTGTGTTGCTACAGTGGCTGCCGGTTGGAGAAGTCAAAAGTGCTATAGTCTGTTGACCCCGAAGTCCGCACTGTTACAGTGCCTGTCAGTTGTGGGCCACAAGCATTTTTCCCAATCGGATCAGGCTACACCAATCTAACACTTAGCTATGATGGGGATCGATAAGGATAGTTTCATCTTAGATAAGTAAAGGACGTACATGAGGGTTATAAAAGAAGGAACATCTTCCTACCTCTCTCAAATGATTTCTCAACGATCCATTCTAGTGTAAATTAAGAAATATATAAGGAATGATGTAGAGATACAAAATAATATTGATGCTATGAGAAAGGTAAAATCCGCAAATATCAATAGAGATTATAAAGGAGTTGTATGATTTTGAAAATGATTATACATGCCTCCCACATGGAAAATATTGAACATCAATATAGATTTTGTTATTGTTCTTCCATAGGCATCCAATGGGAATAATTGTATATGGGTTATGGTTGAATGTCTTAAAAATAATACTTAATTTATTTACATTTGATTGTAATTCTCATTCAATTACCATGAAAGGATATACATTAGATAAGTGGTGAGGCTACATTAAACTCCACTATCAATTATATCCGATTGAATTCCAATGTTCACCTAAAAGTTATGGAAAAATATTTTACACGAATTAAATAGATAATTGAACTTCTTTATGACCTATAACACCCCAACTGATGGAAAATATGAATGAACTATCTAGACACGTGAGGATATGTTAGGAGATAATTTTATAGGATTCAAGGGAGGTCGGGACATACATCCTCCTTTAGTCGAGTTCTCATATAATTTTGTTTTCCATAGAGCTCTATATGGGAATAAATTTAGAACTCCTACATATTAGTATGGGTTTGGTGAAAATAATCTATTGGGACTATAATTTATTAATGAAATGGTAGAGAATGGAAAGGCCATTCAATAACATATTGAGATAGTGAAGAGATGACATAAAATTTTTGCTGATAACCATCGATGAAACCTGGAATATGAGGTATGTTATAAATTTAACCTTTATATATCATCATGGAATAGATTCATGGGGTTTTTTAATAAGTTGGAGATAATTCCTAGATATACCGGCCAATTTTTGATTCTTGATCACATATGAGCTTTGAATAGTATATTAGAGATCCCCCCAAATCTATCTAAAACACATGATGTGTTACATTATCACTCTTAATAAATCACATACCAGATCCCTCACATGTATTGAATACATAGGTGGTATTTTTAGAGATTTATCTATATTATGAGGGGAATATAGTGAAGATATTGTAACCTAAATACAATTTTCTGTGCAACAAGACAACTCACCTTGTCAAATAAATTTGGAGAAACTATAAGTATAAATAAGAAACTTGGGAACATAAATAGACAATGAAATAAAATTACCTTTAATTTTTTACCTTAGTGTATGAATTGAAATTTAGAGGGTGAAATTTTTTAATGGGGGAAAAATGTAACAACCCAGAGGTTATATATAAAAATTTCCCTTCAGACTATATTTGTTTGTCATATTATATAATATTTCCAAAAAATATTAATGAAATTTTTTCATTAATTCATAGAAATATTATTAATATTATTAAATTATCCTTACAATTATAATATAAAACTAACTTAGGTCATAATAATAATAAATCAATTTATTTCTTTTAAATACATTTTTTTAAAATTATTTCATTTCATTTTGAGCACTTATATTTAAAACTATTTTTTATCACTCATAAAAATTTAATCATATAAAATGGAATTAATTTTTTAATTAAATATATATACATTATCTTAGGATGTTTCTTTTATATTTTTATCAAATAACTGAATTTTAGGTGAATAATGACAAAATATAGTTTTAATTAATACTGTAGCATGTTTGAACTTATTATAATCTACGAATGACTAAAATTTTTTATAAAATTTTTATGAAAAATAATATATTTAATGAATAAAATTATTTGTTTAAAAATACTTTTCATAATTTAGAAATATGATGTTTTACATTTTGATACTTAAGTAATCATTTATTCTAATAAAAAAACTATTTTTTTATATTTTTTATAAATTTTTATATCTCAAGGTAGAATTATATTTTTACTTTATTTGTAATAAATATAACTATATTTTTAATAATAAACTTATTGATGTCATTAGAATAAATAGAATTGATAATTTTATCCTAAAAATCATTTTTATGCTTAAAATACACGTTTCTAAAAATGGATTTTAGGACTTATGTGTGATAACATTAAAATTATTTTTTATCACACTTAGAAATTTTATTTGAAAAAATGTATTACATATTTTGAATCATTATTTTCAAAGTAAATATTAAGTTATATTTTATTTTTAACAATAAAAATGATTTACATAGGTAAAAAATATTTACTACGGTAAAGGTAAATTTAGTTAGAAAAGAGTTTAACTAAGGTATAAAACATAAAACCTATTAAAAAATGTCCTAAAATGATTATATCAGATGTTTATGGGACTTATCCCATCCTATATCCATTATTTTACATTAATGTATCTTTTTTACCCTTGAATAGTGACTAGTCTTTTATGTTATTACAAAAAATAGCCTCATCTTAATTATAAATACCACCCTTCACCACTCCCTATATCCACTCATTCAAAAGAATTAACTTCACAAAAACTACAAAATAGTATCTCTTGTACTCTCTCCCCACATAATTGAGTCCTTTGTCTTTGAAAAAGTCCAAGATAAGAAGCCTTAAGGTGTTTCCAATGGGAGAACATACAAAGAGAGAGGTAATGTTCTCAATTGAGCTCTCTTAATTCATTTATTCTTCCTACCCACTCAAATAATTTTTTACATGAATGTATTATTAAATTTTTATTATTAATATGATAAAATTTTATTACACTAATGTAATATCCATTTTATAACTTCCTCAAAAACAATTCAAATATACGAAGACATTGTCATGCAAACGTGCAGACTACCAACTCCATAGCGATGTGTTATATTTTTATCATATGCTTATTATATGGCTAGTTAAAAAGATTTTTTAATCAAAAATAAAATACATATAAACTGATTAATATTTTTAAATTATAATTTGTTTTATTTTCTATAACCATCCCTTTCTATGAAAAATGAGAGTGTCATTCATGTGTACGTGCAGACTACCGGCTCCACAAAATGACGTATTATATTTTCCATTACCAAACAACATGGATGACTTTAAAAATGTTTTCAATGTATAAATATTATATTTATGATACTATTATTATTTTGGAAATATATTATTTGACTTTTTATAAGTGAAATTAATAATAAAATCTCATAGTAAACTTAACTGCCTTAAATGAACTTAACAACACACCTTTCTTAATTTGAGTCCATTTTAAAAACACCTAAGTAACTATATTAATTTTATAAAAATAGAATAATAAAATTCATATTAATCTAAAATTATGGATATTATAAATCTATTTTATAACAAATTTTACCATGCTCAATATACCATGGATGTTTTAGAAAAATTGACCAAAATGCCTCAAGTAAACAACATAAGTAAAAATTATTTAACAAATGAATAACATGTGACAATAAAAATAGCTTAGAAAAATAAATATATGTTAAAAAGGATCTTAATAATTTTTTTTAATAAACATTATTTTATTTTTTATGAATTTTAATGCACAAGAAATATGAATATGGACTGAAGGTAAGGTATCTTCCAAACCCCCATCATTATTTTAGGGTTACACATTCTCTATCTATTTATACTTTTTTATCTATATTATTCACATGTAATTCATAAAAATTATATATATATATATATGGGTTCATTATATATACATTTTTTACTTTACCATTATTTATTTGGTATAATACATGTTTTAGGTTCCCTTCAAAATTCTCCATTTTAAGGGAACTCAATTTAAGGGAACCTTTAAATTCATTATTTCATTTAAAGTTACACATCCATAAAAATTATTTAATAATAAAAATATTTTAAAAAACCTCATTATTTTATGGAAATCCCTATAGGTTCAATTTTGTTATAAATAAAAATAATAATCCCATTTCTTTTTTTAAAGATCATTTCCTCATTTCATAAAGAATCACCAAAGTTACTCATTTTTATTCTTAATTATCCAATATTTATGAATATTTTTTCTACATTATAACTCACTATTAAAGATATATAAATTTTTCAAATATTAATTTCCAAATTAACTTAATTCCTTGATCTCTTGGAAATACTTATGATATAGCCTTCAGTTATTTCTTGATATAAGATTATGAAACCCACTTCATTATCGTGAGTTTTATCATGATTATAATTTATGTATGGTTTCTTTTCCTCTTGGGAAAACATATTAATGTACATGTTATGAATATGAAGTTTACACCATAATAAAACTCAAATAAATTGGTTAATTAATTCCCCTCATAAGATACCATGTATGGTTCACATTCAAATAACCTAAGCACACTATGTTATGTTGTCTTAGTAGTGAACCTGGAATTATTCTTATAATATCCTGATTTAGGTTATTTCTTTATATTTATTATTCTAGTAATTTGTGATATCATTCCATTATTCGTTGTTTCCATGATTATGATCATTTTATTTATGATCTCATTGTGTGACTCCTATCATATATGTGTTTTCTTGCCAAATGATTTACTATGTTTATTTCGTTACATGTATTTCTAGCTCACCCCATTCCTTTATAAATTTCTTCACAATATCTTATATAGTTTTAGATAACTTATGGGAGTTATGAGAACCATATGGAGTTTAAAATAAAGATCATTTAATTTATTTTTAATATGATGTATTTATTTGTCTAATCTCCCAAATATACTAAAACTCTAGATCATTGGATTGTATTTGTTGTAAAACTATATTAAAAATCATTAAAGGAAATGTGGATAATTTGTGGTTTTATATTGAAATTAATTAAATTATGAGTGTATTTGACCCCCCATGTTTGGGATCCCTTTATACGTGTGTAGAAAACCAAAGATCACTTCTCCTTGTTCTTCATTTATCTTCACCAATGGAACTATCACCCCTTTAAAGAATGATAAGTATTTTTTTGTGAACATGGATTCATTACTAGTGTAATATATAAGAGGCAGGAGGAATTCTATAATTTTATAGTGATATTTATCAAGAATTCATAAAATATTAATATATGTATTATAAAATAGTGTAGGTTTGCCTGATTTTTTCCTTAATTTTAGACACTTTACATCTGTTGAAGATAGACAAGGGTTTCCTTAAGTTTTACCTTTGTTTTTTCATTGTATGATCTTCATAAACCCTTAAGTGTTATCAAATCATTGATATTTAATGGATCAACATATGAATCTACAATGTATCAAATAGCTTGTCATTATAAAGCATTTGATTTGTATATTATAATATGATATGAATATTTTATTCTATTTTGTTTAGACATACCAAATAACTGACATGTATCATAAGGTAGGATATATTAAAAAATGTTATATTTTAATAATTACATTGGATAAAAAATGTGAAATCATAATATATAATATATTCTAATGTTTTTATAAAACAAAGTATCTTAACATAATTATGTTATCAACTATATCATCTAATATTATGTGAGATTTATTTTATCCCTAGTCTTAACCAATGATAGAAATGATAACATCTGATTGGAATTATATTATAGAATAAAATTGATACATTCACCATTTTAAATCTATATATATTGATTAAAGGACCTATGTATTCTAGTTTGTGAAATTCCTAATAAATTTTAAATCTTTATTTTAGATTGGGGTTTTTAAGTAGTGTGTTTCAAATTAGGATTTTATATATTGGAACACATCATAAAAAGTTTTTTTGGAAAAGGTTAGATTCTTTTTGAGTGTTTTAAGCACTCGATTTAACATTAGATAAAGTTTGGGTGGACCCACAAATAAATTTTTCTTAGGTGCACCACCACTGGCAAGTCTATTCCATGGTCGACATCATGGTGGAGGAAACCACACTCGGGTAATAAAAGTGCCCATGTGTTTTTGTGGGAATTTTCCCTAGGTGATCCTATAGAACCTAATGGGTATCCCTATGGAACATTTCTAGGGATAGACACCCAAAATAATAGGTTTTTTGACTTTATTTGATCCTAGGGGTATTGGTTGAAGTAATGGGGGGATCATAGTAGATGAAACACTTATTACAGTCATCAGGTTATGAATTTTGGTGGTAAAAATGGTATATAATACTCTATGTTGTGATTATTGTGGTATTTTTCATCAACCATGTGTTATTACTATGAAGTGATATAAGGGAGGATCCTTCAATGAGACATGTATTATAGGGTGTTAGAAACCCCTCACCATTGGGATGGGCATGTCATAGGTCATCAAGGGATGCCTAGAGGCACACCATAGTGTGGGAAAATCCATGGTGACCTTTTATAGTTTGTTTTATTAATTGAAAATACATATTTCCCCCTATGATTTTTTAATTCCCCACCTGTCATCCAGATCCCTTACATGAAACCAATACATAATGGCTTCTTTTCACTATCTTTATCAATTTAAATATGAAATGGAATGATTTCATGGTGTTTGGTGGTATTTTTATGGTAACCTGAAGTGAGTTTCCTTCTCTTCCCACATTCTTCTCTTCCTATTTTGTTTTTATCTAATTTTTTTGTTAATTGACTAGGGTTTGGATAATTTTTCCACTGGATAATATTGGAAATAATTTGATATGACTAGGATTATTCTTGAAATGGATAGTGGGTACCATGAGATGATGAATGCATGTTCTTTCATGATGTTTTTATGGAGGTACATCATCATATTATTTTATTTAGGGTTTTCCCCTAAATTATATGAATTAAATGATTAACATAGTACTAGGTGTTAGGGATTTTTATGGTATGTAATTAGGGGTACACTAAAGACCTTATTCGAGTAGTTGGTCACCATTTTATTGAGACAGGGTTTCCCAATTTTATTTTTGGAAATTATTACTACTATAATTAATTATAATAATTAATTATAAATGATTATTACTAATTAATTTTGTTGTTTTTCTAGAGTTAGATCCTTATATGAGTAGACAATTAGTAGTTATAATTGGATGATCTTGGGTGATAATGTATAGGATATGATAAAAAAATGATAACTCTATATTTAGGGATGGTGGTTCCTTGAGAATACCCTTTAGTTTATGAATTTTATTTTGACTATGATATGTTCTCTTACTAATGATGGTAATAGAAATTTTTAAATTAAAAAATTTAATTAAATTACAATTCTTATTAATTAATTGAAAAAACTACCAAGATCTGTGAGGGACCATTTTTCATTATATTAATGCCTTAGTAGTAGATGGATGAGGCCATGATTATAAATGTGTTCCTTATAATATTTAAACAGAGTGGGGTGAGATTTAAATGTTCTATTTGATTATAGTGGAACTAAATAGGACCCTTAAACCCCTTGGGAGGAATGATATATTAATTGAAATAATTGGCATGAGTGGGCCATGATATGACTATGATATTCTTCCGAGCTACTGGGAATGTGGGTTTGAGAGTTGTGTGAGTGTTCCACCCCAACTCTTATATAAGAACACATGTGGGTACATGTTTAGTTTTAGATATAGTTTATACTATCTCTCAATAAGGTACTATAATGTCCTTTTCTATGTGGATAATGGGGACATTAGACGATTATGACAATTTCAAGGGACTCCATACCCTTTGAGTGATGGTTTTTGATCCAATATATGAGCTCAAGATTGAGGGTCTCTTTTAGGTTCTCTATGTTATGAAAGGAATTTGGAAATCCTTATGGGTTCCTGAGTTATATATTTTTATTTGAGCGGTTCAGTGAAATGGATTAGTTATAGATGAATTTTGGTATCACTATAGAACCCGAATCAATGACATGGTTCTTTTATGACTGTAGCGACAATCACATGTCATACACTTGAGAGGCCAACCTTGTTTATGTGTGATGTGTTGGGTATATAAAAAAACCTTATGAATTATGTTTTATGAGATATTATGGGATGGATTCAATAACCACAAATCGTTATAATTAATGAATTATTTTTAATATAATGTATGGTTGGCTACCTTGGATTCGACTAGTATGCCTAATGTGATTGAAATACTATAAGGCATCATGGGATTCAGCTGTATACCTCCATTAATTTAGAATTAATTGGGGGAAATCCATTTTTATTTAGTTGACATTCAAATATATTTAGAATGTATGGGTCAATCCCTTAATATTTGGTTGTGATGCCTATTTATTTAGAATAACCTAGGCAATCGACTTATATCCAGTTGTGATTTCTATATATTAGATTCATTGGGAAACCTCCCTAAATTCATCTGGATTCCTATATATTTATAATTAATTGGGTAATACAATTAGGTTAAACTTATTATTATATGTTAAGAGAGGTAATTTATCAGGATTTGGTGAGTATGTATCATTTATCAATGAATTCCTTGAATCCCCCCCTTAGGAACCGACCAAAATCTTGATGCAACTACTAGATTTCATAGTGACATTAGCTTAGAAATATATTGTATTCTTGGTATGATTTGTATTTCCTAGGTTATTCCATTATTAATATGTGCTTTGACCATCTCATATATGGTCGTTAGGCTAAGTACTGGTTGGCATAGTTTTGTGACATGCTCAAAGACAATCTGACACTGGATAAACCTGGTATAATCGAACTTGGATATTGAATTATAACTAGAGGACCAAAAATGGTTATTTTGTTATGATTTCACACTATATTTACTCATTATTCTAAGAATATCACATTCAATTACATTGTATTTATAGGTTATGTATGGGAAATCGCTGTTGGTTCCCTATTGAGTTGTACATACACCCTACTCGAGTGGACATGATAGTTGGGTACCCAATAAGACTCCAAAAAACACAGGTTTAGGTTAGGTAGTGGTGCTAAGTAGATTTATTGAGTAGGATAGATCTGAATGTATTGGATATTGGGATGAGGTGAGGCTCGAGGATGGTGGTAGAGCCTCATATGTATTATGTGTCTTCTATTTATTCATTATTTTTTCACATTAATGGGATATAAAATATTATTTACTATCATAAAAATGAGTCTTTATGACTATATTATTTTTTATTACATTTAATATTTAATGTTATGTTTTTAATTTGTTCATGTGTCCTCTAATTATTTGTTTATGGATGTTTTTTGGTTATTTTTCAGTAATTATAGACTTTGATATGAGGGTATAGTCTCCCCATAGTAACACACTAGATATTCCTTTATATTAAACAACCTATAACATATTGGGAACCATGGATAAGGTCATATGGAGACCATTGGTCCATGAAATAGTCTGATAGTCTAGGGTGTTAGAATTTTAAAAATTAAAATCATATATTTTTTTATCATATCTAACAATTTTGGGAGATCATAGAAAAGTGATATAGTAATGTTTTAGAGATTTTTATGGACCTAAAAAAGGATTATTATGAACACATTTTTAGATTAAAATTATGGGTTTCCAAGGATATGGGTTTTTGGTTTTTTGGTTTCTACTTTTTTTCTATTGCAGGATTCATCATGTGTAACTCATTTTAGTTTTTTTTATAATTTTTTGTTATTGGATCATGTCTAATTGGAAATAGGCCTATTTATATACACCATATTTTTCATGTTGGGCTCAAAATAATGATTTCTAAATTTGTGTTTTAGTATCGCTAATGATTAGGGTTAAAATATTTAAAGTGTCAACAATAACTTATATGACCCTATCCCATACAACATGTTGGTAGAATTTTACTCAGTTGAATTACATTTTTTTCTATTAACATGTCATGTGGAGTCTATAGAGGTATGTTCCTTAATGATTATTAATAAATATCTCATGTAAAGGACATATAATTTCTATTAGTATGTTAATATAGGAAATTAATCCCTTAATGACGAATCTTTTATGGGTGTTTAGAAAATATATTCTATTATTTAATGTTTAAAACATAGGAAATATTCTATTTTCCCATATTTCTTTTTATAGGAATTCTATGTAGTGAAAACATGTGAATGTGATTCACTTAACACAAATATTCATAGCATGATGCGGTTATATATATGGGTGTGTGTGTGTGTGTAAATGATATTTTGGTCCTTAATGGGATTGTCTCTTGTACATATGTATGGTGAGGATTAGTTCTCTAGTAGGCATATGATTTGGAATAAGATTCCTAACAAATATATATTTATTACTCTAGAGGGGGTTTTTTCATGTGAGTTTCCTCCAGATATTTGAGATGGGAACATAGATTCATTTCTTAAGAGTTATGGATTATGTGAGACATAGTTTATGTGATTGATGATAAATCCTATTTCCCTATATATGTAGCTTTATGTATTAGGTAGATGAGTGTTATGGATAATATGAGATGTTATATGTACTTGTGTAACCCAATAGAGATTTTTCTTGGTCATATGAGTTCCCTATGGATAATAATAATGGGTAAAATCTTAGGGTTGAGGTCAATGCACATGAGGTGATATCATGCATGTGGTATAAGAAAATAATGTGTTTGTTAATTTCATGATGAAAATCACTTATGGTTGTTTTAGTCTCAAGGTGGGTTTCAAAGGTAAGGATAAGTGATATTCCATGAATTTATAAATTATAAGTTCTCAATTTTAAAGAGGATCACCGATGATTCTTTTTGGATAGATGTGATTGACATGCGATAGGCATGGTCAGCTGAGAAAATAGACTATTATGGCTAAAATTTATTACTTGTGGAAATATGTGTTTTTAAAATGGATTAATAATTCTATTTTACTTGAAATATGACATATATTTGATTATTTTGGTATGGTATGATATGGTATTGGTTTACTAAGGTTTTTATATAGGTGAGAGGTATCTACCTACAATAAAAAGTGTCAATAAAGAGGGATCAAGTGTTATGGTATGGTTGATCTGAGCATGTTCCTTGCCCTTGATTATCTGGAATTATTTTTTATTGAACTTGTTGAGGTTGTTCTGAAGAATTATTATGATGAAATCCATATGGTATGGATTTTACCATTGGTAGTTGGAGGTTGTGACCCTTGTTATAGGATGAAATTTTACTGGATAATAAAGATGATTTTCCAAATGATTTAAGAGAAAATAATGATCACATTTCATGTTGGTTCTTGGGTATGAGATAAACTACCACATCCATTCATTACGTGTGGTAATGTATGGGGCTTGGGCTATAGAGGAATGAAACTTGTGTGTATATGGTCATGTTTAAGATTATATCAGTTGTTGGAACATTGAAGTGGTGCTTGGATATTGATGGATTGATGGATACCATATTCTTGGTGAAACTGGATCTGAGATTCATATATGGAATTCGATAATGTGGGCGTGTTGTAAACAGGCTCGATTGGGTTTTGGGGTGATTTGAGTGTGGGTCATATCAGGGTTTCATCGATACTTGTGATTGGATTATGACAGTGTATTTGGTTGGATGAGGAAAAAACTATATAATTACATGAAAATTTTTCTTTGTACTTCATTGTTGGTGTTTGAACTATCTCTAAATGCCTTGGGGGTAATGGAATCAATATCAGGTGATGTGGTGGTGCATCATGACGTTCCATCAATTATTTTTTATAATAGTTCGTTATAGAAGGATATATAAATGTTTTCATGTATAATTGGGTGATGTGAGATGGTAAATAACCATATAAATCCATTGGACCATTATAAATGTGTTTCAATAGGAGAATATATTGGTATAGAGCATTGTAACTTATAATCATCCATTTTGAGAGAATCTGTATAGCTAGGAACACCATTAGAAGAATAATTATTGATGGATGAAACCTTAGAGTCTTGGTGTATATAGGTTATGTGGAGTGTAGTATCAATTTTTCATTGATGGTTATGAGTTAGGGCATAGTTTTTAATAAATAGTGATCCCAATTTTTAGAGTTACATAGAAGAATTTCATTCTATTCATCAGAGTAAAACATGATGGGTAAGATATGAATTTTTTATTGGGATAGTTCAAGAATAATTGTTTAAAACCCATTGATGATTCTAGGGTATGATAAGTTACATGGTGGGGAGTTTGTAAGGACCCGAGTCTTTTAGGTTGTGAAATTATAATGAAACATGGATTTTTTATTTTGGTGAGGGGTTCCTTTTGATAATTTTGTTTCAGATTAGGATTTAGATTATTATAGTAACTCATGGAGATGTTTTAGGACATGTTTAGCAGCTTAGATAATGTTCCAGGTGCTTGAGTGGATGTTGCAGTAAGGTTAGGTTGACCTATATCTAATTTTTTCTACATTTAAACTACCATGGGGAGGACTACACCATAGTAGACCCCATGGTGGAGGTGACCATGCATGGGTGAGAATAGTTCTTAATTTCATTGTTTGGTATTTTTCTTGATTTTATCCCATTACTATTGATGGTTCTTCCTATGGGAAACGACTACAGAGGACACCCCTGTGGTTCTGGATGTTTTAGATCACATGGATCATTGAGTGTCATAGGTGAAGTGATGGGGGGATTTCAGTAGGCAAACCACTATGGATGGTCAATGTGGTGGCCATTTTGGTGATCCAAATGGAATATACTACACCATGGGTTGATTACTGTGGGAGTTATTTTGGACCAGGTGAAACACCAGTCAGTGGTGGATTTGGGGTCATAGGGTGGAGCCCACTGTGAGAAACAGTGAGAAGGGAGGGGGAAACCCCTGACTGGGGGGATGTCCATGTTGGGGATCCTTTTCATCTTCCTGTAGGTACATCACTATGTGGTGAAAGTGGCGGTGACCATATATAGTTTTAATTAAGAACAAAAAAGTCCTCTTATTCCCCTCTAAATATATAAATCCCTCACATTTCCTCATCCTCCTAGGCACATGACCAAAAAAGAGGGATTCATCCTTCCATATTCTTCTATTCCACAACAAAATTGGATGATTTCATGGTATTTAGTGGTGTTTTATGTATAATTGAGGTTATTTTACTCATCCTAATTAATCCATGTCTTAATTTTCTATTTCTGTTTGATTTTGGTGTGAACCGAATAGGGTTTTGTGATTATTTCATCTAGATCATGGTGGAAATTATCCAATACGATGCAGATTATGCTCTACCTGGATATAGGGAATCCCAAGATGATTAAATCTTGAAATAACCCAATATTTTGATGGAGGCACACCATTTTTTTGGGTTTCTCCCTAAAATATTCCAAATTAATTATTAACATGGTGATATATGTTACATATTTTTTCCTATGTTGGCATTGGGGATATTCTAAGGAACTCCTTGGAGTGGTTTCTCAATATTTTTGTGTGATGATGTTTCTTAGGGATCATTTAGGTAGTATTTTTTATTATAATTAATTTGAATAATTAGTTGTATGATGTTTTCTTAGTGATAATTAATTAATATTAATGTTTTTTCTTGAGTTAGAGTATCATATGAGACGAAATTATATGGGTTGACTTGGACAAGATCAAGTAGGTTTTATTAGTTTGTGATCTAAGGGATGGTAACACTTTTATTAAGGGCGATGGTCCCTTGAGTATACCCTTTCGATATATGCATTTGATATGGCTTATAATGTGTGGTTTCTCTAATGAAGGTGGTCAACATTTATATATTAAATAAATTATTGGTTAAAATTAATTTTTTTTAAAAAAATGGAAAAAAATGTAATAGTTATGATGAACCCTTGTGCACTTAACTAATGAGTTTCCTACCCATGGCTGATTCCTTGATTAGAATTGTGTGTCCTGTGATATTCTTACCCATAGGGGAAATATTTAAATGAACTAAGTGTTCATAGAAGACATATATAAGATCCCTTTGGCACCTTAAGGGGTAATTAGAATTTAATTAGATTAACTTTCTTAAGTAAGACATGATATGAATATGATAAGCCTTAGTATTTTGGGGCTAGTAGGTTAGAGAGTTGGTAAAGTGTTCTTCCCCTATAACTATATGATCACCCAAGTGGGTATTCCATGGGTTTATGATGGAATCTATTCCATATCTCTAGAATGGTATGATAATTTACATTCTTATGAGTCCAATGAGGACATGATATAATTACCACCATCTCAGGGGAATTTATGTCCCTTGTGTGATAGTTTCTAACCCAAGAGATGAGTTTAAGATTAAGGTACCCTTTTAGAGTGTACATGTTATAATGAGACTATAGTGACTCTGTTGGGTTCACCCACTATATATGGACCCTATAGAGTGTTAGAATAGAGGATATAATATAGATGATTACATGTGTCACTTTAGAACTCAAGTATATGACATAATCCTTTTATATACACATTGGAAATCATAGGGTTTTCACTTGAGAGGATGACCTTGGTTATGTGAGATGGGTTGGGCAGATAGAAACCCCTTATGAGTTATTTTTTATGTGCTATTATAAGAGGGACACATTACCGTAAAATATTTATAAATAAGGGACTATTGTATATAGAATTCTTGGGTGGTTAATAAGATTTGTATAATATGTGTGATGTAATGAAATTCCTTAGATATGTTCTAGGATTCAAATTATTTACTTCATAGATTTAGAATGACATGATAAATACCCTTGAATTATGATATGATTCCGATATGTTTTGAATGCCTTATTTAATCACTATTTATTTGGATGTGATGCCTATTGACTTAGAATGAACGGGACAATACCCTTGGATTTATATGTGATTCCTATAGGTTAGAATTCCTTGGGAAATCAAATTTGATTTGATCTGATGAATATCTATTTATAATTCCTTATAAATCCATTTATATTTGAATTAGCCCAATATGGGATAGCCATAACATTACTAGGATCTATATATTTTACCTAATTTATCATGGATTTACTATGGTCATCACCCTAGGAATAAAATGTATGCTAGGTGATACTAATAGATTTCCTAGAGTCACCCTTAAGAACCAACTATATATACCTAGTACAATCAAGATATCATAGGGACATATCCATAAGAATTGATTCTTAAACCTACTTATATATGGATGTAATGCCTCATATGGGTTATGGTGGTAATATGTCCAGGTAAGAGACAATCATTCATTATCTAAAGTAGGTGTAGTCAGTCCTAAGTGTTGTATTAGACCCCAATGATCAATATCAGTTATTTTATATATACCACCACACTATATTTATTTATTTATATGAGTATATAAAAAGAATTTACATTACATTTACTAGTTATGTATGTGAACACATTGTATTTTCCTAACTAATTTGTACTCAGACCCTACTGAGGTGGTCATGGAATTTGGTTACCTGAGTAGACTTCATTGATTATATGTCCAAGTTATAAATATGAATGAATTATTTGGATTGAACATGATAAATTATAAAGGATTGGAGACTAGTATGTGGTGAGTATCAAGGATAGTATAATATCCTTATATGTATTACATGTCTTTCATTTATTCATTATATGTTATTGGCTTGCTGGGAGATCGGTTTCTTTGCTGGAATAACCATGAGTTTGTATGATTGTATGCTTCTTTATACCATTTTATATAGCATGCTATTTTTATTTCTATCCCATATACTCTAAATATTTTTTATAGATGATGTTTGGTTATTTTTTATCATTGGACACTATGATATGGGGGTATAGTCCCCCCTTAGTAATACCATAGACCCCGACTACTAGATGAAATCCTGTGACATATGGTGAGGTGTGCCTAAGGCCATGTGGTGACCACCATTCTAAGAACTGGATGAGTAGTCCAAGGTGATGGTATTTTATAATCATAATTTTGGGTTGATAATTTTAATAATCAGGTATAAAATATGATATAGGTTAAAAATTGTTATGAATCAATATTGTGATATATTTTCTTATGGTTTATAATTTTTTTGTAAATTATATGTATTTAGAATTATAAAATGATAATTTTTATGCATAAATTATATATGAAAATATATATTTGTATCTCATGATTTATAAACAAAATAAATTTTATTTATGTGTTAATTAATTTAGAATATTATTTTTTATAAAATGTATATGAAATGTGAATATTATGTTTTCTTCATTTATTAGATATATTGCTTCTTGAAGATTATTTTATCATGTATTAAATTATAGTTAAAACATTATAAACTTTTATTTTCATCTACCTTGGTATCGACTTGTAATTAATGTTATAAGATTGAATCAATTTGTTCATGATAGTTTGTACGTATTAGGTTCTAGATTTATCATAAATTAAATTCAACCTTGAGTAATGTATCCCTAGGAAGTGGGACTACGGGATAGACTACCCAATAGCTTGAAGGATTATTCCTTTTTTTTAATAAAGGTGGGGGTTAAATAACTATGGATCATGGATTACTCATGAGTATATTGTCAATATCATATAACTCTGAGACATTACATGAAGAGTTCATGTAAATTATTCATGAGATCTATATGGATATGTATAAATATGTTTTCCTTCAATTTTAGGGTGAATAACATAGACTTGTGGGTTTTTTAAAAAGTTACACATCAATTTGGTATGAATACATTGACCTGGTTAAAGGAATGGGGATTCCAAAATTTAATAATTATAAACATGAAACTATAATGGAATAAAACAAGATATAATGACGATTTTATGAGATGTAATAGTAATTAATTTACTATGCATGTTATATATATTAATATGGAGCCATTTTAAAAAGAAAAACCACATAATATATTAAATATGAGATTTCTTTCAAAGAATAACTAGTTAAGACCTTGATCATTATGTACAAGTAACCAAAACTGTTAGGTTACTAGATCTTATAATATATAAGTAATGTAAGTTTTGAGGTGATCCTAACCATTAGGGGCCGTGTTCATGTCATTTTATTTGGGCTATATTTAGTTTTGAAACCCTAACCACAAGTATAAAAAAGGAATAGATTTGAGTGAATCTGTATGATTAGTTAGGATAAAGAGTAATCTACTCAAGTATCTAAGAATAATATATGATATGATTGAAAATATTTGTCTACTAGATATAGGCATGTCTTATTTATGTGATGTTTGGTGAAAATTCAGATGAAATAAGGGTCTTGGATCACTAAATAGATATGATGTATGAGGTTATATTTTGTTGTAGTATTACATTCATAAAAAACAATTGATGAAAAGATATAAAACATCATACAAACCAATAGACATGTCCTTTTTATAGATTATGGACTACTTCATCATAATAATTTTGATATATTTTATAGGTACAACATATGAACCACTACAAGATTGGTATCTAAAGTTGAGAAGTGTTCATAAAGAGAAGTATTCCAAGAATATAAATCTGAATGTTATAGATGTAAGATTCTCAAACACTAACTCATGGGTATTAGATACCAGGTGCACATGAAACATTTGTGCTATTAAACATAGACTCATAGACCCACTGCTAAATCTCAAACCATGTGATGTTGTTGATGAAGTATTTATGAATATTAAGTTCTCACTATATTTTTGGAGTTTGTACCCCTAATAAGATTTTAATGAGGGTAATGATAAGATATTTAAAGGAAAGAGGTTAGTTATGTAAATTTATAAGCTTAAATATATCATCTTGGGGGGTAGAATTAGGCTTCATAATGGTGAGATTTTAGGATGTATATTGGAATGATTAAAAACTGTGTAAGGGTGGATGACTCATACTATGAAGGTATTTTTTTCATGTCACAAACACACCAGATAGTGGAAGATAGGTTTATATTAAAATACACATACAACAATTATACATGTTCATATTATTAAGGCACATGTAGAGGCACTATAGTTTGTATGATTTTTTGATTGCGCCACAAAGGTGATGGAAATATTATGATGATGACGATACTCAATTTTTGAAGATTTATTAGAGGGTTTGTTCCATGAGATAAATATATTTAGTCCTGAAACACAAAATCCATGAAAAGAAAGTGGAATATAAGGAGTATTTCATGCCATAAAAAATGTTCATTCTATGATTATTGTGGTCAAAAGATAATTAAAAATACATATAATCCAATATTTGAGGAGGAATTATAAAGGATTTGAACTTGATTAATTAGGAGCATGAATTAGAGATATTTTTAAGATACAAAGGCCAAAAATTGGGGTTTTTTAGGATTATAAATAATGGGTTTTGTACAACTATAGAAGGGGATTGGTAAGATAGATGATGGGGTGGTTCTTCTCCAGAAGAGGGGCTCAACAAGAATGATTCTGTCAATTTTTATTATTATATAATTTATTTGTTTTAGATCCCTCTCATGGTTAGAATGATATGGAATATTTATTTGTACCATGATATTATTTTAAGAGGAATTTTATTAGTTTATATACTAATTTTATATTTAATTCAAGTTGGGAAGTTGCATTCCAATTTTCTTCCTATCTTATCTTCCTTACATCTCATATATGAACATTACATATTATTTAAGGGAGTGTTCTTTTATGTAATTTCTAGAACTAGAAATTCTCCAAGAACATGGGGTGGGATCTAATTATATTTTAAAATACGGTTTTAATCGACCATATTATCAAATAAATGAAAATAGATGACCATTGGAAAATGGGAATTTATGAGAGAGAGAGTGTTCACCAAGACTAAGGGTTTACAGTGGCCTAAATATAATGAAATTAAGATCAATAATTTAAAAATGAAAAACACTAGTACTTGAACTCAGAAACCACATGATTGGTACAATTTGTTTTTATTATCTCCTTTCGCTGTCTCAAAAATCACATTCCTAGTAGTTTAAAATTTCTTTCAACACTCATTCATTAAATTTTCAAGACTCTCATTGAAAAATATTAATAAAATTAAAATTTTTTAGGAAATGAATACATTTTTATATTTTAATTCCCCTATTTTAAAGTGATAATTTTATAAAAACCTCCATTAATATTTTCTAAATCATTATTAATGTGAATTAAAATATTAACACATCTTTAAATTATTTTCTATCATCACTGAAAGGAAAAATGTAAGTAGAGATATAATAATACCTTTAGTACATGTCCTTTTAAATAATATTTCATTAAATCTCTAATATAAACCCCATAAATAAAAATTTAACAAGTAATCATGATGACTATGAATTAAGGATCAAATGACTTTGAGGCTAAGGGTAGGTAAGTAGTTGATATTAAAATACATAAAGCTTAAAAGGAGTTTAAACTCTTAAATCTTATTGCATGATAAATCAAAGTATCTTAATCAAGATAATATCTATATAATTTCAACACCCCCACTTCCCTAATACTCAAATTAAATTTCATGAATGTAATAAGTAAGAATAATGAATGACTCAACCTCGTGTTATTTTTTATTTCCTTTTTCTTTTTATAATGTTACACTTGAGAGTAATGTCACACAATTATCCAATACTTGTTTTATTTCTTTATTTCACTAAATATATTAGGTATAAAAATATCACAGTCATGTAAGATATTTTTTTTTATCTAACCAATACATGACCCATTTTTTCATTTTTTTTTCTGATTTTGTTTCATTTTTTCTATGTTTTTAAGAGGGTGAATTATAGAATAAAATGGTATAAAATAATAAATCCTACCTATATATAAATAAAAAAATAAATCACATCTATACCAAATTTATAATATCTATTTTCACTACAAACAACCTCTCCCCACACTAATTTAATTAAATGTCATGAAAAACACAAAGTGTTAGAGTGGGAAATGATAAAATAGGATTGTAATTTGTCTATTATATATTAAGGTCAATAATAGATTATATGATATTAAACAAGGATAAAATTTAAAAGGTGTTTCTCAAGAATAAAATGATATTTAATAAAAAACACGTTAATCATTTTAAAAGTAATTTTTGCAATTTCATGGATTTGACAAAAAAATGAATCTTTAATAATGAAATCATGTACCAAGATCCACTTAAGAAATATTATTAGAAAGAATGTGAAATAATTTTCACATAATTATATTAATAATGGGAACATATGATAAAATTCATTCATAAATGGAATACACACTAATGAAATATTAATCAACCTAATTTTCAAAAATTCAAAGCTTGTGAAATCAAAAAATAATCTCATTTACATAAATCAAATCTTACCCCTAAAACATGGTTTGTTAAATTAATTTCCCTAGAATTATCTTTACTTATCTAATCCACATTTTACTTATCTAATATCCTTAAAAATAAATATAAAAAGGGACTACATATATATATGATGAAATTCTTCACATAGATAAAAAATTAGAAAAAGTCTAAGTGGGGAATGAATTTTTAGTTAAAATTTTAATAAAATAAAATAAAATAATATAAAAGAGTTAGAAAAAAATAAATAATTGAATATATTACTCCCTATTAATTAATATCCTTCTTCTACTCCCATTATTTTACGTTTTCCATCATGGAACTGAAAAATAAAATGAATAAAGCGAATGTAAATGTCCATTTACTTTAAAGATAAAAAAGATAAATGAATTAAAGGATACATACTTTTTATAAAAAATCTAAATCCCAATAAAACATTCAAGACTGAATTCCTAGAGTGAAATAAAAAATAAGGTTTCCTCCCATATGTGTATTTGGTTATGACCATTTAGCTCAACCTTGACTCATGGATCACATGAAGGAGTTTGGTATAAAGCTCTATAACATCCAAAGATTTTAGAAATTTTAAATTTTCCTTTGGATTAAATATTGTTTATCATTTTTATGAATATAATATATTTTTAACATATGAATCACATAATAAATTATTTAATAATTGGTAACATACAATTTATATAATAAATATAACCTTGAAAATAGAAACTAGTATAATGGTACAATAAAAAAATAAAAATAAAATAAGTAGAGCTAGAAAATGTGGATCATGTTGATCTCGTTAAATTATCAAACCCATGAACATTACTATAAAAAAAACATCAACAATCTAATAGAATTTTTTTAAATTTAAAGTGTATAACATTATTCGGAATTGTGGATAATGAGGAATTATGGAATTAAATGGTATTTATAGGAAGTAATATGACCGTTGGAATAGTAATATGACCATTAGGAAAAGTAACATGACCATTAGAAAGAGTTACAAGATCGTTGGAATAGTAACCCAGCTGCAAAATTATAAAATTTCCTATAAATAATATTTATACTAATTAATTTAATAAAATATAAATATTTTAATTCAATAGAATAAATATCAATATTAAAAACTCAATGAAATTATAAGCACTTTTATAATAAACTATATTTTTAATATATTTTATAAAAATCATAATTTTTATGTTAATAATTGAAATTGAATATCTTATAAAAATATTTTGATAAAATTAATATCATATATATAACCATAACATATAAATTTTATAATGTTTATTTTTTTATTTTTAGAAAAAACATCTATTTTAGGTGAATAGTAAAAATATAGTTTTTACATACCCATTCCATTTAAGTTACGTCATTCAATATATAATAATGAACTAATGAATTATATAAATTTATGTTTGACCAAAATCATGTTTAATAATTCATGTAATTTATGATATTCAAATTATAAACATAAAAAGAATTTTCTAAAGGCTAAAGTCTAATGTATTCCATTAAAAAAACAAATGTTCAATTTTCTACCTTTCCTTTTGATATATTAATTAATTCGATTTAAAAATGGTTTTAAATTATTGAAAACATAAATTTTTTAATTTAATATAATTAATGACTTAAAAAATTTCACTATTACAATTTTTAACTTCGAATATATATATATATATATATATATATATATTCAAAATTTTATCCTAAAAACACCCCTGTTCTCCAATATCAATACCCCCACCCCCTCCCCAAGGAAAATCACTTCATTTAAACTTACCAAATAAAAATATCAATCCAATTACCATATATTAGTACCCTTAGTATCCTTAGTTTCAATCTATAGACATATAATTCCATGATTTCAATTATTCAAGATTCTTAGTAAAGGAACAACATAAAGGAGATGGTTAGATTCCTTATTCTTTCTCCCTTTTTTTCCACTTCTCTTCCTCAATACTTATTCTATTTTATATCCCAAACCCCAAAAAAATAATCAATTAGTATTTTGAAAATATATTAATGATATTGAAATACTATAATTATTGAATTTGAAACAAATTTATATGTTATACATCTCTCACCACCACTTTAGACAGTTTCCTGTTAACGGTCGATTAACCGCCAATGAGGAAATTTCCAATTTTTATATTATCACAACCACTATGGATGATAATATTAAATTATTTATAATATATAAATGTATAAATATATGTATTTATATTATTATATAGTTAATATTATTAATTTATAAGTAGAAATAAATCATGATAATTAAATCGAAGTAAGAAAATATATTTTAAGAAAAAAATAATATCAAAACGTTTCACCATTAACAAAGGGAATAAATAAATAAAATAAAATGATTATAATTGATCACAAGTGAAAAAATGAATATAATTAACTTATGGTTTAATGTTTTAATATACCTAAATTCATTATACATGTTGTAAAAATGTGATGAAATTAATCAGGATATAAGGTAAAGGGAATCATAAACCTAACTCATTATTATTGGGTTTATAAATTCTTTCAATTTATTTTCAATATGTAATCTTCTCAATTAATTCAAGAATACATTTCAATCTTCTTTGTATTTTTTATTCGCCTGGTATATTCATTATTATACTTTATATAGATGATTTTAAAGCTACCGATAATGTTTTTCAAAAAATAGCTTATATTTGAAACATCTAATTTAATAATTTTAAAAAAATTATTATTATAACCACAATATATGATATTTTATGAAAATATTTGATGTACAAAACTATGTTTTTTACATTCTTATTTTGGGATCCTTAAAGTTTATTCATTAATAATAGATTCACAAAACACCAATGAAACCCATTCTATTTTGGTCGGAATATTTCATTTCTATCATTGTAATATACTTGATTTATATGGGGCTTGCATGAATGTGTTAATTTTAAAATGTGGTATGTGGGTCCAAAATTATATATCTATCTAATACATTGGGTAATGTGAATTTAATATTAATATTATGTGTATTATCACTGAACCTGATGCTTTATTTTTTCACAATTATGATGTCGTGATTTATAAATTTATATTATGTGAGTAAATAATGATAACATTGTTAATATATATAAGGGGTATTAAACCACTATTTTATTATTTTAAATATTATGCATGAACTATATTCTATGAATTTTTCAAATTATTCCCTTGTGGTTATGATAATGACCCCATGTTTATGATATGATGATGATGATTATGCTCACCCATGCACTAATGATTTATGTCTTGTATTCCTCCTATGTTATTTGTCTCCTTACTTGGATTTTATCTAATGCATTTATTTTATGTATACCATTTGGTGAATACTTATACTAAGGACAAAATGATATCTTTAGGAGGGATATAAGGAAGGAATAAAATAAAGATATTTTTTATAATGTATAAGTGATATATAATCCTAATTTTTCCAAGTTACAGGACTGGTTGATCATGAATTATATTACTATTAATTTATTTATCTTAAATAATGGTTTAATAGTCATGTAAAAAAAATTGGATCACTATAATTGGTATAAAAGGATTTTTTAGTTAATTTTGGAATCAGGACTTGAAATCCTTAGTGAGAAACCATACGAATAAGTCTATGTATAAGAAATCATTCTAATTTTAGGTAAAAAAAGAGTGTGTGGTCTCTATGAAATGAAATCACTATCTGGATAATAAAATTGAAATTTTTTCTAGTACATATGCACCTAGACATAATGACACCCAAAAGGACTTGTTAGTTATTATTCTTATATTCTCCTCAAGATTGAGTAGTGGGACTTACTACACACCTGGTTTGAAACTCCTATGGGGTTTTATTTGGTTTATCACATTCCCTTTTAAACCCATTATAAAGGATATATAGAAAAATTAAATGTTTCTCTTAATACTAGAAAATATTAAAGTACATGTTCCTAGATGAAACTTTTAAAAAGATAGACAATCCTTGGAATCCCATAATATATGTCATTAGAATTTATTTATACATGTGTATAAATTATTTATCCATTATTTGTTGACATAAATTTTTTTAAAAAAACATTTATATTTTAGAAAATGTTGGGATTCAGGAGAAATGAGACCAACAACACATGTGAGGAATACAATAAATTTTTTTGAGTAAAATTAAAAATTCAATGGGAGGAGGTGTTCAAAAATTAATGGTGGTTATTACCTAGATTTAATTGTCCATAAACACTGACCTAGACCATCTAGAATATCTATCTTCACCTGAAAATGAGAAATTATCCATTTATTACATTATATGGAAATGGCAAACACTTTTTAGCAGATATTCTTATAAACTTATATACTGTTTTGGGTTAACTTAATGAAAAATAATTTTTTTATAGTCAACTATTCTAATAATGAGAATTTTTATTTTTTATTCTATCATTTAGATAAAAATACTAAACAATGGTGAAAATTGATAAAGAATATTAAGCCAAAAGTTGATATGAAAGAAATGGATTTGGAATAATTTAATAAGATATTTAGTAATATTAATTTCACTATAACTATTTGAAAAAATATAGAGGGATAATTTATATATAATATGTTAAAGGAGAGTGAATCAGTAAAACATTATGGGAAACATTCACATGGATTTAAACATATGAATTGTGTTTTTTTTATCAAAAATAATAACTAAATAGTTAAATTCTTTAGTGATTTAAAATTACATAATCAAAAGGATCTATTTAGTTAAGACATTGAGAGTTACAAATAAAGAGTTTGATGTGATATCAAAGTAGAGATAGAGTATGTATAATTATCCCACATATATATTGATAAGAATATAAAAACTAAGTTCCAAGATAGGTGATCGAATGATAAAGGATGAAATGATATCCAACTACCCACATGTCAAATATTTGGAAAGAAGAATCATAAAAATTACCATAAGGGGATTACAAAAATCCTTATGTGAGGGGGATAATGAAACCAATATCATGAATGTCAAAGATACTTAAAAAAGATTTACAATGTTATAGAGGAATGAAATCTCCCAATGCACAAACCATGGTTCAATTATTCAATGGTAAGGGGAGAAATGGTACTATGAAATATAGTGAACTAAACTAAGAGTATTTGATGGTAATAAACAAAAAAAGAGTAAATATTACCATGTAAGGGGAAGATTATACCATCACCATTATTAAGTTGGATAATGAAAATAAAGTCATACAATGTACACTTCCTATTCACTCACGAATTTGAATAGTTTTATTTTATTCTGGGTCTATATATTCCTTTATATCCTACATTTTTTCAATAACTATTGAATCATATCCATAATTATATATTAATAAAAACACTAATTGGTTTGATTGTGTAAATCCAAGTGTTGGGATCTTCTCCTATTAACATATTTGGGAATATTTTTCTAATAAATCTCATAATCCTTCACGTGGTGAAATATGACACTATACTAGGTATGGATTGAATCACATTATATATTCCTCACATAAAATATAAGGAAAGTAAGACATATTTATATATTTTGAAACATCCCATGTTTCTTTATAAATATAAGGAAAATAATGAATCTAATTTAGAAAATACCTCAACAGAGTGGGTGTTGATACCCTGTGAAGAAGCATATCTTTCATAAATGTTTGTGTATAAATAAAGAATCAACCTTGTAGAAATTAGCATTATGAGGTAATATACATATGTATTTACCACATAGTTTCTTATACGTACCCTAGATCTTGAGGTATATTTCTTAATATAACTCATTAATAGAGCCAATCCTATCTCAAAATAATCCAATAGGATAAACCCAATATAATTGAAGGAGTTGAAGAAGAATATGTAAGATAACCTAGAAAAAATGTTATTATTGAATCACCCTGTGGTGCACCAATGATCTTTGTAAATTAGAAGGACAGATCAATGAAGTTGTGAATAAATTACGTAGAGACCAAACATACCACTATAAGGAAAAAGTATCACTTTCCAAGGATAGATGAATTTTTTGATCAACTTAGTGGATCTTAGTACTTATAAATAGTGTATTCTCATTGTTGATATCACCAAATAAAGGTGAAGATGGAAAATAACTATAAGACTTCATTATGTATGACATATGTACACTATGAATTCATAATGGTACCCTTATGAATTGCTAAGGACCCTGGAATCTTCCAAGACTTGGTAAGTATAGTCCTTAGAGACTACCTCAACAAATTTTTGATAGTATTTATTGAAAAAATTATCATTTTCTCCAAGATCAATGAGGAGTATGAAGTGAATATAAGGATTGTTCTAGAGAAATAAAAAAATTAAAATATGTGTGCTATGTTTAGAAAGTGTGACTTTTGGATGCATCAAGTCACATTCTTGTAGAACATGATCACATGTGAGTGAATTTCTAATGACCCATCAAATTAAAATGAAATAAAGCAATGAAACATACCCTCAATTTTTACAAAAAATCCATTGTTTTCTTGGATTATCTATATACTACAAAACAATTTGTGGTTTCTTTCACAATTTTCTATCCCACTAACTATCTATGCAAGGATGTTGGTAAATTATGTTTGGATGGAATAATGTAAAGAAAAATTTAAGGAGATCAAAAAAGTTTAATAAATTTTCATGTATTTACACTATCCTCAAGTGAAAAATGGTTTTTGATATATAGAATTTCTTCAAAGAAATTATTTGGAAGTTTAATAACAAATAATGAAAAAGTGATAGAATATGCATTACTATAATTGAAATACATGGGTAGTACTACCTGATGCAAGTTTTGGAGTCGAAAACTATGATCTTCATTTTTACAATTCGATGGAACTACTTATATGGTGAGAAGTGTGACATATATATAGATCATAAGATTCTAAAGTATGAATTCACATAAATATAACGAAATATGCATCAATATAGATAGATAGAGTTGATAAAATACTATGATTTCTTTATTCACTACCATCCTTGAAATGTGAAGAAGGTTACTGTATTCTTAATATAGAATTACTTACTACCATATCCATGATAATGATTGATAAATGGCCTATATTTATGGATATAAAAAGGATGTATTTTGGAAATCATAATGATAGGGAAGATATCCTATATTGACCAAATTACATCCCAACATTCTTTAAAAGATAATATCATGGAGGCATAAATGGAATATTTTGAACTTAAAAATAAGGTGATGTCAGAAATAGAAGGGAATTTTCATGAACTAAAAATTTAAAAACAATGTATCATTTGGTTTAGAATAAGAATTTATGTGTATTCATCACTTAAGATAAATAAATATCTATTGGATAATGCACATATCTCATTTTTCTCTAAACACCTCAAAAGAAACATGATGTACCATGAACATCAATAGAACTTCTAGCGGAACAACATGAAGATGGATATAACTGAGTACACCTCAAAGTTCTTGGTTTATGAAGAAATTAAAATAGAGATAAAAAATTATAAATGTATGATGTAATAATTACCCATATCCACATGAAAATGGGAGAAAATCACCATGTTCTATATCACAAGTCTCCTAAATACATCCAATAGAAGGAATGTGGTATGAGTTATGGTGTAGTGACTCAAAAATATTGCCCAATTCATCACTATTTAGAATGATTTATAACATGATCAACATTATATGATATAAAAAATGAATTTGGTGAGGATGTATGGGACACCACTATAGATTGTATCTGATTAAGATCCCATGTTCACTTAAAAATTCTATAGAATTCATTAACATGATATGAATACTAAATTTTAACTTTATTATGTTCTATAATCCCCAAAATGATCACCAATTTTAACGGACCATTCATAAAATTTTGGATAATTTGAGATCCTAATCAAAGGAATTTAAAGGATGTTGGGACCAACATCTCTATTTAATTGATTTATCATACAACAAAAACTTCTCATTGATTATTCAAGTGGACCCATATGAAGTTCTATATTTGAATCTAAGTAGATCTCCCACATATTGATATGATGTTTTTGAATGAGTGATACTTAGATATGATCTTGTATAATAAATGATAGAGAAGGTTTATTACATTCAACAAACATATTAAATATTCTCAAAGTTAAAAAAAGTGGTATGCTAAAAATAATTAAATGGATTTTTAGTTTAATTTTGGAGACAATATTTTACATTGAACATTACCTTCAAATAGACTCATGCAATATAGAAATAAGGGAAATTTGATCCTTAGGTATGTTGTCTCTTTTAGATCCTTGACCATGTAGGAGCTGTAGAATATAGATTATCACTTCCACCAAACACAGATACAATTCATTATATTGTCCACATATCTCTCCCAAGGATGTAAAAACTCTATCCCACACATGTACTGAATCTAGATATGGTAAAATTGTAGCATGAACTGTCCTGTAATGAGAAACTAGTGAAGATGTTGGTCTATATAGATATTGTTTTTCCAACAAGAAAACTCACCTTATTAAGGTGCTATGGTAGAATCATAAGTATGAAGAAGAAACATGGGAAACTAAGGAGGAATTAAAACATAAGTACCCTTATATATTATCAGTTGTGGATAAGAAATAAAATTTCAAGGATAAAATTTCTAAAGGGGGAAGAATGTGATATTACAAACTTTTATATATATTAAATTTTGCTTCAGAATAAATAATGTTTTTCATGTTAAGGAATATAATAAAGTTTAAACCTGTGAAACACATAATAATTAATTTCATTAATTTAAAACATTAAATTAATAAAACAAATTAATCTATGAAAATGGAAACTAGTACAATGGGATAATTAAAGGCAAGTATAACTAAAAAATTTGGATCATGTCAATATTTTAGAATTATCATACTCGTGAAAAACACTATAAAAAGAAGAAAAACATCAATAATATATTTTTTTTAAAAATGATATATTTAAAACCCTAATATGAATGGAGGTGAATTACGGATGAATGAATTAAAGGGTATTTATAGGATGTAATATGACCATTGGAATAGTAACAAGACTGCTAGGAATAATAGCACGATCATTAGAAATAATAACATGACTGGTGGAATAGTAAAACATCCCTAAAATAGAAATTTTCATATAAATAATATTTATACAGATTAATTTAAGAAAATATAAATTTTAATTCCATAAAATAAATATCAATATTAAAATGTTAATGAAATTATAATCACATTTTTAATAAGCTGTATTTTTAATAAATTTCCTAAAAATAATAATTGTTATGTTAATCATTAAAATTACCCTTGCTATAATTTTTTTATAAAATTAATAAAAATTTTAGAATCATAATTTTTTTTATTTTTTTAGGGTGATTATTTGAAAATTTTCAGAGAAATTCTTTTTTAGGTGAATAGTAAAAATATTGATTTTATGTAACCTATCTATATTAATACATAATTAAATATGTAATATTTACCTAAAAAATTATTTAATTTTAGGATAAAAACATTTTTAATAATTTAAATAAATAATGAAATTAAAATTCATAACATAAATGTATTTTCTAATGTCTAAAGTCTAATGTATTCCATTAAATACAATTTTTCATTTGTTAACTTCCCATTTTAATAATTTTATGAATTCAATTTATAAAGGTTTTTAAAGTATTGAAAACATGAATTATTTATATAATATAATTAATAATGTTAAAAATTTTACTATTACAAGGTTTACCTTGGGAATTATATTTTTAATCAATATTTTATCCTTAGAAAACCCCTTTCCCCAAATATAAATACACCCTCTCCCTCCACTTGGAAGACAACTTCATGTATACTTACCAAATACAAATATATACCCAATTACCATCCCATAATATCATAATCATCATTATTTTCTCCCAAGATTCATATAACTCCATGGTTTCAAGGATTTGAGAGCCTTAGCAATGGAATAACACAAAGAAAGGGGTAAGATTCCTCCATCTGTTCCCTTTCTTTTCCCCTTCCCTTCATAAATCCTTGTATTTTTTTTCATTCAAAAAGCCCTTAAATTAATTATGTAGTATGTTAAAAATATATTAATGATATTAACATATATTATTTACTGTATTTTTAACAAGTTTATATGATATACACCCATCACATCAACATTGGACAATGTCCCCTTAATGGTCAGTTAACAGCTAGTAAGGACATTTCCAATTATCTTCTTATCAAAACCATTGTAGATGATTAAATTAAATTATTTATAATATATAAATATATAAATATATGAATTTATATTATTATGGAGTCAATATTGTTAATTTATATTAATCAATAATTCAAGATTATTAAATCAAAGTAAGATGGGATATTTCAAAGAATATATATTATCAAAACACTTAACCATTAACAAAGGGATTTATGATATAAAATCCAATTATTATGATTGATAATTAGTGAAAAAATTAAAATAATTAAATTATAGATTCAATTTTTAATAATCCTTAATTAATTATACTGGAGGCTGAAAGGTGAGTAAAAAATTGGGACCTAAGGTAAGATAAATATTGAACCCAAATCCTTCTTTTTGGGTTTATCACTTCAGTATATTTATTTTAAATATTTAATATTATCAAATAATTATATAATCCATTTAAATCATATTTATATTTTTATTTCTGGGTAATATTAATTCTTCTACATCAAAGAGATGATTTTAAATCTATCTATAATGATTTTCTCAAAACATCCTTATTTCTAAATCATTTTATTGATTCATTTTAAAATGTTTCTTCTTATCACCATGAAATATGATATTTTATGGAATTTTTTTTTGTCCAAAACTATGTTTATCCCAAAAAATTTTAGTATCCTTAAATGTTATTAACTAGCATGTGATTCATGACACCCTTGTGAAACCCAATATCCTTCCACTAGTTTATTTAATGTCTATCATTTCAATATGTCCCTTTTTTAAATGGAATATATTATTATGATCATTTTTTTGATGTGAAGGGTGGTAAAAAAAATATATCCTCCATTTCATTGGGTAATATGATATATCTAATGAGATAATGTGTATTATGTCTGAAAAAAGATGTTATATTTGTTTATAATTTTGATGTTATGATTTATACACATATGTAATGCATAAACAAGTTGATAGAACTATTCACTAATTTGTGTGGTATTTGACCACTATGTTATGATCCTTCACTATTTTGAATACACAACATTCCATTCCATTTTCAAATTATTCCCTCATGAATAAAGATGATTCCATTTTTTTGATATATTGATGATTTTTATGCTCACTCATGTACTAATGATTCATTTCTCTTATTCATTCTATGTTATTACTACCCATAATAATATTTTATCTCACCCATTTAATTTATTTATATAATCAGGTTAATACATGTACTAAGGATATCAAGAGATATTTAGGAGAGATATGAGGAAGTAATTAAATACTATTTATGTTTTATTATTTATAAGTGATGTATAAACCTAATATTCTTTAGATACTAAAACTTTTAATCCTAAAATGTATTATTACTATGTTTTTTATTTTAAAAATGATTTCATGTTCATGTAAAAAATTGGTCACTATAAGGCCACTATTTAATATTTTACAAATTCTATCTTTTTTTGTTCTAGGTATATATTATCCTTTTTCACTGTGCAATCAGCTTATCACTTTATTTAAGAGACTACAGAGTAGTGGAAACCCCCAATTATTGAAGTAATAGCTCATGGTATATCCATATTAGATATATTTCTTCTTGTAATACTATTTTACATGATATTATATATTTTTAACAAGATTCTCAATTTCAAAAACTATGATATATTCTTCTTTTCATTATTTTTTCCACTCTTTCATTTCTTCAAGGAATTACATTATAAATGGAATAATTTTTGTATCATATTCCTAATTCCTTGTTTCATCCTCATCTTTGGATTCTTTGTCCTCCTGTTTCTCATTTGGTTTAGCCTTATATTTATTTAGGTAGACACCATTATTTTTAAAATCTTGGATATTGATGATTGTGTTCTCTGAATTTATAAGTCTGAAAAAATTATATTTTTCACCTTATATAGATGACCTCCATCTTATTTTGAGGAATTTTATTATTTTTATTCCTCCTCTAGATCAACAATTTTGAAGGTCTATTCCTTGTAAATTCCAATTTCCTATTTAGATTAAAAATTATAGATAATTATTACCAAGGATTCAATTTAAAGATCAACTTTTAGAGACATTTATTCATTTTTATTTAAAATATATTTCCTCCTTAGTTCCCTATATCGATTCATCATCTTTATTAATAATCCAATACATGTATTTAAACACATAATTGAATTTTAACTGAAGTCCATAGATGAATGTGTCATCATCAGTTAGGTATGATATTGGGCCATGTGTCTCTGGACTACTTTGGATCTTTTCTCTAAGTTCCTCAAAATAGTATGATAGATCCACAATTTGGATAGTGAATTTTTTATTCTAGGTCAAGATGAAATCTAGTCATACCTTGAGAACTAAAAATATTCATGTGAATAAAAGTAAAACAAAAATATAATGAATTAAAACCAAAACTAATCTCAGAAAGTAGAAAATGGGAGGGAAATTAATTTTCCTAAAATATAAAATTAAATCATTCTTAAACAAGTTCCGGAAAATATTTCCTGGAATATAAATGAAAAAACCAAGAAAATACTCCATTGAGATGAATTATAGGCACTATTTGATCATGAATTTCTTGATATAAGTGAACATGTTTTGTTTAACATGATGACCATAAATTTTTTTTGGAAAAAGGTAAAAGGGATAATAAAATTTTAGTTATCATACATGGTGATGAATATGGACCAATGAATATTGAAGTAAGTGATAGTTTTAATTACTTCATTGTATTTAAAAATGAATTTAGTTAGTATGGTTTATTTTTTCTAATGAGATACAAGTATGAAACTTGTGAAAAGTTTAAATAGTTTCCAAATGAATCATGCAACCAACTTGGTAAAAGTGTTAAGTTTACCTAATTTAATTAGGGTGGTTAATAGTTGAGTTATGAATTCAATGATCATTTTAGGGATTTTATCATTATTCCAAAAATCATTCCTCTTATTACACCATGATATTTTAGTGTGTATGGGAGGAGGAATCATGCCTTATTGGGCATGGTTCGATTGGAGAATATTTGGTGTAGCCTCTATAATTTATTTTGGGGTTAGGATTAAAATATTATAGCATTCCTATTAAATTGTGTTCTATATATATTTTTTAAAGAAACCATGTGAGATATAGTGTCAGAAGCATCACAATGTGTATTTATGAAGATTTTAGGTTGTGAGGTACATGAATGGAATTTGTATTCTAATAAAATCTATACAAATATGTGAAATACTTATTTTTTGGTTATCCCAAAGTGACTGTGGGGTATTAATTTGATAATATTACTAAAAAAAGTATTTGTTCCTTAATTTAGTGTTTTCCTTGAGATGGATCACTTGTGTCATGGATTCAATGGGATTAAAGTTAAACATGGAGATATTCAAGACCAACCAATAGATCTTTTTATGCCTCAACATGAGATCACTCAATAGTGTCATAATAAGTGACATCACATGGCCTCAAGAAATCACCATATTAAAGAGGTAATTGATGAACATAAAGGGCCTAAATAAAAAATTTGGGAGACTATGAATATGAATTTGAGTAAAAAATAGTGGAAATAACCAAAAAATATCCCCAAAATTAATCATCATAGTGTACATAGTCAATTACAAAACGAAAATTCTATAATAAATATACCATGTAGAATCATAGAGTCATACCTTAACTTATCATCTACTGGGATGATCATATATACAAAAAAAGTAAATTAAAAAATATAGAAGAGGCTATGAGTCTATCTGTGATCCTTATCAACCAAGTTAACAAATCCCCATAGATCCTATCTAGACTGAATCTTCCCACATTCTATTCTTAATCTACAAAAAAACATAAGTTTTTCACATGCACCAGGATACATGTGCAGGTTTTGGGAAATACATATTAGTGGGGTCTCACAAAGTTCCCATAATATGTTCCATTATATATGTGTATAAATTAGGGGAAAATAAATGATAACTAAACATGTCCACACAAGTGTGTCAGAACATACTCTACTAACCAGGATATTATTACCCCATGTGTATTGGGTCATTATTTAATAACCAGTCTACAATGACCCTATATCATAGGGGGTTTTACCTAATATGAAATCCAATCCCTTCATGTCGTACTACCAAACATATACCTAGAGACATAGGGTAGGTTGTCACGAAGTCATGAACACAACCTATATTTAATGGGGAGATTACTACATCCAAAACCTAGACAATCCCTTATCATTAAAGGGATGAAACACATTAAGTTATAACCTATATTTTATCTCTCAAGGTTGGTCCTTATATCACACACTGTCCTCTATCTTATCACTTAAGGTAGTGATAATCATCAAACCACGGACTAACCATCTCACTAAAGAAGTCACCAAAAAAATATTCTCACACAAGATGACGTCATTATCTTAACCAATTTCGTATAACTCAAGGTAGGGTCTAATATCTTTTCACATACTATACCAACCTTCTCACTCAATTTGGTTAATGAAAATACCATCTCACTAAGTTAAATATATTATCCAAAACACTAGCTTATAACTCAATTTAGTGTCTGATATCACATCTCAACAAAAAACTTCTCATTCAAGGCAGGGTTCTTCCAATACCTTACAACTCAATGTGGGTCTTATACTTAAGTTCCATCACTAACCATAATAAGATCCATTATAAATCAAAATCAAATGATAAACAAACACATGGAACAAGTAGGGAACACAACCCATCCCATAAGATCACCATCTCATCATAGGGTACAAGTTGATTGGAACCTTGAACCATGTAATATATAATGTCTCACCATCCCTCTATCCTCATAGGCTCATCTCCTCAAGTCTGTTTTATTGTACAATTACACCTCACCAAACCTATTGTCCTTCTCACCTCAGCCATTAGAGCATCCACTATAGTCCTTTAAACCCATATAAGTCTCTACTCACTTCCCCCAAACCATATCCAATTACACATGGTGTTATCATAGATTATAGGATCTTCTAACCCTAACCTCAATGGTAGGTCCCTCTTTATATGAATCTCATGTCATAGTTAGTCCTACAAACCAGGGAGGATGCCAATCCACTTGCTCCAAGGTCCTTGGAATCCCCAAGGAAATCCTCCAAACCATTCCATATAACCACACTTATTACCACCCCACATCTCCCTTAGGAGTGCTATTAGGCCATCACTCAAAGGAAAACTCTATACGGGACACATCGTTTAGTCCATAAGGACTCATCCTACCCATGGTTCTCCTTAAGGATATCATCTACCCTCAAGAGGGTTACACTCATCAGGTGTGAGAAATATGTATGTCTCAACCATAATCATTAGACCTGTTACTATAATTCCTATATAAGTATTCTAATGAATTAAACCTAGTACACGAATATATCATCTGACATTTGAAGATCTACCCATGTGATGGGTTTCTAATGATCATCAAATGACTATTTATATTAGAAGAAAACCCAAAAAAATAGTAAATATATCTTAAATAAATCATTGTGTAAATAATTTCAAAATAGATTACCTGGAATTAATGAACAATAATAGTTTTCATATTTCTTATGTGGAGAGTATTTGAGTAAGATCATTAGGTTTAGTGAATGTAAGAACCCTACCTATGAGGTGATACACAAGCCAATGGACTAAAGATCGTATTGTGAGGATACCCAAAGTCTAAAGTATTGATAACACCTTATAAAATTATATAAACAAGGTTTTGGGTGGAATATAGTTTATTAAAGGTTTATAAACATTAAAAACTAAATAGGATAGTATCCAATACTCATATATATTCTATTCCCTAGGCATATCTTATTCACAACACATCATATGCATTTTAAACTATTGAGGAATTTATTTCAATAAATATATGAAAATAAATTAATGCATTCATAATGAATTGTAAATGAGGAATAAAACATTTATAAGAAATAAATAATATACATATATATATATATATATCACACACACACACACATGTATATATATAAATATATTACATTTATGCATCACATTCATAAAAAATACATGCATCATATGAAAATATTAAATATACACTCTATATAATAACATTTATTATATATGTATATATATATATTGCAACATATGAATGTGTACATGAATCTCATGCATGTATATTTTTAGTTCACATCTAACACTGTGGTCCCTTGATAACTCCACTTACATCTTCTCCACTTAGAAACATAGTCGTCGGGTGATCCCAATTTGTTGAAACCAGTAACATGCATTTATTACAATTTGAGAAGGCTCAATGCCACACTATATATTTCTATAATGAAATTTTGATCCCAAATAATTAACATAAACCCTTGGAAACATTAAAAAATTAATTATCATGAATAAAAAAAGTATATGAATTTTTATTATAGGTACACCCACCTTAATAATAGTTTTACCATCCTCGTGATGTTCACTCAGCCTCAATAGTGCCGAAAATGCCTTTTCTAAACTTCTACCAAGATTTTAAGATCCTATCTCATGCCATGGAATCCCAATAATTAATTAAAACAATTTATAATTAATTATTTCAATTAAATTAATGAGGTGTATAACCCAAAAAACTCAATGGTAATCACTATATAGAGATAGAGACATTCCAAAACCATGTAGATTCACCTAAAACATCACCCATTATTATGGTGAAAAATATGATGAAGAGGTAGGATACCATCAAAGCATCCCTCCATTCAACACCCCTGGATTAAAACTGAAGGGTGCTTTTCCTATAAAACATGGGCCTACCCTACTTTAAAAAAACTAGAAAATGGCCTTTTATTAGTACAATAATGAGGTTTTTAGTGTGACCACCACTCTTTTGGCTCGTTCACAACATGGAAAACCCATTTATTGGGGTAACCCCCTTACTATACACAATCATGGCACAATGAACCCAGGAAACAACATTAAAGTCATTTTCCCATAAAATTCCAAGCCCCGAGTTGCATCCTTACTTCCTCACGAAATGACACATGTGCTCTTATCCCCAATATAGCCTACAACATGTCTTTACAGAATGACACAAGGGTCATGGTGATACCAGTAAATCTTCTCAAATAATTCTATAGAAAATCTACAAGGGACCCTAATCCTTTTAATAAGGGGCACCTTCATGGTGAAACCCCTATAGGTTATTTCACATCACTCTTCATAATCACCTTTCCATTAGTAGAATACTAATAAAAATATAATTATGCTATGAATCCCTCAACCATGGGGTGAAATTCACCTGTTCAGTACTGTTTTGGGAATGATCCTCACCAGTCACAACTCGATGAGGATCCTATAGTCAAAATCAATAAAGGGGACACCTAGACCTCAATTTTACATTCACTAGATCACCCAAAACACATCCTAAGCCTCAACCCACATAAAAAAAACTCCTTGAGATTTCACAATGCTCAAAATCTTGATAAAAAACCTGATTATCAATACTTCCCATCTATATGAAAAAAATTAAAATTTTCTCTAAATTTCATAATGCAAAATGATGTGGACCTTTAAAAACTCCCCACCATGATTCTTCTTATCCTTGAGATGCAATAGTGGTCCTACAAATATAATTTCTGAATTATTGATAGAGATTATATTTTCATTATTATTATTATGTTTTCTAATGATTTAATCCCTAACAATTAATTAATGTGATCTTATTGGCATCATTTTATGATTTTTGGTGAGTTTTGAGACAAAATATGAAAATTGGTTAATTCTATAAATTTAACAGTTTTATGGAGCTTCTGTATTTCAAGAATAACATTTAAATTTTTTATCCAAATGGGGTGATTCAATTTTTTTATGCTTAATTGATTTGTGGGCTCCATTTTTTTATTATGTGCCAAGACCCAATTCTATACACAATGTCTTAGAAAAATCAATCAATTGGAGAAATTATTCTGGCAGGAATAATGTAACCAACCATATCAAATCAATAACATCTCATTATAACCACCATAAAATTATATTATTCTATATGGGTTCAAAATAATATTTCAAATCTATGGTTCACATGAAATTTCATTAATTAATAATCTTATTAAGGCAGCCTTTGAGAGAGTCCAAGTGGAGTGGGTGAAACTGTTTTTTGCGGCCAGAAAAAGTAATGATCATTGATTTGGACATATATTTATTTAAACCTATCCAAAGACTCTGAAATTTTTAGGGTATATATACAACTTCATTAAAAATATTTTATTAGAAGAGACCTCTATGTGTTTCTAGCATTTGGTGGGAAAAAATAAGCAAACTTTTGGAGGATAGAATCTAGAAGAGAAAATTTTATGTTCTTCGTTTTCTCTATTTTATTCATCTTATTTTTGTAATGAGTTATTATTATCCCTTATTAACAATTACCCTTACCATTTTAGGGTAAAATTATATGTGATTGGGGAATGATAGGTTTTTACTTTTGTAATTCTTTAGTTCTTTCACATAATTTTTTAAGATCATTTTCTCTCTTCTGTGAAATCGGTTTCAATTTCTTATAATGGTTTTTATTATCATGTAAGATTGTATTTGATTTTAGATCATGATGTATTTTTAATTTGGTAAATGATAAATTTCTCCTTGCACTAGGATCTGGTCTATATGTGATGGAATATATTAGTTCTTACTGGTGAAGTACTCAGTGATTGTCGGTACGTGTGTGAGGATTAGTGAACGTTCTTGGTTATTTAGGATAAACAAGACCTAGTTGGGAATTGACTAAGTCAATTGGTGGTATTCTCTACAACTCTATCACAAAATATAATGAGAGTAGACCAATCTTAGATTTTATTAAGGTTTATTCTCACCATTATTATTTAATTGAGGGGGTGAGAATAAGTGATTGTGTATTCTCACTTTTATCAACATTGCAGTAGAGAATTGGATGATTTGAACTATGATAGAATTACAATTGGAAAAAATGATCCTGAACTGATCACCATCTCATATAATAGTAATCAATCACTTGTTTTGTCAATTTTTTCTTTCACTTAATTTCATTTATTTGTTTAGTTTCATTATTGTCTTTTTAAAATCAAATAATTTCAAAAACGATATCTACTTATTTCTCTTATTTCAAGTGACAAACATGATTGTTGTGAACTACTCTCTGGAGACAACCTAGATTTAACATTATACTACATTTTAAATTAAGTAATAATTTTTTTTGCCACACCCCATGATAGAAACGTGTCAAAACTTGGTGTCATTGCTGGGGAGGTAGTGCAAACATTTGTTTTCTTATATTTCATGACTAAAGTACAAACCCTGACCCTTTCCCCATAGATCCTAAAATTAAATTAACATTGTTTAATATACTTAGAAGCCAGGATTTTCTATCCGAATTTGAGAGCATTTCTCATGTATACTTCTGTTAAACTTCAAGTGTTCACTCTGAGCCTATAATCATGGATGAAAACCAAAACCAAACACATAGAGACCTTTGTGCACTATAATTCCTTAATCAAAGTAATAAACTATTCATTCCAGTGTTACAATATGATTTTGAGATGAAACCTAATATGATTCCATTCCTCAAAAAAATTCATGTATTGGAAGGTGAAGACCTAAAAAACATATTAAAGAGTTCACGCATGTCTGCTCCTCTTTTAGACCCTGAGGAGTAGCTGAGGAATAGGTAAAGTCAAAGGAGTTCCCATTTTCATTGGAAGGAGCTTCTAAAGAATAGTTGTATGGATTACAACTAGGAGATTTTAATGATTGGAATGAATTGGTAAGATTATTCATGAAAATATTATTCCCCACCTCTAGAATCACAACTATTAGAAAGGAAATATATGCCATCATACAATTATATGGAGAAACTCTTTACGAGTAATGGGAGAGATTTAAGAAGATATGTGCCAGTTACCCACATCAAGAAATTTAGGAGCATCAATTTATTGTCTTGTTTTATCAAGGATTATTGGAAAATTATATAAACTTTCTAGATTAATCATATGGAGTCTCATTGAATGAAAAATCACTAGAATAAGCCAAGGTTTTTATGAAAAAAACTTCTCAAAATTCGCAACAATTTGGTACCAGATGTACGGGCACAAGAAGTATTCATGAGGTAAGAACTTCTCATACATAACCATTTTTAGAAACTAATTTTGAATAGATAACTAGTTTGGTGAGTTATATGGCCTCGAAACAAGTTGGTAACCAACAAGCACTGACTAATGTATGTGGTTTATGATCATCATCTGATCATTTCACTAACTTGTGTGCTGAAATAAAGGGAATGGAAAGTTGTTCAACATTATTTCATCCAAGTCAGTTCACAAAATATCAAGGATATAGAGAGCCTAACCAAGTCCAATATTGATTTTAAAATCTTCATAATCAAGATTGACCCCCGTACCAAAATTAGTTTCAAAACCAACCCCCATTCCAGAATCAAATCCAGAGCACACCACCATTTCAAAAAAAAAATTGTATAACCAGCCTTCTTACCAACAAACACCCACATTCTAGTGACCCTATGAGCATCCATCCACCAGTGCAAAACCTCCAATTCAAAAAAAACAACATAAATCTATTATTGATGGGCTAAAAGACGCTATAAAATATTTTTCCAGCAAGTTCTAAAGTCTCATGGACTTACTAACCAAAAACCCTGGAAAACAATCATCACAAACAATCCCAAACCCAAAATATAATTTTATCTTAATAACAATAATATGTGGTAATTAACTCCCACCACCAGCAACCATTGAGTCCAAAATAAGACCACTTGCATTAATGGAGAAGGAAGTCGTAAATTTGGAAAATTATGTTAAAATGCACTATAAAGACGAGAAGAAAGAGTAGGAAAAGGATATTTAAAGGAAGAAGATACAAGAAACACAATTTCAAAGGAAACAAAGGGATAAAAAATACATACCCCTACCATTTGTATCTGGGATGATTAAATCAAAGAGGTTGCAGGAAGAATCTCTTCAAAAAAAATTCTAGACATCTTCCAGAAAGTGGAAATCAATATCCCCCTGCTTGAAGCCCTAAAAAAAATCCAAAGTATGAAAAAAAAATAATGATATTTTCACCAAGAAGAGGATACTTTAATGGAATGATAGGATCAACATGGGAAGGAGTGTCTCAGCTCTTATCACACCACAGTTGTTAGCCAAATGTCAAGATCTAGGGATGTTTTCCATTCCATGCACTATTGGTTATTGAAATTTATATAATTATTTTTGTGATTTAGGTGATTAAATTAATGTATTTCCTCACTCTATATACACTTCTTTATAGATGGGAGACTTTAAACCCACAAGAGTAGTGGTCTAGCTTACAAATATATCCACAGTTTTCCCAACAAGAGTTTTAGAGGATATCTTGGTGAAATTCAAAGATATTTTATTCCGAACTGATTTCTATGTGCTGAATATGGAAGATGATAGGATCCCATCACACTCACCAATCATTTTTGGGAGACCTTTCTTGAATACAGAAAAAACCATCATCAATTTTTATGAAGGGATCCTCACCATGGAGTTTGGAGATAGCATTTTTCACTTCAATTTTTTGGAATCCATGAGGCACCCATCAACTGATCATTCACTCTTTATAATCTCCCATGATGTTGGTACTAATACCATTGAATAATAAGGTATGTTCCATGAATTATTATCCTAAGGTGATACCTCTTTAATTCAAAATATCAATGAATATGTGGATTCCAAAACTCCATGAGATTCTGATTTCATTTGGGAGGAAGACGTAAAATAAAATTTCTTTGATGATTTTTAAATGAAGAAGATGATGATATGATTTCTTATGTGCTGGATGTACACCTTTTGCATTTGGGGAACCTCCACTTAATTTCATCTCTTGACCAGCCCCTTGATTTGGAATTAAAACCACTCCCCAGTGATTTAAAATATGTTTACCTTATAGAGGGATATAAATTACCAATGATAATTGCTAATAATTTGTCTGAAACCGAAGAAAAAACTTTGATTGAGATTTTGAGAGAGAATTTACATGCAATAGGTTGGAGCTTAGGTGATATATCTGGAATCAACCCTAAAACATGACCACATATAATTCTTCTTGAGGTAGATGCCAAACCTATCAAACAAACCCAAAAGAGGTTGAACCCGACCCTAATAGAGGTTGTGAAGAAGGACATTGAGAAACTCTTAGAAGATGGAATCATCTATCCCATCTCAGATTCACAATGGGTTTTCCCCATCCATGTAGTTCCAAAATAAACAATCCTAACGATTGTGAGGAATGAGAAGAATGAATTAATCCCTGTGAGAATTCATAATAGATGGATATTATGCATAGATTTTAGGAACTTGAATCAGGTCACTCAGAAATATCATTTCCTAATTCCCTTCATTGACCATATTTTAGAGATATTGGTAGGGAGAAATCATTATTTCTTTATTTATATGGATTTTTGGGTTACTTCCAAGTACCTATTGCTCCCGTGGATCTAGATAAGACTAACTTTACTTATCCCTTCAACACTTTTTCAAAAAAAAGGATTCAATTTGGATTGTGTAATTCTCTAGGTACATTTCAGAGGTGCATGGTAAGGATTTTTTATGATCATTTTGAAGATTTATTTGAGGTTTTCTTGGATTATTTCATATTTTTTGGAAATTATTTTGACCAATGTTTAAAAAATATGGAAAAAGTTTTGAAAACTTACTTTGAAAAGAATATGGTTTTGAATTTTGAAAAGTGCCATTTCATAGTTGAGAGAAGTATTATCCTTGGGCATGTCATTTCAAAAAGGCGTAGAAGTTGATAAATTAAAAATTGAAGTCATAAATTTTTTTCCTTACCAAACTTTTGTGAAACATGTTAGATCATTTTAGGACATGTAGGATACTACAAAAGGTTTATCAAAAATTTAAGTAAGATTTATCTCCCTCTATCTAGATTACTTTTGAAAGATGCTTATTTTCATTTCAATGGTGCATGTAGGGAGCCTTTAATGTGGTGAAGTGGAGATTGATTACACCTCCAGTAATGCAGCCACCAAATGGGGAAGAACCATTTGAGAAACTTTGTGATGCTTCAAACCAACCAGTTGGAGAAGTCCTTTCTCAGCGAATTGAGGGCAGACCACAAGTCATTGCCTATGCCCAAATAATCATACATGCAGTCCAATTCAACATCACAATAATAGAAAAATATTTTTTATCATTTGTATTTTCTTTAGAAATATTTAAATCATATCTACTTAAAACTAAAGTCATTGTGTTTTCTGATCACACAACTCTTAGGTACTTGATGAAGAAGGTAGAAGCTAAACTAAGGTTAGTGAGATAGATGTTGACACTGCAAGAGTTCAACATAGAAATAAAATATAATAAGGGATATGATAACCATGTGTCTGATCACTTATGTAGACTACCCAACACTGATAAAGATGAAATTCTATATAGAGAACCATTTAAATATCACCTTCCAGGAGAGCAATTGTACTTTATTGAAGGTGAAGTGCCTTGGTATGCTGATATGGTCAATTATCAAGTAACATATTAGATCCCATATCATTTAAATTCCCACCAAATTCAAAATATTAAATTTTAATCTAGATATTATATCTGGGATGATCCATTTCTTTGGAAGATTTTCAATGACCAAGTGATAAGAAGATGTTTTCCATAAAGTGAAATTGATTCCATCATTAAGTTTTGTCACACTTTATCTTGTGGAGGCCACTTGGGAACTTAGAGGAAATCATGGAAGGTTTTATAATCTGGAATTTATTGGCCATCCCTTTTTAAAGATGCTCATGAATATTTCAAAAGGTGTGAAAAATGTCATTCTTCTAGAAATAGTTCAAAGAGACAAGAAATTCCTTAAAATCAACTGATTTTTTGTGAAATTGTTTATGTTTGGGGGATAGATTTTATGGGTCCTTTCCAAATTTCATTTGAAAATTATTATATCTCACTTTTTGTTGATTTTATTTCCAAATGGGTGGAAGAAAAAGCCACCAGGACTAATGATGCTAAAGTTGTTTGTGATTTTTTCTGGACTAACATATTTTATAAGTTTGGAGTTCCCAGAGCCATCATTAGTGATCAACTGACTCACCTTTGTAATAGGATAACAAATTATTTACTAAAGAAGTATGGGGCACATCATAAAACATCAACTCTATATCATCCATAGACCAATGGGCTAGCTGAAATGTCCAATAGGGAAATCAAAGTAATTTTGGAAAATACTGTTAATCAGAACCGGAAAGATTGGAGCCAAAGGTTGGAATATACATTATGGGCTTACACGACATCCCAGAAAAACCCAATTTCAATGAGTCTATATAGGTTTATTTATGGGAAAAGTTTTCATCTTCTAATGGAATTAGAGCATAAGGCATATATGGCTATGAGAAAAATGAATTTGGATCTTGAAAGTGCTATAAAAGAAAGAAGATTTCATTTGCAGGATTTGGAAGAAATTAGACGGGAAGATTTAAAAAATTTAAATATTTACAAATAAATAACAAGAGTGGATCATGACAAGTTGATCCAATGAAAAACATCCATCCTGGAGACATGGTGTTGTTATTCAACTCAAGACTCAAGTTGATGATAGGTAAACTTCATTCCAGGTGGTAAGGTCTATTTATAGTAACTAATGTATATCCTATTGGTGTTGTGCATATTGTGAAGTATGGAGCATAAGATCTATTCACTGTTAATGGACATTGGTTAAAGAAATTCCATGGGACCATTCTATCAGATTCAGTGGAGGAGACCACACTCCTCCAACCTATCTATCAATAAAGTACACCAGGTCACACCTCTCATTTACACTTTCTTTTTGATGTGATTCATTTTTCAAATATTATTACATGTCAAATCTATTTGATTGCATTGTGGACCCTGCCTCATTTAAGTTTTGGGGAGGGAAACTTTTTATTTTTGGATTTTTTTTGTTTCTCTACCTATTTTCAAAAAAAATTGTGTGTTTTCTTATTTTTTGTGTGTTTATTTTTCAATTTTTACATTTTTTTGAAACTTTATAGTAGAAATGATTATATTTTACATTTTTGAAACCCATTTCCATGACTTAAATAATTTATTCCATGAAGCTCAGCTTAAATGAATGCTGAAAATGACTTAGTTTCAAGTTCAAATCTTTAGAAATTTCATGAAAAGTACTCTGATTTTTAAATCCCATGCCACATATCACTATCTATATATTTGAAATCACTTTATTTTAAGGATTTTAAACCATTGTTTTCATATTATTTACATTCACCTCACTTATTGAGTGAACCAAATCATGCCTGATTTAACCAGAATTTGATTTATTCCTATCAAAACTTGAGGGTTTGAGGTGTTTGTGTTTTGAATGATTAAGGAATTTATTTGGTTTTAAAGCCCCATTTTTAAAATAATCCTTTTCATTCTGGCCTAAATTATACATTTAATCTTTTTAACACTTAGAATCCATGAACAACCTATTAGGTTAGCAACATTACAATCCAATTTTCCCTATCCAACCTACTCTTGAAGTGAAATGGCATGATCTAGTTAAACTTTAGTGTGGGGGAAGATGTATTGTCTTATGCTACAACATTTTGAGATAATTTTTGTGGAAAATAAAATTATAAGGATATGATCTTGCTGATGAGAAATAAATCATTCTTTTTAGAGATGTACCTTTTCTGGAGATTTCAAGAAAAAGAGAAGTCGTGCCTTTATGGATCTTCTAATGGAGGAAGAATGCTATGCCTATCTAGAGCTTTCAATAAAAATTGTGTTTGAGAAGAATAAAATGTTTCCTAATGAAATTATTAATGGTTTGAAATTTCCTTTAGATCACATGATTATGGAGGATATTTTCAACTAAGGGGATTGAGGACGAGACTGTATTTGATTGAAAATCAGATTAATGAAATTTTTCTTCAAAAAGACCCAAGCCCTCCTTATTCGGCCTCAGAATTTTTCACTTATAAATCCTACCAACCGAAAGCCACATAACAACCCTGAAATTTCTTCATGATAAACACATTTCCTTAATTCACATATATTGGATATGTATTAATTTATTAAGCATATGGTGACCCTTGTATGAGTTTAGATGAGAAAGAGATTACTGAAAAACTAAAATTTGAGTGATGAGTGAAAATGAAACTGAGGTAAGTCTTTTGTGTACATGGGAGGTGGAAAAAAAGAGGAAATATATTAAATGATTAGAAATTAAGAACTTGAAATTATGGTTTTTTAATAGGCATGATATCTTTTGTTTCTTGTTTTCAAATGGGTGGATCTTATGGGCATGTGTTTTGAATTTTCTTAGATTTGATTTTGATTCTAACTTGTCCAGGAGTCCAAGTGATAAGTGTGGGGGGATTGATAGAGATAATATTTTAATTATTATTAATATATTTTTCATTGATTTAATACCTACTAATTAATCAATGTGAGTGTATTTTCATCATTTTATTATTTTTGGTGAGTTTTTAGACAAAATATGAAAATTTGTTAATTCTATAAATTTAACAGTTTTATAGAGATTTTGTATTTCGGGAATGAATTTTACAATTTTGATCTGAATGGGGTGATTTATTTATTTTAGTCATAATTGATTATTGGGATCCTTTTTTTTCTTCTGGACCAATACACAATTCAACAGACAATTTCCTAGAAAAATAAATCAATTGTAGAAATTATTTTGGCCGACAGAATGGACCCCACCATATCAAATCAATCATATCTCATTATACTGACCTTTAAATTAGGTTATTTAATTTTATTTCTATATAATAATTCCAATGTATGGTTCAAATTAAATTTCATCAATTAAGAAGCTCAATATGACTGCTTTTATGAGTCCAAGTGGAGTGGGTGAAACAATTTTTGGCGGATGGAAAAGTAATGATCATTGATCCGGCCGTATATTTCCTTAAACCTGTCATAATTCATTGTAATTTTGAGTTTTTATAGAAAACTTCATTAAAAAAATTTTATATGAAGATACCTTAGTGTTTTTATGGAGGATATTGGGCAAAACAGAAGAAATCATCTAGAGGAAAGATTCTAGAGGAGAAAATTTTCATTTCATTGTTTTCTCTATTTTATTCTTCTTAGTTTTGTAAAAAGTTATTATTATGCCTTATTAAAAATTAACCTTACCATGGTGGGGTAATGTTCTATGTTATTGGGGAAGGAGAGGTTTTTTCTTTTGTAATTATAGAGTTCTTTCACTTAATGTTTTAAGATCCTTTACTCTCTTCTTCAAAATAAGTTTCAATTTCTTATAATGATTTTTATTGTCATGTACGATTGTATTTGATTTTAGATTATTTTGTTTTTATTTCTTGGGTCAATGATAAATTTCTATCTCCACTAGGATATGGTCTATATACTATATAGTATATTAGTTATTAGTAGTGAAGTACTCAGTGATCCCTGGTACGTGTCTAAGGAGTAATGAATGTTCTTGATTTTTTGGGATAAAAAAACCCGATTGGGAATTGCCTAAGTTAATTGAGGGTATTTGATACAACTCTATCACACAAAGTAAGGGGATTAGACCAATATGATATTTTATTAAGGTTTATTCTCACCATTATTATTTGACTAAGGTAGTGAGAAGAAGCGATTGTGTATTCTCAATTTTATCGACATTACTGAAGAGAATTGGATGATTTAAACTGTGATAGAATTAAAATTAGAAAAATGAACCTGACCTGATCACCATATCATATAATAGTAATAAATCACTTGTTTTATCAATTTGTTCTTTCTCTTAATTTATTTTCTTTGTTTATTTTCATTATTGTCTTTTTAAAATAAAACAATTTCAAAAACAATATGTACTTATTTCTCTTATTTGAAGTGTCAAACATGACTGTTGTGCACTACTCTATAGAGAAAACCTAGGTATACCATTATAATACATTTTAACTTAGGTAATAATTGTTTTTTCATATCCCATGATAGGAACATTTCACTTAACTCAGCAAAAAATTCACAACAAACTCACCACTTTCTATCCATGAATGTTGAATGAACTTCCACTGTATAAAACCAAGAATCATGGAGCATGAGTAATAAATATTCAAGATATTGACCCCTCATTATCACTCATAATGAGTTCAAAATCTACAAAATGTATCTATCCCAATTCATTGAGTCCTCATTAAGAAACTCATTTGTAATATTATAGTCCTCCCCACCAAAATAATTCACCCACAAAGGTTGATTCTATGTCTTTGGTCTCCCCACTGTAGGAACCTCCTTAAAAGACATATTTTTATTAGTCCATAGACAAACAATATGTGGTATCCAAATCATCACACCCAATTCCATGAAAAACTAGTTAGTTCTCCTCTAACCAACCTTTCATGAAAACACTCAACCTCACTCACCAATGTGCTATTATGTTTCCTGATCATGATGAATTAAAACTTAGAGGAATTATATAATCATATGAATTCCCAAACATAATTCCAATTATGGAAAATGATTTAATTCAACGTTTTAATTCTCAAGCAACCAAATCTTTTATCACACTCCACCCATGAGCATTGATACATCTTTGATTTGACTCACTCTTTGATGACAACAAATTCCATTCGAATATTGATGTCAATAGTTAGATCTCACTCAAAAAAATATGAATCTTGAATATGGTGTTAATCAAGGAACAATATCATGTCAAATATTCCCACAAAACAACCTAAAAATGTTATCATAACTATCCATGACCAATCCAACCACATCCAGGACCATTCTAGTATGAGGGTTATACCTCTATGAATGATATGATGCTCCCCACCATTATTGTGTTCTTATATTCACACCACCTAAAAAAAACTCGGCCTCCAAACATAATGATGTATATATCAGAAAACGAAATGAATGGACAAGAATGTCTCTCTTATATTTGAGAACCAGTATAAAATTCTATCCACTACTAACCCATAACTCACTGGGGATGTCATCCACAATATCCACAAAAAGTAACCCAAATGAGGGTTAAATCCTCCAAATTAAAATGGTGTTCTCATCACCACATGTATTACCTTACCATTCTCCTCAATTATAAAATTCTATGGATTCCTACACCACACATGAGTGAGTACTATAGAGACACATTCACATATCCTGATATCCCCGGTCATGATGCAAGACTGGATTGATCATTCCATCATAAACTAATCCATAATTTATTTTTCCTCTAACCATATAGAGACACCTTATTATTCTTATATAAAAACCTAAACTACCCAGAATATAAGTATTTCATTGAATCCTCCATTTCGTGTCCCATACACAAGTAATTTCTAATTCAAAACCCAAATAGGAACTATACATAACCAGCATTCAGTTTTGATTATTCATAGAGTATTTTTCATAAAAATAAATGAAAACACTTTATAGTAACACAAAACGATATCAATAAAACCCCATGATTTTTTTACCAACTTATAATGAGTGTATTTGGAATTCCCATCTCTTTCTCCTACAACTGGTGATATCTTGACCTCAAATAGATCATAGAAAACTACATACCTTCATTCAAATGATCAAAGAAACCATCAATTAAATGTAAATGTTATATATTATTTAAATTAACCAACTTAGAATTTTGTTATTTTATACAGAACCATAATACTCAGTTATAATTTTTGGAAATTCATATTTGTTCCTCCCAAAGAGAAACACGTAGTTGAATAAATAAAATTTCCTACTAATCCCCCAATAAAACCATCAAGATTCACTACTCTACATTTTCCATGTGATACAAAGATAATGAGAGAAGAATCTTTACAAGAAATAATTTAATGAATAAATCTATATATCCCCATGGTGTATAACTAGTGAAGAGAATCAGAGAAACACCAGTGAAATATTCTACCACTTTTGATAGCTAAAATTGACTCCCCAAATTTTTTAATCCAAGAACCAAACATGGAAATAACCATGTTAATGATCTAAGGAAATTAATATATTTTAAATATAAAATATAATTAATTTTCTACTATCCCCATAAAATTTACACAATACAATTAAATTAAGTAAAAGATATTCTGCATTTTATAGAAGTAGATGTGGTATTTGGATAATAAAATCCAATCCATTCCAATTATAAAGTTTTATACATTTTTATCAAGAACCAAGACATCCCTTAGGATCTCAACATAACTAATAAAAATTGGATATTATTGACACATGAATACCCATTATACCCTTTCTCTAATAGGTAAATCAATATTCGAGGAACATGACATCAATTCCATTCAAAATATCAACATGTCAAATACTCTTGAAAATATTAATGAATAAGATGTCTATTATAAAACATAGAAGAGACCAAAATAGTCATAATTTCATGCCCCACTAGAAAAATATACCACAATGAGGGGAGAGAGATAATGGCTACTAGAGTCCTTCCTCTAGTAGGCCCCGTGTTGGTGACTAGCACTGAGGGTATATAAACAGGAACATAGGAGGAATTACCATCTATGTGAAACATGGAGAAGAGTGATAGATAATATACATACAAGAATCAACACCAAATCAGAAATATATATAAATAAATTTTAATTGAAAACATGAAATGTCATATAGTACTATAACAAATGATAATAAAAATACAAGAACAAAAAGAAAAAGATGACATCAACCACAAATCCCAAACAGCTCCTGTGAAACCACAAGCTATTAATATCCATCCATATTTCCAACCTACACAAGATGAACTGATAAATAATTTATATATACGTAGGTTGAGAATTATAGTATACTCATTAAGATCCTCCAAGATCCTCTTGAGTAAAAGAAAAAAAATCATGTTAAAGAATAATGAAAAATAATGAAACTAACTAGTCACCTAAATAGGTATACTAAGTTCCCAAACTCACTATATCTAAATCTCACCAAGTATAACATACAAAAGAGTATATAATATATTAATGAAACATCAATTATACCCTTTCTCATGCTTACCTATTGGTTTTCCACTCTTCCCCTACGTTGCACGTCCTAAGCCATCTCTCTCAAAAATAAGCTAGACCAAAGACACATGGGAAAGACATAACAACATGCACCTAATGCATCACATAATCATATCATCCAATACATGTATCTTTATATAGTAACCGGGTAGTTTTTGAGATCCAACATAGCTTATATGGCATGTATCATACATCAGGTATTATACCTCAAGCCATTATATCTCATACACCAAGTAAGTACCACGATCCATCACATCCGATATACGTCGTACCTATAATAATCATTTGGATACTATATTCGATAATACACATGTTTGAAATAACCAAAATCCATCACAACCATCTAAAAACATTTATAAGAAAAATAACCATCGTGCATACCATCAAAATTAACTACTAAGAGAAATGATCAGGGAAAGATGAGGTTGTCATCCATCTATCCCCCTATTGGGATGTCGGGGAAAATAGCCTACTTGAGTCCATTGAGTGCCTGTCCCCCTAAATGACATGGGTAGAGAAGTGTATGAGATCAAATAATAGACATGATATAATATATTTCATAACAACACTGTGGGTATAACCTAGTCTTAGACTAAACTACATCCAATGTATCTTGGACTCTTGACTGCCACTGCTAAGACTATATTTACTATAAGAAATCAAGCAATTAAAAGATCTACATTAAATTACATATTTATTTTTTAAGTAATTTATTTTAATTAATTAACTAATTAACCATTAATTAACCCTTAATAGTTTTATAAATTACATTAAATTATTCATCAGAGTAAAGTCCATGACATACAAGAATAATCCAAACTCAGTCCACAGTTTCTCAAGAGTAACATCTTTTCAGTATTTCATTCCAGCATCAACCAAACCCATGTGTTAAATATTATTTAATACATTATTAACATCATTACATAATATAGTATCTCTAGGAAAACCATCCTAAGCTACACCAAAAGGAAACATGCAACCACGGAAACCCATCTTCCTCATGCAGTGGGGAAAGGAATGAGGATAAAACAAACAACCCAACCATCATCCCTTAAAAAGATTCAAAAGAGAGTATTGTAACTCTCAGTATCACATCAATGAGTAAGGAATGATTTAACCCATTACATAATCTTAATTTCCATCCCTAACACCCACATGAATATCTCGATCCATATCACCATCAGATGCATCAAGTTTTTCCACATTATCCGAGCCTCGTAGCCCACATCACATCAACCACCCCAGGATCATATCACAATCAGGACTCAATTCCCCAAATCACATCGCATAGAGAAGATCACATCCAGACCAAATCATAAAAATAAGAACGAAATAATAAATTATATATAACTTGGTAATATAGGACCTCAAAACAAGTCATCCATCCTTTTTCACACAAATGATCTCTCACAGTGCCAAAATTTAGTCACCCGGCCTTCACGATCAGAGGGGAAACTCATACCATGGAAACTATAATTATCCCACATACAATTCTTATTAAATATTGAATTAACTAATTCATTATACACATGTTCAAACTATGTGAAACCTAAGTCATCAAGATATAACAAACTGATAAATTAATGAAGCAATTAATTTAAACATATTTCCAAGCATCCAACGAGTTTTATAAAACTGTGAAAAGTACCATTCTCATTTAACATGAATTTTATTTATTATAAAAAATAATCATAAACATGGTTCACATTATTTATCAATTTCATTAATCACATAGAAGGCCGTTTTCAATTAAACATTCATAGTCACATATATTTGATTATCATTAAATTACAATAATCACCAAATTAAAAATATTCCTCATATTTAATTACTCTTAAGAAAATTAATTATCAATTAATTATATATTGATGTTATTTACCAATTTTTACATGATACTACAAGAATAAGAACATTCTAAAAATCATATCATATATATCTAACTTGTTATAAAATCAATAGGCAACCCACCGTAAAGGTATAAAGTATCAATAAAGACATGTGATCACGATCCAGTTTCTTTAACTCAGTTCCATATTTAATGGGTAAATTTCATTTAATTCAAAAGTATAAAGCATGATAATGTTAAGATTGCACATAAATAAAAGATAAGCAAAAAATCTCTTACCTCAAAGATATATTCATTCTTCACACAAGAATACTAACGTTCCATATCCTGATAACCACTCCTGAAAGAAGATGAATCCCTCCAAGTATGTTGTGGAACAAATTCATGACCAAGAAACCAAGGAAACCCCATTATAAACATGGATGATGATCCACCATCCCATGATTTGAAGAAATGGTATGAAATGGGACCAATGAAGAAGAACCCTCTATAAAATGAAGAAATAACACACCTTAGATCGTCCTAGATCAAATATAGAAAGACAAGAATTGATCCCTATCAAAGGATTCACAAAATGTTGAAGGGAGGGCTGCTAGATTACATATAATTGGGAGAAACCATAGGTTTTGAGGAAAAAACTGAGATGCTATAACTTTTATAGGAGTGTTTTATAGGCAATTTACATGGAATGTTACCCTTAAAAATTTAGTAAATGTTAGGATTCATGTTTCTCCAAAAAACACATTACCTAAAAGCATTTAATCTTGAATATTTACTCACTATGAATCTCCCCATGAACCATCGTCACCAATCCATGAACTGAATATACATGATGTGAAATACTTACATGTTGTGTATTCTCTATGCATCTAGTTTTCAAAAGCCAAACCCATCTTGACTCACTCTAACCCTCCTACAAGCACAAAAATCTTTTTAAACACACAAAGGGTTAGAATACATGGATCCAAACCCTTAAATTAGAAACCCATCAAAAAACTCTCATCCTCTAGAATACAAAACCAAACCAAAGAGTAAAAAAAAGGATCATCCAAACAGCTACCCTGTGAGATACTTATGAAGGATCTCACCATCTCAAGAGCTCAACCACATTGTAAAAGGAAAAATATGAAACCATACAATAAGAGGAAACCATATCATAAACCAGAAAGTTCAACATCCATAAGGAAAAAATGTTACAAGAGGAGATAAACTTCAAACAAATCAGGTTACTGAGTGCACATTTGTGACTCACATTCCTAGGTACTCTCTTACAAGCCACCACGTCACTGAAAGACTCATGGAAAAAGAATATCATGCCTACAAAACACATTCTCCTAGAAGCTCTAGATCACCACAAGCTACTTCTCAAAGGTCACATCATCATCAACATTGATGTGACCCCAATGAATGAAATTAGGGTCATCAAGATGATATCGATGAAGTTTTTATAAGTGAAAAACACCGTGTATCTAGATCATATGTAGGGGAATTTCTATATAATATTCCACTCCTCCAACATGATCTGACACCTTTAAATTCCCAATAAATATAGGATAAATTATATAACCATGAAAAAATCATCACTTCCCATGATGAGCAGTCACCTTTAGAAATAAATGATCTCCAAAATCAAACTCAAGAGGTCTCCACATATGACCAACATAGGATTTATGATAATTTTGAGCTGTCATCATCTTCTTGAGAATTACCTATACACACCCTATTGAATTATATACAAGTTCCAGCCTGATAATTTTCCCCCTCCAACCTCAATTCAACACAATAGAGAACTGAAGGTTTAGGAATAAAAATATTCAAATGGATCAATACTAATTGTGGAGTAGAAACTATTATTATAACAAATCTCGACCAAGGGAAGGCTCTTCATCCATGGATCACCAAAATATAAGACACAAGAATGAAACATGTATTCAAGAGTCTGGATGTTCTGCTCTGTATGACCGTTTGTATGAGGATGAAAAGTAGTGATGGGGAAAATTTGATAATGAAAATAATACTGGAGATAAATCCACACCATGTAGGTAAAACAAGGATCCCAATCACAGATTATCATCCTCATGACCCTATAAAGTCGCCCCACCACCTCTAAATACTACCTCGACAAAACCTCCAATAAACTCGACTCTCTTATCACTATAAAGTGGAATGATTTCATAAAATGAACCACTATCACCCATATGAAATAATAGCCTCCCTGATCTCAATCTTAACTATTAATTAAGTCCATCGATATGTATTCACACTTCTAATTGGGAACATTTAATGTATATAGAAATCCACTGAGAACAAGGTGCTCGACCTTCACCTTATAGAATACCAAACACTGAGAAACAAACTCTTTAAATGCATGATTCAAAATAGGATACCAAAAATGACCTCTCAAATCGTGATACATCTTTATCACCCTAATTTATATCACCAAAGTTGAACTAAGGAACTCATTGAGAAACATCTCACACATCTCAAATGGATTGAAATAAATTCTTTGGAATGATACTCACTGTTTTCTATCATTAAAACAACCATCAGGGGAATTGCTAAAAACCACTTGGTCTCTTTAGAATAATACATCAGAATCCCCCAACTGGGACTACTATAACTACCACACCAAAGATTGATACACTATTGTAAGGACCCAAAATTTTGAATAAATTTTGTTTCCTAACTTTGTGTGTTATTTTATTTTATAATCAATAAAACTATTTCATTTAATAAAATGAGTATAATTAAAATAAGACCATTGGGTTTCAACTATTATATGACCGTTGGTCAATAAGACCATTGGAAACTAAATGTTACGATTATTGTCTATAAATACAAGTGATCTGGATTAATTAATATAGAAAGAAGATTCGATGGCACCATCCAGTAGTCTCGGGCCGATCGAAGCCCATCTGATGGAATTCGAGAAGGAGGTATCACCTTTGGGCTTTACTCTGGACCAAACCCAAGCCAAAATTCATCGTGTGAAGCTGGAACAGAATCGCCTTCACGAGAATTTCAAGCTGATAGAAATCACTACTCAGGCAATGTTGGCCGAGCCACCCTCAGATTCTCTCACCTTAGCACACCTTACACTTATTTCCTATGCTGGTTTTATAAGGGTCTATGTAATGAGACCATAACTGCCTTGTGTAATCCTTTGGGATAAATAATATTGTGATTTCTTCTTATGGTGAAATTTGTGAATTTTCAAATGTCCAGATAAAAATAGGATGTATATTATTGATGAATTTTGGAAAAAGTATATTTCATAATATTTATGTAAACTTTAAATAATTAATGATGTGTAATGATTTTCAAAAAATGGTCTTCTAGAAATGTATTCAGTAAAAAATTTACAGTCTAATAAAATCAACTTAATTTTTGATGAATAGTAAATTATGAATAGTGATTTTATTCTTAGGATTAGTAATGTGACCAAATGGATTAGTAATCCCACTTAAAGAAAGTATTAATATAATTTAGTCACCTTGATTAAGTAATGTGATTCAATAAAATAGGTAAATAACTGTTTCAAAAATTATTGGTTAAGTATTAGTTTTTTTAGGTGAATAGTGTTTTTTATTTAAAAATTAAATTAAAATTATTTAGAAAATTATTTCATAAAATGGAGTTTATTTTTGAAATCAGAGCATCAATATTTGGTTAAGGTGAAATTTTGGGATTTTTCTGAGAAAGTTGAATTTCTAGTGAATAGTGTTTTTATTTAAAAATTAAATTAAAAATATTTAGAAAATTATTTTCATAAAATAGAGTTCATTTTTGAAATCAGAGCATTGATATTTGGTTAAGGTGAAATTTTGGGATTTTTCTGAGAAAGTTGAATTTTCAGTGAATAGTGAAAATACAGTTTTTGAGTTTCGGGTGTTTAATGACATCATTAAGGATGTAATAATTATGAAATAATTCTGGTCAACTTATGAATAGTAAGATATGGTATTAGTGTTCCCAAGTGGCCAATACCATGGTCAAATACCATGGGCAAGCCCATGGTTTTTCCAATACCACCGATGAGGTGTCCCTTGGCAATTAATGCTTTGTCCCTACACTTCTCCTATAAATACCAAGAATTTTCCTCATTCATTTCACTCCCAAATCCACCTAAAAGAAGCTCTGGTCTCATTTCCTCCCATGGTGCCCCCAATCCCTCAAGTTCATGACCTTCGAGTTTTAAGAGTTACATTTTAATGTAAGGGATCCTACCTCTCTCTTTCTTTTCAAGTACTCACATTTATGTCATTTATTTTAAGCCCCATGTTCTTTTGTTGGGGGTGTTATTTTATATTCATATTACTATCCTTTTAATTTTCAAATAATGAGATACCCCCTCTTGCTCTCATCGTTTCATTTTATGAATGTTTAAGTGGCGTCGTTAGGCTGCCGAATTTTTGTAAGGCATTCTTTCACTCTTCCCATTTTCAAAGTTCTACCTTCATGTCAAGTCTTCCAAGTTCCTTTTTTCCATGTTGGGGTATGATCTCTATATTCATCATACCGTCATTTTATGTTCACATGATGAGAGACCCTATTTAATCTCATCAATTAATATTTTTGAAGTTTTAAGTGATGTCGTTAGGCTGCTGAATTTTTCATAAGAGAAATCTTTTTTTGTCTTCCTTTCAAGTTTTTCATTACATATGGTATGTCCTAAAAATTTCATTACCATGTTCTTATATCCTTTATATTCTGTCCCTATACTTTTTTTATGGATCATTTATGAGTGGGTGACCCATGTCCCCTCTCTTTTAAATATTTTCTAAAACCCTGTAACATAGCCATTATGCTGCAGAATTTTCATCTCAAAATGTCTCTCTCTTCTTCTCAAATTATTTTATTTTATTCAGTGAATATTCAAAGATCATTCTTCTATAGGGGTATTCACATATATATCAAAATTTCATATTTTAATTCTGGGATTTACATACATGAAACCCGCTTTCCTTTTTTGTGGGTTTAAAGTGAAATAAAGATCATGTCTTTAAAGCTGTTTTTAAAATGTATGATTATGAAATGAAACCCATTTCTTTTATGTTATATGGGTGTAATGAGCCGCCAATTTCTCATTGTATTTATAGCTCAACAAGTTATTACAAGGCCTTAAGAAACATCCCCAAGATTCCAAAGGCTGGCAATAAATGCCGAAGGGTTTCAAATACAATTGGGGGACGATTCAACCTTTAAGAAAATAAACCCATCCATTAACCCTTCACTATATGATTCATGAAAAACTGAATACCAATAAACCACTTAATTTATAATAAACCACATCAAAGTACACAACAAAAGAAGACTAAACCAGACTTCAAAGTACACAGCAGAAAGAGAACAACACAAGACTCCCAAAAGATACCACAACTCAGTGGTCCACAAGTTCCAAGCTCCACAGCATCTCCCAAACATCACCACAAGACACTAGTAATGAGATGCTTTACCTTTACCTATGCCTCGGAATACAACATCTGCAAAATCACCAAAGTTCCAAAGCAGGGGTGAGTATAAAACTCAGTAGGTTTTCCCCAATGACTTCCCTACTCACGCCACTAGGATAGAAGAGTTATCCACATTTATATAAAAAGAGTTTATATAAAACATTTTCACCAAATGAGTTTATAACTAAATATAAACTAGTTTTCCAAAACCATACATGCTCAAAAGTATCAAAGTGCAATCTAAACCGGATTTTCCAATACGTTATTTTTCCATAAAAATAACCAAACAAGTTTCCAAACCGTTTCACAAACATCCCGTTTTGGCATACCCAACCATTTCACAAACCCGTGAAATCAACCATGCATGCATCCTTATGATAGTTCCATACTCATGAGCGGTCTCTTGTCGATCTACCAAGTCATCACAAGGTAATTATTTCCCATGTTCCATTACACCTTTGGCACCGAGCACAAGGCCATATTTCAACCAAGCCTCGTACATATAGTTACCATCGTGCCATTAAACATTTGGCACCGAGCACAAGGTCCTATTTCAACCAAACCTCGTACAATGCAATATGAACACACACCACACATTACCAAAAATCATGCCAAAATAACCCTTCAATAAAACACCTTTTATTGAAAACCATTTTCCCATCAAAACCAAGTGTGTTCAACCAATTCAAACCATTTCAATAAAACTCACTTTTTATTGAAAACCAAATCCATCAAAATAATTTCAATCACAAAACATATGAATAAAACAATCCTCTTTATTGAAATCCCATTTCTCATCAAACCATTTAAAATTTCAGAAATTTTATAATTTAAAATCAACAATTTAAATTCAAATAGCCAAATCACTTTGCACAACAATTTTCCAAGATTTTACAATTTCTTCAAAACAATAAATTATCACTAAAGAATATTTATTCCATGCTTTTCACAATCAATACCATTAAAATAACCAATTTGAAACTAAGCCAACCCATCCTAATGAGAGGAGTCGAGAGTGAAGAAACCTACCTCAACAAAAAGGCGAAACCAAGCAACGGACGAAGAACGCGCAAGAACACCTGGTCAAATATCCAAGAACCCTCCTTAGATCTCTTCTCCTAACACAAACAAGACCAAATCTAGTCATATTAGGTATCCAAACACTTATATATACACATAATGGGTGTAGATCTAAGAAACCGGGAGAATAAAAGGAGTAGATCTATGTAGATCTAAGAAACCATTCAAGAACAAAGGAGAACGATCACATAACTCAAGAATCCAGCTTCTATTATACAAGAGAAGCCTTCAGATCACCTCCGGAATGATGGGAGAACCCTCTTTGAACTTAAGAGAACCAAAATCCTGAGTTAGGGCCTCTTATGAGCTTTAATGAAGCAATTAGAGGCAAAACGAGTTAGATCCACAATTTAAGGATCTAATTTTATGTGACCGCATAGTCAGTCCGCACGGTTTGACAAACCATGTGCTAACCGTGCATTAGCTACTACCTCAGCCACCCTTTTCGCATAGTTTGTCCACACTATTAGACAAATTGTGCGCCTACCATGTGGAAGCCACTGCCTCTCATACCAACTCCGCACAGTTTGGCCACACAGTTTAGACAAACCGTGCGCCTCCCGTGCCACTTCCCTTTTTACCCCAAAACTCATTCCAAGTTCTCCCAAATCTCCCATTTGACACCATTAAATTTATACCCATTAAAAGCATTAATAAAGGGTTAAATAATAAAAATAGGGGGTACTAAATTCTCCCCACCAATGGACTTTCCATCCTCATAAAGTAGAAAAACATCACTTTCCTGAAAGAGTTCTGGACACTACTCCTTCATTTATTTCTCGCTTTCCCAAGTCTCTTCCTGAATCTGACCATGTTGCCAAAAAAACACACACTAGACCGATGATTTTCCCACACAAGGCTTTCTCTTTCCTATCCACAATCCGTACGAGGATATGTATCAATGAAGCATCTGGCTCTAGGTCAACGTGATCCCTCTGATCACATGGTCAGGATTGGGTTGATACTTCTTTAACTGAGATACATGGAACACATTATGCACCGAACTGAACCATGGTGGAAATGCCAACCAATATGCCACCTCTCCAAACCATTCCAGTATCTCAAAAGAGCCTATATAACAAGGAGATAATTTTCCATGCTTCCCAAAACGATGATGTCCAAGTCTTGGAGAGATCCTCAAGAAGACATGATCACCCACAACAAATGTCAACGGTCTGCAATGGTGATATGCATAAGATTTCTGATGACATTGAGCCATCTCCATCCTCTTTCTAATCAACTGAATCTTCTCCATTGTTTCTTGGACAAGGCTCATCCCGACTAGTGAAGTTTCACTAGTTTCCACCCAGCATAGTGGAGAACGACAAGTACGCCCATACAATGATTCAAACGAAGCCATATGTATCGAGACTTGATAGATTTTATTGTATGATAACTCTACTAAGGGTATATGCTCCTCCCATGAGCCACCAAAGTCCATTACACAAGCCCACAACATGTCTTCCAACGTTTGTATCGTCCGCTCAGATTTCCCATCTGTCTGAGGATGATATGCCGTACTCATCGTCAACTGAGTCCCCAGGGCTTGCTGTAATGATTTCCAGAAATGAGATGTGAACCTCAAATCTATGTCTGAGACAATATACACTGGTACACCATGCCTCTTTACCACTTCTTGGATATAGATTTTTGAAAGATTCTCCACCATATGGGTTTCATGAATCGGGATGAAATGGGCCGACTTGGTTAGACGATCCACTATCAACCAAATGGCATCGTGTTTCCGAGCCATTCTTGGAAGAATTGTAACAAAATCCATTGCTATCTGATCCCATTTCCACACTAGGATAGGTAAATAATGTAACATACTAGCTGGCCTATGATGCTCTGCTTTAACCTACTGACAGGTTAAGCATTGCGAGACGAACTCGGCCACCTTCATTTTCATGCCGCTCCACCCAAACTGCGCCTTTAGCACCTTATACATCTTCTGTTTACCCGGATTTAAAACCCATCTTGAATGGTGGTAAGCATTAAGGAGTTGTTCCTGAAAAACTATAGGTACAATCATCCGATCTCTGAAACACAAAACTGCACCCGCTTCCAGTTTCCAGCCATCAATGGTCTCCCCACCATTGAGTTTTAAACTCATTAACAGACATTTGACATCATATGTTTGTGCCTCTATGACCACTTTTACCAGATTAGGAACAAGCGTAGCTGAAAAGAAAACCGCAACATCACCTCGGTTTTCACATTCCACATTCATTTCGTCTAAGACCAACATCAACTACCATTCGTCTGAAGCTTCCTTTGCTAACTAAGCATACGAATTCCTGCATAATTCATCAGCCACCGAATTTCCCTTACCCGGTGTATTCATTAAGTCAAAGTTGAACATTTGAAGATACTCCATCCATCTCCTCTGCCTCAGATTCAAATCACACTGTGAGAAAATGTGTTTTGAGCTTTTGTGATCTGTAAACACAGTAAATTTTTCACCAAAGAGATAGTGTCTCCAAGTTTTCAAATCATGGACGGCTGCAGCTAACTCTGAATCATGTTTTGGTTAATTATTCTCATGCACTCTCAACTGCCTTGAACCATAAGCAACAACATGGTATCCTTGCATGAGAAAACAACCCAACCCTGTTCTCGAAGCATCACAAAACACCACATAGCCCTATCCTAATTCTAGAAACATCAAGATAGGTGTCGATGTAAGATGAACCTTCAGTTCTTGGAAAGACTTCTGACATTCTTCTGTCCATTGGAATTGAACATTCTTCTTTGTCAGAGCTCTCATTTGTGATTCTAGTCATGAGAAATCATGCACAAAGCATCGGTAGTAATCAGCTAGACCAAGAAAACTTCGTATCTAGAACACATTCCTTGGTGTTTTACAATAGATTACGACTTCTATATTTTCAGGATCAACTGAAATTCCTTTCTCGGAAATGAAATGGCCAAGGAAAAGTACTTCCTGTATCCAAAAATCAAACTTTGATAATTTTTCATACAACTGGTGGTCTCTCAATATTTCCAACACTATCGCCAAGTGTTGCTCATGCTCAGCCCTTATTCTTGAATACACCAATATGTCTTCCACAAAAACCACAACAAAATAATTAAAATATTGCTGAAATATCTAATTCATCAAAGCCATGAAGACCATTGGTGCATTTGTTAGACCGAAAGGCATGACTACATATTCGTATTGGCCATATCTGCTTCTGAAAGTTGTATTCGGAATATCCTCCTTTCAAACTCGCAATTGGTGATATCCTGACTGCAAGTCAATCTTGGAGAACCACTGAGCTCCACTCAATTGATCAAACAGGTCATAAATGTGTGTAATTGGACATCTATTCTTCATCATAACTTGTTTATGCTTACAATAATCAACACAAAGCCGAAGAGTTCCATCTGCCTTCTTCACGAAAAAAACAGTTGCTGCCCATAGAGACATGCTTGGGCGAATGAATCCATTTCTTTCCAGCTCCTCTAACTTCAACTTCAATTCCTTTAAATCCATTGGTTCCATACAATAAGATGGGAGTGAGATAGGATTGGTCCCTGGAAGGAGATCAATCGTAAACTCCACTTCTCTCACAGGTGGTAACCCTTAGAAGTTTTTAGGAAAAACATCAGGAAATTGATCCACCATAGCTGGAAAACTATTTTCCTCACTCTCTTCCAGTGATTCCAAAGTCAATGATCCCAATTGATAATAGATCGTTCCCACCATTGGTTCCAACAGGCTCTTTGCACATTTCTTTACCATTCCCTCTCCTCTGAAGAGATGATCCATGCCGTCCTCAGTCATGAAACTAACCATTATCCTATAACAGTCGATGTGAGTTTTAAACCTTGTCAACCAATCCATACCCGGGATTAAATCATATAAATCTATATCCAACATAGAGAAGTCCCATTTCATCTCAACTCCATCAACAGTTATAACTCATTCTCTACACACGAAGCCTTGACATTCTCTTTCACCAAGAGGAGTTTTCAGTTTCAAGACAGAAGACATCATTTCTAGTTTTATGTTCAGCAAATCAGTAATATGATAAGCAAGAAAGGAATGTCATGCACCAGTATCAAACAACAGTTACATGAGGGTAGAAATCAAAAGAATCGTACCTCTCACCGTAGATGGTCCAGACTGGTCATCTACCATCATCTTCTCAGTTCCATACAATTGCTTTATTGCTTAAATTTTCTTCTTATTGCCTTGTTGATATTGCCCTGCTTGAGGAGTCATGGTATTTATAGAATCACCATAAGTAGCTTTGTTCTACTGGCGAGACTGATTTTGCTGTCCTCACCCTATCGAAGCATACGATGCTTGCGACACCTGGGAAGTGTCTCGTGCACCCAACCTCGGAGCATTCCTACAATAGCACTGTAGATTCCCCATCTGCTTGAAATTATGGCATGCTCTTGGTGGTGTTTTATATTCTCATTTCATGTGATCAGTCGAACAACATTGAAAGAAACCTGCTTTGCTCTGGGGTCATGGAGGAAGGTTGACTGATCCCGCCATCTGGTTCTGATTTGCACTCCCACCTTGGAAGTAGGTGTCCCTCTTCAGCTTGTTTACAACATTATAGTTACCACCCGTTCACGTGGGTATCATCATACCTCCTCCTATCGATCCTAAGATATCACATTCAACAATCGTTTCTCTGTTCACCATCTCTGTATAATCTGTAATACAGAGCACCACAATCTTCGATCGAATCTCCTACCTTAGTCCTGATTCGATGATGCGTTCCTTTAAAGAAGCACTTGCCGCAACCTCTGGTGAAAAAAGGACTAAATTCATTAACTTAGCCATATAATCTATGAAAAAGAGGCTCTTCTGTTTGAAGCTGAATAATTCCATCGTTTTCTGGATCTTGAACGTGTGAGGATAGAATTGTTTGTTAATCAATTCTTCAAAATCCTCCCATGTAAGGCCTTCATCCAAATTAGCATGCACCGCTAAATCCCACAATTGACATGCAAGATCCTCGAGCATATACGTCGCCAGCTTTACTTTCATCTCTATTGGTGTTCTGATGAAATTGAATATACGATTCATCCTGCATAGCCGCACCTCCGCCTTCTCGGGTTCAGCATCACCCCTAATGTTTGTCGGATTCTACTTCATGAACTGGATGGTGTGATCCACATGTCATGGATCATTCCTCCGATTCCCCATATACACAGCTTGAAAGGATTGGACTATACTCTGAACCAGCTCTTCGTTCACACGTGGTTCCAGTGCAACCACACTCTCCACAGCTTCTTTGGGTTGGTTTTGATGACGCCTACTGGGTTCCATTTTCTAAACCAACAACAAACTCTGTTAATCTCACTCTCTAGCAACTGTTGGCTTAGTATTTCAAATTCTATCACATCAAATATCACAACATTGTTCTCAAACAACCTTTTTCCATGTTCAACCATTTTTGAAAACATTCAATATACTTTTTGAAAGTCAATCTATTTTCAAAATACACTAAATACCATGTTTTCAAAGTCTTTTGGTTGTAAATAATTCCTGCATTTTTCAAAATTGTCACCTTTCACAAAATTCTTACTCATTACACACCATGAGATATGAAATCGTAGTGGGAAGTCATTCCTCTACAATTCATGCCATGCTCCTCTCATTGGATAAACCCACGACAATGAGATTTCCAACATTCCAGAAGTGTATCCAAAACACTTATGTACCCAAAACCATGGTAACTTGAAGTTTAGCATAAACGGGTTAGCTACATCCTTTTATGCTATACCTTTCAAGTTCCTCCAATCCTACTCATGTCTAATATTTTAACCCAAGTAATAGACAAGAAGGAATTTCAACTCCAAGACCAAGAACATCAATGACTACTTGTTTGGCAAGGACCGAACAAGCTGATACCATTTGTATTGACCCGCCAATTTCTCATTGGCTTGAGAGCTCAACAAGTCATTACTATCCCTTAAGTGACATACCCAAGACACCAAAGGCTGTCAATAAATTCCAAAGGGATTCAAATACAATTGGGGGACGATTTACCCTTTAAGAAAATAAACCCATCCATTAACCCTTCACTATATGATGCATGAAAAACTGAAGACCAATAAACAAGTTCATTTATAATAAACCTCATCAAAGTACACTATAGAGGAAGACTATACCAAACATCAAAGTACACAGCAGAAAGAGAACAACACAAGTCTCTCAAAAGACACCACAATTTAGTGGTCCACAAGCTCCAAGCTCCACAAAATCTCCCAAACATCACCACAAGCCACTAGTAATGCGATGTTTTACCTTTACCTATGTCTCGGAATACAACATATGAAAAAGCACCAAAGTTACAAAGAAGGGGTTAGTATAAAACTCAGTAGTATTTTCCCAATGACTTCCCTACTCATTCCACTAGGATAGAAGAGTTAGCCACATTTATATAAAAATAGTTTATATAATACATTTTCACTAAAGAAGATTATAACTAAAGATAAACTAGTTTTCCAAAACCATCCATGCTCAAAAGTATCAAAGTGAAAATTTAAACCGGATTTTCCAACACGTTATTTTTCCAGAAAAATAGCCAAACAAGTTTCCAAACCATTTCACAAACATCCCGTTTTGGGATACCCAACCATTTCACAAACCCGTGAAATCAACCATGCATGAATTGTTATGAAAGTTCCATACTCATGAGTGGTATCTCGTCGATCTACCAAGTCGTCACAAGGTAATTATTTCCCACGTTCCATTAAACCTTTGGCACCGAGCACAAGGTCATATTTCAACCAAGCCTCATACATATAGTTACCATCGTGCCATTAAACGTTTGGCACCAAGAACAAGGTCCTATTTCTACCAAGCCTCATACAATGAAATATAAACACACACCACACATTCCCAACAATCATGCCAAAACCATCCTTCAATAAAACACCTTTCATTGAAAACCATTTTCCCATCAAAACCAAGTGTGTTCAACCAATTCAAACCATTTCAATAAAACTCCCTTTTTATTGAAAACCAAATCCATAAAAACCATTTCAATCACAAACCATTTCAATAAAACACTCCTCTTTATTGAAATCCCATTTCTCATCAAACCATTTAAAATTTCAGAAATTTTATAATTTAAAATCAACATTTTAAATTCAAATAGCCAAATCACATTGCACAATAATTTTCCAAGATTTCAAAATTTCCTCAAAACCATAAATCATCACTAAAGAAGATTTTTTCCATGCTTTTCACAATAAATACCATTAAAAAAACCAATTTTAAACTAAGACAACCAATCCTAATGAGAGGAGTCGAGAGTGAATCCACCTACCTCAAAAAAAGATGAAACTAAGAAATCAAAGAAGAATTCTCAAGAACACCTGGTCAAATCTCCCAGAATCCTCCTTAGATCTCTTCTCCTAACACAACCAAGACCAAATATCATCATATTTGGCATCCACACACTTAGATCTACCCATAACAAGCATAGATATACGAAACTGAGAAAAGACGAGAAGTAGATCTAAGTAGATCTAAGAAACCATTAAAGAACTAAGGAGAACGATCACATACCTCAAGAATCTAGATTCGATTCACCAAGAGAATCCTTCGAATCACCTCCGGAATGATGGGAGAACCCTATTTGACCTTAGGAGAACCAAAATCATGAGTTAGGGCCACTTAGGAGCTATAATGAAGAAATTAGAGGCAAAACGAGTTAGATCCACAATTTAAGGATCTAATTTTAAGTGACCGCACGGTTAGTCCCACAGTTTGACAAACTGTGCGCTAACCATGCGTTAGCTACTGCCTTGGACACCCTTATCGCACGGTCTAGCCGCACGGTTAGACAAACCGTATGATGACCGTGTGGAATCCACTACCTCCCATACCAACTCTGCATGGTTTGGCCGCACGGTTTCGACAAACCGTGCGCCTCCCGTGTGACTTCCCTTTTCTCCCCAAAACTCATTACAAGTTCTCCCGACTCTCCCATTTGACACCCTTAACTTTATAACCAATAAAAGCATCAAGAAAGGGATACATAATAAAAATCGGGGGTACTGTAATGGGTTACTTATGAAATTTTTGATGATGATATATGTGGCTCACATGATTATAAAGACAAATTAAGGGTGCACTCTGATAGCACTCAAATGCATTGGGTAAAGACTTAATCTCTAGAGATGACCATTTTAACGATACCTTGGTGAATAAACTTGGTAATTTTTTAATGAAACCTTGGGGATAGACCTTGGTGATACAGAAATGATTGTCTATGTTAAATGTTGTAGCCACATCTTCAAGTTATAAAACACGTTATTTTTATTATGATATGTCTCATGATCTTTTTCTCATGCCTTAAAGTTATTTATCAAGACTTTATTGATGTATCTCAAGTTCACATGTAAAAGTTTTCTCTTGTTTCCCTTACTGGGCCTTCTTCTCACCCTTTCCTTTGATGTATGCTCCCAGGTTATGAGATGCTATAATAAACTTAGGATGATCAATGGAGAAGCCTTACAAGTGGTTTAGAATAATGTTTTATGTTTTTCTCATGTTTTATGTTCCTGATTTCCAAGACACTAGACTTTAAAGATCCTCTGTTTGTAAAATGTAATGAAATGTTATGTAATAAAAAGGCAGGATGCTATAATATCATCTAGAAAAGTTAACCTCTACCTATAACATCTCCTATTTTTATATGTATAATTGATATTTATTCCATCACTCTATAGAAGTCTCCATATTCAGGCACAATATCACTATGTGACTTCCCACTTAGTGAATCAGTCACACTATTTCCCTTAACATGAATATATGAAATATAGAAGATGTTATCCTATAATAATTCCATCCATCAATACAGAATCAAGTTCAAGTCACGAAGGTATAATACATAACTCAAGCTCTTATGGTCGATAAAAACCACAAAATTCTCTTCAATTAGGTAATGTCCCCACAACTTCAAAAAAAACGCAACTAAAATCAACTCAATATCATGGGTAGAATAGTTATGATTATGTGGACATAACTACCAAGACCCATAAGAGACAAATAATATCTGATTCATCAGAACAAATTCCAATAAAAGAAATAAAGTGTCATAGAAAACCTCAAAATTAAATCCTTCAATTGGAAAATAAAGAATTAGAGTAATGAAAAAATTATCCTCCAGGTACTCAAAATCATCCAGATACTAGCTAGTCCACATGAACACATGATCTGTCCTGGTCAAGGATGTCAGAGGATTCACAAAAAAATTGTAATCAGATATGAACCTCCTTTAATAGAATGAATGTCTTTGGAAACTTCACACCTCTTCTATAATCATGGGGTATACCCAAGAAACAACCACCTTTATATTTAATGGATCCATACCTACTTCCTTCTAGGACATGACATGCCCCTAGAAATAGATTTCACAAATAAAAAAATCTTACTTAGAGAACTTCCCAATTATCTACACATGATTAAGAACTCCCAAAAGGGCATGAAAATGTTCTACATGATCCTCCTTAGATGCTGAGTACAGAAGGATTTCATCAAAGAAAACTATCGAGAACATATCTAGTATCTCTCTAAACTTTACCTTCATCAACCCCATGAACCTAGATATATAATTCATCACATTAAATGAAATTACAACAATATCGAAATTCCAATAATGATAATACAAAGAAGTATTCAGTACATCCTCATCCTTCACCCACATTTGATGATATCCTAACAAAAAATAAATCTTTGAGAACTATCTTGATCCATTTAGATGATCAAATAAATCATCAATCCGTATAATAGGAGAGTGGTTCTTCACTATCAATTTGTTAAAATGATTATAATCGATAAAAAGACCAAAAATTCTATTGTCAATATTTATAAATAAAGTTGTTTCACCCCAAGTTGACAAAAAAGGATGAAAAAACCTCTATGTAATAGATAATCCAGTCATACTCACAACTCTCATAACGTATAACATGCCATACTATATGGAGACATCAAGGGAGGGGACATTCCTAGTTACATCTCTATCCCAAACTTGATCTCTCATTGAGGAGATAACGCTACAATCTCCTCTAAAAAGACATCAGGGAACTCTTCCACAACCCAAGGAAACACTAACTTTTAAAAATATGATGAGATTAATATCAACTCATCCATCAAAGAAGACATGTAAGGAACTTTTCTATGACCCATCTGAGGGTCTTGATCACTAAAAAACACCACTGGATCTATATCTACATCATATAACACAACCCGTCTCTTTAATAATTCAATGATATACAACACTGAATACAAGTATTCCATGCTGAGGATGATTTCAAATGGCTATATCTGTAGACATTGGAAATATCCCCAAGGGTGGTACTATCCCAACACTTGATGACACACTCTATATAATTCATACAATTCATCTCAACCTCTAAGTGGTATAGTCAACGTTGAAGGAACTGGAAGCCTCTGTACCTTAGGTCACAAAGCATGGGTGATGGTAGGTGATATGAAGGACTGTGTTACTATTAAATAAAACAGAGCATGAAACCATGTATAAAACAAGAAAATGGTACCTGAAACCACACCTATATTACCTATAAAATGAACTGCTACAGAATAAAACTAACCAAAAACTGCTCCATAACTACTCTGACCCTACTGACGACCACCTCCACACCCACACTTTTCTCTCTAAGTACATGGAGCATCTTGGGTCTATAATATGATTTCCCAATCTCCTCTATGATGATACCAAACCATAAAACCCTTTTGTTACTACCTGAAGGAAACAAGATGAGTAGTGTAAGCCGGCGAGATGAGGATTTTAAAATTTTCATTACCAGAGTGACATAACATCATTTTCTCGGATGATCTAAGTCCCAGTAGAGGTATGAGGATATCTTGTGAATAATTCAAGGAAAAAGAATAAATAAATAGTTACCTTATTTTATTCAGAAGTTCATTTGACTATATATCTTCATCAATCACCATTTCATAAAGCATTTAATGTTGAAACCCTCAATATTTTCAACACATACTTCAAGAATATGCATGAATTACAATCATCGATTTCAAAGATCTATCTTGGAGCTCTGACAATTCCTTTTATGTCACAACGATCACCTAAACTCCCTTCCTATAATCCAAGCAGATGTATTTGGATAGATTGCTTGTATGTGGTCTATATCTCTCAATGATGAGGAAGATAGAGGAGCTCTTAATCCATTTGAATGAGAATTATATTGTACACTAATAATGGTCTCATCATCTACTTAAATAGTGGATGTGAAAAAAACCCAGTTATGGATCCTGAACCCCATTTATTTTTCATCCACAAAATAAGTAATAAATAAATAATATTTACATACTAAATGAATCATAAATATATATTTTTATTTTCTCACAAACTTCTAATATATATTAAATATATTATGTGATAAGCCCAAGTCATTAATTTGACTTAGAATTACAGCTAATATTAAATGAACCTTGAATATTAAATATAATATATGTGCATGTAATATTATTAAATTTATCTAAATAAAAACCTGTAAATAATTTTATTAAATAAATTCCATCCAATTATTCAATATTTAAAAAATAATGAATTTATTTATTTATTATGGATCGATGAATCTTGCACAACTCTCAGACCCTGTGGTGAGACCCACCATGTACTATATACATATTCACCAGAATAAGGAAGAATATTAAATGTTCAATTGTGTGTGACCCTCTACGACCTTATCTCAATAGTAGTGAATAATATTCATAGACTAAGATCAGAATCTATCAAACCATCATGGCCTATAAAGAGATAAGTAATTTTCATATAAATGAAAACAAAACTATATACATGCACTATGTAATAAAATATTTTTTTTCATATAATATTTCATAAATTAGGACACACACTTATGTCATCGTACATTCCTTGATTTATTATTTTTTCGTCTAACTATGTAGAATTACCTAAGACTACCATGAACATGGATTTAATGAATGTACCACATCCTGATCAACCGAGCCATAGATATCACCTCCACAACTCAGAAGCAATAAATTCTATCTTGATCAGTAAACCAATGTCATACCACTAATGACACACCCAATAGAAACTACCTCAACACAAATTCATTATCATGATTTTCTCCTTTCATCAAAGTTCATGATCAAATGGAACTCATTGATAACTATCTCAATTCAAGAGACCAGTACAAATGTTCATAGATAGGAACAACTAATGACACCCAAAACAAGTGGCATTCCTATTGGCTGGTCTTTCCTCATTATCCCATCAACCAGATATCACCAGGTGCAAACTTCATGATAAGAAGTCTCAATTATTATGATCCCCCATCACCTGATAGTATAACATCGACTTTTTCTAGTCAATATTATTTATATAGACCATATGAAATATATTTATGATTAATTTCATAGTATCACTAGGTTCCCATTATATCCTGGGATCTACTATAACCTTTAGATATGACAGTTAATCTATGGAAATTACCATTTAAAAAGTAGAAAAAAAGTTATATACAGTATAATGTTAAGTGTACATCATGCATAACCCACTATATGCATGATATGGTAATATAAAAATATTGATAATATTGGGTATGGGGAATCCATTTTACAACAATCCCAATTTCACTAGAGCCAAATTACTAACCATCCTTATTATCTCTCACATGATTATGATCACTTTTATACTGATTCATGTATTTATTTTCTGGGTCAACCAAGTCTCCACTACCTGGATACTCTACTATATGTGACCTCTTCTCCTTGAGAAAATCTCTTCAAGAGATGTAATCCCTGAGTATATTCCATTTTTTCCACTATCTAAACATGACATCTTGGATTGTATTAGTATTAGTAATTTCATAATTATTATTATGGAAAAACATTACTTACTAGTTAAAAATCCAAGAACTGGAACAAATTTTTACGTATTGTATATATTTTCTTTAACTTCCACTAAATATGTAACACACTCGATGTTTTTATATATGGATATGAAGGGTTTTTATAATCTTATCTCACCCATCACCATAGACTGACTATGATATTAGATCATGTTAATCCAAGTAATACTAGTCCCCCACTCAAGAAAAACTAGTATCCCTTTCTCTCCACATTCTAGGTACATACCTTGATACTTCCTCAAGTATAATCAGATAGTTTTTAATGCATTCCTTGTAATTCTCCTAGACAAAACTGATATTTTACTACTATAGTGTTTATTTTGGTAATATAATTTCTTGTACATAACATGGAATATGCGATTGATCCATCGTAGAAGGATATGGAATTTATCTTACCACATCAATCTCTTCCTATATGGCACACATGTCTTCTTGGATAGATTTATGTCATGTAACACTGGTAAAAATTCCCTCTCAAATTGTCCCAACTTTTATTTTTAATATATTATCAATATATGTTCAATTGAATAGGTCCACAAAACTATTGGATCTACTTAATTATATCTAGTTCCCTAGAACTTAGTTTTCTACTTTATGTCAATCTATAGAGAGATTATTTCATTCTGATATTAACTAATTGTACGACCAATTTTTTTTCTATATGTTATCAAACATATTTTACATTGAAAACAATGATGATCCCACTATCATTTTTTAGAATCACGGAAAATATTCATTACAAATGAATATTCTAGGATCTTATTGATTAATTAAATCATATTCTCGATTATAGTAACTTGCACCCCTTATTGGCATTCCATGATGTCACCAACCCTTTAGGGATGCATCGTATAGACACCTTCCATGAAATTTGGTCTTGACATAAAATTCACAATAAAATGATCCTAGATAATAGCTATGATATATAAAATTATAATTTATTTAGTAATAATGACTAGGAATAACCAATCATGATTTATTGGTACCACACATGTACCACCCAGATATATTGTTACTTGAATACAAACTATAGTATTAAATAAAATAAGCCCCTGTACATTGATACTTGGAATCCATTATTTAATTTTATTTGATCTTTTCAAACCTAGAAAATTTATATACACTACTTTTAGGATTTATTATTCTCAATTAATAATATATCACAATCCATGGTGAATATAAAAACATCCCTGTGGTTTTATCCTTGCTACAAAATATGTTCCTATTGAACAATCCTTTTCCACACATCTTATGGAACTCATTCCTATGCCACATATTTTTTTCATATCTATCATTAACTAAACCTAAGTAAATTTTTCTCCTACTGTCTCAAATAGAGATGTGAACCCTTTTCTAGAAATATTATTTATAACTTGACTATAACTATTCTATGATAGAGATTATAAATAATATCCAATATGAACTTTAAGCTATTAACTTAGATGAACATTGTGATTTTCAGGAAGAAAGTTTGTTTATAATCATAACAAACTATTTATATCCAAACATAGTGTTGTTCTGAAATAATGAATTTATATCATACTATTAATCATGTAATATTCATTTGTCATTATATTTGGCATGTTTTTATGGGACAAATCTTTTTTTTATGCATGTCTTGAAAAATAATGGAAGCATATGTAATTCATGAGTTATTAATATTGATAATCCTTTTACTTAAATCATGAATCTGATATGTATAAGGACATGTGTGTTTAGGAATTTCTCCACAATACATTATATTTGATCAATGTTAACATAAGACTTATCATCAATCCTCCTTATAGGAATCACAACTTTGATGTGGATAAGGTAATGAGCATTTAGGAATTACTCCATGTTACATTATATTTGATCAATTATAACATGTATCAATGATCATTGATCTTACTTATTTTCATTATATCTTTGATGTGGATAAGGTAATGTGAATTTAAGAATTACTCCCCACTACATTATATTTATTGATGAGTGTTTGTTAAAGATATTCTTCGACATACTAACCTGAAGAAAATTATGTCTTCCTACCATTAATATGTCATAATTCACTTTGATATTACTTAAACTATTAATGAAATCTTATGAAGTATAGTTATCACAATATTACCCTTGGAATTGTTCGCCCTATTTAGCTGAAATAATTCCAAATTCTATGTGGCTTGCCTTTATTTCTAATGGGTTTTGTCAAAAACTATGCATATCGATAATCATAAAGGTCTTTAACAATGAAGAGTATATAAAAATATGGGTATATTCTTGAAAACTACTTTGTTTTTATTGAAAAATTATTATCTTTCCACAAATGGGTATATAAGTCTTACATTCTTTAAATTCTTCAGGTATTTCCAATGATTCAAGCATTACTGAAATTTTTGTTGAGTGTTAAACACCAAAATAAAAATTAGTTATTGAACTTGGAATAATGTCTCCTTATGTAAAAAAGGAAACATGACATAATTTTTTATTAATACTTTACAAAAGTTCATCTAGAATCATTAAACTTGTAAATTAAATGTTGTGTGATTCTCAGAGCTAATTAGGAAACACTCTTCCTCAACTCCTTGGGGAACACACAAGTATTTTTTTAAGATTTCTATTACTTACTTTTTTACTGTATTTTGATACACATGTGATAAGAATATTTTATTTAATACCCAAGAAGTATAACAGAAAAAATACTTATAACTAATGAATATACCTGAATAAGAAGTGAGTACTTGCTTCTGCAATAGAATTCATTTCCTTTTAAATTACATATATTTATTTCATAATATATGAAGCCGATAACCTCCTATTTAAAACCTATTTTGTTTGAAGGAAATTTCAAATGTTCCTTTGGAATCAAACATGCCACTGGTTTTTTCACATTTTCTTTCAAATTGTTCACCATAATGTTTAAAGATTATACTTTCTTTTAGTTCTTATTTACATAGAAAACTTTTACCTAAAGGAAATGAAGAATTTTCTCTATACTGGTCATTTTTTAATCTTAAAATAAATAGGGATAGTGGGTTAAAATTATATAATAATGTGATTTATTTGAAATATAGTTTCTCGTCTTTATATTTTCACATATTAGGTGTAGTCATCACTTTAGTCATATATTACTTCACTTTCACCTCACAAGATTCTTGGAGATGAGAAAAAATTTGTAATCATCCATGTACAGATGTGGTATTCATAAATCACATTGAACATTGATGAAAACTTTATGACATAACCATAATAAACCCCATACATGAGTATCCTGCAATCATTTTTCTCACCCTCACTTCACCAGGTGTCCTAATAGGTAACAGGGACTCCAACACCTTAAATTTTTAATGTTCTGTTACTTTTTGAAACCGCCTGTACTACTCTTTGGAAATTTTTGTCAGAAAGTAAATTTACTTTATCCAATAGTTATCACATTGTACTTGTTATATTTATTTCCATGTTCTACAAAAATAAACTCTAGAAGATTAGTAAATTTATCAAGATTGCTGATTTTTTAATTCAATAAATGTATCCCACTATTTTATTGAATTCTGTCAACCCTCAATACTAGAATCAGAATACTTTTCACTTTAGTATTCTAGTTAAATGATACTTAATCCTCCGCTCGTAGTCTATAATCTTTGGCTACAACACTGCTTAGAGAGTTGAGGGTAGGAATTTGACTGACCAATGAAATTAACCCGCGAGTGGTTGATCTGTTGAGTCATGTCCCAACTTCTAAAATATTAAATATTATTTACTCAACAATTTCATATAAAGTTTCAGAAAGATAGTTTTGGTTAGTTATGTTCCTCCAACTTTAGTTAATTTGACCCATCATTCTCATAAGAACATCCCGATATTAGGAGACACCCTCAATTTGGGCTGACCGAGAACCCTATACATCTGATTTTATTTAAATTCAAATGAAGGAAGATGTTCTAGACTTAATATTTCTTTTAGGGTTCTATATTTTTCAATGAATTTAATCCATTTATATTAATCTTTTCATACTATGTTGTCTCACTCTAAACAGGACACTAATAGATAAAACATCCATCACGTCTTTATGTGTTTTACCTGTTTATTATTTTATGTGTTCTCATAGTAAATAATCACATTCATAAAATAGTAAACAATGAATAATGGAAATAAATTAATTGACTGGTTGTGAACTTCTAATAATGGGTTATCCATTTCAACTTAATGGATCAACCGTGACATAGGGGTATCATACTTGAGTCAAAGTTTGACTCCCGATGCAGCTCATCCCCTTTTAGTATGTCCACTTCCCATATGAGCTCATATAACCTCATATTGGTAGGGTCCACACCTCACAACGACATCATAAAACATAAAAATATATACCCTGACATAGGCCAGGGGTATAGGAGGTTGAATATATAATGAATAAATTGGACTCATAGACCCTTATAGATACTGAATTAAAAAAATGATGATGCATAGATCATTTTACATCAACTATTTATTACAAACATCACATGTAGTAATAAATAATGAAATTAACTAGACATAAATGGATTCAGTCAATTTATCATGACTAGTCATTATGTAAAGAAAATGTGTGATAAAATTAAATTGGAAATAATTTAAAGTCTAGAGATGAAATTTAAAATAAATGAATTAACCAACTCAAATAATTTATTTTCTTTGGTCCGGCCATTAATTCAATTTATACTCCAAAAATAAATTAATATATTAAGTTAATTTAACACCAAAATTAAATAAATCATATTAAATAATAAAGTTATTATTATTTTTAACAAATAAATTAATACTTAATTAAATTAATTTAATACTAAAATTAAATTAATTTATGGTTTAATTAAAATTATTTCCTAGACCCAAAAATCCAGCCAAGGGCTATTATGGGTTGGATCTAACCCGTGTGGGCCCATTATGGGCATGGAAGAACCCGAACAAGGGCTTCACAGGTTGGGAATACCCATGTAGAGAGTTTTGGGGCGCAGCGGAGGTGTGTGGTACCTCAAACACACAAAACAGGAGCAAGAACGGAGCAACACATGATTTTTACGTGGTTCGGCGAGTTGCCTACATCCATGGGAGAAACATGAGCTCTTCCTCTATTCACATCTCTCTGGTTCTCGACGGAGGATTACAACACAATTACACAAGGATTACAACACACACAACTCTTCTGTTTATAAAGGAAAAAAATTCTACAACATCAAGGGTTGGTGCATCAACCCTTGAAAATTCTCTCGCCGGCTGCTGTCCATGAAGCTGCTGTGTCGGCAAGGATGGCTGCCAACCAAGGGAGAAGTCTCCTTCCAACAAAGGAGACTCCCAAATAGGGAGTGTCCCCCACAAATCTCGCCCTCACGACCAATTTGGGGTAGAAGCTTGACCTACAGTCTCCTTGAATGTTTTGAAAACTTCATCGGCAAATCAAACATGCTTCTTGACGCCAGATGACGTGGCACTTCCACCATCTTCACTCGATCTCGGGCTGACTGTGGTCTCCATAAAATGATACAACCATAGGGAATCATTCCCAGTAAACATCACTGCATCCCCACATGAGACTTCCAACACTCCACCTGCTATAGAAATCTTGTATCCTCTCACATCGAGCCTACTCAATGATATCAAGTTTCGTCTCATCCTCAGAACAAATTTCACGTCAGCCAGTTTTCGAACTCCTCTATTGGGTGTCTTCAATTTCACCATCCCAACACCTCGAACCTCGCATGTTGACCCATCACCAAGTCTCACCGAGTCTCGCATCTGCTGAAAAGTATCAAATGTACATCTCGTCGTACATATGTGTGCCAATATCCCCAAATCCAGAACCCATCCGTCTTACTTTGTATTTTGAGCCCTCTCATTCTTCCTCTTTAGGAATCGACATTCCCGCTTCATGTGCCCGTATCTTTTGCAGTAATGACACTGCACTTCTCCCCTTTTAACTCGCTTATCTGAGTATGAGCTCCCCGTTGTCACACAGATTTCATCATCTGCTGATAAACTTGTGATGTTCACATCCTCCTCTTCAACTTTCTTCTTCCCAGCAACGTACCGTTTGTGCTCTCCACAATCACTTTTATAGTGACCTTTCTTCTCGCACCAGAAACACATGATTTCGCTAGGATCACGTCCACTGGATTTTGACCGCCATTCTTTACCTCCTGACTGTCGATGTCGGCTCCTCCCACACTGATCATCTCGAGTCACAATGATTTGCTCCCCTGAATGTGTCGCGGGCCTTCAGAATGCCTCTAAATCTTGAAGAGACGCCATCACCTCGTCCAGCTTCAAAGTCTCCTTCCCCACGAGAAATGCAGTCACAATCCCATCAAATGAGCTTGGTAAGGATGATAAAAGAAAAAGTGCTTTATTTTCCTCTCCAAGCTTCACACCGAGCCCCAATAACTGCGTCAGGATCTTGTTGAATTCGTTGGTGTGATCCAACAAATTTGCTCCTTCGTCCATGCACAACTGGAACAGTTTCTTCTTTAAGAACAACTTGTTGGTCAGCGACTTCACCATATACCGCTGCTCCAACTTCTTCCAGATCTCCTTCGGTGATGTCTCGTCCTGCACCGAATACTTTACCTTATTTTCCAGACACAGTTCAATTGTGCTGACGACCCGCATCTCGAGTTCTTCCCAATCATGTTTACTAGTTGCCTCGGGTTTTTCCCTGATCAACGGTCTGATCATGCCCTGCTGCACCAAAAGATCCTTCACCGTGCTTTGCCACAAGGCGAAATTATTTCGACCATCGAATTTCTCGATCTCAAAATTTGGTAGTGCTCCGCCACTAGCCATAGTCGTCGTCACAAAACGCGATCATCACCGTCGATGCCTCACCTTTCTGAAACCAACTGATAGAGTGTGAATTTTGAAAAACTAACCACACAGATGCGTCCGAAATGATCTAAATAGTCAGAATCGACTCCTGGATCGCTGAAATCGGTCACCAATTGACCGAGTTATCGTCAAAACAAGTTCAACGGTCCAGATCACCCGCTGATATGGCGCTTACGTGGCGCTGACGTGCCGAGGACGTGGCATACCGGAATTCCTATCGGAATCTCACCAGAATTGTCACCGGCGGCTTGAACAATATCGTCTTCTCCAGCACTGGGTTACTGTTCACCTGCGGGTTTGACCGAGCCTATCGGGCTCGTTTGAACTCCGTTTTTATCACCGTTTGTGCCGTTGGAATCGTCTCGCCGTCCTCTTCACGGATCTGGGCTCTGAAAAATTTTCTGACCACTTCCAATTTTCCGTTCACTGGAAAATTTGACGTCGCCTCACCGGTTCACCTCCATTATGTCTGCCTCACCTCTGATACCACTTGTTGGGGTGCAGCGGAGGTGCGTGGTACCTCAATCACACAAAATAGGAGCAAGAACGGAGCAACACACGATTTTTACGTGGTTTGGCAAGTTGCCTACATCCACGGGAGAAACATGGGCTCTTCCTCTATTCACGTCTCTTCAATTCTCGACAGAGGATTACATCACAATTACACAAGGATTACAACACACACAGGTCTTCTGTTTATAAAGGAATCAAATTCTGCAATGTCAAAGGTTGGTGCATCAACCCTTGAAAATTCTCCCACCAGCTGCTGTCTATTAAGCTCGTGTGTCGGCAAGGATGGCTTCCACCCAAGGGATAAGTCTCCTACCGACAAAGAAGACTCTCAAATTGAGAGTGGCCCCCACAGAGAGGTTTCAGGTAAATCCGGATAAGTGTCTACCTTGCATTGCATTTGTCGGAGAGGGGGATGAAAACCAGATCTGGAAAGGAGTTTCCAACTTTTGGCAGACTGGGGACCTCAAAGGCACCAAGTCTCCAATGGTGAAGCGTCTAGGTGTGTACACATCGACAACGGTGACTTCTGGTGAAGGGTGACACCGATAAAGAGGGTACGGGGGAGAAGGCGACTCTGGTCAGTGGTGAGCCTCAGGAGGCATGGCATCCAATGGATCGTGAATCGGGCACCCTATGGGGCGGCGTAGGCTAGGATCTGGTAGGCGGGGCTCAGTGTCTAGCTGAGATGACGACCACAAAGATGAATCTACCATGACTCAGGTTCATGGTGGATGATGGCATCAGCAGATGCCATCTTGATCAGATAACATCGGGTGGAGGGGTCTCCCGTCGATGAGGTGGCAGGCAGTTGTGACATAGGTGGCCGAAGATCAGTAGCAGTGAAGGCGAAACAACTTGGCGAGCAGTGACCAGATATCGCCGGTTGAGGGTCGGTCGGCTGCTGGGGGTGTCATCCAAGGTGGGAAAGAGGGAGGGATGCAGGTCGCTCAAGGGAAGGAAGCTGAGGTTGGGTTTCTTGGGAAGCCTTAATCCATTTTTTTATATCTATTATCTATACTAAAATTGGCTTTCTTCTTGCATACGTGTCACAATTCCAAGATACCACGTCACCTTCAATTCTCAATTTCTCCCTCCATACACTCAAATCTATCCCATTCTCGCTCCCCTGCTCGGGAATTTTCTTCGCCCCACGCTCTCCTCCATGAAACCCCACCCCTAAACCCCTATCCCCGCCTCTAAAACAAACCTCGGAGCCTCCGATTTCTGCGCCTCCATCTCCATCTTCTCCATGTCTGGATCCTGCACCTCTTCCACGAATTCCGTCTCCTCAATCTTCTATTTGTGTAGCTCCCCCGAATTTCCTTCCTCGACGTCTGCCGACTTCACCTTCATCGGTCGCACAAAAATAGGGTTTGTGCTTCACCATAGACCGCCTTCACATCCTTCACCTCCATACTCTATCTCTGCATCTGGATTATCGATGAAAACATACTCCATCGTTGCCTACAATAACTACTAAATATGGCTTCACCTCCTTCGGAAACCCCAATCTAGGTTTTCCTCCGCCTATCCATTCGTTCTCCCCCCCAGTTAGGCTTCTCCATTCGGTCTTCATGGTCTAGGGATTTAAATCCATCTTTCTCAGTGACCACCTACTCTTCCTTCTTTTTGTTGTACAAACCATTGTCATCTAACTCGCCCGCGATTACCCTCGGAATATCCTTCGGTTCACCTCCAGCAATCCCTTCTGTTACTAGCTGTAGTGACAACAATTATTTTCAATGATTTACAAGCTCTTGGAGGACGACCTAACCACACCCATACATTCTTCAGAGAACATATACAACAACCTATCCACAATAGGTATGTTCTCCTTCTATCCATCAATACCTATCAAATTTGGCATCTTAGATTCCTTACAGGTTATCAAAATGTAACGATAAATTCAAAATAATATTTCCTATTCGAATACTTAAATAAGGTAATCATATTTCTAATATATAGTCTCTATATTGTTCCATTGTTTATCATTCATTTTCTAACATATTTCTTGTATTTTCAATTACACAGACAGAATGTATCTTCAAAACATTAATGTAGCTGAACTTGTTACACCAACAAGAATCAATTAAAAAATTACATGTATGAAATTGTCATCATTCGGAATGATTTTTTTTAATTATTCCAAATCTCCCTAATGGATATGTCCTCTATTTCAGAGTTTTTTGACCATATTCATTTGATATTTTTTATTCCATTTTTCTTGGTTTATTTCTCACATTGATTTTACAGCAATCATGTCATGGGGATAATACGAGGTAATGAAATTGCAAGTGAAGTTGTGTTATTGATATTCATTTTTCTTCATTTCTATGAAATTTTATAACAAACATAAAAATAAAATAACCTTTGTTTACAATGGTTATTAACAAATCTATACAACATAATAATGATAAATAAATTTCTGTATACTATTTCCCCTCTGTCCAGCCCCCTACCCTGCCCAGCCCCCTCCCCCTGCCCCTGCCCAGCCCCCTCCCTCTGCCCAGCCCCCTCCCCCTGCCCTGCCCTGCTCCATCCCTCCCCCTGACCCTGACCAGCCTCCCCTGCCCTTTCCCAGCTCCCCTCCTCCCCCTACCCCTGCCCAGCCCCCTCCCCCTGCCCAGCTCCCCCCCTCCCCCTACCCAGCTTCATCCCTCCCTTCTCTCTTCCTTAGAATGTTTTAGCCTGAATGTCATCCTGCTCGTGCTTCATCTCCAGTTGACCTACGGTTCTGGTACAATGAAGTCCTCGACTACCTACTTCAAACTCCTATAATCTTCTTGGGTTCCCACGCCTCATATTTATACGTCATCTTCGACCAGGTACTTCTCATCCATCTACCACCACTCAATTTCGATCCAATCCCTATCCTCCCTTTCTCAACTTCAATTTCCTTCTCATACGAATCATGGTTACTTTAATATCATCCATGCTCTACCTCTTGAAACATTGCGATTGTTACTTCACCATTGACTACAGTGGATGTTTCCCAACAACCTCTTCACAAAGCACTTCAGCATATCTCGATGGCTACTATTTCATTTGAAGATCTATCTTCCACTTGATTTTCATATTGAAAATTCGGGTGAAAATATATGCATCCGGCAGATTTAACCTACTCTGAACACATTCAGAATGAGGTGAGTTTTCATTCAAGACATTCTCTGTTGATTTCCTTTACCATTAATAGGCACTATTTTCACTTTTACAGGATCAACATGTATTGAAAATATTAATGGAACTGAACTTCTAACACCAAAAGGAAGCATGAAAAGAGGAGCACAAATGTCGTGGTAACTTCAATTAAAAATGTTGACTATTTTTTTGCATTCATTATGAAAACCACATTATCATACCCTTGAAAAACTATCCCCTATCTGTAAAATGGTATATATTTTTATTATAATTTCACCATTACATGATCTTTATCAATTTATTTCCCATGGTTCAGATTACTTCGACTCATCGTATTGCAGATGCATCCTGTATATGGTGAATTTTCATTCATATCTAATTTGTTTCATACTTCTCCACTTAAGTAATTCATTTCACACTATTCATATGAAATTTCCATATCATTATACAATTCATATGCTTTCATGATGTTTAATTCATTCATACATCCTTCATTTCTATAAAGTATGATGTTCCTTTATTATAATGAGGATTTGGTGAATGTATACAAATTCTATGCATCCATTAAATGATTATTTATTACTCACGCTAGCTTTGAAGGATGATCTAGATATTGTGAAGGAATCAACACTTGAAACATTGGCACCGTATGTACAACCAATTCTGAAACACAAGGTATTAAATTTGTGTTTAATCTTATTACTTCTCCATTATCTATAGTTACTTATCTTTACAATGAGTTTTCGATGCAATCATATCTAATTTTATTTATTACTCTGTTATGAAATCAATTTTAACCATTTTCTACTAACCCATTGTAGGTATGATGTTGGTAAAATTGATTTAGGTCTTTGCTTCAAACCTGGGAACTGTTTTGACTAGTATGGACTTCATAAACTATTTTACATGGTTCATATTTCTCCGAATGTCATCCAATTGTAGGTGCATCCCCCTTTCCCCTGCCCAGCCCCCTCCCCCTGCCCAGCTCCCCCCCTCCCCCTGCCCAGCTTCATCCCTCCCCTGGCCCCTGCCCAGCCTCCCCTGCCCCTGCCTAGCTCCCCTCCTCCCCCTGACCCTGCCCAGCCCCCTCCCCCTACCCAGCTCCCCCTCCCCCTACCCAGCTCCCCCTCCCCCTTCCCAGCTCCATCCCCCCCTTCCCTCTTCCTTAGAATGTTTTAGTCTCAATGTCATCCCGCCCGCGCTTCATCTCCAGTCGACCTACAGTTCCGGTACAATGAAGTCCTCGACTACCTGCTTCAAACTCCGGTAATCTTCTTGGGTTCCCACGCCTCAGATTTATATGTCATCTTCGACCAGGTACTTCTCATCCATCTACCACCACTCAATTTCAATCCAATACCTATCCTCCATTTCTCAACTTTCATTTCCTTCTCTTAAAAATCATGGTTACTTTAATATCATCCTTGCTCTACCTCTTGAAACATTGCGATTGTTACTTCACCATTGACTGCAGTGGATGTCTCCAAACAACCTCTTCACAAAGCACTTCAGCATATCTCGATGGCTACTATTTCATTTGAAGATATATCTTCCACTTTATTTTCATATTGAAAAGTCGGGTGGAAATTTATGCGTCCGAAAGATTAAACCTGCTCTGAACACATCCAGAATGAGGTGAGTTTTCATTCAAGACTTTCACTATTGATTTCCTTCACCATTAATAGGCACTATTTTCACTTTTATAGGATCAAAATGTCTTGAAAATATTAATGTAACTGAACCTCTAACACCTACAGGAAGCATGAAAAGAGGAGCACAAATGTCGTTGTCACCTAAATTCACTGATGATAACTTCAATTAACAATGTTGACTATTTTTTTTACATTAATTATGAAAAACACATTATCATACCCTTGAAAAACTATCCCCTATCTGTAAAATGGTATATTTTTTTTTATAATTTCACAATTACACGATCTTTAGTAATTTATTTCCCATGGTTCAGATTACTTCGACTCATCGTGTTGCAGATGCATCCTGTATATGGTGAATTTTCATTCATATCTAATTTGTGTCATACTTCTCCTCTTAAGTAATTCATTTCACACTATTCATATGATATTTCCATATCTTTATACAATAAATATTCTTTCATGATGTTTAATTCATTCATACATCCTTCATTTCTATAAAGTATGATGTTCCTTTATTATAATGAGGATTTGGTGAATGTATAAAAATTATAGGCATCCATTAAATGCTTATTTATTACTCATGCTAGCTTTGACCGATGATCTAGATATTGTGAAGGAATCAACACTTGAATCATTGGCACTGTATGTACAACCCATTCTGAAACACAAGGTATTCAACTTGTGTTTAATCTTATTACTTCTCCATTATCTATAGTTACTTATCTTTAAAATGAGTTTTCGATGCAATCATATCTAATTTTATTTATTATTCTATTATGAAATCAATTTTAACCATTTTCTACTAACCCATTGTAGGTATGAAGTTGGTAAAATTGATTTAGGTCTTTACTTCAATCCTGGGAACTGGTTTGAATATGATGGCCTTCATAAACTATTTTACATTGTTCATAATTCTCCGATTGTCATCCTATTGCAGGTGCATCCCCCCTGCCCCTGCCCGGCCCCCTCCCCCTGCCCAGCTCCATCCCTCCCCCTACCCCTGCCCAGCCTCCCCTGCCCCTGCCCAGCTCCCCTCCTCCCCCTTCCCCTGCCCATCCCCCTCCCCCTACCTAGCTCCCCCCTCCCCCTTCCTAGATCCATCCCTCCCTTCTATCTTCCTTAGAATGTTTAAGCCTCACTGTCATCCCGCTCGCGCTTCATATCCATTCGACCTACGGTTCCGGTACAACGAAGTCCTCGACTACCTGATTCAAACTTCGGTAATCTTCTTGGGTTCCCATGCCTCAAATTTATACGTCTTCTTCGACCAGGTACTTCTCATCCATCTACCATCACTCAATTTCGATCCAATGCCTATCCTCCTTTTCTCAACTTTAATTTCCTTCTCATACGAATCATGGTTACTTTAATATCATCCATGATCTACCTCTTGAAACATTTAGATTGTTACTTCACCATTGACTGCAGTGGATGTCGCCCAAAAACCTCTTCACAAAGCACTTTGGCATATCTCGATGGCTACTATTTCATTTGAATATCTATATTCCACTTTATTTTCATATTGAAAAGTAGGGTGGACATTAATGCATCAAGAAGATTGAACCTGCTCTGAACACAACCAGAATGAGGTGAGTTTTCACTCAACACATTCTCTATTGATTTCCTTCACCATTAATAGGCACTATTTTCACTTTTACAGTATCAACATGTCTTGAAAATATTAATGGAACTGAACCTCTAACACCTACAGGAAGCATGAAAAGAGGAGCACAGATGTCGTTGTCACCTACAGTCTCTAATGGTAACTTCAATTAACAATGTTGACTATTTTTTATTCATTCATTATGAAAACCACATTATCATACCCCAGAAAAACTTTCTCCTATCTGTAAAATGGTATATATTTTTATTCTAATTTCACCATTACATGATCTTTATTAATTTATTTCCCATGGTTCAGATTACTTCGACTCATCGTGTTGTAGATGTATCCTGTATATAGTGAATTTTCATTCATATCTAATTTGTGTCATACTTATCCACTTATGTAATTAATTTCACACTACTCATATGAAATTTCCATATCTTTATACAATACATATGATTTCACGATGTTTAATTCATTCACACATCCTTAATTTCGATAAAGTATGACGTTCCTTTATTATAATGAGGATTTGGTGAATGTATACAAATTCTAGGCATCCATTAAATGCTTATTTATTACTCACGCTAGCTTTGATGGATGATCTAGATATTGTGAAGGAATCAACACTTGAATCATTGGCACCGTATGTAAAACCCATTCTGAAACACAAGGTATTCAATTTGTGTTTAATCTTATTACTTCTCCATTATCTATAGTTACTTATCTTTACAATGAGTTTTCGATGCAATCATATGTAATTTTATTTATTATTCTATTATGAAATCAATTTTAACCATTTTCTACTAACCCATTGTAGTTATAAAGTTGGTAAAATTGATTTAGGTCTTTGCTTCAAACCTGGGAACTGGTTTGACTATGATGGCCTTCATAAACTATTTTACGTGGTTCATATTTCTCCGACGGTCATCCAATTGCATGTGCATCCCGCCTAAGGTGTTTTTTAGGTCTCTGCTTCAAATATGGGTTAGGGGTATCATATATGAGTATGTTATCAAGGTACGAATTCAATTCTGAACACAATCGATGGAAAATTTATTAGCTATCCATGATGAATTGTGATTTATTCTTTATTTCTAAGTTAACAATCATTGAATTTGTAAGTACTATCAGTGATTATTTTTTCATTATTCATCATACATTTTCTCTTATTGTTTCATGAATCTGAATCATTTATTCTCAATTTTTTCTGTCAAGGTTCAAGAGATTTAGATAATGTTTAGACATTCATGCAAGATGTTTTTGGAGATAATGTCCTTGAATGACTAATACTACTCTTAGGTTCTTTATTCATGCCATTTTTTTTACAAATTTTATTTTATAACATATAGTTTACACTTCATTTTCAAGTACTTTTGAATCACCTTTTCACACCTCAAGATGAGTATTAGTGATATTATCTTTCCATGAACATCTTGAACTGAATAAATCTGTTCTTAGGAGGGGATTCGAGTTATTCTTGTAGGTTACTACATCCCTACAGTAATTTTTTTAATTACATCTATATTACGCCATTATAATTTTTAAAATATTCAAATAATAAATAACATGTATGAAAGAATCGATGTTCAAGGTCAAAATAAGGTGATTTCAGAATGCATTTCGTTGCCTTATTATTCACCATGTTCTGCATCATATTAAATTTCATTGTGTTCAAATTTATTATTACTGACAATGCGTATTATTACATTACTCCTCAACCATTTTATGCGATTTATTTGTTATTGAATCTTTGCTTTCTTCGTTTTACATTAATGGTTCAAGAGATCATACTTTAATGTCACAAGGACGGGTAAAGAATTATGCTTTTGAAGGTAATATCACAAATTTTTTTTATACTTCCAGTCCAGTTTTTCATTCTTTCAATTATATTAAAATTCTCATTTTATAACATGCAGTTTACTGTATTCTCTTATATTTTCAGATTATTAGTGCATACCTCATAATCACTATGCTAGAGCTTTCAATATCCCGTTATCATGATTTTAATGAATCTATTATTTAGAGGGGATTAATGTTATTGATGCAGGTTATTGTGGACAGTCATTTTGTGAAGATGAAAGACATTCTGATTATGGGTTATGGCACAACCTATTACAGCTAAGTCTGTAAATTGTTTTACCTCCTACGTAATATGGAATTTATTATAATCATCAGAATTGAGATTTTCAATTATTCTAATTGTACAAATGCTGAAGTATCTTTCATTAAGATATTATAAGGCTACCATGGTTTTTATGTACTGAATACCCACTCCGATCAATTTTCAAACTCATATCCCATTATAATGATATTTTTACTACCCACTCCAATAAAACAATTTATGGATCTTTGATATTGATATATTTTTTTTCCTTCCTTTTATTTTTATATTTTGTAAAACCTGCATATATATTTACTTAATGAAGGCTTTATTTAATATTTTTAACTAAAATTTTTCTCACATTTCATTGATATGGGATGCATGGATTAGTGTTATTTAGTCACAATGCATTTGAATCAGTTTAGAACACGTAGTGATGAGGAAATATTTGGTTTTTTGAAATTGTATACACTGATATGTAAATTCATATTTTTTATGTACTTAATATTTTTACAGATTCGATTTAATTTCTATTGTCATAGGAACTTTTTTAGTGAATCTTCACAATTTAGCATTATGATTGACCATAAATATGTAATATTGTTTTTATTTTGTCCATTTAAATTAATTATAAACCAAAGACAACATTATTGTATTGTTCATTTTATCCTTGCATGATAGTAATATGAAAGCACTGGATCATTAGGAGTCGTTTTCAACATTGAAGATGGTTATGTTGCAACAAATAAAAATATTTCTTCTAATCAGGTATGTATTTTCTAATTTAATTCATTACTATTATTATAAAATCATTTGAACAAACAATACTTAATTTTTTCATGTCATATGCATTTCCTCTGATTATCACATATCCTTCATTTCTTCTTCTCTATTGGAAACCGTTAGAATTCGACTTCAATGAATTCATTTGTCATTATTATCTGCTATGTTTTCATTAATGTTATATCCACTTTTATGCCTACTCATATTATACTGTACTAATACACTGTAAAACATATCAATTTTTATGTCTACTCATATTATAGTGTTCAAATACACTGTAAAATATATTTCCCATTTTCTGATATTACATTTTGTTTTCGGTAAAATATGTTTCCAAATTTCTGATGTTTAAATTTTTTTACTGCTACAGTGGTGAAGTATATTGAAAATTTTTCATTTTTTTTGCTACTATAGCGGGGGACTATATTGAAAATGCATCATTTTCATTTAGGGATCCTCTACGGAAAAAACTCACAAATCTGCCACACATTTAGTAACATGAGTTTCCAAACATTTTTATTTTTTATCTGCACTCATAAAACTAACAAAAAAATAATGCTGCCACTGCATTTATCACTATTTTTTTCATTAACAATCATCTAATTATACGTACTGTTATGTCTCAATTATTTACATTTTTCATTCCAATTTTCATGTTTCATATTTCATTATTATTTTCTATAACTTGGGCTGCTGTGCGAAGGGGATGGGCAGGGGGAGTGCTGGGAGAAGGTACTGGGCTGGGGAAGGCTGATGACAGAGGGGGAGGCATTGGGATGGGATGGAAGACAAGCGAAGGAGGGGGAGGGGAGAGGTATAGCTGGGTAGGGGTAGGAGGACTTGCTAGGAAATTGAGGTGGGGGGTTCTTGCTGGGAAGGGTTGGGGGGGGAAGGGAGGGGCTGGGCAGGGGAGGGATGACAATTAGAGGAGTGGGGATTGGGAGGGGGGGTTGACATGCTGGGCAGGGAGTGTGTGTGTGTGTGGGGGGGGGGGTAGGGAGGTGGGTAGGGGATGACGGAAAGGTACGAGATTGGGGAGGGGAGGGGGAGAGATGCGCTTAGGGGTAGGAGTATATGCTAGGAAAGGAGATGACAAGCTTTCCAGGGGGGAGGGGAGGACCCTCGTAGGGGGAGGGAAGGGGAGGGGATGGGAGGGGTGTGGAGGATGAAGTCAGGGGGAGGGGGATGCTAGGGGAAGAGGTTGGGCTGGAGGGGAGGGGAGGGGAGGATGAGGGCAGGGGGGAGGGGGCTGCTGGGGGAAGAGGTTGGGCAGTGGGGAGGGGAGGGGAGGGGAGGGGAGGGGAGGGGATGGGATGGGAGGGTAGTGGGGAGGGGAGGGAGGGGGGAATGGGGATGGGTAGGTAGGAGGGGTGGGGAGGGGAGGGGAGGATGAGGGAAGGGGGAGGGGTTGGGTAGGATCGAAGGAAGGGGAGGGAGGGGAGGATGGAGGTAGGGGGGGAGGGGGATACTGGGGGAAGTGGTTGGGCAGGGGGTGGGTAGGGGAGGGGAGGGGGAGGGGGAATGGGCCTGGGTAGGTTGGAGGGGTGGGGAGGGGAGGGGGGGATGAGGGAAGGGGGGAGGGGTTGGGTAGGATCGAAGTAAGGGGAGGGGAGGGGGGATGAGGGAAGGGGGGAGGGGTTGGGTATGATCGAAGGAAGGGGAGGGAGGGGAGGACGAGGGCAGGGGGGAGGGGGATACTGGGGGAAGTGGTTGGGCAGGGGTGGGTAGGATTCATAGGAATCTATTATAATATCTCCAAATATTGGGGAGGGGAGGGGGAGGTGGGCAGGGGATGGACGAAATGTACGGGATTGGGGAGGGGAGGGGGAGAGCTGCGCTTAGGGGTAGGAGTATATGCTAGGAAAGGAGATGACAAGCTCGCCAGGGGGGGGGGATGGGAGGACCTTCGTAGGGGGAGGGAAGGGGAGGGGAGGGGAGGGGAGTGGAGGATGAAGGCAGGGGGAGGGGGATGCTAGGGGAAGAGGTTGGGCTGGAGGGGAGGGGAGTGGAGTGGCTGGGCAGGTTGGAGGGGAGGGGAGGGGAGGATGAGGGTAGGGGGGAGGGGGCTGCTGGGTGAAGAGGTTGGGCAGTGGGGAGGGGAGGGGAGGGGAGGGGAGTGGGGAGGGGAGGGGAGGGGGGAATGGGGATGGGTAAGTTGGAGGGGTGGGGAGGGGAGGGGAGGATGAGGGAAGGGGGAGGGGTTGGGTAGGATCAAAGTAATGTGAGGGAGGGGATGATGGGGGTAGGGGGGAGGGGGATACTGGGGGAAGTGGTTGGGCAGGGGGGTGGGTAGGGGAGGGGAGGGGGCGGGGGGAATGGGGCTGGGTAGTTTGGAGGGGTGGGGAGGGGAGGGGAGGATGAGGGAAGGGGGTAGGGGTTGGGTAGGATCGAAGGAAGGGGAGGGAGGGGAGGATGAGGGTAGGGGGGAGGGGGATACTGGGGGAAGTGGTTGGGCAGGGGTGGGTAGGATTCATAGTAATCTCTTATAATATCTCCAAATATTTTATTTCAATTAGACATCTCTACTTCCGGTTCCCTAGGTATGAAATTTTCTACAGAATTGATGCAACTACTGTTGGATTGGAAATTAGCTTATGATTCTGAATTACCTCAGTGTGCAGGACTTGGGATTGTAAGAGGCCTTGATGAATCAATTGAGCTATATTATGTGATATCGCCTATCCTATGTGCTACTTTGAATTTTCTTTTCATTCATGTCCATTTATATATTATGATTTATATACTTATGTTGTGCGCTACATGTCCATTTGAATGTTGTTTTTCAGTTGGATATTTCATTCATGTCCATTACGCTGGACATTAATACTTATTCTTCATATTCATGTATTCTTATACTGTATACTTATGTTGTATTCTTATGCTGCATATTCAGGTACTCTTATGATGGGTTAGAAAAGGAAGATTCCAACCAATCTTATATTGGTGAGGCAATGATGAAATGCATTGGGAACATCTTCAACTTTCTTGAAAATTACTCCATGTCTAAACATCAAAACATCTCGATTTGTGGACAAATTTTTTTTTGTATTATAATTATTCCTCGGAACATCTCATATTTTTTTTAGATAAACTATTCTTTATATAAATTCTCTTCAAATTTGTGATTCATAGTATGCAATATTGTTTTCCAAAATTCATTTTATATTGAAGTCAGGTTTCCATCCTTGACTATTCCAAAGTGTTTCACATTACAATTGATGTGTCTTAATTTAACATTTAATATTGATGTCTTCTTAATATATTCACTTGTAATTCCAAATTATTCACCACTTATTTGTGAGTAAAATAAATTAAAAATTATCATTTCATTGCAACTATTACAAATAGTACTCTTAATAAGACAAATAATAAAAAATTAGGTTTTATAAATAGTAATCTATAGTAAATAATAAGAATTATTTTATAGTGCCGTGCATTGCACGTGCGGAGTACTAATTATTAATATAGTCGGCTTGCAATGGAACCTTGTGCCGATGCCCCCACTCCAAAGTAGGCACTTCTTAACTATTGTCAAAAGGTCTACCTCATGGCCTTTAATAAATAAATAAATAAGTATATATATATATATATATATATATATATAGAGAGAGAGATTTATAATAAAGAACTTCCAAAGGAAGTTTCCTCAACCTGCATGATGTAGGATTTTAATATATATATATACATATTATTTTGATTTTTTTTCAAGCATCAATGGGATGAAATCCATGACTAGGGAAAAATGTTCCAACCAGTGTGGTAATGATCATCGGATTCCAAATGAAACTTGGTAAGAAATTAATCTTTCAAAAGTTCTTGCCTAAAAATTTTAACCAGAAAAAATATATAAAAAGATATTATTCTTTAATTTTAAACCACAACATCCAATTTTTGATCCATAACAATTTTTTTGGATATCTATAACTTGGTCATCTAGTATCAGATCGACATATTGTCTATTCTGTTGGGACTGATTTAAAGCTCTATAATTAATTTAATAAAAATTAATTTTTTGCTTGAATAAAAATTTTACGAGATCACTCTCATTCCAATTGAAGGTATGCCAGTGGGATATAAATTTTAAAATTTTCATCATCTAAGTGATCTAACTTCATCATCTTTAATGATATGAGCCCCTATAAATGTCTGAGGATCTCATGTGAATAATTATAAGAAAAAACATAAATAAATGGTTAACTAATTTTATTTAGTGGGGAATTTGACTGTAATTCGTCATCTATGATCTTTGCATGAAGGATCTAGAGTCTAAGTCCTTTAGATCATCCATACATACATCAAGAATTTGCATGTGTAACGACCCGAATCCGTAGCCCCTCCACTGGTGCCCCGTACCCGGTTCCCCACATGAACTCAAGCGTGTTTCCCCAAACTCCAGAGGCTACCGACTAACAGCGAGAGACTTGGTAAGTTTTTGGGGAAACTATACCCTCATTCGGTAAGGTATACAAGGTAAGAAAAACAACACTAAACAGCGGAAGCAGTAAACAACATGCAACAACTAAAACCCAGCAGCTAAAACAATAACTATATATCAAAAGATAATAATGATACAGCAAGTACAAGTATCTACGAAAAACGTAAAACACAACAACGTGCTGAAGTACAACTGAAAAAAAAAGTGCAAAGGAAAACAAGATAACTCCTCAGCATCTTGAGCCCTGACTCGGTCCCATTCTCTACAGCTCCAGTGCAATCAAGATCATGAAGTAGAAGGATGCTTTCCCTTATCTATACCTACAACAACATAGTCTGCTTGGACCCAAAAGCATGGACCAAACAAGGTGTGAGATACAATCCCAGTAGGCAATCACTCAATGATTTGTGTCTAACAGTCAATGAATACAAGGCAAGTAATAAGACAAGAAGCAATAAACATGAAATCACAAGCAGCTACAATCAATAGTTCTAACAAATAATTACACAAGTAAGCAACCAGCAACAAGAAGAAAACAGGTAACCCTCTGGGTAGCTCTCATAGCCTAACCCCTATGGTTCAACCTATAAGTACCAACAACCCTCTTGGAGGTAGACGTAGTCTCACCCCTCTAGTTCAGCTCTGAAAAATAATAGACTCTCTGGGGAAGCACTCACTGTCAATTCCCCCTATAGTCTCGTATCGTGCTAAATGCTCTCTGGGGAAGCACTCAACGTCTATTCCACCTGTGGCCCACGTCGAGGAACTAAAGACTCTCTGAGGAAGCACTCAACGTCAATTCCCCCCGTGGTCTCGTATCATAATTAAAAGACGCCATGGAGAATCCCTTTTTTCAATTCTCCCTTTGGTCTACTACTCTAGGTTCTCACAGTCCTGAGTGAAACTAAACATGCTCAGCATGCGTGTACATCGTCCAAGTAAACCTCAAGAACTACTTGGCTATCAACTAAGGCTCAGCAGCAAAACAAGGTAACAGTTCCACTGTCCTACGTCTAAGCATGGAAATTGGAAGAACTCCAAACAGACAGAACAAGAATAGAAAACATTCAAGGTACAGTAAAGCTACCATAATCACAGGAAAAACATCTACTCTAACAATCAAGAAAATCAGACAATACAACAAGGTAAAAACATGAACACACAATACCCCGTTCAAGGATATTGGTGGAATTTGCACAAAATATTTATCAACTTTCTACAGAAAGGCACAAACCACCTACCTCGATCCTAGGAGATCAATATATGTGAACCATGACGACAAATTCCCCTTTGAACGACATAGATTTGAGAAAACGCACAAAACTCTCAACCTACGATATCTAGAAAACAAGGAGGAATCAAGAAACAAGGCTCAAGCAAAAGGAATAACTCACTGCTGCGCTTCCAACGCAATCTACTGTGCTCGAATCGGAGAACGGACGGCCAGGAGGGAGCTCAGAGAAGATTCAGTCGTATGGGTCGCTTCGGACGGACAGAAACTGGAGAAGAAGATGAAATCAGGGGTTAGGTGTGACCCCGGTCCATTTAATTAAAAAACATAAAGTACACGACATGTAATTTTAGAGTACACAGCTTGTACTGGGTCCTTTCAGTACTCCGCCAAAATTGGCCTCAACGTCACCCTTACACACCATGTGTGTGGCCCGGGCACGACCAGCACACAGATTCGAGCTGGATCAGAGTACACGGTGTGTGCTCAGAAAGTACACGGTGTGTACTTTGAAAATTTCCAGAAAAATCATTTTTATTAAAAACTCCATAAAAAAATTAAAACATACCTGAACGAAGATCCAGGTTCTTACAAAATTCCCCCTTAAAGAAATTATTCCCCAAATTTCCCTAATGGGGCATAGAAGAAGAATCCCCAAACAGTTCCGGCCACTGCGATCGTACATTGGCCTCCCTCTCCCAGGTCTCGTCCTATACTCGCCTGTGCTTCCATAGCACTCATACCAGAAGAACAAACCGCCCACAGAGAACCTTCGTACTACGATCGACAATCCAGATATGATGCTCCTTGAACGACTCATCCGCTTCAAGCTCGACTTCCTCGGGCTGAAAGGCGTGAGACGGGTCTGAAAAGTAATGTCGGAGTTAAGAGACGTGGAAGACGTAGTGCATGGCCCGATACCTCTGAGGTAGCTGCAACCGATAGGAGAACGAACCCACCCTCTCCAAGACCTAAAACGGCCCGACGTACCGCGATGAAAGCTTACCCTATCTCTGAATCCTCTTGTGTCCCAACCTCGGTGCGACACGTAGGAAAACCTGATCACCGACCTCGAACTCCAGGGGTCGTCTCTACTGATCTACATAATACTTCTACTGAGACTGTGCTGTAGCCATCCTCTTCCGAATCAGGTCAATCTGTCCCGAGGTCTCCTGAACGAGATGAGGTCCCAGCAAAGCTGCCTCTCCTGCCTCCAGCCAGCATAAGGGTGATCGACATGGCCTACTGTACAAAGCCTCGTATGGTGCCATCTGAATGGTCACTTGGAAACTGTTGTTGTAGGAAAACTCCACCAGAGGGATATGCTTCTTCCAAGAACCTCCAAAGTCTATAATGCAAGCTCAGAGTATACCCTCAAGAACATGGATCGTGTGTTTAGACTGGCCATCAGTCTGGGGATGGTATGTTGCACTCAAAAGTACCTGTGTACCCAAAGCTTTCTGAAGTCCCTGCCAGAAACAAGAGGTAAAGCACACATCCTTGTCTGAAACAATGGAGTGTGGAACTCCATGCAGACGAATGATCTCTCAGATGTAAAGTCGTCCCAGATCATCAACACTGAAGGTCTCCTTAATCGGCAAGAAGTGTGCAACCTTTGTAAGCCTGTCGACAACAACCCAAACAACATCGTTCCCTCGAGGAGACCTCGGCAACCCAGTCATGAAGTCCATCGTGACATCGTTCCACTTCCACTACGGAATGGGTAACTGTTGTAACATGCCTGCTGGTCATTGATGCTATGCATTCACCTGCTGACAAGTAGAACATCTCATGATGAAACCAGCAACATCCTTCTTCATACCTGGCCACCAGTATTGGCGATGAAGATCCCGATACATCTTGGTGATGCCGGGACGAACTGCCTAAGCTGAGGAATGAAAATCCTGCATAAGCTCCTTGCGTATGTCCGCTGGCACCCACACGCGTCCCTAGAACCGCAAGATCTCATCCTCACCCACTGCCCATCCGGGAAGAGGGTCCTCTCCTGACACACTCTCCCACAGGACCAGGCCTTTAGAGTCTGATAGCTTCCTCATCCGTACCTGATCAAGAAGTGAAGAGGTAAAAACTACAGAAGATAGGAAGGTCTGTCTCTATCTGTCGTGAACCTCTATATGAATCTCAGAGAATAGATCCATTAACTGCCACTCACTGCTGGCCTCCTGGACTGCCTGAATCCGAGTTCTCCTGCTCAGCACATCTGCCACTGCGTTGCCTTTCCCCGGCATATAGGCAAGATAAAAATCAAAGTATTGATGGTACTTGAACCACCTGCGCTGTCTCAGGTTTAGATCATGTTGAGTGATGATATACTTGAGACTCTTGTGGTCGGTGAAGACCACAAAGTGCTCTCCCAACAGATAGTGTCTCAACAACGTAAGGAATGAACACCAGATGCCAACTCCAGATCATGCGTCAGGTAGTTCCTATCATGTGGCCTCAACTGCCAAGACCCGTACGCAACGACTCCGTCCCCCTGCATAAGCACAACTCCCATCCCGATACCTGAATCATCACAGTAAACAGTGTAGTTATTGCCTGGCTCCGGCAAGACTAGTATCGGTGGTGACCTCAACCTCCCTTTTAGCTCCTGAAAGGCTGACTCACAAGAATCGGACCATAAGAACTTCGCCCGATTCTTGGCCAGACCTGTCAAAGGTGCTACTAGATGAGAAAAGTCTTTAATGAAGCATCTGTAGTATCCATACAGCCCTAGGAAATTCCGTACCTCAAAGATGTTCTTCGGCTGCTCCCAGGAAACTACAACTCTCACTTTATCTGGGTCCACTGATACTTCTGCCTCTAAGATGACGTGACCCAAGAAGTGAATCTGATCCATACAGAAGTGGCACTTCAAGAGTTTAGAATAAATCCGATGCTCTCTCAGTGTACTCAGAATGATCTCAAGATGTGTGGCATGGTCGTGTCGAGTGTGAGAGTACACCAAGATATCGTCCACGAAGACCATGAAAAAGGAGTCCAAGTAAGGATGGAACACTCGGTACATTAGTGCCATAAAAACTGCAGGCATGTTCGTGAGACCGAACGGCATGACTGTATACTCGTATAGACCATACCTTCTCCTGAAGGCTGTCAGAGGTATATCTGATGGTCAAACGCACAACTGATGATAGCTGGACCTCAAGTCGATCTTTGAGAACACCCGGGCTCCTCGAAACTGATCGAAAAGGTCATCAATTCTAGGAAAAGGATATCAGTTCTTGACCATCAACTAGTTCAGCTTCCGATAATTCACACAAAGCCAAAGGGTACTTTCTGCCTTCTTTACAAACAGGACAGGCGAACCCCAAGGAGAAGTACTGGGTCGGATGAAACCCTTAGCCTGTAGCTCCTCCATCTGCTTCTTGAGCTTCTGAAACTCAGGTGTGGCCATCCTATAGGGAGGAATGGACACCGGTGCCGCTCAAGGCATGAGCTCAATAGAGAAGTATACCCCACGCTCCGGAGGAAAACCTTAAAAGTCATCTGGAAAGACATCCCTAAAGCGATCCACCACTGGAGGAAAATCCAACTGTGGAGTCCCCTGATCATCCAGATAAAGACTAGAGATCTGGGCTGTCACCCCTCCTAGCCCAAGATGCTAATGTCCTGCCCGACTCGCCCAAACGCCCCACTCACCTTTATGAAGAAAAGACTCGCCCTCTAGTGAAACGAAACTCACTCTTCGACGATAACAGTCGACAACTACCTGAAAGGGAATCAACCAGTCCATGCCGAGGATGATATCATAGCCTGTCATCTCTAGGAAATAGAGATCCCATAAGAAGCGATACCCTACGAACTCAAGAGGGCACTCTCTACACTGGCGTACACTAGATGTCATCATCCCCAAAGGTGTGTCTAGTGTCAATGAGTCGGCAGAAGAAAATACGTAGAGTCCATGGCTCTCCAAAACAGCAATAGAGATAAAGCTATGCATAGCACTAGTATCGAAAAGGGCTAAAGATAAAACTGAGGTTACTAAAATCATACCTCGAACAGTAGAAGGGCCGGGATCCTTCTCCTGATAAGTCTTCTCCACAGCAAAAGACTGGCCTGTACCGCGGCCCTATGCCCCTGACTGACCACTCTGGGCTGAACCTCCTTGCTGGTGCTGAGGAACTGGTGGCTGACCGCCATGGCCTCGACCTCCACCTCGGCCCGAACGGCTGAAAGAACTTCAGTTCCCTGACTGGTGAGAAACTTTCGGTTCTGCTCCTGAACGACGAGTCATGGAAGAACCATGTTCACCAGCTGCTGGTGAGAAAAACTGACAGAAATGCTGAAGGTGACCCATCTTGCCGCAAGATCGGCACTCCACGAGGTCCCTCTGGAACTGCGGCCTCGTGTGCCCTGACCGGTCACACTGGTAGCATATTACCTGGCTACCTGACGATGCATCTCGCTTCCTCGGATCACCATGTGTAGACACTCTACGACGCTTATTGCTATCATCTGGAGGCAAACTAGCTCTGGAAGCAGAACCGCCCTGGCTCGCAGCTCCAGAGTCTCTTAGATTGGGCTCCACAATCAGTGCTTGGTTGACGATGGAAGTAATGGAAGTCAACTGGAAGATGTTCACCTGTGAGCGGATCTCCTGCCTAAGACCATCCCCGAACTTCCTTGCAAAGAACACCCCACTCCCATCCTGGAGGGGCGTGAAGCGCTACAGCTCGGTGAAATGAATGGAATACTCCATGAAAAAAAGAGTACCCTACTATAAGCTCATGAACTCCTGGGCTTGGTCGGCCCTCAGGGTCTCCGGGTAGAAGTAGTCATAGAACATGCGCTGGAACTCCTCCCAAACCATAGCCTGCTGCTGACCTACCTGTGAGATCATGTCCCACCACCTCTTGGTAGAGTCTCAGAGCCTGTAGGTGGAGAGCTTGACCCGCCTCTCTAGAGGCGTCTCCAGACAGCTTTGCTTCCAACCATGGCTCTGCAGACTAAGGTCCTCCTTCCCTTGAGAACATGGGAGGATGCTGCAGCTGAAAAACCCACGTCAAATCTTCCATAGACGTGGTAGGAGGTGGAGCTCCCTGGAAGGCCGACATCATCCTCATGAAACCTTCCCTGAACTGTGCATCAGCACCTACAACTGGTATAACAGCCGGTTCCAAGGCTGGCCCGACTGGAGGATCAGCAGGAAGTCCCTGATCAGCCCTATCTGGCGTCTGATCACTGCTTGATGACAGACGTATGACCGGAGGATGTATTGGAGGCATAGCTCTGAAAGATCAAAATCACACCTTAGATCAGGAAGACAAGGACAGAGATCGCAAGAGTACAAAATGGAAAAAAGGGAAGAAAAAACACACAAGTTTACAAAACATGACTACACGGCATGTAAAAAACTACACACTGTGTCTTCTTAATCCACTGACATGGGAATGTACTCCTGCCCTAAAAGTCGTGTACACTTCAAACTACACGGCGTGTTGCACCCACACACGACATGTACCTGTAAACTATTCCCCTACAGAGTCTACTTACACGGCTAACCCACACGGTCCGACTTAACCCGAGACTACATGACATGTTCTTAACGCACACGTCATGTACTAGACAAGGCTTCGACGCCCTGTGTTTGTGAAACACACGGCCATATACACAGCCGAACCTTACACGGAGTGCTCCGAACAAACACGACATGAATAGGCAAGGTGACCCCATCCCGTGTTGTTCGTGACACGACCTGGTACCTGGACAAGACTACACAACATGTTCCGAACAAACACAGCATGTGGAAAAGAATGTAACGCCGGCCCGTGTTGTTCATGACACGGCCGGGTACCTGGACAGGACTACACAACATGTTCCGAACAAACACAACGTGTGCAAAAGATGGTAACGCCGGCTCGTTTTGTTCGTGACATGGCCGGGTACCTGGACAGGAATACACGGCGTGTTCCCTAAGGACACGACGTGTTCTACCCGAGCTTCCCCGACCCATGTTGTTAGTGACACAGCCGACTACACGGCTCCAAACATACACATAGTGTGCCAATCGTACACGGCGTGTTCCTGAAGTTACTCCCACGACACCATGTTCTGCTCACACGGTTAGTGACATGGCCTGAAAACTACACGGCGTGTATCCAAAAAAGTACATGCCGTGTATTCTGGGTTTTTCTGGGCAGTAGCTCTGAAACTGCTCAGACTCCCAGAACCACTAAAAACAAGGGAAAGAGGTGCCAAATTTCGATTAGTGGGGGACCATACTCCCCGCGAATCAAAGATCGGCATCTCCTGTAGTCACATACAAGGGAAAACAACAACTCTCTAACATAACAACAGGGATTCTATCAAGAATCTATCGCAACAGCGTGCATAATCTACACAAAGACTATCACAACAGCATGCAATCGCTAATGCACCCTATATGACATGACAAGAATGCATGGCATGAGATGGCATACCCTCATCTCATCGGGTTGCGACAGAAATAGAACCGAAATATAAAAACAATAACCGCACAAGTCATGCGAATCACTCTAGGTGAAAACATATCAACCATAAAAACGAAAAACTAGCAAACTAAAATTAACGAGGTAGTATGGCCTTTCCCTGTACATGGGTTAGCTACTCCTGAGCACAGCTTAATACCAATTACCGAATCCGTCCTATCCCTGGCTAAAGTCTTCAAACAGTAAATCAAGAGAAAAGAACTCCTCTGATACCACTTTGTAACGACCTGAATCCAGAGCCCCTCCACTGATGCCCCGTACCCGGTTTTCCACATGACCTCAAGCGTGTTTCCCCAAATTCTAGAGGCTGCCGACTAGTAGCGAGGGCCTTGGTAAGTTATTGGGGAAACTATTCCCTCATTCGGTAAGGTATACAAGGTAAGAAAAACAACACTAAACAATGGAAGTAGTAAACAACATGCAACAAATGAAACCCAGCAGCGGAAACAATAACTATATAGAAAAAGATAATAATGATGCAAAAAGTACAAGTATATAAGGATAACAGAAAACACAACAATGTGCTGAAGTATAACTGAAAAGCAAAGTGCAAAGGAAAACAAGATAACTCCTCATCATCGTGAGCCTCGACTCGGTCCCATGCTCTCCAACTCCAGTGCAATCAAGATCCTGAAGTAGAAGGGTGCTTGCCCTTATCTATACCTACAGCAACATAGTCTTCTTGGGCCCAAAAGCATGGTCCAAACAGGGAGTGAGATACAATCCCAGTAGGCAATCACCCAAAGATTCGTTCCTAACAGTCAATGAATACAATACAAGTAATAAAACAATAAGCAGTAAACAGGAAAGCACAAGCAGCTACAATCCATAGGTCTAACAAATAAGTACACAAGTAAGCAACCAACAACAAGAAGAAAACAGGTAACCCTCAGGGTAGCTCTCATAGCCTAACCCCTATGGTTCAACCTATAAGTACCAGCAACCCTCTAGAAGGAACACACAGTCTCACCCCTCTGGTTCAGCTCTAAAAAATAATAGACTCTCTAGGGAATCACTCACCGTCAATTCCCCCTATAGTCTCGTATCGTGCTAAAGGCTCTCTGGGGAAGCACCCAATGTGTATTCCCCCTGTGGCCCGCGTTGAGGAACTACAGAATCTCTGACGAAGCACTCAATGTTAATTCCCCCTGTGGTCTCATATCGTAATTAAAAGACGCTCTCGAGAAGACCTTCTGTCAATTCTCCATTTGATTTATTACTCTATTTTCTCAAAGTTCTGAGTGAAATTAAACATGCTCATCACGCGTGTACATCATCCAAGTAAACCTAAAGAACTACTTGGCTATCAACTAAGGCTCAACAGCAAAACAAGGTAGCAGTTCCATTGTTCTACAACTAAGCATTGGAATTGGCAGAATGCCAAACAGGCAGAACAAGCATAGAAAACATTCAAGGTACAGTAAAACTACCATAATCACAGGAAAAACATCTACTCTAGCAATCAAGCAAAGCAGACAATACACCAAGGGAAAAACAGGAACATGCAATACCCCGTTCAAGGGTATTGGTGGAATTTTCAAAAAATATTTATCAACTTTCTACAGAAAGGCACAAAACACCTACCTCAATCCTAAGAGATTGATATATGTGGACCACGATGATAGATTCCCCTTTTAATGACGTAGATCTGAGAAAAAACACAAAACGTTAAACCTACGATATTTTGAAAACAAGGAGGAATCAAAAAACAAGGCTCAAGTAGAAGAAAGAACTCACCTCTACGCTTCCAATGCAATCGACCGTGCTCGAATCAGAGAACGGACGGTGAGGCGGGAGCTCGGAGAAGATTCAGCCGTACGGGTCATTTCGGACGGACAGAAACTGGAGAAGAAGATGAAATCGGGGGTTAGGTGTGACCCCGGTCCGTTTAATGAAAAAAAAGAAAGTACACGGCGTGTACTTTAAGAGTACACAGCTTGTACTGGGTCCTTTCCGTACTCTGCCAAAATTGGCCTCCACGTCACCCCTACACACCGTGTGTGTGGCCCGGGCATGACCATCACACGGCTTCGATCCAGATCAGAGTACACGGCGTGTACTCAGAATGTACACGACGTGTACTTTGAAAATTTCCAGAATAATCATTTTTCTTAAAAACTACAGAAAAAAAGAAAAACATACCTGAACGAAGATCCGGGTTCTTAAAAACTTCCCCCCATAAAGAAATTCGTCCCCGAATTTCCCTAATGGGGTGTAGAAGAAGAATACACAAACAATTCCGGCCACTACGATCATACATCGGCCTCCCTCTCCTAGGTCTCATCCTGTACTCACATGTACTGCCATTGCACTCGTACGAGAGGAACAGACTTCCCACAGAGAACCTTCGTACTACGATAGACAATCCGGATAGGATGCTCCTCGAATGATGCATCTGCTTCAAGCTCGACTTCCTCAGGCTGAAAGGCATGAGACAGGTCTGAAAAGTAACGTCGGAGTTGAGAGACATGGAAGACGTCGTGCATGGCCCGATACCTCTGAGGTAGCTGCAACCGATTGGAGACCGAACCCAATCTCTCTAAGACCACAAAAGTCCCGACTTACCGCGGTGAAAACTTACCCTGTCTCCGAATCCTCTTGTGTACCAACCTCAGTGTGACACACAGGAAAACCTGATCACTGACCTCGAACTCCAGATGTCGTCTCCACTGATCAGCATAAGACTTCTACCGAGACTGTGCTGTATCCATCCTCTTCCGAATCAGCTCTATCTGTCCTGAGGTCTCCTGAACGAGACGAGGTCCCAGAAAAGCTGCCTCTCCTGCCTCCAGCCAACATAAGGTTGATCGGCATGGCCTACCGTACAAAGGCTCATATGGTTCCATATGAATGGTCACTTGTAAACTGTTGTTTTAGGCGAACTCCCCCAGAGGGATATGCTTCTCCCAAGAACCGCCAAAGTCTAGAATGCATGCTCGGAACATATCCTCAAGCACCTAGATCGTGCGCTTGGACTGGCCATCAGTCTGGGGATGGTATGTGGTACTCAAAATTACTTGTATACCCAAGGATTTCTGAAATCCGAACCAGAACCAAGAGTTAAAGCGTGTATCTATGTCTAAAACAATGGAGTGTGGAACTCCATGCAGGCGAATGATCTCTCAGATGTAAAGTCATCCCAGATCATCAACACTGAAGGTCTCATTAATCGGAAAGAAGTGTGCAACCATTGTAAGCCTGTCGACAACAACCCAAACAACATTGTTCCCTCGAGGAGACCTTGGAAACACAGTCACGAAGCCCATCGCGACATCGTTCCACTTCCACTCCATAATGGGTAACTGCTATAACAGGCCTGCTGGTCGTTGATGCTCTGCCTTCACCTGCTGACAAGTAGAACATCTCATGACGAAACTAGAAATATCCTTCTTCATACCTGGCCACCAGTACTGGCGATGAAGATCCTGATACATCTTGGTGATGTCAGGATGAACTGCCCAAACTGAGGAATGAAAATCCCGCATCAGCTCCTCGCGTATGTCTGGGGGCACCCATACACTTCCATGGAACCGCAAGATCTCATCCTCTTCCACTACCCATCTGGGAAGAGGGTCCTCTCCTGACACACTCTCCCACAGGACCAACCTTCAGAGTCTTATAGCTGCCTCATCCGTACCCGATCACGAAGTGAAGAGGTAACAACTACAGAAGATAGGAAGGTCTGTCCCTGTCTATCGTGCACCTCAAGATGCATCTCAGAGAACAGAGCCATCAGTCGACACTCACTGCTGGCCTCATGGACTGCCTAAATCTGGGTTCTCCTACTCATCGCATCTGCCACTACGTTTCCTTTCCCCGGTGTATAGGCATGCTCGAAATCAAAGGACTGAAGGTACTCAACCCACCTGCACTGTCTCAGGTTCAGATCCTGCTGAGTGAAGATATACTTGAGACACTTGTGGTCGGTGAAGACCACAAAGTTCTCTCCCAGCAGATAGTGTCTCCAACAGCGTAAGGCATGAACAACAGCTGCCAACTCCAGATCATGTGTCGGGTAGTTCCTCTCATGTGGCCTCAATTGCAGAGACCCGTACGCAACGACTCCATCCCCCTGCATAAGCATTTCTCCCAGCCCAATACCTAAAGAATCATATTAAAAAGTGTAGTTCTTGCCTGGATTTGGCAAGACTTGTATCAGTGCTGACGTCAACCTCCCTTTTAGCTCCTGAAAGGCTGACTCACAAGAATCGGACCATAAGAACTTCTCCCCCTTCTTGGTCAGACCTGTCAAAGGTGCTACTAGACGAGAAAAGTCTTGAATGAAGCGTCTTTATTATCCATACCGCCCTACGAAACTCCGTACCTCAAAGACATTTTTCGGCTGATCCCATGAAACTATAGATCTCACTTTCTCTGGGTCCACTGATACTCCTGTCTCTGAGATGACGTGACCCAAGAAGTGAATCTAATCCATCCAGAAGTGGCACTTCAAGAGTTTAGCATAAATCTGATGCTCTCTCAGGGCACTCAGAACGATCTCAAAATGTGTGGAATGGTCGTGTCGAGTGTGAGATTACACCAAGATATCGTCTATAAAGACCACGACAAAGGAGTCCATGTAAGGATGGAACACTCGGTTCATCAGTGCCATAAAAACTGCAGGCGCGTTCGTGAGACCGAACGACATGACTGTATACTCGTATAGACCATACCTGCTTTTGAAGGCTGTTAGAGGTATATCTGATGGTGTAACGTGCAACTGATGATAACCGGACCTCAAGTAGATCTTCGAGAACACCCGGGCTCCTCGAAGCTGATTGAAAAGGTCTTCAATTCTCGGCAAAGGATATCAATTCTTGACCATCAACTGGTTCAGCTTCCGATAATCCACACAATGCCCAAGGGTACCATCTTCCTTCATTGAAAACAGGACAGGAGAACCCCAAGGAGAAGTACTGGGTCAGATGAAACCCTTATCCTGTAGCTCCTCCAACCACTTTTTGAGCTCCTGCAACTCAGGTGTGGGCATCCTATAGGGAGGAATGGACACCGGTGCCGCTCCTGGGACGATCTCAATATAGAAGTCTACCTCACACTCCGGAGGCAAACCTGAAAAGTCCTCTGGAAAGAAATCCCTGAAGTGATCCAACACTAGAGGAAAATCCAACTGTGGAGTCCCCTGACCATCCTGATAAAGACTAGTGATCTAGGATGTCACCCCTCCTAGCCCAAGATGATCGAGTCCTACCCGACTCACCCGAACGTCCCACTCACCTTTATGAAGAAAAGACTCACCCTCTGGTGAAAAAAACTCACTCTTCGGAGATAACAGTCGACGAATTCCTGAATGGGAATCAACCAGTCCATGTCGAGGATGACATCATAGACAGTCATCTCTAGGACATAGAGATCGCATAAGAAGCGATACCCTGTGACCTCGAGAGGGCACTCTCTACACTGGCGTACACTAGATGTAATTGTCCCCAAAGGTGTGTCTAGTGTCAATGAGTCGGAAGAAGAAAAGACGCAGAGTCCAAGGCTCTCCACAACAGCAACAGAGATAAATCTATGTGTAGAACCAGTATCGAAAAGGGCTGAAGATAAAACTGAGGTTACTAAAATCGTACCTCGAAAAATAGATGGGCCGGGATCCTGCTCCTAATAAGTTTGCTCCAAAGCAAAAGACTGGCATGTACCGCGACCTTACACCCCTGACTGACCACTCTGGTCTGAACCTCCTTGTTGGTGTTGAGGAACTGGTGGCTGACCACCACAACCTCGACCTCCACCTCGGCCCGAATAGCCAGAAGAACTCTAGTTTCTCAACTGGTGAAAAACTGGCGGTGCTGCTCCTGAACGAGGAGTCATGGAAGAACCACGGTCACCAACTGCTGGTGAGAAAACCTGATAGAAACGCTGAAGGTGACCCATATTTCCTCAAGATCGGCACTCCACGGGGTCCCTCTGGCACTACGACCTCATGTTCCCTGACCGACCACACTGGTAGAATATTACTTGGCTGCCTGACGATGCATCTCGCTTCCTCGGATCACCACGTGTAGGCTCTCTACGGTGCTTCTTACTATCATCTGGAGGCAAACTAGCTCTGGAAGAAGAACTTCCCTAGCTCGCAGCTCCAGAGTCTCTCAGATTGCGCTCTGTAATCAGAGCCTGGTTGATGATGGAAGTAATAGAAGTCAGCTGGAAGATGTTCACCTATGAGTGGATCTCCTGCCCGAGACCATCTTCGAACTTCCTTGCTAAGAACACCCCACTCCCATCCTGGAGGGGCGTGAAGCACTGCAGCTTAGGAAAACGAGTGGAATACTCCATGACAGAAAGAGTACCCTGCTCTAAGCTCATGAACCCCCGGGCTCGGTCAGCCCTCATGGTCTCCGGGAAGAAGTAGTCATAGAACACACACTGGAACTCCTCCCAAACCATAGCTTGCTGCTGACATGCCTGTGAGATCACATCCCACCACCTCTTGGAGGATTCTCGGAGCATATAGGTAGAGATTTGACCCGTCTCTCTGGAGGCGTCTCCAGATGCTCGAAGATAGTCATCATGGCTTCCAGCCATGACTCTACAACCTGAGGTCCTCCTTCCCTTGAGAACGTGGGAGGATGCTTCTTCTGAAAAACCCATGTCAAATCTTCCATAGACGTGGCGGGAGGTGGCGCTACCTAGAAGGCCTACATCATCCTCATGAAACCTTCCCTGAACTGCACATTAGCACCTGCAACTAGCATAATAGCCGGTGCCAAGGTTGGCCCAACTAGAGGATCTGCAGGAAGTCCTTGATCAGCCCTATCTGGCGTCTAATCACTACCCGACGACAGACGTATGACCAGAGGACATCTCAGAGGCATAGCTATGAAAGATCAAAAGCACACCTTAGATCAGGAAAACAAGAACATAGATCACAAGAGTACAAAATGGAAGCATGGGAAGAAAAAACACACAAGTTTACAAAACTTGACTACACAACGTGTATAAAACTACACGATGTGTCTTCTTAATCCACTAACTTGGGCGTGTACTCATTCCCTATAAGTCATGTACACTTCAAACTACACAGTGTGTTTCACCCACACATGGTGTGTACTTGAAAACCATTCCCCTACCCAAGTCTCCTTACACGGCTAACCCACACGGTCCGACTTAACCCGAGACTACACGGAGTGTTCTTTATACACATGGCGTGTACTAGACAAGGCTTCGGAGACCTGTGTTTGTGAAACACATGACTGTCTACATTGATGAAACTTACACGACGTGCTCTAAACAAACACGATGTGTATAGGCAAGGTGACCCCTTCCCATGTTGTTCATGACACGGCCGGGTACCTGGACAAGACTACACGACATGTTCCGAACAAACACAACGTGTGGAAAAGAAGGTAACGCCAGCCCGTGTTGTTCGTGAAATGGCCGGGTACCTAGACAGGACTACGCGGCGTGTTCCGAACAAACATGGCGTGTGGAAAAGAAGGTAACGCCGGCACGTGTTGTTTGTGACACAGCTGGGTACCTGGACAGGACTACACAGTGTTTTCCTAAGGACATGACATATTCTACCTGAGCTTCCCCGACCCGTGTTGTTAGTGACACGGCCGACTAAACACCTCCGAAATTACACAACGTGTTCCAATAGTACATGGCGTGTTCCTGAAGTTACTCCCATGACACCGTGTTCTGCTCAAACGATCAGTGACACGACCTGAAAACTACACGGCGTGTATCCAAAAAAGTACATGCCGTGTATTCTGGGTTTTTTTGGGCAGTAGCTCAAAAACTACTCAGACTCCCAGAACCACTAAAAATAAGGGAAATAGGTGCCAAATTTTGATTCGTGAGGGCCCATACTCCCCAAGAATCAATGATCGGCATCTCTTGTAGTCACAAACAAAGGAAAACAACATCTCTCAAACATAACAATAGGGATTCTATCAAGAATCTATCACACCAACGTGCATAATCTACAGAAAGCCTATCACAACAGCATGAAATTGCTAATTCACCCTAGATGGAATGACAAGAATGCATGACATGTGATTTCTAAAAGTTTCTATATGATGTATGAGATGGAATACCCTCATCTCATTGGGTTGCGACAGAAATAAAACCAAAATATCAAAACAATAACCGCACAAGTCATGCGAATCACTCTAGGTGAAAATATATCAACCATAAAAATGAAAAACCAGCAAACTGCAATTAACGAGGTAGTATGGCCTTTCCCTGTACATGGGTTAGATACTCCCAATCATAGCTTAATACCAAGTACCGAATCCGTCCTATCCCTGGCTAAAGTCTCCAAACAGTAAAGCAATAGAAAAGAACTCCTCTGATACCACTTTGTAACGACCTAAATTCGGAGCCCCTCCACTGGTGCCCCGTACCCAGTTCTCCACATGACCTCTGATTCTCACTCAAATTTACCCAAGAGAAGAAGGTAAGACGGTCCTTGTAGTTTAGCTTGGGTTGTCGAATCCTCAGAGACCTAAGAAGTAACCTATAGTCACGTACATTATATGGACTATTTTTGGCTATGAAGTGGCCAACTTGGGTTGATTTTAGATGGATTTTAAAGAATCACTAATAGATTTAAGAAAATTCAATTTATAATAATTAGTTGATCCTAGGTTATCGCTCGGGGTGGATTGGATGTATTTCCTTTTCAAAGATTTCAATTTCTTATATTTGATATGGGTTCATCTAAGGAGATAAAACAATATCATCACTTACTGGTTTAATGCCTACACCCTTTAATACTAATCACCTATACACTTTAAGGATCAAAGTTTTGAGGACTTCAAGGTAAAGGTTCGTATTAGCACTTGAAGTGTGTGGCCTTAATTTCAACAAGGATGATGGAGTTTAAAAATCATCAAATAAAAATATCAATTAAAGAAGTGATTATACAATAATGAGGTGATAAATAACATCCAATACATCCCCTTGATACTCACTTGGATCAACCCATTAGTGGGTTATCCCTCCATTGATTCTATGGTTTCAATGGAAGCGTAAAGTAGACTCATGAGGGAGGAAATGGAGAAGTAAAGAAAACAAAAAATAATACAATGATCACTCCACCATTGTGTGAATAATTTCACAAGGTTTGGTGTGAATAAATTCACACCTTGATCCAATGGTATCAAAGTGATATGAATAACAATAGAATAAGAGTAGAAGAAGAAATTTTATTAAGAAACTAAAGTGAATTTAACAACTTACATTTGAAAGAAAAATTTGAGACAACAAAATTGCAGCATAACATTACAATTGAACAAAGCATCCAAGATTCTTCAATACTCCAAAAACACTGCCTTAAATATGAATTTATGAGCCCTTGGGTCGTGCCTACAACATTCTAAGTCTCCTCAATTAATTGGGGTAGGCCATAGGTGGGTGGAAAGTAAGAGAGAGATGATTTTTCCACCCTTGACCCAAGGTGGCAGACAACTTTTCTTCACCGAAAAAATGCACTTGGAAGACATTCTAGATGGAAGAATCAGAGTGGGAAATATAAGAAGAAAATGGATCTCCGGATGTATTCTAATATACTGTAAAATTTTGTCCCATTTGGATTTGTATATTCAGAGATATGATTAGATTAGTAGGCTGTTTTTCTAGGCCGCAGAATCTGGCCCATAATTTTATCTCTAAATTGGGCCGCCTAAATGACCACCATGGAGGCCTAATTAGCATTGGCTCCTAAAGAATGATTTGTTCCTATAAATTTCTTATAGCATAAAAAGAAATTTGGGATTAAGTGGTCCTGTATGTTTGGCCCCACAGTCTCATCAGTGGGCTGGTGTCCAATCTGCCTTCTCCAGAATTGCTTCCTTTCATTGCCAAATATCTCTATCATCCTCCATGAATTCTCCATTGATCCCTGAATCAAACACGTTCATATTTTATTTTAGATAAATTTCAAAAAATATAAAATTAAAATATGTATAATTAGATTCCTTACAATCAGATGAATCATTGGGTACTTTAAATGATGTTAAAAAATGTACCACATAATAGTGCATTTTAAGAAGGTATTACAATCAAAATGTGAAATGATGTTCAAAGTGTAAAATGAAATAAAATGGTGTTTATTAATAATAAAGAACGTGAATATTGTATATATTACCAATTAATATTAGCCTCATTTAGTGGGTAATAACACCCCCCAACTTGAGTTTTGCTAGTCCCGAGCAAAATATATCCCAACAATATGAAATTCGAATTACCTTTTCCAAAAACATTTTAATACAGAATGATCACCAAAAAAACTTATAACAAACAATCATGAAACCCATCAAAATATTTTAATACAAGATAGTTTCATAAGAAGATCTCAATCTTAAGCCCATTCCTTTGTTCAAATTCATGGCCTTATTTCATCCAATATTAATTAAGTATGAGGATGTGTTGTGCATCACAATAGACATGGAGGTTCATATTTATTCAAGGGGGAAATTAAGGAAGAACTAGGTGGAATTACATTTCAATATTAAGATGAGTATTTATTTTTTTTGTATAATTTTTTTGATTTTTTTTTGCAATTTTTCCATGGTAATTGAAATTGCACCCAAAAGAGTCAACCCCTGTAGTGAGACTTTGCCGATGACTCATAGGCTGAAGGACCTTAGGGCACCAAGTGAAGCCCACACACTCGGGCATCATCTCGAGTTAACTCAGTCAATAACAAATTCAAATTACCAAAAATATAGATAAAATTACAAACTCTGGGCCAGACAACTATGGAGTCACGATCCCCAAGTGCCGAAAGCCACGCATTAGGTCATTTCATTGCTCTACATGCAATTATTTTGAATAATCATATTAAACTAAAATTATAACCAAACCTATGATATTTATTTAGTTGACCCTATGAACTCAAACTAATACCCCACTATCCAAAGGAAGTGCATTGTGATATTTTTTTTATTTGGATAAAAATATAAACGATGAAATATCACATTAGACAACCACACTTTCCAAAACCTATGCTCATGAAATTATACAAGGATTAAAATCAGAGTCAGGGAATGCTAAATTATTTGATATTCAGTTTCAAAGTGTGCAATGTGTATTACCATGTTCAAAGTTAAAGTAAATTTCCCTTCCATTTACACAAATTTTCTTCTTCAAATCGTTCTTTTTTTTTTGACACGAAATCATTTTTTATTTTATCTCCCCCCCAACTTAAAATAATACTTTCCCCAGTGTTTAAAGAAAAGAAAATTTAGAAGGGGTAGAGGTAGAGAATGAATGTTCAAAAAGGAAGTTGAAAATGAGGGTCATGGAATGAAGTCACCTGGTGGTTGAAGTTGAAATTCTTGCTGCTTCCTTTTAATCCTTTGATATCCATGTCACTTGCAGAGTTCCCTAGTAGAAAAAAAAGGGAAAAAAAAAACAAAACAAAACAATATATATATATATATTTATATAATAAATAAAGTAAAAATATAATTATATATATAAAAATTATAGAATAAGGAAGCACAAAAAAACGTAGGTCAGTGGTAAACACGGACCCATGTCTCCCTTCGGTCCCGAGTTTGAATCCCCGCGGCTTTTCCAGTTGTGACGGGGTTTGACCCACGACCCACGACGTGTCACTTTTATTATTATTATTATAATATTATTTATTTATTTTTTGTATTTTTATTTTAACCTACAAAAGCATTAAAATAAAATAAACCGATGATACATTGTCTTCTTTTTAAATTCCTGGGTAAGGTATTACTCAAGGATCACACCACGTGACACAGATGAATATAGTGCTCCCCTTTTGTACCCATCCATACTCATAATATAAGAACAATTCAATATTCTATTTTTTTATTTAATATAAATATTATTAATTAATCCTATTTAAAATATAAAGTTGATTAAAACAACAAAATGATTGGAAACTTGAAAACCATGGGTTGCCTCCCATGCAACACTTTGTTTAACGTCGTTAGCCCGACATGGACCCCCAACTTACCCAATACCAACTTTAAACATTTTAAGGACCACATGTTTCACCACTTCTACTAGATTGAGATTGATTCTATGTTTAGAATTTGTTTCATGCACAAACATCTATTCTAAAATGAGCAGGTAAATCCAAGGAATATCAAAAATGATGGATTCAATTTCTTTTGTAGTCTTTCAAAAGACATTAAGAATCATTACCTCTTTATTGGTTTCAAGATAAGAAATTGTGAAAATTGGAAGTTTTTGGATATCTCCAATGAATGGAAACAAGAGGGTGGTTCGAAAGTCCTTTCATTCAAGTTCAGGTAGGTTAACACTTTCAGACATAGGTTGGGACTTTGAATCAAACTCAATTTCATTTTCAAAATTTCTCAACAGAATTGGTTCCTTTTGAATAGTAGATTCAACCATAAAATTTTAAATATCAATTTTAGGAATGGGTATGGACTCAACGTTTGTGATTTCTCTCAATGGTTCAATGGTTGGTGTTTTTGAAAATTTATCAATGGAGTTATACTTAGGAGACTCAATCCATGATGTCAAATTCTTCTCTTTTGAATCCAAAAAGTCAATTTCCTCCTGATTCAAAGACCTGTCAACAATTCCTTGATCCTTTTAATATTACCCAAATCCAAAGGTTTTCTCTTCAGTAAATTCATGAGAGGTTTGTGGGAAACTAGACACTTCACATAAGGTTATGGAAGGGACAGTTTGTGTAGGGATTGGTTCCTCACAATTTTTAATGATTTGTAGTTCTAACCTCAATGATGAAACCTCAAAATTAATTATCTCTATTTTTTGAAACAAATTTTCAAGTAATGGATGTGGATTAGGATGGATAAGGGGTTGAGACAGATGGTCTATTCTAGGAGGATAACTATGTTGTTGGAATTACATAGGAGGATGTTCAAATTGGCTTTGTGGGGATTGAAACTCATTATATTTTGGAATGTTTTCTAGAAAATAGAAGTTAAAACATTGTGTCTCAATTGGTTGTTGGTTATCCCACCAGTAGAAACTAGGATGGTCATTGTACATCACACTTGGTGTGGGGTGATCAATGTAGGGAGAGGTTCCCCATGTTTGGGCTTGTTCAAAATTGACTTCCATAGGAGTGAGGGGGTGAGAATAGAGAAGAGGGATGAAAAAAAGGATGATAGTGTCTAAGATAACTTACTTAGGTCCCCGAAAACGGTGCCAAAATTTTATTCTCGCTCAAATTTACCCAAGAGAAGAAGGTAAGATGGTCCTTGTAGTCTAGCTTGGGTTGTCGAATCCTCAGAGACCTAAGAAGTAACCTATAGACACGTACATTCTATGGAATATTTTTGGCTATGAAGTGGCCAACATGGGTTGATTTTAGATGGGTTTTAAAGAATCACTAACAGATTTAAGTAAATTCAATTTAAAATAATGTGTTTATCCTAGTTTATTGCTCGGGGTGGATTGAACATATTTCCTTTTCAAAGATTTAAATTTCTTATATTTGAGTTGGGTTCATTTAAGGAGATAAATCAACATCATCACTTATTGGTTTAATGCCTACACCCTTTAATACTAATCACCTATACACTTTAAGGATCAATGTTTTGAGCACTTCAAGGTAAAGGACTGTATTAGCACTTGAAGTGTGTGGCCTTAATTTCAACAAGTATGATGGAGTTTAAAAATCATCAAATAAAAATCTCAATCAAAGAAGTGATTATACATTAATGAGGTGATAAATAACATCCAATCCATCCCCTTTCTACTCCCTTGGATCATCCCATAAGTGGGTTATCCCTCCATTGATTCTATGGTTTCAATGGAAGTGGAAAGTAGACTCATGAGGGAGGAAATAGAGAAGTAAAGAAAACAAAAAAAATACAATGATCACTCTACCATTGTGTGAATAATTTCACAAGGTTTGGTGTGAATAAATTAACACCTTGATCCAATGGTATCAAAGTGATATGAAGAACTACATAATAAGATTAGAAGAACTTTTATTAAGAAACTAAAGTGAATTTAACAACTTACATGTGAAAGACAAATTTGACACAACAAAATTGCAGCATAACATTACAATTGAACAAAGCATCCAAGATTATTCAATCCTCCGACACCAATACCTTAAATAAAAAATTTTGAGCCCTTGGGTCGAGCCTTCAACAGTCCATGTCTCCTCAATTAATTGTGGTAGGCCATAGGTGGGTGGAAAGTAAGGGAGAGATGATTTTTCCAACCTTGACCCGAGGTGGCAGCCATCTTTTCTTCACCGAAAAAACACGATTGGAAGACCTTCTATATGGCCGAATCTGAGTGGGCCATAGATGAAGAAAATGGATATACGGATTTCTTCTAACCTCCGGTAAAATTTCGGCCCAATTGGATTTGTATATTCGGTGATAGGATTAGATTAGTGGGATGTATTTCTGGGCCGCAGAATCTGGCCCAGAATTTTATCTCTAACTTGGGCCGCCTAAATGACCACCATGGCGGCCGGATTAGCATTGGATCATGAAGAATGATTTGTTCCTATATATGTATTCTAGCATCCCACGAAATGTGGTATTAATTGGGCCTGTTTGTTTGGCCCCATAGTCTAATCAGTGGGCTGGTGTCCAATATGCCTTCTCCAAAATTTCTTCATTTCATTGCCAAATATATCGATCATCCTCCATGAATTCTCCATTGATCCCTGAATCAAACATGTTCATATTTAATTGTATATAAATTTCCAAAAATATCAAATTAAAATATATATAATTAGATTCCTTACAATCAGATAAATCATTGGGTACATTAAATGATGTTAAAAAAATGTACCACGTAATAGTGAATTTTAAGAAGGTATTACAGTCATAATGTGAAATGATGTTCAAAGTGTAAAATGCACTAAAATGGTGTTTATGAATAATAAATAACATGAAAATTATATATATTACCAATTAATATTAGCCTCATTTAGTGTCTAATCAACCTCATGCGTATTTCCCCAAACGCTAGAGGCTGCCGACTAGCAGCGAGGGCCTTGGTAAGTTATTGGGTAAAATATACCCTCATTCGGTAAGGTATAAAAGGTAAGAAAAACAACACTAAACAGAGAAAGTAGTAAAAAACATGCAACAACTGAAACCCAGCAGCAGAAACAATAACTATATAGAAAAAGATAATAATAATGCAGCAAGTACAAGTATCTACGGAAATCAGAAAACACAACAATGTGCTGAAGTACAACTGAAAAAAAGTACAAAGGAAAACAAGATAACTCCTCAGCATCGCAAGCCCCGGCTCGGTCCCATGCTCTCCAGCTCCAGTGCAATCATGATTCTGAAGTATAAGGGTTCTTTCCCTTATCTATACCTACAGCAACACAGTCTGCTTGGGCCCAAAAGCATGGCCCAAATAGGGTGTGAGATACAATCCTAGTAGGAAATCACCCAAAGATTTGTGCCTAACAGTCAATGAATACAAGGCAAGTAATAAAACAAGAAGCAGTAAATAGGAAATCACAAGCATCTACAATCTATAGTTCTAATAAATAAGTACACAAGTAAGCAACCAGCAACAAGAAGAAAACAGGTAACCCTCTTGGTAGCTCTCACAACCTAACCCCTATGGTTCAACCTATAAGTACCAGCAAACCTCTAGGAGGCACACACAATCTCACCCCTCTGTTTCAGCTCTGAAAAATAATAGAATATCTGGGGAAGAACTCACCATAAATTCCCCCTATAGTCTTGTATCGTGCTAAAGGCTCTCTGGGGAAGCACTCAACATCTATTCCCCCTGTGGCCTGCGTCGAGGAACTACAGACTCTCTGAGGAATCACTCAACGTCAATTCCCTCTGTGGTCTCGTATCGTAATTAAAAGACACTATAGATAAGCCCTTCCGTCAATTCCCCCTTGGGTCTACTACTCTAGTTTCTCACAATCCTGAGTGAAACTAAACATGCTCAGCGCGCGTGTACATCGTCCAAGTAAACCTAAAGAACTACTTGGATATCAACTAAAGCTCCGCAGCAAAACAAGGTAGCAGTTCCACTGTCCTACGACTAAGCATGGAAATTGGAAGAACACCAAACAGGTAGAACAAGCATAGAAAACATTCAAGGTACAATAAATCTACCATAATCACATGAAAAAAATCTACTCTAGCAATCAAGAAAAGCAGGGAATACAACAAGGGAAAAACAGGAACACGTAATACCCTGTTCAAGGGTATTGGTGGAATTTGCACAAAATATTTATCAACATTCTACAGAAAGGCACAAACAACCTACCTCTATACTAGGAGATCGATATATGTGAACCACGATGACATATTCCCCTTAGAACGACGTAGATCTGAGAAAACACCCAAAACTCTCAACCTACGATATCTTGAAAACAAGGAGGAATCAAGAAACAAGGCTCAAGCAGAAGGAAGAACTGACCGCTGCGCTTCCAACGCAATAGACCATGCTCAAATCGGAGAACGAACGACGAGGCAGGAGATCAGGGAAGATTCGGCTGTACGGGTTGCTTCAGACGGACGGAAACTAGAGAAGAAGATGAAATCAGGGGTTAGGCACGACCCCAGTCCGTTTAATGAAAAAAAGTACACGGCATGTACTTTTAGAGTACACGGAGTGTACTGGTTCCTTTCTATACTCTATAAAAATTTGCCTCCATGTCACCCCTACACACCGTGTGTGTAGCCCGGGCACGGCCAGCACACGGCTTCAAGCCGGATCAGAGTACACGACATGTACTCAGAAAGTACATGGCGTGTACTTTGAAAATTTCCAGAAAAATCATTTTTCTTAAAAACTCCAGAAAAAAAACATACCTGAATGATGATCCAGGTTCTTACAGCACGAATGCCAATATTTAAATTCTAGGTCCTAGCGTGGAGGTTCTTTGATTCATTCGACGTCACGATGATCACCTAGACTCAATTACTATGATCCATGAAGATATCCATGGATAAATTTCATGGACAAGTTATTTATCTCTTAATGATGCAGAATAGAGACTAGCTCTCAATCTATTGGAATGAGAATTCCCTTGCACTCCAGAAATGAGATCCTCATATACTAATATAGTGGATGTGCAAAATACCTGGTTTGGTTTCCCACCGCCCATATATCTAACATCCACCAAATATGTAATAAATAAACATTTATGATGAACTAACTACCTCATAAATAATATTTATATTTTATCACATTCTTGTAATATGTATTAAATATATACATGATAGAATTGAGTCATTAACTCAACTCATAACTCCATCTAATATTAAATAAACCCAGAATATTAAATATAATATTCATTCATATAATATTATTCCATGTATTTAATAAATACTTATAAAAAGTTTTATTAAATAAATTAAATCCAATTATTATATACTTTAACAAAAATGAATTTAATTATTTATCTATGATCAGTGAATCTTGGAAAACTCTCAAACCCCATGGTATGGACCACCATGTCATATATACCAATTCAACAGAATATGAAATAATCTTGAATTTAATATTGTTTGTGACCCTCTATGACCTTATTTCAATAGAAACAAATAATATTTATAGACCAAGACTAGAATCTAGCAACCCATCATGGCCTCTAAAGGGATAAGGAGTAGTCATAACAACAACAACCAACCTATGTACACATATTGTGTAAAATAATCTCTCTATCTTATGATATATCATAAATAAGGATGCACACTTGTGTCATTTTACTTTTATTGATTTATTATTTTTTGATCTAATTGGGAATAATTACCTTCAAATACCATGGATATGGATTTAATGAAGGTACAATCATCCAGATTAACTAAACTAGAGATATCACTTCCTTTACTCAGAAGCAACAAATTGTATCTGTATTTTTCAACCAATTCCACTAATGACGCACCCAACACAAAGTACCTAGTTAAAAACTCATTATCAGGGTTTGTTTTCATTTCATCAATGAACATGATCAAATAGAATACATTTATAATTATTTCAAGTTAGTATACCAATACACATATCTGTATATAAGAATAACCTATGACACCTGAAACATGTGGTGTTCCTATTGGTGGGTATGTCCTCATGATATCACCTACCATAGATCACAAAGTGAAAACTTTGTGAGAATAATTCTCAATGATTATGATCCACCAACACCTTATATCCTAACATCAACTATGTCCAGTCAGTATGATGTATAAAAACCATAGGACATATATTTAATATTAGTGTCAAAGAATCTTGAGGTTCTAAATATATCTTGGGATATACAATAACATTTTGATATGATATTAAATATACTGGAATTATCATTTAAATAGTGTATGAAGAAATATCTACACTATAACAACATGTTTACATCATGAATAACTCAATGTATACAAGATATTTTAATCTAAAAGCTATGATAATGTTGGGTCAGGGGATCCCATTTTAAAACACTACCTTAGATGAAACTTCCACAATGGAGGAACCTGAATTGGAACACATGGAACATGATGACTACTCATAAAGTTCAGGCACTCTCACCGCTAATGACATTAACCTAAAAAACATGTTTTTGATCCCTTAGCATAGGTTTGAGAGCTAACACCCTTAGAGAAATGTAATGGTGAGGAATAAAACCTACCTTAGCAGATTGAAAACTCTTCTTTCATAACAAATAGGAATCGTAGTCCATAAATATACTTCTTGAGGAATCCTTATAACTCCCCTCTCATGGAGATCCAGTTCCAGCCAACATCCTCTCAATAACTTATTCTCTTTCTATCACCCCAAAATACATCATTATATTCTACTGGGTGACTTAGAACTAGATATTTGGATTCAAAGCCTCCTAAAAATGCCTTTATCTAGCCACCTCATCTGGAACTAAGTCTAAAGAATATCATAGAAGGATCCTGGAATGGATCCCAAACTCTTCCATGCTAGTACTCCCTTGTAGAAGGTTAAGTAGCTCTTAGCGACTGACCACCTTCACATTCTAAGAATGGAAATATACTAGGAACTAGTCTAATAACTTCTCCCTAAAGATTGATGAATCCTTAGGAATCCCGAGGAACAAGAACCACCACTACTTCATTGCTCCACTCAACATCGTTATAACCAATGAAACCTAGTGCTCCTTATGAGCACCGATCAAATTGAAATCCTTCTTAACCTACACCAACTAGTATTCTGTGACTAAATCTAAAATGGATCCATCATAATTTTTTATACTTTAGCACTGAATATCTCAAAGTTTCCTCGTAAAAGTTTCATTATTTTGACCTCTTCTCAATAATGATCTACTGGAACATTTTACGGAAAATATTCAACATGAACCTGAAAAGGACATCGACCTAGAGTCATCGAATCAAAAGAAATAAAAAACTATAAGAGATACTAAACATGAAATAAGGAATATTTAAGATTAATTAAATAATTAATTTTCATATTGTCAATGTTTTATCCTATCCCAAGTTCTAAGCATTTTAAAAACTAGCTTAAAGAAGAATGGTGCATGATCCTTTCCTAGGTATTTACCCAACAACCAATATCACTACATTTAGTATGCTATGAAAACATAATGTTCTATGCATCAAATCATAGCTTTACCTAAATACATGTGTATTATCTCATCTCCTATGTTTAAATAGCTCACGAAATTTAGTGGAACCCATTTCCATACCAACTAATGAAACCTCACCTGTGTATAACTCTAAACTCCATCATATCCCTCAACCTGAACATTTTATACAACTCTTTCAAGACCACTTCCCCAAAAATATACTAAAATGTGGGGAAAGATATTGTAAATGCTTGAGTCCCTCATCCAATAGGCCCTTGGTTAGCGACTAGCATTGAGGGTATAATAAACAAGAATATTTGCAGTATTAACCTCTAAAAGAAACATGAAGAAGAGAAAGAGATAAGAAAAAATCAAGAATCAAAACCTGATCATAAATATATATAATGAAATCCAAAGTGAAAACATGAAATAAAACACAATACTATAATAACTGAAAAGAAAACAAAAACTATGAAAAGATGAAGACAAAAATGACCAGGAAGACCAAACAAATCCAATAAAACCATGAGCTGGTAATATCCATCCTAGTCTCCAACCTTCTTTAGATGATGTGAAAAATAGTTTATATATATAGGGTGGTCATAACAGTATTCATATTAGGATCCTACTTGGAGCCTCTCTTGTAAAATTTAAAGAAAGTATGATAAATCAATGTGAACAATAGAGAAACTACTCATCACTTAGACAGGTATACTAAGTCCCTATCCTCACCATGATTTACTCTCACCAAGTATCATATACAAGAGAATTTATAATATAATAGTGATGCATAAAGGGTACCCCATTCCCTCTTCCCCACTGGTTTACCACTCTACCCCAACATCGCACATCATGAGAAATCTCTCCTCAAAATAAGTGATCCTGGTAAAACCTAGGCAAGGCATCACCACATGCACCTAGTGCATCACATCATCACATCATCCCATCCATGTATCCTTATATAGTAACAATGTAGTTTCTTGGAGACACCATATCGTGTATGACATGTATCATACATTGGGTATTATACATTAATCCATTTCAACCGATACACCGAGTAAGTACATCAATCCATCACCACCTATACACATCATACCTATAATACGCCTTGAGATATTATATATGGTAATACATGTGTTTTAGATATCCAAAATCCATAATATCCACCTAAACACATATATGTTAAAACTAACCATCGTGCATACTAGCACAAGTAACTACCAAGAGAAGATAATGGGGCCAGAGGGGGTAGTCAGTCATCCATCACCCCTCTAGGATGTTAGGTAAAACACCCTCCTAGAGTCCACTAGGTGTTAGTAGCCTTAAAAAAATAGAAGGGGAAGTGTATGAAATCACAAAATATACATGATATAATATAGATCACAACCACAATATGTGAATAATCTAGTCTTAAACTCAAATATGACTAACATCACTCAGGCTCCCAACTTTCACTACTAAGAATAGATATCCTATAAGCAATCAAAAATTTAAAATAGATATATTAAATTACTTATTTAATTTAATTAATTTATTAATTAACCATTAATTAACCATTAAAAGAATTCTAGATTAAATAATACTGCTCATCAGAGTAAAGTGAATTCCCTCCAGGAATAATCCAAATCGAGTCCACAGTTTCTCAAGAGTGAAAACTTTTCAGCATTTCATTCCAGCATCAACCAAATCTATGGGATAAAAATTATTTAATTCATTATTAGAATAATTAAATAATCTAGGTACTCTTGAAAAACCATCCTAAGTCACCACTAAATGGAAACATGTAACCAAGAACACCTAGATGGCTTATGCAGTGGGGAAATGAATGAAAATAAAACTTACAACCCAACCATCAACCATTAAACAGATTCACAAGCGAGCATCCCAAATCTTAGAATACAATCAATGGGTAATCCAAACTTTAACCCATTCCATCATCTTGGATTCTATCCCCAACACCCACATGCATATCCAAATGCATATCTCCATTACAGGTGCAAACTACTACCACATCATCCAGGCCTCCCCACCCACACAAAATTAGCCACTAAAGGCTCAACCATCCCTGGGTCATCTCACATCTTGACCTCACCACCCCATATAAATTCCCATTGTGAATATAACATTCTAAGGACATAAAAAATAATTAGGAAACAAGAAACCTTAGATAACAAATAAATCTAGGTCCTCAAAAAAAGGAATCCATCCTTCTCACATAAATGAGCTCTCACAGATCCAAAATCAATGAACCTAGCCTTCATAAGTAGACGGGAAAGTCAAGACCTACTAACTATCCTTATCACAGAACGGATTATTATTCCATTTTTAATTAATCAATTCATTATACATAAGTTCCAACAATAAGAAACCTATGACATCAAGCAATAATGAGCTACAAAATTAAATAATCAATTAATTTAAACATGATTCCAAGCATACAACTAGTTTGATAAAACTGTGAGAAGTATAATTATCATTTAACAAGCCATTTATTTATTATCAAACAAAAATAATAAGAATTCTTCAAATTCTTTATCAATTCCATTAATCACATGAAAGCTCATTTTCAATTAAGCATGTATACTCGCATCAATTTTATTATCATCAAATTACAAACAACATAAGATTAAAAACATCCTTATTATTTAATTACTATTAATAAAATTATTTATCAATTAATTCCAGATTTATGTTCTTCTACAATTTCAACATGCTACTCCATGTATAAGAACATTCTAACATAGAATATCAAAGATTTCACACTATCAAGAAAATCAAGAAGCAACCCATTATACCAGTATAAAGCATCAACAATGACATGTGATCACTATATAATTTATATAATATGGTTCAATATTTATTATTTTAATTCCATTTATATCCAAATGGATAAAGCATTATCAATTTACAATTGTACATAAATAAAATAGAATCAACTAATCTCCCACCTTAAAGACGTCAATGTTCTTCACATGAGAATAGGCCAATGTTGCAGATCCTGATCACCTATAACACAAGAATATACATCCCTACAAGTATTACATTTTACCAAGACAAAACAATACTAACAAAAAACCCAAATTAGTAACATGGAATAAGATCCACCATTGGACAGAGATAAGAAACAAGAGGAAATGACACCGATCAGGGAGAACCCACTAGAAAACAAAGAAAGAATGCACCTTGGATCACCAAAGAACAATGACAAAAATAAAAGTATCTATCCCCATTGAAGGTATCCCAAAAAACTAAAGGAAGGGTAGATAGAACTCCTGGAATTGAGTGACACTATATGATTTAAGGCAAAACATGAGGTGTTGCACCATTTATAAACACACTGTATTGGGAATTTACATGGAATATAACCCATACATATCGTGTAAATGTAAGGTTTAATGTTTGAATGAAAAATTGCATTCCTACAAGAATTTATTCCCAAATATTAACATTATAAAAATTTCACTGTAAATTATACTTAATAATCCATGAACTTCACATAAATGATGTGCAATACTTACACATCATGTATTCTCCCTTCTTCCAGTTTTTAGCAGCCTAAACCCTCAAGAATCACTTCAAGATTCATATGAGAACCATGGGATAAAAAAAAGTAATGTTTTGGACTAAATATATCTTATCCCTTACTCATAATAATATTATTACATCTTTCCATTGTGGATTCCACTTCAGACTCCATCACTGCATGTTTTGTGCCGAAAAAACTACCCCAAATTGTTCTAATTTTAAACTAATTAATGATTAATACTAGTCCTCTAATTATCCACTTAAATAGGATAATATTTAGTGTTTAAATTTTAATATTCATGTGATTCAATTCCCACAATCACTAGTTATATAGTATTTTATAAATTTTACTTCATTTCACATCATTATGAAATTATTGTTTAATGTGTGTCAATTTCTACCCAATTTATCATTAGGTCATGGAATTAATTAATTAGATTATCTTAATTTGATATATAGGGATATTATTGATCAAATTTATTTTATAATTTATTATTTTAGGATCAATGTATGAATCACAAGGGAAGGTGGATATTTTTTCCAGGGATGTGGAAATTTTTGATCAAAGCATAATGGGACTTAGGTAAATAAAATAAAAATGGATCCCACAATTAAAGCCCAATGAAGATAAAATTTTAACTATAGATAGATAATATTATGGGGAATATTTCATTAAACTATAGAAAGATATGATTTTGAATTTTTGAAGGAGATCCAGGGATGCCAATTTGATGTTTAATTTGTGGGATAGATTTAAAGGCCCATAATGTTATCCCAACAATTCCATCATAAAATCCAAATGGAATTTCAAAATGGGATAAAATTCATACATAAATCATATTAATTATGGAAGAAGATATTTATATTCCACTACTATGACATATTTATCCATATTAAAACTCATAATTTCAAATCAATATATATAAAGAATCTTGATCTGATTTTTCTGGACACTATTGAAACATCCACATTCCCTTTTTTCTCATCCACCTTTTGACTATCCTAATTAATGGAAGATGATATTGAATTATGGGGGATTGAAATAAGACTCAAATATTTACTTTTTAAGGTGGTTCTGGTTAAGTAATTTTTTGAGATGTTTTTATTCTTTCAAGGTGTAAATATATTAATGCATGAAATTATGAAATTCCCCACACAACGGTGGGGTTTTCATTATTTAATTATTTTTTACATTCTTCAATTCCACCTTTACAATTCGACTTCTACATTCCATTGAATTATTTTCATCGATAAAAGTATTTCCATTTTGTGGGTTGATTCTAGGATGTTTCATGGGGTTGGATTGGATGTTATTTGATGTTCTTAAACTCATAAATTAGTTCCACAGTATGGGCGTTCATTTCTTGGAATTATTTTCTTCTTCATCTTCACCAAATTTATTGAGTAAAAATATTTATTTCTAGTAAGATACAATTCTTTGGAGTGATCATTAAATTGATCCTCTATGTGCATTGGTTATTTTACTTAGAGAATTATATGTAGATTAAATCAGAGAATGGTGTTAGGGACTTATCTCTTTGATTAGATACTTCAAGAACTAGTGAACATAAAATTAATAGGAAAAAATTTACATCCATTCTAGCTCTAACAACTACCTAGGATTGACCCATCATCATTTATTGTCTTAGTTCAAGTAATTTTCTTTGTTTTTTTTGAAATTTACTCTTTAGTTGTTCAATTACAATAAACTACAATAGTTGGAAACTCCATATAATGTACATGTGTGTAGGTTTCTTCATATAATTCTATGGATTAAAAACCTACATGTGTGTATATCATTCCTCTCATAAGTATTACATCATAGTGGATAACCTATACCTTTTAGTTTTCATTTCATTATATCTCAAATTAAATGATAAGAAAATTCTCCGTGATGTATTATGAAAGATTAAAAAAGAAATTGGATGGAAAATTTTCAATATTCATGGGATTATCCCATTCACTAGGACCTATATGATTTTTATTGAATAAATTTCATAACCATCCTGGAAAAAACATTAGACATTCAATCAAAATAAAATTTATGTGGTAAAAAATGTGGTCCTTATACTATTTAATGTTGGCATTGGATAATTTGGGGATCTAAGTCAAGATAATGACTTTAAAATAAGTAATTTTTGGGAGGCAAACCAACTAATTAATTTTTATTATTTTATTTTATTATGTGTGTTTTTTTTGTTTTTACTATTTGTTAAGAGAACCCCCTTAGGGTTTCCATTGTGATATAATGTTTCTTGTGTGTGATATTTAATAGATGAAGTAGTTTAGTTTTTTTTTCAAATTACACATGTTCCATATAGAGTTTAACCCTGACCTTAAATCATCCCTAAAGAGTCTACTTGTTATATGAAGCTAAAGAGATCAATTTCTTATTGATGGGTAATTAAATTAAAATCATGTGATTTTGTCCCATTATTTCATTTCAAATTTTATTCTCCATCTATTCCTTCCCAATTCTAAACTCCCAATTCTATTCTCTTTTAACATCGAGGGAAGTGTTATTCAATGTTAGGGGGAGTGGTAATATGAGATTTTTAAAAACAAGATGGGATTTTATAGAAAATCTCAATTCATTATCCTTTCATGAATTAATTTACATTGTGAAACATGAAACATGAATGTAAAATTACATTTCATTCCTTGATTCAAATTTCAATACATGTTTAAGTACATGATCATAGTTTTTGAAAAGTGAGATTGTCTGATGAAATTATTCAATGCTAACATTTTAATCCATTTAGTGAAAATGTTTCAATGCATGTCCATTGTATTTTTAGTGTATGTTGGATTAATTATGTCCTGTTCATTATAGAATAAGGTTCTAGGCCACTTTAACTTTAATATGAGTATTAATTTTTTTTGAAAAAAATGGTGACCACATTGAGAAATGTTTTTTTCCAAATGTGTGGCATCAAAACTTGGAGATTGTGACTCTATATTTTCCTTTCCCATAGTTAGGCTTTGCATCTCTATTTTAGAGAATTTAATTGAAAAAAGTGTGGCTTTAGGTACTTGAGGATAGTGACTCTGTAGTATTCTTTCCCAGAGTTGGTCATTTTATCTCTATTATAGTGAAAAACAAAATAAAAAGTGAAAAAAGAAAAAAAATGGATAATCGTCTAAAGTTTTAATGTGATTCCCACGTTGCACTTTGATTTATTTCCCCATTAAACAATAAAATGGGCCCCATGTCTTTTGTGATGAACAGCACATCATCATGATTAATTTAAATTAGATGATAAATCTGATAAAAGGAATGGGAATGGGATTTGGATATTATGGTAAACTGATTTTGTGTTAAATGATTTTTATAGGTTTAATGATTGTTTGGAATGATTCATTATTATGATAATTTTATGTTAAAATACTTTTGAAATAGAGAATTCAATTTTCATATTTTTGATATAATTTATGCTCAAGACTAGAAAAACAGAAGTTGGGGTGTGTGATTATCCACTAGAAGATAGAAATATTCATTTTCTTCATTTAATTATTCATATAATTCAATGTCCATAAATACTAGTTTTTGTGATTTTTATAAATTGAACTTCATTTCACATCATTCTACAATATGTCTAAAGTGTGTCAATTTGGCCACAATTAATCATCAGATTGTGGAATTCATTATTTTGATTATTTTAATTTGATATTTTGGGCTATAATTTATCACTTTTATGTTAAATGTTTTTATTTTTAAATCAATGGATGAATCATAAGGTAAACATGATATTTGTTTCTATGTATATAAAAATTTATGATCAAATAAAAATGGTCCTTAGGCACATATAATAAAATTTTGTCCCACAATTCAAGCCCATAAATAAAATATTTTACCTGGAGATTGAGATAATTATGGGGAACATTTCATTTTACTTATTCTAGAGATAATTTTTATGTTTTCAATGAGATCCAGGGATCCCAAGTTGAATTTTAATTTGTGGGCTAAATTTGAAGTCCCATAAAGTCATCCCAAAATTCCATCATAACTTCTGAATGGAATATCCAATTAGGATGAAATTTCTACTTAAATTATAGGACATAATTAAGATAATATGTATCTTCTATTACCGTGATATATTCATCCATATTCAAAGTCATAATTGACTGTCAACATAGAGAAATAATCTTGATCTGATTTTTCAAGTAGAAATTGAAATTCCCACTTTCTCTTTTTTCTCAGCCACCTTTTTACTAAAATAATTAATGGGTATGATATTGAATGATGTAGTATTGAACTAAGGATTAAATATTTTCTATTTAAGGTGATTGTGGTGAAGCAATTACGGGATAAATTTTTCATTCTTTGAATTTTAATGTTAAGCTTTTATTTTGAAATCACTTGTTCATTTTTTCTCATGTAAAATTTTCACTCACATTCATTCCTTAATAAAATTTATTATTATTATTAAATTTTTATATCATTATTCATATCAATTTGATACTATTTAATCATGGTTTAAATTTATTTATGTAAAAAAATGTGAAATTCCTCACACAATGGGGGAGTGGTCGTTATTTCATTGTTTTTTCACCTCTTCAATTCTACCTTTATAAGTGGACTTCCACAATCCATTGAATTATTTGAATAGATGGAAGTCTAAAAATTTGTGGATTTATTTGAGGAAGTTTCATGGGGTTGAATTGGATGTTATTTGATATTCTTAGATTCTTAAATTAGTTCTGTGGTTTGGGAGTTCCTTTCTTTGATTTATTTTCTTCTTCGTCTTCACTGACTTTGATGACTACAAATTTTGAGTGTTATTATGATCTAATTACATGTATTGATAATTAAATAAATCCTCTAAGTGTATTGTTTATTTGACATGTAATTTTTTATGGATTAAATTAGTGAATTATGTTGGTTACTTATCTCATTGATTGGATACATTTTGAACTAGTGAACTCAAAATTCATTGGAAACAAATACATAAATTCTATCCCTAAAAAGAACCTAGTATTGACCCATCATAATTAAATGTTTTAGTTAAAGTAATTGTGTTTATTTATCTTTAAATTAACCCATTTTTTATTAAATTACAATCAATCCCAATATTTGGTCACTCTATAGAATATACATGTCTATAGGTTTCTTCTTTGGACTCTATAGATTCAACATCTACATGTAATATAATGACCAATTATATTTTTAGTGTTAATTTTGGACGTATATGACTCATCTACAACTTAATAAAATTTATATTAGAACATCCTCAATTACTAAGTCTTTTTAGAATCTCCAATATAAGAATCCTATGTGAAGTAACTACAACACACCATTAGATTACTAGGCTTCTCACAATATTGAATCATGTTAGGATCATTATGATTATCCTGATTTAGGTGTGCAGTTCCACCACAATTGTAACACCAATGTTGTCTCAACTCATGATATGAATGTGATCTCACAATTTTTTTGACCACCTCCCAAAGAAGAGATAACATGCTTCCCCTTATATTCAGAAGAAAAATGTGTTTCTCCCATAGAACAATGAAGTGAAGAAATCACTCCCTTATTATATATCATTTCCACTTCATTCATGGATTCATATTCACCACCACTATATATGATGTTAAATATATTAAAATAACTTTCAATTATGTTTTTGGTCAATTTAATATCTGAAACCACTATGATCATAGTTTTTCATTGGTGAACCAATTTGGTACAAAGGGAACCTTCTACAAAAAATAAGAAACATACTTAAACTCCACCGTGTTCATCTTCTCATGATCTATGGAATCCAAATATTTTCTAATCATTAAAATCATAGGTTTTAATTTTTTACTAAATGTATGTTGTAATCTGACGTATTTCATATATATATACAACTTCACTTCCATTGCAATATCCTACCATTTTTATGTGATGTTCAGGACCCGGATGCCACTCAACGGGTGCTCTGAGCCCCATGGGACACATGGACTCAAGAAAATCTCCCCTAACTCCAGGGGCTGTTGACTATAATCGAGGGCCTAGAGTGTGTCCATGGGGAGACTATTCCCTCATTACCAAAGTGTAGGTAAGTAGATCAATATAAACAGAGTTAAATAGTGGAAACAATATATGTAAACAGAAGGCACAATAGAAAATAAATACAATAGTAAAAATAGCTAAAACAATTGGAATAACATTCAATAACTGATTATATGGAATGTCACTAAAAAACTAGAAAACATGGATACAAGATAGAAAACAGAACATGTTACAATTTTTTTTAAAATAAATCAAAGACTATCCCAAGCATCCCAAACTCTGGCTGGATCATTTGCTGTCAAACTGCAAAATAAAAACTAGGGAATCCTGTGTTTGAATCCTTATGATTCCCTTTATCCAAAACTGCAACCATGTAATCTACTCAGGGTATCAAATGACACCAAGAGAGGGTGTGAAATAAATCTCAGTGGGCCACCACCAATGGTGTCTATAACATACGGTCTTTGTAATGGAAATGTTACAGTGTGAAATCATGCATATATAATGTAAAGTAGCACAATTTAGCTAATTACCCAAGTACCTACTTAAGACCTTTGATGGTGTCTGAAACATAACCTGTCCATTAATTTATTATTACCAGTTTATAAATAAGTCACAAGTTAATTGTAGTGAAGGTTCCATGTTTTGACTAGGAAACCTATAATGAAATTGAATAATGAAGTTACAAGGAAATAACTAGGGAAACGTAGGCCTCAAGGGTTACCAACTTATTAATAAATGTACCCTAGAAAAGGATAATAGAGTAATCCAAGGAGAATATTCCAAGGAATTTCACAATAAGGTTCCTACAGAATCCAAGGCAATCATCCAAGGTAAAACGAGGCTAAGTAAGGACAGGGCCCTATGGGCTATAACCATTGCACCTACTTGTCATTGCTGGACCCAAGGAGTGTATCCATGACATCCTATAAAGATATCGAAGGGATATTATGGTGTCATTCCGGATATCCAAGAATATAAGATGATCAAGATCTAGCTGGGTCTCAACCTAAGAAATCCGTATCCTTGAACCAGAATGGGGTTTCTTGAGTGCACATGGAGTTCCCAGATAAGAATCCAAGGCAAGCTCGAGTCAGGACATTCTTGATTAAGTATGAAGTCATGTAATATTTCATTTTGTTCAAGCCTTCAATTTCATTAGTGCGATAAGGGAATGTAGCATGCAACCTTTTAATCAAGTCATTTGGTCCATGCCTTTCCTTTCATTAGTGTGACAAGGCCAAGTAGCATGAAACCATTATTAATTACATTTAAGGCATATTGAATAATTAATTTTAATTCTTCCACCTTCTGTTAATGTGGAAATGAGTGCTACTGGCATAAAACCTATTAATGATTCAAATTTAATCCAGTGAAGTAATATAATTAGTATACATTCCAATTTCAATTTCTCATTTAATTATCAATATCAAGTACCTACCTTATGCTTGTCAAGTGGTAACCATACATGGTACATTCCATTATGAAATTCACAATTTAAATCAATACATTTAATATAGGAAATATTACCCTTAAAAAGGTCAAGCCAAGTCACAACTGAACGATGGATCAAACACATCAAATACTAAAAACCCAATTATGGAATAACATCCTACATGTTATTAATGGAGTTGTGGGAGTAACAACCAAAAATTAATTACATATTTAGATAATGAATAACCATATAGTTCTAATGATTATATGCATGGCATATAGATTCTATAAATGGAACTCGATGAAATCATTGAGCCCTAGATGACAATTCCAAAATCAATGAACATGAGGAATGAGTTATATAACACCCACCTTAGGGTTTTATGATTATACTCCTCTAGTATTGGCCCTTGATTTGGCTCGGATCGGATTATATATAAGAAAAACAGAAAAACCCCTCATACCCTGATAACTTAGTCAAAAGAACAAGAGAAGAGGAAAGGATTAAGTGGACTTGAATAACTACACTTGAGCATCCAACGTGATGAACGCAAGATCGATTAGTTCCCAGATGAAGGAGATCTCTTGATACCAAACTTAGGTCTTCAGGAAGCTCTAAAATGAGAGGAAAAGGGGTTAATCCTGTTGGTTATTATATTAGGAAAGAAGGAGGGATCTAATTAGATCATTAAGGGAAAATTAGACATTTTACCCAGAAAAATATCATATTCATGGTTTTTCCTCACAGTTTGACAAACCACACTCAAACCATGCACGATTACCTGGACAGAAGGGTCACTTGCACAATTATGCTGCACAGCTTTGCACTAACCGTGCAAGCTGACTTTGTCTAAAAAAACACCATCCATAGGGTTATGCAAACCATCCGCTAACCATACAACTTGGCCAGTTTTACCAAAAAGATGGGTTTAAGGCTATGAACATGACCCAAACTCCCCTGAGACATTTTTTAACTCATTAAGCATCCATATTAGGTCTAAAGAAAATATTTAGACCAAAATTTAATGGATTTACACATGAGTGAAAAAATGTATTGTTACAGTCTTCCCCCTTAAAATAACCCATCCCCGAGTTCACCTTCCAAGGGTGGAGAAACAATGTCTAAGAACAACAATGGACAATAGGCACATACTTCGTCCTCCCACTCCCAGGCCACATCCTATACGCAACCATGCTGCCATAACACTCATGCAAGAGGGACTGACCATCCTCAGAGAACCTTTATGCCCCAGTAGATGATGCGTACTGGATACTCCTCAATGGTAGAATCAACATCTAACTAAAATTCATGGGGATCAAAGGTATGAGATAGATCACCCTGATACTGTAGAATATGTGAAACATGAACAACATCGTGCATGGAATGGTACCTTTATGGTAATATCAACTGATAGGCTATCTTCCTGACTCTCCCTAGAATTTAAAAAGGCCCTACATAATTAGGAGACAACATTCCCTACTTTCATCATAGTATATTACCTAGCATAGGAAATACCTGATGAAAAACACAATCCTTTACCTTGAACTCAAAAGGACATTGATAATGATCAATATAAGATTTTTGTCTAGACTGAGTAGTAGTCATACACTTTCTGATCATCTAAACCTACTCTACAGTATTCTAAATGTGACAAGGACCAAGTAGGTGTGCCTCACCTACCTTTCGCCAGAACAAGGGTAAATGATATGGCCTACCATATAAGGCCTCAAAAGGAGTCATCTGAATCTTCACCTAAAATCTATTATTATAGGAAAACTCAACGATATGGATTTGCTTCTCCCATGAACCTCTGAAATCAAAGACACATGCTTAGATAATATCCTCTAGAACCTATATCATCCATTATGATTTTCAATTAGTCTAAGGGTGAAAAGATGTTCTCAGAAGCACTTGTGTTCCCATAGCCTTCTGCTATCCCTAACATAACTGTGACATGAAATGAGTGTCCATATTTGAAATGATAGTATAAGGGACCCCATGGAGTCATATGTTCTCATGGACATACAATCTTTCTGTATCATCTACTGAGAAAGTCACTTGAATGTGAATTAAGTGGGTTGATTTCATTAGTTAGTCAATGACAACCCATACAACGTCTGTACCTCTAGGAGACCTAGGTAAACTGACTAAAATGTCCATAGAAACATCATCAAATTTACATTATGGGACTAGAAGTGGATGTAAAAATCCTATAGTTCTCTGGTGCTTCACCCTCACCTGATGACAAATGGAACACATAATGGTAAATCCTACTATCCAATGTTTCTTCCCAGGACACCAATACTAGAATCGTGTGTCTTAAAACATCTCTGAGATGCCCAGATGAACTGTCCAATAAGTGGTGTGGGACTCATGTATCAAATAATCTCTCATAACTATAGGAACACAAATATGTCCACATAGACATAGGATGTCATCTCTGTATACAAACAAATCTGTAGGCGGGTAATCTTCTGATATACTATCATAGAGAACTAAGCCTTCAAGATCTGAAAGTTTTCTACCTTTTACCTTCTCAAATATGGAAGAGGCAACTGTCAATGATGAGAGGTATGATTTCTCATTATAGTCATGATACTCCATTTATATTTCTGTAAAGAGGGATATTAACTTCCATTCATCACTGGCTTCCCACATAGCATGTGCCTGAGTTTTCTGATTCAATGCATCTGTAACCACATCTCCATTCCCAAGCATTTAGGAAAGCTCAAAATTAAATTATTTTAGATATTTGATCCATCTTCACTCTATGAGGTTCAATCCATACTGATAAAATATATATTTTAGAATATTTTGGTATGTGTACACCAGAATGCACTCACCCAATAGATAGTGTCTCTAGTAACATACAGATTGGAAAATGGCTGCTAGCTCAAGGTCATGCTTTGGGTAATTCCCCTATGAGGCCTCACCGACCGAGATCCATATGCAATGACTCTATCTTCTTGCATCAACAGTAATCCTAGGATAATTCCTGATGCATCATAGAAGATAGTATAACCAATACATGGCTCTAGAAGAGTCATAATAGGTGCGGATACAAGCCTCCCTTTCATCTCCTAAAAAAATTTCTCACATTATTCTAACCACAGGAACTAAAAAAACTTCTTTATAAGATTACTAAGAGGTGAAGAATGGCTTGAGAAATCTTGTATGAAATTCCTATAATATCCAACCATCCCTAAGAAACTATGTATATTAAACATGTTCTTGGGATTCTCCCTAGAAACTACATCACTAACCTTTTCTCGGTCAATATATACTCATGAATCTAATGTAATATGAACCAAGAAGTGAACTTTTTCCATCCAGAAGTGGCACGTAGCATTCTTGGCATAAAGATGATTCTATCTCAGTGTATTGAGAATGATCTTAATATGTTTCATATTGTCACTATGAGTGTGAGAATACATGAAGATTTCATCCAAAAATACCACGATAAAAGAGTCCAAATAGGGGTGGAAAATCGTATTCATTAGGGAAATGAAAATAGTAGGCACATTCTGAAGACCGAATGACATAACAAGGTACTCATACAGAAAATACATGCTATGAAAATATGTACAAGGTATGTCTGATGGTCCGACTCACACCTAAGGATAACTCGATCTCAGTTCGATCTTAGAGAAGACCTTTTCTCCTTGGAGCTATTCGAAGAGATCATATAGTCAAGGAAGTGGGTAAAAATTCATGAATATAAGCTGGTACAACTGTATATAATCCATGCACAGATTCAAGGTCCCATCCTTGTTGACAAAATTCATGGGTGAACCCCAAGAGGATGTATTGGGCTGTATAAAAAATTTGGCCTCAAAATCTTCTTATTTCCACAAGAGCTCTTGAAACTCTCTAGGTTCTATCCTGTATGGAGGAATGGACACTGAATATGCTCCTGGAAAAAGCTCAATTGTAAAATATACCTCTCTCTTAGGAGGTATGATATAAAAATAGTCTGGAAATACATCCCTAAAATGTTTGACTATAGGAGGGGAATCATCTTGCTGTAAACCTTGATCCCCCATGAAGAGATTTTCAATATAGGCAGTCACTCCACCTAGCCCATGATGCTCTGGTCCAACTCTACTAGGATAGACATCCCACTCACCCTTATGTAGATAAATCCTGCCATTTATTGATGTAAAAGTTACCCTACGATAATAGAAATCTACAAAATCATGATAGTGAACCAACCAATCCATCCCGACTATGACATCCAAACCAATCATTTCGATAACAAATAGGTTCCATAATAAAGGGTAACTTCCTACCTCAAGGGGACAGTCCTTGCACTAGCGTATAACCTCTCTTCGCACCCCTAATGGCATATCTAGTGTCATGACACCATTATAATACTGTATATCTAGTCTAAGTCTTTCCATGATAGATAGAGAGATAAAAGATTTTGAATTACCTGTATTAAATAAAGAAAATAATATAGTAGATGCTATAATAATAGTACCTCATAATGTAGATGGTTCTGTAGCCCGTTCCTCAAGAATCGATTGAAGTACATTCAAATAACCTGATACACGGCCCTGTGAAACAGATGGACTACCATGATCATAAATGCTGTGCTGGTGCTGTTGGTGATAAGAGGTCTGGCTACCATAGCCACAAAATTATCCTCATCTAGAACTACCAGTACTATTTTAACTCCCCTCCTGACATGGTGTAAAATAACTCAGTCTTGATGGTGGAGCTAGTGAAAATCCTTTCCCACTCATTGCAGGTGGAATGTTCCTACAAAAACACTAACGATTCCCCATACATCCACAAGCCCAACACTCTAGTGGGTCTCTATCACATTGAGTCTTCTTGTGCCCCATCATCCACATAGATGAAATTATATATAGCTATAGAAATAAGCACTATGGTTGTAAATTACCTGATGAGAAACCTTGAGGGAAGGTTTCTTTCCATCGAAAGAACTACTGAACAAATATGACATTGGTCCTATGTTCCTATTACTATTTCCGTCCCTCATGTTATGCTTAGTGATAAGAGCCTGATTGACTATCTCAAAAAAATTAGGCAGGTGAAATACATTCACCTATGTAAGGATGGAAAACTGGATCCCATCCTCAAAACATTTAGCATATGAAAGATCATCACTGGCTAGAAGTGGTGAAAATCACTGTAAATTCATGAAATGTGATGAGTAATCCATAACTAACATAGAAACCTAATCAAGATGCATGAAATCTCTAGATCTATCAGCTATCTGGGTTTGAGGGAAAAAATGATCATATAAGAAAGTGTAGAAATCATCTGATAACATGCCCTAATGAGGACTGGTATGGGTAATCACATCCCACCAGTGCTTGGATGAATCCTGAAGCATGTATGTGTAAAGCTTGAAACTATTCTCTAGAAGTGTCTCTAGATGCTCAAAGATAGATAGGGTGGCTTATAGCCAAGTCTCAAGAGCCTACATACCGCAATCCCTAAAAAATGTAGGAGGAATTTGCTGTTGGAACTCAATAGTTAGATCAACCATCGTAGGTGAAACTCATGAAGAACCTACATGGACTAAATCTGATGTAAGAAACTATCACGAACTTGGGAATCCATTCCCAGATCAGGTACAATAGGTGGTTCCTTGAGTAACACTTCTAGAGGTAAGACTAGCGGCTCAGGGCCCACCATGCCTAGAGTACGGTCGTCGCCACCCTCCTAACATACGATACGAGAACATCATGGAAACATTGGTCTACAATAGCCAAGAACACACCTCATAAAAAGATTAAGTAGAAACATAACATAACTAGTGGAATATCAAATGTAACAAAACTCACTACCCGAGGCATACTACCCCAACTACCTTCTTATATTACCAGGTATCGGTAAGTTTTCAAGTATAAGTTTCATTTTATTTTAATTTTAATTACCAGGTTCACTCCTTTACCTTTCATAAAAATGAAAAGGTAGGATAAGGATGTTCCACCATTTCATATTGGATTTTATGATTCCCTATATAATGAATATCCATTCTAGATGAATCAGTGCCCATACACCTATCACCAGAAATAACACCAATTTATTTATAGCATAATGTCTCGACTCGATAAATTAATCACCCCAACACATGAGGGCACATACACCTCATGAATTGAGAAAGTAAATAACTAAATCACATCCAAGAGTAATATAACCATAAGCTAACTATCACAACATCACTCCGAATCACATGAATATCAAGCAACACATGGTAGTGAAATGAACCTATATGGCATGGAAATATGCATGACATGAGAAATCTAGGTGCCAAATATGATGAATGCAACAATGATTCTTGCCCTCATATCATCGGGCCAAGGATGAAAGAAAATCCTTAATCAGAGTAATAATAAACAACTCCACATAGCATTTACATCACCCAATGGTGAAATAATACCAAATGTAATAAAGAAAAAACAAAACAACAATTTTAATCTTAGGAAATATGTTTTTTACCCTGAACATGGGTTTACAACACCTAAGAATGACCTATGACCAACTACCAAGCCTTTATAATCTACAATTTATTATATCCAAATAGTAAAGAAAAACATAAAACACTTTTATACCACTTTTTGTCATCCTAAACCCAGATTCCACTTAATGGGTGCCCCGAGATCAGTGGGACACATGGCCTTGAGTGCATCTCCCAAAACACTAGAGGTTACTGACTAGAAATGAGGGCCTAGGGTGTGTCCTTGGGGAGACTGTGCCATCATTACCAAATTGTAGCACAATAGATGAATGTAAAAATGGGTAAATAGTGGAAGAAATATATGTAAACAGAAGGCACAATGGAAAATATTTACAATAGTAATAATAACTTAAATAACTAGAATAAAATTCAAAAAATGATGATACATCACATCACTATAAAATAGGAAACCATGGATACATGACAACATGAATAATATATTCCAAAAAATTATAAATGAAATAAAATAATATCCCAAGAATCTTGATCTATGGATTAGTCATCTGCTATCAAACTCCATACTAAACAGAAAGAGATCATGTTTCTGAATCTGTATGCTTCCCTTTGACAACACCTATAATCATGCAATCTGCTTCATGTAACAAACAATGACTAGAGAGGGTGTGAGATAAATCTCATTGGGTCACCACTAACAATGTCTATAACATATGATATGTGTAATGGAAATGTAATAGTGTGAAAGAATTCACATATAAAGTAATGTAGCATAATGTAACTACATACCAAAGTACCTTCTTGATCCCTCAGCTTGTTTTTGAATCATAACCAATCCATTAATTGATTATTACTAGTTTATAAATAAGTCAAATATTAACTGTAGTGAAGGTTCCCATTTAGGACTAGGAAACCTATAATGACATTTAATAATGAATTTCCAAGGTAAAAAACAAAGCAATGTTGACCTCAAGGGTCAAAAAATCAGTAATAACTATATCTTGGCTAAGGATAAGAGTGAAATACAAGGAGCATATTCCAAGACATTCCACTATAAGCTACCTACCAAATCCAAGTTGATCGTCCAAGGTAAACTGGTGCTAAACAGAGATAGGGACCTATGTTCTGTAACCATGGAACCTACTTATTAATACTGGATCCAAGGAGTGTATCCATGAAATACTGTAATGATATTGAAGGGATCCTATGGTATCATATCGATCATCCAAGAATAGAAAAGTATCGGGATCTTGGTAGGTCTCTACCTAAGAAATCCATATCCTTGAATCAGAATGGGGTTCCCGAGTGCTCATGGAATTACCCGATAACAATCCATGGTGAGGTTGAGTTAGGACATTCCTGTTTAAGTATGAATTCATGTAATATTTAATTTGGTTCGAGCCATGTATTTAATTAGTGTGATAAGGTCATGTATCCAGAAACCTTTTAATCAAGTCCTTTTGCTCTATCCTTTCCTTTCATTAGGGTGACAAGGCCTAGTACCATGCAACCTTTATTAATTCCATTTAAATAATATTCAATAATAAAGGTTCCTTATGCTACCTTCTATTAATGTGGAAAGGGGTGATACAGATATGAAATCTATTAATCATTCACACTTAATCAAGTCAGGTAATATACTTTGCACACTTTCCAATTTCTATTTCACATTTAATTATCAATATCAACCACTTACCTTAGGTGGGTAAAGTGGTAAACATACATGGTACTTTCCGTTATTAAATTCAAAATTTAAATAAATCCATTTGATATAGGAACTATCAACCTTAGAAAGGTCATTCCAAGTCACACTCGAACGGTGGCTCAAACATGTAAAATACTAAAAAACAAATTATGGAATAACATAATACATGGGATGAAATGAGTTGTGGGTGGAACCAAAAAAAATTAATCATGTATTTGGAGATATAATAATCATATAGTTCTAATGATTATATGCATGACATATATATTCTATAAATGGAACCTGATGAAATTAGTGGGCCCCAGATGACAATTCCAAAATCAACGAACACGAGGAATGAGTTATATACCACCCACCATAGGGTTTTATGATTATATTCCTCTAGTATTGGCCCTTGATTTGGATTAGATCAGATTATATACAAGAAAAGAGAAAACACCCATACCCTGACAACTAGGTTGAGAGCATGAGAGAAGAGGAAAGGTTTAAATGGACTTGAGTACTTACCATTGTGCATCTGATGTGATGAACATAAGATCGACCGGATCCCAGATGAAGGATATCTTTTGATTCCAACCTTATGTCTTAAAAAAGATCCAAAATGAGAGGAAAATGGGTTAATCCCACTGGTTCTTAGATTAGAAAAGAATAAGGGATCTAATTAGTTCATTAAGGGAAAATTAGACATTTTACCCAGAAAAATGGCTATGCATGATTTGTGCTCACATTTTGACAAAACATGTGAAAACCTTGCATGATTACTTGGGAATAAGGCTCACTTGCACAATTAGGCTTCATGACCATGCACTAACCATGCGAGGTGTATTTTTATGGAAAACACCATCCACACGGTTAGGCAAACCATGCGCCAACCATACGACTGGTCCAATTTCCCCAAAAAAATGGGTTCCAGGCTCCGAAATTTCCCCAGACACACCTGATACCTTTGTTAAGTCATTAGGAATCCATATTAGGTCTAAAGTAAATATTTAAACCAAAATTTAACAGATCCATACCTTAGTGAAAAATTGGATTCTTATAATCCCCCTATAAAAGTACTCACCCCGAGTTTACCTTCCAATGGTGGAGAAACACTATTTGAGAAAAAAATGTCCACTAGGCACATAATTCATCCTCCCACTCCATTATTGCATCCTACATGTGACCATGCTACTATATCACCTATGCAAGAGGGACTGACCATCCTCAGAAAAACTTCATGCTCCAGTAGACGATGCGTACTTGACACTCCTCAAAGGTAGAATCAACATCTAACTCAACTTCCTGGGGATCAAAAGTATGAGATAGATTAGCATGATACCAGAGAATATGTGAATCATAAAAGACTTCGTGCATAGAATGATACCTATGAGGTAATATCAACCAATAGGATATTAGCCCGACTCTCCCTAGAATTTCAAAATGCCCTATATAATGAGGAGACATCTTTCCCTACATTCGTCACTGTCTATACCCTATCCTAGGAAATAACCAATGAAAAAAATGATCCCCAACCTCGAACACAAGAGTTCATCAATGATGATCAATATAAGATTTTTTTCTATACCGAGCAGTAGTCATACACTTTCTGATTAGTTGAACCTTCTATAAAGTCCCCTGAATGAGATGATGACCTAGTAGGGATTCTTGACCTACCTCTAGCCAGAACATGGGTGAACGACATATCCTACCATATAAGGCCTCTAAATGATTCATATGAGTCTTTTCATGAAAGCTATTATTATAGGCGAACTCGACAATTGGAATTTTCTTCTCCCATGAACCACCGTAATCAAAGACACATGATCATAGCATATCCTCTAGAACATGTATCATCTGTTCTAATTATCCATCAATCTGAGGTTGAAAACATGTTCATAGAATCACCTATGTTCCCATAGCCTTATATTTTTCCTTCTAGAACCATGGAATGAAATGAGCATCCCTATTTGATACAATAGAATGAGGGACCCCATGGAGTCGTATGATCTCACAGACATAAAATCTACCCATCTCATCTACTAAGAAAGTCTCTTGAATAGGAATGAAGTGGGTTGATTTTTTTTTTCAGACAATAAAAACCCATACAATGTCTGTAGCTCTTGGTGACCTAGGTAAACCGACTACAATGTCCATAGAAACATTATCACATTTCAATTCTAGTACTAGAATTTTTCGTAATAATCCTACAGATCTCTGGTGCTCCACCTTCACCAGATGATAAGTGGAACACCTAATGATAAAGCCTACTATCTGACATTTCACCCCAGGCCACCAATACCAGCATTGCATGTCCCAAAACATCTTCAAGATGCCTAGATGAACTTCCCACTAAGAGGTCTAGGAATCGAGCATCAACTCTTCTCTAATAACTATAGGAACATAGATACATCCACATAGATGTAGGATGTCGTCTCTGTATATAAACCAATCAGGAGGTGGGTTATCTTTTGATATACTATCATGGAGAATCAGGCCTTCAGGATCTGAAATTTTATTACCCTTTACCTTCTCAAAGAGGGAAGAGGTAACTGTTAAGGATGAGAGGTAAAATTTCTCAGGACTATGTTGAAGTTCTAGATGTATCTTAGTAAAGAGGGATATTAACTTCCATTCATAACTGGATTCTCACACAACCTCTTCCTGAGTTTTCGACTCAATGCATCTGTAACCACATTGCCCTTCCCAAGCATTTATTAAAGCTCAATATAAAATGATTATAAATATTTGATCCATCTTCTATCTTTGAGGTTTAATTCTTGCTAAGAGAAGATATATTTGAGGCTCTTGTGGTCTTTGTACACCACAAATCACTCACCCAATAGATAGTGTATCTAGAAACGTTAGGTGTGGAAAATGACTGCTACCTCAAGGTCATGCATTGGGTAATTACTCTCATGAGGCCTCAACGAATGAGATATATATGAAATGAATCTATCTTCTTGAATCGACAATACTACTAGTCCAATTCCTGATGCATCATAGAAGAAAATATAACTTATACATGGCTCAAGATGATTTATAATAGGTGTAGATACAAGACCCACTTTAATCTCTTTAAAGGATTTATCACATGATTCTGACCATAGGAACATGAAAAACATCTTTGTAAGAATACTAAGAGGTGAATAAAGGTATGATAAATCTTATATGAAATTCCTGTTATATCCATCCAACCCTAATAAGCTCTGTATATCAAACATGTTATTGGGACTCTTTTAGGAAACTACATCACTAACCTTTTTTGGGTTAATAGATACTCAAAAATCCAATATAATATGACCCAAAAGTGAAATTTTGGAATCTTGAAGTGGAACTTAGAATGCTTGGAGTAAATATGATGCTCTCGCAGAGTAATCAGAATGATCTTAATATTTTTGGCATGGTCACTACAAGTGTGATAATACACCAAGATTTCATCCACAAAGACCGTGAAAAAAGAGTCCAAATAGGGGTGGAAAACCCTATTCATTTGATCCATCAAAATGGCGGGTGCATTTGTAAGACTGAATGACATAACAAGGTACTCATATTGACAATACCTGCTACGGAAAGCTATACAAGGTATGTAGAATGGTCTGAATGAAACCTGATGATAACCAGATCTTAGTTAGATATTGGATAAAGCCTTTGCTCCTTGGATCTATTCGAAGAGATCATATGATCAAGTGGGTAACAATCCCTGACCATAAGCTGGTTCAACTATATATTATCCATGGATAGATGTAAGGTCCATCATCTTTATTGACAAATATCATGGGAGAACCCCAAGAGGATGTATTCGGATGTATAAAAAAATTTGCCTCAAAATCCTCTAATTTCTACTTGATCTCTTGAAGGTCTATATGTTCAATCCTTTATTAAGGAATGGAAACATGAGCTGCTCCTAGAACAAGATCGATTATAAACTATACTTCTCTGTCAGGAGGTAAGCTAGAAAAATTGTCGGGAAATACATCCCAAAAATGACCGAATACAGGAGGGAAATCATCTTGTGGTAAACCTTGATCCTCAATGAAGATATTTTCAATATAGGCGGTCACTCCACCTATCCCATGATGCTCTAGTCCAACTCTACTAGCATAGACATCCCACCGACACTTATGAAGATAACTCCTACCCTCTATTGATGTAAAAGATACCCTATAATGATAGTAATGTACAAAAGCATGATAGTGAACCAACTAATCCATCATGAGTATGAAATCAAAACCCATCATACTAAGAAAAAAGAGGTTCCATAAGAAAGGGTAATTTACTACCTCAAGGGGAAAATCCCTACACTAGAATATACACTCTCTTCATACCCCGAATAGTGTATCTAGGGTCATTACACAATAGTAATATTATATATCCAGTTTGAGTCTTTACACGATAGATAGAGAGATAAAAGAGTTCGAAGAACCTGTATCAAATAAAGAATATACTATTGTATATGCCACAAGAATAGTACCTAGTACTATAGATGTCCTCGTAGCCTGATCCTTAAGTATCAACTATAGTGCATGCAACTGACCTGATCCATGATCCTGTGCAACAGATGGACTAATATAATCATACATTCTCTTCTCACACTGATGGTGATCAGGGGTCTGGCTACCATAGCCATGACATCATCCTCATCCATACCTACAGGTTCTAGTCCAACTCCCCTCCTGATGCGGCATACAATAACTCAGTCTTTAAGGTGGAACTGGTGCAGATCCTTTCCCACTCAAAGCTGGTGGAAAGGTCCTATAGAAATGTTGAAGAGTCCCCATAAGGCCACAAGCCCGACTCTCCAGTGGGTCTCTATCACATTGAGAATTATTTTTCCCCATATTCCACACTGATGACATTATAAAGATATTTTGAAATAGGCACTATGGTTGTCACCGACCTGACGAGAAACTTTTAGGGAACGTTTCATTCCATCAGAAGAACTACTGGCCAAATACAGAACTGGTCCTCTATGCCTAGTACTATTTTTTCCCTCATGTTACACTTAGTGACATGATCCTGATTGACTATATCAAAAAAATTAGGTAGGAGAAAGACATTTATCTACATATAAATGACATACAAGATGTCATCCTCGAAACACCTAGCACATGAAAGATTATCACTGACTAGAAGCAGTGAAAAACACTATAAAATTGAGAAAAATGAATAATAATACATAACTGACATAGAAACCTAATAGAGATGCATGAAATCTCTAGATCTATCAGCTCTCAGGGTCTGAGGAAAGAACTGATCATAGAATAAAGTCTAGAAATCATCCCATAACATTCCCTGATGACGAATAGTATGCATAATCACATCCGACCAGTGCTTTTCCGAATCCTAAAGCATGTATGTGTAAATCTTGAACCTCTGATCTAGAGGTTTCTTCAGTAGCTCAAAGATAGATAGGGTGGCTTCTAGCCAAGACTTAGCAGCCTGAAGACCACCATCCCTCAAAAATATAAGAGGAAGATACTACTGTAACTCACAAGTTAGATCAACCATCGTAGGTTCAACTCATGGAGCACCTACATCAACTACATCTTATGTAGGAAACTATCACGAAATTGGGAATCAATTACCAGATAAGGTATAGTAGGCAGTGCCTTGAGTGACACTTATAGAGGCAAGACTAGTGGCTCAGAGCCCACCATGTCGAGAGCATGTTCATCAACACCCTCCTCGCATATGATACAAGGACGTCATGGCAATACTGGTCTACAATATCCAAGAACACACCTAAGAACAAGATTAAGCAGAAATATAACATCACTAGAGGAAGATTGAATGTATCAAAACTCACTAATCAAGGCATACTACCCCAACTACCTTCTTAGATGACCAAATATCAGTAAGTTCTCAAGTATAAGATTCATTTTATTTTACTTTTAATTTCCTGGTTCACTCCTTTACCTTTAATAAACATAACAAGGAAGGATAAGGATGTGAAACCATTTCATATTATATTTCATGATTCACTTTATAATGGATATCCATTTCTGATGAATTAGTGCCCATACACCTATCACCGAAAATGACACCCATTTAGTTATAGCATAATGGCTCGATATGGTATATTACACATCCCAAACCATGAGGGACCATACACCTCATGAATTGAGATAGGAAATCACTAAATCACATCCAAGAGTAATATAACCATAAGATAACTATCACAACATCACTCAACAATCACAGACATATCAAGCAACACAATCCAGTGAAATGCACCTATATGGCATGGAAATATGCATGAAATACAAAATCTTGGTGCCAAATATGATGTATGTAATAATTCTCCATGACCTCATATCATCGGGCTAAGGATGAAAGAAAATATTCAATCAGAGTAATACTCAAAAAATACACATATCATGTGCGTCACCTAATGGTGAAATAATACCAACTATAATAGGAAAAAGTAGAACAACAATTTTAATTTTAGGCAATGTGGTTTTTACACCGAACATGGGTTTGTGACTCCTAAGAATGACTTATGAACAAGCCTTAATAACCTCCAATATATTATATCCAAATAGTAAAAAATTAATGAAAACCCCTTTGATACCACTTTGTGTCTCCCGAACATGGATTCCACTCAACGGGTGCCCCGAGCCTGGTGGGACACATGGCCTCAAGTGAATCTCCCCAAATGCCAAAGATTTTTGAATAGAAGTGAGATCCTAGGGTGTGTCCTTTGGGAGACTATTACTTCATTACCAAATTGTTTCCCAATAGATTAATGTAAAAATGGTTAAATAGCAGAAGAAATATATGCAAATAGAAGGCACAACAAAAAATAGAGACAATAGTAACAATAACTTAAAAAACAATAATAGCATTAAACAAATGATGATATGTCATGTCACTAGAAAACTGGAAAACATGGATATAGGGAAACATGCATAACATGTTCCACAAAAGTATAAATGATATCAAAGACTATCCTAATCATCATGAGCTCTAGTTTGATCATCTACTATCAAAATCCATACTGAACAGAAAGCGATCATGTATTCGAAGCCATATGATTCCCTTTGTAAACACCTAAAACCATGTAATCTACTCTGGGTAACAAACAATGCCCAGATAGGGTGTGATATAAATCTCATTGGGCCACCACTAAAGGTGTCTATAACATCCGATCTATGTAATGGAAATGTAATAGTGTGAAATCATGCATATATAAAGTAAATCAACATAATGTAACTAAATACCCAAGTACCTGATTCATCCCTAAGGTAGTTTTTGAAGCATAACTAGTCCAATAATTGATTATTTTTGGTCGAAGTGGAAAATCAAGAGGGGGGGGGGGTGAAATTGAGTTCCTACTTAAAATTTCTATTAAAAACTTTATGAAAAAGATCCCTCAATCTTGAAAAAGACCAATTAATTAAGGTAGTAGAGACATAAATGTTTAGTTGGTTAACATGTTTCTCAAAGGATGATTAGTCCTCAGTTGAATCAGTGTAAAACCCTTCTTCAACTTTTGAAACAGTTTTACTAAATTAAACATATACACAAACTAACCAAAAAAAATTATCAGAGTCAATATAAAAAAGTTCTCTATTTTTGAAATTATAACCAGCAGAAAATAGACAAAATAGAGTATTACTAAATATATTACACAGTCAATTTAAACAAGATTTTTAGTCCCAAGAGGAGACTTAATCCCCCCCCACATGGTAATCACCTACCACCAAGTAGTTTATATTAACAAAAAACATGATACACAACTTGTATCATGCTTTACAATAGTTTTCACAAACTGCCTAGGGCTCACACCCTCTACCAATGTTGTTCATGAAAAAAAAAACAATCCGGACCACACACGGTCTCTTCCATAGTTATATGTGGGAAACAATGCACAAGTGAAGTTTGATTCGAGGATTTTCAGTGTCCTCTAGTTCAAGAACAAGATACAATGTGTGTGTAATAGAAAAACACACACTTCTGCAAAATGTAACATAAAAGAACACAATAGAAATAATATTATAAGAATGAGTTTAGAAAGCTCTATGTGTTTTCAGTTCAACTCTTGACTTCTTGGAGTGAAGAAATTGTGGTTCGAGTCTTTCTCTAGAAGTTGTCCTCAAAACAGAGTGTCACAATTCCAGGTTCTAGCTTCCAAGTGTTGAGGTGTTCTGCTTCTTGGTATGACAGAGATTTGAAGAAGCATAGATGGCAGACATGAATTTGTCCCAAATTATCTTCATGATGCTCTTGGGTTCACAATGTAAGTGCTGGATGGTTCTTCCTTGTTCTCTTTGATCTAGCGAGTAAGCTCTATCTCATGAATTCCTCTCTCTCTTCACGATTTTCCTTTCTTCCTCGGTCTTCTATTTTATATTTGATGTCTGACAATAGGAATAAGTAAACCATGTGTGATCTTCCTCATACCTCGTACTATCCCCAGATACAGTCTCTTGATATGTCTACAATCAACATTAATTAATTTCAGATGCATTAAATTTTCCAAATATGACCATTATAATAATCTTAAGAATTTGAAAAAGTATAGACCAGAAGAGTGAGCATCGGTAGATAGGTAGATATAGCCTTCTCAATAGTAGGCTTCAACATTTGGCTTTAAGAGCAGGCTTCAACACTAGGCTTCATCGGTAGACTGCATCGGTAGCCTTCATCGGTAGCCTTCAATGGCATCCTTCAATGGTAACCTTCAATGCTAACCTTCTATCGATGACCTTCATTGGTAACCTTCTATTGGGGCCCTTATTTCGGTGACCTTCATCGGTGACCTTATATCAGTGAACTTTTATCAGGGACCTTCATCGCTGACCTTCTATCAGTGACCTTCATCGGTGACCTTCTATTGGCGACCTTCATCGGTGACCTTCTATAGGTGAACATTATCGGTAGCCTTATACTTAGATAAAATTTTCACCATAATCTTAAGATATAGTGCAGTGAGATTAAAGATACATAGTTATCACTTGATAGAAACTATAAATATTAATGAAACATGACTATCATAACACAGAATCAAGATTTGGGATTATCAAAATAGGTGAGTCCAACAATCTCCCCCTTTTTGATAATCACAAATTATATTAGTGAAAATTTAGTTTAAGTACTATTGAATCCAGATTAAGCACATTTTCTAATATCTTCCGAGGCAGAAGTGTACATATATTTTGGATCGGTAAAATTGAACCATGTTTTATTATGGAAAATATATCAAAACTTATCCCCCTTTGTGGTTAAAAAAATAATATAAAACAAAAAAAAGGCAAAAGAGGATTTTATTATTAATGAAGCAAGAGTACAATATACAAAAATAATACAAAGACCTCTATCAACTAAGATATCCCACATTAAATCCACTTCAAAAATGTACAAGGGAGCTTTGTCTTTGGAAGCTGAGGAGGCAGGTCTAGAAGATGGAGGGATAGGCCAAGGTATGACAGTGAGTAGGGTAGGAGGAGCTACTATAGAATCATCAACAGATCGATAGTGAGTAAATATCTGAGGAATCATAGGGGTAAAGCTTCTGATGGCCTATATAAGATTCATCAATGGGGAAACACTGGTAGATCCTGAGGCAGCTGAAGAAGAAGGTAATACTGGAGGAACAATGATGGGAGTGCAGTCCACATGGAGGAAGGGTAAAAGAAGATTTTTGAAATCCCAAATAACGATTCCCCCTCATTCCATAACTAAGATAAAATCATCCTTATTTTCCATGAATTTTTGTAAGGCAAGAGTCAACTCTCAAAGCCTGCTAACTTGATCCTTAAAAGCCTGAGTGACAGGAGGGATCCTCAAGTTTTCCAACAACAGCTTGATGTGACCATCCATCTGATGCTTAGTGTACACCCTTTTGTATTATAAATGAACTTTCTCTTTGATGGACTTATGATCTTGAGCATCCTCTTTTACATAATCTCCCAGAAGCTTAAGAATTTCTTTGGTAGTGGATATGAACTGAGTTATAGACTGAGGGTCTATATTACTTGAACTAGAGGACTTATCCACTTATTCTCTAACAACCAACCTGAAGGATTCTGGATCAATAGGAGGAGATGCTGAATAGGAAGAAGATGCACACAAAGGTGCCATTGTAAAAGCCACTTTCTCTTTAAAATAATTTTTCAGACTACTGATCAACCTCTTCACATCATCATCCTGACCACTCACACGTTTCTCCATAGAATTATTAAAGTACTCAAACACAGTGACCATCTGCTGAACAACACTCTTAACTTACTTAAGGTCTTTGTCCACTTAAACCCTTGAATCCATACAGGAGTTGAAACTCACAATGGATTGTTTCACAGATTCCATAGAATCTTCCAATGCTCTGACCTGATTCTGATATTCATTCACTTCATGTAGAAAATTTTAGTGAGAGGAAAAAATTATTATTTCTAAGGCAGATGCCACCACTTCTTGATTAAGAGCCACTGTTCTCTCTATATCAATAGATCTCTCATCAAAGTGTCTTTTCAAATCTGATTTTAATGATTTTAAATCATCCTTCTTCACATAATCTCGAGGTAGAAGCACTACAGGCTATATAATAGTAGTTTTTGAAACATAATGAATTGGAGAGATTCTATTAGGCTTTTCATCCTCAGAGTCTCCGTAGTCTAAGCCTTAGACCACGAATCCAGGGTCTTCAGACCTGTATTCTATTCCATGAGTAGACAAAAAATGAACCCATGGAAACAAGTTTCTCCTCGCACTTGGAGAATTATCTTGATCAATTACATCCACCTATGATATACCTCTTTAATCAACTAAATCAACAAGAGAGTCTACTGCAACTTCTTCTACAGAATCTTCAACTACTGCCATTGCAATTCCAACTTCAACTGATTCAACAAACTCTTCATATACACTTTCCACCATTTCTATATATTCTATCAGAGGACTGAGACTTAGACATTCCTCTTCAATTTCATCATCATCTTCCTCACAATCATCATAACTAGATTCAGTTATATCCTCCTCCTATGAGGTCTCTCTAATGTCTCTTAAGACATTTTCTTCTTCTTATTCTTCACTGGTTTCCTCATCATCACTGTCCCTTAGGACAATCTCTCTTATAGGAAATATGTTTGGTGGGCTAGGCTCACCAAAGGATATAGCATTGGCATGAGGACTTAAGGGAAGGCCAAGATAACTCCTGTCATCCATAGGATAATCCTCTCTCTCTTGCAAAATAACAACCACTTCTTCTTCACATGAGTATACTATCTCCACATCATTAGGCATTAATCCTGGATCTCTCTTATTCTTTGGCCTTATAGGATTAGTGACAGGGTTTAATTCTTCATTCAGCTTATCCTCATCATTCACCAATATTTTTTTCCAAGGGTTCCAGATTATCTTCATAAACATGCAAATCATATTTCTAATGAAGAATTTGTCCCTTATAAATACTGTTTCCTCCTTATTTCTAGAAACTCTTTTCAATTTCAACATCAAGGATATCAATTTGGAATGAAACAAAGCATTTTCTTTGGAACTGGGCTTTGTCATATCCTCTAATTGAATCATCAAAAACCTACATAGATTTATATTTTTTCCATGATTCAATAAATACAAGAGAATGATTCCCTGATACTTCAAGGTTTCAAAGTCCCCTCTCCTATGACTCAAAACATGTTGAACAAACTTAAAAAGGAACATGTCTTCTCCTTCCATTTCAGCAGCAATTACATTCCTAGGGACCCCATTCCCTGTCAGTTTAGCCAAAGCTTCTTCCTAATAGAAGAACTCACTAGTGGGAGGCACCACTCTGGAGTAGTAATAAAAAATCCCTACATGAGGAACTCTTAAACATTCAGCCCATTCAACAGAGGAGAAGCTCACACATACCCCATTTACCTTTGAATACATTCAGTTATCATTCTCAGACTACTTTAACTTTAGAGATTCATAAAATTCTTTAACTAGCTTCGGGTAATAAGGTCTATTTTTATATTCAAATAATGTTACCCATTCTTGAGCTTAGAGTGCCTTCAGCACTAGAGAATTTCTTGACATCATCCATTCAAAACGTAATTCCTTCTCAACCACGATTTCCCTCTTCGATAAATGTGGATTGATCATCTTTACCACTACCTTTATTCAACCACTAGACTCAACTAGAAGTCTCTTAGAGTTTAGCACATATCTTTCATCACTGACCATCAATATCTTCAATCTTGCCATGCAATCTGGAGTGGTTTAGGGGTTTTAGCAGAAGATTAGGATCCAAGGTTAGGGATCATGAGGTTCAGGAGAGGATTTAAATGTATTGAAATGTGGTTGGTACTTTTTTTTTATCATTTAGGGATCTAAAACAGAAATTGAGTAAAAAGAAATAACTAATATTAAAAACGTTTCAGATTCAGACAGAAAAACACAAAGTCCCAGAAAAGTCAACTATCTATAAGGTTCTAATGATGAGGTCTAACAGTGAGGTCCCAATGGTGAGGTCATAACGGTGAGGTCCTAATAGTGAGGTCTTACAGGGAGGTCCTAATGGTGAGGTCAAATGGTGAGGTATAATGGTGAGGTCTTAATGGTGAGGTCCAATAGTGAGGTATAAATGGTGATGTCTAATAGTGAGGTCCAACAGTGAGATCTAAATGGTGAGGTCTAATGGTGAGGTCTAAATGGTGAGGTCTAACAGTGAGGTCCAATGATGAGGTCTAAACGACGAGGTCTTAATGGTGAGGTCTAAATGGTGAGGTTTAATGGTGAGGTCTAACGGTGAGGTCTAACAGTGAGGTCTAAACAGTGAGGTCCAACATTGAGGTCCAACGGTGGGGTCTCAACTTAACAGTTTATCATACCTAACTCATGGTTTATGTAATTTAACCTCTCAAAAATCAAAGGATTTGTGAATATATCAGCCAATTGGTGTTCAGTGCCAATTAATTCAAGAGTGATATCACCTTTTTGATAATTATCTCTCAAGAAGTGATGTATCACATCAATGTGATTTTTCCTAGCATGAGATACTCTATTTTTTGTGATCTTAATAGCACATGTATTGTCACAGTTTATAGAGAAATTTTTGAATTGATATCCATAGTCTAGTAATGTGTGTTTCATCTATATAATTTGAGAAAAAAAAACTACCTGCAACTATGTATTCTTCTCTGGTAGTGGATAATGGAACATAATTTTGTTTCTTACAACACCATGATACTAGTGACTTGCCCAAAATGTGACATGATCTAAAGGTTCTCAATATATCTAACTTGAAACCAACAAAGTCATCATCTGAATAACTTATTAAATGAAATGATTTTTCTCTTGGATAAAATAGTCCTAAGATTTTAGTATACTTGAGATATTTAAAATTCATTTTAACAGTAGTTAAATGAGACTCTTTGGGATTGGCATGAAAATAAGAACACATGCATACACAGAACAAAATATCAGGCCAAATAGTAGTAAGGTAGAGAAAACCCCCAATCATACCTTTGTAATTGGTTTGATCCACTGATTTACCAGTTTCATCAGAATCCAAATTACAAGAGGTACTCATAGGTGTATCACTACCTTTATTACCTTCCAAGACAAAAGGTTTTAAAATATACATAGTATATTTACTTTGATTTAAAACAATACCATTTTTGTTTTGAAAAATTTGAAATCCAAGGACAAATTTAAGTTCCCCCATTAAACTCATTTCAAATTCATCTTGCATCATTTTTGAAAAATAAATACATAAATGAATTTTATAGGATCCAAAAATATTGTCATTACATAAATTTGTACTAGTAAAACATCTTTGGAAATCCTTTTAAGAAAAATAGCAGGATCAAATATTCGTTTAGTAAAACCTTTTGAAATAATAAAAGAACTAAATCTATCATACCAACCTCTTGGAGATTGTTTTAAACCTTATAGAGGCTTAGAAAGTGTAAATAAATTATTTGAAAAATGGTTATTTTTAAAACCATGGGGTAGTTCAACAAATACACACTCAACTACGTACCCATTTAGAAATGGACCTTTGACATCCATTTGATAAAGTTTGAAATTCAGATGAGGTGCATAAGCATGTAATATCCCAATGGCCTCTTGTCTAGCTACATGTGTAAAGGTTTCCTCATAGTCTATTCCTTCTTCTTGACTGTATCCTTGTGCAACTAGTATATCCTTTTTTCTAACTATAGTACTAGATTCATTAACTTTATTTCTGAATACCCATTTAGTGCCTATGGTCAAAGCGTCTTTGCGTCTTTATACTAATTCCCTAACTTTGTTTCTTTCAAACTGATTCAATTCTTCATGCATAGATATCACCCATAATTCATCACTAATAGCATCACTAAAATTTTTAGGTTGAAGCTCTGAAAGAAATGCTTGATGTTCAACTAGATTTCTCAGAGAAGCTCTAGTTTGTGTTCCTCTATTTAGATCACCTACTACAACATCTAAAGGATGATTATTGAGGGTTCTAATACCTTTATAAAGAGTTTAACTAGACTCTTAATGGTTATTTATAGGTTCAGATTCACTATGCTCAGATTGAAACGCATGGCCGATTGTCGCCTATCGACCCGTCAAGGTTCCAATGCTCTGCTAATGTGTATAGAAGCACTCGGGTCTAATCCTCAGTGATGATACTTTGTAATAGTCGTTTTTAGTTAATTGTATTATGATTGGGGGGTTTCTTGGCAGAGATTATGAAATAATTTATGGATGATGTTTGATTTAACAAATTTATAAAGATTGGGGTGAGTTCATCATTAGGTAGTTAATATTGTGATATCCTTGAGCTTTTCTTTATATTGCATTAAATTAACACCCATGTCACAAGATGATTTTGATCGGAATTCCCAAGTGTTAAAGCTTTAATCCATGTCGTAACTTAACTTAGGTTTATAATCATTACCATTACTTGTTTATGGTAGTATATTTGTGGTTCCAATAATCCATGTAATCCACATATTAAACAAAACATGTCATTAATCCATGACATATAAAGTTCAACAAACACAATATTAATTTAAAGAACATTTGTCAAGAAAAAGCTCTCAATCACTTAACACACCTAAATTATAACTCACACTAAATAAAGATTTACCCAGACATTAAAATGATTACTAATCTGGTTATAATGATTATGATGATAAATTAAGAAGATATGATAAAGAAAGGGATAATAAAATATTTTTGCGTCGAACACACACACACACACACGAACGATGATGATAATTAAAAAAGGATTTTCGATTGAATGAGGAAGAAAAAGAAGGGAAGGGGATTAAACTGAATTTAAACTATTTTAAGAAAAAAAATATTAAACTATAGAAGGTGTATGATAATAAGAGATATTGAAGAATAAACTTTCATTAAAATAGAATTACAATAGAAATGACTTACAAAATTACAAAAACGAAGAACACAAAGGTAAGTGAATACAAAGAGAGGAGGAAAGGTCTATCAAGTTAGAACATGAGTATGTATGATCCCACCATGCCTTTGGAAAGGCTTTGGTCATTAAAATATGTTCTCCTCTCTTCTGAAATGCCAACCCTTTTGAAAGGAGAGGAGGGGATGTATTTATAGCCCAAGGTGGTGGACTGTTTACATTCCAGAAATAATCCTCCACTTGGCTCGCAGATATGTACATCAATACAACCAAATATCGAGACATCACCTTCTTAAAATTTGTAGATAATAAAGTTTTAAGACTAATCTAAAAAGTTGGAGTCATTTGGACTTATGTATAAAACTTTATGGCCGGTTTATTAAAAAACGTAAAACTGTCCATTTCAATACAGTCTTTTTGAAGTCCAGAATTTGAAAGGGTTTTTGTATTTGAATATGCCTTCAAATCTGAATGTGTTATTCAACAAATTTTTCCTTCTATAGATCCTCTTTCACACTGCAAAATCTCAGCTCTATTTGATTCTTAATTCATGAGATATGTCATTCATACTATACTGATTTTAATTCTCGGCCAGAATGGTGAGCTGAATTGTAAAGATTTATTTGGGCCCATTGTTCTTAGATTTGGGACCTGAAATTTTTATACAAGACTCCTTTAATTGTACCCCGAACTATGGTGGATAATAATAGAATTTGGACTTCTTAATGTATCCCAGTAAATCAATCTTCATGAATAGTCCAGTTTCTTCACAGATTATTTCGTCTTGTTTGTGAGGACCATTTGACCCTTAAAATGGCATAATTGGCTCATGGTACCTTCTAATGCAATGTTTTATATTCAAATTAGAATCCTAAAAAACAACAACCACACAATTTGGATCAGTATAGAGATAGTTATTATTAAAACAGTAAACTGACTTAATTGGACTACTTCTAAAAATGCTCAGAAATTATACTTAATATTAAAACGATAATATTTCACACAAATTATGAACATTTCATATAAAATAAGTAAAGGGAGTATATAATAAGTCATGAATATATTAACAATATCAACTCCCACACTCTTAGTTTTGTGCATGTCCTCATGTGCAACAAATATAAAAACATGACAAAATCATTTTTACTCACCAACAGATATTAAAATTTTGTTTTCTCCAATTATGGGTGGTTTAAACTATTTCACTCATCCATTTTGAAATCCACCACAAGTTTTTTAAAAAAAATGTTTCAAAACTAATTCATTTTTTTCATGCTCAAATTTAGAAATGGAAAATGTGGACACTCAAATCTCACACCTCTCAAGATGATAAAATTTATTTGTGGAGGTTCACTCTTTCACCAACCAAAAGTGAAAATCTTAGAGTTTGAAAAGCGCTCTTAGCTTCCAATACCTATCCAAAGTGAAAAATAATCAAGTGGTATTTTTAATGGGTTTTTCTGTGGCTATGGGACGGTAGGGATATAATGTCCCAGAGAGAGAAGAAGAGGGTTAAAATACCAACATAGAAAAAGCAATGCACATTTTTTTGAAAGAAAAAATGGAAGAAAATGAAAACACATATTTACAAGGGAATGATTGTGTGACGAAAGACACAATAGAGGAAGAAAATATGAAGGTAATGAGAAGATGAAATATTTACAAAACACATAACTTCTCCCAATAAGAATATAATACAAGTGTTCTTTTTTTTCTTCTCTTTTTTTTCTTTGTTTTTTCAAAAGTTGAACTTGGAAAAGATATCAAACTCATAACCCAACCCTTGATTGATCTCCTCATGACAATAATTGTAATAGTTATAACAAGATCAAAGGTTGAGGAATAGTGATTTTTGACCTACCCAAGACACAACCCTTTTTTTCATTTTGTTTGATTTTTGTTTTTTTGATTTTGTTTTTCATTTTTTTAACACTTGTCAATAACATTTAAAAAATTACATAAATCTATTTTCATTAAATTCCCCAAAACACACTTAATGACAAACTATCCCCCACACTGAAATGGATGCTTGCCCTCAAGAAGATGATAACTCGTTGAAAATCAATAATAGGGTACCCAAACAATGAAATCCATTCCCCCCCACACATAAATTTCAAAAAAAATTATGCAATGAATATCCATGTTGATATTGGGTGGGAAAAGGTATTGGACATGTAATGTGGCTATCAAAGAAAAGGTTTTCATTAGCTCGAAGGGGCTTTAAAAAGGAGGATTAATGTAAGGGAAATGAGAGGCTATTTGGCTATTGTGATTCTCATGTGGTTCAAAAAATGCCTCTATCATATTAATACACACTAAGGTAGGAAATTCATCTCGAAGGTCCACAAACTCAAGACTCACAAATGGGGGTGAAAACACCCATTTTGAAAAGATGGCCATAGGTGGCCTTGTCATGAAAGTAAATGATGTTCCTCACGGTTCGGGAAAAGCATTTTCCAAATCAAAAATTGAGCATTCAAATTTTTTTAATTTTGACACAAAATTCTTTATCCAAAGTCACGATGAAAATACAAAATTTTTGAGATGAAATCATGTATGTTAAATCCCCAAAATGGTTGGACAAAATTTCAAAACTCGATGGTGAGTAAGCATGACTCTTTTTTTTGTATTTTTTTAAGTGATTGTGTTTTTTGGGGTTTTTTTAGTTTTTAAGGTTTTTTTTAATATAAACACCCACACAATAAATAAAAAAAGGGTTTGATGAAGAAAGTGGTTAAAAAAATTAAAGAGAGTTAAAGAAGAAGAAAGAGATAGAGAGAGAGTTAAAGGGAAAGAGGTGCCCCCAGGTTTGGATTTGGCGGGTTACAATCTCCATCTAGTGGTATGTTGACTACAGAAGGTGGGGATCCAATTGATGTTGATGTGATCCAGGATTGTGGGATGTTACCTAAAAAATAAAAATCATTATTCATATAATGAAAAACTAAAAAGAAATTGAAAGTTCACAAAAGTAAAAGAAAACTTGGGTTGCCTCCCAAGAAGCGCTGCATTTATTTTTCTACAGCTAGACAGTTGCAGTGGGCTACCCATAGTCTGATGGTGGACATTGTATCTTCTCAACTCCAGTGTGCTTCTGGAAAAACATTTACTTTGGGAGGCTCGATGATTCATTGGATAATTTCATCCCTTCCTTGTTTTTCTTGCAATTCAATAGGGTTGGAAAGAGAATATTACATTCCTCCCTTTGGTCTTCAATATGAGGAATGATTTTATCCACAAAGTGATGATTTTCTATTCTTGGAAATTCAGGAAGATGTATCAATTCTGATGGTTCATTTATGTAAGGTTCAGATAACACGAAAGTAGAGTATGAGATCCCAATTGTTTTTGACTCATTTATTTCATCACTTACCGATGTAGAGTAATTAGGATCAGTGGAGTCATAAGACTGAATAAAATTTTCAATATCATTTATTTCAATGTTGTTCACCAAATAATGGTAAATTTCAACCTCACTAGTGATCAATTTATTAATTAGGGTACAAATATCACAAACATCACTACCATCAGGAAAATATAAACACATTGGTTCAGGGTTCACTTCACATATAACAGAATTTTCAGAATCATGGATAGGAAAGGATGAATGTGGGATAATATGATATGAATCAAAAAATGAGCATGCTATTTCATTTTCCTCATTACCATACATGTTGGAGCATTGGAGGTCAGAGGTGAGATGAGATTCCAAAGAGTTTTCAAGATCCTTTAGATCAATGGAGTTTTCAATTTTAATGTCAACATCAACTTCTCCATTAATCACTTGGTTAATGAGGATGCAATATTCACAAACTCCTCTATTAGTAGAACAGGAAGAACATGTTCGATTAGGATTCAACACACTCTCAGAGTGAGTTTTAGAATCATGGATAGAGAATATAGATTGATTATCTAATGGGAATCGAATGGATTGAAAAATATTGAACTTGACCATTTGGTCGCCAAATTCCATGGATAAGACGCCAGCATGGACATCAATTTTGGTTTTAGATGTCATAAGGAATGGTCTTCCTAGAATCAGAGGAGATTTGTAAGAAGTTGTCTCACCTTCCATGTCAAGGACATAGAAGTATGCTGGGAAGATAAGATCATTTACTCAAACAAGGACATCCTCAATTATTCCCTCTGGAATGGGTGTGCTTCGATTAGCCAATTGAATGACAACACTCGTTGAATGTAAGGGACCTAGACCAAGGTTGGAGAATATTGATTTGGGCATGACATTAATTGAGGCTCTTAGGTATATGAGTGCGCCATCAAAATTGGAACTTCCTATTTGGCATGGAACCGTAAAGGTCCCTGGATCCTTGCACTTTATGGGAATAGACTGCTGGGTGGAAACATTTTCGAAGGTCCTAAGTTGCCTCTTGTAGGTACACAACTCCTTGAGAATATTGGCATACATAGGAATTTTTTTGATGGATTCTAAGAGAGGAATGTTGACTTCAACACGTCTAAACATGTCAAGCATTTCAGGATCAGGTTCAAAGGACTTCCTTGGTTTAGAGACAGCTTTTGGAAAAGGAATTGGATTCCTAAGTGGAATGGAAGGAGGTGAGGGAATGGATTTAGGTTCATTTTCATGTTTCTTTTTATTTTCATTTTCTAGGTCAACATTCAAAGGAGTGTTGGGGGACATATCTTGAGGCATAACAATTTTCATTCCCGATCTAAGTGCAATTGCACTTACATTACCCTTGGGGTTGGGTAATGGTTGAGCTGGGAGTTAGGAAGAATTGGATTGTTGTTGCTGGCTCAGGAGGGATTCAAGTTGACAAATTTGGGTTTCAATATTTTTAAGGCTGGAACGGGTGAAAAAGGCAATATCTTCTACAACACTTTCCCATGGTTTCTTGGAAGAAGAGGCTTGTCTCGGATTGGTATTACCTTGATTTTGGTTCTTGGGAAAGTGATTGAATTGCTTTGAGAATTGGGAAGTCTCATTAGGATAGTGGAATCCTGGAGGAGGATTGTTCCTTTGAGGTTGAAGAGTTAAAGGATAAGGTTGTTGGAAGTTACCAACACCTTGACCACATTGAAACTGGTTTGGTTTTTGAGGAGGGAATTGAGGGGGGTGAGACATGGTGTTACCATACCTCAATCCTTGGTTAAATTTAGAGGAGAAGGGCTCAGAGTGAGGTTGGATGAAGTTTCTAACAAACTGACCTGATAGTTGAGGATTGGTGTTCCGCTGAGCATATGATGCATTAAGCTCCATTGGTCTAGATGAATTGGATTGATCTTCTTGAAGTTGTGGACGTGAGTCAGTTGGATGATATGGAGAGATGAAGATTCCACAGTTTTTGACAGGTCTAGGAAACATTGATTGTGGAGAAGACGAGGTTGGGGATTTGGTAGCCATAACTAGTTGCCGCACAAGACCTGTAAGTTCACTCATCCACTCGGTCATCTTGTTAGGCTCTATGGATTGATTATCTTGGGCTTGTTTTACTTGATCATGTGCTCAAGTATGGAATTGTTGTGTGTTTTCAGCCATGTTACTTATGGGATCTCTTGCAGCTGCAGGAGTTTTATCAACCAGAGCACCGCCACTTATGACATCAATGAGAGTTCTCTCCATATTCAATAAACCCTCATAGAAGTATTGGATCAAGATTTGGTCAGGAATTTGGTGGTGTGGGTAGGTTACAACAAGCTTTTTGAACCTCTCCCAGTACTCATGGAGTGATACACTTGGGAACTGACAGATACCAATTATTTCCTTTAGGATAGAAGCAGTATGAGAAGTAGGAAAGAATTTCTATAAGAAGAGTCACTTCATGTCATTCCATTTTGTTATGGAACTAGGAGGAAAGTAGTAGAGCCACGACTTGGCAGAGTCAGCTAGGGATAAAGGGAATGCTTGGAGTTTTATTTGTTCCTTAGAAACCCCTTGAGGCTTCATGGTAGATCACACCACTTGGAACTCTTTAAGGTGGAGATGTGGATCCTCACCGGCTAGCCCGTGGAAATGAGGGAGAAGATGAATCAAACCCAATTTGAGTTCGAAATCAGCCTCTATGTTTGGATATTTAATACCAAGGGGTTGGTAATTCATATCAGGGGAAACAAGTTCTTTTAGTGTTTGTTCCCTAGGATTGGCCATATCTAATTCAATTGGTTGGACATGGACTAGTTCTTGAATTATTTGAGTATCTCTGATGTTCCTCCTAAGTTGGCGAAGTGTTCGCTCAATTTCTGGGTCAAACAAATCCGAGGGATTATTTGGAAGGCTACGGGGAATTCAGAGAGATTTTGGAAGAAAGAGGAAGACATGTTTTTCTTTGGGGTTTTTTTTTCAATTTTTTTTAAAATTTTGTCTATTTTTTTGGATTTTTTTTACAATAACCAGAAAATAATGACTACATAAAGCACCATCCCCAGAAACGGCTCCATTTGAAATGCATGGATGATTGTCGCCTATCGAATGGTCAAGGTTCCGGTGCTCTGCTAATGTGTATAGCAGTACTCAGGTCGAATCCTCAACGATGATACTTTGTAATAGTCGTTTGTTTTTAGTTAATTGTATTCTGATTGGGGGGGTTGTTTACAGAGCTTATGAAATAAATTATGTATGATGTTTGATTTCTCAAATTGATAAAGATTAGGATGAGTTCATTATTAGGTAGTTAAGCTTGTGATATCCTTGAGCTTTGCTTTATATTGCATTAAATTAACACCCATGTCACAAGATGATTTTGATCGGAATTCCCAAGTGTTAAAGCTTTAATCCAAGCCGTAACTTAACTTAGGTTTCTAATCAATACCATTACTTGTTTATGGTAGTGTATTTTTGGTTCCAATAATCCATGGAATCCCCATATTAAAGAAAACATGTCATTAATCCATGAAATATAAAGTTCAATATACACAATATCAATTTAAAGAACATTCGTCGAGCAAAAGATCTCAATCACTTAACATACCTAAATTATAAATCACACCAATTAAAGATTTAACCATCCATTAAAATGATTACTAATCTGTTTATGATGATTATGATGATAAATTAAGAAGATAAGATAAATAAAGGGATAAGAAAAGATTTTTGCGTCGAACACACACACACACAAATGATGATGATAATTAAAAACAGATTTTAGATTGAATGAGGAAGCAAAAGAAGGGAAGGGGATTCAACTGAATTTAAAATATTTTAAGAATATAAATATTAAACTATAGAAGTTGGATTATAATAAGATACATTGAAGAAGAAAATTGCATTAAAACAGAATTACAAAAGAAATGACTTGCAAAATTACAAAAAACGAAGAACACGAAAGTAAGTGAAAACAAAGAGAGGAGGAAAGGTCTCTCAAGTGAAAAATTGAGTATGGAAGATACCCCGAAACCTTTATAAAGGCTTTGGTCATCCCAATATGTTCTCCTCTCTTCTGAAATTCCAACCCTTTTGAAAGGAGAGGAGGGGATGTATTTATAGCCCATGGTGGTGGACTGTTTACATTCCAGAAATACCGCTCCAATTGGCTCGCAGATATGGATATCAAGAAAGCCGAATATCAAAGAATCTAATTCTTAAGAGTTGTATATAATAAAGTTTTACGACTAATCTAAAAATTTGGAGTCATTTGGACTTAAGGATCAATGGTTATGGCTAGTTTATTAAACAAAGTAAAACTGTCCATTTCAATACAGTCTTTTTGAAGTCCAGAATGTGAAAGGGTTTTTGAATATAAAGATGCCTTCAAATATGAATGGGTTCTTCAAAAAAGTAGGCCACCTATATCTACTATTTTAAACTGCAAAATCTCAGATCGATTTGATGCTTAATTCATGAGATATGTCATGCATACTATACTGATTTTAATTCTCGTCCAGAATGGTGGGCTGTATTTTAAAGCTTCATTTGGGCCCATTGTTCTTAGATTTGGGACCTGAAATTTTTATAAAAGACTCCTTTCATTGACCCCCGAACTATGGTGGAGAATAATAGAATTTGGACTTCTTCATGTAGCCCAGTAAATCAATCTTCATGAATAGTCCAGTTTCTTCACAGATTCTTTGGTCTTGTTTGTGAGGACCATATAACCATTTAATGGTAGAATTGGATCATAGTACCTTCTAATGAAATGTTTTATATTGAATCTAGAATACTAAAAAATAATAAACACACAATTTGGATCAGTATAGTGATAGTTATTATTAAAACAGTAAACTGACTCAATTGGACTACTTCAAAAAATGCTCAAAAATTATACTTATTATTAAAACATTAATATTTCACACAAATTATGAACATTTAATATAAAATCAGTAAAGGGAGTATATAATAAGTCATGAAAATATTAACAATATCACAGATTTTAGGAAATTTCTATAACTAGTTAATTTCACTAAGGGTTCACTGTCTTTATCATTTAGATCTATAATTGACATATCTTCCTCAATATTTTCAACAGAGGTTTTGGGTTCATGTGGATAAATCTCATAAAATTTGACCTGATCTTATTCTTCAACACATATAGTTCTATGATTGAATACTCTATAATATTTACAAGAGATTGAGTAGCCAAGGAAAACTCCTTCATCACTCTTAGAAGCAATTTTGTCAAGATTATCACTTGCATTAAGGACAAATACTTTGAAACCAAAAACTCTAAAGTAATTAACATCAGGCTTCCTATTATCCCAGATCATATAAGAGGTTTTCTTAAAAACAGGTATAATTAAGACTTTATTGATGATGTAACAAGCTGTATTAATAACTTCATACCAAAAATAGATAGGTAGATTATACTCATTTAGCATAGTTCAAGCAATATCTCGAAGTTTTCTATTTCTTCTTTCTACAACTCCATTTTGTTGAGGTGTTTTGGAATCAGAGAAATTGTGATTATATACATTTTGTGAGCAAAAATATTTAAACTCCTGATCTTCAAACTCACGCCCATGATCACTTCTCAGGGTCTTAATTCTAATTCCACTAAGATTTTCTACAGACTTGGAATTTTTAACGAAGTAAGAAAATGTTTCACTTTTTTGAGCTAGAAAGTATACCAAAGTATATATAGAAATATAATCTACAAGAACATAAACATAGTGCTTCCCATTTAAACTTGAAACTCTAGATGGTCCAAATAAATCCATGTAAACCAACTCAAGCGGTTGAGAAGTGGAAACTTCTTTATTTGGTTTGAAAGAAACTTTGTGTTGTTTTTCTTTTTGAAAATGATTACAAACTTTGCTAAGTAGTAATTCCAATTTAGGTAAGTATCTAACTAAACCATTCCTAGTTAGTTTCCTAAGTGAGTGCATATTGCATTGTCTTAATCTTCTGTGCCATAAACATGATTCCTTATGAAAATAATTTAAGCAAGTAATATTTTTCTAGGACAAAGAGTTCAAATCAATAACATATACATTTTCATTTTTAAGAGTAGTGGATATAAAATGATTTTTAGAATTAAAAACATAGAATGAATCATTTTCAAATATAACATTGAAACCATCATCACACAACTGAGAGATACTTAGTAGATTGTATTTTATACCATCAAAAAAAATAACTTTTGAAATTAATACAGTATTAGGGTTACCAATTTGGCCTAAGACGATAATATTACCTTTATGAATATCTCCGAAGGTGACATGTCCATAATAAAATTTAATTTTGATCTTGAAGCATGAATATTCTTCTATAATATGTCTTGAACATCCAATGTCCAAGTACCATAATGTTTTACAGGAGATCTTTAGACAATTTTCTTGAAAAACCGATTAAGTGTAGGGTAACATTGGTACCCAAATTTTCTTAGGTCTAGAGAGGTTAGAAAGTAAATCTTTGGGAAAACAAACTTGTCTCAGATGATTCATATAATCAAAATATATGTTTTGAGACATGGAAACTTTGTTAGGTCCTTTAGAGGATTGTTTTTCAAAGGATTTTCCAGAACCATAACTAGTAGTGAACTGTATAGATTTTGGAATAAATTTATTTTTAATAATCCTTCTCTATCCTGGTTGATATCCTAGACCAGTTGTGTATTTTGGAGCAATATGTTTTCCTAGAAACTATGTCAAGGTATATCTACCTATATTAAACTTCTCAAGATCTCTTTTTAATTACTCATTTGATAATTTATGTTCAGTATTTTCTTTTAAAAGCTGAGCACATTTCTCTCTCTCAATATCCAGATTAGACTTATAATTATCATTGAAAGAATGCTGTCATTTCAATAATTTATATTTATCCTTGTGTTCATTAATGGTGTCCTAAAGCATTACAAAATATTCAAATAGTTCATCCTTAGTCATATTGTCATCATTATTTGATTCAATTTCATTCCCAGAATAGTGAGCATTATGTATAGGAGAATTGGGTGTTACCTCAGATGTTTCTATCATGAAACAGAGGTTTGTATGTTTTTTTTAATATGAGAAGCGTTAGATCCATTGGAGCTATCTTTTGAATCAATCCAAGTAGATTTAATAGTCTTTTTATATCCCTTTCCCTTATATTAATATTTCTTCTTAAATATCATCTTTGGGCAATCAACCTTTACATGTACTTTTTGTTTATACTCATAGAAGAATATCTCATTTATGTATTCATTCCATTTTCTATCTGTTTTTCACTATCCTTTACTATCTTACCTTCCTTTATAGTGAGATTTTCTAAATAACTTCTTCTTAAGGTAGAAACTCTTGATCCCCCTAGTAAGATGAGCCATCTCATCATCACTGTCAGAAGCTGAATCTTCACTGGTAGAAGTGTCTACATGAGCTTGAACTTTTTATTTATCTTTGATCTTTGAGGTAGTAGTATTGAATGATACAAATTAATTTCTTGGTTCTTCATATGCTTCTTGATTTACCATAATCTCTTTTCATATATAATAAGTTTTCCAATTATTTCCTTCACTGGAAGCTTGCCTATTTCACTGTATTCTTAGATAGAAACTGAAGTTCCTCTCCATCTGCGAGGTAAGCATTGGAGAAACCTCATAATCTAATCCTTTTTGTCTACTAGTTTCCCAAGAAGACTCATGGTATTTACTATTTCATTGAACCAGAGATAAATTTCAGATATATGTTCATGAGGATTCATTTTAAAATTATCATATTTAATAGTATAAGTATTTAATCTCATTTTGTTAACATTGGTTGTTTCCTCATGATAAACAACCATAGAATCCCAAATTTCATATGTAGTTTTACAGGAAGATATTCAATTGAATTCTTCATCACCTAGAGAATAGTACAATGTATTCATTGCTTTACAGTTATTTTTATTTGTAGCTTTAGTCAACTGAGACCATGTGTCCCTAGAAGTAAGAGGCAATGCATGTTGTTCTTCAATTGTGTCCCAGATTTCAGGATCCATGCTCTCTAGATATATTTTTATTTTTAATTTCCACTGAGCATAGTTTTTAACATTAAATAAATATGTCCTGTTAGTAGCAACCCCCCCAAATCTGTTATTCATTATTAATTAGAATTTTAAATAACTAAAAATTTAGATATGAATGAAATTTTAAGATCTTTAAAATAAAACTAAAATGATAGTTGAAAATAATTTGACAATTTGAAAAATAGTTTAGACAGTAGAAAAAAAAATTTATTCCTTTAATACCAAATATTGTTTAGAGTGGAAACTTAAGAGGGTGGTGAATTGAGTTCCTACTTAGAATTTATTTTTAAAACTTTAAGAAAAGATCCCCCAATTTTGAAACAGCCCACTTAATTAAGGATGTAGAGATATAAATGTTTGGTTGGTCAATAGGTTTATCATAGGGTGATTCGTCCTTAGTTGAATCAGTGTAAAACACTTCTTCAACTTTTGAAATAGGTTTATTAAATTAAACATATACACACACTAACCAAAACTAACTATTAGAGTAAATATTAAACTATTTTCTATTTTTGAAATTATAAGCAGTAGAAAATAGAAAAAATAGAGTATTACTAAATATAGTACACAATAAAGTTAAACAAGAGATTCAGTATCAAGCCGAGACTTAATCCTCTCCACTTGGTGATCACCTACCACTAGAAAGTTTATATTATCAAAAACATTGATACATAGCCTGTATCGGGCTTTACAATATTTTTCATAAACTATCTAGGGATCAAACCCTTTACCACAGTTATTTGTGGAAAAACAAACAATCCAGACCACGCATGGTCTCTTCCAAAGTTACACATGGGAAATAATGTGTAAGTGAAGTTTGATGTGAGGATTTTTAGTATCCTCCAGTTCAAGCATTGGAGACAATGTGTATGTAACAGAAAAAAACACACTTCTCAAAAATGTAACATAAATGAACACAATATAGATAATATTATAATAATAAGTTTATAAAGGTCTATGTGTTTTCAGTTCAACTTTTGACTCCTTTGAGTAAAGAAATTGCAGTTCAAGTCTTTCACTGGAAGTTGTCCTCAAAATAGAGTGTCGCAACTCTAGGTTCTAGCTTCCAAGTGCTGAGGTGTTCTTCTTCTTGGTTTGACATAGATTTGAAGAAGCATAGAAGGTAGATGTGAATTTGTCCCAAATGATATTTTTGATGCTCTTGGGTTCACAATGTAAGTTTTGGATGGTTCTTCCTTGTTCTCTTTGATCTAGCAAGTAAGCTCTATCTCACACATTCCTCTCTCTTCACATTTTTATTTTCTTCCTTGGTATTTTATTTTATATTTGAGGTCCGATAATAGGAATAAGTAAACCACGTGTGATCTTCCTCATACCTCGTACTGTCCCTAGATACGGTCTCTTGATATGTTTAGAATCAGTATTAATTAATGTCAAAAGCATTAAATTTACCAAATATGACCATTAGAATAATCTTAAGAATTTGACAAAGTATGTAGTAGAAGAGTGAGAATTGGTAGACTAGTAGCGGTATCCTTCTCAATATTAGGCTTCAAAAATAAGCTTCAATAGTAAGCTTCATCGTAGACTGCATCGGTAGCCTTCATCGGTAGCCTTCAATGGTAACCTTCAACGGTAACCTTCTATCGATGACCTTCATCGGTAACCTTCTATCGGTGACCTTCTATTGGTGACTTTCATTGGTGACCTTCATCGGTGACCTTCTATCAGTGACCTTATATCGGTGAGCTTCTATCGGTGACCTTCTATCGCTGAACTTCATCGGTGACCTTTTATCTATGACCTTCATCGGTGACATTCTATCGATGACCTTCATTAGTGACCTTCTATCGACGACCTTTATCAGTAGCCTTATAATTAGATAAAATTTTTACTCTAAGCTTAAGCAAGAGAGTTGTGAGATTAAAGATACATTGTTATCACATGATAGAAACTATAAATATTAATGAAACATGATTATCACAACAAAAAATAAATATTTGGAAATCTCAAAACTGGTGAGTCCAAAAATCTCCCCATTTTTGATAATCATAAATTATATCAGTGAAAATTTAGATTTAAGTATTATTGAATTAGGGTTAAGAACATTTTCTAATATCTTCAGAGGTAGGAGTATATATATATTTTTGATTTGTAAAATTGAACCATGTTTAATTATGGAAAATATAGCAGAACTTCTCCCCCTTTGTGATTAACAAAAAGAATAAAAAACAAAAAAAGACAAAAGATGATTTTATTATTAATGAATAAAGAATACAATATACAAAAAGGAGTAAAAAGATACCTATAAAATAAGACATCCAAAATTCAATCCACACTAGAAATTTCCAAGGGAGATTTGTCTTAGGAAGCTGAGGAGGCAGGTCCAGAAGATGGAGGGATAAGATGAGGTATGGCAGTGATCAAGGTAGGAGGAACTGCCATAGAGGCATCAGTAGAACAAATAGTCAGTAGATCTCTAAGAAATCATAGGGGTCAAGATTCTGATGGCCTATGTAGGATTCATCAATATGGCATCACTGGTATATTTTGAGGCAGATGAGGAAGAAGGTAATGATGGAGGAACAATGATGGGAGTGAAGTCCACATGGAGGAAGGGTAAAAGTAGATTTCTGAAATCCATATTAATTCTTCCCCCTCTTTCCATTACTGAGATAAAATCATCTTTATTTTCCATGATTTTTAAGGCAGGATTCAACTCTCTAATCCTGCTAACTTGATCCTTAAAATCCTGAGTGATAGGTGGGATCCTCAAGTTTTCCAACATCATGTTGAAGTGACCATCCATTTGATGCTTAGTGTACACCATTTTGTAATAGAAATCAACTTACTCTTTGATGTCCTTCTGGTCTTGAGAAGCCTCCCTTAGATAATCTCCAACAAGATTTTCAATTTCTCAAGTAGTGGAAATGACCTGAGTCATAGACTGAGGGTCCGAGGTACTTGAACCATAGGAATTCTCCACTTATTCTCTAACAACCAACCTAGAAGCTTCTAGATCAATAGAAGGAGAGGCTGAAGAGGAAGCAGATGCACATAGTTGTGCCATTGTAAAATCCAATATCTCCTTAAAATACTTGGTCAGACCACTGATCAACCACTTCACATCGTCATCCTAACCACTCACATGTGTCTCCATAGAATTCTTAAAGTCCTCAAACACAGTGACCATCTGTTGAATAAAACTCTAAAAATACTTAACGTCTCTGTCCACATGAAACCTTGAAGTCATATAGGAGTCGAAACTCACAATGGATTGTTTCACATATTTCATAGACTATGCCAAGGTTCTGACCTGATTCTGACATTCCTTCACTTCATGTAGCGAATTTAAGTGGGAGGTAGAAATTAATCTTTCTAAGGAAGATGCCACCACTTATTGATTGAGAGACACTATTCTATCAATCTTAATAGATCTCTCATAAAAGTGTCTTTTCAAATATGATTTTAATTATTCTAAATCATCACTCTTCACATAATCTGGAGGTATAATCACTACTAGATGTTTAATAGTAGTTTCTGAAATTGATGGAATTAGAGGACTTCTATTAGGCTTGTCATCATCAAAGTCTCCATAGTCTAAGCCCAAGACCATGAATCCAGGGCCTTCTGACGAATCTTCTATTCCATGAGAAACAACAAATGAACCTATGGAAATAGATTCCTCCCCCTCCCGTGGATCATTCTCTTGATCGATTAAATCCATATTTTCTATACTTATTTGATCAACTACATCAACAGAAGAGTCCACTGCCACTTCTTCTACAGAATCTTCAACTACTTCCATTGCAATTCCAAATTCAACCAATTCAGAAACCTCTTCATCTAGACTTTCCACCATTTCTGTATATACTATCAAAGGATCGAGACTTAGAAATTCCTCTTCAATTTCATCATCTTCTATCTGAAAATTACAATGACTAGATTCAGTTTCATCCTCCTCCATTGAGGTCTCTCTAATGTCTCTTAAGACATTTTATTCTCCTTATTCTTCACTGGTTTCCTCATCGTCACTTTTCCTTAGGAAAATATCTCTTTTAGGAAATATCTTTGGTGGGATAACCTCACCAAAGGATACAACATTGGCATGAGTACTTGATGGAAGGTCCGGATCACTCCTGTCATCTATAGGATAATACTCTCTCTCTTGCACAACAAAAACCACTTATTCTTCATCTGAGTATACTAGATCCACTTCATTAGGATTTAAGCTTGGATCTATATAATTGTTTGGCCTAGTAGGATTGGTGATGGGGTTGAATTCTTCATACATCTTAGCCTCATCATTCACCCATCTTCTTTTTCAAGGGATCCAGCTTATCTCCATAAACATGTAATTAATCTTGGTAATGAAGAAGTTATCCCCTACAACTACTATTTCCTCCTTATTTCCATCAAATCCTTTCACTTCCAACATCATGGATATCAATCTGGCATGAAACAAAGAATTTTATTTGGAACTGGTCTTTTTCATATCTTCTAATTGAATCATCAGCAACCTACAAAGATTTATCTTATATCCCTGATCCAATAGATACAAGAGAAACATGTACTGATACTTCAAGGTTGCAAAGTCCCCTATCCTAAGACTCAAATCATGTTTACCAAACTTTAAAAGAAACATGTATTCTCCTTCCATTTCATCAGAAATTAATTTCCTAGGAATCGAATTCCATATTAGTTCATCCAAATATTCTTTATAATAGAATAAATCACTAGTGTGAGGAACCACTCCAGAGTAGTAATAAAAAATCCCCTCATGAGGAAATCTTAAACATTGATCCCATTCAGTAAAGGAGAAGCTCACACTTACCCCAGTTACCTTTGAATATATTCATTTCTCATTATCAGACTGCTCAAACAATAGAGACTCATAAAATTCCTTCACTAGATTCGGGTAATAAGGTCCATTGTTATTTTCAAAGCATTCTACCAAATCCTGATCTATGAGTGCCTTCGGCACCAGAGACTTACTTGAAAGTAGTCATTCATAACTTAATTCATTCTCAACCACTATTTTCCTCTTTCAAAAATGTGGATTGATCAGCTTAGACACTACCTTGATTCCACAACTAGACTCAGCTCGAGGTCTCTTAGTGTTTGGTGCATCTCCTTCATCACAGACCATCAATCTCTTCAATCATCCCATGTGATTTGGAGTGTTTTGGGGGTTTTAGCAGAAGGTTAGGTTCCAAGGTTAGGGATCAAGTTGTTTGGGAGAGGAGTAAAGTGGATCAAAATGTGGTTGTTAATTTGATTTTTATAATTTAGGGATGGAATAAAAACTCAAGTAAAAGAAATAAATAATATTAAGAACATTTCAGATTATGGTAGAAAAACGCAAAGTCCTAAAAAGGATGATTGTTGATAAGGTGCCAACGGTGAGGTCTAACAGTGAGGTCCCAACGGTGAGGTCTTAATGGTGAGGTCCTAATGGTGAGGTCCAAAGATGAGGTATTAATAGTGAGGTTCAATGGTGAGGTCTAATAGTGAGGTCCAACAGTGAGGTCTTAAAGGTGAGGTCCAACGGTGAGGTCTAAACGGTGAAGTCTAATGGTGAGGTCCAACAGTGAGGTCTAAACGGTGAGGTCTAACAGTTAAGTCTAAACGGCGAGGTCTAACGGTGAGGTTAAATGGTGAGGTCTAAATGGTGAGGTCTTAACGGTGAGGTCTAAATGGTGAGGTCTAATAGTGTGGTCTATCGGTGAGGTCTAATGGTGAGGTCTATACGGTGAATTCCAACGGTGAGGTCCAACTGTGAGGTCTCAACTTAACAGTTTATCATACCTAACTCATGTTTTATGTAATTTAACCTCTCAGAACTCAATGTATTTGTGAATATATCAGCCAATTTGTGTTTAGTGCCAATGAATTCAAGAGTGATATCACCTCTTTGATAATGATCTCTCAAGAAGTGATGTCTCACATAAATGTGCTTTGTCCTAGCATGAGATACTGAATTTTTAGAGATGTTAATAGAACTTGTTTTGTCACAGTTTATAGAGACATGTTTGAATTGATATCCATAGTCTAGTAACGTGTGTTTCATCCATAGAATTTTAGCACAACAACTACCAGCAGCTATATATTCAGCCTCAGCTGTGAATAACACAACCGAATTCTATTTCTTACTACACTATGATAATAGTGACTTGCCCAAGATGTGACATGTTCCAGAGGTGCTCTTTCTATCTAACTTGCAATCATCAAATTCAGAATCCGAATAACTTATTAAATTAAATGATTGTCATCTTGGATAAAATAGTCCTAGGTTTGTAGTATACTTGAGATATTTGAAAATAATTTTAACAGTAGTTAAATGAGACTCTTTGGGATTGGCTTGAAAATGAGCACACATGCATACACTAAACATAATATCAGACCGGATATTAGTAAGGTAGAGCAGACTCCCAATAATACCTCTATAATTGGTTTGATCCACTAATTTACCTGTTTCATTAGTATCCAACTTACAAGTGGTACTCATAGGTGTATCTCTACCTTTATTACCATCCAAGACAAAACATTTCAAAATATACTTATCATATTTACTTTGATTTAAAACAATACCATTTTTGTTTGAAAAAATTTGAAATACAAGGAAAAATTTTAGTTCCCCCATTAAACTCATTTCAAATTCATCTTGCATAATTTTTGAGAAACCAATACATACCGAATTTTTAGAGAATCCAAAAATAATGTCATCTACAAAAATTTGTACTATTAAAACATCTTTGGAAATATTTTTAATAAAAAGTGTAGGAAGAACTATTCCTTTATTAAAAACTTTTGAAATAAGAAAAGATATAATTCTGTCGTACCAAGCTCTTGGAGATTTTTTTAGACCATATAAATGTTTAGAAAGTTTAAAGACATGATTTGAAAAATGAGGATTTGTAAAACCAGGGGGTTGTTCAACAAATACATCCTCAACTATGTACCCATTTAGAAATTATCTTTTGACATCAATTTAATAATGTTTTAAATTCAGATGAGCTGCATAAGCAAGTAATATCCTAACAGCCTCTAGTCTAGATACTATTGTGAAGGTTTCCTCATAGTCTATTCCTTCTTTTTGACTGTATCCTTATGCAACTAGTCTAGCATTTTTTCTAACTATGTTACCAGATTCATAAACTTTATTTCCAAACACCCATTTAGTTCCTATGGTCAAAGTGTCTTTGGGTCTTTATTGTAATTCCCAAACTTTTTCTCTTTCAAAATTATAAAATTATTCTTGCATAGATATCACCCAAAATTCATCACCAATTGCATCATTAATATTTTTTGGTTCAAGTTGTGAAAGAAAGGCTTGATGTTGAACCTGGTTTCTCAGAGAAGATCTTGTTTGGGTTCCTCTATTTAGATCATCTACTACATCATCTAAAGGAAGATTCTTGAGGGTTATAATACCTCTAGATAGAGTTGAACTAGACTCCTCATGGTTTTCTATTGGTTCAGATTCACCATGCTCAGATTCTATTAAATTTCCAGAACTAGTGGTTTTCACTAAGGGATCACTGTCTTTATCATTAAGATTTATAATTGACATATCTTCCTCAAGATTTTCAACAGAGGTTTTGGGTTCATGTGGATTAATATCATCAAATTTTACATGAACTGATTCTTCCACACATTTGGTTCTCTTATTGAATACTCTATATGCTTTACTAGATATTGATTAGCCTAGGAAAATTCATTCATCACTTTTAGAAGAAAATTTTTCAAGATTATTCCTAGTGTTAAGGATAAATACATTGCAACCAAAAACTCTATAGTAATTAACCTTATGCTTCCTATTATCCCCATGCTCATAAGGGATTTTATTAAGAATAGGTCTAATGAAGACTCTATTGACGATGTAACAGGAGACATTAATAGATTGTTCCCAAAAATAGATTGGTAGATTATACTCATTTATCATAGTCTGAGCAATTTCTTGAAGTGTCATATTTCTTCTTTCTACAACTCCATTTTTTGAGGTGTTCTAGGAGTAGAGAAATTGTGATTATAGCCATTTTGTGAGAAAGAAGATTCAAACTCCTAATTGATAAACTCACATCCATGATCACTTCTCAGGGTCTTAATTCTAAGACCACTAAGATTTTCTACAGACATGGAATATTTAATGAAGTAAGAACAAACTTCACTTTTGTGATATAGAATGTATACCCATGTATATATAGAAAAATAATCTATAAGAACATAAACATAGTGCTTCCCATTTAAACTTGAAACACTAGACAGTCCAAACAAATACATGTGAACCAAAACAAGCGGTTTAGAAGTGGAAACTTCTTTCTTTGGTTTGAAAGAATCATTGTGTAATTTTCTTTTCTTGACAAGGATTACAAACTTTGTTAAGTGAGAATTTCAATTTTGGTAAGTCTCCAAATGAACCTTTCCTAGTTAGTTTCCTAAGTGAGTGAACATTGAAATGTCCTAATCTTCTATGCCATAACCATGATTCCTTATGAACATCATTTAAGTAAGAAACATTTTTCTTTGCTAAAGAGTTTAAATCAACAACATATACATTTTCACTTCTAAGATCAGTGAATATTAAATCATTTTTAGTATTCAAAACATTGAATGCATCATTTTAAAATTTAACATTGAAACCATCATCACACAACTAATATATACTTAGTATATTTTATTTTAACCCATCAACAAAAAGTACTTTTGAAATTAATATAGTATTAGTGTTACCAATTTGGCCTAAGCCAATGATCTTCCCTATAACATTAACATCGAATGTGAAATGTACACCATCAAATTTAATTAGGCTCTTGAAGCATGAATAGTCTCCTATAATATGTATTCAACATCCACTATCTAAGTACCATAGAGTTTTATAGGAAATCTTTAGACAATTTTCCTACAAAATAGATTAAGTGTAGAGTAAATTTGGTACCCATATTTTCTTGGGTTCATAGAGGTTAGCAAGTAAATCTTTGGGAACCCATACATATCTCACAAGCTTCCAATAATCAACATATATGTTTTGAGACATGAACACTTTGTTAGGTCATTTAGAGGATTGTTTTTCAAAATATGGTCTAGAACTTGAACTAGTAGTGAACTTTCCAGATTTTGGAATAAATTTATTTTTAATAATATTTCTCTGTCCTGGTTGATATCCTAGACCAGTTGTGTATTTTGGAACAATCTATTTTCCTAGAAACCGAGTCACGGTATCTCTACCCATGGTAAAATTCTCAAGATCTATTTTTAATTTCTCATTTGATAATTTAAGTTTAGTATTTTATTTTAATAGCTGAGCACATTTCTCTCTCTCAATATCCAGATCAGACTTATAATTAGCGTTTAATTCATGTTGTATTTTGAATAATTTATATTCATCCTTGAGTTCATTAAAGGTGTCCTCAAGCATTCCACAATATTAAAATAGTTCATAATTATTTAGATTCTCATCATTATTTGATTCAATTTCATTCCTAGAATAGTAATCATTATGTATAGGATAATTGGGGGTTACCTCAGATGTTTCTGCCATGAAACAAAAGTTTGTATGTTTGTTCTTTTAAATATCAGAAGTGTCAGATCCACTGGAGATATCTTCTGAAGCACTCCAAGTAGCTTTCATAGCCTTTTTATATCCCTTTCCCTTGTCTTCATATTTCTTCTTAAATTTCATCTTAGAGAAATTATCCTTCACATGGCCTTTTCATTTACACTCATAACAGAAAATATCAATTGTGTTTTCATTTCATATTCTTTCCCTTTTCCACTGTCCTTTACTATCATACCTTCTTTTATAGTTTTATTTTCTAATGAACTTATTCTTACAGTAGAAATTCTTAAATCTCTTAGAAAGATGAGCCATCTCATCATCACCATCAGAAGCTAAATCATCACTGGTGTAAGTATCTATAGGAGCTTGAACTTTTTCTTATCTTTGATCTTTGAGGTAGCAGTCTTGAATTCAAAAAATTTCTTTCTTGGTTCTTCATCAACTTCTTGATTTACCTTAAGCTCTTATTCATACATCATATGTTTTCTAATTAGTTCCTTCACTGGTATCTTTCCTATACCACAATATTCTCAGATAGAAACTGATGTTTCTCTCCATCTGTCAGGTAGGAATCGAAGAAACCTCATAATATGATCCTTGCTATCTTCTGGTTTCCCAAGAAGACTCATTGGATTTACTATTTCATTGAACCTGAGAAAAATTTCAGATATAAGTTAATCAAGATTCATTTTAAAATTATCATATTTAATAGTATAAGTATTTAATATCATTTCAATAACATTGGTTGTTCCCTCATGATAAACAACCAAAGTATCCTAGAATTCATATGTAGTTTTACAGGTAGATATTCTATTGAATTATTCATCACCTAGAGAACTGTACAATGAATTAATTTCTTTAAAATTATTGTTATATATAGATTTAGTCAACTTAGACCATGTGTCCCTAGCAGTAACATGCAATGCATGTTGTTCTTCAATTGTGTCCCAGATTTCATGACCCTTGCTCTCTAGATACATTTTCATTTTTAATTTCCACTGAGAATTGTTGTTACCATTAAAGAATGGTGGACTGTTAATAGCATCCTCCTGAACTCTGTTATCCATTGTTAATAAGAATTTTAATGAACTGAAAATTTAGATATGAATTTTTTTTTAAGATCTTTAAGATACAACTAAAATCACAGTGGAAAAGAATTTGACAATTTGCAAAACAGTTCAGATAGTATCAATAAAAATTTATTCCTTTAATAGAAAATGTTAGTCAGAGTGGAAACTCAAGAGGGGGATTAATTGAGTTCCTACTTAAAATTTCTGTAAAAGACTTTATGAAACATATCCCCCAATTTTGAAACAACCCAGTTAATTAGCACAACAGAGATATAAATGATTATCTAGTCAACAGGTTTCTAAAAGGGTGATTAGTCCTCATTTGAATCAGTGTAAAACACTTCTTCAACTTTTGAAACAGGTTTTCTAAATTAAACATATACACACACTAACCATAACTAACTATCAGAGTTAATATAAAATAGTTTTCTATTTTTGGAATCATAAGCAGTGGAAAATAGAACAAATAGAGTATTACTAAATATAGTACATAGTAGAGTTAAACAAGAGTTTTATCCTCAAGCCAAGACTTATTAATCTCTACATGGTGATCACCTGCCACCAAAAAGTTTATATTAAAAAAAAATTGATACAAAGCCTGTATTGGGATTTACAAAAATTATCCCAAACTATCCAGGGCTCACACCCTATACCACAATTCATCATGAAAAAAAAACAATCTAGAACACACACGGTCTCTTCGACAGTTACATGTGGGAAACAATGTGTAAGTGAAGTTTGATGTGATGATTTTCAGTATCCTCTAGTTCAAGCATAGGAGACAGTGTGTGTGGAATAGAAAAACAAAAACTTCTCAGAAATGTAACATAAAAGAACACAATATAGAAAATACTATAAGAATGAGTTTAGAAAGCTCTATGTGTTTTCAGTTCATCTCTTGACTCCTTGGAGTGAATAAATTTCTGTTTGAGTCTTTCTATGGAAGTATTTATAAAAACAGAGTGTCACAACTCCAGGTTCTAGCTTCCAAGTACTGAGGTGTTCAGCTTTTTGGTTTGAAAGAAATTTGAAAAAAGCACATTAGGAAGATGTGAATTTTTCCCAAAAATATCTTCATGATTCTATTGGGTTCACAATGTAGGTGCTGGATGGTTCTTCCTTGTACTCTTTGATCTAGCAAGTAATCTCTATCTCATGCATTCCTCTCTCTTCAATTTTTTCTTTTCTTCCTCGGTTTTCTATTTTATGTTTGTGTTCCGACAATAGGAATAAGTAAACCACATGTGATATTCCTCATACCTTGTACTATCCCCAAATACGGTGTCTTGATATGTCTACAATCAGCATTAATTAATGTCAGAATAATTGAATTTACCAAATATGACCGTTAGAATAATCTTATGAATTTAAAAAAGTATGGAGTAGAAGAGTGAGTATCAGTAGACTGGTAGCATTAGTCTTCTCAATAGTAGGATTCAACAGTATTCTTCAACAGTAGGCTTCAATAGTAGGCTTCAACTGTATGCTTCAATAGTAGGATTCATCTGTAGACTGCATCGGTAGCCTTTATCAGTAGACTTCAAAAGTAACCTTCAACGACAACCTTATATCGGCTACCTTCATCAGTAACCTTATTTCGGTGACCATCTATAGGTTACCTTCATTGGTGACCTTCATCGATGACCTTCTATTAGTAACCTTCTATTGGTGACCTTCATCTATTACCTTCTATCGGTGATCTTCATCGGTGACCTTCTATCAGTAACCTTCATCGGTGACCTTCTATCAGTGACCTTCATTGGTGACCTTCTATCAGTAACCTTTATTGGTAGCCTTCTTCTTAGAAAAATTTTTCACTATAATATTAAGAAAGAGAGCATTGAGATTTAAGATACATAGTTATCACTTGATAAAAAATATAAATATAAATGAAACATGATTACCATAAAAAATAATTAAGATTTGGGATTATCAAAATACGTTAGTCTAACAATTATTACTAGTTTATAAACAAGTTACATATTAACATTACTTAAGGTTCCAAGATATTACTAGGCAACCTATAATGAAATTTAATAATGATGTTCCAAGGTAATAAACGAGGAAACGTAGACCTCAAGGGTCACAAACTCAGTAATAAATGTATCCTAGATAAGGATAAGAGTGAAATCCAAGGATAATATTCCAAGGAATTACACTATAAGGTGCCTACTGAATCCAAGGTGATCGTCCAAGGTAAACTAGGGCTAAACAGAGATAGAGACCTATGGGCAGTAACCATGGAACCTACTTATTAATTCTGGATCTAAGGAGTCTATCCATGACATCCTATAATGATATTGAAGGGATCCTATGGTGTCATACCGAGCATCCAAGAACAGAAAAGGATTAGGATCTTGGTGGGTCTTAACCTAAGAATCCATATCATTGAATCAGAATGGGGTTCTCGAGTGCTCATGGAATTCTCCAATGAAAATCAAAGGTGATATCGTGTCAGTCCATTCCTATTTAATTATGAATTCACATAATATTTCATTTGGTTTAAGCCTTGTATTTCATTAGTTTCATAAGGTCAAGTAGCATGAAACCTTTTAATCAAGTCCTTTGGTTCAAGTCTTTCCTTTCATTAGTGTGACAAGGCTAAGTATCATGCAATCTTTTTTAATTATTTTTAAGGATTATTCAATAATTAAGGTTCATTCTTCTATTTTCTATTAATGTGGAAATGGGTTCTACATACATTCAACCTATTAATAATTCATATTTAATCCAGTCAAGTCATATAGTTAGTATACATTCCAATTTCCATTTCACATTTAATTATTAATATCATGCACTTACCTTAGGTGGGTCAAGTGTTAAACATTCACAATTTTATTCAATCCATTTAATATTAGGAATATTACCCTTAGAAAGGTCAAGCCATGGCACACCATAACAGTTGATCAAACACATCAAATACTAAAAACCGAATTATTGCATAACATCCTACTTGGGATGAATAGAGTGTTGGTCTAACCACAAAAAATTAATCACTTATCTAGAGATAGAATAAACATACAATTATAATGATTATTTTCACGACATATAGATTATATAAATGACACCCGATGAAATTGGTGGGCCCTAGATGACAATTCCAAAATCAACGAATGTGAGGAATGAGTTTTATACCACCCACCTTAGGGTTGTACAATTATCCTCCTCTGGTATTGGCCCCTGATTTGGATCAGATCAAATTATATATAAGAAAAATGAAAAAAATACTCATACCCTGATAACTAGGCCGAGAGCATGATAGAAGGGGAAATGATTAAATGGACTTGAGTACTTACCGTTGCACATCCAACATGATGAACTAAAGCTCAATCAAATCCCAGATAAAGTAGATATCTTATTTAAGGAAACACACATTTTGGCCTTGATATGCGACCTCACCGAAGCCACGCAACCTCGCCCGACTCATCGGGGCTTGACAACATGTGACACACAGGCGAAACATAATTGTGAAGTCGTTCGACTTCGCCAGCACCACCATATGACCCGCCCGTCATTAAATTAACCAAATAAAATAATAATAATAATGAAATGAAATTTAATGTGTGGATGATTAAAAAAATAGAATGAGAAATATTTGTTAATAATTTAGTAAACTTTGTTTTTAATTATAATAATAATATTATTATTAATTGGGGTTATTTTTATTATTACTACCTTGGATAATAATTTAATTGCGAGTATTATTTTTATAAATAGAATTTTATTAAATTTATTATTGAATAGTTGATTATTTAATTTATTAAGTTTGTTATTACCTTATTATTATTATTAATATTATTATCACCATTGTTGTAACTTGTTATTATTATTTTACATTTAAATTTATTATTATTATCATTACTATTCTTATTTTAGTTTACCATTATTATTATTATTATTATTAGTTTTAATTTTATTTGTTTTTTATTTTGTTTTATTTATTTTTTGGTAGGGTTTTTCCCCACCCTTCTTCCCTCGGCCATTCGCACCCCCTCCCCCTTGGTACCCTGTCGTGCTACATCCCCTTTCTCCTATGCTGTCCCACTCAAGCAGCGCATCCCCCTCCCCTTACCTCATGGCCGACGCCCTCCACCTCCCTCTGACAATGAGTGGGTGCCCCTTCTGTGCCACCCTCTCCCTCCCAAGTAGCCACTGCCTCCCCCCTAGCCGGCCCTCCTTCGGAGTCACAACCGCCGACCTCCCTTATCAAGAACCATGACAACCAACCTCCATTCCCCAGTGACCAGACCCCCTTGGCTGAGCCCTTGCTGCGCCACCACACCCTCTCCCTATGGTATACCCTATTATCCCTTTTCCAGGGTTTTGGCCATTGTTCTTTGGGGTTTCTCTCTTTTTTTCCAGTAGCTACGGTTTCATATTAGGGTCCTAATGTGGGGTATTCTTGTTCAATATTGTGCACTAGGGTTTAAATTCATTTTTCTTGTTGTGTGATTGGTAGATGATCGAGAAATACCCATAAATTTTGAGAAAAATCAACATTGAGGTTGGTGGTTCCCTAACTTGACATCATTTAGATAATTTAATTTGGTTTTTTATTTAATTTAGTATGTTCTATGATTATATTTTATGGTAAAACTGTGTTTAGAATTCTTATGATGATTGTTCGATGAAATTGATTTTTTGAAATAGTATAGTCTTGTCATCTATATGTGTGTTGCGGTATAAATGATTTCTTTCACTTTATAGGTTGTGTGAAATGAGTTTTTTCTAAAAAAAGTTAAGTGTTAAATTGATTTTAAAATGGTATTTCCATGTAAATAAATTGTGTGTTTGGAAGCGAGGTCTTATGGTATACATGTGATATGTTTTATAAACTAAGAAATTGTTTATTTGAGTGGTATTTAGGATGCAAAACATGTTTGGAAAGGGTTTTTGGGTATTTTGGTCATTGCGAAATGTGTTTTTAGGGCCATTGAGGTGTGTGTACATAAATGGATATTTTCAATGAAAAATGAGTCACTTTGGGTGTGTTTTCCAAGTTTCAAACTTTTGAAATTAAATATGAAATTATTAGAACAATGGAAAACATGTTTTGATAGGTATATGCTATAATTTTGGTTTCAAAGCGACATTCTTATATGAAATCGAGTGCGTCTCTCTTGTGTAAATTTTTTTTTCTTCTTTTAAATGTTTCATAAATTGTTATACGAATCATTTTTCTTGTGCAAACCCTTATTGTGCTATTTATAAATGCTCTTTAATTTGTTTAAGGGATTTATCAAGTCATGAAAGTGATGAGAATTATGGTGTAAAAAGGTTTTTGGTGTGTGGTTTGTCTAAAAAGTGTATTTTGGGTATTCCTTTGAGCATAAAGCATTGTGATGTTAATTTAAAAACAATTTTGGAATTTATTTTAGTGAATTGTTAAACTACATAAGAGATGTGAGGCATATTTGTGAACTGATTTGGTTGGAATGTATTTTTAAAATGGGGTTGGGTATGCATGTGGTGGATATTTTGTGTGTAATGTTTTTCTTGGGCTTGTGATATGTGAAAATGGTACATTGTGTGAATGTGGAACTCGATTTAGCACAAGGGAGAACCCCAGGTACCTAGGTGGGTGGATTAGGACTAGTACACTAGATGACACGTGAGTGGTTCGTCCTAGTTTCATCTGGCAGGATTGATGTTTCAATACTAACTAAAATTTTGTGATGTTTGGAGAATCCTAGGTTATGAATGCATTTCCCTACTAGTAGCTCATTCACGAGAGCTTTGAATATTGTGGTTTTTATGCCATTCTTACACCGAGGTACGATGTCCCTTGCGCACCACACATACTAGCTACCTTAGGGGATTTACCCATAGTGCCCTACTATTCATGACGTGGTGCCTTCCATCAGCATACAGAGGTCCAATTGAGTATGTGATTGTTCTTTATTAATTTTACATTCTGTTTTAAATTAGTATTGAGAAATGGTTTCTCTTTCAGTACTCTTTTCTTTTCACTTTTAGTTTTTAAATGTTTTCCTTAAATGCATTTTAAAATTATGGTTTTAAGTGAGCATGTTAAATTATCTCTTTGATGTTGTGGAATGAAACCTTTTTATTGGATGGTATCCTACTGGGAATTTGGCTCACACCCTACATACACCATTGGGTGTATGTAGACATTGTACTTTGTGTAACCTAGGTTGAGGCATCTTGTATAGTGATGGTGGTTCTGGATGCTGTTGGTCTTCACGTGCAGGTTGGTGCTGGTAGCATGGGGATACGACTTCTCATGTCACTTGGAGGTCGGTATTGGAGTTTAGTTCTCTATCCTTGTCATTTTTCACTTGGGGTTTTTAGTTGAATTGTAGAATTAAATTTGATTTTAGTTTATGGTTTAGTTTGATTGTCTGTTTTCAGTTTTAGTTTGTTTATCTTGTCAGTGGTTTTGTGTTTACTTTTTCGGGTAAATCATTCCCATGTATTTTTTTGATACCTAGGCATTTGTGCCACCCTGTGGGGATTTGGAATGCCCTTCGGGCCAGGTTGCAGACCTGGTCGGGTGCTGGGTCGGATGGCGACCCGGCATGGTTTGTGACAAGAAGGGTCACATGCACAGTTAGGCTGCGCAACCATGCACTAATCGTGCGAGGTGTATTTGTCCAAAAAATCACCATCCACATTGTTAGGAAAACCATGCACCAACCATATGACATAGCCAGTTTCTCTAAAAATAAGGATTTTGGGATCTGAACATACATTTGGAACCCCTAAGACATTTCTTAACTCATTAGGAATCTATATTAGGTATAAATTAAATATTTAGAACAAAATTTAATGGATCCACACCTATGTGAAATATTGGATTATTACTATCTTCCCCCTTAAAAATAACTCATCCTCAAGTTCACCTTCCAAGTGTGGAGAAACACTATATGAGAACAACACTGGCCACTAGCCACATACATTGGCCACCCACTCCCATATCTCATCCTCCACACAGCCATGCTGCCATAGAAACCATGCAAGAGGGACTGACCATCCTTAAAGAACCTTCATAATCCAATAGATGATGCATACTGAATACTCCTCAAAGATAGAATCAACATCTAACTCAAATTCCTAGGGATCAAAAGTATGAGATAAATCAACATGATATTGGTAAAAATGTGAAACATGAAAGATGGTGTGCATGGAATGGTACCTCTGAGGTAATATCAACTGATAGGCTATCGACCCCACTCTCCCTAGAATTTCAAAAGGCCCTATACAATTAAGAGACAACTTTTCCTACTTTCATCACTATCTATTCCCTATCCTAGGAAATACCCGAAGAAAAACATGATCCCTAACCATGAACTCAAGAGGTCATTGAAGACGATCAATATATTCTTTTTTTAGACTGAGCAGTAGTCATACACTTTCTAATTAGCTGAACCTTCTCTAAAGTCTATTTAATTTGACAACGACCTAGTAGGGATTCCTCACATGCCTCTAGCCAGAATAGGGGTGAATGGAATGGATTTCCATATAAGGTCTCAAAAGGAGTAATCTGTCTCTTCACCTGAAATCTATTATTATAGGTGAAATGGATGATAGGGATTTTCTTCTCCCATGAACTTCCAAAATCAAACACACATGCTCGGAGAATATCCTCTAAAACTTGTATCATCTATTCTAATTTTCCATTAGTATGAGGGTGGAAATATTTTCTTTGAAGCACCTATGTTCTCATAGCATTCTTCTATCCCTGTAAGAATCGTGACATGAAATGAGCATCCCTATTTGAAATAATAGTATGAGGGACCCCATGGAGTCGTATGATCTCACAGACATACAATATTCATGTCTCATCTACTGAGAAAGTCTCCCAAATATGAATTATGTGGGATGATTTCATTATCCGGTCAATGATAATCCATACAACTTCTGTACCTTTAGGCGACCTAGGTAAACTGACTACAATGTCCATAGAAACATCATCCCATTTCCTTTACGAGAATAGGAGCGACTGCAACAATCCTACTATTCTATGGTGCCCCACCTTCACCTGATGTTAGGTGGACCACCAAGTGATAAATACTACTATCTAAAATTTCATCCCAGGCCACCAATACTAGCATCACATGTCCCAAAACATCTCCAAGATGCCTATATGAACTTCCAACTAAGAGTTTTGGGACTAACGCATCAACTCCGCTCTCATAACTGTAGGAACCCAGATACATCCAAATAGACATAGGATGTTGTCTCTATCTACAAACCAATATAGAGGTGGGTTATATAATGATATACTATCATAGAGAACCAAGCCTTCAGTATCTGAAAATTGTACACCCCTTACCTTCTCAAAGAGGGAAGAGGTAATTGTCAATGATGAAAGGTAAGATTTCTCATGACTGTAATGAAACTCTAGATGTATCTCAGTAAATATGGCCATTAACTTTAATTAATCACTTTCTTCCTGCACAACCAATGCTTGAGTTTTCCGATTCAATGTATCTATAAACACATTGCCCTTCCCAAGCATTTAAGAAATCTCAAAATCAAATGATTGTAGAAATTTGACCCATCTTCGCACTCTGAGGTTCAAGTCATGCTGAGAAAAGATATATTTGAGGCTCTTGTGGTATTTTTAAACCACTAATAACTCACCCAATAGATAGTGTCTCTATCAACATAAGGCGTAGAAAATGGATGATAGATCAAGGTCATACATTGGGTAATTCCTCTCACGAGGACTCAACTACTGGGATCCATATAAAATGACTCTATCTTCTTGCATAAGAAATACTCCTAGGCTAATGCCTGATGCATCAAAGAAGAAAGTATAACCTATACATGGCTCTAGAAGAGTCCTAGTAGGTACTAATACAGGCCTCCCTTTCAGCTCCTGAAAGGATTTATCACATGCTTCTGACCATAGGAACTTGACAAACTTCTTTTTAAAACTACATTGAGGTGAAGAAAGGAATGATAAATCATGTATGAAATTATTGTTATATCTAGCCAAAATTTAGAAACTCTATAAATAAAACATGTTATTGGGATAATCCCATGAAACTACATCACTAAACTTTTATGGGTCAGCAGATACTCAAGAATCCAATATAATATTACTCAGGAAGTGAAATTTTTAGATCCAAAAGTGGCACTTAGCATGCTTGGCATAAATATGATGCTCTCTCAGTGTACTCAGAATGATCTTATGATGTTTGGCATGGTCACTATGAGTGTGATAATACACCAATATTTCATCCACAAAGACCATGATAAAAGGGTCGAAATAGGGATGTAAAACCCTATTCATTAGAGCCATGAAAATGATGGGTGCATTCATCATATCAAATGACATAACAAGGTACTCATATAGACAATACCTTCTATGGAATGTTGTACGAGGTATGTATGATGGTCCGACTCACACTTGATGATTACCCGATCTCAGTTCGATCTTAGAGAATACCTTTTCTCTTTAGAGCTATTCGAAGAGATCATCTAATCAAGGAAGTGGGTAACAATTCATGACCATAAGCTGGTTCAACTATATGTAATCCATGCATAGATGTAGGGTCCCATCCTCCTTTAGGACCAAAACCATGGGTGAACCCTAAGATAATGTATTGGGATATATAAAACCTTTGGCCTCAAAATACTCTAATTTCCACAAGATCTCTTGAAGCTGTTTAGGTTCCATCCTTTACAGAGGAATGAACACTGGAGCTACTCTAAGAACAAGATCAATTGTAAACTATACCTCTCACTCAAGAGTTAAGCTAGAATAATTTTCAGGAAAAACATCCTAAAAATGATCGACTACATGAGGGAAATCATCTTGTTGTAAACCTTGATCCTCAATGAAGAGATTTTCAATATAGGCGGTCACTCCACCCATCCCATTATGCTCTGGTCCAACTCTACCAAACCAAACATCAAACTCACCCTTATATTGATAACTCCTACCCTCTATTGATGTAGAAGATACACTACAATGATAATAGTCTACAAAATCATGATAGTGAACCAACCAATCCATCCCTAGTATGACATCAAAACCCATCATCTCAGAACAAAGAGGATATATAAGAAATGGTAACTGACTACCTCAAGGGGACAGTCCCTACACTAGTGTATACCATCTCTTCATAACCATAACAGAAAATCTATGGTCATTACACCATAGTAATACTGTAACTTCAGTTTGAGTCTTTCCATGATAGATACAAAGATAATAGAGTTTGAAGCACCTGTATCAAATATAGAAGATACTATAGTAGATTCCACTAGAATAGTACCTCATACTATATATGGTCTCCTAGCCTAATCCACAAGTATCGACTATAGTGCATGCAATTGACATGATCCACAACCCTATGCAATAGATGGACTACCACGATCATAACTGCTCTACTGGAACTGGTGGTGATAAGGGGTATGGCTACCGTAGCCACGACATCCTCCTTAGCTAGACCTAATGCTACTATTCCAACACCCCTCCTGACATGGTGTAAAATAACTCAGTACTAAATGTGGAGTTGGTGCAAATCCTTTCCCACTCAAATATGGTGGGAAGGTCCTATAGAAACGATGTTGATTCCCCATACATCCACAAGACCGACTCTCAAGTGGATCTCTATCACATTGAGGCTTTTTGTTCCCCCTTCATCCATACTGATGACATTATATAGAGCTATTGAAATAGGAACTCTGGTTTTCACTACCCTAATTAGAAACCTCGAGGGAACGTTTATTTCAATCAGAAGAACTACTAGAAAAATAAAACACTAGTCCTCTATGCCTAGTTCTATTTCTATCCCACATGTTACGCTCAATGATAAGATCCTGATTGACTATCTCAAAAAAATTAGGCAGGATAAAGACATTCACCTACATACGGATGGCATAATAGATCCAATCCTCAAAACATCTAGCACATGAAAGATCATCACTGGCTAGAAGTGGTGAAAAGAACTGTAAATTCATGAAACGTGATGAATAATCCTTATCTGACATAGAAACCTAATTGAGATGTATGAACTCTCTAGATCTATCATCTATTAAGGTCCTAGGAAAGAAATAATCATAGAATAAAGTCTAGAAATCATCCTATTACATGACCTGATGACGACTAGTCTGGGTAATCACATCCCACCAGTGCATGGCCGAATCATGAATCATGTATGTGTAATGATTGAACCCTTGATCTAGAGGCGTCTCCAGATGCTCAATGATAGAAAGGTTGGATTCTAAACAAGATTCAGCTACCTGCGGATTCCATCCCTCCAAAATATAGGAGGAAGCTACTGCTATAACTCCCCAGTTAAATCAACCATCGTAGGTGAAACTTGTGGTGTCACGAACCAGCCCGGGTCGACCCTGAACCGGTCACCCGACCCGGCCCGCGACATGGCCCGAGGGGCGTTCCCGATCCCCACGGGCTGGCAACTAGTGCCAGGCATCAAGACTAAACAAGAGGGAACGATTTTTGCCCAATAAAAATAAATAAAACCGTGGAAAAGTGGAAGAACGCAAAGTAAAAGAATGACCATGAAAAGAAAGAACGGCCAACAAGACACACTAACCTGGTCTCGACCGAACTCCTCGCGACTCCGAGAGTCGCTCACCAGTCCACAACCAGCTCTCGCCCACGGAGAGCATGCTCGAACCAAACCTGCAGCAAAACTAAAAACAGGAAAACACTATAGGCATGAGTATTAAAACTCAGTAGGTAGGCCCAGATAATTCTATTCCCAATACACATACCATTAAATAAAGAATTCATTAATTCCAAGTTTGAACTACATTGTACAAAGTATGTTTTTTTTACACGCACTTTCATTTCTAAAACAAGTAACAATCCATTTCCCTTCTTAATTTAGAACATGTTTAATGTTGAAAGAAACAGGTGAATTGAATTTTTAAAACATTTTGCGAACAATATAGAAATCCAAACATTATTTGTTAGTCAAAAGGAAAATCACACACAACACACAACGCACACTAAGGGCAATGGAAAAAAAGTGGCACATATAGGTCAGAAACCGAACTCAACCTCTCAATCGTCTGCCACATACAAATAAACACTAAAAGAAACATGGGTCGAACCTAGGAGATCGTGAACAATCCAGAACATACTATACATGTGACTCATCCTGAAGGCATGCCATAACTCGATGACGTCATAACGCCCATAATACTACCCGGTATAGCCCTGCATGGACTAACCGAGGGGCCCAATCCCCATAGCAGCAATAACTCAGTATTCCCCTGCTATGGGGCCACTAGCCAATGCGTGGTCTAAACTAGTGCAGCAATCGTTCTCAGAAAATTCACTCAATATGCCAGGTTCCCATGTCAACACAAGCAATACAAGAGGGGTGCGTCCACAATGTAAATCAAGCAGTCACAATGCACTAACATCACATACAGCTCATGCAATCAACACACACAAAAGATCACCCCTGAATAGGTTTTTCAAAATAATTTATTCTATTAAAGTGCCAAACAGGCCTTCACAAATTTTTAAAACAAAACCTCATTTCTCGAAAAAAAACCTAAAACACTTGTTCAGAAAAAATCACTTATCTTTAAAACTAGAAGTACGTTTGAAATTCCGTGAATTATTTTTAAAGGCCAATCGGGCATTCTTTCAAAATTGGGTGTCCGCCCGTCAAAAAAATGTTCCAAGTGTTCGGTATAAAATAAACGGCTCTTTTCACACTGAATAATCATTTAAATTTTTTATTATCTAATATTTTTTTATCATTCATTAAAATTAAAAAAACATCAAGAAATTAATAAATTCTGAATTTAAGGGTGAGTGCAATGGGGGACCTACCTCGACTCGCCGCTCGATCGTGACGACACGACTCGCTTCGCACTTGCGCATAAGCCCGTGCAACCTGATAACCGCGGTGTTGCGGACTTTTGCTGGCGACACGCTGCAACAACCGCAAGACATTTAAAACCAGAAACCTTTACGCAACTCAAAAAGATAAATTTCCATCCTGAATAATTATTTAATAAAACATTTAAAAAAAATTATAAATAAAATTTTAAAGACCATTTCCATGGATAAACAAAACACTAGAAAATTTATTAAACAGTTTTCAAAATATTTTACATGACTTCGAATGTCAATAACTTCACCCAAAACATCCTTTTAAAACCAAACGCACCTTGGCGCAACACCAAACCAAATCACAACCCAACCAGAACATAGTACGCAAAAACAACACCAAACTAAAACACAATACACAACATATCAAAATAGAATTTGCAACCCCTATAATATTTAATAAACCACTTGCACAAATCACACAACACCAATTAATAATGCAATAAGAGTTTTCATCCAAGACACACCACGTTTCACATGAACATGCCACTTTAAAAACCAAATGTATAACAAACACACATAAAAACTAATTTCGCACCAAGAAAAATAATTAATAAACAAGATATATTAACTAAATGAGAAAATTGATTCATCAAACATGAATTAAACACATAAACAATATCCACGGCATTGAAACTTTACAAACACGGTGCACAAACTCCGCCGCACCTCAATCGCGCCGCAAACCAAAAAACTATGTCACAAAATCAAGCAATCGGACCAAACATATAACAATTGGACCCAAAAAAAACATGGAACCCTAATCTTGCAATACTGCCAAAAGAAGAAAAGACCCACCGCTGTAGCACGCACCTGCAGCGTGGGAGAGGAGAGCTGGCCGAGCAGAATGAGGGGTTTCCGGAGGTGCGTCGCACCAGAAATCCGGCTGGAAGGAAGGGGCGGTGTGGGTCAATGTGGTCCGATGAAGTGGAGTTGCACGTGTTCGAGGTTGGGGCGCGGCGCGGTTCGACTGGCCGGGGAGGGAGGGCGAAGCGGCGTGGCTCTCCGAAGGTGGAAGAGGAGGGCGGTAAGCCATTGGGGTTTTCCGAGTGGTCCGCCGAGAGGGAGGCGAAGCAAGGGAGGATGTGCACGTGAGAGGAGGCCGACGTTGCTGGTCCGGCGAGTGGAGATGTGTTCTAGCGAGGAAGATGAGGGAGCAGGGGAAAAAAATAAGGAAATAAAAATAAAAATAAGGATAAATTTATATCATAATAAATTATAACAAATTTTAATATTATTAAGAAAATGAAAATAATAAAATCAACCACAAAAATAACATTACTTATTGAGAACAGACACCGTGCATGGTCGCGCGCACAGTTGCCGTAGGGTCGCGCGCGAGGTCGCCGCACATGGGCGCGTGCCCGCAAAAGAACCCAAAAAAATAATAGAAACGACCAGGTTAAAAAAATAGCTGAAATAATAATAACATAATTATTCATTTATGTTGGACACCGCCCACGGTCGTGTGTGCGACCGCGTGTGCAGGAGCGTTCGCGCGCCTAGTCACGATTGCGGTCGAGCACTCGTAAAAGATCTCAATTTTTTTTAAAAAGAATCGGTTCAAACTGCAACTCAAAAGAACGACTTAAAATAATTAAATTAAAAGAAGTGTCAGTCGGGGTGTGACAATTCTCCCCACCATGACACTTTCTGCCCCCAGAAAGTCCCAAAATACTTGACTGACCCAAGGATTCCAAGCAAGACCGTGAATATATCTAAAATAAAAACCCAATCACTCAAAGACCGAGCATTCAAAACACCATGACCTAAAACTCCAAAAAAACTCCAAAACAGAATCACTATGTAGAAAAGCCAACAACAAGGAATTCACCTTCAAACGCAACTACAACATGGAACACCCCGACCCCCAACTTAGGGATCACCGGGTCCGCTTGAGATCTCCAAAAACACTCGGCCAACGAACCACTATTTGAGCTAACAAATTAGCATGGACCAGTTTGGGCGGAGCAAAAGCAATGGGTTGCTCCACCAAGTGCACTTTGAAAACAAAGTCTTCCACAAGATCGTCCTATGGTGGTCTCCCCACCATATTAGGATCCTTGTCAAGCATTTATTCTACAAACCAATGCGTCTCACAAACCTAGAAAAAACATTCAACACAGGTTTGACCCACTAAGCTCCTAATGTTGAACCAAACTGACACAAGAAGAGATGCTAGCGAGACCGGCAGTGGGCCTCCCCACCATTTTAGAATTTTTCTTAACACCACGACACCTGCGTGGGCATTCCCACTTTACTTTGGGCAGTACAGACTAAACTCTTCCTCACGAACCCACCACACGTCCCGACCTACACTGATTATTCCTATAGTGGACAACACTCTGCCACATGAGATAGCTTTGACTGCAGAAACCCCTAACCAGGAGGCGAATCGAACAGGCGCACAACAATTCCGCAAAACATGAGCATCTCTGACCACAAGCAGGCTCACGGAGCACGCCTACTGGCTTTACAGGAGTACGGATTTCTTGAACCTCTTTAAAGACCAACAGGAACTTCCATAAGTCAAGACCACCACAAGGAGACAAGGCCTTTATTCCACTCACAAAAAAATTGAAACCTTCAGAGACTAAACTGCAGTAGGGAAGCTCAAGTCGTCCCCATCCCGGCACTGCAAACTTAAGTCAGACCAAGCTCATCCCATGTCTGACTAGTTCTGACTGCGCGCAAGCTTCACCCCGAGACCTATGGCTGGGGCACTGATGTCTGAAGAATCTCCAGCCTCGCAGTCACAAGCTAACCACTTCTAACTGGAACTTCCTCTGCTGGAAAAGCAGCCTTCATACTTCTCCTCGTGTCCCGTGCAGACACCCTAACAACATACCAACTGAGAATTGCAGCAAACAACTTAGAGTGCCTGGTTGACCACACTAGAGATAGAAAGTTAAGCGGTCTATCCGACACACAACACAAACTGATGGAATGGGCGCTCCAAGAACAGGCCCCTTCAGTTCACACTCCTCATCGGATGAGGAACCTGCACTTACCACAATATGGATGAGACCAACAACTATTACGAACTTTAAGGTGATTTTTCCACACCACCTCTGAAGAACATGATACCAACTCATCAGAAAGGTCAAACACACCTCCTTCTCTGCTTTTTGACTGGTCGAGCAACTACGAGATCCACCACTTTCTCTCGCCTTCAATTCCTTAGGTACGTCCGTGGGATGAGGCTAGTCTTGAGGATCGCTCATGACATCCTCATTTGCAACGCAAACGAAACGATCACCGTTTGGTAGTGTAGTCCCGCTCCACCAGACATACTCAAGACAACTTGAACCCACACAACTATTGGAGTTCCACAAAAACAGGAGACACTTAAGACTTTTCAAAAGTATTTAACGTTATTCAACTGAACTCAACGTCTACGAACAATCGATACAACCGAGAAGGACCCAACTCCGCCACTCCACTGGGAGTCTGGGCTGAGCCAAGAATTAAGAGACCTACTGGAAATCCATTGGACCTTTCTAGGGGGCATATCCGAAACAAGAAACAAAAACAACCTTCCAAAAATCCAAACACATCACAAAACAATCATCTACATTCCAGAAACCAATCCAACAATTCCAATTTAAAACGTCAATTCATTTTCAAGGAAAACACTCACTTGAAAAACCAAGCACAGTACATTAAAACCCAATAACTATTTTAACTCATCGCTTTCATTCTGGACTTGAAACCATTTTCCAACTCCAAAACCATTTAATCACAAAAACCCGTTTAAGAGAAACCCCACTTTTCAGAAAACAAGATGCAGCTTTTAAAATCAAACATTCACCACTGATATTCCTGGATGCCTCGCAGTTTTTCATTTTTGTGCCTCCTAGGAACCCATCCACACAATCCACCAACTATCCATTAATCACATCCACATGCACATACGAGCACCCATAGGAATACCACTAGAAAAGAAACAAGGATCTTTCACTTTCAAAACAATACATTCCCAATTTTTTTTTCCAAAACACCTTTTTTTTCATCATTTCAAAAACTCAAAACAAATTTCCAAAATGATTTCCATTTATAAAACCACCCACTCCAATTTCAAACAACCCAAGACATCCTTTTAGAAATTCAACTTCGACAAATCAATGCCAAATTCCAAAAACAAGGTCCATGAGAAACGCACCCCAAATATCATGTCAACCACAAATAAGAGCAGCAGCAAAGTCCGCTTCACTTTTTAAAGGAAAACAATTCCACGTCAGTCCCAAAATTGAAGTAAGACATCACCAACATTAAAGCACCTGGGCGGAGGACTAGTGGTCGTGTTTAACCCGACTACATGGTTTAGCAGACCATACCCTAGGCAAGCACCACCCACTAGGAGTGTCGAACCGTACCCTCGGGCATCACATGGTTCGCTACTCCATGTGAGACCGCGCGCAGTACCAGTTTACTCCTATTGTCATCCCCCATCCTCACAGAGCAAAGCCAAAACTTAAATCCCGAACTACCCCAGGTTACTCGAGGATCGGAACGTGCAAGAGTTCGCGACGCTCTTCCCGCACCTACCACTCGAGTACCTACAATACTATCTCCGATCTACCTAACACCCCAAATATTAAGACCAAAAACCTGCCTTTGATACCATTTTGTCACGAATCAGCCCGGGTTGACCCTGAACCGGTCACCCGACCCGGCCCGCGACATGGCCCGAGGGGCGTTCCCGATCTCCACGGGCTGGCAACTAGTGCCAGGAATCAAGACTAAACAAGAGGGAACGATTTTTGCCCAATAAAAATAAATAAAATCGCGGAAAAGTGGAAGAACGCAAAGTAAAAGAATGAACATGAAAAGAAAGAACGGCCAACAAGACACACTAACCTGGTCTCGACCGAACTCCTCGCGACTCCGAGAGTCACTCACCAGTCCACAACCAGCTCTCGCCCATGGAGAGCATGCTCGAACCAAACCTGCAGCAAAACTAAAAACAGAAAACCACTATAGGCATGAGTATTAAAACTCAGTAGGTAGGCCCAGATAATTCTATTCCCAATACACATACCATTAAATAAAGAATTCATTAATTCCAAGTTTGAACTACATTGTACAAAGAATGTTTTTTTTACACACACTTTCATTTCTAAAACAAGTAACAGTCCATTGCCCTTCTTAATTTAGAACATGTTCAATGTTGAAAGAAACAGGTGAATTGAATTTTTAAAACATTTTGCGAACAATATAGAAATCCAAACATTATTTGTTAGTCAAAAGGAAAATCACACACAACACACAACGCACACTAAGGGAAATGGAAAAAAAGTGGCACATATAGGTCAGAAACCGAACTCGACCTCTCAATCATCCGCCACATACAAATAAACACTAAAAGAAACATGGGTCGAACCTAGGAGATCATGAACAATCCAGAACATACTATACATGTGACTCATCCTGAAGGCATGCCATAACTCGATGACGTCATAACGCCCATAATACTACCCGGCATAGCCCTGCATGGCCTAACCGAGGGGCCCAATCCCCATAGCAGCAATAACTCAGTATTCCCCTGCTATGGGGCCACTAGCCAGTGCGTGGTCTAAACTAGTGCAGCAATCGTTCTCAGAAAATTCACTCAATATGCCAGGTTCCCATGTCAACACAAGCAATACAAGAGGGGTGCGTCCACAATGTAAATCAAGCAGTCACAATGCACTAACATCACATACAGCTCATGCAATCAACACAAACAAAAGATCACCCCTGAATAGGTTTTTCAAAATAATTTATTCTATTAAAGTGCCAAACGGGCCTTCAAAAATTTTTAAAACAAAACCTCATTTCTCGAAAAAAAAACCTAAAACACTTGTTCAGAAAAAATCACTTATCTTTAAAACTAGAAGTACGTTTGAAATTCCATGAATTATGTTTAAAGGCCAATCGGGCATTCTTTCAAAATTGGGTGTCCGCCCGTCAAAAAAATGTTCCAAGTGTTCGGTATAAAATAAACGGCTCTTTTCACACTGAATAATCATTTAAAATTTTTATTATCTAATATTGTTTATCATTCATTAAAATTAAAAAAACATCAAGCAATTAATAAATTCTGAATTTAAGGGTGAGTGCAATGGGGGACCTACCTCGACTCGCCGCTCGATCGTGACGACACGACTCGCTTTGTACTTGCACATAAGCCCGTGCAACCTGATAACAGCAGTGTTGCGGACTTTCGTTGGCGACACGCTGCAACAACCGCAAGACATTTAAAACCGGAAACCTTTACGCAACTCAAAAAGATAAATTTCCATCCTGAATAATTATTTAATAAAAGATTTAAAAAAAATTATAAATAAAATTTTAAAGACCATTTCCATGGATAAACAAAACACTAGAAAATTTATTAAACAGTTTTCAAAATATTTTGCATGACTTCGAATGTCAATAACTTCACCCAAAACATCCTTTTAAAACCAAACGCACCTTGGCGCAACACCAAACCAAATCACAACCCAACCAGAACATAGTACGCAACAACAACACCAAACTAAAACACAATACACAACATATCAAAATAGAATTTTCAACCCCTATAATATTTAATAAACCACTTGCACAAATCACACAACACCAATTAATAATGAAATATGAGTTTTCATCCAAGACACACCACGTTTCACATGAACATGCCACTTTAAAAACCAAATTCATAACAAACACACATAAAAACTAATTTCGCACCAAGCAAACTAATTAATAAACAAGTTATATTAACTAAATGAGAAAATTGATTCATCAAACATGAATTAAACGCATAAACAATATCCACGACATTGAAACTTTACAAACACGGTGCGTAAACTCCGCCGCACCTCAATCGCGCCGTAAACCAAACAACTATGTCAAAAAATCAAGCAATCGGACCAAACATATAACAATTGGACCCAAAAAAAACATGGAACCCTAATCTTGCAATACTGCCAAAAGAAGAAAAGACCCACCGCTGTAGCACGCACCTGCAGTGTGGGAGAGGAGAGCTGGCCGAGCAGAATGAGGGGTTTCCGGAGGTGCGTCGCACCGGAAATCCGGCCGGAAGTAAGGGGCGGTGTGGGTCAATGTGGTCTGAGGAAGTGGAGTGGCACGGGTTCGAGGTTGGGGCGCGGCGCGGTTCGACTTGCCGGGGAGGGAGGGCGAAGCGGCGCGGCTGTCCGAAGGTGGAAGAGGAGGGCGGTAAGCCATTGGGGTTTTCCGAGTGGTCCGCCGAGAGGGAGGCGAAGCAAGGGAGGATGTGCGCGTGAGAGGAGGCCGACGTTGCTGGTTCGACGAGTGGAGATGTGTTCTGGCGAGGAAGATGAGGGAGCAGGGGGAAAAAAATAAGGAAATAAAAATAAAAATAAGGATAAATTTATATCATAATAAATTATAACAAATTTTAATATTATTAAGAAAATGAAAATAATAAAATCAACCACAAAAATAACATTTCTTATTGAGAATGGACACCATGCATGGTCGCGCGCACAGTTGCCTTAGGGTCGCGAGCGAGGTCGCTGCACATGGGCGCGTGCCCGCAAAAGAACCCAAAAAAATAATAGAAACGACCAGGTTAAAAAAATATATGAAATAATAATAACATAATTATTCATTTATGTTGGAAACCGCCCACGGTCGTGTGTGCGGCCGCGTGTGCAGGCGCGTTCGCGCGCCTAGTCGCGATTGCGGTCGAGCACTCGTAAAAGATCTCAAATTATTTTTTTTTTAAAAAAAGAATCGGTTCAAACTGCAACTCAAAAGAACGACTTAAAATAATTAAATTAAAAGAAGTGTCAGTCGGGGTGTGACATGTGGAGCACCTGCATAGACTACATTAAGTTTAGGAAACTAGCGTGAACTTGGGAATCAGTTCCCAGTCCAGGTATAGTATACAATGCCTTGATTGACACTTCTAGAGGTAATACTAGTGGCTCAGGGCCCACCATGTCTAGATCATGTTCGTCAGCACCCTCCTGGCGTATGATACATGGACATTGTGGTATCATTGGTCAACAATAGCCAAGAACATTCCTCAGACCAAGATTAAGCAGAAACATAACATCACTTGTAGAAGCTCGAATGTAACAAAACTCACTACCCAACTCATACTACCCCAAATACTTGCTTAAATGATCGGGTATCAGTAAGTTCTCAAGTATAAGTTTCATTTCATTTTATGTTTAATTACCATGTTCACTCCTTTACCTTTAATAAACTTTACAAGGCAGGATAAGAATGTGTAATAATTTCATATTATATTTCATTATTCACTTTAAAATGGACATCCATTTCCAATGAATCAGTGCCCATACACCTATCACTAGAAATGACACCCATTTATTTATAGCATAATGACTCGACTTAGTAAATTACTCATCCCAACCCATGAGGGACCATACACCTCATGAATTGAGACAGAAAATCACTCAATCAAATATAAGAGCAATATAACCATAATATAACTATCACAACATCTCTCATCAATCATAGGAATATCAATCAACACAAGGCAGTGAAAAGAACCTATATGGTAGGGAAATATGCATGACATGAAAAATCCAGGTGCCAAATATGATGCATGTAACAATGCTCCTTGTCCTCATATCATCGGACCAAGGATGAAAGAAAATCCTTAATCATAGTAATAATGAACAACTCCACATATCACGTGCATCACCTAATGATGAAATAATACCAACTGTAATAGGAAAAATTATAAACACAATTTTAATTTTAGGTAACATGGTTTTTACCCCAAACATGGGTTCACGATGCCTAAGAACGACTTATAAACAAGTACCAAGCCTTCCTAATCTCCAATATATTATCTCTAAATAGTTAAGAAAGAAAGAAAACCCCTTTGATACCACTTTTTATCATCCTGAACCTGGATTCCACTCAGTGGGTGCCCCGAGCCCGGTGGGACACATGGCCTCATGTGCATATCCCCAAATGCCAGAGGTTACCGACTAGCAGTGTGAGCCTAGAGTGTGTCCGTGGGGAGATTATTACATCATTACCAATGTGTATCACAAAAGATGAATGTAAACATGGGTAAATAGTAAAATTAATATATGTAATCCGAAGGTAGAATGGAAAATAGAGACAATAGTAACAATAACTTAAACAACTGGAATAACATTCAATAACTGATGATATGCCATGTCACTAGAAAATTGGAAAAAATGGTCACAATAAAAAATTTTATAACATGATCCAAAAAATTATAAGTGAAATAAAAACTATCCTAAGCATCCCGAGCTCTGGATCATTCATCTAATATCAAACTCAATACTAAACAGAAAGCAATTTTGTGTTCGAAGCTATATGATTACCATTTTCAACACCTACAACCATGTAATATAATTCAGGTAATAGATAGCGCTCAGAGTGGGTGTGAGATAAATCTCAATGGGCCACCACTAACAGTCTCTATAATATCCAATCTGTGTAATGTAAATTTAATAATGTGCAAGCATGCATATATAAAGTAAAATAGCATAATGTAACTAAATACCCAAGTACCTTCTTGAGTCCTTGACTAGTTTTTGAAACATAACCAATCCATTAATTGATTATTACTAGTTTATAAATTAGTCACATATTAAAAGTATTGAAGGTTCCAAGTTATGACTAGGAAACCTATAATGACATTTAAAAATGAAGTTCCAAGGTAATAAATAAGACAACGTAGACCTCAAGGGTCACAAACTCAGTAATAGTTGTATTTTATATAAGGATATGAGTGAAATATAAGGAGAATATTCCAAGGAATTCCACTATAAGGTGCCTACCGAATCCAAGGTGATCGTCCAAGTTAAATCGGGGATAAACAGAGATAGGTCCCTATGGGATTTAACCATGGAACCTACTTATTAATTCTAGATCCAAGGAGTGTATCCATGAAATTCTGTAATGATATTGAAGGGATCCTATAGTGTCATGATAAGCATCCAAGAATAGAAAAGGATCAGGATCTTGGTGGGTCTCAACCTAAGAAATATATATCCTTAAATCAGAATGGGGTTCCCGAGTGCTCATAGAATTCCCTGATATCAATACAAGGTGAGCTCCATTCAGGCCATTCCTACTTAAGAATGAATTCATGTAATATTTCATTTGGTTCAATCCTTGTATTTCATTAATGTGATAAGGTCAAGCAACATGAAACCTTTTAATCAAGTCATTTGGTTCAATACTTTCCTTTCATTAGTGTGACAAGGACAAGTAGCACACAAACTTTATTAATTCTATTTTAGGACTATTAAATAATTAAGGATCATTTATCTACCTTCTATTAATGTTGAAAGGGGTTCTATAGACATGAAACCTATTAATCATTCACATTTAATCTAGTGATGTCATATACTCAGTATACATTCCAATTTCTATTTCACATTTAATTATCAATATCAAGAACTTACCTTAGGTGGGTCAAGTGGTTAACATACATCGTACTTTCCATTATGAAATTCACAATTCAAATCAATTTATTTATTATAGGAAAGCTTACCCTTATAAATGTCAAGCCAAGTCACACCAAGATGGTGGCTCAAACAAATCAAATACTAAAAACTCGATTATCACATAACATCCTACATGGGATGAATATAGTTTTGGGTATAACCACCAACAATTAATAATGTATTTAGAGAGAGAATAAATGTATGTTTCTAATGATTATAATCATGGAATATAAATTATATTAATGGAACCCGATAAAATCAGTGGGACCTACATGAAAATTCCAAAATCAACGAATTTGAGGGATGATTTATAGACCACCCACCTTATGATTGTTCAATTATCCTCCTCTATAATTGTAATTTTATTTGGCTCAGTTCAGAGTGTATCTAAGAAAAATAGAAAAATGCCGATACACTGATAACTATGTCGAGAGCCAGAGAGAAGATGAAATACTTAAAAAGACTTGAGTACTTAATATTGTGCATCCAACATGCTGAATGGAAGCTTGATCAGATCCCGAATGAAGGAGATCTCTTGATTCATACCTTATGTCTCAAAAATCTCCAAAATTATAGGAAAATGGGTTAATCCCACTAGTTCTTGGATTACGGAAGGAGGGATCTAATTATATCATTAAGTTAAAATTATATATTTTTCCTAGAAAAATGGTCGATGAACTGTTTGACAAACCTTGTGCAAAGCATGAAAGATTACTTTGATAGAAGGGGCACTCACACAGTTAGGCCACATGACCTTGAGCTAATCATTTGAGGTGGATCTATTAGAAAAAACAGAATCCACATGGTTAGGAAAACTGTGTTCCAACCATACAACTTGGACAATTTTCCCAACAAGATGGGTTCCGGGCTCCAAACATGCCCCATACACCCCTGTGACCTTTTATAACTCATTAGGAATCTATATTAGGTCCCATTTAAAGATTTAGGCCAGAATTTAAAGGATCTATTTATTTACTCAAGAATGTAAGTAGTGGAATATACCATCAAAATCAAATATGTACAAATAAATTAAAATATTTAGTTGATCCTATTTAACCAAATATTAACTTTCTAGACTCTGTTATCACCCATAAACATAAGAGGATTCTGATTTTGGAACATTGAGGCTCAATCAGCTTCCTTATATCACCCTTGATTCATTCAATTTCAGATTCATTAGATTGATTGGGCTACTGAATTCAAGATTCAAATATTTATACCAACATCCCAAGATCCTTTCTTATGAATAAGATCTCTATATAGATTCATCATTATAATTCCATTAATATAAATAAAAAAACAAAACAATGAACTATATAAATATTTCCTATTTATACATCAAAATTTTAGAGAAAAAGGGGACAAAATTTCAATTATATATCAAAATAGATATATTTAGCTTCTAGTGATGCACTATTACACAAATGAACTTCCAAATAATTAATCAAAATAAATTTAAACCAATTCCTTTTACAAAGTAGAATTTTTGTAAAACAATTTAAAATATATTTCAAAACCAATTCTAGAAAATGAAATAATTTTATAAAATTCGATTACATATGTATGTCATCTATAAAAAGGAATATCATGATACATGAAAACATTATCCATAAAATCCTTTAAGGATGAAAAAATCTACAATAGATTATCCTACAATGTTTCTTTCGATAACTTGTAATACTAAAATACCCAGGAAACTCATGTCTCACTCTAAAGGGGATAAAAATGCCTTTATATGGGTACCTTGTGAGATATAATCATCTTAATCTCCATGTATAATATAAATTTAAGGATTAAAATATTAATATCATGATATGATACCATTTTTTGATGACCTATGCCCAGGAGCTTGTACCCCCTGACCCAAGATGGGATAAATTTAAGGACTCAAGATCATTTCATGATCATCGGAGGTTAATAAATATTATCTAGGGAGAACATAATCATTGGGAGAATAATTATACCCAAAAATAAATTCCCAAATATATAATATATAAATTTAATTTCAATTAAAAAATACAAACAAAAACTTTAATATAGTTAATTTTATTTTAAATGTAAAACTAAATAGAGTACATTGAAAATAATATAGTAATAGTTACTAATATGAAATTAAAAACTAATGAATACAATTCATATCGAATATGGATTGTAAAATTCCTCCAATGATGTGAGGACATCCATAACCACATATACCATGATCACATATCTAATGATATATCACTAATAGAAATCAATGTCTTACCACTTTCTGTATTATTATATAATACCTCCACACATACATACACACAAAATGAGATGTATGAGTAGGAATGAGTAAGTGAATACACGGTATTATTATCTATAATAACTCCTAGGATCCATATATAATGAAAATTTGGTTCTTACTCTTTCTTGTATTTTACCATAATACCTCCACACACACACACCATGATTTTTGATTAGGTATGAGTATAAAAATGACATGTAGGATTTCCTCATATGAAACCCATGTAATCTCATGAAAGAGATTTTTATAACTATATAATCACTTTTCATTGAAAATTGTTTAACATAATCAAAAAAAATATTAAAACAATATTCTAGATAAATCTTGATCAATATATGAAAAAAATAATTCCATAGTTTTCCTTTAAATCAAGGGTATCCCTTATGTTTCCCCAAACAATTGAAGAAAAAGGATTGCCCCAAAAAATTACTGAGACATGTGTAATATGAGAAAATTAATAGAAATAACAATATATGATTATTATACACACCTCTTATGGATGATCATTCACCCTAATGTTTCCCAAGACAATGACCCTCCATATTCAAATCTTACATAATGTAATTTTCTTTCTAATACCATTACTCAACCATATTGATTTTCCTAACACTTCTCGATTATCACACTTACCCAAATCATTTAATTTCCAAAAACCATTGTTTTATTTTGAAAAATATTATCATAGATACAACTTTTGTTATTATAAATTGAAATAATTTATGATATCTAGAAATAATATTTTAAAAATCATCCCCTTAAATCTAAATTTTATGTTTTACTTCAAAATAAAAATAATGTAGGTTTTTTATTTCCATAAAACACTAATTTTATGAAATATATTAATTAAAATTATTTGATAAATATATAACATGAGAGAACTTCCAAAAATCACATAACTAGAGTAATAATGAATCAAAATCACTGGAGTAATTAATAGGAAAAACCTTCAACAAATTCAGAGTATAAAAAATTCATGAATTCTGTGATGTAGATTCAATTTCCACAATACAATCTATCTAAATCCATGAATAAAATATCATAATCATGAATCTATCTTTCATGATGTACTTTTCTAAAAATAATTTACCTATATACACATAGAATTGTATATCTACATATAGAAATATATAATTAAAGAGAGTGAAAAAATATAAATATATGAATGTATGAAATCACTAAGATATATCCTTTGATTTGATACTAATTTGATTAATTATAGAGAGAATCAAATTTTTCATCAGGGGATAAATACTAATTTTTATACCAAGAATATTTAGGGTCATAAAATTCAGTATTAGGATGTTAAATATTGTATCAAGATGTTAATCCATAGTATATAAAAAAATCATTATATTCTTCTTCACATGTATGATTAGATCACATGGCTTAGGTGGTTGTTTTGATAATCATGTGGGATTAAATAGATAGTTTTAAAAGACACATGATTAGTTTCTATAATCTCTTATGACGTATACCTAATCATGTAAAAAAATTTTAAACATTGTTGGCCACACATTATGGGATTCATGAACCTAAACATGAACTTCTTTTTAACTTCTCCAAAACTCTACATTTTAACCCAGAACTCTAAAAACCCAAATAGAACTTTCCTAAACATCCCTGGATATCACAGAACTCATTGATCTAGTATTCAGTTCCATCATACATGTCATAAAATAATATATGTTAATTTTTAGATAATTTAATAACAAACTATGTTTTTTTCATAGTTTTGAGCACAAACATGTTTAATTTTTTTTATAATTAAAATTAAAAAACTTTTTTGGTTATTCTAACAAGACTATACTTCAAAATGTTTTTTGGTTAATTCCTATAGGTCTAAAATTAATTAGAAATAATTTAAAAGTATTTCATGGGAATCTAATATAATTTTAATATATTTTAGTTAGATATTCATGTATTGATATAAAATATCCCCTATAAATAAAATACAATAATATTTAATTGTATAAAAAACATCATGTATCAGAATTATATAATGTTATTTCTTATATGTTATAAAAGAATCCAAGATCATTAACCAAGATTTGTTTTATAAAATCATCATGGTTCCTTGATGTTAAGAATGAAAATAATGTTTTCAACTTTTCTAAAAAATTTGATAAGAAAATTAAATAAATAATTTTATGGGAAATAATTCTTAAATAATTTAATAATTATTGGTTGAAAATAAAATATCTAAAATCATTCCTAAATGAATTTAGATAATAATTTATAAATTATTTATCAATAATATCTAAATAGTATATAAAAAGAATAATTAATGAAAAAATAATATATATTTCAACTAAATGTTTATATATTTTAAGAAAGATACATATAGTGGAAAACATTAAGTCATTTGAGTTATTTTAACGGTTGAATCATCCATCAAAAATGTAAAACTATTTTAAGGACATTTGTTTCCATTTTGTTGTTTTGGACATTGCGAAAGCATTGAAAATTATAAGAAATTTGTTATAAAATATGTTTCGATACTAAACTATTAGTATATATACATGAAAATATTGACATTTATAATAATATACTGGTTTATAAATATGTTCATATTCATTTAACCCTTTACTAATTGATACTTTTGTATTGCACAATCAATGAAATCATAATTTTAGTAGATATTAATATATTTATAATTTAAAGAATATAAATTATTGAAAATATAATAGTCACTAGTTAATGAGGGACATCCTGTGTTGTATAATTTTTATATATTTAAAAATTTTATACAAAAAAATATCATTAGATAAAATGGATTTATTTGAATTAACATCCAATGATCCATAAAAAAGGAAAATGTTTGATTACTTTACATTAAATTTTTTCTATCAAAACAGTAATCAATATGTATATTTATACCCTTACATGGTACGTATTAAAAATAACCTATTATATATTACATTTTTATCAAAAAATTTTAAATATTCTTTTCTGTTAAACTCATAATTTTATATTTATCAAATAATATTTCTTCTACAAAATGAACAATCAGAATTACAAATCCATGATGATAATTAAATTTATAAGAGACATCATAATGGAAATATATATATCCTGAATAAAATCAACTCTGCTATAATTATAATATAAATAGTAAATTAATAAATGGAATCAGCAGTATTAAAAATTTTCCACATATATAAATTTTGGAAGTATGGTAATAACCAACCACATAAAACTATTTCATTTTCACTTGGAGGATTAAAAATATTAACTAACTATTCACTATGTACATATTCTATAAATACAAATTTTTATCTAATCACATCTTTGAAATATGAACTTTAAAGAGAATTTAAATCCGCAAACTATGTTATAGTTGGAATTGATGATAAATTAGAGTCCACAATCAAAATTATTGATACAAAAGTTGATCTATTTGACTTAGTTGACCCTATTTTATATTTTTCCTTCTACAAATGACATTCACATTTCTTATTCCATGCATATATAAAATTTATCATTGAAACTAAAAATGATCTAATACCTTGTTCAACTATTTTAGCATCAAAATCATCATTGGGAACATGTATTTTGGCTATTGGACCATGCTCTACCTAAATAGAAACTCTCACTTGATCTACTGGTAATAATTTATTTTAAATGGAATCACATTGAATATTTCATACCACACTTCCTATAATGATTCCATTCTATGTATTTTATAGATATATGTAATAGTAAATTTCACTTTAAAAAATTTCAAAGTAACTAAATAATGAATAACTTATTATATCATACATATTTTAAATTATTATGAAAAAAATTACCTACACTTTTACTTGAATCTGAGAGAAAAAATACACTTTGAACATAGTTTTTTAGGATCCAACTATGGTGTTTAGTTCAAGGGTATTTTATTATTTCATTGATATCTCATTATGTTTCATGATTAATTTATTTTTCCCCAAAAACACTTAATTTGTTTTTCATAGTTTTAATTAAAATTTGTAACATTATTTTTTAATTCATTAAATTATTTTATAGAATTATTTTGTATTGGAACTCTCTTAATGCAATCAATCAATGAGACTCAAAAACCCATCCCACTAACATGTCTATACTGTAATGGATAATGAAAAACATCAAAAGTATTAATTTTTCTCCTATAATAGATGACTTTTCTAGTGATTAAATTAGATAATGAATAATATATCTTATATGATTATGATTTAAAATATTAAAAAATAATAAATTTAACTTATTTAATTCTAACACATTGATCTCATACATTTTGCTTCTTTTAATCAACAAAATGATTCTTTTTATTAACACAGATCTCCTTCCACACAACATGAGTTGGGATTAATGTAGTTGGGATATAAAATTAATTAATCATTATATCAATAAAATTATTCTATCCCTTTTATATATGGTTAGAATTATTATAAATTATATATATATACATGTTTTTCTTCAAGTGTTATATACCCCATCATTGATTTATTGTATGATTATGGTGGATTTGATGGTAAATTATTATTCTTATAACTTATTTTAAGTTATTAATATATAAAATATTTAATATTTAACATAATATACATTTCTTGAAAATAAAAATTAAATCACTGAAAATTTATTTTAATATTATCATCTTTAAGTATATAAATGAAAAACTTATAAGTTTCTTAGGAGAAGAAACATGAATATAATATTGGTATATGTGTATTAACATTCCCATATGTTCACTCATGTATATAAGGTAAATTTTTATTTAGAAATATTTATGTGCATTTCTAGTGACTTTAAAAATGAAATCCATTCAAAACACATATATTATAAATTTAATATTAAAAAATAATCAAAATTTCAATATTTGGTCTAAATAGAAAAAAAGGAAAGTGTTATAATAGATTATTTCAATGTATTATCAAATAATATCCTTTAATTTTCTATGTTTAGAAAATTAAATTTTGTATTAATCATAGTGTAAATAATTAATATTGATCTATAAGGGTTAAATGGTTGACCATAGTCATTATATCTGATCTGAAAATTTTCCTTATTTATTTGTAACATCCAAACCTAGTTTGACAACTTAAAACCTTACTATATTCCAAATTAGAATGAAAATTGACCATGAACAGTTTCCCTCAACTAATAATGTCTTGGGAATAAATTTATAACATATAAAACACACTATTGGGATTGGTATCAGGACCTAACTTATTGTAACTAGATACACACTTGGGGGGGTGTGAATCATGGTGTTTCACAATTCAATTTTTTTCTTTCTTGAAAATATATTGGGATATTACTCCCTCATTGTAAGGAACTTATTTAAAATTTTATTAACTACTAAAAAAATAACATCTAATTCTCAAACACATATAACGAAATATAAATAACACAATACAACATTAGTTTACTTCATTTACCCACCTTGAGCAACATCCTAGGATCATACACTCTATGTTATAATAGTATACCTAAATTACACTATAAAAAACTATTTTTGGTGGATAAATTTTTTAGATGATGCCACACCTCACTAAGCCATACATTATATAAGTGTTTATGGGAAGTCACTTCCAACCAAGGATCAGTAACTATTGAATGGTTTTGATAATAGTTCAATACATCCCAAGGGTGACTCCCTTATCTCGGTTCACAGAATACTCAAGATGATATACATTTATAGACTTATAGGTCTCCTCTTATATTATCAACAAATAGGACACTCCATTATTAATAGTGGTAGTCTGCATCATAACTCTAAATTTATTTCTCAAATTTTTACCATGTGAAACTCCCAATACTAAAACTAGATATATTAAACACCATTTATATAATATTTGAATATTTTACCTCTAAAAAACATCACACATCATAAAAAATAGATAAAATAACTCCAACATAGTAATTATCAACTTCAAGATCTTCATATTTTGTTATTATAATTTGAAATTTATAAAACTAATAATTAATATAATTCCACCCAAAAAACTCAAACCTCTATTAATTTAGATATATAATGAAGAACATATTATTTAATACTTTCCATATATTTCATTCTCCCTTTTTAGAAGACTAATATCCTTTTCTCTATATTCTTTATTTTCATTATCTCTTTATATATTGTAGGTTTGAATATATCCTGGATTTTTTAAAATCAAATTAAAAATAAAGACATCAACCAAATTATTCTACTTCAAATGGATCCATTATTTTTTTTCTACTTGTATCTTAACCATATATATTCAGATATGTAGTTAATGGTCATTTCAAAAAACCACCAAAACATCTTGATAATTCTAGATTATTAATGTTATTTGAGCTTTATAAATTTCTAAAATAAAAGCATGACCAATTTCATTATGGAGTGATAGGTTGGTTTCTGATTATATTTTTATTTATCTTCTAATTGAATCATGATGTGATTTAATGTTCCATGGAATTATCATGTTTTATGTTTCAAACACAACCCAAATTTTAATCATCCCACCCTTACTTCTTTATCCACTATCTCAATTTTATATTTTTTATCATTCAATTATGGTGTAATCATTTCATTATTATCTAATCAAGTTATAAATATTAATTAACTCTAGAAAAATTTCCATGTGAATCACTTCTATAGTGTGAGAATCGTAAAATAAATAGAACCACTAAGATCCATCTATATATCGTAACAACATAACATCATTCTCAATGCATCATAAACTATTCTCCTAACATGAAAAATGAAATAATCCATAAATGTTGACCATAACCTTATTTTTTGTAATTTTCCATTTTTTCAAGCGAGATTAACCCTTAAGTTATGTATGGGCCACAACCCTTACAGATAATACTTTTACTATATCAAAGATAGTATTATTATGAAAACTAATTTCATAATAATTTTCCAATTTTCCAAGAATACATACCAACCCTTATACATAACATGTTTTTCAATACTTTTCCACATTTTATAACATATAAATACTCTTACATATCTAATGCTATAAAACAATTTTTGATATTTCATAACTCAGTTTGTAAAGCTTTGTCTTCCCTTGAATATATGGGGTGTAGTTCAACGCATTTTCATATTTCAATTAATCTATAACCTAACATATCAAACACTTTGTAAGTTTTTTATAATGGAATCTTCATAGAACTAGTTACCCTAACATACAAGAATTAATTTTTTTATTAAATCTACACGTACAAAACCTTTAGACCAAAGTTTATATAATACTTGTCCATCAATTATTACATTATATAATACTTAATATAAAATCATGAATCATTCTCATTCTTATTCAAAATCCAGAATCTAAACTTATTTAAACATTCTAAAACTCCAATCCCATATATCTCATTGTCAATCACTCTTCTATCAGCATCCCCATTTTTTTCCCCTATATGTTCAACTTTATGACATTAATATGGCATTAATTTCATTACATAATCTATCCATATCATTATAAAATCCATTTTATCAATATTTTATACCAATGATTATAAAAATTTATCATCCCTCATTGATTGTTAATAACACATCCATTATCAATTTTCCTCAAACATGTGTGATTGTTAAAAAGTCCAACATAAAACCACTTGGTCGAAATAATCTCCCCATTTGTATTTTGTTGACCGTGCATCTATAAAATACATCAAACATTAAGATACGGAGATAATATCACCCCCTTTAACTTTTAATATAATATCCTACAATATTATATATTTTACAGACTTAGTTACTCTATATGTTTCAATAAATTTAAAAGGATTTATATTCACCAAATAATTCATTCCTTATTCTCATTTTTTCCCATAAAGGGTATGGGGTTAACTTTATAATCAATAATAAATCCTTTCTAATAATATATTTTAACAATATTTTCAAAAAAGACAATTTTTTAATTACTCGAAGAACATCTAGATCATGAATTAAAAAATAGTTTTAGAGAGTTTAAACTCTCCCATTTTGTATGATATAAATTCCCAAATTTCATCTAGTTGGCTTTTGATTAAAATTTTTATTTTCATACAACCATGTTTATAATATCATGAGAACCATTGAACATATTCCATATATCCTTCATTATACATTCAATTTTAATCGACATTTACTATTTGGTATATCCTCCCAAAGAAATTACAATGATTAAATTTACAACTATGTAATGATTCATCAAGAAAATCTTTCAAGCCAACTGAGTTATAACTCGATTTATCAAACAAGAGTATAATTCAATAACTTCAATGTTTTACATGTCACCCAATTTTATATTCATATTCAACATGAGCAATTACATTCCTTGAATACAAAATTTTCTATTATTTGAATCAATCTTCCTCACAACATTCAGTATATATAACTAATAAAATAAAAAGTGTATGAGTCATACCACATGTTATAACAATTAATGTCACTTTTTATCCAAGATATTTCATTATTGAGTTTACTTATCCTTTTTCAGATGAGGTAACATATCCTTTAAATGTTCAGAAAAACCCCACTTAATTAATTCCTGACATGAAACCAAACTTTTGATATTATCTTAAACATGGGGATATATATTCTTAGTCATAATAATTTCCTCGCTATAGAAAATGGGGGTTCAAAACCCATTGGGTGTAGGGTACTGTATCAGTGTTGTAGCGGTGCTGCAGTAGTGGTGGTACTGTGCGGGTACTATAGCAGGTGGGTTACCATTTACAGAATGGGAATTGGGCAAAAATAATGGGCTTGTGGGCTATGTAATGGGCTACATGCCTAATTGGACTTCGGGATATGTAATGGGTCTCCATCTAACTAGTTAAAAGAGTTCTTTGCTTTGATTTAATAATAAAAAGAGGCTTCAGCCCCAACCTTTAAAAAAATTACTTTTTGAATATAACTGTTATTACATCATATTTTCCATATTTTTCTATAGGGTCTAAAACCACTTGATAATAAATTAATACCAAATTTTTAATTCCAAAAATATATTCATACTATTTGGAAATATTAGATATGGTTTTGAAAATTGTTTCACTCCAAATTAGGATTTTTACCACCTATACTTTTTTCCTATCCATGTTAACATCTCCTCTTTCTAGAAAGAATGATATGAGTATATAACCTTAATTTCATGATTCAATCTTATCTTTTCTTATATAACAAGAGTTTGAATAACCAATAAATTATACTTGAGGTTTCCACCTTCACCTAATTTTTTAAAATCGTCCATCACTACGAATCTATTTTTTGATTGGAATATATTTTTCTTTCTTCCACTATTGTCTTATTTTCATAAGAGCGAGATATTTAATATTGAAAACTACATTTTTTTTCTATTTCATCTTTCCATACAAATAATCTAACATATATTGATGAAATATTCATAACATTAAATAGACTTACATGTATAAGATATATCATTATGTCTCTTATGATTGAACATGTCCAATTTCTCATTTCACATATCCATTGTGTTTCCCATTGAAGTGCCCTTTGTGTTGTTGATAGTTTTCATTTGTTTTTAATCCTTATAGAGATTAATTTTAGGTTTTTGATTAGTTATTTGAACTTTTAAAGAATGTTTTAAGATTTTTTAAATTTATTAGAGTTTGTGAAAATAGTTTTGAATAAACTGAAGTGAAAGCTTCTATTTTTAGACTTACATATTAATTTTCCCAGTGTAAGTAAAAATTTGTCTATGTGAAGGTTCACATATATGTTTTTATGAAAATAAAATTATTCAACTATATGAAAACTCATGTATGATTTTTTTTCATATATCCTATGTTCTATGAAATAAAATATATCACATTGAAAAAATATACATAAGATTTTTTTTCTATGTATAAGAATTCCTCATGTTTGTAAAAATAATATATCTGAATGTCTCCATATATCTGATATTTTGTGTTAGATAACTTCCCAAATTAGTTTATTTCACTTAACTTATTTCTTGTATCTGTTTAAATTCCAACCACACATTCAAATTCATGTTGGCGTTTTTCTCTATATATCTATTTCTGTCTAATATATCTGATTTTCTTATAGATCCAAATTTATGAAGGGGATTTTATTTCAACGAAACACATATGAAAATTATTTCTATGTACATTATAAAATTTTATAATTCAAAAATCTTGAAGTGACGAAACCTGATGAAGTAAGAAAAAATATTCAATATTTAAAAATCATATTTAAAATGTTATTCAAGCTGATTCAAGTGAGATTTCAAAAATAATGACTAATGTTTATATTTGTTTAATCTAAAAAGTAATAGTTATTCTCGATATTGAGGATGTAAATGAAGAACCACTAAATTATGAATCTAGGAATCAAATAATATGATTCTATGGAGATATAACACTCAAATAAACACTTTTATTTTATGATATAATGTTTATATCTGAGTTTTGAATGTTAAATTGTATTATTGCTGAGTTACATTCAACAGGTATTTATCTTGAGAGAATTTTGATGAAGATGGTGAGCTCAAGATTATTTTAGTTAGAATGAGATAAAGGGTATTAAAAAATTCCTAAATACATTTTTTAATTATTCATTCTAATTATAAAAGTTTCTATTTTAAGAAGATGGAATATAGTAGGATATTAGAGTAACTGAAAATGAATACAAACTTTGGGTTTGAGATATTTTTAATGATGAACATAACAATGTGGGGTTTCTAAAAGAAGTTATTTTATAATGATCTTTTGGGGTGGAAGGAAAGTTAGGTCTCACATTTTTTTAATTTTAATGAACATATTATGATTGGATACATTTAATGCTATTAAATGAGGTACTTTGGAGAAACTGAGGATAGAGGATCTCGACTGAGTGGGAAAATAAAGACGATTGGTACTAGTATTAATGTTTAGTATATGAATTAAGGAGTAAAAATAATTAATGGTTGAGTAACAATAAATATAGAAATATTTATATGAATATTTAGTTTTGGATTATTTCACAATGACGAGTTTTTAGAGAATAAAAAAAATTAACTCCACATCATATTTTTCATTTAAATAGATGTTGTTCATGGATATTTATAAAGGATTAATTAGGGAGATTTAATTATTCTGTTATTGAAGAAGAAATGTTTTCAAAAATATCTATATCAAATTGGTCACATATTATTTATGAAGGTAGTGTGATGATATGATGTTAAGTTTAAATTTAGTCAAGAATAGTGTGACTCCATGCTATTACTATAATATTGTCATATGTTGTTCTTATAGGGAATAATCCAAGGATGGGGAGAGAGAAAAACCATGACATGGAGTGGGTTACTCGAGAATGGGATAAACCATAACAAAAATCCTTGTGATTTGTTTTTATTTATTTTATACACACATAAGTGATGTTGAGACTCTCAAATTGAGTTAATTGATTCATAAATGATTACATGGGTTGATTATAAAAATGTAAAACTGTAAAACCTAGACTTCAGTAATTCATATGTTATGAAACCATGAATGGTACTACTTCCAAAGAATCTATGGGAAGCATCCATGGCACCACCAGGAAAAAAACTACAGAACATGATTCTATAACATTTCCCTAATAACATCGGATTATGGAATAAGGAAGTACATGAACCTTGACCAACACTATGATTCCTCAACCCTATAGTCCTAATACCCCTCTGGTTCTCTATCCCAACAAAAGAAAAACACAATATAATAATAGAAACATGCAAGCAAAGACACATGCCCAATTCACATCAATGATTAACGTGTTTTAGAATTATGACCTATATCCATGATATTAACAACAACAAATCTTTTCAATCATGGAGAAAATTAGGTTATAATGAAACTGACATCTTATGTTCACCATAATAAAACTAATAGAATAATTATCACCAATTTTTTCAAATTTTTATTCTTCTAATACAATCGCTCTGATCTTCCTCCATTAAAAACTTGACCTTCATCTTTGGAACTAGTACCTCCAACACTGGTGCTTTTCAAATTTGGATTCTCTATAAGGGGATTAATTTAAGCCTTTCTTAGGACCCATTTTCTCCAGTTATTCATACATTTTATAAGAAGTCTAATATCCTTCTAATAGAGGACCCAAGTCTATCATCGAGTTAATACCACCATCCAAAAATGTACAGACCTGCATCCATTGGATCTGGTAACTTATCATTACTTATAACTATCTTTTCCTCATCCTAAAACTTCCAATAAATAGTACATGTTACCTTCCTATCTTCCCACTGATGACTCTCCACAATATCTCCTTGTGGAAATATATAAGAAGTGCTTCTAGTGCATCATCTTCTATTTCATCATTTCAATGTGACTTCTACAAAGAAATTTAATAAGAAACCATATAAACTTACATTTTGATTTTGAATGCTACCCTTATTTACACCATATTTAATTCTTATAGAACACAACTGATTTCCTTTGACATCCTTCTATAATCTTCACCTTCTAGAACTTAGACTCCTCTGTGCTTCTGTTGGACTACCTTCACCATGCAACATTCTTCAATCCTGACATGGAGGTTCCCTCCAAAATTTCATTTAGAAGACACAACATTCAGTAGAAATGAAATTCTATAAGTAAATTCTAGTTCACTCATATTATATCCCCTAAAATCCAAAATCTTATCTTCCTTAAATGGAGGTCCCTAAATTGATATTATTTAGAATATTCTATAGTGATGTTTCAATTTCTTCATCTGTATTCCGAAGCGTTACTTCTAGAATATAAAATTATTGAGTTTCCAAAGATGAACTAGAAAATATTTGTCACCCAAACCCAATAATTCTCAACATCATAATTTTTTGGTCGATCAAGTCTACTAAAATCATAGTAAAATACTATTTTTATGCTCACACCAAATCCCATTATATAGAAGGTTCTATTCAACCTTATTCTATTGTAGTTCCTACATGGTTCTCTACTCCATTCTACCTTTTTATAATCTTGGTAACCACTGAAATATTTCATCCTAAAACCTCTATAAAGAATATATTACATTCCTTTCCATTAATGAAAATCATTTGAAAGCCTCCATGTAATTACTTTAAATCTAATAGAAAACTATATTCCCATATTCGAACTTATTGTACATCTAGTCATCAAACTAAGCTATTCATCAGGTTCATAGCCTCACTACATCATTTTTCTTCTTCTGAAGCTCTATTTATTTGAGCTTCCAAAACTTTTTAGATTTTTAGTATAAAGAGATTTAGTGATATCATCGGAATGACCACCATAATAAACTCTAAATTACATAATTTCTAATAAAAACAGTATGGATAACTCCCACTAAAATATCTTTATGTGTAACTGAGAAAATTGGGTCCTTTTTTCCCACTTCTTCCAGCCCAGTCGTAAACCTTGAAGTTTTAAAACAACATTTCACTGGACATTCCATTTCTATATTTATCGTCCTAAGAATATTTCCAAAAATATAAAATCATCCAATTCCTTCATCACCACTTTTCAAAGAATGAACATTCCATATATTTGGGGTTGTCCTTCCTGAGGTTTTAATGTGGCTGTATTCAACTCCTATTAGATAATTTTAGGATGTGAGTAACAACATCCATCCAACTTCTGGACTTCCATGCTCTCCATAATCTTATATTCCGAACCAAATTCTAATTCACTAGTATAACTGTTCTTCTATTTGAAAATTAAATTTCTATACAATGTTTTTCCATCACAAAAAACATTATAAATGTAAACTTCAACAATGTACAGTAAATATTATACTCTTTACCACTCATTTCCAAAAATACATCACAAAAATTATAATTATCATCCATTTTTCTATCTCAATAAAATTTTATCATGATACCCATGACATATATTCCTTCTTTTGGTCATTTTATCTCTTGAATGAAAACAATCCTTCCATAAATATCCTTAAAGTGTTTGGAAACTATATAAAAATTCCATTGCAATGAACCCCCTATATAAATATAATTACCATACACAATCATCTATCTTCCATTTAAGATTTTGTGCGTAAAAAAGGAACTGTGTCTCAACATATATTTATTCAAGATTGGATCAAAAAAACACTTGGAAACATTTCAGTCACCTTTCCCAACAACAGTTTGTGGGAACCTCTAGAATTTTTATCATCCATCAATTGTTCATATTATCATTAGCATTCCTAAAAAAACCTCCATTTACATACACATATAACTGTTGATTAGGGGAACCTTATGAAGCCCATCTATTTGAACTGATAAATGATAGATTTATTTAAAACCTCATTTCGGAACCCGAATCAACTTCTATCTAACAAAAACATTCATAAAAATACCTTTTTGGTTTGTATCCTGGCCTTACATATCAATTCATACTTTCTACTGAATTCCCATCCAGTGGAACAACAAACCCTCCATGAGTAGCAATAAGAGAACTCTATAATATCCACAGTCTCCACTATCATAACATCAAACAGGTGTTGATCCCTTTATAAGAACTCCTTCTAGAAATATACCTTTTACTAAATCCAAATAGTTTACATGATTAATTGAAACATCTACTAGTCTTACATAGATATCTGGATTTCTATCCAATGAACAGAAAACATCGCAAGACACTAATGGTCAAGAATACTTTTGATATCTCTAAAAACCACTAATACCACTATCATATTATGGTGAAAATATTATAGTGACATGAAAATCTACTTGACATGAAGAACTCAACAATATTCCATCCAATCATGAACAACTACATAGACAATGAAACACAACATGATACTATATCTCATTATGGTAATTTTATTTTCAAAAGTTGTGTTACATCGCCTCTACGTTAGAGTGACTTCCCTCCATGACATAGATAAAAATATCATAAAAAAACTGTACAAACATGCTCTACCACTAAACAATGAAATTCTAAAAACACAAAATATAGTAACATATAGTCATTGTATAGTTTATTATATTGTAATAGATAAAATAGATCTATTCATGTAGGACTAATCAGTTTAGTATTCTCATAGATCCACATATATGGATGATTCTAATTTAATATTGGGAATAAGACATAATACATGACAAATAAAAATAATCTACATCCTCCAAAATCATTAAGATAATTCTACTACATATCCTAGGGAATGAAAAAAATAAGGGTGATATCAAATACTCATTAAGGGTTAAATATAGAGGAAACAATCATTTTAAAATAAGCAAAAATCAATATGTTATGGAAAATAACTGAAAACACATACTATTTAATAAAATACTTGAGAATGAATTGAATCCATGCGTAATATCAATGTAATAGTACCATGGATTATAATAATTATAATTTAATTCTAAATGAATGAAATATATAATATTTGGCATTATTATCTTAGACATCATGATATTTATATCATCAAGGTATTTCACTAATATGGTTTAAAACTATTGCTAAAGTCCCATTTAAATTTTCTAGCTGATTCACCTCGTGAGACCCATCGATGTATCATGGGGATATATAATTCCAAGCCCCACATGTAATTTCATGTCCATCACATTCATCATATATTGAGTGATAAATTTAATTCAATAAAAGTATGCTTTATCAATAATATATGTATTGTGTAAAGAATATATATTATCAATATTTCACTGACCAATCAAATAAATTTTAGAGTAAAACAACATATGGAAAATTAGTATACATTTTAGGAAATAATCATAACTATGATACAAAAATAAATATCATTAAGATAAATTTAATATCCAATGATCATAATAAAGTTAATGTTTCCTTAAAAAGTCAATGAATACATAAATTAATGACAGTTAACTTTCAATTCATCATAAATATAGGTTTCAGAGTAAAATCAAGACGTTAGGAAAATGAAAGTGAAATATTAAACTTATAATTAATTAAATATTTCTCTTTTAAAAACACTTAAAAATTTGAAGATAATTTAAATATCTTAAAATGGTTATGGTGACAGGGAAACCCATTAAATCCATATACATTAAAAAAACATCCCCATTGACTTTTTATAAAAAGAGATGAGAATGATCATTTCATAAAATATTTTGTAGATTCATTTAATATCATGTAAAAATTAAAGGAAAACATAAAAATATCCTTAATAAACCATTCCATTAAATAAAATATACTTTTTAAAATCACTTTTTAAAAATATGGATATTGAAGAAAAAAATATACCCGATCAAAAGAAGAAATAATATAATATTTTCATTTAAAAATTTATTTTGAAAGGATAACTTGAATTGATTCATTAATAATCAAAAATAAATTCATATTAATTTAAAATACCCCAAATTTGAAGTATATACACCACATAAAATCAAATATGTTCATAAAACTAAAATATGCATTAATGAAAGGAAATTGAGACGATAACCCTTACCTCACACTTCCATTTAGTTGAACATGATTTAAAAACATATATAATGGTTCTAAAAATGATATAAATTTATAAAATAACTATATTAATATTTATTATATCATATATTATCCTCTTATAACATCTTATCACCCAGTATTTTGTAATTTTTTCTTATTACCTTGTTTTAGGTGTCAATTTCTTCATTTTCTCATCCACGGTTTATCACAATTTTCATATTATTTTTGAATATAATATAATTAAATATTTTGTATAATTAAATTAATGCTATAAATATATTATTTATTCATTAGATAAATTTTTATAACCATTCATTAAATTTTTACATGAAAATGAATCACATCGCTTCGCGGAGACAGATGGCCACAGACATGCATGAGAGACATTTTCATTAACACAATGGGTTAAAGTATAAGGAAGTGGATGATGTATTAATTTTAAATAATAATTACAGTTTAATAATTATCATATACATATATATTATTTTCATCATTATAACTATCCATGTTATTCGGGGATGGAAAACAAATTACATCGGTTCATATGGCGGTAGTCTGTTGTATACACGAGCGATGGTTTTACTTCCCATTTGATGGAGAAAGAGATGGATAAATTTTATTTCATAAAAATAATAAAATATTATTATATTTTATGTAATTTTTTACTTACTATAATTATTAATACACCATTGATGGCGGTAAAAGAAGAAGTTAAAAGAATGATCTTTGTGAAGATGATTACCTTCACCTAGAAAATCTTCCTTTGGATATCATTTTGAGGACCCTAGAGCTGGTATTTTGGGAAGAATAAACGATCAAATATGTGTCTAGGTATGTTTTTAGGTATTTGGGTAGGTTTTGGTCTATATTAACTTCTCAAGAGGTGTGAATGTGTGTGTGTGTGTGTGGGGGGGGGGGGTGTTCCTTTTTTAATTGAGGTGAGTGGCACACTCGTAGTTTTTCAATGTTTTACAATAATTATAAGGAAAATTATTCTAAAAAAGGATCCAAAATGGATCCTTACAAAACCTCATACATGATAATGTTTAAAAATGTCCATAAAATAAAAATTGGATAATTATGTTTTCAATTTTGATCGTTATATTTTTAGTTTAACCCCACGATAAATCTGTTTTAACCTTAACTGTGGTAAAAAGGTTTTCCTATTTTTTCAATTATTTATGGAAACAATTATGGTAAAATATTAATAAATATTAAATATTATTATTAAAAATATTTAATCTATTTCATAAAATAAAATTTATATAATTTGATGAATTTAATTTAAAATTAAACTCACAATCACGATGAAAAATAGTTTTTCCAAAGAAATATTTTTCGTAAGTATTAACAGTTATAACATCAAAATTCAACATCAAATTGATTAAAATGACCTAAATTTGATTAATAATTATATTATTTCAGAAATTTTACTTTAATAAACATTATAAAATAAAAATGTAACTTTTTTAAAACTTTAAATGACAAATAGTTTTCAATAAAAATCAGTATTATCACACTTTATTGAAAAATAAAACTTTTTTTAAAAATCCTAAAAATTATCCATAAGATATTTTTGATATTTTGATTTCAAAAATGAAGTTAATTTTATCAAAAATAAATGTTAATTTTTTTATATAGTTTATGATATTATTTTCTCACAAAAAATAAATAAAAATCATTTTTGAAGAAAACATATTTTTATGAATAATAAAATATATTTACAAGTAATTTATTATTTATTAAATAATAATAAATAAATAGATTTTTATTGAATTTGAAACATAAATATATTTTATTAAGTTTTTATTAATAATCATACCCTCCAATGAAACATCACTGTTATAATGGGCATATTTAAAAAATGATATTGTGTGGTTCGTTTAAGCTTAGTGTTGCATGTCATATATAATATCAAACATAATGTTATTTTAAAATCTAAATATACTAAATTCATCCCTCCTATATAAATTTAAACCTTTAAATTTTCATGAATATTTAATTTTAAAAAATTATTGTGTTTCTTCTTTATTAAATCCTAAGGTTCCCACATTTTTTCTCCATTTTATTATCTCTCAAAAATACCTTTTCTAGTGGAGTTATCTGATTCATCAACACTTTATCTCTAGTGTAAAGAATCTAAATAGAATATTCATCATAAGATAGAGTAGGTTCCAAATCTATTTGTTTATAGGTGATAACATATGTTGGGTTTGGAACATACTTACTTAATAATGGTATATGGAACACATCATGTACTTTAGTGAGACTTGGTGGAATTTCCAATTGATAAGAAACAACTCAAATTATTTACAAGATTTGAAAATGTCTGATGTACTTAGGGATCCATTTCCCTTTCTTACCAAATCTTATAAAAAAATTCCATGGAGATAATTTCAAGAAAACATAATCTCCCACTTGAAATTAAAAATATTTCCTTTTGTTATCAGCATAACACTTTTCCTTATTTTGAACTTCTGTTATATGGGTGTGAATAGTCTTTACCTTTTTCATTATATCCTCAACATGTTCTGGTCATAGAAGTTTCCTTTCACCAACTTCACCTCAAAAATTTGGAATACAATATCTCTTATCATATAATGCTTCATATTATTCCATTCGAATACTTGAATGAATGCTATTATTATAGGAAAAATATACCAATAGTGAACACTGATCCCACATACCTTTAATGTCAGGTGACCATAACCTCAAAATATATTCTAATGTTTGAATAATCCTTTCACAGTGTCCATCATTTTGAGGGTGATATGCGATGCTCTAATGAAGTTCAATGTCAATATATTTCTAAAGACTTTTACAAAATTTTGATGTAAATTGAGGATAAAAATCTGTTAAAATTGCAAGAGTTTCACTATGAAGTCATAAAAATCATTGATATATAGTTTTTAATAGTGATTAAGAGGTATACATTATCTTATAATAATGAAATATTCATATTTGGTAATGATATCAATAATTACCCATTGAGAATCATCATTTTATGGAGTATCTAGTAATTCAGTGATGTAGTCCAGAGTAATGTCAACCTATTTTCACATAGTAATAGTTAGAGGTTTCACGAATCCTATTGGATGTTGTCTCTTAGCCTTCAACAATGGAAAAGGAAATAATCTTTAAACAAAATCATTAATTTTATACTTTATTTTATCGCACAAAAAATGTTCCCACAAATCTATATATATTTTGGTACTACCATAGTTTGTAGAGAAATCCATGTTATGAGCATCATACAACAATTGAAATTTTAACTCTGTCATAGATGGAACATATATTTTCTTTCCTAACTTCATAATTCCATCTTCATAATAAAAGTATTTAAATTTTCCATTATTCATAACTTTAATTTTATTTTGAAAATTCTCATCATTACCTTGAGAAATATTTATCTTTTCTAATAAATATGGTCTGGATATAATTTTAAAAATGATTGATGTATTCTCTTAAATATTCTAATAACCATATTTACTAGATCAAAGAACATAGGATCCCTTTCAGTCCCCATTTTTCTCAGAACTCCTTGATCTTTCTTATTCAATGCATCCACAACCTTATTTTTCATCTTTAGGTGGTTTTTTATTGATAAATCATAATACTTTAGTTGATCAAGAAATATCCATTGACTCATATTAATTTATTTATGTGAATGGAATGAATTTTTAACTCTTATGGTCTATTTATATCTCACACTATACACCATTGAGATAATATATCCATATCTTCAATGAAAATACTACTAATAGCAACTCATCATCATGAGTTGGATAGTTCTGTTCATGAGCCTTTAACTACCTTGATACATAGAAAATAACATTATCATTTCATATTAGGACACGACCATGTATCTTTATTGATGCTTCCCTATATATCACAAATATATCATTTTCTGATGGTAGAGTCAAAAATATAGAATTAACCAACATCCTCTTTAATTCTTCAATTTTTTTTGACATTTCTTTGTCCATATGAATTTAACCTCTTTACATGTAATATTTGTTAATAGAATATAAAATCAGGGAAAATTTTGAATAAATCACCAATAGTAACCTACAAACCAATGAAACTATATACCTATGTTATGTTCATTGGTGTAGGAAATTATATAACTATCTTTGTCTTCATAGGATAAACTTTGATTCCATCCTTTGAGACCATATGGCCCTGAATATAAACCTTATGAATCCATAATTAAAACATTTTAAATTTTAAAAATAAAAATTTTCCTCCATGAGTCTCAATAATGATCCACATGTTATTATCATGGACATCATAGATTTCAGAACACACAACGATAAAATCAATAAAGACTATAAAATCATTATCATGATATTATTTGAATACTCTGTTCATTATATCAATAAAAATATATTGTTACTTAGTCAATATAAATGGAATTATTTTAAACTCACAATTTTCATACCTCTTAAAAAATTCACCCTTAGGGACATCTTCCCTTTTCACTCACTATTGATAATAACCTGAAAAAAGGTCAATCTTTGAATAATATTAGGCTCCAGGAAGTTGATCAAATAATTATTTAGTGTGAGGAAGATGATACTTGTTTTTTCCCATAATAGTATTTATTTCCCTATAATCAATGTATTGTCTCATAGATCTATCTTTATTATTAATGAATAGAACATGGGCTCCACATGGTGAAACAGTATGTTGTATAACTCCCATATTAGATAATTCCTCCAATTGTTCCTCCAACTCCACTAATTCCATTGTGGAAATTCTATATAGGGTCATTGATATAGATAATTAATTAGGGATCAAATCAATGGAAAACTGAACATCATACTCTATTGGATGTCCAAGTAATTCCTCAAGAAATACGTTAATTTAGTCCTATATAATAAATACATCATTAATTTTAATCATTCATTTTTCATCCATTGATTGTGCCTCATCTTCTTCCCCAATAATCTCATTCATAAGATATATGGAGGGTGTATCTAGACGTGACATTTCTGATGAAGTATCCAATCTAAAGATAAGTAATTTGACATCTTCATTATGAATGAAAATCATTGTCACTTTGGAATAATGTTTGTCATCATATTTTAAAATTATATCCCCACAGAGGATTATATATATGGCCCCAGCCTCAAACATTACATAATCTTGAGTTAATTGAAGAATTTACATTAATTCACATTGAGGATATTTTATGGTTTAAAGTTTTATATAATTATAAAATAATAATTACATTACAAATCAACTTTTACAAAGTAGTTTATTCTACTCGCTATCCATTTTTTTTCATAATCTATTTTTTTGAAATCAAACATAAATTTTTTTCTTGATAAAAATCATCATAAAAATCATCTTTCATTCTTCCTTTATCTTACTGATCCTTATACCCTGTGGAAAACATTCCAAAAACTATGGGTTGAGCACAAAAAGATCTGTAACGGATATAAAATAAAGAATGAAACTGTTAGTCCCTGAATATTCTAAAATCATGATTTTTTCCCAATATCATAATTTTCACCCATAAAACATAAAACCTTTATATTACCTCATGAAATCATAATATTTTTATAAAACTCATATAAATCATAAATAATAATAGTAACTTGTGGCATCCTGTCATGACCCACCTTCACCAAGATGAGGGAAGGGAAAACAACCTGCCTGACCCTTCCTTCTTCAAGTTGAAGGAAAGATAATGACCCCCTGAGTGCCACCTTCAATAATACCTCATGTGGAAACTAAAACCAAGGGTATATAATCACACATAATATGGAAGTTCTTTCCGTTTTTATGAAACAAGATTTGGAGATAAGATGGTATATCTCAAAAAACACCAAAAGATGAATGTAAAAGTATATCAAAAATCCATTCCCATATGCATGTACCAAAATAAACTGATACAAGTACAAGAAAATTCCAAAGGAAAGTACCAAAAGAAAGAAAAGAAGAAAAGACAACCCCAAATGCAAAGCTAGTAAGGTCCCACATGGTCCTTGATGTACTCTTAGAAACTTGAAAGCAGTTTTATATATGTAGGGTGAGTATATAGGTATACTTAGTAGGGAAACCAAAAGCTCTCATGCACAAGTGGGGAGGAATTCTAATGCCCTATGAGAAAGTAAAGGTAACCAAAACTCCTATAAAGGAAAACTATCCACCCAACCTCACCAAGGCACAATCCTCGAATAACGCAAGTCAAGTCAAGTAATACTAACAGAACATCAATATTTGGGTACCCTGCACCGCTTTCCCACTAGTTATTTAAGACATCCTATGCATCAGAACTCCCCCACAAGTTCCAATGTATTCCCAATATTACCCCAACAACATACTTATGGGCTATCACAACCATGAATCCCACTCACAGACACCTAGGCCACTAAAACCACACACATCCCCACACGTAGACACCCGAGCCACAATAACCACTTCCATGCCTAAAGATACCTGGGCTAGAACAACAACTACCATTCCTGAAGACACTTGGGACTCATCCCAAGGACAGTTGGGAAACAAACCATTACGCTCACACCTGGGTCAAACACCACAACACACCCTTCCCAAAGAGTCATGGGAAATAATGAACCTTAGGTCATCATAGCCTGCCCGAAGAATATTGGGATACCTAGGAGAGGGAGTAGAAAGAAGTTAATAACCATCCAATCATAATAATGTTGGAAAAAACCCTCCCCCACGAATGGGGGTGTTCAGTAGGAAGTTCTCAACTTGGGTGGAGTGCGTATAATAATAAAAAAACTAACCATTTTACATATAGGTAATCAAACACTCATCCCCACCTAAGAGTTCCGAAGCACTACCACCCTCCTTACTATCCCTACATGCACACACATACAACAACCACAACCAGAGCACAAACCATTTTCAGAAAAAATACCCCATTGTACCCATTATAGTTATCATGTTCAATTGATTCCTTTTAAATATTCCTTTACTACTGGGAAACTAATAGGCATAGCCACAAGCCAAGACAACAACTGAAAGAAAAACATCCAAGCAGCAATTTATGCATTCACACTTGGTTCTCTTGTAAATTCAAAACTACAAAAGGGGTCTGTGAGGTACCTATATGTACAAGAACCAAACCAAGACCCAACATATGACCCAACATGGCCTCAAATACACAACCAAAAACTGAACTATAGGATATCCCACCCCTATTAACATCACCACACAAGCATCAAGCAGAACAACCATGCACATTAGCAGAACATAGAAAGGGATTTTCAGATTTAACCACACCATTTTTCAAGTTCTTTATTTCTATTTGGTTAACCATGTTGATCAAACAAGGACTCTTATTCATCTATAATCCATTTTATCGACCAAATTTATGTTATTAACTAGTTTCCATGTTACAGCTATTCAATCACAAGATTATCCAGAAAAATAGAGGTTCATTAGTGTGTAAGAAAGGACCACAAAAAAATATTTTCAGTGGGCATAATACCATTAAATTCACAACATAAAAACAAAGGTAAAATAAATACAAAAACATCATCATCCAAAAAACACCTTCATTCTTTAGAGTCCCTTTATTATCTTTATTAAGGTTTTATTTCAACCACTTATCAAGGGAAACATTATCACACCCACCCCGCAAGATGCACAGTAAAGAGAGAAGAAGGAAATAACCCTACTTTTATGATCAACGATTGATATTTTCTTCACATTCCAAGAACTAGGGATGCATGACTTGCAGAGGAAGAACTCTGAGGACTCCAGGACTGAGAAAGAATGGCTCCAGCATGGGTGCACGATTCATCTTGGAAGGAATTATCTCGGTTAAAAAAGTGAAAATGAAAGGAAAAGAAGAGGGGATCTAAGATTAAGAGGAGGGCAGATCCTAAAATCAGGGGGACAATTTCAAATTACTTAAAATTAGAATAGTGACTCGGCCTCACAGTTGGGTGGTTTTACATGCTGGGATTATTTGGGACTTAATAATTCCCCTCTAAGATAGTGGAGATAATGGCTGTGAGTTAATATATTAACTTTAAATATAGAAAAATATGTAACAAGGGTGAAACTATAAAACATGAAAAAGGTGTGACACTAAGGAAAGAAAAAATGGCACACGTTTTGGTAACTCAAGGGTAACCCGATTCTTGGGAGTTTAAAACATTTTTACTGGATTTAAATGGACTTTAAAGGGGTAATAAAACACTTTTAAATCAAAAGATATGTTACTAGGGAAAAACTGGAAGGTCCTGGAAATACATAGAATGACTCACCATTAGGTGATTCACCGTTGCCCTAGAACCGTCACTCTGGAAATGTCATCCTGGAACAGTCACCCTGGCACCGTCACCCTGGCACTGATGCTGATTGGTGCTACAAAAGACCCATCAGTGCCACCGATTCCTGTCGATGCCACTGACACCCATCAGTTACACAAAGGCCGATCAGTTCCACCGATGCCCATCGGTGCCACCGACACCCATCGGTGCCACCAACGCCTATTGGTGCCACCGACACCCTTTGGTACCACCAACGCCCATAGGTTCCACCGACACCCTTCAATGCCACTAAGTCTGATTGGTGCCATTGAAACCCATCGGGTCCACGGATTCCCATCAGTGCCACTGACACCCATCGGTGCCACCAATTCCCATTGGTGCCACGAATGCCCATCGGTGCCACTGACGTTGATCGATCCCACTGTTCGTTCAACTCAAAACTTGGAAAACTCCTTAATGAGTCAAATATGGTCCCGAGGATACCCCAAACACCAGAATTTGGAAAATTAATGGACCAGGAGGGTCTAGGAAATTACATTAGATACCTTCCAAACCATTCTCTTCCCTGAGAATTTAAGAGTAAACCCAAAGAAAAGGGAGGGCTCTGAACAACCACCTCATAAGATACCTCTCAGGGACAAACCAGTATAGCATTGTTCGAAGTCCGGAACAAACCATGATATATTGAAACAACTATCCCTTATCTATCTCTTGAATCACTACATATACACTACCGCCCTTATCCCCCAACTAACCCCACAAACATTTAATGGTCACACCATCTTGACTTATAGGATAGGGAGTCCCTTCCTCCATGTCAAGATAATATATGCTTTGGGTGGAACTTACTAACACAAATGAGTTTAATCACATCCACCTTAATGCGTCTTGATTAGGGATCAAGTTCTCCCCTCCCCACACTATAGATTTTTCACACACATTCAGAGAATTAGAAAAAAATACCATCTCATAGGTAACAAGGTCAAGCATTACATTACAGCCATGTACCAAAAAAAACAAAAAAAAACTCAAAAATGATCTAGGTACTGGGCACACATATGTGACTCCCTCTCCTAGATACTCTCTTCAAGGCCACCATGCCTCCACAACACACGAACCAAGGGAATGAATCATCCACAAAGAACCTTCTCCTGACGGTCCTCAATTTTCACTGGTCGCTCCATGAACGTTGCATCATCCTCGTTGTCCAACTCTCCCCAGTTGAAGACATGCGAGTCATCGTGTAGAAACCTATGAAGATGGGACACATGGAAGATATTGTGGACCCTTTGTAGAAGAGATGGTAACGCCAGATGATATGAAACTTTACCAACTTGTCGCAACACCTTGAAGGGTCCGATGAACCTAGGAGAAAGCTTACCCCTTCCAAATGTCTACTGCCCTCGCCGAGGGGAGACCTTTAAAATACATGGTCTCCACCCTGAAATCCAAGGGTCTCCTCCTATTATCGGCATATGACTTCTACATGTCCTGATCTGGCTTCATCCTCTCACGTATAAGCTGAACCTTTCCTGTCGTGCACTGCACCACCTTGAGGCCAATAACATCTTTCTCCCCAACCTTAGTTCATAAAACGGGTGAATGACCTAGTCTCCCATACAAGGAAACAAATAGTTCAATGTCAATGGTAGAGTGATAGATATTGTTGTAGGAAAACTATAAGAGAGGAAAGTTTTGTACCCACGATCCTCCAAAGTCTAGAATGCATTCCCGTAACATATCCTCTAATGTATGGATGGTCTTCTCTGTCTGCCCATCCATCTGAGTGTGGAAAGTAGTGCTAAGTCATAGATGGGTGCCAAAATAATGTTGTAATCTCTTCCAGAATAATGACATAAAGAATGTATCCTGATCCAAGATGATGGTAATAGGAACTCCCGGTAGAATCACAACTTCACCCATGTACTTTTGCGCCAAGGCCTCCACTGTGCTTGAATCTTTAATTTCTAAGAAGTGAGTCAATTTATTCAACTGATCCACCACTACTCAGATGGAATCATATCCTCCCTCATCTCTGAGTAGTCATGTGATGAAATCCTTCAAGATATCCTCCCACTTTAAATGAAGAATATCTAAGGGCTACAACAGACCATTGGGAACATGATGTTTTGCCTTCACTTTCTGATACATGAGGAACATTTCCATAAACTCTGCCACATCCCGCTTCACCTAGGCCACCAAAACTGACCCCTCAAGCCCAGATACATCTAGGAAGCACCTGGGTGTGCTGCCAGGGGTGAGTTATGGAACTCACTAAGAACTCTATCATGCATTTCCACTGGGACCAACAGTTTTCCACGAAACACCATCCAGTTCTGACCAGCTTCTGACCATCCATCTAGAAAATTGCCCTGGCTAACAGGATCATTCATCAATTCCTCCTCTAAGGCTCCCCACTGAGGCTCATCTACTTTCCATACCAAATAAGACTACACAATCATCTAAAATAGACAACCTCTACCATCCTATACTCTCATGATCAGATGTAAAGCAGCTAACTCTTCCATTTCCTTCCAAGAAACTAATGAATCCTGAACCACATCCCTATGTGACTTAATGCTCAAGGCATAGGCCTTAACATTCCCTATTCTAGATGTGTATGAGATCTCAAAGTTGTAGTCTAGAAGAAATTCCATCCCTATACACTACTGTAAGTACATGTCTCAATGGGAGAAGACATACCTCAAGCTCTTGTGATCTGTGAAGACCACGAAGTGTTCCCCTATGAGGTAATGACTCCAAAAAATTAGCGCGAACACAAATGATGGAAGATCCAAATATTGGGTGGCATAGTTATGTTTGTGAGGACGTAAATTTCTAGACCCATAAGAGATCACTCCCCGCTACTGCATTAGCACACATCCCAAGCCTAGCCCGAATGTATTATAGATTACTTCAAACATTACCCATTCCTCTGGTAAGCTTAGTACTGGGGCACTGTCCAGTTTCCCTTTCAGATAATAGATATCTTCATGGCACTGATCACTCCATAAGAAGGCCTGGTCTTTCCTAGTCCAGGTTGTCGAAGGTTCCACAACCTAAGAGAAGTCAGGTATGAACCTCTATTAGTAACCTTCCAGTCCCAAGAAACTACAAACCTCTACCACGTTTTTTGGTTATTTCAAAGAAGACATTTCTTAGACCTTCAACGTGTCCACTGCTATTCCCTACTAGGACACCACGTGTCCAAGGAAGTTCACCTCTCATGTCCATAATCTGCACTTTGATAACTTCCCATAGAGTTGGTGGTGTCGGAGGACATCCAAAACTATCCTCATATGCTCGACATGATTATCCTTTTATATTGAGTAGATGAGGATATCATCAATGAACATGACTATGAAATGGTCCAAAAATTTGCAGAAAATGGAGTTCATCAGCCCCATGAATACTGCTAGTGCATTAATAACTCCAAACACCATGACCAAGAACTCAAAGTGCCGATATCTGCACCTAAATGCAGTCTTCAAGATTTCATCCTCCTTCACCCCAACTGGTGATATTCTTACCACATGTCAATCTTAGAGAACCAACCTACTCCCTTCAACTGGTCAAAAAGGTCATCGATCCTTAGAATGTGGAAACATTTCTTGACCGTAACCTGATTTAGCCTTCGGTAGTCTATACACAACCTGAGACCACGATCCTCCTTCTTCTAGAACAAGATTGGAGCACCCAGTGGTGAAGTGTTAAATCGGATAAAACCCTTCTTTATCAGGTCATCAAATAGAATATGAAACTCCCACAACTCAGAAGGTGCCATCTGATAGGGATCCATCGAAATCGGATGGGCACTATGTTGTAAGTATATCCCGAACTCAACATCACATTGAGGGGGGTAGATTCACCACCTCTTTTGGGGTGATTTCTAGGAACTCACTAAATATCGCAAAAACTCCCACTATCTCTGAGTCTTATGATTCCATTGACATCTCGACTAGCATGGAAACAAGGGGATCCACACATCGGATTCCCTCTTGGAAACCCCACTCACCAATGAAAGCTACACACATTCCACCTATATTTGAAAAAACAAACCTTCTACAAAAGAAGTTGATAACAATGTGTATGGAGAATAGCCAGTCGATGCCTTGGATGACATCGTATGGTTGCATTTGCAGCAGAAAGAGACACCCACTAGACTGATATGACCCTTACATCAGTTTTCATTCTCAACAAACATCAAACAGGCTTGTCTGATCTCCAACTGGCGTACTTAGTACCAGGGGTACGGAGAGTCTCTCTACGTCTAGGCCTAGGGAATAGTCTAGAATGGGTGCAATAAAGGAGAGTGAAGCTCTTGAATCAAACCAAGCACATGAAATAGTGATAAACAAACTAATCGTACCTCGAAAGACCTCTGACCCTGATGAAAGTGCTACCCTGGCAGTGTGAAACTGCCCACGCCTAGCTCGTCTACCTATTGGTTGTCTACCGCCTCCTTGACCAGACCTTGGTTTAGGTCCCTAAGGAGTGACCTGAGGTCAGCCTCCTATGACACCGTCTGCCCTCGGTGGACTTGGGGCTTACTGCCCCTACTATTGCTGCTGTTGAAAAGGAATAACTGGAAACTGATAATGGTGAGGTGGGCACTAACCCTGTCCACTTCCAATATACTACACTCGGTTCAGGTACTAATTCCAAATATGAAAATGGCTTCCATAGATTGAGAACCATGGTCATAGCCTCACAGAGAAAGGGTGAGGGCCAGGAGATCTAAACTAGAACTACTAGGGCATGCTCCCCACTGACCAAAACCTAGAAGCACCTGATGCTGGAGGCCTACTTCTAAAGACTATCCCCTTCAACGAACTCAACTAGATCCCAGAACGTGGCACACCTCCTATCGTGTGCATCAACTCCACAACATCTACCTTCTTCTAAACCTCCAAGTACGTCGATAGAGTGAAGTTAGTAACAATGTATTGCAGGGATGGTTGGAGTGCATCCTCTAAGCACCTTTCTTGAGATTCCTCATCTAGGAAGAGGTCTGAAAAAAATGAAGGAGATCTATGAACATGATCCCCAATTCCCTCACTGTCATAATCCCTTACTGGAGGGAGAGTAACTCTTGCCTTTTTTCGGCCTTCATCGTAGAAGAAAGGAATTATACCTAGAACTCCTTCTCGAAGTCAGTCTACAAAACCTCAGTCTCCATCCTCTCTCCAAGATAGAGAATCCCCCATAGACGCGTACCTCCACACATTTGGATTACCTTTAGAGGAACCCAATACTATGCTGAAGTCCAGATCAAAATGAATGTTATCACAATCTCCTCAATCCAGCTCTCCATATCCATGTCCGAAATGCCACCCTCATACTTTCTGAGGATCTACCATTGAAAGAAATGAAGTGTCTTATGCCACTAGTCATCATCCTCCTCTTAGTTAGTCCTCCTCTAATCATCCATATCAGCCTTCTAGGCCTCTATTTCCCATAATACTCGTGAACGTCATCTGGGTGCCATAACTTCAAGGTAAATAAGGAATGCCTATGCCCCAATAGTGTAGAAGAATTCTTTTAGATTTTTATTAAACCTTTTATTTATTTTAACCTAAAAAAACTCCCACAACACACATGAACACAAGTCATTTTGATGAATGTACCTTCCCTAGGGTCTCTACCCTATAATTAGTGTTGCCTTACTTGGTCATTCGATAGGTCCAGAGTCCTTACATAAGATCATGGGGGATTAAAATCCCATGTCCTAACCGGTCTTCCCTGGACTATTTCATGCACTAAGATGTCTTAACACTGTTTCCCTACCATCCCATTCAATACTCACTATGCCTAACCCTGAGATCCATTATATCTCTCAACCATCACCTCTGATACCATTATTTCATGACCCGACTTCACCAAGATGAGGTAAGGGACAACAACCTACCAGACCCTTCCTTCTTCAAGTTGGAGGAGATACAATGACCCCCCAAGTCCAGCCTTTAATAGGCCCCAGAGTGGGGACTAGAACCAATGTTATAGAATCACACGTAACATGGATGGAATTAACATTTTTATGGAACAATATTGAAAGATAAAATGGTTGATCTCAAGGAAATCCAAAATAAGAAAGTAAAAGTAAAGCCAAAATCCATTCCCATATGCATGATCCAAAATAAATTGATACAATTACAAGAGAACTCCCATGGAATATACCAAAATAAATAAAAGTAGAAAAGAAAACCATCGAAGCCCGAGCTAGTAAGGTCCCACATGGCCCTTGTATTCCTCCTATAAACATGAAATCAGTTTTATATATATAGGGTGAGTACACATATATACTTAGTAGGGAAACCTAAATCTCTCGTGTACAAGTGGGGAGGAAATCTAATTCCTCGTGAGAAATTAGAGGTAACCAAAAAACCCATAAAGGAAAACTATTCACCCAACCTCACCAAGGACCACTCCCATAATAACTCATGTTAGGTAAAGTAATAGTAATAACACATCGATATTTGGGTACCCTGCACTGCTTTCCCATTGGGTTTTTAGGATATCCTATGCATCAGACCTCCCCCGCAAGTTCTAATGCAGTCCCTCTACATCCCCAACAACAACCATATGGGATATCACAACCACATATCCCGCCTACAGACACCTGGGCCACCACAACCTCACACGTCTCCGCCCACGGACACCTGGGCCTCAGCAACCACAACCACGCCTGAAGACACCTAGGCTAGAACAAAAACTGCAACACCCAATGAAACTTTGGCCTCATCTCGAGGAAAATTGGGAAAAAAACCTACTAGCTCACACTAGGGTCAACCACTACAACACACCCTTACCAAAGAGTCTTGGGCCATAATTAACCTTAGGCCCTCACATCCTACCTAGTGAATCTTGGGATACCTAGGAGAGGGAGAAGAAAAGAGACAATAACCAGCCACTCATATTAATGTTGGGAGAAACCCTCCCCCATAAATGGGGGGTGTTCGACACGAAGTGCTCAACATGGGTGGGGTGTGTATAAGAATCACAAAAAATAGAACATTTTAAAAATAGGTAATCAAACACTCATCCCAAAATAAGGGTTTTGAAGAACAACCACCCTCATTACTATCCCTACATGCACACACACACAACATCCACAACTTGAGCACAACCCATTTCTGGAAAACAAATCCCCCATTTTACCCATTCGAATTATCATGTTCAAGTTATTCAATTTAAATATTACTTCACTATTGGGAAAATAATAGGAAAAACCACAATCCAAGATAAAAACTGAAGGAAAACAACCAAGAATAAGTTTAAGCATTCACATCTAGTTCTCTTGTAAAGTCACAACAAAAAAAGGGGTCCATGAGATCCCTCTAAATAATGGAACTAAAACAAGCCCCAACATATGACCCCACACGACCTCAAATCCACAACCAACAACTAAAAAAAAGAGATCCCATCCCCATCCACATCACCCAACAAGAATCAAGAAGAAAAACCATGCACATTAACAGAACAGAGAAAGGGATTTTTCAGATTTAACCACACCATTTATCAAGTTACTTAATTTATTTGGTTAACTAGGGTGATTACACATAGATTCTTATTTACTGGGAATCCATTTTATTAAACAACATTACATGATTAACAAATTTACATGTTAAAACCATTCAATCACAAGACTATCCAGAAAAATAGAGTTTCATTAGTGTGCATGAAATGACCATGAATGACCACTATTTTAAGTGGGAATAAGCCCATACAATTGACAACATAAAAATTAAGATAAAAGAAATAAAACAAAAACATCATCAAGCACACCCCTTTATTCTTTAGAGTATATTTATTATCTTCTTTATGGTTTGGTGTCATCCACGCCCTAAAAGAAACATTATCACACCCACCCCACAAGATGCACAGTATGGAGAGATAATGGAAATACCCCTACTTAGATGATCAACAATAGATGTTTTATCTGTACGCTAAGAACTTGGGATGTGATACTTATAGAGGAAGAGCACTAAGGATTCCAAGGCTGAGCGAGAAGGGCTCCAGCATGGGTTCATGATTCGTCTCAAAAGGAAGTCTCCAGGTGCACTAAGATAAAATGAAAGGAAAAGAATAGAGGATATCATCTTAAGAGGATGTTAGATCCTAAAATAAGGGAGTCGATTTTGAAGTACTTAAAAGTTTGATCTGGACTTGACCATGCAGTTGGGTGGTTTCACACATTGGGATTATTTGGGATTTAATAATTCTACTTAGAGACAGTGGATATAATGGCCATGGGTTAATATTTTTCCTTTAAATAGAGAAAAATGTGTAACATGGGATAAATTGTAAAACACGACAAAGGTGTGACACCGAGGAAAGAAAAAAAGGCGCATGTTTTGGTAACTCAAGGGTCGCTCGACTCTTGGGGTTTTAAAAGATCATTTATTGGATTTAAATGTCTTTTAAAGGGGTAATAAAACACTTCTACATCAAAAGCTATGTTACTGGGGAAAAACTGGATGGTCCTGGAAAAATTGTGAATGACTCACCTTTAGGTGAGTCACCATTACCTTAGAACCGTCGCCCTAGCACCGTCGTGCTGACACCGTCGTCCTTGCACCATCACCCTATCACTGTCGCCCTGGCACTAATGCCGATTGGTACTATAGAAGACCCATCAGGGACATTGATAACCATCGGTGCCACCGATAACCATCAGTGCCACTGAAACCCATCACTACCACCGAGGCCCATCAGCGCCACCTAGACCCATCAGAGTCACTGAGGCTGATCGGTGCCACCAAAGCCCATCGGTGCCACCGATGATCATTGGTGTCACTGATGCCCATTGGTGCCACCGATTCCCATCAGTGACACTGATTCCCTTCGGTGCCGCTGAGGTCGATTGGTGCCACCGACGCCCATTGGTGCCACTGACGCCCATCAGTGCTACCAACGCTAATCAGTGCCACTGTTTGTTCATCCTAAAACTTGGAAAACTCTTTAATGATTCACAGATGGTCCCTATGGTACCTCAAACACTAGAATTTGGAAATGTAATGGACTAGGAGGGTGTGGGAAATTACACATCCATATCATTCTAACATTGTAAATTCCACAACTACATAGGGAGTAACCCTCATGGATAAATTTGGAATACCCATCTTAGTATATTCCCAAAATTTCTTAGGAGAAACCCTACCATTTAACTCCATCTCATTACCTATTTCATTGGATATCTATCATGGGATCACCCTCCTTTATTTTATCACAGAACCACCTATATACATAAGCAATTACCAATAACCATAACATATTCATAACACATAAAATATAAATTATATAAAAATAACATTTTCAATTTGAAATCACAAGATACCACTTCAAGATATTGATATAATCAAACCATTATTAAAACCATTTTCAATTCCAAAATACCTAAAAAGATAATATGGTATTTATTTTTCTTTTAAAAACATTTTATCTTGTAGAGGAAGCCAAATATCAAATAATGGTCATGATTGAAGAAAAACCATTGTCACTATATACGTTAGAAAACATTCCATTTTTCATTTTGTAAAACTCCTAATATAAAAAAGATTCATTTTGAAGATATTTGGATGAAATTAAATTTCAAAGGGGTTTATTATACACTTTATAAAATGAAGGTGGTGTATAATATTAAAATATGCTTCAATGAAAGGAGATTTCAATGATGTCCCTTACCATGATTCCGAATCATCACGTTCAATATTTATATTCTTGAATAAAAAAATTAGGTTAATTTCGAATTTATTGAATTTTTTTTTCATGTTTATTTTTCATTTTATATCACTTATTACCATGTTATAAAAATTACATAATTATTTAAGTTCATATAGAATGTTTTGTCAATATTCGGTACTTGAGTAAAAAATGAAGTTGTTATGATGTCAATACTACATGTGTTCATTAAGTACATCATCTATAGAATAGAATTAATTACATAATAATAAATTTTATACATAAATTATAGTTTTAAATAAAAACATTTATTTAGGGTATGAAAAATGAATAATGTTATATTCATGCAGATGGTAGACCATACGTATGCATGAGTAAAGTTTCAATTTCCCATTAATAATTATTGAAATAAGGTAATTATTATTTTATATTTATAGAATTATAATAATAGAATTAAAATCATAATAATAATTTAAATATACTTATATATATATATCATACAAGTGATGTGGTGAATAAAAATGATTCACATCGCTTCGTGGAGGTGATAGTTCACATGTATGCATGAACAACATTATCATTTTGATGTGAATGGAAATTAAGAAAATAATTTATATATTATTCTATTATACTAATAATAATGTCCTGGAAACAATATAAAACCATTAATTCTATAATTATTAATAGTCTTAAGAGACAGTTATGGAAGAAAATTATATCAGTTTGTGGAGGTGAAACTTCACACATACACATGAACGATTAATTGATTTCCCATTTAATTGATGTGGAGATGGATTTAGGTGATTATATTAACAGAATAAAATATCAGTATGTTGAGGATACTAGATTTATTATTTCATAATGGGTGATGAATATTTGAATGTAGTGTAAGTCGAAATAAAATAGATACTCTTAAATAAAAATATTACCGTTCCTTCAGATGATCACTTGTTTTACACCTTATCACCTTTAAGAAGGGTGTTATGCCTAATATATGGCCTCTAGAATGTGTTGAAATATTCTAGGAAGGGGTTTGGGTTGAGATTTAAGGAATCTAAAGGTTTTTGAAGTGTGAGTAATAGATATGAATGAGTTTCTTTTTTATAGGAGAGGGGAGGGGCACCCTTGGAATTATTAAAATATTTAGATAAACATAAATTCAATTTCAATTCCAAATGGGTAAAAATTAATTTATTTAAAATATTGGATCATTATGGGAAGAAATATAATCATAAAATAAAAATTATTCGTGTTTTAGTATTTTTTAGTCCATATATTTTTTTTATCCGGTTTTAACTCTTACCATTTGATCAATTAATTTATAATTATTGGTTTAAAATAATTACCAAATCATCCCAAACATCAAATTAATTAGTAATTAATGATATTAATTGAGTTATCTCAACTTTTTGGCAGATTAATATATTTTTTTAAATTTCATATCATTTAATTAAATATTTTTTATTTTAAAATATGAATTATGTCAATTTTGAAACTATTTGTTACATGAATTTTTAAAAATATCATAACACTTTGATTAATTGAAAAACACTACATTAAATAAATCCTAATATTTCATATTCATTAATAAAATTCGTTAATGAAATAAAATATTTCAAATTATATTTATTTTAATATTATTTACATCATTTATTTTATTCTTTCTTTAACAAATCTATTACTGCAACATCTTTGTGTCATAATTAAATTTATTTTTTAATTCCTAAAAATAATAAATAAATTACCATGTTTTATAGAATATTATTATATTTATAAGGACTATTAATAGTGGAATATATCACTTACATAAACCTACCTTAAATTTTTTTTAGTATGAAAATATATATTTATGACATATTGGCCTTTACTTTAAATTAAATGTTATATATATCATAATCACACCTAAGCGCCTTCCAAAGGTCTCAATTTTGGACCAAGGATGGTAATGGTTGATAGTAAATAATAAAATAAGATTAATAAAAGTTTTAGGGTAATTTTATAATTTTATAATATTAATTTTACTTTTAATTACCCTATTTATTTTTAACTATGGTTAATAAAATACAAAAGTTACTATTCACACAAAATTAATTTGATCCCATTGGAGAACATTTTTCATACTGAGTTCAAGAATTTTTTTCTTCATTTTTTTAAATTTAAATTCACATAAGTGGTTAAATTAGGTTCATTTCTAATCCCATTGACAGATTGAGAAAATGAGTTTTTTAGGTAAAATGTTCAAAAGCTCACATAGTTTTTCAATTTAATTATAATTTAAAAAAGTATCCAATAAAATAAATTGTATCAAATAATAAAAAATTCATGTAGTTATACATTAAAACCATGTAAAAGGATAATCTAAAAACATAAATAAATAATAATAAAATGTAGTTTTGAATTAAAATGTAGTATTTTTCACTATTCATTAAAATGTGAAAATTATCCGAAAAATACCAAAAAATTATCCATACTAAATTTTTATGTCTTGAAACCAAATAATATGTTTATTTTTTGAAATATATCATATAAATGTTAAAAGAACAACTATATTTAAAAAGGGTTTCCCGTCAAAATGTGTTAAAAATGCCATTTTTTGAAAAATAATCCATTTATTCATAAAATTGATTTTCTTCTTATAAAATGTCTAGAAAACATAAAAGATGAATTTTAAACATCATATTTGTTTTATATTGAATAAATATAATCCAACAAGAGTGATTTTATTATTTTATAAACACAATTATTCACCCTTAAATTGATTTTTCGTAAAAACACATCCTTTATATTCAATTGGGTTTTATTATCATTTAAAATTAATTTTCATACTAATGAGTTATTATATAAACATGTGTAAACCCTATTTTCATAATTTAGTTAATATATTTTATTTCTACCAATCTAACAGCTATGCAGTAACTACAACATAAAATAATAATGTTAATAATATATTATTTTTCGATATAACTTAGTCTTGTGTGAAATGTCAGATTTCAGAGAAACAAATTAATGTGTGTCAGGTATGCTATCAGTCATAGTATCCATTTTAAAGTAAAATTAATATCTAATTAATAATTTCAAAAAAATATGAAAAATTCTTATTCTATAATTACCTTGGAAGTTACATCCTTACCAATTTTGGAAAATGCGTCCTCGTAATTTTAAATTTGGGCTCGGTAACTAAGGTTTCACTTTTCAAAAAATCTTTATTGCAATCCCACATTGGAAACAATATTAACAAAACTTACACTTTAAAACAAATAAAGTGAAGTACAAAGGTCTCCTGAGATAACACAAAGAAGGATTCCATGTAGGAAAACGTGGAAGTGGAAGAAAAAGTAACCATCATGTTCTGATGGAGAGTGATAGAAAACATGCATAGGATAATGTAAACAATCAGAAAACCACAAAATTGTGATGTGTTATATGGTGTTTTATTTCTTAGTAGAAAAAATAAATGGAATTTTTTTATTATAAGATTTTTTTTCATTGATCTATAGAATTATTTTACTACATAAAATAAGAACATAAGGAAATATACTTACTTGAGAAGTAGAGTTTCATCCTTTAATAAAATTCCACCATAAAATTATATGTTTCTCCAAATGATGAGTATTTAGGATGATTTGTTTTCATTCCTAAAACACAAGAATAAACTTCTAGAGAATCACACAATACACAAATTATTTACTATCTATTAATCCTATCTTGAAACATTAACCAAAACCAAAAAGATAGGATAAAATAATATATTTCCCCAAATATAATAAACATTAAAATAATATTGGCTACTTTTAATCTCTAAAATTAAAATGTAAAACTCAAATTATAACATAGATCATTAAAGAAATAACTTTCCTTCAAATTGATCAAATAATACAAACTAATATTGAAACCCAAAATTCAGAGGGATTTGGTCAAATAGTCTCCCAGGATAAGTTTTGAAATTTATATATAAATAACATAATTAACTCTTAATGCCTCATACAAAAAAAGTAATTTTCTAGTCACATATTCTCCATGATAGGTTAATCATTTCCATAAATAACCAAATTACCCATAATATAGAAATTAAAAATCATATATTCTTCTAAAATATAATTAAACCATTAATACTATAATAAATTACAATAGTATTCTATTTACCTTAATCATATAAAGTTCCTATGATAGTGAACGTATTCCAAAATAACATTTATCACTTAATCCCCAAATCATTTTCCAATACCTTAGATATCCATTTGATAAAAGATAAGTTAAAAAAATGAACTTCTTATTATTTCATTAACAATTTATCTAAAAAGAAAAAATATTACTAAACATAGAATTCATGTAGGTGAGTGGTTTGAGAAAAATCCTTATTGCACTTTGGTTGTGGGTTCGATTCCTACAGCCTCTTCCAACAGAACAGATTTGTACCCTTCCTGTGGGTTGTCCTGGATAAAAATATATAATTCTTAAAACTCTTATAACATTACCAAAAAGGAGATAAAATCCTCAAAAATAACCAGAACATATTATAAACTCAATGGTTATCTCCTCACTTTCATTTTGCATCCCAAAATGTAATATCCCATAATTAAATCAAAATAAATATCATATAGCCCATAATTATTATTCATACCTTTATAATTATGTAAATACCAGAAAATATAATTCTTAATCAAATAATATTTTCACATAACAAACTTCAGGGTTACACATACCAAAAAAAGCCTTCCAAAGTTAACCCATCATCAAAAGAGTATTTATACTTTTATACATTTTATCATCTATAGATCATACATAACCCACAAATCCCTTATATATAGAATTCATAATAATTAATAATTATTCATGTTACCTTAACAATATTTTTCCATATTATTCCTTAATACTAATTTCATACAAACCAAAACATGAATCTTGTCCTAAGATTCAATAATGTCCAAACATGAGTCAAAAAAACAATCCAGACCTTTCGTATGTCATTTTTAGTTTCTTCATATTCAATTAAAATGAAATTAGGTATTTCTAAACATATATTTTTATGGTCCTCCTGATCCCATTCCTAAACCTTCTTTTTAGGAAATCTATGTTAATAATGACTATACTATCCACATTTAAAACATTCAACTGATAACTCAGTAAACAATTCCTTCCCATTCCTGGAGTCAACTGAACGCTTCCTTTTCCCTTGGATGGTTATTGCATTATGACCTTAATTTCCACATATTTAACACCATCCCAAACCATTAAAACATTTTCCTAAGTGTTTCAATCCACATCCTTGAAACACATGTTTATGAATATGCTTACCTTTATGATCATTATTACCTGAAATAACAAATTTATTTATTTCTCTCATTAGGATGCATCAAAAAAATCACCAAGGTTTAAGTGGCTAATAATGTTTCTTGATAGTTGGTTTAGAATAACCACAAGATATATTGTTTCAAATTCTATTTCATTTGGTTTCTTATTAAAGGAACCACCATATTTTCCTTCACATCCATTATTTCTTTAGCGCCTACGGGATCCAACCATTTACTAAAACCAAAAAGGTTAGTGTGAGTACATCAATAAAATCATCTTATACTATCTTATGAGGAAGATAAAGAATACGATATAATTATTCTTGTTATCTAAATCTCATTCAATTTATCTAAAATCACTATGAATATTTCTATTATGCTAACCATTGTGGTTATATATAACTTGTAACTTATGATTTAATATCACCCTAACAAATAATGTTCTCTAAACCAAAATATGATACCAAATATGATGCCCTAACCCTAAACAATACCTAATATTGATTTATGTTAAAATTCTAAATTCATTCAAATTGAGTATCTTTTCTGTTTTAGAGTTTTATAGAATTAGGCTATAATAATTACATAATGATTCAACTATTAAAAAATATTAAATTATACTCAATATCTTTTTTAAAAATCTAAAACATTTTAAAATAAAACATCAACTCTTTTTCGTGATAAAATTTTTCATAACATTCATATTTCCTTTTTTTCATTCCCCTTACCAATCCTTATACCCTATGGAAAACATTTCAAAAACTTGGGATGAGCAAAAAATGACCAGTAAGGGATATAATATAATGAATGAAATCGTTATTCCATGAATATTTTAAACTCATGAAAATATTTTCAAAAAAATCATAACTTTCACCCATAAAACATAAACCCTTTATCATACATCATGAAATCTTAAGATTCAGGTAAAACTCAAAGAAATCATAAATCAGAAAGGTAATTTGTGGCATACATATCATTAAAACATTGTTGTATTCATAAATAAATAGTGGGTAACCAATATGGATACATTTAGAATATCCATTGAAAAATATTACCTAAATTTCGTATGATAAACCCTAATGTTTAACTCTGTCTCATTACCCAATGCATTGGAGAGAAATCATGGGATCACCCACCCTCAGTTTATCAAGAAACCACTTGTATACATAAGCAGTTCCCAATAACCATAACATAATCATACCACATAAAACATGCATAAAGGAAAAATAACACTTCCACATTGAAATCACACGACATCATTTAAAGATATTGAAAAAATCAAATAATTATTAAAACCATTTTAAATACCAAAAGAACTAAAATGGAATATGGTATTTATTTTTCTTTAATTTTTTTTGTCTTGTAGAGGAATCCATATATCAAATAATGGTAATAGTGGAAGAAAAGTTATTGTCTCTATATATGTTATTTTTTTTTCATTTAGAAAAATTATTCATATAAACAAATTCATTTTGAAGACCTTTAAATTAAATTCAAATTCAAATGGGATGATATACATTGTATAAAATGAAGGTGGTGTATAACATTAAAATATGCCTCAATGAAAGGATATTGAGATGAAATCCCTTACCTTGAGTTTGACTCATCATGTACAATATTTATACTCCTAAATAATAAACTTAGGTTAATTTATACTTGCTTGAGAACTTTATTCAAGTTTATTATTCCTTTTATATCACTTATAACCATGTTATAAAAATTTAAAAATTATTTATGTTCATATGATATGTTTTGTCGATATTCAGCACTTGATTTGAAAGTGAAATTATTATGATTCCAGTAGTCCATGTGTTCATTAATTCCATAATCTACAAAAAAACATTAATGTAATAATAAACACTTTTAAAAATCAATTATACATTTAAGTTAAACCATTTATTTATGGTATGAAAAATGATTAACGTTATAATCATGGAGACGTTAGACCATATGTACACATGAGTAACGTTTCCATTTTCAATTGATCATTATGGAAACTAGGTAATGATTATTTTATATTTATAGAATGATACTAATATAATTAAAATCAGAATAATCATTTTCATATACTTATATATATATCAAAAAATTGATGTGGTGAACAAAAACGATTCACCTCACTTCTTGGAGGTGATAGTTCACACATACGCGAAGACGATATTATCATTTTTTTATCATTTAAAGTACAAATATAAATGATATATTATTATCTTATAATAATAAATATGTCATTAAAATCATATAAAAACATTAATTCCATCATTATGAATAGTTTTTAGTGGCGGTTATGGAAAAAAATTATATCGGTTTATGGAGGTGATAGTTCACACATATGGAAGAATGATTAATTCCATTCCCATTTAATGGAATTGGACATGGATTTAGGTGATGATATTAAAAAAAATAAAATCTCAATATATTTAGTTTTTGGTATTTATTATTTAATCATGGGGTAATAATATTTGAAGGCAATGGAAAAAGAAATAAAATCAAAACAATTAAAATAAAAACATTACCTTTCCATCAGATAATCACATTTCATAACACCTTAACACCTCTAAGAATGGTTTTATAACTAATATAAGGCCCCATGAGTGTGTGGAGGGATTATATGAAGCAGTATGGTTAGATATTTGTTGAACCAAAATGTTTTGTAATTGTTATTTATAGAGATGAATGGATTCCTTTTTATAGGAGACGAGTGGTGCAACCTTAGAATTATTAAAAGCATTAAATGCATATTAATTCAATTTATATTCCATGTGGTTAAAAAATAATTTATTTAGAATATATGATGATTATAGGTTGAAATATAATCACAAAAGGAAAATTATACAGGTTTTAGTATTTTTTTAATATTTATATTTTTAACCCCTTTACCTCTTAACATTTTATCATGTAATTTACACTAAGAGGGTTAAAATAGTTATAAAAGAATAACAACCATCCAATTAATGATTAATTAATGAAATTTTAATATGTATCTGAAATTTTTATCCAAATTTTACATTTTTAAAAATTTTATATCATTTAATTAAATATTTTATATTTTAAAATATGAATTATGTCAATTTTGATAAGATTCAATACACGACTTTTTAAAAATATCTTTAAAACATGATTACTTAGAAAAATATATATTTAATAAATACTAAAATTTCATATACATCAATAAAATTCAGGGATGTCATCAAATATTTCAAATTATATTTATTTTAATATCATTAATATCATTTATTTGATTCTTTATTTAATAAATCTATTACTGCATCATCTTTGTGTCATAATTAAATTTATTTATTTAATTACAAAAAATTATAAATAAATTAGCTTGTTGTAGGTAATATTTTTATATTTATAAAAATTTTAATAGTTGAATAAATCACTTACATAACCCCTTATTAAAATTTTGATAGTAAGAAGAGACATATTTGCCTTTAGTTTGAATTAAATGTCTTAAATGTCATCTTCACACCAAAGTGGCTTCCAAAATATTGGCCCAATGTTGGTAATTGTCAATAATAACTCATAAAATAAGATTAGGACAATTTTTAGGGTAATTTTATAATATTATAATATTAATTTAACATTTAATTACCCTATTTAACTTTAACTGTGGTAAATAAGATACTAATGTTACTATTCCCAAAAAAATATTTTGATCATATTGGTCCAAATTTTCATACTATGTACAAAAATTTATGTTGTATTTTTAAAAAATGATTCATAAAAGTGGTTAAATTAGGATTAATGATAATCCCATTTATAGATCCCTAAAACAGGTTTTTTAAGTAAAACGTTCAAAAGTTCACATAATTTCTATATTTAATTGTATTTTGAAAAAGCACCCAATGAACTAAATTGGAATAACTGATAAAAAATTCATGTTGTTAAACATTAAAACCCTGAAAAAGATAATCTAAAAATATAAATAAATTATAAGGAAAACTAATTTTGAATTAAAATGCAGCATTTTTCACTATTTATTAATATGTGAAAGTTATCATAAAAATACCAAGAATTTATCCAAACAAAATTTTGATTTCCCAAATCCTAATAAGATGTTTATTTTTTCAAATATTTAAAATAAAATTTAAAAATCTATATTTAAAAAAGGTTCTCCATCCAAAGGTGGTAAAATATTTTTTTTGGAAAATACTTCTTTTATTCATAAAACTTAACTTCTTTTTATATCTTGTATAGAAAACATATTAGATGAATTTTAATCATCATATTTAATTTATATTTAAAAAACATAATCCAATAAGAGTGATTTTTTTTATATAAACACAATGATTCACACTTAAATAGTTTTTCATAAAAGCACATCCTTTATATTCAATTGGTTTTTATTTTCATTTCTAATTAATTTTCTAACTAATGAATCATTATATAAACATGTGTACACACTATTTTAATAATTTAGTTAATATATTTCATTCCATCTATTATAATGGCTATTTTATAAATACAACTTAAAATAATTATATTAGTAATACATTATTTTTCAGTATAACTAAGTCTTATATGCAACGTAAAATTTACAATAAACCCATTATTGTGTGTCGGGTAAGCTATCAGACATAACATCATTTATAAAGTAAAATAACTATCTAATTCCTAATTATTAAAAAAATTAAAATGTTTTATTCAATAATTACTTGGGATGTTACATCCTTCCCCCATTTTGGAAAATATATCCTCTTAATTTTAAATTTGGGCTCAATAACTAAGGATTATAATTTCAAAATACATTTATTGAAATTCCACATTGGAAAAAAGATTAAAAAACCACCACTTTAAAAGAAATAAAGTGAAGTAAAAATGTCACCTGAGATAAGACATAATAGGATTCTATGTAGTAAAACATGGATATGGAAGAAAAAATAACAATCATGTTTATATGGAGAGTTATAGAAAACATGATCTGGATAATGTTAAAAATCATAAAACCAAAAACCTATGACAGGTTAAATGGTCTATGATTTCATCATAGGAAAATTAAATGGAAAATGTTTTTGTTTTAATACAATTTTCATTGAGCATTTTAATTTTTTACTACTTAGAATAAAAACATAAGGAAATACAATTACTTAAAAAGTAGAGTTTCATCCTTTAATAAAATTCAACGAAAAAACTCAAATTTTTCTCCAAATAATGAGTATTTTAGAATAATTTTTTTCCATGCATGAAATAATAGAATCAACTTTAGAGAATTACAAAGTCCAAAAAATATTAACTATCTATTCATCCTGTCTTGAAACATTAACCCAAACCCAAATGTTTGGATGAAATAAAATAATTCCTGAAATATAATAAACTTTAAAAGAATAATGACTACTTTTAATCTCAAAAATTCAAAAGTAATACCTAATGTCTAAAAAATACCATTCAAAAAATAAAATTCTTTAAAATTACTCAAACAATCTAAACTATGATTGAAACCCAAAATTCAGAAGGATTGTATCTCATTGTCTTCCAAGATAAGTTATAACATTTATCTCCCAACAACATAATTAACTCTTAATGCGTCATACCAAAAATTAGTTTTCCTAATCACATATTCTCCATGATTGGTTAATCATTTCCATAAATAACTTAATTCCCCATAAGTCTATAATTAAAATTCATACAATTTTATAAAATATAATTCAACCATTACTTCTATAATAAATTCCTATAATATTCTATTTACCTTAATCATATAAAGTTCCGAAAATAGTGAATGTCATCCAAAATAAGATTTATCACTTAATCACCAAATAAATTTTATATACCAAGGATATACATTTGATAAAACATAATTTACAAAAATTAAAATTTTCTTATTTCATTAAATTTTTAACTAAAAAGAAAAAGTATTATTAACCAGGGAGTTTAGGTAGTCCAGTGGTAGATGATAAATCCTTATCATACTTTAGTTATGGGTTTGATTACTATAGCCTTGTTAAATGCGATGGTTTGTCACCCTTTATATGAGTTATCCTTTTTCAAAAACTATATAATTATTATAAATCTTATAACATTCCCAAAATTAGATAAAATCCTCAAAAATATCCAAAACATATTTTAACCTCAAAGGTTATCCCATACCATTCATTTTTAATCCTAAAATGTAATATCACATAATTACCTCAAAATAATGATAATATAACCCCTAAAGGTTATTCATACCTTTATAATTATGTTTATACAATAAAAGATAATCCTTACTCGAATAACATTTTCACATAACAAACATAAGGGTTACACACACTATAATATGTCTTTCAAAGTAATCCCATCGTCAAAAGGGCATTAATACTTTTAAACATTTCATCATCCATAGATTTAACATAACTATGGAATCCCTTATATGTGGACTTCTTAATCATTCAAAATTCATCATGTTCCCTTAACCATAATTTTCATCTTATTTTTTAATACATCATTCCTACTAATAAAAACTGGAATCCCTTACTAAGATTAAATAATGTCAAAACATGAGTCAAGAAAATAATCTATACATTTCATATATCATTTTAATTTTAATAATCTTCAATTAGAATGTAATTAATAATTTATAACTATATATTTGTATGGTCCTACTAATCCCATCCCAAAACAATCTTTGTAGGAAATATGTTTTCATAATGACCATATTTTCCACATTTAAAACAATCAATTGATAACTTGGAAAGTGCTTATTTCTCTTTCATGTAGTAAAATGAAATTTTCCTTTTACCTTGTATGGTTATTACTTTATGCCCTTAATTTACACATCTATTACACCTTCCTATCCTATGAAAACATTTTCCTAGGTGTTTCTATCCACATCCTTGACACATATTTTGATGAATATGCTTACCTTTATAATCATTATTACCTAAACTACCATATTGATTCATCTATCTCATATACGATGCATCCAAAAAATCACCATGGTTCAAGTGGTTAACAATTACTCTAGATAGTTGGGTTAGAATAACCATGCAATTTCTCATTTTAGATCCAAATTTAATCGGTTTCTTATTTTAAGAACCACCACATTTCCCTTCATATCCATTGTTAATTTAGTGCCTACTAGATATAGCCATTTACTAAAACCAAAAAGGTTTGTGTGAGTATATCAATAAAATCATCATATACAATCTTATGATGAAGATAAACACTAATATACACTTATTAATGTTATCAAAAACTCATTAAATTTAGTTAAAATAACTATGACTCTTTCTATTATGATAATAATTGTGGTTATATATAACTTATAAATTATGCTTAAATATCTCCCTAACCTCTAAAGTTATCTAAACCATCCTATGAAACCAACTATAAGTCCCCATATTTAAACGTTACATAACCTTAAGTCAAGTCAAGAATATACATTCATCCACATTGAGGATCTTTTTAGGTTTAAAGTTTTAGAGAACTAGACCATAACAATTACATAACAACTCAACTATTACAATGTAGTCCAGTATACTCACTATCTATTTTTTATTAATATATATTTTTTAAAATAAAACATTAATTATTTTTATTAATAAAAATATTCATAAAATTTATATTTCCTTCTTCCTTTCTCTTACCAATCCTTATACCCTATGGAAAACATTTCAAAAACATGGGATGAGAAAAAAAAGCTCACTAAGGGATATAAAATGAGGAATTAAACCGTTAGTCCATGAATATTTTAAACACATTAATTTTTTTAAAGAAAATCATACTTTTCACAAATAAAATATAAAACCATTATATTACCTCATTAAATCATAATATTACCATAAAACTTATAGAAATCATAAGACATAAAGGCAACTTGTGGAATCTATATCATTCTGACATTGTAGCTATCATATCTACAAAGGGAGTATCCATCATGGTTATATTTGGAATAGCTATCATAGTATATTCCCTAAATCTCTTAGGATAAAAAATAATTTTTAACTCAGTATAATTACCCAATTCATTGGAGATATATCATGGGATCATCTGACCTTGTTTTATCATAGAACCACTCATATAAATAAGAAATTCCCAAGAACCATAACATAATCATATATCATAAAACATGAATAAAGGAAAATTAAAAATTTCACATTTTAATAAAAATATTTTGTTTTATGTAGTTGATATAATAAAACCATTATTAAAATCATTTTCAATACCAAAATACCTAAAAATGTAATTTGGTTCATTTTATTTCAAAAATATTTTGTCTTGTAGAGGAATCCAAATATTAAATAATAGTCACAGTGGTGAAAAATTTGTTGGCACAGTATATGTTAAAAAACATTCCTTTTTTCATTTAGTAAAATTATTAATATAAAATTATTCTTTTTGAAGAAAATTAAATGAATTAAAATTCAAAGGGTTTGATTATACCCCGTATTAAACAAAGGTGGTGTATAACATCAATATACGCCTCGATGAAAGGAGATTGAGACAAAGTCCCTTACCTTGAGACTGAATCATCACATACAATATTTATATTCCTGAATAATAAACATAGGTTAACTATTACTTATTTGATAATTTTTTTCAAGTTTATTTGTCCTTTTATATAACTTATTACCATGTTTTTAAAATTACATAATTATTTAAGTTTATATCGTATTTTTTGTTGATATTCGGTACTTGAGTTGAAAGTGAACTTGTTATGATGTCAATATTCCTAGTGTTCATTAAGTCCATCATCTAAATAATAACATTCATGACATGATAATAACTTTTATACATCAATTATTCTTCAAAATAAATCCAATTATTTATGGTATGAAAAATGAATAATTTTATATTCATGGAGATGATAGACTGTATGTACGCATGAGTAACGTTTCCATTTTCCATTGATCATTATGAAAATAAGGTAATTATTATTTTATCTTTATATAATGATAATAATATAATAAAAATCATAAAAATCATTTAAATATACTTATATATATCATATAAGTGACGTGGTGAATAAAAACAGTTCATATAACTTCATGGTGGTGATAGTTCACACGTACGTACGAATGATGTTATCATTTTTATGTGCATGGTAAATAATAAAATAATTGAAATATTTTTATCTTAAAATTATAAATATGTCATTAAAATCATATTCAAACAATAATTCAATCATTATTACTAGTATTGAGAGACGGTTTTGGAAAACGAATTATATTAGTTCGTAAAGGTGATAGTTCACACGTATGCACAAGAGATCAATGCTGGTGGCTCGTTTTAGAGGTCGTTGTCCCTCGGTCGATGCCTTTGACCGTTTTGTCATCAGAACATGGGGTCTTCAAAATTGAGCGGTGGTGGGTTTGATCGACTAGTGTTAATTGATGATTCGCTTCGCAACAAAAGGAGGATTTGGTCATCGCCTGGTCCAGCGCTCCGTGAGTGTTTGATGGGTGCAGGTTTTTCCTCCTACAATGGTCATTCGATTTCAACATGAATCGCGATCCGCCTTCAGCCGTAGTCTAGGTTAGTTTTCCTGATTTGCCTCTTCCTTTCCAGAATACCTCTATCATATGTATTCTTGGGAATTTTATTGGATGGTATCTATGTTCTAATTATTGCACCTCTTCGGTCTGTCACCCCATTTTCCCCCACTCTTGTATTGAGGTCGATGTTTCGAAACCCCCAACCGAGTGGCTGTGGATTTCGGTTGGAGAAGAACTGCGATGGAAGCAGCATGTGGTATTTAATTATTGTCCCGCATTTTGTGAGGGATGTAGTAAGATCAGACACGTGGCTCTAGGATGTCGCCGCGTGAATCATGACAGGTCTTAGAAGGTGCTGGTGGTTCTAGTGGTGGAAGATCAGTTGCGCGCTAGTGTGGATTTGGGTGAGCATGTGGTGGCACACAAGGAGGTTCCAGGAGTGATGGCGCTGGTTGGGATCCATAATTCTCTTGTTGCAAAGGGTAGTTCCTTGGAGGAGATAAAGAAGTGGACTTCCCTGAGTTCTGTGAGGGTTGTAAAGTTTGGGCAACACAAGGAGGCAGGCCTGAGGGTTGCTGATGTTTTTGGTAGGTTACTGCAAGATTTGGGTGTTAAGGGAGATGGTGTGGAGACGTCCTTAGTAGTGGATACGGGGAATCCTCCAGTCTCACCCATCCTGTCTGAGGAAGGTGAGGGAAGTGAGGTTCAAGGTCCTGGGGGTTCTCCTAGGAGAGGCTAGGTGGACATGAATAATCAACTGCAATTCAGGGGTCGTGGATATGAAGAATCCACAGGATCAACCTTGGTTCGAGGGAAATCATTCTTGTCTGCTGCAACATCTTCCAGTGGACAAGAAAAGTTTGAAAATGTGAATATATTGAGGCCGTTAGATCCTAACACCCTCGGGGATACTCATATGGAGGCTGGGTCTGGGGGGAAGGAAAATTTCATGAAGAAGAAGGCAGATCAGGAGCATCCATATTATAACCCGAAGCTTCGCAATGAAGGCACACAGTTAATGCTGGGGAACTGTTTTGTTGGATTGGAAGTTCTTGAACCTCTTTTGTCTCTGAAGGATGATTCTTCAGGTGATGACAACTATAGTATCCCTTCAACGGATAGCATAGACCTATGTAAAGGAAAAGGCCCTCATAGCCCTTGGCAGAAGAAGGTTAAAAAAGTCGCTAGAGATTCAGGGAAATGTATTGTTGTACAGGGAAAAATACCAAGGGTTGCAAGGATTATTCTCACCTTCCAAAACAAATGGAGACTAGGTCAGCCAAGAAGGGAAAGAACAAAGTAAGCACAACCCTTCAGGAAGGGGAAATAGAAGAAAAAAATAGGCATACAAGTGACAAAGAAGAAGAGAATGGAGAGTGCTTGAACTTATCTTGCACTCCAAGCAAGAAATGATTGAGCAAGCCATACATCCCAATGTTTCAAAAGAGGAGCTCAACAAAATTTATGAATGAAGTCTTCAAGTTGATTCCACAGAGGAGCAAGAAGTGTGGTTAGATAAACAAGATATAATTCTGGCCTGAGGGTTCAATCAATATAAAGTCAATTCAGAGGAATTTATTCAGACTATGGAGAGGATGATTACCCACCTTGAAGTGGTTATCAGAGAGGATCCTGACCTCCAGGTTGGTATGCTACACTGGGAGCTCTACAGAGCAGCTGAGTCAAGAAATATTATCCTTGTGTTTAACCATTTTGTAATATCTTTCAGCACATAGTGATATCCTGGTTGTGTACTCTGGTTTTTCTATTTCCCTAAAAATGGCATAATAATATGTAATTTAATTTGGAGGAGGAGGAGTTCCTTTTTATAGGAGAGGGGAGGGGCACCCATGGGATTATTAAAAGTATTAGAAAAATAAAATTCAATTTTTATTCCAAATGAGTCCAAAATCATTTATTTATAATATAGTATTATTATATGTCCTAATATTATAATCCAACGAAAATTATACATGTTTTATTGTTTTTATTAATCCTTGTTGTTTTAACCCCTTTTAACTCTTACCATTTTATCAAGTAATTTACACTTAGAGGGTTTAAATAATTATCAAATCTTGTCAAACACCCAATTAATGAGTCATTAATGAAATTTATAGATTTATAAATGTTTTTTGGTATAATATTTTTGTTTTATAAATTTTATATCATCTAATTAAATATTTTATATTTTAAAATTTGAATTATGTAAAATTTGACACTATTGATTATATAAATTTTTAAAAATATCATAAAACTTGATTTCTTCGAAATAAATACATTGAATCAATAATAAAATGACATATTAATCCATAAAATTCGTGGATGGAATAAAATATTTCAAATAAGATTTATTTTAATATTATTAATATAATTTATTGAATTCTTTCTTTAATAAATCTATTACCGCATCATCTTTGTGTCACAATTAAATGTAATTATTTAATTACTAAAAATTATAAATAAATTAACATGTTGTAGGTAATATTTTTTGAATTATAAATACTATTCATATATTAATATATCACTTACATAAACCCATACTAAAAGTGTTTTAGTAAGAAGAGACATATTTATGACATATTTTCCTTAACTTTAAATTAAATATTTTAAATGTCATAATCACACCCAAATAGCTTCAAAAGGTCACAATTTCGATCCAAGTTTGGTAATAGTAGATAATAACTCATATAATATTATTAGGACAAGTTTTAGGGTAATTTTTAATATTATAATATCAATTTTACCTTTAATTAACTTATTTAACTTGAACCGTGGTAAATAAAATACTAAAGTCACTATTCCCCAAAAAAAATTTTGATCTTATTATAAAACATTTTTCTAACTAATTAAAACAATGTTTGTATGTTTTTGAAAATTAAATTTTAAAAATTGGTTAAATTTGGCTTACCACTAATCCCGTTGATGGATCGAGAAAATGGGGTTTTTAAGTAAAACATTCAAAAGTTCACATAGTTTATCTATTTAATTTTAATTTGAAAAAGAAACCAATTAAATACATTGTATTAAATAATAAAAATTTAACATAATTATACCTTGAAACCATGTAAAATTAAAATCTAAAAATCTAAATAAATTAGATGAAAATGAGTTTTGAATTAAAATGCAGTATTTGTCACTATTCATTAATAAGTGAAAGTTATTAGAAAAATACAAAATTTTTATCCAAACTAAATTTGTATGTACCACTTCCAAATAAGAATTTTATTTTTTAAAATAGAAAATATAAAATTAACAAAAACTATATTTAAAAATGGTTCACTACCAAAAGGCGGTAAAAATGCCTTTTTTTTTGAAAATACTCCTTTTATTCATAAAATTGAATTTATTTTTTTATCATGTATGTAAAAAAAATTATATGAATTTTAAACTTCATATTATGTTTATATTTAATTAATATAATCCAATATGAGAGATTTTATTATTTTATATACATAATTATTCACACATAAATAGTTTTTCATAAAAACAGATTCTTTATATTCAATTGGTTTTTATTTTCATTTCTAATTAATTTGCAAACAAATGAATCATTATATAAACATGCTTAAACCCTATTTTTATAATTTAGTTAATATCATTCATTCTCACCATTCTAATATCTATGTGATGACTACAACTTAAAATAATAATATTAATAATATATTATTTTTCGTTTTAACTCAGTCTTCTATGCAATATAATATTTCAGAGAAACCTATTATTGCATGTGAGGTACGCTTTTATCCATAACATCCTTTTTAAAGTATATTTACTATCTTATTAATAATTATAAAAAAAATATTAAAAATTATTATCCTATAATTAACCAGGGTATTACATTATACTAATATCAACCATAGACATTATAATAAATTCAGAAAATATAACATATTTTGGTGTCATAATGGGATCTTCTTGAAATGTAATTATTATAATGATATTTTCACTAGGAATTTTGACTCATAAATTCATTTTTGTAGTGTCCATGAAATATATAATTTTCATGGGAAACCTAATAGATATAAAAGAGTAAAAGTATCCAAAATCAAATAAATAATCTGATAAATTTGTGGATATGATTAGTGTACCTACCACTACATCGTTAGGAATGTTAACATCAGTTGTAGTGATCACATAAACTTTGAATTATTCCCTTATCCTCTTCTATGTAAGTTTCCATAATGAAATTAATATTGTTTTGAATAATTACCAATTTATTTACCATGAAAGAACTATATTAAAGGTTTTTATTTCTTCCCCATGAAATCCTTCAGCAGATAGCTCTTATCTCTAAACTTGTAACAAACTCCTATTCCCTTCAAAAATTTAACAAGACATATCTTTTCAAAAGTTTGATAATAATGAAATTGATTTATTGTATAATTCTTCTTTAGAGAACTCCTTATTTTTGGTGTTCATAAGTCTAATTATTTTTTGGATTTCCCTCAATCATATTGGATTTTGAGAATTCCTTCTCCGTTTTGATGGGACATAATAATATTTCATTATTTGATGAAATCTTTTAAGAAACCCAGGACCTTTAGATGTATGGATTAATAAATAAAAAAAATGATTAATATTTTTTTTTCCAAATTTGGCATGTAATCCATAACATAACTACATAATATTTTAATGGTATCCTCATACTATGCAATATTTTCTTCTTCTTTTTTCGTTAAGTCGAATAAATTTCTCTTCATTTTAGTTCATTTTTCAACAGTGAAACATTTTCCAAATAAATTTTCTTTAAAATAACTCCATTACCTATTTTATATTTATTATTTCTCATTAGTATTTTGGATCAAAAGAAACCATTGATCAAAATAAACTCTGAGATTATCTTCTGTAATTATAACATTTTCTTGTTTATCACATTGAAAATCTACAAATATACTTTCAAGGGACTTATTCCATTTCGTAGATACCACTATTTTAGTATTCCCACTAAATGATGGACACTTATGTCACATGAAACAATTTCAATATAGGTGTATCAAGCTATGAAACATCCTATTGCTCCATATTTGAATGGTGATTAGTGAAAACCAAGGTCAGCTATCCTAATATGGTTATGATATGATCGTTTACAATACCATCTATACTAGATTTTAGCATAAAGATATCTCTACATTATCCATGAGTGTTGATTACATTATTTATACTATGAACCATTTTTAAACAATATAATATACATAATTAGTTCATGACATTATGAATTTTAAATCATAATATGTAATTCTAAATCTAGTGTAACACTAAACATAAATTAAATTTTTATGTATTGTTATATATAGAATCATGAACCTATTTCATTTATTAATTTCATTGAATCATAAAAATATTGTTATATCATTCATAATTGTTTGTTTTTTTATCAAGTTGACATGAACTAGTTTCCCAGTTCATGTCCAAGAAATTTATTAAATAAAAAGGCATACATGGCAATCTCGAGGTGTAATGAGCTTACACCCTCTAAAAGTTAATGAAACCAAAAAAACATACATTGAAAACCAAGGAGAATGAAATTTCAGACCTGCTACAAGTATGTCAAGGAATCATGAGAAAGGCAGGCAGTTCTGTATCTTGTTGAAGACAGCAGAACCCACATGCCAAGGAGTAGCAACCGAGCATGATCCAGGGCCCCAAGGTGAAGAACCACTAGCAGGGGCTTCAGAAGAGGTGGGATTCCTACGGCAGATGATGCAGGGGGGCCTCCAGGTGCTGAAACCCGCCGGAACATCCAGTATGAGATGCCAAACACCAAAAGCAGGCAGGGACAGCAGCATAGGCTTACAAAGCAGGTGGATAGCAGCAGACATCAGAACTAGAATACAACATCATAGGGTTCAAGGAAATAAAAACTAAGGATTCAGCCAGCAGCATTCTAAGAGCGTGCAAACAGAAAGGCTGCAGCTGGAGCAGTCTAGAAGAGAGATCCATCCCGACTTTATGCAAAAAAATGTCAATTACTAAATAATATTCTCCTGAAGTGTCAAAACAGATGTACAAAAAGGCCCATTTCCATACACTGGGTTATGATCGAGTCAATCCCAGTGCACCCTTTAAGAAGTTATTACCCCTATGTACAACTGTTCCAGAGACACATCCAACTGCAGTATGTAGACATAGTTCTAATAGATTATAAAACCACATACTCTCTTCCTCACTAATTATTTTTTTATATTCTCCTACAATTAGACATATCCTCAATGTTTTTAATAATGTTGTGTTCTTTAATATATGTTTCACTAAATATTATTCCCATGGATTCTTTTAAACATACTTTTAAAACAACTATAACACCCCCAACACCAATAAGGTGTCTACTTTATTACATTTTCATAGATAAAAGGGATTTAATCCTAAAGGAATGACCAGATTAGTAGTCTTGGAGAGCCATATACATATGTGATTATAATTTTACATTGGGAATAAAACCTAATACATAACGAAATAAAATTATTTTCATCCTTGAAACTTATTTATAGAATTATTCATAACATCCATGGTAATGGGAAACATATAAGGGTGAGATCAAATTTCCTATAAGGGTTATGTATAATAAAAATATCATGATTAAATAAGGCATAATCAATATGGAACCATAATTAATTGAAAACACATGTCATTTAATCAATAAATTGTGAATGAAATGAATCGTTGGATAACATAAATGAAATAATATTATGGATAATAATTATAATAACTAAATTATCAATGAAGAAAATTCATAATATTGGGCGTCATGATCTTAGTCATCATGATATTTATACCATCACGACCTTATGCTAAGATAGTTAAAAAATGTGGGTAAAGACCCATTTAATTTGGAAAACTATTAATCTCATGATACGTATCGATGAATCAAGGGGAAATATAATTATGGTCCATACACATAACCACAATTCTATTTCATTCCTCATATATTCAATGATTAATTTAATTCATGAATATTATGCCTTATTAACAATTCTTGTATTGAGTAAAGAATAAAGATAATCAGTATTTTTGAAGTCAATAAAAAAAATTGTAGAGTAAAACACCGTATTTAAAACTGGTAAATGGTTTAGGAAATAATAAAATCTATGATCGAAATAATATGGATATTTTAGTGAAATTTAATGTCAAATGATCTCAAAAAAGTGAATTTTTCAAGATAAATGTTACAACCACAACATTTAATTAAAGTTAACATTCAATTCTTCTGAAAATAGGTTTCAATTTAAAATAAGGACTTTTAGAAAATTAAAGTGAAATATTAAAATAATTGTACATTAAATTGTTTTATTTAAAAAAATGATTTTTTTTAGAAGAATATATGAATCATAATACAATAATGGTGGAAGGGAAATCCATTAATGCCATATATGTTAAAAAAAACCCTTTTAATTTTTTTTGTAAAAAGGGATGAAATGAATTTTTTTATAAAATAATATAAATATTCTTTTCATACCTTTTTAAAATTCATGGAAAAATTAAATTTCACAATAAATCATTTTAGTTAATAAAAAGTAAATTTGAAAATCACTTTTGAAAAATATGAATATGGAATAAAAATATATACCTAATCAAAAGGAGAAATAAGAACTACATATCTTTTAAACATTTATCCTGAATGTATAACATGAATTTAATAATTAATCATTATTAATAAATATATATTAATTTATATACCTAAAAGGGGAATTATATACCCCACAAAAAAAGAAAATAGGTGTATAATACCAGAATATGCCTCAATGAAATTAAATTTAGATAATTCCCATTACATCACGGTTCCCTTTAAGGGAACATGATTTAACCAACTATATAACAGTTTTAAACACTTTTTTAATTTATAAAATAACTATATTAATATTTATAATATCATATATGATCCACTTATAACATATTATCACCCGTTCATTAATAATATTTCATTGTTACCCATGTTTTGGGTGTTAACTTTTTCGTTTTCTCTTTCATGTTCTGAAATGGAAGATCTAATTGTTTTTCATTAGAAATAATTACACAAAACAAAAAATAATAATGATTTTATAAATAATATATTTATTCATTAGATACATTTTTAAAATCATTATTGAAATTTGGATATAGAAAATGAATCACATTGCTTTGTGGAGACGGTATGTCAAACATACACACAAGTGACATTATTACTTCATTATTGTGTGAATGGGTAAGTAAGTGGATGATATATTAATTTTATTGAATCAATATCACTCCATATGTATCCTATGTAACCATTATTCTCTTCATTATGACTATCAATGTCATAAGATGATGGAAAAAATTACATCAGTTCGTGTGGATGTAGTCTTCCATACGCACAAGTGATGGTTTTGTTTCCCATTTGATAGAGAATGAGAAAGATAAAAATTATTAAGTAAACATTATAAAATATCAATTTATGGGATATATTAGTGTTATTATATTTTAATTTTTGATTCAAAATATATTCAGGTAAAATAAGAAGTCAAAAAGAATGGGTTTACTGAAGATGATCACCTTATCTATGAAAAAACTCATTTTGATATCTTATTGATGACCCTAGGGTGGATATTTTGGGACATAAGATAGATCCAAGAAATTTATGAGGATGTTTGGGAGGGATTGTTTTTAGTTTTTGGTTAAGATAAATAGCCTAAGATATGTGAATAAGTGTGGGTAGGATGTGACATTTTATAATTGAGGTGAGCGACACACATGTATTTCTTCAATTTTTCCCATAATTACAATTATTTTTCTTAGAAAAAGGATAAAAACTGTATTACTATATACCATTATATGATACATGTTAAACATATTTCAATAAAATTAAAAATAGACAATATGTTAGGTCATTTTTACCCATATCTTTATAGTTTAATCCCATAGTAAATTGGTTTTAACCTTAAACATGGCAATTATTTTTACTATTTTTAATATTCCTTATGGAAAGAAGTTAAGTTAAAAAATTTAACTGATTTTATTTATCCTAATTCCATATATTTAATAAATTTTATCACATTCAATTCATATAATTCATATAATTTAATTTAAAATTATCCCGTAATCACGATGAAAAGTAACTTTCCAAAGAATTTTTTTCTTTAAGTATAAAAATGTTCTATATAAAAATTAAAAATATAATCGATTCAAAATAATTAATTTGATAAATAATAATATAATTGATATAATTTTACTTTAAAACAATTTTAAAAACAAAATGGAACTTTATAAAAACATAAAATGAAAATATAGTTTTCAATACAAATGAATAGTTTTAACTATTAATTGGAAAATAAAACTTTTTTGAAAAATACAAAAAATTATCCTTAATATAATTTTAATACGATGATTTAAAATTCAATTTAATTTCTTAAATATATTTTCTAAAATTTGTGAAAATTAATTCAATTAATTTCTCACTAAAATTAATAAAAAATATTTTTAACGAAAAAATATTTTTTTGAAGAATAAAATGACTTTAAAAATAACCGAGTGTCTTTTTCATTAGAAATAATAAATAATTTATTATTGAATATGAACTTTATATAAATTTCATAATGTGGTTATTCTTATTCATACCAATCAATCTAGTGACTATGTTCTAATGGTCATATTTAGATAATGATATTTCAAGGTTCTTTTAGTCTCAATTTTGTGGGTTATATATGCTATCAAACATATTATTAATTTAAAAAATTAGTATATCAAATTCTTACATCCAAAAAAATACATCATCTATATTTTCATGAATATTACATTTTAAACAAATTAAGGTTGTTCTTCTTTATTATATCAACATGTTATTAGTTTTCTTCATCCATTATATGATTTGTCTAAAGTACCATTACCGGTAGAGTCATTTGGTTCCCCATCACTCTCTCTCCAGTGTCAATATTTTGAATATTATTTTAATAATAATATATATCAGGTTACAATTCTATTTTTTTTCAAAGGTGAAAACTTTTTTTGGGCATGGCATGTAGTTATTTAACACTAATATATAGAACACATCCTGTATTTTAGAGAAACATAGTGGAATTTCAAATCGGTATTCCATAGCTCAAAATAATTCAAATATTTTAAAAGGTATATTGTACATGGGTTCAATATACATTTCTTATAAAATTTTATAACAACCTTATAAGTAGATAATTCTAATAAAACATGATCCCCCACTTGTAATTCCAGATCATTCCTTCGGTTATCGATATAACAATTTTCATGATTTGAGACGATTTAACAAGAGTTTTAATATTACTTTACTTTATCATTGTCTCCTCAAAATGTTTTGAGACTAGAAGCTTACATTCCCCAAATTTACCCCATCATATTGGAGTATAACATCTCTTACCATATAATGCTTTATATAGGACTATTTGAATACTTAAATCGATGATATTATTATAAGAAAACTATTACAAAGGTAAATAATGATCCAAAATACATTAAATGTCAAGTTAGTTTGACCTAAACATATCTTATAATGTTTTAATAGTCCATTTAGACTATCCGGATGTTTGTGGGTGATACAAAATGCTCAAATGAAGCTAATTATCTAGAAAATTCTGATGAATTTTACAGAAATTCAATGAAAATAATGGATCATGATTAAACAAAATTGATATAGGTGTACCATGAATTCTTATAAAAACATTAATATAGAATCGTATAAGGTTTTAATGAAGTAAATATTCATTTATAGTAATGAAATGTGCTAATTTGGTTTGGCGATCAATAATAACCCATATTGAATCCTTATTTATGGGATTATTTTTTAATCAAATGACTAAGTCCATAATAATGTCATCCCATTTCCATCTAGGAATAGTTATAGGGTTCGTGAATATTCTAGGATAATGTATTTCATTCTTATATATCAAAAAACCAAGAATCTTTATACATAGTAAGTAATTTATCACTTCATATTATCCTACCTATAATGTTCCCCCAAGTACCTATACATCTTGGTACTATTAGTATGTATAGAGAAATTTGATATATGACCATTATAAAAAAATTACAACTTTAGATCAAGTATAGATAAGATATATAATATATTTCCATATTTTAGAATTCCATGTTCACAAATGATGTCTACCAATTTTCCATCATTCATATATTTAATTTTCTTCTGGAAATTCTCATGTTCATATTGATAACATTTTATCTTTTCTAATAAAGAAGGTTTTTAAGTGATTTGAAAATGTAGTGACTTCTCCACTTCCTTAATAATACTATTATACATATTTAATTTATCTATTTAAAAAAGATTCCTACCAATCCTCATTATGGTTGTAACTCTTGGATCTTTCCTTCTCAATTAATATTCTACAATATTTTCCTTCCCTGGGTGGTAGTGTATTGAAAAATCATAATATTTGAGAATATTTTTCCATCTATTTTTTCTCATATTGAGTTCTTTAGATGAAAATATTTATTTTAGGATCTTTTGGTATTTTTATATCTCACACACTTCAACATATAGATAGTTTCTCCATATCTTTATAAAAATATTAGGGTTTCAAACTCAAGATCATGAGTTAGATATGTCTATTCATGAATCTTTAACTTCATTGATGTAGAGGAAATAAATTTATAACTCTACATAAATACATAACCAAGTCCCCTCTTCAATGAATAACTCTATATCACAAATAGATCATTTAATGATGGTAAATTAAAAACAATAACATTGACTAATATCCTCTTCATTTATTCAGAACATTATTCCCATTATTTTTACATACAAACTCAACTCATTTATGTGTAATCATGGTTGATTTGTTAGAAAATTGAGTAAATTTTTGAAGGAATCACCAATAGTAACCTTTCAAATGAATGAAATTATGCACCTCAATTATGTTAATTGGGTAATTTCATTATTTGTATGCCTTTGATTTCATAGGATCAACTAAGACTAGATCCTTGAAGAAAATATGGTTAAGAAAAGAAAACGTTTGAATCCATAATTTAAACATACTAAAATTTTCATATACCTGTTTTCCTATATGGTTTTAAAGAATAATAAACATGTGATTATCATGGTTGTAATTTCTTTTATAATAAATCATGTTATCTCCAATAAATACCACAAAAAAGTTTTGAAGATAATCCATGAATAATCGACTAACTAGATCCATAAAAATAGAGGGTGAATTTTTCAAGACAAATTGAATTGCTGTAAAATCATAATGTTCATACCTCATATGAAATGTTTTAATTGGGATATATTCCATATTCATTAACAATTTATGATACCATTAAAAATGTTCAATCATTGAAAAATACTGTATTCTATGAATTTGTTCGAATAAGGTATCATTGAGAGGTAGGGGATGCTTATTATTTATTGTAATAGAACTGATTTCACTATATTGAATGAAATGCCTCATTGATCCCTATATCTTACTAATGAAATAACAAGGTATATCCAAGGTGAAAAAATAGGGAATATAAATCTCTTATCATAAAAATCCACCAACTACTTCTTCAACTCCATTAATTTCATAGTGTCAAATCTATAGGAATTTATTGATATAGGTTGTGAATTAGAGATTAAATCAATGGAAAACTGAAATTTATTCTCTCGTGCTTGTAAATGTAATTACTTTGGAAATACATCATTGTATTCCTATAAAATAGGTACATCTTCAATTTGAAGATTAATATTTTCATCCATAGATTGGGCCTACTCTTCTTACCCTGGATTCGAAGGAGATATTAGGGGTGGATCTAGACTTAGCCCAGATGATGGAATATCTACTATAAATATAATAAAGTTCACTTCTTCATTATGATTCATAATTTTTTTCTAATTGAAATAAACTTTCACATCCGATTTTGAAAAATTTTCATACCTAATATTTTATCAATGATAACCACAATTATGTTAATAAATTCATCAAATAGAGTATATTTATGTGTCATAATTGGGAACTTCCTGATGTACTTATTTTAGATATATTTCCACTAAGAGTTTATATTGATAACTCCCGTCATAATGTGATATGGAAATATTTAATTTTCGGGATAAACACAAAAAATATAAAACATTGTGATGATTAAAAATCAAATAAACCATTATCTAAATTTGAGACCATAATTTAGGTACATGCCACTATATCATTCCAAACTTCAACCCCAACTATAGGGATCACATAAGCATGGCCTTCTACCCTTATCCTCTTCTAAGGTAGGTTTCCTTGATTCTTGGGACATTAGTTTGAATAATTTATCATTTATTTAGAGTTAAAGTAGATTGTTGGTGATTATTTATTCCCATGAAATTCATTCACCATATGAACCTTATCTCTGTACTTGTAATAAACTCTTACTCCCTTTAAGAATTTTTAAGGATGATTCCTTAAAAAATATTCATAATACATAAATTTATTCATTCTCATCTTCTTATTTGTTGTGTTCCCTTTGAAGAATTGTATTAATCCATCCAAATAGATGATCAATATTTAATTCTAAATAAATTATGTAATCTGTATTAGAATTAAATAATCATGTAAAGGTATCTTCATGTTACAAAAAAATTTATTCTTCCTATTTAAATTAAGATGAGTAACTTTATATTCATTACAATTAATTACTCACGAGGAAAATAATTTCTGAAGAATATTTATTAAAAAGCTCTAAATTACATGTGTTCTATTTCTTCTTCCTTCCTATTATTATAGATCAAGGGCCACCATTGATCATCACACATTTAATACTATATATTGCATCTATAACCTTATCCTTTTCATTACATCCATACACCCAAAATTTATTTCCATGGGACATAATCCATTTCTCATATACCATTGGATTTATAGTCCCACCAAATTATGGATTCCTCTACCACATGTAATGATCCAAAACAGGTCTATAATGCTATAGAAAATCGTGGTGCTGAATATGTTTAAGGTTATTATTCATAACCTGGGTCAACTACCCTAATATGTACATGATCTTCTCATTTCCAATACCATATATTTTGGTTTTCACAACAAGAATATCGCTACATTTCCATCATAATTGATAACATTATTTCCTCTATACAACATTTCTAAATAATAACATATATCAAATTAGTACATAACATTATGAATTTTATTTAATAAAATTTATTTCAATATCTTGTGTGATACTTAACAAAAAATAAAAATTCATGCATTGTGAATATCAGAATCATAGAATTTCTTTCTTTGGAACTATATTTAAATCATATAAATATTATAATATCATTCATAATGGTTGGTAAAGAAAATGTGAATTATCTAAATCATGTACCCTTAGAGTTTTAATCTAGGTGTGTAGTAAAACCCATTTATTTTGCACCCAGTGATGATCGAGTAAAGCCCAATGCACCATTTTTTAATGTTATTACCCCTAGGTACAACTATACCAAGGCCACATCTAATTTTATTATATATACATAGATGCAGTTTCTCAGAAAACCATATAATACATTCTTTAAAAAACCTTTTATGATGTTTTACTACAATTAGAAATATCCTAAAAGTTTTTTATATGGTTATGTTTGTTAATCTATATTAAAATAAATATAGTTCATATGATTTTTAATAAAATTTATCTGATACCAACTATAAGAACCCCAACTCACACAACCTAGAGTTGGTGTCTACATTATTACATTGTAATTGATAAAATGGATTTAATTCTGAAGGACCAACCAATTTAGTAGTCTTGTAAAGATAGATACATACAAGATTCCTATTTCACAGTAGTAATAAAACATAATACATAAGAAAAGATAATGATCAACATCATTGAAAATAATTTAAATTATTATTCTTCATATCTTGGGGAAAATGAAAATAAAGTGAGCTCAAATGATTATTTAGGGTTATGTATATTATATGATATCATGAGTAAAAAAGAAATAATCAATATGGAAAGGTGAATAACTATAAACACTTTACGTTTAATCAATAGAATATTAAGGATGTGAATCCATGGATAATATCAATGAAATAATCTCATGGTTAATAATAATAATAATAACTAAATTCTCAAAGAAATAAATGTATAATAATAGATATCATGATATTATACATCATGATATCTGTACCACCAAGGCCCTGATCCAAGATAGTTTAAAACTATGGGTAAAGAACCATTTAATTTTTTCAAATGGTTTGTCTCATGAGACCTTTCAAATCATCGAGGTGATATATAATTTTAGGTCCCTCTCATAACATCAAGTCCATTTCATTCCTCATATATTAAATGACCAATTTAATTCAAGGATAATATGCCATATCAACTATTTCAAAATTGTGTAATGAATACAAATTATTAATATTTCTCCTTCTAATCAAATACATCTCAGAATAAAACACAGTTTGTAAAAATGATATATGGTTTACATATCCATGATGCAAAAAATGTGGATATTTAAGATAAATGTTATATCCAATGACCCTAATAAATATAATGTTTAAAGTAAAGTCAAGGACTATAAAAATTATTAATAGCTGACATTCAATTCATCAGAAATATAGGTTTCCGTATAAAATAAGGACTCTTGAAATGTAAGGGTTTAGATCCCTGTAGTCCATCCCTTTGTGTATTCTTGAGGATCATAGTTCATAGAGGAGGTTTTGGAGTGAGTCAGGAGGGTTTTGGATGCTAAAATATAGATTCTAGGAGAATAAATTATGTGTAAGGGGATCTTAAATCATGTATGTATAGTAGAAATCTTGTTATGGATGGTTCACAAGGTTTTTCATGATGTGTAAATATTCATGTTTGAAAGGTTCAAGGTGACACATATTTTAGTGAAACTTGAAACTTGACATTTTTTTGATATATAATCATTTCACACCATGTAAATACCCTATGAATTACATCTTTAAAGAGGATCATCCTCTCAGGTGTTTCTCAAAACCTACCCTTGTTTCTCGATTCCCAATGGCTAGTGGTTCCTACCTTCGGTGTTTTGAGATTACTTCAACGGGGATAAATCCATGGCTTCCTATCTTCCATCAACGGTGATCCAATGTGATTTCTACCTCCATTTATTGTGATTTATTCTCATTCAGTATCATTTCCCCTCATATATTCATTCCATTTTATGGATGATCTTATCCTATGTTTCTAATGGGACATTCTTGGTTGTTGTTAATGTGGTTGTTCCATGGAATCCTGGAATGGTGTAATATTCTTGTGGGAGAGGTGATGAGGATCTACAATGTTCGTTAGTTATCATGTGAAGAACATTGACACCATTAAGGTTATGGATTTGTTTCATCTCTTATTTTATTTATGTGAAATAATATATTAAGCAAGGTTTATAACTTTTGATGATAATAGAATTAACCTTTTTATTATTCAACCAGATTAAAGAAATTGGTTACGATTGCATGTTTACAATTTTGTTTCATTGTACCATGATATCAGTTTTACTTATCATTTAGTAGATAGTGTTATATATATGGTATTATTTGTTATAATATTCCAATTCATGTAATACCATGTTTAAAAATGATAAATAAATATAATCCATAATAATTTTATAATATTTTAGCTTAAGAATAATTAACGGAGAGGAATGTTGTGATATGGTGCTTATTGTAAATTGATGATGACCAAATTGATGTAGGTTTGAAAGTTTAATTGAATTGGTTCTTCCTTGAGATAATTAAATTTATTAATGAAGATAATTCATGGTAGTTTATAATGATAATAACACAAGAAATTTTGAAAGATAATGGTATTAAATATAGAGATAATGTTTATCTTTTTATAGCTTGTTATAGGTTGATGCCTTATATTCCCCATATTTAGAACTTATGAATAATGAATCATTTAATTAAATATGGAATAAGAAATGATTGTGTGATAAAGATAATTTTTATGGCCTTATTTTCTTTTTTATTTATATGGACGAGTTTCTTATTTTGGTGCTGTGAGAGATCATTTTCAGGTGAAGGTAAAATGCCTTCTTTTAGGGACTAGATTTCACTGTTTATTATTTTCAACTAATCCATTTGTGATGTGATCTAGACAAAAGAATTGTGATATGGACTAGGGAGGCCTAAATGTGATGATATACTAGGATAGCTAAGCCTGGGATGGATGTCGTGATATGTGTGTGGGGAGTACTGGATGATGTGGCAACAATAAATGCATATGATGGCAAGATGCATCAGGATATGCATTTTGGTGATAAGGATGACACTAGAGATGATTTAATTAGTTGAATCTAGGATTATATATTGATGTGATGTTGGGAGTTGGGATGCTCATTTATGAATTTGATTAATGTCTAAGGGAAGTGTTTCTTGTTTTATATTCATTCCATTCTACACTTCCTCAGGCAGTTCAGTGTCCTTGGTTTTATGTTTCCTCTTGGTGGTAGTTTGGGATTGTTTTCCTAGTGTACCTGAATATGAAGTGAATCTAATAATTAATAAATTAATGTTTTTCCCATGGGTTTGGTTGATGATGGAATGAAAATTCTGAAAAGTTGTTAATCTTATTAAACCGAGTCATCGGTTTGTATTATGCCTTGAGGGCATGAAACCTACTTTTATGATTAAGGTAATATAATTTTGAATAATGTTAATGGTTAATTAATGGATAATTAATTAATTAAAAAAAGTAAATGATTAAAATAAAAGAATGTATTTGGTGTATCTATTTAAATTATTGTATTCTTATAGGATATCTAGTCTTAACAGTGGAAGACAAGAGTCCAAGAAACATTAGATGTAGCTGAATCTAAAACTAAATTATTCCCAAATTGTACTTGTGATCTATATTATATCATTTATATTATGTGATTATATATGATACGCCACACATGTCAGTTAGGGTGACTAAAAACCAATGGACTACGAGAGAGTGTTTTACCCAACATCCTAGTTGGAGGATGGATGGGTGACTTCCACCTCTACCCCCTCCATTCTCTTGGAAGTTACTTATGCTTGTTTGTATGAGGATTAGTTTCCCCACATATGTTTTTAGAGTGATGTGAAGTATTTTTGTTATTTTAAACATTTTTATTACTAGATATACTCTCCAATGCATTATTATATTTATAAAGGGTATATTATTTGACAGTTTGAGGCACGTACTTGGTGTATGGGCTATAATGGTTTGAGGTATAATACCCGGTGATTGATACATGTCATACAATCCATGGTGGATCTCTAAAACTACTTGATTTCTACATATGGATATGTGGATGTGGTGATGTGATGATCGAGGTGCATGTGGTTATTCTTTACCAAGGAGTATTTAGGGAGACATACTTTTCAAGAGATATGGATCAAGACATTCGATGTTGGGGAAGAGAAGAAAAATAGTGTGGTAGCTGGAGAAGGGTACCCTTGATGTCTAATAATTATATTATATGCTCTATTGTATATAATACTTGGTGTTAGTTATCCATTATGAGGCTGGAAAATAGTATACCTGTTTAGGATATGAGTTAGTTGCACTATAGTTCACTGTAATTTAGCATAGTTTCATTATATTTTGAACAAGAGTATTTGGGGAGGTTCATAATAAGTATATTGTAATGTTCACCCATGTTATATATAAAATATTTTTCAAGACAACTGAAGTAGGTTGAATATTGGGCACTGTATTATTTTCTCATGGTATTTCTAGTGCTATTTCAGATTCATGGTTGCTATCTTCCTTACCATTTTTGGGTACTTGTAGATTTACTTACATTTTTTCATCAGTTTTTGAAATTGAATGTTTCCACTTGTGAATTATTTTATATATATGTCAAGGTAGGTTTCATTTGGCATATCATTCTTATCTATCTCTTCCACACCTTTCTCTTAGAGGACAATTCCTCCCATATGCATGTTTATTTTGACATAAGTGCTAGTCGCCTACCCCGGGCCTACTAGAGGTGGGACTTGGGAATTCACCATATCTATACACTTATTCTAGAATCTTTATTGAGAGGGGGTTGTGATTGAATGGTATAAAATTTTCAGGTTGAGGGATATGATGATGTTTTTAGTGAGAAACCTGTGAGGTTATATGAGTTGGTAGGGAGATGGTGTCAGATAAGTTTATTAAGTGATGTATAAATAGGATACTGGATGAGACAAAAGTATTTAGGTCCCCTAATGATATTGGTCTTGAACCTTTTAGTTTAATGATCCCACTAAATGAAGTGATACTAGTTGTGGGGTATAAACCAAGAAAGAAACATGCACAATTTTTTTGCACCTGTGTCTGAAATTGGTAGATGTTGGGATAGGTTATCACTTTAACAAATAAATAAAATAAATAAATAATTAATGTTAAATATTCCATATTTTAGGTTTAGGATATCTAAATGTTTTTTCTTTTTGCAGGAATGACTCCAAGTCAATGTACTCTTCTGGTTCACACTGAATATGTTCATCAGGTTTTACCAATTGATCACTATAGAGTGGAGATTGATGGCGAAGAAACATGGAGGATGGCACTTTTATAGTTTTAAAGCTAGTTTCTATAAATGTATTTGGTATATATTTCATATATAGTCATAGAATAATGGTTGGAGGAGGCCGATATTTATTTTAGTTATATTCGTTCTTGAACGGATCACTCAGCTTCATTTACTGTGATGATGCTTCAAGGAGTAGTAAGGTAGTGGTGGCCCTTATTCCTCAAGGATCATAAGGAGTTGAAATTATCATGGGATAAGTCCCAAGACCAGATCTGAGTAGTGATTAGTTCCTTGATTGCAAAGGTGTAGAATCTTCAAGAGATTATTTCCCATTGGAGGGGAGTTTTAGTGTGTAATATTTTGGGATCCATGTTAGGATACTTCTATGATATTTCTCAGACATGTTTCTAGTTGGGTAGGCAAGGGAAGAGGTTTTCAATAGGATTCCAACCAGAACCAATTCTTCATGATAGGGGAGTTTTTAGGATTTCACATAAATTTGAGATATGGTATGTGGTTCTTATTTGTTTGGACCGAAGAGTTTTAAGTCAACCAAGGGTAAGTCGTAACCCCCATCATCTTTTTTCTCTAGGGAAGGAATCTCTAAAACCTATTATAAGGGTTCATACATGTGTTTTTCTTATAGATTATGAGGTCATTGGTGGAAAGTGTTCTCAAAATATTTGAGCAGCTAGCATGTTCCAAGTGTTGCACTTAAGGTTCCCCCATTTAAGTAGTTTTAGTTGAAGAAGAAGAAGAAGTAGAAGGGTACTCCAGTTTTGGATCAGCAGAGAGGAGATGGGGTTGACAGAGTACATTCTCAATATACCCCTCCTCAATAAGGAGAAGAGTGTATCTATAGAGGTGGTATTCAATAGGGTCAAAAAAGATATGGATTAGGTCATGGTCATCTTAATACTTTAGTGTTTCCATCTCTATGTGAGTTAGACATCGTTCAAGGTACTCTTTTCTTGTTTTTTACTACGTTGCATGGTTTTTTTTGATTAGAAAGTGAAAAAATACTTTATATCACCCACCCTCATCCATGCATTGGGAAATGAGGTAGAGAGCCTTATAGTTCCCTTGTAATTGACTATACTAAATTGATGTTGATCTGAATTGTATGATGTTTATATACACTATGAGGGAGTGATGGGGAAGAATAAATCTTAGGGAGACTTCCTATGTTAGAGGATAAAAAAATATTACATCATCGTTGACACGAATTGGTTTTATTTAGTGATGAATATGGTGGATTACATTAGGAGGAAGTTTGTGTTATTTGATTATGATGCAGAAAAAATAATCTTTTTTACTGAGTGATACCCTCAGATGGGTAAGATTCATGTTCTTTCCTTATTATTATTAATGTTCTAAATGATGTTGAGTTTATCGAAGGTTTATTAGTCATTATTTCCTAGGGTTTTGTAAGATCACTCTAATGTATTTCTAGTATAGGTTGTATCATTACCCCCTCTATGGGTGATAGAGTATGTGATTGAGATACAAACAACCATGTCTCCAATAAAAATGTATCTATATAGGATGGTAATTTCTATGTTTCGAGAGCTGTGAGTACAACCTGATGATCTATTACAACATGGTTTTGTTTAGCTGAGTGTGTTAAATTTGGAAGCACTAATTTTGTTTAAAAAGAAATCTCATGGAATTTTTTTGATTTATCTCAATTATCATCTCTTGAAAAAAGTGACAATGAAAAACTACTATCCTCTTCCAAATATTGATGATTTATTGGATCATATGAAGGGAGAAAGTTAGTTCTAAAAAATCAATATGTGGAAAAGATATCATAAGATGTAGGTGAAGGATGAGGATGTTTCAAAGACTAATTTATATTTAATACATGGGAATTATTAGTTCATTATGAAAATGTTTGGTATGAATAATGATTTAGTCATGATCATTGGGTTAAAAAATATTGTTTTCAAAGTGTTCTGGGATAAGTTCATGATGGGTTTCATTAATGATATCCTTTATTACTCCATGTTTGATGAGGATAATTCAGAGTATCTACCTTTTATTTTAGGAATTATTTATTGCGAGAAGCTATTCATGATGTTTCTAAACTAAGAGTTATAGGATTTTGATGTATGTTTATTCAATCATGTGGTATCTCAACAGGGAGTATCTATGGATCATTTGAAGATATAGGAAGTTGTGTCTTGGGAATCCCCTAACAGAGTAATAGACGTGATGAGTTTCCAGGGTCTTATCAGCTATTATAAAAGGTTTTTAGCTGATTTCTATTAGTTTGTGAATCCTCTAACAACATTAAAAAAAGGATCAAGTGTTATTATGGACTGAAAAGTGTTATCAGGATTTTGATTACCTGAAGGATAAGTTGTTTAGTGCTCTTTCCCTTTGTTTTCCTATAGATAGATTTTAGTTTTGGGTTTTTTTGATGCTTATCATCTTTTATTGGGCTGTGTTTTTATATAATATAAATTGTTTCTTTTAGGTCTCCACAATTATATTAATTTTATAAATATAATATTTATTCATTATATATATTTTATAACCATTTTTGAAATTCGGACATGAAAAAGGGAATCACATCGCTTCGTGGAGATGGTAGGCCATACATACACATAAATGATGCTATAATTTCCATAATGTGTTAAAGGGTATCAAAGTGGATGATATATTAATTTTAAATAATCAATATAATTTCATAAGTATCATATATATCCATTATTTTAATCATTATTATTATCCATGAGAGTCAGTGATGGAAGAGAAATTATATCAGTCCTTGAGGTGGAAGTCCACCGTACACACGAGTGATAGTTTTGTTTCCCATTTGATGGAGAAGGATATGGATAAATATTTTTCAATAAACATAATTAAATCATAGTATATGGGATATAAGTTTTTTATTATATTGTAATTGTTATGACATAATTGAAGGTGATAAAATCAGAAGTAAAAAAAAAAGAATTAAGTTAGTAAAGATAATTACCTTCCCCTAGAAAAACCTCCTTTAGATCTCTTATTGAGGATATTAGGGTTTGAATTTTGGGAATACCAACAGATTTAGGATTTTTATAATTATTTTTTGGGGGAAATTTATGCTTTTTTCAAAATAAATAGATTAATAAGTGTGTTGAAGTGTGGGAATGAGGTGCCCTTTTATAATTGAGGAGAGTGGAGAACTTGTAATTTTTCAATGTGTTACAGTATTTCAAAGTTATTTTCATGGAAAAAAGGATAAAAAATGGATAATTCATGAACCATAGATGAGATAAGGTCATAATATAGACAAAAAATATAATTTAGACTATCATTAAGGTCTTTTGGCCCTTATTGTTTTAGTTTAACCTTTAGTAAATATATTGTTACCCAAACCATGATAACAAATTTTCAATGTTTTAAATATTTGGTATAGAAAAAATTTAATTGGAACTTATTGAATATTATTAATCATAATGATTAAAAAGTTGTTAACCATTTTATAAAAATTAATTCACTTAAGTGGAATAATTAAATTTAAAATTAAACCAACAATCTTGATGAAAAAGCAGTTTTCCAAAAAAAGGTTTTCATAACTATAAAAATTTTCTGTGTCAAAATTCAACATAAAATTGATTCCAATGACCAACATCGGATTAAGAATAATATTATCGATTTTTTTTTATTTTTAAATACATTTTTTAAAAATTTAACTTTCTAAATACTTGAAACGAAAAGAAAATTTTCAATAAAAACAAGTATGTTTCACTATTCATTAAAAAAATAGACCTTTTGAAAAAAATACAAAAAATTCACCCTTAGATAATTTTGAGATTATGATTTTAAAATTTTAATTTAATTTTATCAAATAAATATTCTAGAAATTTTAGAAATAATTTATATTATTTACTCCCAAAAAAATAAAAAACATTTTTGAAGAATAAAATGGATTTACAAATAATTGAGTGTTTATTTCCTATGAATTAATAAATAAATTAGTATTGAACATAATATATATATATATATATATATATATTCCATAATGTTTTTATTCCTATACATACCATATAATTCATTGGCTAGGTTATAAATATCAAATTTAAATATGATGTTTTGTGGATCTTTTAAGATCGATGTTTCATGTTATATATGCTTTATAATATAATGTGGATTATAATCTATTGATTTTAAAAAAAATAATGATTACTAATTTTTTCTAAACTATATAAGGGAATAAAATTTAAACATACAATATAGGCATCCATGAAACCACTATAAGTAAAACTATAGAACACGATTCCAAAATATTTCCCCAAACACACTAGCTTCTAGATTTGAGAAGTCCTAGAAGACCATCCACCACACCAATTATATATACATATATTTTTTCCTTCTATAGTTATCCTTCAAAAAATGAACAAGATCATGATAACAATACAAACATGTACTTAAAATGATAAGGACAATTAACAATAGGTTTTAACATGGTTCAGAATTGCATCCTACGTCCATTTGAGAGATGAAAAAAATTAACTACATTAAAGGGTAAAATTTGGTTAAAAATAAAATCACAACTTCCACTCATGATAATTAAACTAGAAGAATAAGTCTCACTAATGTCCACACCTTTTTCTTTTTGCGGTTCTCTAATTACAGAATCTGTCCTTCTAGACTTAGACCTTCACATTTAGATTGGGTTCCCACTCTAATTGTGTGAAACCAGTTTGGATTCATTGAAAGGGGATCCACCTTAGCCTTTTTTCAGGACCCATAAATATTACTCTATTATACATTTCATAAATGGACCAATGGACTTATTATAAAGGTCTTAGAGTGGTCATCTAGTTAGCATCATCATTAGAAATTCCTATAATAATCACATTCTCAACATACAAATTTTATAGAATATCTCATGTCACATTTTGATCATCTCACTAATGAGTCTCTAAAACTTTTACTTCCAAAAATATAAAAGGTGTACTTAAAGTGTTTTTTAGTGCCTTTTTATCCTAGTGAATTCCAAACTACACTTCACCAAGAAACATCTGGAACATTTGTTCAGCTACCTGAATCTACACTTCTATCCTCTTTTCTATATTTCTCTAGAAAATAACTAAATTCCTATAAGATACTTTTTAAAGCTACCCCTTAAAATACTCAGACACCACCATGATTTAAACATATTTCCTCTACACATCCAAATTCAATTAATAATAAAATCAATTCTCTTTATTTATTGTTATTCTAGAATAAAATTCATTCATTTAGAATGAATCCCTTATATGGAAATCCTATTCAACGACACTGCATCTACTATAATCCATATTTTTAGATTTTTCTAATGAAATTTATTATAATGGGACCATTCTGTATATTCCATATTTCTGGTTCCATATCTTCATCCAGATTCCAAAATGTTAATTTTTGAGTTTAAACATCCAGAGCTTTTAAACTTGATTGAGAAAAAATTTCTCACATGAAACCTAACATCATCCCCCATTATCAATAGAGTAATAAAATCCTTGGAACTATAATTGAAATCAATGAAATTTAACTATGTCAGATTCAATAAATTGGTAACACTCCAACCTAAACAATCAGGTTCTAATTGGGGTTTCCACCCAATCTAATGCATGAATCCCCATATGTGAATGTTTTTTGACCAGCGGTGATGTCCTATGGAATGTCACAAGAATACTATTCCATCAATAGTAATTAAAATAATAATATAATAATGGATTCAATAAAAAATAATTAAATAAATAATAAATAAAAAAAATCATTTGAGTAGTAGAAAATGAAAAGAACACCCATCCCTTGTAGTAGTAGTATAACATGTTAGGTAAATAAACCTAAATAAAAGGATATAATGTATGGTTAAGGAAACAATAAAAGAAGAAGAATCTGTCCTGCTGTTTATCCATATTCATATTTATACTCATGCTAACCTTCTTAACCATCCATCACATAGCCCTTTCCCTTTGTTGGATCCCAAATAATAAAATCTACAATATCCTTGAAATACTCAAGCATGGTGTCAGTGAAAAAATTAATAGAAAAATAGTAATGGCCATTAAAATAAGATCCTAAGAGATAAAGGTTCATTCCATGGAAGTAACCATGTCACAAATATAATAAATAATATATCACATAAGTACTAATATATGTTGCGTCCTTAGAGACCAAATCTTACTTCTTCAGCACTATACCGTAAGGAATAATGATCAACATCCTGACAGATCCCCCTAAATGGGATAATATAAAAACATGATTAATATATCCCTCTTGAAGGAATTCACCAAATCATTCTGACCATACATATAAATCACCCCCCATAGGGGAATAGTCTGACACTCAAATTTCATGATAAACTGAAATACATAAGAACAACACAACAAAACACATGATATAAGTGATAGATTAAACATCACATAAAATAAAAAATAATCACAACCTTTAAAAATACACAAGATAATGACACCAATATAGGTACCCCAGGGCTAAAAATGAACATCATTTGTTATCAAGAGTCAAAAAAAGGAATATATTGTTCATACCTTGATACCATGTAGGATTCTACAACCGATAGTCCAACATCCCAATATGTTTTGAAATATTGACTGAAATAATGAACCATGGTGCCTAATTATGTTTCTTCCTTATATATATATTTCCCAATTGAGTGGAAACCCACAAGAAAACCTTATCACCTATAATGAAATCCAAGGGTCATCTCTTTCTATAGATATAAGATCCTTCCAATTCTGATCTATATCCAGAAATTCCCAACCAACTAAACCCATTATGAGGTATAATTTTATAGAAATCCATGCATTTCATATATAGATATTATAAATTTTTATATATGTATTCAGTATATTTCATAAATACATGACTAGGACCATAATTGTTTAGTGTCTTTAGAGACTATAAGCACAATATTATTTCTTCATGATAGATCTTCAACATCTCCTATTATGATCTTCTCATATAGTTAACCTTATAGACATACCCTAAATAAGCCATTCTTCATAACATGGAGAAATGAAACATAATTAAGGGTGATCTTAGATTCTTAGTAATTGTATATAAGGGAGATAATAATTTTCAAATAAGAATAACTTGAACATAAGAATATTATAACATGATATTAAAATTTTAAAACCATACCCTATATATAATAAATCATAATCATGAGACATGGAATAAATATTAGTAGTACATATGAAATGAACTATAAAAAAATTAAATAGAATAATCTATGAGAGTATAAAATTGACATAAGACATGGGATTGAGGTTTATACATAAGAATATAAAATCATTTCTATAGTAGCCAATGATTATTTACAAGGATATCACAGTGTAATGGGTTTACTTCTCAAACTATCATAGTAGTCAAGGTTTACTCTAAAGATGTCTATACTAGATAATGTCACTTTTTGAGTGGGGTTTACTCCCCAATATATTCCTATTTATCTCACGAGATATCAATCTTTACCCAATTAATTGGATGAATATATAATTATGGTTTAACTAGTTAAATTATGAAAATCATACATATGTTTTCCAAAAGATCATAAAACATTCATTATAACCTATAAATTTAAATGGATTTCCTAAATATTTAATCATTACATAACTCATGGAAATGGTATGAGTTTCGTAAACATTTCGTCATTCCATAACTAGTGGAAAAGAAACGGGGATTATTTACATAATTCCATTGTACTCATAAACCATATAGAGGAAGAATAATGAAGGTATCATTGGGTCATATCATAATTAAAGATTAAGTGACATAAATTATTTCTATTTTTTATTAATAGAAATACTATAAATAGATTGTTAAAACATTCATGAGGAATATAACATTTCCATTTTCAAATTTATTCCTTAAATATATTAAATTAATAAAATATTATTTAAAAAATGTTCTTTGAAAGAAAATTTTTAATCTTGTAATATAAGATTCAAATATTTGATCATTTATGAATGTGTAATATATTTTAATGCGTGTATGTTAAAACAAATATTCCTTTCACATTTTAGGTGAAAATTCAAAAGCACCTTGTTCAGAAAGAAATAAGAAGAATACATTAAAATAATTTTTTTAAATTAAAACTTGGTTAAATTTCACTTTAAAAAATCATATAATATTTTTAATAAAATTATTTAAAATAGTTTTAATAAAAATGGATATGGGAAAAAAAATTCGACTAAAGTGGGAAATAAAATCAGAATTCATTAAAAAAGTATTTTGGTATCTTGAGTAAATAAAGAGAGAAAAATAAAAGGAAAATATTTGTTATAAATAATTAACTTGATTATTTAAATAGCCATGATCTTCATGATAGGTATATTATAATATTTCATCATAAAAAACATAATAAAAAATAATCCTGATAAACAATGCGATTGTAACATAAAATACTTACCATTATACTAACTCTTGGATAAAAAATTAATGAAAGAGGGAACCATATATGGATATTAATATCAAATTTTAATTTCAATAAATTAATCATAAAGGAAATTTATGGGTATTATATACACCACATAAAAGTAACAAGTGATGAATATGAAATATTTCTCATCTAAAAAAAAGTTAGACAAAAAACCGTTACCACCTTGGAAGCTTTCAAATAAAAACCTCATGAAAGATAAAAACATAGATAGATATGAATTTACATATAATTTTCATTATAAGTGAAATAAAAAGATTTCATGGGAAATATTTAGCCCACATAAAAGAAACAAGTGGTGGATATGGCGTATTTCTCACAGAAAAAAAGTGAAATGAAAAAACTGTTACCACAAGTCTGAATTCTTTTGTTCATGTTATAACCTACTATATAATAAATATAGATTTATTTTAATCATATTAAAAAACCATAATCATATATATCGTACTATATATTATTTACTTATAATTTTTATAACACATTTATTAACGATTATTTATTAAAATCATTATTTCGAGTGATAACTACTTCATTTTTCATATAAGTTTTTGTTTTGTAGTTTTGGTCATTCTATTTTGATAATGGTTACAATATATCAATAATTTTTATAATGATATAAATATAATATATATTTTTCATGTACATATTTATAGTCATAAATCAACATTAGAGAGATAAAATTGAATTTCACCATTCATGGAGACGTTAGTTCGTACGTCCACATGCACACTATTTTCACTTTTAGAAGGACATAACAAAAGAAGGGTGAATAATAATTTAATTTTGAAGAATAATTTTTATATTATATGTATAATATATATTCATTAAGTATATCAATATTAATATACATTTTAAAATAAAATGGAAAATTAATCACATCACTCTTGGGAGATGGTAGTCCACATGTACTCACGATCGACGATATCATTTTTATATAGATTGGAAGTTAGGAAGGTTGATTTGATATTGTAATTAAATAATAATAATTATTATTTAAATATAATATATATAAAGTAAATCTATCATTATATACAACCATGGGAGATGGTGATATAAAATGAATTAGATCGGTTTGTGAGGGTGGAAGTCCGCCACAAAAAAAATTAACAATTTCATTTACCATCTAATGGATGAGGATATAGATAAAAGTTAGGACATTAACATAATAAAATCATATTATATGTGATATTGTTATTTTTTTAAATCATAAAAGTGGAAGAATATTTTAAGGTGATTGGAAAATAAATGAAATAAAATCAATCAGTTAAGAACGATACCTGTTATTCAGACAACCACTTTAGGATTGCACCAATAACATTACATGGATTGTTTTTTTATAAAAGAATAGACTCTAGGTCCATGGTATGTAATTATGGAATGATTTTGTTTTAGGTCTTTTTTGACCCAAAATTCCATTAAAGAGTGGATTGGAGAAGAGAGGAGGTCCATCTTATAATTGAGCTAAGTGGAGCAATTGTAATTTTTCAAAATATTAAAATAATTTCAATTTAATTTATTATCAAAGTGGATCCAAAAATGGATACATATATGACTTTATATTATATAAGGTATAAATATGTCTAGAAAATAGAAATTATACATGTTTTTGGGTCATTTTAACTATTAATTTTTAGTTTAACCCTCGGTAAACCTGTTTTAGAAATAAATAGAGTAACTGATTTTCTTTATTTTCACAATTTATTATTTAAACAAAATTTATTTAAACTTATTAAATAATATTAATTAGTCTTAATTAATATATGTAACCCATTTTATCAAATTGAATTTATATAAATTACATAATTTAAGTTAAAATTAAACTCGTAATCCCAATAGAAAACATTTTTTCTAAAGAATATTTTTCTAAAGAATAAAGAGTTTTCATATTATAATTAAACATAAAATTGATATAAATGATATAAATTGATTTAATAATAAAATAAATGAACTAATTTTACTTTTAATTCCATTTTAAAACAAAACAAAACATTGTAAATTATTAAATGAGAAGGTTATTTTTTATAAATATCACTATTTTCCCTATTCATTAAAAAATTAACATTTTTTGAAAATTATATAAAATTAACTCTAAGATAATTTTGAAATTTTTATTTAAAAAATAAATTACATATTTTCAAAAAAAATTCTAAAAATGTCTAAAAAATTAATTTTAAAATAAATGTGAAAACAAAATGAAACTGTATTTTTGAGAAATACACATTTAAGTATAAAACTAGATTTATTATGATCAATTTACCATATTTTTTTTGATCAATGATAAAAAAATTTACTGAATATTTAATATTTAAATTTGACTAATATCATTCACTTGTAGTGATTAATTAATCTCATATAATATAAAACACATTGCATGGAAAATAAAAGTTCTCAAAAAAATATTTATTTTACATTAAAATTATTTTTATTATCATTTGTAATTAACCAATGAATTTATTTTATACACATGAAAACCATATTTTTTTAATAATTTAGCTTTTCGTATTCATACCCACGAATAAATGAGATAGATGGAAAATATCATGTTATATAATAATATTTTAATTGTGTATCATGATTTATTTAGACTCGGGGTTTCATGTTACTGAATCTATTGAAGAAATTAATCTTATTTGAAAAAAAATTATCATATAATTTTTGGGTGTTAAATTATACTCCATTTAATAAATTACATCCTAAAATTTTAACTTGTGATCATAAATTAAGGTTTTAACACTTGAAATTTCATTTTTGGAGAACGCATATCATGGAAAGGGATAAATAAATATTCCTTTTAAAATGTGGGAAAATGGAATACAATGGTCATCATATAACTGGGTCCCCATGTAACGACCCCATGTTTTATTAATTAACATCCCTCTTAATCTAATTAAATGTCTTATTATGTAAAATGGTGATAAAAAATATGCATTTATTTAGTTTTAAATTTTTTTATTTCAATATAACTTTAAGAATTGTTACCATTTATAATATAGCCATTGAAAAGTGATAACATGATTAGTATAAATATAAGGATTTAACAAATCCAATTTACTCAGACAAAGGATGCGGTAGCCTCATCCAGTAGAATTGCTCCATTCTAAGTTGGAGCTCATAATGTAGGTGGATTCATTGGGATTTTTTGTTGACTAAGCCCAAGCTGAGCTTTATCACATTAATCACGAATAGAACCGCCTACGTGATAAGTGGATGTTGATAGAAATTACCACCTAAGCAATGTAATCTGAGCCACCCCAAGAGTCTTTCACCATCACACACCTTACCCTTTGGTCTTATTCAGGTGTTATAAGGGGTTATGTAATAAGACCCTACCACTGTGATTATGTGCATTACTGTATTGTATAGAATAAAGTATATACATTCATTTTATTGTTGTTACTTTTTACATAGTTTTTAAAGAACAAATAGTATTTTTAGTTAATATTCAATTAATAAATATATTTGGATGAATTAATGGATTTTTGAATTAAATAATAATATAATAAAATATTGTTACTAAATTAATTTTTATTAAATATAAATGGTCATATAATTTTTATGAATAAAATTGTAATTTTTATAATGGTTTGAAAGTTGTTTTTAAAAATACTAATGAATTTTAGATAAATTTCATTTATTACGTTAAAAGTAAAAATTAAATTATTTAAATAATTATTTAGATAAAATAAATATTATTTTTGGAATCAGGACGTCTAAATTACCCAAAAATTAATTTTTCATAATTTTCTAAGACAATAGAATTTATTTGGTAGAAATTAATTACCGTTTAATTATATAATGTGTTTTATAACATCATAATGACCCAATAGTGATGTAATAAAATACTATAAATGGGATATTCAGACAATATATGTTTTACCATTAAAATAATGTGGTTTTAGGTTTGTTTGATTTATTTTAAAATTCTTTAGTGGACCCTCCAGGGCTTATACAATATTTTTTCTTTTTAAAATGTTTTTCTTTGAGAGCGTGACTCACCTCTACATAAGATAGCCTAATATTTTAAGAAGTTCGGACATTGGAATTATAAAATTATTTTCTCCACTCCCCTTTGGAAAAAACCATGGGAAAAAAATCATGGGTTGGTTTGGGGATTTGATTATAATAATGTGTGGTGTCCAAAACCTAAATAATAAAAAATTCCCTCTCTTTTTCTTTATAAACCCACCCAATCTCCCACTTCTTCTTCAATAAAACATTTTGGAGCTGGACAAACACCTCGAATCCTCTCTCTATTATCCTCTGAATGTTCTTCAAGCTCTAATGAAGCCTCTCTGAAGCCTCTCCTAGGCCTTTGGAATCTCACTTCCAAGTAAGGGTTTTCTTGTAGTTGGGGTTTGGCTTAGTGGTAAGCACCCTGTAATCCTACATTATAAATGAGGGTTCAAAACCCTTTAGGAAAAGGACACTATAGCAGTACTATATCATACTGTAGCAATGAAAATACTTTAGCAATGATGGGAACTGTACCAGTGACATGTTACTGTAGCAGCGACAGGGCATTGTAGTGGTGGTGGGTACTATAGTAGTACTATTCACAGAATGGGCCTTGGGCCAATTTTTGGGCCTACGGGCCATGTAATGGTCTAAATGTCCATTTTGCCTTTGGTCTATGTAGTGATTCTCCCTCTACCTAGTTAAAGAGGTATTTTCTTTACTTTAATAATAAATGAGGCTTTGACCCCAACCTTTAAAAAAATGTAAGGGTTTTCTTCCTTTCTCTTTATTTGTCCAAATTTCGTTATATTGTTAGGCCATTTTACATTCAATTAAAAATGTTGGGGTATGATTTGTAACCTCCTATATACTTCCCTAATTACGTTTTAATGATTCTATACCCCTTTCTTTCTAATTAATTCCTCCCATGTACACCCATTTCCATGCCGAAATTCCGTAAGAGATTTCTCCCTCCTCATTTACATTCAAGAAATTATATTATATTTTGCATATAAATTCCATTACATATGTTTGGAAATGTATATATTTTACCCAATTACATTCCATCTAATTTACATATGAAAAGATATCTCTTTCTCTCTCACAACTATTTTTATGAATTCTTATGTTACGCCGTTATGTTGCCGAAATTGTACAGTAATTTCCAAGACTATGTCATTGTGTAGTGAATACCATTTCTATTTCCCAATAAAGGGTATTAATATTTATTCACATTTACTAATTAATTATAGAGTTTTATATATGTATTCCAAATTTCCTTATTATGAAATAAATGACGATGTTGAATGATTCCATGTTGTATGATCCATGTGGCACACTTATGCATGAAATGAAATGATTAAGAATGGTGTGCCCTGATAGAGCTCCAATGATTTGGGTAAAGATTAGTATCATGATACGTCAAGTGAAATGAGTTTTTAATCATTCTAATTCAAGTTCAATGAGGGTTTACTCATTATCCATGTGCAATGAGCCCTGGATCATCCTAATATCATGTTAAATGTTGAAGCCACATTTCAATGTTATGGTAATCATCCTATATCATGAATTTATGTTCATGTTTATCTTATACTACATTTATATTCCTATTACCTAACATGTACTTTATTCTTAATATTATTCCTTGTTTACTCTCTTACTGGGATTTATAGCTCACCCTTTTATTATGCATGTCCTCAGGTTATCCTATGTAATGATAAGTATGAAGGAATGTGTGTGGTCATGTAAAAGAGGTTTTCAATAAGGATGTTGTGTTTTATGTTATAAGTTTCCATGTAATGTTCCTAATCCCCAAAGACAACAGAACTTTATATATTCAATGTTATATCAAGTGAAGAGTTTATATAATAAATTATGATTATGTTTTAATTAAATATCATGGTTGTTATTGTTGGTATTAAAGGATAGGTTTATTTATTTTTGGGATTAGTATTAGAAAACCATGGTGAAATCCTTTGGGACAAAACTATGTATAATTAAAAAATCCCTAAATTTTGGTGAGTATCCTATATGTGGTTTATCATGAAAATAAAACCTTATATGGATACAAGTAGGTAGAGGCGGCTCTGGCACATATGTCTATAGGGGTAAAACCCAAAAAAACCACTTTGAGATAGACTCGAATGGGAACAGGTGCATGAAAATGGGCCTTGATTCTCTATTGGTTACAACACTCTTGAGGGATATGATTTGGTAAATTCATACGCTTAGAAAAAACCATTATTAAGGGAATTAAACAAAATTTCCTTAAGAATATATGTTGGGAAGTAGATCATGGATAACATGGATTAATGACAATAAATTCCTAAGGTATGGAAATAAATGTAATATATAAGTCATCCATTTTTTCTTTTGTATTACCCCTTATGTGTTACCCATAAATTTCCTTTTTTTCCATCCAATGGATGGTAATAAGAGGACTCATGCAAACAACCGACGTGAAGATCAATGTGATGACTATTATAATGAGATGCCCAATCGGTTGGGAGTGGGAATCACAAACTTTGTCATGATACACTCAGAGTTAACTCATGTTTTTAATAGAAACATGGGTTAAGATGAATATTAAACCCCCTAAGAAAGAACAATTCGCAATCAAGAGCTTCATGAGACAAAGACATACTACATTTAATGGATCATCTGATCCCTCAATCACCGAATAATGGATCGACTCCATTAAAAAGATATTATCCATCCTTCAATGTTTTGAAAAAGAATAGGTACTTATGGATGCTTATCATATGGATGGTGAAGCTGATCAATGGTGGAAATTGATAAAATTTCCTAAGCCTGATGAGGAGATTGAGGTGTTAGAATGAAAGGATTTCTAGAATTTTTTTTCAAAAAATATTATCCTTGAACCCTCTGACTTAATATGTAAGGGGACTTCCTTTACCTCAAGAAAAAGTAAAATTAATCTATTATAGAGTATGAGGAAAACATCACAAGGCTTTCATGATACACCTCAGGCTTTGCCGTTACCCTCGAATTCATGGTTGACCAAATCTTTTGTGGGATAAAACTTATCCAACAGAAATCCCTAGTGATTCATGACTTCTAGATCTATGAGAAAATTGTCTGATGTTCCCTCAAAGTTGAAAAAGAGATTAGTGAATCTCATGGTTATCATGGTGATAAGAAGCGTAATGTGGACTTCAATTCTGGTGGTCTGATGGATAAATTCAATGGTGATAAAAAAATCCAGCACCCCACTTTCCAATGGTGCAGAAATAAGCTCCCTGAAAATTACTTGAAGGGGATGAGGAAATGCTTTAGGTGTGGAAGAGAAGGGATCCTAGCCATTATCTATCGATAAGAAAAAAAACGCGGCTGCAATAGAGGATAGGAACACCACATTCAACCCTCAATGTGTTGTTCATTGGTTTAACTGCAAAGAATCCAGGCACTTTGCAAACCAGTTCCCTAGTCCAAGGGTTTTCGGAGGTAACCAACAACCTCCAATGCAGAAAGGGAGATCTTTTCCCATCATTACCACCAAAGTAAACCCCAAAAATAATGTGGTGATAGGTACGCCAGTTATTCATTCAAGAATAACGAATGTAATTTCTGATTGTAGTTCTACGCATTATTTTATATACCAAAAGTATAGTAGAACAATCCCAACACCACCACAAATCATGTATGTAAAGATGATGGTGAGAACGAAAAATGGGGAAATCATTGAATCCCAAGAATATAACTCCTCCCATGTCATAATTTGTGGATTGAACTTCCTAGCGAACCTCATAATACCCCCTTTGGTGGATTTTGATGAAATTCTTGTCATGGATTGTATTTCCTTATATGGAGCCAACATAAATTATTGTGAGAGAAAAATCACTATCCAGATAGTGATTCAACCCCCAATTATGTACAAGGTCATGGATAATGATGAATATTCTTTAGCACCATAATCTCAAGCGTGATTATTAATGACCTATGATAACACATATCTTACATAGATGATTGAGTATAAGGAAACAACCATCCTTGGAGACATGCCTATTGCGAGGGAATTCACTAAAGTGTTTCCTGAGGAATTTTATGGTCTTCCTCCTAGAATATATGTTGAATTCTTGATTGATCTTATACTTGGGTCATTGCCAATATCCAAGACTCTGTATAGAATGGTAGTGGTGGAGCTTGGGGAGATGAAGATACAACTATAAGAGAATCTGGATAAAGGGTTTATACACCCAAGTGCTTCATCATGGGGTTCACCATTCATCTATTTCAAGATGAAGGATGGGTCCGTGTTCCTTTTCATTGATTATCAAGAGTTCAAAAAGATCTTGATAAAGAAAAAGTATCGTATACCTTGAATTTATGACTTTTTCGATCATCTATGTGGAGTATAGTACTTATCCAACGTGGATCCACAGTTGGGATATTATCAAGTAAGGGTGAAGAAGGAGGATATCACCAAGTCTGCTTTTTGTTCAAGACACGAGCACTATGAATTCAAATAAACACCTTTAAGACTCACCAATTCTCTAGAAATATTAATCGACTTGATTAATAGAGTCTTTATAGATTACCTCAACAAATTTGTGGTAGTCTTTATTGATGATATTATAATATACTCAAAAACCAAGGAGGAGCATGAGGAGCATCTCAGCACTATACTAGAGACCTTGCAAAAGGATAATCTCTGTGCAATGTACAACCAGTGTGAGTTCTAGTTGAAGGAGGTATCATTCTTGGGTTATATCATCACAAGCAATGGGATATCTATGTATCCTTCAAAGATAGTGGAAATAGAGGGATGGATGAGGCTAACATTGATAATGGATATCCGTAGCTTTTGTGGTTAGCTGGATATTATCACCGATTTGTGAGAAATTTTTGATGATTGTCCAACCCTCTTAACAAGATAACTTAGAAGTGAGTAAATTTTTCTTGGATTGATGAATGTGAAGAGAGAATCATGGAGTTGAAAAAGAGGCTTATCACTGCACTCATGCCCACACTAACCACAAGTGGATAACTTTTTTGGGTATTTAGTGATGTTTTGAAGAAGGTCTTGGGATGTGTGTTAATGAAAAATGACAAAGTAATTTCCTATGCTTCAAGGTAATTGAAATTTCACGAGAAAAACATTCCAACACATGATCTGGAGTTGGCCGTAGTAATATTCACTTTAAAAATTTGGATACATTACCTCTTTGGGGAGAAGTGTGAAATATATATGAATCACAAAATCCCCAAGTATATATTCAAAAAGAAAGAGTTGAAAATGCACCAATAAAGATGGTTAGAGCTGATCAAAGACTATGAATGCTCAATCCATTACCACCCAGGGAAAGTGAACAAGGTGGCATACACTCTAAGTAGAAAGGACACATAGATTCTATCATTGATGATAATTGAAAAGGATCCAATATTCATATATTTAATGAAGATGGAAAAGGGAATCATAATGAAGGGATCATCATCAAAACTTTCACAAATTATTTCTCAAACATCTCTTTTGGAAGGGTTAAAGGATGTTCAAAAGTATGATGTGTGAATTCAGAAGAAAGTGGAAACTATCAGAAAATGTAAATAATTAGAGTTCAATGTTAATGAATAAATAATTGTGATATTTGGATCAAGAATATTCATTCTATCAAATATGGATTTAAAGAATGAAATTTTGGACGATGCACATAGTTCAAATTTCTTCATTCACCCAGGAAAAACTAAGATGTATTGAAATATCTGATAGAATTATTGGTGGGATAACATGGAGAAGGAGATCGTTGAGTATAAATCAAAGTGCCTGGTATGTTAACATGTGAAGGCAGAGAGGAAGAAGTCTAAGGGGATGATGAAACCATTACCCATACCAGCATGGAAATGGGAGAACATCACTATAGACTTTGTCACCGGACTTTAGAATACATCCAAAGGAAACAATGCTTTATGGGTTGTTGTGGACCATCTTACAAAGACTGCACACTTCATTGAAATTAGAGAGGATTTCTCATTGGATCATCCAACACACACACACACACACACACACATATATATATATATATCAAAGAAGTGGTAAGGCTACATGGATTACCACTATCTATTGTATCCGATCAAGATCCAAGATTCAAATATATGTTTTGGAAGAGTCTTCAACATGCTCTGAATACTGAGATGAACATCAGTACAACTTATCATCCTCAAACTAATGGACAATCTGAGCAAACCATCCAAGGACTTGAGAATATGTTGAGAGCATACTCAATGTAATTCAAATGAGGATGAGATCAAAATTTTCATCTTATTGAGTTCTGTTACAATAAAAATTTCCACTAAAGCATCCAAATGGATCCTTATGAATTCGTTTATGGGAAGAGGTGCAGAACACCGACATGTTGGGATGAAGTTGGGGAGAGAAAACTTCTAGGTCCATAAATGGTCGAGGAAATGGTGGGGAAGGTTAAGACCATCCATCAGCACATTAAAGATGCTCAGAGTCGACAAAAGAACTATGCTGATAATCATTGATGAGATATATAGTTTGATATTGAAGACATGTTATTCCTCCAAATATCACCATGGAAGAGTTTTATGAGATTTTGGAAGAAGGAAAATCATAGTCCAAGGTACATCGGCCCTTTTGAGATCCCTGATCTCATTGGAGGAGTGGCCAATCAACTAGCACTCCCACATAATCAATCTCAAGTACATGATGTATTCCATGTATCACTCTTGGGGAAGTACATACCAGAATCATCACATGTACTAAATCCAGAGATGGTACCATTAGAGAATGAAATATCCTATGAATTGAAGCTGATGAAGATCTTAGATCAGAGGGAAACATTTATATGAAATAAGACAATGCCCTTCATCAAGGTGTTGTGGTGAAACCAAAAGTATGAAGAGGCAACATGGGAATCCGAGGAAGTGATGAAGCAGAGTTACCCACATCTATTTTAGTGTGGGAAAAGGGAATTTAAAGGGATAAAGTTTTTAAGGGGGGAATATTGTAACGATCCAAACTTTTATTAATGGAAATTCCTCTTGATCTAATTAAATGTATTATTATGTAAAATGGTTATTTAAAATATGAATTTTCGTGGTTTTATGATATAAAATTTCAAAATACCATTATGAATTTTTAACATTGCTAATATATCCATTTATTAGTGATCACATTATTACTATAAATATAAAGATTTAAAAAATCCAATTTACTCTGACAAAGTAAGAAATTGCCTCATCCAGTAGAATTGCTCTGTATGAAGCCCATTTATTGGAGTTATAAAAAGAGGTGGATTAATTGGGAATCACTATTTACCAATACCAAGATAAGCTTCAACAATTTAAGCTCAAATGAAACCACCTACAAGAGAATTGGAAGTTGATAGAGATTACCACCCGAACGATGTTATCCGAGCCACCCGAAGAGTCTGTCACCATCACACACCTTACTCTTTGATCTTATGAAGGTGTTATAAGGGATTATGTAACCATACCCTAGAACCATGATTATTTTCATTTATGGTTTTTATATAATAAAGAATAGACATTCATTTTATTATTATTACTTAGTAAATAGTTTTTAAAGCACAAAAAGTATTTTTAGTTAATATTCAATTAATAAATCTATTTTGATGAATTAATAGATTTTTGAATTAAATAATATTTTAATAAAATTTTATTAATAATTTAATTTTTACTAAATATAAATGATCGTATAATTTTTAGGAATACAATTGTAATTCTTATTATTGATTGAAAGCTGTTTTTAACAAAACCCATGAATTTTTGATAAATGTTGGTTTTTATTTTAGAATTAAAAATTCACTTATTTATAAAATTATTTAGATATAATGGATATTATTTTTAGAATTATGATGTTTAAGTTATCCAATTATTAATTTTTCATAATTTTCTGATACCCTCATTTTCTTGGGTAAATATTAAATACTGTTTAATTATATAATATGTTTTATGACATCAGAGTGACCCAATAATGATTTAATAAAATAATATAAATTGGTTTTTTCAGCCAATATATGTTTTTAAAAAATACTAATGTTATTTAGGTTTGTTTGATTTATTTTACAGAGCTTTAGTTGACCCTCCAAAGCTTATAAAATATTTTAACCTTTTAAAATGTTTTCCTTGAGAGTGTGACACAAATCTTTATAAGAAAGGCTAATATTTTGAGAAGTTAGGAAATCGACGTTATAAAATAATTTTTTACACTCCCATTTGAAAAATACAATGGGAAAAAACCATGGTCTGGTTTGTGGTTCTGATTAGTTTAATGTGTGGTGTCCAAAACCTAAATAATAAAAAATTCCCTCTGTTTTTCTTCATAAACCCAACCAAGCTCCCACTTACACTTCACTAAAAGCTTTTGAAGCTCAACCAACCCCTGAAACCCTCTTTCTATAATCCTAAAATGGTTCCCTAATCTCCCAATAAGACTCTCTCAAGCCTCTCTCAAGCCTTTGGGATTGGACTTCCAAGTAAGGGATTTATTCTTTTCTCTTTTTTTGTCCAAACTTTTTTATGTTGTTTTCCCCTTTTATTTTCAATTGAAAATGTTGTGGTATGATTTAGAACCTCCGATATACTAAAAATCCTATTTTTTTAATGATTAGAGACCCATTTATGTCTCATTAATGCCTCCCAAGTACACCCATTACCATGCCGAAATTTTATAAGGGATTTTCTCTCCTCATTTACATTCACGAAATTCTTTTATATTGTGCATCTAAATTCAATTTCATATGTTGTAACATGTATCTATATCACCCACTTTTATTCCATTTCATTTAAATATGATGAGATAACCCTTCCTCTCTCACCAATAATTTTTATTAATTCTTATGTCACGCCATTATACTGCCGAAATTGCACCGTGATTTTCCAAGTCAAAGTCATTGTATAGTAAATAACATGCCCATATATCTATCAAGGGTATTCAACTTTATCAACATTTAGAAATTGATTATATAGTTTTATGTATGTATTCTGCATTCCTTTATCATTGAATAAATGACTATGTTGAATGATTCCATGTCGTATGATCCATGTGGCACATTTGTGTGTCAAATGAAATGATTAAGAAGGATGTGCCCGATAGCACTCGAATGCATTGGGTAAATATTAGTATCATGATATGTCTAGTGAAATGTGTGTTTACTCATGATAATTCAAGTTTAATGAGGGTTTAATCATGATCCATGTACAACGAGCCATGGATCATTCTAATATCATGTTGAATGTTGATTCCACATTTCTATGTTATAATAATCATGATATATCATGCCTTTTATGATCATATTTCACTTATTCTCCATTTATATTCCTATTACCTAACATGTAATGTATTCTTCATTTTATACCTTTTTTACTCCCCTACCAGGCTTTATAGATCACCCGTTTTTATTAATTCCATCAGATTATCCCATTCAATTCTAAGTATGAAGGAATGTGTGTGGTCATGTAAAAAAAGTTTTCAATAAAGATGTTGTGTTTGATGTTATATCATTCAATGTAATTTTCCTAAGCCCCAAATACACTAGACCTCTCTATCGTATCTGTTTTATCAAGTGAAGAGTTTATGTAATAAATTATTATTAAGTGTGAAATAAAGAGCAAGGTTTTTATACCCTAAATAGGTGACAATTACTAGGAATTGAAAATATTGACATGAAAAAATGATTAATATATAAAAAAATATATTGTGTGATATAGATAAATGATCAATATAAATTTAATAAAAAATATAATGTGATTTACAACAAAACCATAAATTTATGAGGTGTTAAAAGGCCACCACTTTATCGAAAACAAATGTAATATGATAATTTTTCATATTTGAAGATTGTTTTTGTAGAGTTGAGGGATTTATTTACCATATTGAAAAATAACTTATGGAAATATAATTACTTGATAAGTATAATTTTATCATTTAATAAATTTCTACCACAATCACATCTTTTCTTCTAAATGATGAGTATTCAAGATGAATTTTTCATGCATGAAGTGCTAAAATAAACTATTAACAAATTATATAACCCGTAAAAGGATAAAAAGATATCACTATCATCTTTAAAAATTAACTGAATAATTTTTTAGAAAGGATAATATAATTTCCAAAATTAATCCACCTTTATATTATTCTCTTAAACAAAATATCATCTTAAATAATTCCATAAATAAATAAACCTACATCACAATTAACCCCATAATTTAAAAATAATACTTGTATTATTCTAAAATAAAAATTCATGTTGAATTAAATATTATAACTAAGAGTTATATATACCTAAAAACAATTAAAAATTTTATAAATAATTCTTACTCAACTCAAAATCCTAAAAATTCCAAAATATTTGATATATAATATGTTTCCAAAAATAAACATCATATTTTCCAATTAAATAATTTAAGTAAAATCAATGTTATGATGATTAGGACATCACATAGGCTAGTGGTATGTACTAAAACCTTGTCACCCTTCGATTGTGGGTTTGAGCCTCCAAGTCTTGTAGGGTGTTATATGTTATCTTCCGACATATGAGTTATACTTTTTCAAAAACTATATGAATATAATTACTATAACGTTCCCAAATTGCAATAAAACATAATTACCTTAAAATAAAAGTTGACATAATACATAAATGATACTAATATATTAAAATTATTTTTCAAAATTTAAATGCATTTATCATATTGTGGTCACTGAAAAATATACTAAACCAAAGGGTTATGTTTTTATAAATATCTCCCAAAATATCCTCAATCTGGATAAAATACCATTACATAAAACCTTAAAGTATATGTCTAAGACATTAATTTTTTTCTTACATAAACGCATCGACCAATAATGGTATCCTTAACAATTTAGTTAATCCTATAAGAATATATTCACATTTCCCTAAAAAATACATAATCCTGAGATGTTTCATGATTCTTCTAACCAAAATACTATTGATAAAAATAATTATACAATATATTTATTTAATTAAAATAAATAAATACTTCAACCGTTTTACATTACTTATTGGTATAACATAGGGCCTTACTTTTTCTATGAGTTGACCTTTATATGAGGGCATTGACTATGATAATGCCTACGTTCCCCACATTTAAAACATCAAACTATAAATGGATTCCAAGGATGAAATATTTTTATCTCTATGGGTCTATTAATTTTTCATTGAAAATTTGTTACTCTATGAAGGTATTTTTCACTCAAAAAAAAACGTTAATATTCTATTGATACATTGTCTTAGTTTTATGTTTCCACATTTCCTAACTAAATAAAATTGAACAATTTTTATCCATGGTTTCTACCACCTGATCTCTCAGGGAATTCCATCATTCTATTATTTGGTGAGTTTGAGAGTTAGTAATGGTGTAGGTTGATAATAATTTATGACAATAATTAATATTTAATAATCATAATATCTTTCAATCTAGTCATCAACACACTTGTTTTCTCATAACAACTTTATTTCCCATCACATTCTATATTAACATGATTTCTTTATGTTCCATCTATTGACTAAAACCAAATAATTAGTGTTAGAAAAATTATTCATTACGGAAAACTACATAATCATGAATAATTTATGTTATGTATAAATCATAGAACATTATTTTATTTTTGTGACACCTCAGTATTAACCTATTTCATCTATGGTCATAATTTATTCAAATAATTTATAATGGTCATTAAATAAAATGTGAATTAAGCCAAGAATATCTCCCAGTAGTGTCAAACCACGTGCACAGTAAGTCCACACTCATCATGCACTGAAATAATGTCTATGATGTAGTTGAAAAAATATTTTTTATGTTATAGCTTTGTGATGAATTTATTCCATAAGTGTGACAATATATAGTATCTAGATAAAGATTTATTCTTAGGAAAACCACAGATTCTCTTCTATTTAAAAATATTATGATGTTATAATTTACTAAGACTTATCCAATGGGTTTTCACCAAAGATATCTAATTCTAATCTATAAAGGTTGACTAAACCAATATTCTGGCACAAAATATAGTGAAAAAACAATTTATTACATTAGTATTACATATTTTTAGATGAATATTAAATAGATTTCAGAAATACATGCCTAGAGGCCACAAAGGTTTAGTGTACTTGGAAACTAGACACATAATATTCTTATTTTGTGAAATATTTTTAACATCAACCATAAGTATCTAAACACATATAACTCATAGATTTACCTTAAATAACCATTTCTTCATAACCTATGGAAATTAATCCTAATAAAGGGTGATCTCAAATGATTAGTAATGGTCAATAAGGGAGACATCAATGATCACATATGCATAAAAAGTGAATAAGGGTATGAGAACATGATGTCAACACTTGAAAACAATAAATTTAATATCATATATCATAATCATTAAGGGTGGAAAAAATATTGAGAGTTCAAAATAAATGAATCCTAAAATAATCAAAGATCAGGATCCATAAAGGCATGATCCATGAGAGCATACCATTAGAATTAGACTTGGAATTATGTATGAAAAATAAATCATAGAAAATCATTTCCATAGTAGTAAAGGCTCATTTACAAGGCTGTCATAGTGTAATGGTTTCACTAATCAAACCAACGTAGTAGGCATGGTACAATTTAAATATTATCATTATAGGGAAATTACCTTATTGAACTTGGTTCACTCTCCATTCTAGTCAATATTATCTCATGAGATATTAATATTTACCAAACTAATTATAGAAATATATAATTCTAGGACCAACCATGACATAATGAAAATAGTACATATATATTCCATAATATAATAAAAAATTTATAATATCATTACCCATGAAAATAAATTGTTTTCATAAACATATCTTCAAAAAAGAACCCGTGGTAAGGGTAAGGGTTTTATAAACAATTAATTATAGAATAACCAATGGAAAATAAATAGGTTTCATAAAAAATATTTCATTTTAATCCTAAACCATCGTTATAAAGAATAAAGATGTAATCATTTGATCATATAAATAGTAAATAGTAAAAAACAATTTTTTTTTACTATTTATGAATAAAAATACCCTAACAAATCATTAAAAAATTATTGAGGAAAATAACCTTTCCATTTTGAAATTAATAAATTAAAATAAAAAAATTACAAAAATATTAATGAAATTAATTTCAATGAAAATAAATTTGGATACTTATAATGTAATATTAAAAGAATTTAGTTTTCATGATATTATGAAATTCTATTAATGTTCTATATGTTAAAACAAATATTCCTTTCAAATTTTTTGTAAAAAGTCAAAAGTACCTCATTTATAAAGTGACAATAAGTTTATTTTTAAACCATTTTGTTAAAATTAAAAAATGTGTAAAATATTCAATAAAAAAATAATACTATATTATTAAAAATTTTCTTTAAAACATTTTTATAAAACATGTGTATGGAAGAAAAAGGTTTTTTGTCCAAAGAAAGAAATAAAGTCAGTTTTCCTTGAAAATATTATTTTGGTCTATTGAGGACTTAAAGAGTGTAAAATGAAATAAAAATTTTTTTATCAAGAAATAAACATAATATAAGAAAATATAAGTGTTTATTGAAATTTATATGATACTATTTCATCATCCGGAACATAATCATAAATAATAATGATAAAAAGTGAGACTGCAACAAAAAACCCTTACCACTTCCGTAACATTCAGATAAAAAACTTATGGAATATATAACCATATATGGATATGGAAATCCCAATAATATTCGTGGTAATAATCATAAAATTAAACAATGAGCACTATATATAGCATGTAAATTAAACAAGTGGAGAATATAGCATTTGTCTCACAAGAAATAAAAGTGAGGCAAAAAGCCCTTACCCCTTTGAAAACTTATTGATAAAAAGATCATAAAATAGTGAACCTTAGACATATATTAATATCCAAATAATTTAAATTAGAATTATCATAAAATTAATTCATTGGAATTATATACAACACATAAAATAAAAAAGTGTTGAATATGGCATATGTCTCATAGATAATAAAAGTGAGATGACAAACACTTAGCTCCAGTTTAACATCCATTGTACCTACTAGAAAATCATGTATAATAAATATAAATTTATTATTCATCTATTAAATAACCATATACCTATATATGATATCATATATTATTTACTCACATCCTTTTATCAACCTTTTCTTAATAATTTTTTATTATATTAAATGTTCTAGGTAATAACTACTTCCTTTTTCATGAATGTTTTGGTTCGATAGTTTTGGACCCTGTACATTGATCATAACTAAAAAATAAATCAAATTTTAATAATGAAATAAATATCATATAAATTAATAATAGACATATTTATAGTGTCAATAAGATTTTGATATTGGAAAATAAATTTCACTGTTCATGGATATGGAAGGTTGTTTGTACGCATGAACACAATTTTTAATATTTTACGGATGGAAATAAAGAAAGATAAATAATAAATAAAATTATTAGAATCATTATAATATCATTTAAATATTATATATTAATTATATATTTAATTATTACCATCCATGTTAAAATAAAATGAAAAACTTATCACATCTCTTCATGGAAGTGGTATTCCACATGTACACATGAGAAATGTTATCATTTTCTAATGGATAGGAATATAAGAAGGTATATTTGATAAATTAATTACAAAATTATAATTATTTATTTAATATCAAATATATATCATAAATACATTGTTATATAAAACTCTAAGTAGTGGTTGTGTAAAATAAATTATATCATTTAATGAGGCTATAATCCTCCATACGCACGATCGATAGTTTCATTTCACATTTGATGGGATAGGATATGAATATAGGTTATTAAGTTAAAATAATAAATTATAACAGTATGGAATAAAATTATATTATTATATCAACCTTTTTTAATATTATTTTATAGAGGTGGGAGAATAAAAAAATAAAAACACATGGTTAAGAACGAGTCATATTCTTTAGACAATCTCTTCAGGTTTTCAACAAAAGCCTTCCTAAGAGGGATTTAAAAACAAAACATGGAATATATGTAATTTTTAGAGATTTAAGGATAGTATTTGGGTATTAATTTAATGAAAAATAGTTTTTAACCATAAAAACGAGAGGATAAGATGTGCCCTTTTATAATTGAGGTGAGTATCACACTTGTATGTTTTAGACTTTTCAGAATAATTTCTAGTTACTTTCATTAAATAATGAATAAAAAATGATCATTATAAAAACATATATTATATAAGGTATAAATATTTCCATTAAATAGAAATTATACAAGTTTTTAGGTCATTTCAACCATTATCTTTTTTAGTTTAACCCCTATAAACCCCGTTTTAACCATAATTGTGGAAATCGATTTCTACTATTTTTACTATTAATTTTGAAAAAAATTAAATTTAACTTATTATATAATATGAAATATTATTATATAAAATATTTAATAAATTTTTTCATATTGAATTCATATAATTAGGTTTATTTAATTTAAAATTAAACCCGTAATCGTGATGAAAAATTATTTTACAAAAATAAATTCTTACATATAAAAAGCTTCTATATAAAAATTCAATATAAAATTTTTTCCAAAGAAAAAAAGTGTCTTAATAAAAATTTAAAAGATGTAATTTTACTTTTAAAACCATATAAAAAATATTTTTTTTAATGTTTTAATGAAAAGTAAATTTTTAATAAAAAAATATCTTCCACTATATATTAAAAAATTAATATTTTATGACAATTATCCAAAATTAACATGAAGATAATTTTAACATTTTGATTTTAAAAATGAATTTTTTTTTGAAATAAATTATCTTAAACTGGAAAAAAGTAATTATAAAAAAAGTTCACAAAATGCAGTGAAACTACTTTTTAGAAAATATATTTTTTATGAATAAAAATAAATTTATTCTCATACCATTACTAGAAAAAGATTTGATGAATTATAAAAATTATATTGAATATATAAAATATAAATATCCTTAAATTAATTAAATAATATTTATTAACTAAATATATTAATATAAAAACCCATTTCCTGAATAAAAATAGTTTTTTAAGAAAAACATTTCATTTACTTTCCAATGACTTCTGTTTTCATATATAATCAACCAATGAATTAATTTATACATGTGAAGACCATATGTGATTCATAATTTAGTTTGGCATATTTATACCCTATATTCCAATGGATAACAAATAACTATCAATTAATATAATGATATTTTAATAATATATCATGATTAGTTTAAACCATGTGTTGGGTGTAGCACATATTGTAGATGAAATTAAAGTTTTTTGGAAAAAAATATTTCACAAAATACTAGGGTGTTACACTTGTTCAATACTTGACCCAAAATTTTAAGACTCACTAACCCCATGCATGTAGACAGGTGAACGAAAAGGCCTCCGATATAGAGCTTGAAATAAATCCATAAGAATTGTATAATGAAATATATTGTTATATATGAACTCTAACAATGCTAAGTGATCATCCCTAGTGCCATGAAATCCAAAATACATGATTTAAACATATCCTCTAAGGTTTGGATCTTCCATTTTTACATCCCATCATTTTCAGGATGAAATACTCTACTCATCTTCAATTATGTACCCATAACCTTCTTTATTACTTTTTAAAACCATGACGCAAATTACATCTCTATGTCAGATTAATTGATTAGATTAACTCTAGGAAGCCTCATAATCTCTCAAAAATAGATCATTCATAGCACATTTATAGATATTTTCACCTAGATCTATATGAATCAAGTTACTTGGTCAATTGATCCATAACCACCCAAATGTGTCTCGAACTCTCAAAGGTCCTAATAAATCCTAATATAAAGTTTTTCACAACCTTGTACGACTTCCATGAAGAAACTAAAAGTGGATAGAGTAACCCTTAAGGTATGTGTTTGTCAATGTTGATTTTATGGAAAATCAAACAATTGGAAACAAAGCCTTCAATTTCCCACTTCATGCCATGATACAAAAAATACCTCCTAACATCATGATATACATCTTAGTTGACCTTCAGTTCACTTAGTACTGTGAATAATGAGAGGCACTCACTAGATACTCCCTCATAGATTATTTAACCATGACCCTACCATGTACCATAATAAATCCTTGTCTATATAAATCCTAATCCAAAATAGATTGACATGATTCCAACCTCTCACAAATCACAGTACACACCAAATCAACCCTTTGACCAGTCTTCTGCCATTTTACTATTGGGGGAATGATCACTAATGGGTGAAAAAACCTTGGACCCTCAAAACTATTATAACATTTATCCTAAAAGGGAATTCCCATGTGTGGCCTTTTCTAACCATCCACACATGGTAACCCCATCCCCCACGAAGTGGTCAATGCCATGAGGTAGTTCCCTAGATGGGGAAGGATCCATTACCATCCGAGATGGCATAGCGTCATAGAGAGTAACAGCCCGATCTGTGAACGGTCATTAAAGAAATCCATTAGCACATTGCACCACACCTCATTTTTCCCACCAAGTAGAGACCGGGTGACCCGACAAGATGGGTGGATCCTGGGGGAGAGGCTCACCCCGAAAGCGGATTCCCAGGATTCGAACCCTGAACCTCCTAATGAACGGCGTTGTTCTACCACTCTCCTTCACCTCAATTCCACCACCGAAGTGGCCCTCAATGATATTATATTCCCAAATTCTAGTTTTCCAATAAATACATGGAATTACATCCAACATGTAACATTATTTATCCCAACTCCCAAAAATTTCTATCTAGCTCATCCATAACCACTTTATAATTTCCAGAAGTATATTCAATATGAATGTTGAAAACCTTCATGTACTCCACCCAACCACTCTAATTAATATTATAGACACATTGGGATAAAATATTCCAAATAATCTTGTGGTATTTTAATAAAAAAATCTGCCTCCAAATAGGAAGTGTCACAAAAATTTCAGCATATACTATATAGATTATAACTCCATATTGTGAGTAGGGTGTTTCTTCTAATGGGGTTACATATGAGACATGTAAGAAACTACCATATCACCCTACATCAGAACACTCCTAAGACAATGCTAGATGTATCATAATTAATTTCCCAAATAAATCCAGTATTGAGATGGATCGGGACAGGAGAAAACATCAAGATTTTCTTCATCCCAAATAAAAATTACTCAAACTAGTATATCCATTAGTACCTAAATATATTCATAGAAAGGGAGGTCATGGGAGATGCTAAAAAAGTTAAATCCCAAATTATTCTTCTAGAGTAACCAACTAATCTAAAAAAATCTAAATCTGAAATAAATTCCTCGACCATTCCCAAGAAAAAACTACATCAATTTTTTTGGATCAACTAATATCCCTTCTTGAGAAACCACATTCCCATAAAATTTCTCATCCTATATCTGAAAGGGACACTTTAATTACATGTCTTAAAACCAATGTGGATAAATAATAATCAACATGAGATATAGGTGTATAACACATGATTATAAAAACTTATAATATATAAATATGTTATCAATGAACATAACGATAAAATAATCCAAGTACGGGTGAATGATCTTATTCATGAGATCCATGATCACTGATGGAGCATTCCTGAGTCCAAATGGTATAAAAATATATCCTTACAACCAATACATGCTCCTACACTCTTTATTTAGGATTTTTTCCTCTTTGATAAAATGTTGGTGGTATCCAGAACACATATCGATATTACAAAACTAGTGGCCTCCCCTAAAATGATTAAAAAAGTAATATATTCATTGAAAGTGGTAACTGTTATTAATAGTGATTTTATTAAACATTTTTGGTCCACCAAAAGTTAAAGACTACCATCTTCCTTATTAACAAAAAAACTAGATCACCCAAAGGGGAAGTGATCAGTATCATTAATTATTTAGCTTCTAGATCATATGGATTCACCGTAATCCATTTAAAATCAGATGGTTTAATGAGATATAGGAGAATAAATATATTTCACACACAAAAAAAATCTCAATATCAAATTTAAATCACCTGTGTGGAGGAATCCCTGATAAATACATTGGAGATAAATTTTATTACATGTCCACAAAAATATGAACAGAGAAGGGAGTCACCACTAGATACACTTGAAGGATCATTCCAACCCCATTTATTGATATAATTTCTTTATGATGTGGGTCCAATTAGACTCTTCAAGCCTCAACATCCCATTCATAGGTAATCAAAAGCTTCTCCAGCTTAAAAGAAGAAAATATATATCATTTCCCAGAATAATTGATGTTTTCATGGAAACTAGTCAATTTTTCCTTACCAAAGATTATGTTGAAACCTTTCATATATAGAAATGTGAATCTCCAGACATGATGAAAAGAAAAAACCACTATCAGGAAGTTTGGAAAGAAATAATGATGATCCAATTTCATTCCTAGGGGTGTATCAATAGTTGGAAGATTAGAATAGAATTTAATTATTAAATTTATCCCAACAACAAATTGAGAATATATGAATGAATGGGATGATCCTGTATTAAATAAATTAATAGTTAAAGTAGTATAGATCTGAAACATACCTCAAAACATAGAAAATCCATATCCAATATGAGACATAACCTAATAAACTATATATATTCTTCCATAAACCACTCCATGATACCCTAGAGGCTTATGAATCACATAGTTCACCAATTGTTATGAGGTCTTCACATTCTTCTAAGGTCTTTTATTTGATCCATGGCCTGATTTAGCTATATGGAACCGAGAATCATTGAAGCATATACACTTAAGTGGACTAGTCATTCTAAACTAGTGACAAATCTTGGGAATAAAATGACAATACTTAATAGGGTTTCATTTACTTACACAATTATAAAACCTAGAAGAGTCAATACACATAGAAGGAATCAATGAATCCCAAATATTCTCTCACTACCAACCAATAACATGGATTCTATAAAAAAATCACCATTCCAGCACTTAGAATGAGAAACGAGGACTATACTAGGGAAGGAACTTGTCAATCCATTTATAGTAGGAAGAAGACCAACAACTATATTCTCCTTGATTACCATCTCAATCATTAGTGGTTTAAAATGAACTATAGCAGAGGTCATCAATTTAATGTTCCTAACCTACCATTTTAGCTCTAGGTGAAGGATAATATTGATCTATCTATATTTTTTTACCTTGTATCCCAATAGAATTATTAAAAAGTGAATCAACACTGTGAGTCATGCTTAATAGGTAGACAACATCTTCAACACCTTCAAGATCACATTTACTCTTATGCGTGATCCCACACTCATGAATCTGGGAAAAAATTCATGGATAAGTTGTCTATGAATTTCAATCGTGTCCGATTTTACTATATACCATCCTACAACATGACATCCCACTATCATCCAGTAGTTCTTTGAAACATAATTTTCTTAAAATAAACCTGATTATCATCTGTGGTCTCCCCCAATTCAAAAAAAATCTCTATGATGTGTGTCTAGTCCTCTATACCTTAGGGACTTCGATTTATCAAAAGGAAGGGGGTGCTGGAGAAAACATTGATTCACTAATTCCACCATCACTGGCCTACCATTGTGGGATCCTCTATCCTAAACTGGTTCCATCTAAAATAGTGATAGTTGGATTGATTCTATTTCTTAACATACTAGAGCAACTAAGTCAGCATGCTCAGTTTCATCCTCCTTCACAACATTTAGAACAATTGGATGTGTGATAGATCCAAATGGTGAGATTTCCATAAATTATAGAATCAAACTTAAATAAATACAATATCGTAAAAAAATAGTATAATAAGAAGAATGTTACTAGTTCACATGGACAAAAAATGGGTTTATAAAAAAGTTCAACCAAAGGGAATACCCATAAAAAAGGAATCACCCACTAAGTTTATGCAAAATCCATTTCAAGACTGAAATACTAGCTTGATAGGCACAAAAAATATTTAAACTCAAGAATAGAATTAAACAGGGTCAAATATATGAATAAATAAAATAATTCACCAAATAAAATATCATAATTTCAATTTAAATTTAATTATTTGATCTCTATATAATTTTAAATACAAGTTTATATGGTATGTGGATGTAAATTACTTGAATTGTTCATGAAAACACTCCAAACACCATATATAAGCATATCACCATCACATTCATCTCCCATGGTGAATTTAAACAATGGAAATATCAAATAGTAAAAACATAAATCCCCACTTTGTGGAAACTCTAAGGTTCACTACCTAGTGTTGTCTAGAAACTGATATAGTTACCCTACATGAGTCTCAACCATCATATCCCCTATATTCCATATCCAGAATAATGGAAAATAGAAATTTTTTTAATGAACATCGTGCAATGATGATATTTGTCAACACCCCATCCTATACCACCAGGTCCAATTAGAGGGGGAACATGACCTTATACACACCTCCATATATTCATGAGGTTGCTAACTAGAGATGAGTACATATGGAATGGTGTGGGAAGACTGTTCTATTAGTATCAAGTATCATCAATGCATGATAAAGGAATATATAAAAATTAAATAAATAAATAATAAATACACGAATGACTATCGGAGTAGTAGAAAATAAAAATATGAAACCCATGTTTCAATAGTACAAAATGTCATGTAAATAAATGAAAAAAAGGATACAATGTATGGGAAATACAAAACTATAATTAGAATCATATATCCCAAGTTCTATCTAAAATATTTTTTTTTCCTCCTGATATCATGCCCAACCATCCATTATATGCCCTTTTCCTATTGATATATCTACATGTATGAAATCTTGAAGTGCACCAAATGTCTGAGTAGTGTGTGAGTATAAGACTCCATAATACACCACCAAGAAAACTTGACACATGGGTATAATTGATATAAGTTCATTCCATGAAATAAAAAATGGTATAAATTTAGAAAACACATTATTAACCAAGTAGAAATATATTTCTCATCCTAAAATATCGGCTCTACCATTTTCAAATCCTTACCAAAAATAACAATGATCAATTGGATAAAAATTTTCTAGATTTTATAGTATAATAAAATGTATAATATATCCCTCTTAAAGGTATAACCCAAATAATTATGAATAGGAATATGAAACATCCCCTTAGGGGAATAGTCTATAAGGATAAACCAACAATCTAAAGAGAAAGACAAAATAATAGCTTAATATGATACAAGGAAATAATGATAGATCATACATCACATCAAATTAACATGAATCCTAACAAGAATAATCCGCATGTAAAAAAGTCAAACATAGGTTTCCTATTGATACTCGCATACACCACATGTGATCAATCATAAAACATAGGTCTCTATGGATGAATACACACACCAATAATGATGCTAATAACCTCACTACTACAAAATAGGGAAAGGGCAGCGCTGCCCTTTATCAGCGCCAAACAGAAAGCACTGATAACGGGGTATGCCATTATCAGCGCTATATAAAAGCGCTGATAAATCATACATTTATCAGCGCTAAAATAAGCACTGATAAAGGGTACCCCTCTATCAGCGCTTTTTTTAGCGCTGATAAAAGGTAACATTTATCAGCGCGTTTTTAGCGCTGATAAATGAATGTCTTATCAGCACTTTTATTTTAGCGCTGATAAAACATACCTTTATCAGTGCTTTTAACGAGCGCTGATAATGGTTCTGTCGGTTTTTATTTAATAACCCTAACAGGCCATCCTTGCTTGCACGCGGTCAAGCTCTCGCGAAAGATGAACCAGGCCCCTCGCCGCGCAAACTCGTCCTCCTTGTCCTCCTCCTTCCTCCTCCTCCCTCCTCCTTCATCCTCCTCATCCTCCTTTTCCTCCTCCTTCTCCACCGCAGCCACTGCCTCTACCCGCACTCCCGATACCGTATCCACCTCTGCCTCTGCCGCCTCCACCCTCACTACCAAGACCGCTGCCACCTCTGCCGCTACCGCCACCTCCTCCTCGACCGCCGCCGCCGCTTCCACCCTCGCTTCCATGACCGCCACTGCCTCGTCCTCCTCCTCCTCATGATCTCAAGGTGGGAGGTGAGTTCCATGTATGGTATTCCCTTGGTATATTATTTATATATTGTGTGTCTGAGGACCAAATAGTGAATATAGATGTGAGATAGGAATAATACCATATCTTGAGCCTAATTCCAGTAAGGATTTCCATAATAGATAGTGTGGTCTTAATGTGATTATGATTATGTCTAGGGATGCGATTCATAATTAGTGATGAGTGTTGAAATAAGAGATGTTATTGATATTTAGCAACACAAGTGGGTTGTTTGTGAATGATGTGGAATTGGATACCCTATAGGTTCCATAGGGATATCTTGACTCTAAGATGAAGTATATGGTAATTGTGTAGTTATGATGGATCAATTGTGTGAGAGGTCTACCAAGGTTATGTGTGATGACTTATGTGGATAACCGAACCTTGTTTTCATTTTTTTTATTTTGAGTTACCATGGGCGGTAAGTTCTACCCCTTAGAGTTGAATATTTATGTATGAGATACAAAGGAAATAGTTTTTAATCTTATGGTTATATGGATTCCAAAAGATTATCCCAATGGAAATGATGATGGATCCATATTAATTTTCATCACATAACATAATCTCATAGTTATATGATTAGACAAAGATGAACCCATAATACAAAACATGTCACCTAATGTGTCTGTCACATATAAGAATAAATAAATTAGAAAAAAAAACATTCTACAAAGCATAAAGGTACCATTAAATACTTACATTGGTTAAATTGTTTTAGAAATTGTTTATCTTCATCCTTTCCTTGTACTTGAACCCATGAATTTGAAGGTGAGTATGCGTACATGATAATTGACCTTCTTAGAGAAGAGTTTCTGGAAGAGTATAAGAGACATGATGCAATGAAGATCATTAGAGTGTTGGAGAAAATGTGGTTGCTACAAACAATGTGGCAATCGGCTTATGCAATGTGGCTAAAGTTACAACTTGTAGGTATTGTAACTTAGGTCACGTTGTACAAGATGATTTCCATAATGAATAACAAGATCTTCATTGCTTCATGACTCTTATACTCTTCCATAAACTCTTCTCTAAGAAGGTCAACTATCGGGTACGCATACTCACCTTCAAATTAATGGGTGCAAGTACAAGGGATGGATTAAGATAAACAATTTCTAAAAAATGTTAACCTATGTAAGTATTTAATGGTACCTTATTGCTTTGTAGCATGTTTTTTTTCTTATTTATTTATTTGTATATGTGACAGACATACTGGGTGATATGTTTTTTATTATGGGTTTATCCGGAGTCTGTATGATTTCCTGTTTCCAAATTTCATTTTAAATAGCATGTTATAATTATATATTTATTGTACCCTAATCGCTCAAATAATCAGGAATATTGTAGATGTTTCTAGAATGCTGTAGGATTCTTTTTCCCCAATGGTAGTACATTTTTAGGATGTTTTCACTGATGAGGTATAAAATTTACTTCTTAATAACGAGATAAACTTTATAATATAGTTAGTTTTGGGAGAAAATTTAGTTTCTATCACAATTTCTAAAATAACACAAAAATAGAATCAGTTGTTTGAATTACAATTTGATGATATTGAATATAATGGTTTCATATGGCATAGTACTTTACCATGGGGTTTTATAGTTCTCTAAAATAGATGGTTGATTTGTATTTATTATTTTGTTGGACAATTGGTGATTGAACTTGATGAGAGTCATGAATATGTATCCTCATCCACGCTTTGATAGTCACATTGATCATCTATGAGGTTCTATGAACTTCTCAAAGATAGATTTGACATTAGGATACCATTAGATGATTTGGACATCGATGGACCTACCATGGACTTCTTTTAGGAGTAGTTATGTCCTGCATGATTTTTTAGCGATGATTTTTGGTTTAACTCATGCATTGGTTGTATTAAGGGACATGATGAATAGGATATTTCATCCTTTTCTGGATCAGTTTTTAGTAGTTTTTTTCAATTAAATATTAGTGTACTCCCAACCCATAGTTTATCTTGACCAATATCTTATCATCACCTAGAGTACATTGAGATAACATCATATTTATTACGATTTTCTCGTGTTACTCATTGGTTTCCTCTTGTTCGCATGTCATGTATTTTCTAAGGAATCATTCAGTCTTTGTAAGCCTAACTTGGAATAAATTTGATATATGTCAGATTAAATCAGGTATCTTATACATACACGATGTTCACCCTACAGGACACACCATGTATATGGATTTCACATGTGTTCAAAGGAATTTGTACCATGATTTGTTTTTATAAAACCCAAACAATGCTACCTGATTAATTAAAACATAATATTAGGCAAGTTCTCGAGATTGAACCCATAAAGACGATGAATATGAATAAAGAATGGATGAATTCCAATCGGTTGACAAAAGAGTATGAAGATGGCATGAAAGAGTTTATCAAGTTTGCAGAAGATCATGCATGTGACCCTTCTCAAATCCTTTGTCCATGTTTACGCTGTTGTTATTCAAGACAAATTAGTCCAGAGGAGTTGGAAGAACACCTGATCTATCATGGAATAGATCGAAGTTATACATGATGGAATAAACACGGGGAAAAAACCAATGAAGGTAGTGACAATGAGAACACGACATTTTATAGATCATCTGATATGATTAGAAGAGAGAATAGTTAATAAGATCGTATGGAGGGTGTGATTACAGATATGAATGATGATGAAGATTGTATTGAGGAAATGACAAGGACAATTGGAGATGAACTTCGTGATTTCCCAAAATTGTTTTATAAGTTAAAGAGTTGTGGAAAAACGTCATTGTATACTAGTTGCACTAAATATACAGCATTGTTAGCAGTATTGAAGCTGTATAATTTGAAAGCAGGCAACTGGTGGAGTGACGCCAGTTTTACGGAACTACTTGCTCTCCTAAATGACATGCTCCCAGAAGATAATGAACTCCCAAGACGAACATATGATGTCAAACAAATGCTACGATCGATGGGTATGATCTCTGAAAGAATACATGCTTGCCCGAATGACTGTATATCGTTTCGCAAGGACAAAAAATCACTTAAAGAATGCCCAAGGTGTGGTGCTTCCGGATACAAGAAAGATGATTCCAGTCCAACGAATGATGTATAGTACTTTCCAATCCTTCCTAGGTTTAAATGCCTATATGGAAGTGAGGAGACTGCAAGACAATTGACATGGCATACAGATACAAGAATTAAAGACGGGAAACTACGTCACCCTATAGACTCTCCTCAGTGGAAGAGAATTGATCACGAGTATCCTGAATTTGGGAACGAGCCGAGAAACCGTTGTCTGGCGTTATCTACAGATGGGGTGAATCCTTTTGGTTTTCAAAGTAGCAATCACAGTATATGGCCGGTTTTGTTGGTAAATTATAATTTACCACTGTGGTTATGCATTAAACGAAAATACATCATGTTGTCTATGATTATATCAGGACCAAAACAACCGGGTAATGATATTGATGTTTATTTGGCCCCATTGATCGAGGATTTGAAAATATTGTGGGATTCAAGTGTTACGATGTATGATGCTTACAAAAATGAACAGTTCACTTTGAAAGCCATGTTGTACGAGACGATAAATGACTTTCCTGCTTATAGAAATTTGTCAGGATATAGCATTAAAGGAACTCAAGGGTGTCCCATTTGCGAAAAAGGTACATAGTCAATTAGGTTGAAACAATCATCGAAAACCGTGTTTCTAGGACATCGCAGATTTCTACCCTGACGATATAAATACCGATCTTGGAGGACATCATTCGACGGAAGTTCAGAGGAACGTACAACACCGTCTCCACTAACAGGTGATCAATTGTTTGAGAAAGTGAAAGATTTGGACACTACTTTTGGTAAACCATTTTCGAAAAACCTTACGAAAACTGGTTGGAAAAGAGATCAGTCTTTTTTGAATTAACATACTAGAATTGTCTGTATGTCAGACATTTTCTTGATGTCATACATGTTGAAAAAAATGTATGTGATAGGGTCATCAGCACGTTTCTAAATGCACCCGGCAAAACAAAGGATGGAATTAAAGCTAGATTGGACATGGTTGAGATGGGAATACGAGAAGAGTTGGCACCAGTGAAGGGTGAAAAATGAAAATTTCTTCCTCTTACTGCTTAAACTATTTCCAGGAAGGAGAGATATCAGTTTTTCAACTTCTTGAATGACGTAAAGGTTCTATAGGGGTATTCATCAAATATCAAGAACATCGTATCAATGGGAGATTTAAAATTAAAGGGTCTGAAATCACATGACTGCCATGTTTTGATGCAATATCTAATTCTTATAGCTTTACGTTGCATTTTTTCCAAGAATCTCCTCCATACATTAACGAATCTCTGTTTCTTCTTCAAAGCTATATGCAGCAAAGTTATAGACCCGACGAAATTGCCAACTATGGAAAGAGAAATTTCTGTCATATTATGTGAATTGGAAATGTTCTTCCCACCAACATTTTTCGATATGATGGTTAATTTGAAGGTTCATTTGGTGAGAGAGATTCCACTATGTGGTCCTGTACATTATAGATGGATGTACCCCATTGAACGGTATGTGAAGATTTTGAAAGGGTATGTCAAAAACCAAAGTCGTCCAGAGGGTTGTATTGTGGAGCAATATGTTGTTGAGGAAGCTATTGAAATTTGTACCGAATACCTGTCTGGTGTGGAAATCTTTGGCCTACCCAAATCTCATCACCCTGAGTGGCTTGAGGGTGAAGGAATTTCTGGAAGAGAGGTTGTCATAATCAATATTACAGATCAGGATCAGGCCCACCTTTACGTTTTTCATAACAGTTTCAACGTTGACCCATATGTTCAAAACCACAAAGAAATTCTTAGGAATTTTAATCCTTTTAGGGAAGAAAAATGGATATCAGATACATATAATCGATAGTTTACAAGATGGTTTCGAGACCATATTTTTATGCAGTTAGATGAAAATCTAGAGTCAATTTCAGAATGACTTTGATGGCTGGCCGGAGGAGCAAGTGTGTACATATTATCTTACAATGCTTATGCAGTTAATGGTTATACATTCAATACTAATGAACATGATGGAGACAATACCATGCAGAATAGTGGGGTTACACTTGTGGCTGAGGCGATGCATGTTTCTGGTGCGAAGGACAAAAATCCAATTTATGCGAATATGTCATACTTTGGCATCATCAAACGAATATTGGCGTTGGATTATACGAAATTCAATGTGCCGATTTTTCAATGCAAGTGGGTTGATAACAGGACTGCTATTAAAATAGATGAATTAGGATTCATGAAAGATGATTTCAGTAAGGAAGGGGAGAAAGAAGAACCATTTATAATGGCATCACATGCAGTACAAGTATTTTATGTTCCAGACCCCGCAAACTGAATTAGGTCAATTGTTCTGTTATCGACCAAAACAACTGAAGGGTCAGATGAAAGTTCAACAGAGGTTGACCCTTTAATATGTACTTCACAATCATTTCACAGCGGTCCAAATGTAGATGGTATTTTTTATGTCAGAGGAGACCACAATGAAGGAATTTACATAGTCGATAGAGGAGTAAAATCACTTCAGCCTTTAAAGAAAAAAAGAGAGTACAATAATCAGGTTATTTTTTTATTGTAACATACATTGTGTTACGTTATGTAATTATCTATTCGCTTCCGTTTTTATGTAATCTAAATTAAATATTAAACCACTTATGCAGATAATGACTTCTGCACCTGCTGATGCACCCAATCCCGATGCAAAAAAGGTCTCTCATCCAGCAGCTGGTGGTCCCACTGCAGAGCAACAACATGTTTCTCAACCAAATGCCGGTGGTCCCAGTGCAGAGCAACAACAGGTTTCTCAACCTGTTGTTGTTGGTCATAGTGATGAGGTACAACAGGTTTCTAAATCTATTGTTGCTGGTCCCATTTGTGATGATAATGCTCCGGGGGAAGATATTGATGCTACTTCTGAGGAAATGGTAAGAAATGAAACCCTGAAAGCACAAAAAAAACAAGAGCGTCGTAGTTTGACAGTGTTAGCCAAAATCCATAAGACAAAAGAAAAAGGCATCAAATTTGAGGAGGGATGGAATAATTGAGGCCAACATGTTAACCCCAACAAAGCCATCTTTAGTAGCTACATTGGAATCGTCACTCGACAACGCGTGCCGATTGATATACAGTCGTGGAACCATGTTGTCACTGAGCTGAATACACTAATGTGGGAAGAGATTACGATAACATTATGATATCATTTTTTTAATTTATTAAAATCAAATAAAATACCAAAACATTGACTTACTCTTCATCATCCATTGCAGAGTGCATTTATAGTACATGTCTCGCACAAGGAATATGTATTAAGAGTTTCATGAAGGATTCATAGAGGTTTACGCACAATTTAAATGAAATACCATCTTAAAGATGCAGAAGGGAAAATCAAGCCGCACCCACCTCCTATTTACGCACACTTGATATCCCATGGATCATGGGATGCGTTTAGAATCCATCGTGGGGAGCATAATTTTCAGGTATATTGTGTGGGGTAATAAGTTTTTTGACGTTTGCTTGTATTAATCACTCTGATAGACAGTTTTTTTTATGAAACAACTACCGAGTGATGAAAATAAAAAACACGCAACAGAACCAGCGCACCCTTACCGTAAAGCAAGGATGGGGTACGCTGAACTTGAGAACAAATTGGTACGTCTTTTAAATCTACCCTACTACTAGTATGTGACATAAAACAACACCATAACCATGTTTCTCTGTTTATATGCAGATTGATGAATCAAAATCGAAATCAAAATCCATACCATTACATGTGATATGGAAGGAGGCTCGTGTAAATAAAGAGGGGACATTGATAGATGAAAACACACAAAAAATGTGGGAAACATGTGTAAGTATGACATAATATAAATTTGAGTTGATTTAAATCTCTATTACATTACAATATCTACTTATTTTTCTATATTTTCTATCTAAAATAGTCACAAGAATCAACAACAACAGTACCAGATGCAGACATACTTTCAGCAGCCTTGAAGCATCCAAAAAAGTATGGCCACATCAGAGGTGCGGGTTTTGGGGTGACACCCCGAACATATTTTCAAAAACAAAAACAAGCGGAGGATCAAAATGAAAAAATGTAAAAGCTGCAAGAAAAATTATCTAATTTTCAAGAAGAATTAAAATACCAAAGAGAGATGATAGAAAAATTGATAGGGGAGAGGCAAAGAGAAGAAACAACTCAATAACAACCCGTGCGTGATGATCTCGCCCCACACCCCACCAGCTTTGAGGCGAGCCATTCCCCTAAAAAACCTGACTTAGATGAGGTAATAAATGTTTTAATAAATGTTTCTGTGAAATGTGATTTACATAGACACTGATACCTTTCCTGTAATAATATTACATAGGGTGAAAATGACTGTGATTTATATTTATCAACTCCCACCTATCTCCTTGTAGCGAGGGCTACAATGTTCAATACACAAAACGACATGCTACACAACAGACATCTTCCAAAAGATCATCTTAGAGTGTCAATTAACGTAGCTAATGAGCCGAGTACCGAGCTACCAATTCCAAATGATGATGATGACATTCATACGGTTGAACAAGCTATTGGAATATTCATCGCATGGCTGGCAGTTCTTGTAAAAAACATGTTGACAAAAAGGTATTCATTTATTATTTATTTTTCAAGCTGGACCTTTAACATTTAATGAAAAAAGGTCTGAACCGATGACTGTTATTACAGAATGACAAAGACTGTGGGGTGAAATGATATATCAGCTCAAAACTATCTCAAGGATCAACCAACCGATTGAAACGGTCTACTAAGATCACCTTCACCCCGCCCGTTCTATATCCACAGTTAATATCATTTCAGGCTCATGTGGATACAAATTTGAAAGACGACAGTACTCACATAGTTTCTTTCAAAAATGATATGTATGGAGAGGAGATATCAGATTTCATTAGTGCTCAAAATTTAAATGAACTCCTCATGTATGAATGGCTAGGCGCCTCAGTTGTAAATGTATACATGAGGTAAGTTTTCATGATTTGATTTTACAAAAGTTGATATACTCTGATAATTTTGACTAAATACATTTTATATTTGTCGTAGACGTATATATGATAATTAATTGAAGGGATTTCCCCATGAAAAGAAATTTTGAATCGTTAGTCCTCACACCATATCTTCAAAAGACGAAATAGATTCTGTTAAAGAGGCTGCAATAATGTGATCCCTGCTCAAATCATTTGAAAACTATATTAGGGATGATAGACTCTTTTTAATACCAATGATGCAGGGGTAAAACTCTACAATTTAATCATATCAACTATATTTTCATTTATTTCTTTACTTATTCCTTTTTGTATTTTTAGGGAGCATTGGATGCTGATTGCAGTCAATTTGGATACTCCAAAGATTTATTTTTTGGATTCAAGGAATGGATATCCAACAAACCGACCATGCATGATGGCGTTTGTTAATTTTCAATACACTGGATCCAACATTTTAAAACTAAAAATCTAGTTATACAATTTATTTTATCTTTTAATGAGGATTCTGTTATGATAGGGTGGTGCATCAATATCTTCTAATGCATGGAATGAATCCAGGGCATAAGGATAAGCACGCCTACAAGATATACAACTAGAAAGGTATCTGGGTATATATAATAACATTTCACTATCCAAAAACATATCAAAACAAATTACTTATTGTTGTCAATTTTTCTGTAGTGTCCAAAAAACAAACAGAAAGGACTGTGGTTATTATGTTTGTAAATTTATGAAAGAGATCATATTTCATCAACAAACTAGCATCCCTGATGAGGAATTTTTGAAAATAATTATGAGTTCATTTAAAATATTTATTAATCCTTGGTGTATCTACCATGACTGTTGCAAAAACTCATATTCAAAAGATGATATACATGTGTTTAGAAACGAATGTGTAACATACCTGATGGAAGATTATACACAAATAGGATGAAGGTGAATTCCTACCACTTATTTTATCTATATATGATCATTGATTATCCTCTAAACTTCTTTGGTGAATTGATAATGCTCCGATGTATTGAAATCTTAATTTATTACAAAATGTTTTCTATCCCCGGATTCATATTATTGATCTTTGAACAAATCAATATTGAAGTAAGGCATGATGGTGTGCAGTGCGTATGGGGTGAACAACGAAACCACCGAGGATCAACAAAATAAATTTTCTGTATCTCGTTTTTTTGAACTTGTATTTGAGCACATGTGTTGTTGTTTAACTTGCAGAATTATTTCTAGGTAGATGCCTGAGATAATCAGTATCGTTGAAGGATTTTTTGGAACCAAAATATGTGTCCTAGGATAATTCAAATAAGGGAAAGGCTGGTTGAGATGAAATCCAAGATCAAACGACCAGTACATCATCAAAAGAATCAACCCTGTGATGCACCATCTTGTAGAATCTGGTCCTCGTGATGTTTTGAGGTGTTTATGGAAGGTATGGGGAGTCTGATAAGCCACATGGACACCATAAATAATGTTTACAGACATCCCCACATGTTTTTTGTGCCTCATGCCTCTTTACAAGGATCACGCCATTCACATGGTCCATCTTAGCACGTATGTCCCATTCAGCCCATTGCTACTCTTGGAAGAACTTAAGAATCTGACAATACATAAGCCCCAAAAGACCCATACTCATCCAACGAAGAGTATTCCTAGTGTGAAGGGAAGCTAACCATGGGTAATACCCACAACATACCTCTTTTAAGTATATGGGTTTTGATCCTTGTATTCTAAATAGGGTATGTAGGAAGCCTCCATGAGGTTAAATCCCAACCAATGGTAAACCATGGTGACCCCCTCACTAGGGTACACCTTCGCTTATTTGCCCTATTGTATTTCCCTTAGTGGCGTTCAAATAATTTTTCAAAATGAGAAACCTTACCTTTATGGGATGCACCACACTTGGGTCAGACCTTATTGGGCGTTTTGATCCATCTATCAGGTAAACATTCCAGGTGCTCCCTCCTAGAGATGTACCTACCTAATCCACCTTTATAAGTGTTTTGACCCACCTAGGTCCTACATCTCTGTAAGACATTAAATCATGACCCTCTATCCTTGTGGGATGTTAAACTCATGGAATACCACAAGTTAAACATGGGGTTCCATTAATATATTCAATATCAATGTTTAATCAGTCCTTATTAAGGTATTGTGGAGGTGTGGTTTTTTGTTTTCCAGCAGATTTCAGAAGATTACACGCTTTATATAGGTGATTCCATGCTTTTACATTATATGATGATTTTATTATCCAGTATTTGCTTGCTAAGCGTACTATATGAAATGTTTGTGTGGTTAAAAATGTGTTATCAAAGGAATTTGGGGTGTGTATAGACTTGAATGTTATTTTTAAAATGAATGCAGTTGTATTTATTGTGGATTTTCATACTTAAGTCCTTTAAATGTGTTTGAAAAAATGAGAAAGTTTTGTGATGGGTGTTTTCAAATGGATTTAATGTGTTTGTGAATTTTAAAGAGGGTTTTCTTATTAGATGTAGAGATTCTATATATGTGTATTTACATTGAATGAAAGTACATGAGAATGTGTTGATATATATGATGTGTATAATGTAAATTGAGCACAATTTCCATTCAAGGTATTTTATTTATGTTGTTCATGGGACAGGGTGAGAGGGCAGGGGTGGTTTTCTGGGGGAGGGGGAAGGGGGAAAAGTGGTAGGGGGAAGGGGTAGGGGTTGTACTGGGTTCTTTTGAAATATATAGGTGGTGGGAAGGGGGTGGGAAATGGGCAGGGGGAAGTGCAGTGGGCAGGGGTGTGCTGGGGAAGGGGGCAGGGGGTGTTCAGGGGGCAAGGAGTGTGCAGGGGTAGGGGGTGTGCTCAGGGGTGGGCAGTGTGTAGGGGGTGTACTGGGGAAGGGGGTAGGGGTGCTTCTTTTTTATGGAATGGGGGACATAATATTTGTTTTATGTTTTGTGCCTCACTAGTATAATTGGTTATTTATGTTTTGTGCCTCACTAGTATAATTCCATTTAGCAACCCCAGTCTTTATTTCATTATTGTATTACTAACATAATATTTCTTTTATTATGTAGGTGAAATCTTTTTCCTCAGTTCGAATGCTTTGTTTGGAAACCACCGCCATGGACAACAATTTTTTAGATTGGATGGATGCAAAAAGGATGAAATATCATTGTATTTTAACTATTTGTTGGATAAAAGTAATTGTAACAAAAATAACCATTGTTTGAAATGTATATAGAAGTGTGTTTTTTTGTATTCATGATTTTAAGTAAATGTCTGTATCATTTTTTGTTCTTCTATGCTTTGTGTGTGGGTGTTGTGTGTGCTGTGTGCAGGTTTTGTTTGTACTGTGTAGGTGCTGGGCAGGTTCTGTGCAGTTTCTGGATTTGGATAGGATCTTTGGCCTTTATCAGCACTAGTTAAGCACTGACAAATTGATAATATATCAGTGCTATTTTGAGCGCTGATAAGGGTAGTTCTTATCAGTGCTCAAAATAGCACTGATATATTATATATTTATCAGGGCTGAAAATAGAGCTGATAAATACTACCTTTATCAGTGCTATTTTTAGCGCTGATAAAGGGGACCCCCCTTTATCTTCGCCGAGATTAACAGTGCTTTTTTAGCGTTGTTAAAGGCCATTTTTAGCACTATTATAAGCCATATTTGTAGTAGTGCCTGTATAAAACTTTCTATAATGTTAAGGGCTTACTACATAATGTGGAACAATGATAGAAAAGGAAAAGGTTACCGTCTTAGTCTTAAATCACCACCAAATCCAAGAACCAATCTGAATTTGACAAGTGTAGAACTCTATGATCGAGGTAAAATAGGAACAATAACAAAAAATTTTAGGATATGATGAAATCACTAAGGAAGAACCACTTCTGAAAATTTTCTTCATCTAATTTTGGATGAGAAACCAAATCATTGAATGCTAATGGGGATTCGTTCAATGATCATCAAAAACCACATTCAATCATGAATAAAACCATATATTCAACCATGTTATCAAATATCTAATTGATTTTGGTCATGGAGAATAGGATAGAATTTATCACAGTCAAAGAAGAACATATCCAATTGGATGCATAAGATTGGATGGATATTAGAGCAACAAAGATAGGAATTGGATATAGAGGGTAGATTCAAATAACAAATTATGATATACTAGTGTTTAGAGTAGAAGAAAAAGAGGTGAATGAGAAAATAATTGATCACTCAGTGAATTAAATATGTCTTGACTGACTATATTCATAGCATTAATTAATTTTTGTTGTTGTGAACATTCAAATTGTTTGATATTTGAAAACACTCATTTACTCTATCTAAAATCCTAAAAAACCATTAATGTATTTAATATGACATTCAAATTATAAATTTGATTCAAATATTAAATTTAGATTCATTAATTATTCATAGAATCCATTCTTGTCATGAATATCAATTTACAAAGTGAACCACTAATGTAGTAAAACTTATAGACTTTGATCCATTTCATACTCCAAACACCCCTAAAAAGCTAAAAATTATTTAATGACACCCATAATTTGTGATTAAAATTAGAAGTAGATATACCTTTTGATTTGGGAAGATACATATATTATTTTAATGGATAATATGACTTCTCTATATAATAGTGGTGTTCCTAATTTTGATGAATAAATTACCATAGTTGAAAAAAATGTTTCCATATATTTTATCTATTTCATTTGATGTTACAGATGATATTGTGTTTGATTTAAACCCAATTAAATTGAATTCTCAAATTAACCTGAATGAAAACATAAATATGTAGAATAATGGTAATGAAAAAAAATGAAATTCTCATGTTTTTTTAGAAAAGTGATACACTAAATTGATGGTACTTAAAATAGTTAAATAAATTTGTGATAATTATGAAAGTTGTTATGATGGAAATGTGAAAGTTAAAAAGGATATACTATAAATTTATAGAACCATGTTTGGCAAAATTAGGATGGATTATTAAGAAATCATTGATGATTATTTCACTTGGTTGAATGGAGTTTCATAAATATATAAATATTTTCTAAATAATTTGACGACACCATAATTATTAAGTTATTCTAAGGAATTTTCCTCATAGTTTTAATCCAAATATCTCTGTTCTAGAAGATAATGTGTATTATTAATTGGATTGATATCAAAATATTCTCATAGGTTATGAAATAATGAAAATTTATACCTTTAATAAAAAGGTAATGAATGAAATTAAATTAGAGGCTATGAGAAAGTTAAAAATAAAATAACATGTTGAAAATTATAATTCAAGTGACTTTAAAAATGGGGAAGATGATGTATATTTTCAAAAAATTAATACTATTTTCTAAAATTGATTGAATAAGGGAAACATAAAGGGATTGAAAAATATACACTTAGATGATATAAATTTAATGGATTATGTGCGTTTCAATTATTTTCTTTAAGAAGAAAGAACTAGACTCTGAATATAAATAATATGAGGAATAAAAATAAAATTAAGGGGAATAAAAGTTAATGGGAATCATATAAAGATAGAAAAATGAAGTGAAAATTTTATAAATTCATTATATGCAACCTAAAGAGATAAGAAGAAGAATATGACCACTCATCAACTAGTAAATTAATAAGTGATTTTATTTAATAATTCCATGAATTCATGGATCATATTGAAAAGTGGTTTGAATCTTAATGTAACTATGATGCTGGTTAAGAGGCAACTATATTTAAACACATGTTATAGGAAGATCATGAAGATTTTCATTAGTAGAACACCATTATTGTAACACCCCAGGTAAATAAAGAATATGAATTTTTTTATATTTATCTCTATTTGTGAATAAAATGTTAATTTTACTTTAAAGAGGTTTTTATGTTCGATAGCATACCTGATACGCAACAAAGAGTTTCTTTGAAATCTTACGTTGTACACTATTAATAAAATAATATTATTTTAAATGGTAGTTAATGCCTAGACATTGTAATGGCGGGAAGGAACGGAACTAACTACAAAATGATTATATATGTTTGTGAAATATTTTTACTTTTATCTAATAAATGTTAGAGGCGTTAAATGCAAATGAATCCAATTTTAAGCATAAATCTTCTAATATTCTTTAAAAGGTCGATTAACGGCCTTTTAATGGAGAACCCTTTTTAAATATACTTTTGAAAATTTTATATGTTCTATTTGAAAAATAAAATCCTTCTTTATAGTCTGTACATCAAAATTTTCTTTGTGTAAATTTTTTGTATTTTTCCGATAAAGTTCATTTTTAATGAATAGTGAAAAATGTTGTATTTTAATTCAAAACATATTTTTAATCAAATTTTTTTATACGATTAGATTATAATTTGAATTGGTTTTAATGTGAAATTATTATATATTTTTACCATTTAATACAATAGTGTTCATTGGAATTAATTTCACTTTGAAATTGGACTTAAACTAGTGTCAATCTTTTGATACATTTTGTTTCATAAAAACACGCTATTTGTTTTGACAGCGGGAATTAATTATTAAATTAATTAATGAAACTTATATGTTTTGAATTTTTTAAAATAGAAATCATTTTTGAATTCGGAATATCAACTATAACTTGGTGTGATTTTTTGGTATTTTTCTGAAAAACTTCAATTTTTGATGAATAGTGAAACCACTAAGTGGTATATAAAAAACTGATTTTTCGTTTAAATGAAATTTTACCACCTCTATGTATTGAATTTAAAAAATCAAAAATACATGGTTGTTATTAGGAAGTAAAATTTGGTTCAATGGGATTAAAATAATTTTTTGGTGAATAGTAACTTTTAAGTTTTTAATCGCGATTAGAGGTAATTAGTGTAGTTTAAGGTAAAAATAATGTTTTAATAATATGAAATGACCTTGACACATGTCCTACCCTTATGTTATGTGTCATGGCCGACCAAGACAATCCATGGGTCAACTTGGGGACCCCATGGAGCCACTTTGGTAGGAAAATGACATTAATATCTTTTTGTTTAAAGTTAAAATTAAAATGTCACAAACATGTGTTGTTTTACTAAAACAATTTTTAAATGGGGTTATACAAGTCATATTTTTGACTATAAATATCAATTATAAAGATAAAAATATTTCCTACATCATGATATTTTTTTATAATTTTTAGACATTAAATAAATTAAATTATTTATGAAACCATTATGATGCAGGAATTATCTCATTATTTAACGATTTAAATAAAATGAAATGATAATGTACAATCTAAGACCTAAATTTATAAAAAACCTATTGGATGGGTTTATTGAGAACTATTATCACCTTATCCTAGAAATATATAATTTTGGGACCTTTAAAATCTGAAAAGCATTTTATAATAAAGTAAAACTTTATAACTTTCCAAGAGTGCCCCTCCTCTCCTCTTATAAAAGTCCCCCACCTCTACCACCTTACCCAAACCTCTCAATCATTTGTCTTGGACAAAACCTTCCCATTTAGTCTCTCCAAATCCATATCTTACTCTTAGAAGCGTCACTTTGGGAATAATTCGTTCCAAGGAAGCCTTTGATCTCAAATCAAAAAGAGTTACCCGATATAAAGGTAAAGTTTTCCCTAGTGTTCTTTTGTTTTATTTTGCTTCTCCAACTCCCTAAAATATTTTTATTTATTTCTTTTGTAACAAAAACAGTATCTTCAATATACAAGGATTTTTGTATGATGAGGATTCTAGCTACACTAACACACTCCTCTGTCTAATGGTTAAAGAACATACTGTTTCTGTGGATGGTGAATTACTGCCTCACGAAACGATGATTGTTCTATCTTCTCATACCACCTCTCATGGTGGACATTATGATGGAAATATATTTATTTATGATATATATTATATTTATTTCCTCTATATTCTTATTTATTTTATAATTAATACATACCTTTATGCTTTTCATGTTGTGAAAATGAGATAATTTCATTTGAGGAAGTGTGGACTACCGCCCCCTCAAGTGATGTGACTCGTTCATGCAATACATGGAATGTATTAAGAATGAAATTGAAGATCTTATGTGATATATATATAACATATATATTATACAGTAATTATAATATATATATATATCTCATATGGTTTTAATTCCATTAATGTGCTAAAGAAATGAAAGTAGCGTTCGTGCGTACGTACGGCTTACCGTCTCCATGAACGGTACATTTCATTTATTATCTCCAAATGTTATGTACTATTTTAAATACATATATATAATGGATATATATGTCATATATTACATATAAATGATGGATATAATTCTGTAATTATAATATATATATCTCTCATTTAGTTTTAATTCAATTAATATGACAAAAAAAAAGAAAGTAGTGTTCATGCGTACGTACGACCTACCGTCGTCCTTAACGATTCTTTTAATTTTTTATCTAAAAATGTTATGGAATAGTATAAAATGAATATGTAATAGATATATATGACATTTTAATCATTAATAATATTCTATAAATGATTTACTACATGGGAAACCATTTTCAAACAAGTTCATTTTTGACTCTTGTACCAAACATCGACAAAAACGTCTGATATGAACTCACATTATTAAGCAATTATTATAATATTATAATATGTGATATGAACTGAATAAAAATCTTTAAAAGAGTTAATTAAGAAATTATAAATTGACCAAAGTTTTTTATTCAAGAATATAAAGAAACAAACAAGACAAGTCGGACTTGAGGTAAGGGATCCAACCTCTCTCTTTCTTTTTAAGTACTCTCTTTTATGTCATTTCTTATAAGACCATATTTATTATGTTTGGGGATGTTATTTTATATTCGTCATACTGTAATTTTTTATTTTCATATTATGAGAGACCATATTTGATCTCATAAATACATTTTTGGATTTTTTAAGGGGCGCTATTAGGCTGCCGAGTTTTCGTAAGGGATTTTTCATCTCACTTTTATTCTCATGACATTTATGCTATGTTTGCAACTATTTCCTTTGAGTGTTGTATGTAATTCCAATTATTATACAATTTTTTTAGTATAATTTCATTTATGGGTATTTATAACTTCATTTTATGACCCTTCTTCCATGGGGTGTATGTTTCGAAAGTTACCCGACTCGGTAAGGGGACCTTTCACCCTCCACTTTTTAAAAGACATATTTTTTCATGACTTTTAATTCACATACTATTATGTTGGGATATGTTCTAATATATCCTTATTTATGTAAATTTTATGTCCATGTGATGAGATACCATTTTCTCTCTCATCAACTCATTTTTTGAATTTTAAAGTGACGTCATTAGGCTGTTGGATTTCTGTATGGGAACTTCTTAACCCACTTTCAATTCTTTGGGTTAAACCTCTAATTTTTGATTTTATTATGCCAATATTATGTGTGAAATATATATGTTGTAATTTCCACAAAACTTTGGGTGGATATAGTATTTCTACACATAATCATCTCATTGATAAATTCTTACGAACTTGTGTGGGAAATCATATCTCAATCTCATTTCATTGAGTTAAATATCTATGTCATTGGTTTTGTTTCTCCAAGATTATGTGTGAATGACCTATGATTGTTTCACACATAATATACACTTATATTGGGTGAATTTATATTTCTCACACATAATTTTGTGATAGATTTATCCTTAACTTAAGGATACTATCTTTATAATGGATTTCATCTCAATTTACATTTCTATTGAGAATTCATTGTTATTATGCACCAATTCACTCTTATATGGTGTGTATAATATCCTTTGACATATTATATCATGAATCCATTTATTTTCATGATATTATAAATTTTGGATTAAATGTTATTCCACAATTATTTGTATTCAAGAGTCTCTTATTTTGTTAAAAACTCTTTAAAAAAATATCATTTTAAATGTTTTAAAGATTCATTATTATAAATAATTATCTTTAATGTCCATGTTTTAAAAAGGTTTTTCAGTATTTATTTATATGGAAATTAATGTTATAATTCCATTAAAAGCTTCAAAGTGGTATGTGACACTTTGATTCAAAAATATCTTTTAAATGATTTTTGGAAATGGATTGATTAATTCAATATCTTGGAATTAATTATTGTGATTGAAAATGAAATGTTGTTATTGAAATGTCTATATTTTCAATATTTTATGTGTAATGATGGTACTTGGAAATTTTATGGGTGGTTACATGATAAACCATATGACGGGTGGTGCTGCGAATACCAGGACAGGTTCTTACATTATAACCTCCAATGAATTGGGTATGGAAGTCGGCCGTATGGCTATTCCATTAAGTATGTGTGGAAGTCGACCGTATGGTTATTCCATTTAAGTATGTTTACGTCCCAAGTTACCTTTATATGTTATGTGTTCTTTATATGGGTTTTATGGTAATCTATTGGTTACAAAAGGGTAAGTAATGGTATTTTATTCAGTGAAGAGTTTTTCTACTTTATAAAGGTGAAAAGTATTACTTTGGTAAAGTATTCATGGTTTACTTGTTGTTTTGAAAAACTAACAGTTTTACTTCTTTGTGTATCCCTTACAGAGATTTTTATGCTCATCCCAAGTTTTTTTTGAAATGTTTTTCACAGGAAATAATGTTGAATAGGGTCAAGGATGGGATCAAGGAAATGTCAGGCTGTCTAAAACATAGAACTAGAAATGTTTCTTTTTAAGAGTTTTTATTTTATAGAAACTTAGTAGAAGTGTCTACTTTGTAATATTTTGAGATTTAATAGTTATGTCCTAATTCCCTAAAACTCTAAACTTGAAAATATCCTCAATTTTGAATTATTCATTTAATTCAATATTAAGTAAGCTTTATGGCTGGGGCCTTATAGTTGGTATCAAAGGTCGGTTTAGATAACTTTAGAGGTTAGGGTATTCTCTAAGCATAAGTGACATTAACATAATGGTTAGGATTTCAGAAAGAGTCCTAGTTTTAGATAAATTGAATGAGTAAGTATATCTTAGTGTTTATCTTCCTCATTAGTACATGACGGTTTTGTTGATATACTCACACTGACCTTTTTCGTTTTAGTAAATGGCTGGATCTAACAGGCACCAAAGTAACAGTGGATGTGAAGGAAACTATGATAGTTTTATGAGCGAGAAACTGAATGATATGGGAGGTGCAATGAGAACTCTTGTGATTATCCTCAACCAACTATCTGGAGTCATGATTAACCACCTAAACCTTGGTGATTTATATAAGGCATCATATATGCGAGAAACAAATCCCTACGGAACTACATGTAATAATCATAAAGGTATGTGTGTTCAAAAACCTATGTGTCAAATATGTGGAAAGAAACACCTAGAAAAATGTTTCAAAGGGACATAACTGTGCTATAGATGTGGAAATGAAGGTCATAAAGCAAGAACCTACCATGGAAAAAGGAAGAATCCAGTTGACTCGAGGAACGAGAAAGGAGTTCTTTCTGAGGGATGAATTGAATGTTTTAAATGTGGTGTGCATGGTCATTATGCAAACACATGTCCTATGAATAAGTTTCGGGAATGGGATCACCAAGATCGTACAAATATTCGTTTACCAATACCTAATGCCATTCTGATTGAGGATTAAGAAACTGACAATGACCAATAAAAGATATGGATTATTTATTAACTTTTTTTTCCTATTTTGGAATCATAAGATATGATTCATGATTTTGTTTATAGGAAGGCATTATTTCAGAATAAGTTGGAAAGGAATGGTTAATGGATCATGAATAATGTTGAATGAGTAAGAAGTCAACATATAAGGGCTACAAGAGTTATGGTAAAATTATTAAGAGTATTAAGTATCTTTTGATGATGGGGTTACATTAGAAGACTTTTTATAGTATGTGTAACCATGATGTTTGATATATGGAAATTTTATTCAAGGAATAGTTATCTGTTCTTTTTTAGACCTAGTTATAAAGAACCATTTGTGTTTATGATCCTTACTTTTGAGGTAATTATGGGTTCCTATATGTTATGATGGAAAGTGAAAGGCATGAGATACAATTGAGGTTAAATTATGTTATGGATATTTTTTATGATTTTACCTCATTTTTTGGGCAATTATTTGAGAATTATATAGTTTTGAAAAAGAACAACATGTAGACCGTGTGAAAACCCGTCGCATCAGACAAAACTGCGGGAATCAAACCCACAACCAAAGTGCGGCTGATATTTATCACCTACCACTGGAATACATGAAGTCCCTGGTTAGTTTGACTAATTCTTTTTAGTTAGATGATTTTATGAATTAAGAGTAAGTTGATTTTGGGTTATCTATGGAAATTATTATCCTATCATGGAGGATATGTGATTAGGTTAATTACTTTTCAATACGAGACTTTAAGAGCAACTGATGATGTTTGGAGATAAATGTTATGATTTAACTTGGAAGACTATGTGGTTAAATCGTTAAAATATTTGGGTTTCAATCTTAGTTTGGTTTACTTTTGGTCTTCGTTGAACTTTGGGTCTTGTTGGAAAAATTTTGGAGATTAAGAATAGATTTCCTTTTTATAAAGGATTATCTTTTTTGGGTATTATCTGATCTCATACTAACTTTTTTGGTTTTAGTTTTGGTTAAGTTCTAAAGACATGGGAAGTATACAGTTCTCTTTTTGGGATTAGGTGATTCTCTGGAAGTTGATTATAGCTCTCTTAATGTAAACAAGTCATCCTAAATACTCATCTTTTGGAGAAAATATGAGTTCGTGTACGAAATCTATTAAAAGTTGAACGTCAACATGACATGTATGTTTCCTTATGTTTTGTTTAAGCTCAAAAATAAATTACACAATGAAAAGTGACTTAAAAAAATGTTGTCCGTTATCTTTTCCTACTGGGGAATCCAATACCGGTTAACCCATCACAAGTTTGTGATTTTCTGGTGGTTAACTTTCTCCTAAACATGTTTTCTATCACACTCCCTCAGAACATGACCCTTTGTTTTTTCTTCAATATCCATGTTTTCATACATGGAATCCTAGTATGGGTAAACTCAGGTGACCTTTGTACTTCCCTTTCTTTCTTTTAAAGTGATAGTTTAATTTACTCCTTTTCCGATGTGGGGCTTTCAATGAAGTTTCCGAGCCCAATTTTAAAATTGCAAGGATGCAATTCCCAAAAGGGGGGAAGGATGTAACAACCAAGGTAAATAAAGAATATGAAATTTTTTATATTTATCCCTATTTGTGAATAAAATGTTAATTTTTCTTTAAATGGGTTTCTATGTTTTATAGCGTACCTGATACGCAACAAAGAGTTTCTTTGAAATCTTATGTTGCACACTATTCATAAAATAATATTATTTTAAATGGTAGTAAACGCCTAGCCATTGTTATGGCGGGAAAGAATGGAACTAACTACAAAATTATTATATATGTTTGTCAAATATTTTTACTTTTATATAACAAATGTTAGAGGCGTAAAATGCAAATTAATCCAATTTTAAGCATAAATCTTCTTATATTCTATAAAAGGCCGATTAACCGCCTTTTGATGGAGAAACCTTTTTAAATATACTTTTGAAAATTTTATATGTTCTATTTTACAAAATAAAATCCTTCTTTATAATCTAGATATCAAAATTTACTTTGTGTAAATTTTTGGTATTTTTCCGATAAAGTTCATTTTTTTAATGAATAGTGAAATATGTTGTATTTTAATTCAAAACCTCTTTTTAATCTAATTTTTTATATGATTATATTATCTTTTGAATTGGTTTTAAAGTTAAATTATAATATACTTCTACCATTTAATCCAATATTGGTCATTGGAATTAATTTCACTTTGAAATTGGACTTAAACTAGTGTCAATCTTTTGATACATTTTGTTTCATAAAAACACGCTATTTGTTTTGACAGCGGAAATTAATTAAAGCAACTTATATGATTTGAATTTTGTAAAATAGACATCATTTTTGAATTCAGAATTTCAAATATATCTTAGGGTGATTTTTTGGTATTTTTCTAAAAAACATCAATTTTTGATGAATAGTGAAACCACTAAGTGGTACTTAAAAAACAGATTTTTTGTTTAAATTTTTTTTTACCACCTCTGTGTCTGAATTCGAAAAATCCGACATTCATGCTTGTATTTAGGAAGTAAAATTTAATTCAAAGGGATTAAAATATTTTTTTTGGTGAATAGTAACTTTTAAGTTTTTAATCGCGATTAGAGGTAATTAGTGTAGTTTAAGGTAAAAATAATGTTTTAATTATATGAAATGACATTGAAACATGTACTACCCTTATTGTATGTGTTATGGCCGACCAAGACAATCCATGGGTCAACTTGGGGACCCCATGGAGCCACTTTGGTAGGAAAATGACATTAATACCTTTTTATTTAAAGTTAAAATTAAAATGTCACAAACATGTGTTGTTTTACAAAAAAAAATTTAAATGGGGTTATACAAGTCATATTTTTGACTATAAATATTCATTAGAAATATAAAAAGATTTACTACATCATGATAGTTTTTTTTATAATTTTTAGACATTAAATAAATTAAATTATTTATGACACCATGATGATGCAGCGATTACCTCATTATTTAACGATTTAAATAAAATGAAAGGATAATGTAAAATATAAGACCTACATTTTCAAAAACCTATCGGATGTGTGGATTTCGAACTCTTATCACCTTATCCTTGAAATATATAATTTTGGGACCTTTAAAATCCGAAAAGCATTTTATAATAAAGTAAAACTTTATAACTTTCCAAGAGTGCCCCTCCTCTCCTCTTATAAAAGTCCCCCACCTCTACCACCTTACCCAAACCTCTCAAGCATTTGGATCGGTCAAACCCCACCTATTTTGTCTCAAAAAATCCCTCTATTACTCCTAGAATCCCCACTTTGGGCAGAATTCTTTCCAAGGAAGCCTTTGAGCTCAAATAAAAAATAGTTACCCGATTTAAAGATAAAGTCTTCCCTATTGTTCTTTTGTTTTATTTTTCTTCTCCAACTCCCTAAACTCTTTTTATTTATTTCTTTTGTAACAAAAACGGTATATTCGTTATACTAGGATGTTTTTATGAGGATTATTCGAGCTACACTAACCCAAACCTCTGTCTAATGGTTAAAGAACTTACTGTTTCCGTGGATGGTGAATTACTGCCTCACGAAACGATTATTGTTCTATCTTCTCATACCACCTCTCATGGTGGCCATTATGATGGAACTATATTTATTTATGATATATATTATTTTTATTTACTCTCTATGCTTCTTCTTTTTATAATTAATACATTCCTTTATGCTTTGCATGTTGTGAAAATGCGATAATTTCATTTGAGGAAGTGTGGACTACCGCCCCTCAAGTGATGTGACTCGTTCATGCAATACATGGAATGTATAAAGAATGAAATTGATGAAATTATGTGATATATATAACATATATATTATAATGGAATTATTATATATATATATATCTCTCATCTAGTTTTAATTCCATTAATGTGCCAAATAAATGAAAGTAGCGTTCATGCGTACGTACGGCTTACCGTCTCCATGAACTGTACATTTCATTTCTTATCTCCAAATGTTATCTACTATTATAAGTACATATATATAATGGATATATATGTCATATATTACATATAAATGATGGATATCGTTCTGGAATTATAATATATATATCTCTCATTTAGTTTTAATTCCATTAATATGACAAAAAAATGAAAGTAGCGTTCATGCGTACGTACGACCTACCGTCTCCATGAATGGTGCTTTTCATTTTTTATCTCCAAATGTTGTGGAATAATATAAAATGAATATTTACTATATATATATGACATTTTAATCATTAATACTATTCTGGAAATGATTTAATACATGGGAAATCATTTTCAAACAAGTTCATTTTTGACTCATGTACCAAACATCGACAAAAACGTCTGATAAGAACTCACATTATTAACCAATTATTATAACATTATAATATGTGATATGAACTGAATAAAAATATTTAAAATAGTTACATAATAAATTATAAATTGACCAAAGTTTTTTATTCTGTAATATAAGGAAACAAACAAGAAAAGTCGGACTTGAGATAAGGAATCCAACCTCTCTCTTTCTTTTTATGTACTCTATTTTATGTCATTTATTTTAAGCTCATATTTATTATTTTTGGGGATGTTATTTTATATTCCTCATACTGTAATTTTTATGTTTATATTATGAGATACCCTATTTGATCTCATAAATCCATTTTTGATGTTTTAAGTGGCGCCGTTAGGCTGCCGAGTTTTCGTAAGGGATTTTTCATCTCACTTTTATTCCTGTGACATTTATGCTACATTTGCAACTATTTCCTTTGATTGGTGTATGTAATTCACATTATTATACACTTTATGTAGTATAATTTCATTTATGGGTATTTAAATCTTCATTTTATGACCCTTCTTCCATGGGGTGTACGTTTCGAAAGTTACCCAACTTAGTAAGGGGACATTTCACCATCCTCTTTTTAAAAGACTTCTTTTGTTATGTATTTTAATTCACATAATATTATGTTGGGATATGTTATTCTATATCCTTATTTATGTAAATTTTATGTCCAAGTGATGAGATACCATTTTCTATCTCATCAACTTATTTTTTGAATTTTAAAGTGACATCGTTAGGCTGTCGGATTTCTGTAAGGGAAATTCTTAACCCACTTTCAATTCTTTGGGTTAAAAGTCTACTTCGTGACATTATTCTTCCATGATTATGTGTGGAATATCAATGTTGTAATTTCCACAAACCTTTGTGTGTATATATTATTTCTACAAGTAATCATCTCATTGATAAATTCTTACGAACTTGTATGGGAAATCATAAGTCAATCTCATTTCATTGAGTTAAATATCTATGTCATTGGTTTTGTTTTTCCAAGATTATGTGTGAATTACCTATGATTGTTTCACACATAATATCCACTTATATTGGGTGTATTTATATTTCCCACACATAATTATGTGATAGATTTATCCTTAACTTAGAGATACCATCTTTATAATGGATTTCATCTCAATTTACATTTTCATTGAGAATTCATTGTTGTTATGCACCAATTCACTCTTATATGGTGTGTATACTGTACTTTGACATATTATATCATGAATCCGTTTATTTTCATGATATTATAAATTTCAGATTAAATGTTATTATACAATTATTTGTATTCAAGAGTCTCTCATTTTGTTAAAAACTCTTTAACAAAAATATCATTTTAAATGTTTTAAAGATTCATTATTCTAAATCTTTATATTTAATGTCCATATTTTCAAAATGGTTTTCAGTATTTATTTATATGGACATTAATATTATAATTCCATTAAAAGCTTAAATTTTGTATGGGACACTTTGATTCAAAAATCTCTTTTAAATGATTTTTGGAAATGGATTGATTAATTTAATATCTTGAAATTACTTATTGTGATTGAAAATGTAATATTGTTATTGAAATGTTTATATTTTAAATATTTTATGTGTAATTATGGTACTTCGACATTTTACGGGTGGTTATGTGATACAACATATGATGGGTGGTGCCATGAATACTAGGAAAGGTGGTTACGTTTTAACCACCAATGCATTGGGTATAGAAGTCGGCCGTATGGCTATTCCATTAAGTATGTGTGGAAGTCGATCGTATGGTTATTCCATTTAAGTATGTTTATGTCCCAAGTTACCTTTATATGTTATGTGTTCTTTATATGGGTTTTATGGTAATATTTTGGTTACAAAAGTGTAAGTAATGGAATTTTATTCAGTGAGGAGTTTTTACTACTTTATAAAGGTGAAAAGTATTACTTTGGTAAAGTATTCATGGTTTACTTGTTGTTTTAAAAAACTAATAGTTTTACATCTTTGTGTATCCCTTACTGAGCTTTTTATGCTAATCCCAAGTTTTTTTGAAATGTTTTTCACAGGACATAAAGTTGAATAGGGTCTAGGATGATATCAAGGAAATGTCAGGCTGTCTAAAACATGGAACTAGACATGTTTCTTTTTAAGAGTTTTTATTTTATGGAAACTTAGTAGAAGTGTATACATTGTAATATTTTGAGATGTAATAGTTATGTCCTAATTCTCTAAAACTCTAAACCTGAAAATATCCTCAATGTGAATTATTCATTTAATTCAATATTAAGTAAGGTTTAAGGACAGGGCCTTATAATGCTCATGAAGGAAAAGAAAAATAGGAGGAATTAAAATAAGAAGATGATTGAAAAAAAAGTTTAAAAAAGAAAACCTAATTGTTGAGATATAAAAATTCATGTTAAAAATATCAACATGAGAAAATTATAATGTAAATTCAAGAAAAATATTATTTGAAATAAGAGTAATAATAAAAGACAAAATCTACGTGTCTTAAAGATGTAAATGAACTAAAAAAGTTAAAAGAGATAAATAAATATATTTAATTCAAGGATGAATCCACTAAATTATATGAGAGAATTTTAAAGAAATCGTGTTACATATGAACATAATAAATATGATTATAATATTTATTTTACGGAATTTTCCTGTTTAGACTTAGAATCTTGTCAATTATAGCCCTTGGAAAATGATAAGAAGTACTCTCCAATTTAAATTTTTGAAAAGAGAATCTATATATTATATTATTCTCCTAAACATAAGAAAGATCATACATAAAAATCATTATAAGAGAAAAATTCTAGAAAATTTTATAGAATGAATTTTTTTGATCACATGAGATTCAAGATTTAGGGTTACTACTGGGGTTGTATATTTTTTAGGAATAAAACTGACTAATACTAGTATAAAATTTAATTTTCAAGGATTATATATGATCTTAGGGAAAGTATGATTGATGAGATGATATTAGATATAGGAATAAATCTGGAATAGACAAATAATATTTAAAATATTGAAATAATGAACTAATTTTAATACAGTGAATAAGTGTGTGGAAGATGTTACTGACAAGGTCATAGAGATGAAATTTTTGTGTCATGTTTTCAAGGTTAGACACATATTATTAAAAAAGTAATAGTAAACAGGTGCACATAGATGACCCAAATTACATATTAGGAGTTACTCTTAAAGAAACCCAAAAAAGTCATTGATACATGATTATGGGCATTAATCCCTCATGAAATGTGATTCTAGAATCTTGTAAAATGTTTTAAACCATGAAGGATGTGCGGTAAAATTTGGAAATGACTGTTTCTTTTAAATCAAAGGTATTAGATTACCTTAATCTGAAAATGACATTTTAATGTCTAATGGTATTCTTTATGTGTAAGGGATAATGATTATTTTGAGTGTTAGGAAATTTTATGTTGATTCATATTATGTTATTTTTCAATAAATAATCATTTATTATTTAGATATCAAAATATGTATGAACAATTAATCAAGGAAATAGAAAAATTAGAAACATATTTGTAATTAGTGATCCAACCAATACATGTTACTTGGTTGCGATTTATGAAAATATACTTTTTCATTGGAGGATTGAACATCTTGGAAAATGAATATATGGAAGTATTTTATGGTATAATATTATGAGAGATATTATGTATGTAAATGAAAATGATGAAAGTCTTTATATACATTTAAAAATTGAAAGTTTTCACATGAATCTCACATGAAGGTGGATATTATATCTATGAAACCATTGGAGTTAATAAATATAAGTATTTTTGGTATAATGTAGAAAAGTATACCCAATTAGATCTTTCATTAATCAAATTCATAAATTATTACACTATAATAAATTTTTTTATTTCTATTATGAATAATGTTGAGGCAATGGAGATGGTCAAAATATTTAGAAGACTAGTTGAAAATGAATTAAATTTGTGTATCAAGAAGTTGAGATCTGATGATTTTTAGGAATATAGATGTGTTGTGTTTGGGGAGTACCTTTAAAAACAATTAGACAAGAGCACATATTGTGAAATATATTTTTTTAAAGGTTGGGTCAGAATCCTCAATTTATTATTTAAAGAAAAACCTCATTAAGACAGGGTAGATGTAGACTTATTAAATAGCCCGAAGTCCCAAGGCCAAGTGGCCTGAATACAAGGCTTGAAAACCCATTTTGGCCCAAAGGACCCCTTGGTGAATAGTACTGCTACAATACCAGTGCTGCTACAGTACCATCGCTACTACAATACATGGAAATTTTTCCCTACCCGGAATTTGATCCTGGGTCTTTTAGATGCCAAGCAGGAGAATATAACACTTGGGTACAGGATCGTTGGCACATATTATTATCTATATACACATAATTAAATAGTGATTCTAAAATAAAGAATATAACCACATTTAAATTGGAAGATCTATGGATGTAGGGAAAAAATCTAATTACTTCCATAGAGAATTTGTGTGTACTATTGTACAAATTTCGAATAGATACATTTTGAGACATGAGACACATGTTATACCATATGAAATTTGGTACTATAAGAACCATACTTCATGAAACTTCATGGTTTCTGGTATCCCATGTAAAATAAAAATAAAATAAAACAAGATGGGAAATTTGAAGAAAAGTATATTGAGGGGGTTTTTATGGTCCATCTATCAAGTGGAAATGTATATAGATACTGTAAAAAAGTTTTCACACATTTTTTTAGTGTTTTTATGTTAAAATGGATGAAAATATGAGTAAAATTTGGCAATATGTATAAGAATGTTTTTATATTTATATATAACATGAAAATAAGCTTTCATGGATTATTGTCAAGAAAGTGAATGAAATAACACTAGAAACTACTTATGCTGACTAAAAAAATACCAATGATGAGGGGGATTCTAATAGCGGAATGATAAGTCAATTTTAGACACTGAAAAATCATGTAAAAACTAAAAATATAATTAGAAATAAAAATTACCTAGTTCAAACAATAATAATACAAAGAGTTGAGAATCAATTAGCTCGTATTTCATGAGTTTAACTAAAGAACAATATATTAAACAATTAACCATGATGATTTGGTTCATGATTTTAATGAATAGATTAACCATATTAAGAATAACTCACAAAGAGATATTATGAATAGAATATAAGATAAAAATGTAAATGGAATGAAATGTGGTTTTAGAAATAAAATTAGTAAAAAATAAGATGTCATAAGGGACAAAGAAATGGGGGTTTGAAAAGGCTATTAAAAACTTCAAGGGATTAATTTTGAATTAATATTTACTCTAGTTGATAGTATTGAAACTATTAGAATTTTTTTATTAGTTGATACACATAAATAGTAAAAAGTCTACCAAATGGATGTGACATAATCATTTTTGAATAGTGAAATTGATAAGGAAATATACATTATGAAACTTGGTAGATTTATTCTTGTTCCTGATGGAAGTATATTCATTAGACTCAAAAAATCATTGTATGTCCTGAAATAGTATCCTATAACTTGGTACTCAAATATTGATAATTACTTGAGATAAATGGGATTTTCTAAGGGCACTATTGACTACAATCTATATATAAATGATATTTTCCTAGGTACCTTGAACGTAATTGTTTATGTGGATGACATTATTTTTTCTAGTGAAAAAATGAGTGTGTGAGGAATTTTATCTGTAGATGTAGGATATGTTTCATATGTATATTCTATAAGTGGTGAAATATTTTCTAGGAATATAGTTTGAGTAAAAATATTACTATATATTTCTATCCTAAGAAACTAGTACTGGGAAATTACTATAGATGTTTGTAATGAATGATCCAATGGAGGTTTCACTCTTATTTTATTTTGAAAAAAATTGAGAAAATATGAAAAGTGGAACAAGGTTGATAAGAAGTAATTCAAAATTGTAGTCGATCTCTTGTTTTATTTTTCAATTTCCTGAATAGAAATTTCATATATTGTGACCTTGTGTGATCAATATGAATGTGACCTTATACAATGAAACATGATTGTAGAAAATGTATATTTTGGTATGTGAAATGAAAAATGGAATATGACCTAATTTATAAATGAAATACAGAAATCGAGTAACTTATTTACATTGATGAAGACTAGGCTCGTGACTATACTAATAACAGATCCACTTCAAGTATTTTTTGTTTCATAATAATAGTTATGTGATCTCATACTATAAGAAACAAAACATAATGATGTTTAGTACCACTAAATCAGAATATTTTTCCACTACACATGCAGTTACATATTTTTTTTGAATGTAGATGCAATTAATCAATTTGTGAGTTAATATTGAAAATAATTTATTTATTCTCTATAATAATTGAAGATATATTGATATCTCTAAAAATATGGTTTGAAATTCTAAATATTAACACATTGACCGTAGATATACCATTATCAAATAAAAGGGGACTACAAGTGAGATTAGACATGAATATATTTGAACTATAAAACTAAATTTATTGATTTTTACTAAAGATATTCTATGAGAATGTTTTATAGATTTAAGGCTGAAACTAAATGTTCTACTTTCACCCCATGATTGAGGATTTTTGATCTATTATTAAAAAAAGGGATTTGTATTTTATTGAAAAAAGTGGGTGAAAAAGTAGCACAACTATACAAAAAAGGGGAAGAAAATTTCATTTAAATGAGGAGTTCTCATTACTCACTACGTTGATATTTGATGTTGTGGATAATTTTGAATGGTGTATTTTTTTATTAGTGAGATTTAATGCATTAATTTGGGGGGGGGATATTCATATTTTTCACCGGACTAAATTTTCTTTCCATATAGGGATTTAATTATCGAACATAAATAACAATAACTAGTTTTGTGGTACATGTCAGTTTTAATACAAGATGGGTTGTGATTTGATGATTCTATATTTCATTGACGTGTTATTTATTCAATCAATGTTTTATTATAAAAGCTTAATAGTGTTTCCTATAATTCCAAATGGGTTATATTAAATCTCCAATGGATTTTTTAATGATTTTAATTTTTTATAAATCTTCTTGGAGAATCATTTAATGTTATTTTGGAGTTATTTGAAATACTAAATAACCATTTTGATAAGCTGATATTTTTTAAGAGTTTATAGAATATGACCTAAAGATGATGGTGTAATGGATGGAATTTTTCATAATTTCATATGATTTTTCTCAATGTAATAAAAAACTAGGTAACATGAAAATTTATGTATAAGGTTTCTACATAGGTAGATATTGAACTACGTGAAGATTCATGAATGTGAATAAAGTCTAATATATATTGTGAAACGTATAAAATTATATCATGTAGATAAAAACAATAAAATAGGTTTGGATGATGTATATGAATTCCTTGAATTAGAAAAAAACCATGTACATGAATGCCTCCACCTATATGATATTTAGCGTAAGTAAAGATACAATTATTTAATATTTTAAACACATACTTTCTATTATGTAAAAATATTAATACCACATATGTAAATTCTCATAGATATTCCTCTCTACCTCTCTTTTTGTGGAAAAAATTTCTGGTTTTACCACACATTTTTGTTATATAGGTGATTTTTTTAGAGAACCACATATGAAAATTTTTGTTGTGTACAATCTAAAATTACACAGTTAATTTTTTTTAATGAAAATAAATATGAATATTCAAGGAAACATCATAAATGTGAAAAAAATCATATCTAAAATTTGATTCATGGTAATTAATTTGAGATTTGGAAAATCATGACCACTTTTCATATTTGTTTCATGTAATGTGTTATTTTGTTTAAAATATATAGTGGTACTTAATGTTTAGCATGTAAATGAAGTGGATTCATATGTTAAATATTGAAATAAAATGGGATGATTTTATGTTGATATAAAGATAAAATAAAAACTTGAATGTGATTATGTTTTGTTTCTAGATTATTATAGAATTTTAGATAGTGAATTTGATGAGTTACCATCAACTCCTACTATATTACGAGAGAAGGTTAAAGAAGACGGAGAGCCTAAAAATTTTCCAACAAGACAGAGATGTTATGTTTTATAGGATATTCAAAAATACACCATTATTTAATTATTTAAGATAATTATTAAGATTTTGGTTTGATAAAAACAAATGCATAAAATAATTCGATTAAATAAACCCGAATAAACTTTTTTTGTGATATTATTAAAGAAACACATAGTAAAGTGATATTTATAGAATAATTTATTTTATAATGAACCTTTGGTGTGGTAGAAAATGAATGACTCTCCATTATACCATTTAAAAGAACAATTATGATGGGACACATATAATTATCCTAAATCATGTACCTTTTGAAAAACCAAAAATGATGGATCTTGAGTGAGTGTGAAAATAAAGATTATTATTGGTTTTAAATTTGTTTGGTTTCCCTATGGAGAAATAAATAATATAATTTTTTTTCCTCAGAACCATGGTATCATTTATTTGAAGATCTTGTTTTAGCTATGTTCAATATCTTATGTTTTTATAGAATTAGAAAAAGTATCTAAATCAGATATTCCCTAAATGAGATGTTTTTTATTTAATATTTCTAAAGTTTCAATGAGATAGATCTAATACCACTTTGGCTGAAGCAATTGAGCATTCAAGAATATCTATTTAATCTTGGTAACATATTATTTATAAGATTAGTGTGAAGATGTTGTGTCTAGTGTGACTTTGGGAATGCATAATATAACTCTATTCCATTAATGTAATCCTATAATGTATTGTACTTAAAGTGAATGATAAATGGTTTGGGGGAGAAACCAACCATGTTATGTAGTTGGTTACCCAGTAAGGGGATAATCCTTAAAACAAATTATGTTAGTTGTTTATTTTTTTGTATACACAAGTGAGGTTGAGTCTCTCATTATTAGTGAATTGAATATTAACATATTTTATAGTTTCATTATAAAAATAATAAATTGTAAAAAGAACTGGTCTCCACTGATTCACCCCTTCTTAGTGGAGTAATCTAATCCTTGTCACAACACCCATGATGAACCCAAAATATCACTTCTTAAAACTATAATTTTTGTGTATTTTTTTCTAATAATATATTCAAATTGTTCTACTATACTAATTAATATTTTTTTTATTTATATAGTCTAAAATATTTAGGTTAGAATTTTTAGTGTTTTACTTAATCATCATAGCATGAATCTCTCCCATGGATTCTTAATACTCATATAATTCTCTTATATTTAATCTTATAAATTATAAAAGTGTGAACTATTTTTATTATATACAATATTCATTTTCTCTTCACATTTACATATTCGAGAGGGGATTAGTACTTCCTGAAGTTTCTCATTTTTACATTCTCAAAATTAAATCATTAACATGTTTTTTCAAGTATATCACATTTTTTATTCATTTCCTTGTTCATTAGTACAATGAGAACCATTGAAGTCAGTTATTCTTTCATAAAAGTTATTTTTTCTTCTCCTAAAATTTTTATGTAAGCCGAGTTCAATTCTCATACATTCTTCAGAAATTTCACTTTATTCCTCAAGGATTAAAGATTCTCATACTTTTTGGAAAAACAATCTTTGTTGTTAGCAAATGATGTCATAACCTCATTTATACTATCATCATTCAACCATTCGATTTATCTATGATCTATATCTTCATATTTATAAGAAATATTTATGGTAGAGTAAGATTTTGTTTTACATAATGAATTAAATTTTTCACATTATTTAAAATATACAATTTAATTATTGTGTTTTGGTTCCACGTCTTCTTGATTTTAGACATATAACATTATTCTTCAATATAATCTATACCTAGATATTTATAGTATAGGAATAAATTCATTTAGAAATGTTTTCCAAAATCACCACTGAATGGGTAATTCTATTTTTTAGAAACAACTTATTTAAAATCATCTCCATTTAGTGGCATTAAAACCCCCACTAAATTCAAGATTTTATTTTTTAAATATTATTTATTTAGTTTTAGAAGTGGTTTTCTCAAAAATTCCTATACTTCATGATTAGTTCTAACAAATTACAAAAAAATAATGATAATGTAAAATAAATATTTAACAATTAATTTTAATTTATTATTTAATAAAAATTATTTATTATTTATAATAATCTATTATTTTTTAATTTATAATTTATGTAATTATAAATTATTAATTATAAAATAATGATTATATAAAATTATTAGTCAACAATTATTTAAAAATGATTTTTTTAATTTTTTAATTAAGAATGACACACACACACACATATATGTATATGTATGTATTTAGAAAAAAATACACACACAGAGACACACAAAAGAACATACACACACACATATAAAATACATATTGAACTTTTTTTAAACAACTAATCTTATATGAGAAGTTGAAAATTGAATTAAAGCTTCAAATGACAACAACTGATGATCAAAGAGTCTATTTGTACTATGAAACTATTAAAATAAAAGCTTAAAAAAATAATTAGAATCCTAGTAGATAATAATTATATAATAATTAATAATATTAAAATTTTTATATTTCAAAGAGTTTTTGAAAACTCGACTACAACTTCAAAAAAGTATAATTTTTTATCAGAGTGTCGGTTTGGGCTCCACGAGCTTCCAAATCCAATATTACAACAATATATACAATATTTTGGCCTAGGGGTTCACTGTTCCCAACTTTTATTGGTCAAAATTGTCTCATAAGGCCACTAAAAATGTGTTTTAATTTAATGTTTTCTAATTTTATATTTTCCGATGATATTTAAACATCAATTAGGAGGGTAATCATGTCTTTTTTGGGTGGTCAATGATTTTATTACTAGAGTTTACATTCATATCAATATGTTGCAGTTTCAATTTTAGTGGACTTCCCTCTTTTAGTGATTTATTATTAATTATTTAATATACATATGTACATTTATTTATAATTTATATATATTTATTCATATTATTTATAATTATATATATTAATAGCTTTTTATATCTATATATGTTTATATATATTTTTTTCTATATTTATTAATGTATATATATATTCTTATACAGATATATATATATTTATATATATTATGTGACTATATATATATAAAAAATTATATATATGAATATGTGTATGCATATAAATTTATGAATATATATATGTGTTTATATATATATGTGTGTGTATATATATATATGTATTTATTTATATTTATGTTTATTTATCATATTTATATAGATTTAAATTTATTTACATTATTTGTGTATATGTCTATATATATATGTATATATGTTTATATATATATATATATATTTTTGTTCGTACATACATTTTTATGGAAGTGGGAGTGTTGAATTTGTGGTAAGATAGTCTCATCGAAATATATGATGTTGGGGGGGTCAAACAGTAATGTCTCACAATTTGAGGATGGGAGTGGGTAATTCCTAGTATATTATAACAGTACATCAACATCGTTGACACTATAACAGTGGTGGTACCTTTGCTGTAATTTTCAAAGAAGGGGATTTTATGCCCAATATTGGGTTTTTATGGAAAAAAGGCTTTCATTCAACATTGACTTCATTTAACACCATAAAAATTTATTTTAAATGAATAGTAAGAACAAAATTTTTATGAACACACAACACCAAGATTTATGAATACTATGATATACTATAAAAATATTGATTTTTAAATGTAACAGTTATAAATTAGTCATTTAATTGGAGTGTATTAATATGAATAAACTGATTATGAAATAAATTTAAAATGGTCCTAATCTATACAGAATTATTTACAAATTCTAATGAAATTAGTACTCATTTTTTAGTGAAGTAAATTTTTGCTTCAAAATTGCATTTTCATTAAAAAAATTATTTCATTTTGTGATTTGAAATTATAATTAATTTATACCACTTTTAGATATTATGTTTTCCAAAATTTAATAAATTTTTGAATGTTGTATGTCAAGATTTTCTTATATTGGTTTTTTGGGAATTTACTGAAAATGATGTTTTTTGATGAATAGTCAAAAATACTATTTTTTATTGAAATATGTATCCTTGTTTCAAGAATTTAAAAAGATATATTTTGTTAAAATATATTTAAAAGTAAAATTAGTTGACTCATATTATGAATAATTCAATTAAGGTCATTGGAATATATTTTATGCTGTATTTTTGTATAATTTTTTTTATATTTATGAAAAACATTAAATCTGGAAAACTGATGTTCATTGTGTTTTTCAGGTTTAACATTAAATTTTAGCCTTCCAATTATTTTAATTGAATAATGACATATGGATTCCTTATTTATAATAAAAAGGATCATATTTTTTTTTAAAGAAGACCATATTATTTTTAGTTATTATGAATTGTAACCTTGGTAAATATTTTTTAAAAATGTAAGAGTAAAACATGTAAAATGTAAAAATTAGATTTAAAATATTGGGATATGGATTTATTTATACTTGGTGGAATTTTTATTCTACTATGTCCTTCATATTTTCTCAGGAAAATAATAAATATAAAATTTCACTCTCTAGACTTTATTATCTCAAAAAAGTTTCCTATGGAAAAAGAGGTAATGTTCATTTTTTAATATTCATTTGAAATATTAATTATTTTTCATATTATGGAAATTTATTTTTAATTTTTCATGATTTAATAAATAACTTAAATTTCTACGCAACACAAACTCCATATTTATTCAATTAAATTATTAATAAAATAAATGATTTTAGTAATAATAAAGGTAAAATAATTTAGATAAATTATTGTGTTACAATAATTTTATATATTAATATAACAAATTAAGAATGGTTTAATGTTTTTTATTTGAATTAACTCTATAATATGATGTTTTCAAAGTCAAATAAAATTAATTGTTCCCAAAATTTCTATAATGATAATGTATAATAAATAATACATTATTAAAATATTTATAATTTAAAAAAATCCATGTTTATCCAAATGAATGAAATATTTTTTAAAATTATAAACCTGGTCTATTTTTGAGTCACATAAGATTTTATGAAAACAATCTTATAACTTAAAGAGTTGAAAACATTGATATTGTCATAATTTTCGAAAGGGTTAATAGGGCGTTACAATTAAAAGATGAGTGAAACAAAATTAACAAAAAATTGTTGAAATTTTATGGTATAAGATTATTTGGACTTATAATCATATTATTACTTAATTATATCAATTTGGATCCATTTTTTTTCTTTAAAATTAATTTATATTAATTTAATACTTTATGTAATTCCAAGAGTTCGCCTCTCCCCAGTTATGAAATGGAACCTCCTATCCATCATTATTCACTATGTTTGAGCCCTATAAATCATTCAATACCAACAATAATATCATTATATCTTATTTAATTACATCCTAAATCTTATGTTATTTCTAAAAGTCTATCATTACACGACATAAAGTGCATTCCAAAGAAGGTTTCTCAATAATGAGGTATAAATATTAAGTGAGTATTTTCAATTTTAATTTGTATTATATCACTTTATATAGAATAAATTGTAAAATAATTACTTTATTATCTTCAATATACTAAATTTTTATTCTGTTGATATAATAACCATTGTCCCCATTATTTCCATCTGTAAGAAAATGAAAATGTTAGTTATTCTTACTTGTGGACTACAACATCTATGAATATTTATGATTTTTTTTCTTTTTAAAATTACATGGATGGAAAAAATTATATATTAACTGAATATAAAAAATATAATAATTATTTTTAAATGTAAATTACTATCTAAGCTTCTTTCATTTCGTTTTTTGAAAAGTGAAAACAACATTCTTGTTCACATAATACCTACAATCTCCATGAATGTTGTAATTCATTTTTCTATGTCTATATTTTTGAAATGAATATAAATAAACATACATACATATATATATAATGAACATATTTGAGAAATATATAATTATTAGTATTTTGTAGATGATGGAACCATGACCAAAGTACAAGAACCAGAACTATTGAACCAAAATTCTCATGAAAAAATGAAATAGTTAACACTTAAAAATTATGATTTTAAAATGTAATTTTTAATAAATGGGTGTTGAAATATTTTAGGTTAATAATATATGATAATATATGTATTTAAATTATTTTTTAATATAATTATAATAAATTTAAATTTATTATACTTGTAGTAGAGCACATTCAATGGAAGTCAAACTTGAGGTGAGAGTTTTTTATCTGAAATTGTATTCCTTGGGAAATATGTTATTTTATTCACATATATAATTTATAAAGTTTTATACATCCCATTTCAAATGTTAAAACATGATTAAAATTTTGATCATGAAATTTAATGATTCATTTTAGGTTATAAATTAATGAGTTTTATGATTCAAATGTTATCTACGTGTTAAGGAATGCTCGTCTCACTTTCATTTCTGTTAGAAACATACCATATTCACCACATGTATATTTTATGTGGTTTATATACTAAAAATAATTTATTTAATTATGATTCTTATGAAAATTATTTTTATTTATAAGTCAATATAAGGTTATCTCTTTCATGATGATTTAATTTAATGATTACAAATACGTAAGTTATTTATGTCTAAATTAACATTTAATTGGTATTTTTAATCTCTAATTTATAAAGAATAAATTATATGATAAATTCTTGATAAGTACCTTTAATTTTAATTATTGTATATTTTTTATTAATTTTTTTACAATTTCCCTCTGCTTGGTACTCAAAATTGTTCAAAAAAATGTTTTTAGAAAATTCATCTTTATTTATTCTATTTTGGTAAGAATACATTTTTTCTATGTTCATGATTTCATTAAATTGTTTTGTATTTTCTTTTAATAATAACCAATTATTTTTTAAAATAATCTTAACCATGTTAATACTTTTTAAAAAATGTTTTAAATGGAATTTTTTTGTCATTTTCTGTATGAGTTACTTTAGAATTTTTATCAACAAAATTTGAAAGGAATATTTGTTTTTACGTACATGGAATGAAAATAATTTTCTTCTATTGTTACCACACTATTATTGGAGGATTCCTTTACATTATTCCATTTTTGTTTTTAGTGAATGTGTTATCTATAATATTTTTTAAATTTTAATATTTTAAAGAAGTTGTTTCAAAATGATAAGGGTATTTTCATCAAGAAATATTCCATAGATCAATTTGAGAAATTTTTCCATTTATGATAACATCCTTTAACATTAATTATAATTTAATAGGGATACGATTAAATGATAATATTATTATTATTTCTATGTATGATTTACTATAATAATAAAAACATGTTTTTGAAACCTATTCACTTTCACATGAGTTAAATTATGATTAAATGTAATTTTTTTTCAGGATCCTGTGTTGTATATATGAATGGAGTATGAATATGTAACATGTAGTCCTCTAAAAACCCTAAAATACATTTAGTAAATATATAAATTGACCTAATTTCATGTTTACAATTTTATATGTCAACCTGGATTTCATGTCCATAAATCTTTTCATGGGCCTGACACTCATGCCCATAATTTTATGTAGGGAATTGATTTTTATGTCCAAAATTATATATGTGGAAATGGTTTTCAAATCAAAAAGATTTTTCATGGACCTCATTTAATATCTATTAGATTATGGTGGGGCCTTATTCCATATCTTTAATATAATGAGTGATTTTTTTTACATTTATACATGTTCAGAATGTTATAATCTAATTGGTTTTTAACATTCCTTTTTTTATGTTATGATCTCATAGATCATGGTCTTTAATTAATTTTTGATTTATATCTTATGAAATACCATGATATATTCCATGACTGATGATTATGATCAATGATATGCATCATATGGATTTTAAATGTTTTTATCCTGTTCTCATACCATTATTCCCATTTTATACTCATTTGATAACTAATATCTCCCTTGATTACCCATACTGAGCATTTGATCACACCAATTTTTATCTTTCCTTTCCACCAATTATAAGGAACTACTTTAAGTGGGGTATATCTAAGAATTGTACTATACGTGAAGATATTTTGGGGATATCATGAAGATATTTCAAAAAAATAAGATGATTGAGTATATAATATCTATATATACTAAACCTTTATGGTACATGGGCATGTTTTTTGTAAAATATAATTAGTAATGACCTATTAAGATGTATAATATATATATGATAATCATGGTTCACTATAGTAAGTATCTTATGAAATGTTTTTTCAATATTTGGATATTTGGATTATAAAACTTCAGTGAAAACCATGGGGATAGGTCTAAGAATATGATAATATCATAAATTTTTACAAAATAAGATATTATGTAATTTTCAAATAAATTCATCCCTATGTGTATAATTAAAGTGTACATGGTTTTGGACAAATTCATCTCAGGGTAGAACACCCAAAAGGAGTTTGTCGAGTATATCTTTATGATTATTCATGTACTGATTGAGTGTGGCCTTGATGTATACGTATTTTGACACTCTTGTGGATTATATTTGGGTTAATATAAATTTTATTTATAATCCATTATTATGGATTTGAATAGATAATGTCTATGAATGAAATAGGTGTCATAATTTATGGAATATTGAGAATGATATTCCAAAATATATGATTGTTCAATCTAATTTTCAAATCTTGATTCTTAAAGTTTTTTTTTTCAAAGGATGGATCCTAAAGAAATCCTATAAATAATTAATGTGATGAAAAATTTAATGACCTTCCTCATGAGAAACATAATGGATTTAGAAATAGGATGAAATATATTATGACTATGCTAACTCAACTCTACAAAAATATGAATGGTAACATAGAAAATGTTGAACTGGTGAATGATCCAATGAGAGAAAAACATTTAATTGAATCATTTATGAAATAATGTACCCTCACCATATTTGTATATTTTGATAAATTAGTTGTTTGGAAATGGATCAATGTGATTGAAATGATAATATTCATTCAGTAGTACTCAGACCATGAGAAAGTTATCATAGAATTTTATCAGTTGGAAAGTGAAAATGATTACTGTTGTAATCTTATCAATGATATGAGTCAATAATAAGAAATAAAATCATTGGAATTGGAGAATCATAAGGTTTTATATCTCAAACATTACTTTCTATAAACATTATAGACAAAAAATGAAGAGGTAGTTTCTAGAGTTGAAACTTAAGGGTGATGAATACATCAGTACCTATGAATATATTTTTTCAATAATTTAGTGGTATGATTTTATTTTTAACATCAATGTAGAAAGTATGATTCATATATTCTTTATTTGTTTGTAATCAAGACTTCAAAAGGTATTAACTATAAGGTACTTTGAAATCTATGATGAAATCACTCAATGTGCACTCAAATTCCAAATGGATACTTGAAACCCTTATGGTAATAGTGATATGAAAAAGAATATAGAGTTTCATATAAGCTATAGACGTATGTCACATGGAGTGAAGAAATGTTTTAAACCTATTACATTCCTAAAACGTGTGAAGGAAAACTCAGGTAATTTCCTAAAATAAACAATAATATTTTTTGAGTGGGGGAATCTTGGACATCTGAAAAAAGAATGTCATAGTGATCTGAAGAGGTTGGTCAATGAAATAAATGTCGAGGGAGTTAAATATAATACATTATCAAAATATTAGTGCAAAAAATGCATAGAGTTTGATCAACATAAAAATAAATTCTCTAATATAAGGGCTAATGAGGATAATAATACATAAAAACATATGAAGTCAACGAATAAATGGAAATATTATTCCATCACAATATTAAAGTTAAATCACGAAAATTAGGGAATACTAATACTATACTCTAGAGTTTGGTATTACATGTTGATTTTATTATGAACAGGAATTATGAAAATCTTATTATTTATCATATAATTAAATTTGAAGGGATTCTAAGAACTGATTAACTTTATCTATATATATTCTCTATAAATTTCAAAAATAATTTATTCACATATGATGTTTTTAATCAAACTATGATAGTATATCAGTGAAAGTATGAACCCAAAAATATAATGGAAATATTTTTTGCTAATACAAGAGATTATTTTAGGAATAATGGGTGAATTATATTTAGGAATAATATATGATTTTTCTATGTGTTTATAAAGGGTATATACATTTTTATGAGACTTTATGAGTGGTTAAAAATATTTAAAGATAATTCATAAGTTTTTATATAAGGATAAGAGATCAAATCATTCTAATATTTTTAATTAAACTTTGGTGTCACATATTTTGGAGGAGGCTTAAGTTTAACTATTTATGGAATAGATAAATTTTTGAAGTTCTGTGTTATTTATTGTATTTATCTTTTTCAGATTACTTGTGAAATCTAATTTGGTTTGTTAAATATTTTTAGAAACAATAAATATTATTTTGATCTTATGATTCATTAAAATTTAATTTTAGTTTTCTATACATTTAAAATTTTTCTTGAACAACAATTTCATAGAGTATGAGATGAGATCGATGTGGAATTGATTGAAGAACAAGTGAATGATGAAATTATTCTTATCAAATAGAAATAAATCAAGGAAATTTTCTTGTGTTTTCTATAATTATAGTAAAAGAATCCATCAGCATTATAAAAATAACAATGAAACCAAAATTTTATCCTTTTACCTTCATTTATAATGAATTGAAGGTATTTTCACCCCACTCTCATTTATGGTTTTGTGGTCATTGAGTTTCTCGTGACAATTTTCTTTATCATTATGTATTAGTCTAGGGATGGAGTTTTCCCCAGACGTCTATAATGTTTTCTTCCAAACAATGTTATATGTATCTGGGGGCCTATTTATGTCTTATTTTTGGAAAACTTTATGCTTCCCACTTCTCATTTTCAAAAGGATGTTTTATTTTCTCACTAGAAGATGTGGTCTTTCAACAAAATTATTTTATGATATTGAACTTTTGATGAAAAAGATAACATTTTTTGGGAAAAATTTATTTATGGGAGAATAATTTAACACTCTAGAAATTTAGTTTAAAATAATTATAAGCTGGAAAACATTTTAACATGAAATAATGATCTTTAAAAAAATTACTATTTATTATAGAAATATTATTATTTAAATGTGACCATTATAACATTACTATTGAATTGGTGGGTATAAATATGAGTAACTGAAATATGAAATAAATTTATAATGGTCATACTTAATATAATATTATTTATTAATTATTCAGAAATATGTACTCATTTTTTAGTAAAGTCATTTTATGCTTTAAAATAAATTTTATTAAAAAAAATATTTTAATTTATTATTTATTGGAAGTTATAGTTTATTTCGAACACATTTAGAAATTTTATTTGTAAAAATTAACTTCATATTTGAAATAATCTTGTAAAAATTATCTATGATAATTTTTTTTAGAATTCTTTGAAAATAATGATATTAAATGAATAATGAAAATACTAATTTTTATTGAAAAAGATATTCTCCTTTCAGGAATTTATAATAGTAAATTTTGTTTTAAAATGGATTTAAAAGGGAAATTATTTCATTTAAATTTTTATAATAAAATTAAGTTCATTGGAGTATTTTTTTTAATTTTTATGTAAGAAATATTTTACATTGCAAGACATTTTTTCTAGAAAACTGATTTTCTTTGCATTTTTCATGTTTAATGTTAAATTAAGTTTTACCAATTATATTAATTGATTATTAAATAATTAATTTCATATTTAGAATTAAAAGGACTATTTTATGTTAACAGAAAACTTTTATTTTGTGTCACTACAAGTAGTAACCTTGGTAAATATGTGTCACCTCAGTAAGGGTTAAATGGGTAAAATAGGGTTAAAACATTGAGATAAGGATTTTCAAATTGACCAACACATTATTTTTTTCTCTTGGATGAGTGGATTTTTGATATTCAAATACATTAATTGAATATATAGATAGTTGTTACTTTTTATCATTGATTATGACATTTATTTTATTTGAATAAATCAATACCTACAAAATGTAACTCTGTTGACTTTTCACAAACCATCCCAATAGAACCCATGTCGCAACTCCCCAATATTTCCCCCAACAGTGCAGGGGCTGGTGACTATCTCCGAGTAGATATATTACTGACATGAGTGGGATTATCTTAAGTACCTATACACAAATTTTCACACACACATCTATAAGCCCATAAAAAATTGAAATGTAAAAAGAACTTAACAACTATGTATGTATAGATCAATATCCCATTACGAGAGTATGATTACAAGAAATTGAATGTAAATGGGAAAAAATACACACCCACCATAAAGAGTTTTAAAACAAGTCCAACCTATAGGTAAATATGGAGACTCTTATCAAGACACCATCAGAACACACCTAGGTCTATCTGGATCATTGAGAACCTTATGATCTTGGTCCCTCTATGACTTTTTCAAAAGGTTGATCATCTGCACAAGAAATGAAATGTACAGGAAACACCCATGAAGGGGTTAGTATAACAATACCTAGTAGGACACCCTAAAACCACAAAGAATATAACAAAATAACAATAGTCTTCTCTATATAATAATATTTCTATAATACATATAACAAGAGTATCCGGATATACTCAACAAAAACACAAAATCTCAAGGTGAAGTCTTAATTGAAATGCCAAAATAGGGTTCCTGATCAAAGGTTCCACATAGAACTCATTTAGTATAACACACTACATGGTTTCAATAGTACTGAAGAGATAGTATAAAAAAATGAGGATCACTGCCAAGGCCATGGGGTATACTAGAAACTCAATTTGTATTAACCCACTAAATTGGGAATTGATGACCATGTAGTGTTGGTCATGAGGATATAAAAATCTCTACCTAGTAAAAGAATATGACAGGGAATGTCACTCCAATCCTCATATAATGATTCCAAAAACTCTATCCAAGTAATCAAACTAATGGGATCACCATCCTATGTGTAGGATGTGATTCCATACTAACCCTCAGGTAATGGATATAGGGAAACGACCCTGAAAAAACTTGTCCAAGGTATATATGAGAAGGTATTAAATCCTTCTTTAAAGGAGTAAAAAATATTTCCCTTCAACAACAGGTTCTTCCTTTTTAAGCATCTCGTGTCTTGTATGTGTAGAAGTACACAGTACGTCCATGCCCATGTACATCTTCCCCTATCTAAGTACACAGTTATGACTATGTACATATGATATGACCATGTCCATGTGGGAGTACATGACATTCCCATTCCTATGTACACACATACATGTGCATGTACCCTCCATGGAACACACTAAGACAACAGGTAAGGGTCAAACACCAAGTGACTGAGTTCACATGTTTTGGGATATTTATCTTTATTTTGAAACCCTAAATTCCATTTAGAGTGACCCACATAGCATATAGCACTGCATTATACACTGTGTAGTTTGGAATTTTATAGAAACTTTTTTTATCCCCATGCATATGCTCACACTATTGTCTCCATGGATTCTAACCTTAATCTGATTAAGAATCAAGGATCTACCTTGACAGAACCTTACCACAATCAATCACCAGATTATGACCTTTGATTTGTTGAGAAACACAACCCAAAGCCATTTATCCATCATCCATCTAAAACCTATGAATTAATTATACTAAGCTGATCAGGATCCATCACTTTCATAGTCTTCACATTATCTCTACACCATATTGAGTCTGGATCTATGATATCGAATCGTTGTGACATAAAATGAGTACAAAACATTTGATTCCTTGGTATTTGGGTCAAAACACCAGGAAAAATATCCCTAATGATTAAATCATATAGAAAAATAGGAGAAATATATGAAACACACAAAATAGGAATAAACCATAGCCTTGTTCGGTTATCCTAGATCCCTTTACATTTTAAAAATGAATGAAGAACAAAAAATAATCAAATAATTCTCCCAAAGGATCCCTAATAATAAAACCATCCTAAAATATGGTCGATTCAAGAATCAATCTTTTAGTCGATTGATTCATGTTCATAATAGGAATCAATGATGGGGAAGAAAACCGATCTAAACATCATCCGACCTCATTTTCATATTGATCACTAATGAAGAAAAATTCTGCATCGTTTTCATTGGCAAGATCCTCTAATTCCATCAGACAAGTTTCACTGATCTTCAATCCGATTATCATTTTTCTGAGAGAGGTCCTCCAACTCTATATCCAACTATCTTCCAAAGGATCTAGAGTTTTGTAGCTAACCATGGAAATGTTTCATAACCATATATTTATAGATGAAAAATATGTTTCCACATCAAAGAATAAATAAATTTGTTTATTTAATTTATATTATTCATTTATATTCCCATGATGAGTTATCCACAAAAGTCTTGCTCCAATAAATGTAATGTCACTCTTAGGGTAAAACCTGCATTCTAAACTCAACGATGCCATCATATTTCTGATTCAGACCCTCTGTTTTGAGGTTATTTTAACTTTTTAGGGAAAATTTCTCCATGTTCTATTTAATATATTTAATATATTTCAATCATTTATTCTGGGAATAACATGAATTAGAATCCCATGTTGTCTCTATGTCTGGTCTCAAAAAGATCCGTACAATATCCAAAAATAATACATGGAAAATATAAGTAATTACATGAATTTATTTTCTAAAATTTTATTATAAGGATAGAAATAGATATGATATTTTTAAAATGATAATTTTAAATATGATTTAATTTTTTTATCTTGGTAATTTATTTAATATTTGTAGTGATTGAATAATTATCTTAAATTCTTACACAACACTGACACATTATTTATTGAATTAATAAACTAATAAAATAAATGGTTTTAAAAATATTTAAATTAAAACAATTTGGATGAAAAATTATGTTCTATGGTTTTTATAGATGAATATGACATATTATGGATATGTGAGAAGTTAATATTTTAATTCGTTTTCTATCAATTTTTTCAATCTCAAATTAAATGAATAGTTAGAAAAATTACATAAATAATATTTTGTAATAAATAATATTTTTTTAATGATTTAAAATTTATAAAATTTATATATTCATCCAAATTAATGGGATATGGTCAGAAATACCAACTATAGTCCATTTATGAGTCACTTTTCATTTTTTGATAACATTCTTGAATCTTAAAGAGTAGATAGATTTAATATTGTAATTATTTTCAAAAGGGATAACATATGCTTAAAACTAAGAGATAAGGCTAAAAAACCCAGAACCTGTTAAAATTTTAATTTTTGAGAGGATTAGACTCATAATAATCTTATAATAGAATTATAAAAAATTTGAGGAAGTTTTCCACGAACATTTATTGATATAAGTTTAATAATTTATGTAATTCCAAGAGATCCCCTCCTCTCACTTATAAAATGGAACCTCCTCTCCATTATTATTAACAATGGTTGAGATTTATAGATTATTTAATATATAAAATAATATCATAATATATTTATTAACCATGTAATAGGGATTTTGGTCATTCCAAAATACCATCCTTTAAAGGATTAATGTGTAATTCAAAATGGTTTCTCAATGTAGATGTAGAACTATGAACCGAGAATTTTTTATTTTATTTCATATCATAATTCCTACATATCAGTAGAGTATATTCTAAAATAATGATTTAATTATATTAAATATACTCAATTGTCATTTTTATAATGGAATAACCATTATCCAACTTCTTCCCTTCAGTTGGAAAATGATAAAGTTGCTTATACATACCAGTGGATTATCACCTCTATGAAGTTTTGCAATTGTTATTTAATTTACACTTAACATGGATGGTAATAAGGATATATTTAATGAATATATATGACATAATAATTTTCTATTAATTATAGTTTGTATCTAACTTTGTATTATTCCTTTTGTCAAAAAGTGAAAGCCATGTTCATGCATACATACAGCCTAGAGTCGCCATGAATGATGTAATTAATTTTTCTATATATATATATATATATATTTGGATGAATATAAATATAAACATATATATAATGGTTATATATGATATGTATATTATGGTTAACATTATAAAATTTATGGATCCATGATCAAAGTATAAGGACCAGAACCACACAACCAAACTTCTCATGAATCAATGAAACATTTAACACCTAGAAATGGCGATTTTGAAATTTTTTAATGAATGGGTGTTGCAATGTTATAAGTGGGTAATATATGATATTGTATTTATATATAATTATAATAAATTTATATTTCTTTTATAGGATGATATAGAACTTTTAAATAACATTTATCAAGAGGTTAGGGTTTATCGTCTGAATTGGTGTTCTGTTGGACAAATGTTTTGGTACACACATATATTATTTATGAGGTGTTTATGAATCCCCCTAGATAAGTTTTATAATGATTAAATTTATGATCATGAAATTTAATGTTTCACTTGGAGTTATTATTTAAATGTTTTAATGATTCAGTAGTTACCTAAGCGGTCAGGGAGTTCTGATATCACATAAATTTATGCGAGACACATGCCATATTCAAAAATTGTTTCTTTTTTGTGGTGTACATACTACCCATGAATTTTAGCTATGATGTGCCTCATAGAAATTATTCAAAACCATATGAATACAATTATTTCCATGTGAGGTAGCCACTAAAGAATATAGTGAATAGTTCCTTAGTTTCTCAATACACATTCCTATTTCTTATGGCTTATATAGTTAGGTGATACATCTACTTTCAAAATAATAATGGAAACCAGTTTCTTAGAAAGAAAGAAAAGTTAATAACCTATATCAGAAAAGGAAAACTAAATAAGTTGTAATAAAAATAGTACTACTAATAGTACAAGGTCCCACTTCGTTTCCTATAATATTCTGATCTATAATATAGATCCGGTTTTAACCCTACAATTGGCCCTAAAGTGAAAATATATACATAAAATAATACAAAGATACTAATCATCCTGGACCACTCAATAATCCCCCTAAACCAAATCTCCCTGATTTTGGATTACTATGTTTAGTTGACTAATATATGATTGAGACTGTAATTTCTTTTACGATTGGTACATTTTTTAGAAACTCTCAAATACACTACGAAATAAGAATGTCTGTAGATGAAAATACTACCCAAAATAGAGATAATTTTTTTCTTAGAAGGTTTACTAAATAATTATAAACCTTATGAACCCACACTAGTGGAATTTCACTAGAGGTCATAATGAATATGGGGATGAGGGTACTCCACTACCCTTACCCACCCAGCGAGAGGTACTTATAATCACCTCTTCTAGCTATAGATTCTGGTTAATGGATGAAGAATCCTATAAATCCTAACCAAGTAGAGAAATGCCAACTCTGATGAAAAATTTATATTTTTTATTTCATATATGAGATTTTTTATCACTTTAGATATTGTGATAATGTTGAAAAGAATCAATTGGGTCTATAAAAACCATCTTAGACCTACCATGAATTGTCTTTCCTTAGACATATCATCCCTAAATAGTACATACTATATATGTCCATCCACGTGACTTAGGTTCGAATCTAGGAAGAGGAAAAATTAAGAGTTACTATAGTAGTATTATAGTAGGTACTATAGAAGGTACTGTAGCATGTAATGTTCAGTACTATAGTAGCCGAAACTATTCATCTTAAATCAAATGGTTTGGGTATAGAGTTCTTAAGGCCTTAGGTACACCCAAGACTTTGGGTCAGTAAGGATTTTGGGCCACCTGAAGGTCTTATGTCCACCTCAAGGCCTTCAGGATACCTTAATTCCTTTAGGATACCTAATTTGAAGATGAAAACTAGACAGATTATACAATGGAAGAAGCCTCATAAGAGGATTTAGAGCACGGTGAATTCACTAGAGTAGAGAAAATAGATTTGGAAGAATGAGAAGGTATGAAAATTTTCATCAGTACCAGGCCTCTTAACATCCTCATAGTACAAGTAGCTAAAAAACCATGCAATGGTAGAGAGTTGATCATAATGTAGTCACTAGGGAGGGGAAATTTCAAGTAGTAATAGTATTTAATTATTTTTTAAAGACCTTTTGGTCCTATAATGTCTCGAATCCTATAGTCTATGTATGGTTTCCCATTAAAACCTTAAAAGGTGGATTATAAAAAATGAATAATAAATGGGGGCCTTTGGGCCATTTAGGAAAAGAATATTTCTCAAATAATAACTCTTGGAAATTCATCCATGTATGGCCTTTATACCTGTTCACCTCAATCATGATATCTAATCATTATTGAGTGATCCCATTTAACAAGATGGTGTCTATCCTAACTAGATGTTCCTATGATGTCACTATGCTCTCAGTGTTATGATAGATATGTAAAATCATCTCCAAAACATCTTATGAAAGGACCAAAACCTAGAAGGACAAAAGATGATGAAATTAGAAATAATTAATGAAATTTGAAGTTGTTTGATTCTTTTGGGGATCCCATTGATTTGTATCATGGATCAACTGAGAAATACCCTCCAAGAGATAAAGTTTAATTGTAGGATAAGATGGTAGAACATGCATATCCACCACTGGGTTCGATAAAGGTTATAGTCTTCTAGATGGAAAAAATAAAATGCAGTTAATATAAATATTTATTTCATGAACTTTATTAAAAACCTAAATTCTAGAGCTATATTAAAATTACTTAGACTAACTCACCATTTTATCACTCACTTTTATTATTTATGTATCTAAACAATTAATTTTAAAATTTTTTCTTAAATATGTTAAACTAGACTATCATGCATTGGATATAATTTAAAATCATATAAATCATTCTTTAAATATAACATTGAAAACCAAAAAACCAAGCTATCAACATGAATAATTTTTTTTTTCAATCTGGGAGTGAATTATTGGTCTTTGTTAACCTACTCATTAATAATAATTATATTGAAAATTAATATTTATTTTTGTTAATGTTTCAATTAATACAAATCTTTTATTGATCCCATATATAATATAATAAAACATAGACATGAATGTGAGATGACAAAAAGTATTATCAATGCCTAATTAAAAACACCTTACATGATACATATGACTCATGTACATAGGACATATTAAAATAATAAAATAAAGAATGTATAATTAAACTTATTTTACACTAGGAAACATAGTGTTACACCTTAATTTTATTGGATATGCATATTTATGTATTACATCATGAGTCCAAATGGTGTGAGATCTTAACTACTCTCATGTTCTATACTTAATACCCCTTAAGATGGTATTCAAAACTTTGTTTTACTGAAAATGACATGATTATATAAATGATACTAGTTTGTGATTCTATAATACCCTAGGAACATATCCTGATATCGATATAATGGAAAAAACACCGAGGGTAAAATAGAGTATCAATGGGATATGGTCTTTTAATGTCTCACTATATTGGACCACTATTTAGTGTCCAACATGGTAGATGCTACTTACCTATGGTGTGCCTCCCCATACACATGATGTTTCATACTAGTATTAGGGGTCGAAGGAGGTACTCTAGGGGGACTATCCCCACTATATCAATGTAACCTATCATAAAATAAAAACCATGTTTCATAAGAAATATAAAAATACTGGAGTACACAGGAAAAATAAAACATTGAATAATAATAAGAAAACATAGGGACATACACACTAACATACATGCTTGATCAAGCATTAGACCGGTCAAATATATAGAATAAAATAAATAAAATGTTAAAGGCCAAAATAAATGTAAAAAAGTCTCTACTAAAATCCTTGATCCTATTTTAATCCTAATATTTTAACCATATCTAATATTCTACAGCTTGATCATGCAATTGCAGGCCTCATCCCAACATGGAATTTTAATATGTGAGGGATTATCAAGTAATCAAGTGTAGTGAAATCACAAGTAGGATTTAAGTTTATAACTCAGTAGGGAACCACCAATTTGGTAAAATAATATACCAATAATAGATTTATATGTGCATTTTACATTTTTAGAATAAATAGATAAACTGTTGGAAATAAATAAAAAATATACCAACAAAACCTATATCACATGATTCCAGAATGTTTCTCAGCACATTATGTGGAACTTGATAACCAATTTACATTGTGAAATAACATTTATTATCATTATTTATATGAATTTTATCAATAATATCATCTTTATTCAGTTCCATGGTGCTTTGAGTACATCCTGATGACTGTGCCTCCTAATATAACAAACCTGGGTCTCCCTGGTATACATTTTAAGTAATAATAACCTTGAGAATTATCCTAGAAAGAAGTATCCCAATATAAAAGATCAAATTGGTATCTAAATCGATGTAAAACCTACTAATAGTACCACGTACCACCAGTACATATGTTTTCTCATCCAGTAGTAACACATACCTTCTGTTGTAATAGAGACCTCCCCCGTGAGATTTTTCTCAATCGAAAAATAAGACATACCCAAAGGTAGTATTTATCACTCACTCTCTCTCTATCTCTCTCTCTATATATATAAAATAATTCCCCAATGATATTTTTAACATATAAAAATAAAATGCCATCACTACAGGAATTTTCCATTCTAACCCAACCAGCCAAAGGGTATACACCATATCCCATTAATAATAAAAAAGAGTTATAATGGTTGGTTGATGCCTATATCTATTTATAATATTTTTTAAACAATTTACTCTCTCACCAGGGTTATCATGTCACTAGGGAACCCAATGAGGTCCCCTAGGTCTATTCATCACTCATAAACCTCATAAGGGTCCCTCAATTCCATCTTGCATATTGGTTCAGCAACCGTTATAAGGGTGATAGACTCAAGACCATACCCTTTACCAAACACTATGGTTTAGAAATAATAACCAACATATCCATTTATCTATCCAAAGTCACTTAAACAAGTCTACCAAGTCTCTAAGGGTAAATATAACCCCTCAATCAATCCACTAGGTTGAATTTTCCAGTGCATAACGAGTTCTGACTTGGTCCATCCCCTCTCCATTCATCATAGCTCATCACTTACCTCTTCCTGTAGCTATCCAAGGTCTATTATAATAGGTAAATTAAGATTAATCCAATTATATTTATAAACATAATCCCATCATTGGGGTTCAATGAATATAAGGAAAGATAAAAATCCAAATCCTTGGTCATCGACAATCCAAGTTTCGGTGCAATATACATGGTCAACATGGCCTTGGAAAATTTTCCATTCAAGGTGATTTAATTTTAAATTATATATTTTTTTAATTGTGAAAGAAATTAATTAAATTGGTCAACACCATTAGTTTCATAAATACACATCCACCTGAATATAATGAAATGTATAAATCCATTGTGATAGTAAATGGACCACCTCCCCATTGATGAAGCAAAAACTATTTTTGATGCCTTAACCCAAAAATTCTTCAAAGAACACACTAGACTCATCCCTGAACATATAAACATCCCATGATATTAACTCATTCAATAAATAATTAATTATTTATTTATAATAATTGGAACTAATTTAATAAATTACCTTAAATTTATCAAAATTTCCATTCACACACTAGGAATGAAACACTTGTAATTCCCTCAAAAAATGGGGTTCCAACCACCCCCACAAACATACGCTAATGAAACATACTAAAAAAATTCAAACTTACAAAACAAAAAAATAATAAAATTTACTTAATATGAGGGAAAAACCTTATGAAATTTACTATGTTGATATACATCACCAAAACAGGAAACGATGTCATGAAAATGATATCACAGCATGTCCACATCCAAGGTAGAGTAAAATACACCTAATGATTCAGATATTACACTAGGGTTTAGTATAATCCACATCAAATACCATTATAGAGAGATATGAAAATTATAATAAGACAGGGGAGGAAGAAATTCAATCCATAGAGGGTCAGAATTTTGTTTGATCACAAAAAAATTCCAAAGGAAACCCCATTGGTCAAGGAAGAAGAGGGTAAAATATGGGTCTCATGCCCTATAATTACCCAACCATGAAATACATTGAAATTATATTTATTTTGAGGAAAAATTAATACATTACTCAAATAGATTCCTAAATACCATTTTAGTTTAGTTTATTTGGAACGTTAGAACCCATTCATCTAAGTTGGTGAATGATCTTCAATATCTCCCATTAAGATCTTCCCGTTTAGTTTCCCTACCAAAAACAATTCATTCATTCCTCAGGAATTGAAAACATAAAAAGGGTGATATAAAATACTTAGTAAGGGTAAACATGAATAACATAAAAAAACATAAAAACATGAACATAAATTTTGAATATCAAAATACCAAGTCATGAAATAAATCATGGTAGTTCGTAAGGCATAAATCATAAGTTAATATTAAGCTTGATAAAATTCCTTTGATATAAAACATGGAATTTTGGAAAACATATAAGGATAAAAACTCATTTCCATATTAGAGAAGAATCATTACCAAGAATATCTAGTAAGAAAATTCCATCACGGAACTGAGTTTACCTATAATTTCAGCCCTGTATTACTGAACCAAATTTACCTACCATTCCAACCCTGTATTACTAAACTGGATTTACTTATCGTTCTAGCTATGTATTACTGAACCATATTTACTTGTCATTCAAGTCATGTATATATAATTAGATATAAATATTTAAAAAATTCATTTAAGGGAGATATACATCCCACCCATCTCAGAATGGAAACCATACATATGTGTGACTCAAAAACATCAATCATTCCATATAACATAACCCAAAGAATTAAATGGTTTTCTTAAACATCATTCTATCAAAAAAATCCTTATAATCCAATTTTTCTTTATAAATAAAATTCGATCATATACATAAAATACAATAATAATAATATGGATAATATACTTGAAAAATATCCTTAAATTTAGATGGATTTTTTTCATAAAACACTTAAAAATTAATTCTTGAGAAAAATATCATTTTTTCTTCAAAAATATTTTATTTTTGTAAAACAACATGACATTTTAAAATAAAATAATTTCTTTGAAAATAAAAATGAATCCTTATAAGGAAATATTCATGGAAATTAGGATTTATGAATGTGTAAAAATCCATTCATGACGTAAAAGTTAAAAAACATTATTTTTATATCTTTTTCCAGAAAAGTCAATGAGTTACCTCTTATCAAAAATGAAAAAAGATTCCTTTCATACCAATGGGTAAAATTTACTTTAAATAATTATAATAGGAATGATATAATATTTTGGAATAATTATTTTGGAATCATGGATGTGGATGAAAAATATACCCCAATAAATACTTATGACTAAACAATCTCAAATAATAATGAGATTGAAAAATTATTCTTTACCTTAGGCTTGATATCCTTTGTATGTATCTGAAACTCCAATATAATGATTTAAATAATGTTATTTACTTATTATAGAAACATATTAATTTTTTTGATATCATATATGATCATTTTATCATCTGTTTGTTATTAACATTTCATTGTCACTCGTTATTCAGATATTGACTGCTTTAGGTTCTTATGAATGTTTTGTCACAAAATTTCTTGTTCCACAAATTAGGTTATAGTTATATTATTCAAATAATTATATTATTATAATATATATCATATTTATTCATTCCATTCAGGTATATAATCATGTTTTAATGAATATCATGTAGAATGAATCACATAACATAGTGGAGAAGACAGACCATACACACGCATGAGCGACAATATCATTCCCATACACTACAAAAAAACTCGGCTATTAGCGGCGGTTTTTTTTCATATAGCAGAGGTTCAAACCACTGCTATTTGGTTTGGCGGTGGTTTATAGAAACTGCAGCTAAACTGGGCGTCGACAATCTATTAGCGGCGATTTTTTCCATTTCGCAGTGGTTTAAGGGAAGCGTCGTAGATGCCTCATTTCATGGTGGTTTTCGTGACTTTAGCGTCGGTTTGACGAGTGACAAATATTTTTTTTATTCGTGGCGGTTTTAACTGCCATGATATTTAGGAGTTTGATGCATCTTCGTCTCGGTGGTGAAAACCGCCGCTATATATAAACCAATTACATTTTGCGGCAGTTTTAACCGTCACTAATGTTTTACCAGTAAAGCATTAGCGGCGGATATAACCGCCACAAAATGATGAGCAGTAAAGAATTATCGGTTGTTAAAACCATCGAAAAATGCTGAAAAGAATTTTTTTTGCAGTTTTGCTTCTACTGCCCCACTGCCCTGAAAAACAACTAAAATCAGAAAATGGGACAAGTGAATTCATACAAACAAATAAAATGTTATTTCTAACTTGGAATCCTCATCATGATGAAACAACAGACGTCATACAAACAATCGACCATAATTCTATTGTGATAATAATCAATAATGGATCTATAGGAAAGCATGAAATCCATTCCAATAATTACATCATACAATTACATGATGGGAAAGAATGAATTCTATATAAAAAAACATTTTCTTATCTGATGGGGAAAATAATTCCATTGGTGAACAATCATTGATCGAATAACCAACGAGGTTTATAGATTCTTAATGACACATAAATACACTATATCAAGGACCAAAATCTCTAGAAATGTATCAAATATGACATTGTATGATTCACTTGTGTCAAGTAATGTAGAATCTATAGTAGAGGTTACTAGATTAGTACCTCAAACAATAAATTAATTTGAATTATGCTCCCTATCATATGTTGACCGTCATTTAGTTTTCCCATACCATGACTCTATGATACAACCAGTCTATTCTTAGTGGGATCACATTTCATGCACATTCATTCCTGAGTCTAGTATCAACTATGTCGACTACCACCTTGGCCTCAGTAGTATGTGGTATTATAGCTACATCCCTACTTAAAAGGAATATTACCCACATAATAATGTGGAATATGTAAAGATCTTATCCCCCTAGTAGGAACTGGTGGAAAATTTTTGAAGATGTGCAAGATATAACCCAAACTCCTATAACCTCTACATTCAACTAGATACACAGTATGTTGGGCCTTGTTGCCGTAATATGGGACTTGTTTATATCTCAGTAATTGTAAGGGCCTTGTTGATATCTCAGTAATTGTAAATACTTTTGTTTTTAGGTGATGAATATTGGACCATATAATTAGGTAAATTTCATGCACAAAATATTCCAACAACACCTATGGAATGTTATATTTTGGAGTGGATAATGGCTATAAAATGACTAGTATATTGTCTTTAGAAAAATGGTTCTTTATATTTTTTAAGATACTCCTCAACCTGGTCTGACCAAAGTGGTTGTTTCACCACTTATTTATTGTAAACAATGGGATTATAAGTGGTTTAACCTATTATATTGGAAGTAATGTGGTCCAAGTGTGGTTTAGATAATTACCATTCTATTGGGTTGTCCTCCTATTGAGAAAGGATGTTAGTTGACAATATTGAGGCATCGGGATGACTAACCTCATTTTCCAAAGTGAATTTTTATAAGAGGTCTTTCTCATTGTCAATCCAACAAGGGGAGGAACTCCTTGATGAAGTAAACTGTCAATGTAGAGAGGACCTTCATAATTATTTTCATCATGGGGAGTACTACAATAACAACTTGAATTCAATCCATAAGGATAATTCCTGCAATGTGTACCCTAGAGAAGACCATTTGGGTGGATGTTATTAAGGGAAATATATCCTTATTTTTTGATCATCCAGACATTTATAGCATATTTTCGGTGATGATCAGAATATTGAAACTCATAATAAATCATATTCTAAGAATTAATTGACCCTTCATGGAAGGGTGTACGGGGAGGACCTTCATAGCTACTGACAGCAAAGTAGATAAGAGGACATTCGCAAATGAAACTACTATTTTTGTAATTTGGTAACAAAGGAGTAGGATCCTGATCATCCATAAATAATCATATGAGGTTTCAAGAACACCAATATGAAGTAGATCAATATCATAGACCAGATATTCATCTTCCAATCACATTTGGTGTTGCTTCTTTTTGGATGCTCTCTTGTGGGTGATATATGTTGCTTTCTATGGATATCATCTTACATATACTTAATATTGTTTGATTATCTATCATGTCACTATGATAATTTTATGATAGGTCTATGGAATTTTGGTTGGGATATGTTCATACCCTGTAGTGACCACCGGGGTAGACCGATGACCATTAGTTGGAACGAGGGTATGATCCTGATCTAGTTGTCCATATAACATGGGATTTGGCCCATGACCCTCTTGAATGAAAGAAAAGATGTGTATCTTCTCTAAATCTCCTCATATTGTGTTAATGAGTCACCCAAATTATGGTATAATAGTTGTGTGTCTTCCCTTTAACCATTTTTGGAATATTCTAGGTGACTTCAGTGACCAGAACATGCATGTTTTCTTATTTTATTGTTGGAGAATGTGTATGGGCTTGATCTTTTCCTCCATTTCATATAGGTATATACCGATGTTAATAAGGTCAGTGGGAGAGGATATGGGTATTCCCTATATTTTTTACCGAAATATTCTTTGTGATTTCCTTGAATAATACCAGATTATACCGACAAGATTAGTAAATGTGGGAAAATGTGTCCTCTTGCTCATAGTTTTCCACCATATTTTGTTAGTGAGATTCTTTGGAGGGTATAGATGTAGGGCCATGTTCTTGGTTGATTTTTCACTACCCTCAGTGGGTTTTCCTGACTACCTAGGTTTGGGAGACTTAGGTCAGAATCCCGAGGTAAACACACACATCATATAGAGGTTTTATTGCTTTGTAGAATTGGTGATATTGAATTCTAGAAGGATCCCTTTAGAGGGTCCCTTATGCTATCTAGATGAGTCCATTAGTGACCTCTTCATCAACCTCCCTAGATAAGGGAGGAACATGTTCTTTACTTCCATGGATATGAACATGAAATGGTTTTAGATGGAATCTATTTACAACAAATTATGTTCCACTAGTCATTGTCGATTAGACATCTAGTAGGGATTTTTGAGATGAATGGATTTTTTAACTTCCTCTTTAGATGGAAAGGTACCATTTAGGTGTGACTCCCAAACCAGTGAATTTGAGACCCAATGTTGAGGGTGCAAGGTTGATAATAGATCCCTAGTTTTAAATGGGGGTCCAAATTGTGCAGTAGTCGAAGCATATGTGTTCTTAAAGTAGTAAAATGTCATTTGGATCAAAGGGGGTTCTATTTGAAATTTCCATAATAATTATGAGAAACATTTACAAGAAATCCTCATGAAATCATCATATCAATAAATAGACACATGTATAATCAATTGTATCGGATCCATGTTTGTCCACATTTCATATTTTGAGAGAGAAAATGGAGCCTAACATGTGGGTGACAAAAGAATTTTCTTTAAGGTTCCATGTTAGGTTCACCATTTTTGTTTCCAACTACTTTTATTGGCGAGTATATGATTCGTATCACATGATTAGGATAAACCACATTCCCATCATCCTCTTATGTTTGGTATATATACTTCCTACTAGTTTCCAATTTATATAACCAGAAAAAAATAACAAAAGGATCACTCTTTAGTCATCCAAAATCTCAACTACCAATTCAAACACAAGCCTAAATGGAATGATGTATAACACACTCGAGAAATCAAGACATAAAATGAAACATCATAAATCAAAAAAATGCATAGAATGAAACATGAGAAATCAAGAAAATGTTAGGACATGGAAATGTTTGGTGGGAACTATGTGCCATACATGTTAAATATACAAACCAACTGTTCTCATATTTGTTCAACACATCAATAATACTACTACTCATGGTCCGATGATGCATCATCACCCTCTCCACCTCTATCTCCACTACCTAATTCCACCTATAAGAACATTATATTGAAAATTAAATATTTTTCAAATTTATAATTAAACTTAAAACCAATAAATGTTTTCTAAATAAATGATTTTGATTTTTTTTGTGATTTACATACTCACCACTATTCATTGCACCACCACCAGGGGGATATCTTCTCATCTTCTGATATATATCAGTCAACGCTTTTTACATAGCGGATATCTGAGCCCCCTGGTCTTGAACTGTGGCTCGTAGAGAAGAATTCTCCCTCTAAGAATATTTAGGTATGAAATGACTATAACTAGGAGTAGATGAAGCTGTAATCCCTAGTGTCCTACCTAAGACCTCTGATGGTACGAGTCCCAAACCCATCCCACACACTCTACCAGGATGCTCCTTTCCAAGGAATTTAGAAACCAGGTCATCCTAGAAGACTGAGTAGCACTGCCCAAGATTGGCATCCCATATTTATTTAATTTTTACCTATAAATCAAATATAAATATATTTTAACACAGTAAAAACTGATAATAAGTTATTATAATAAAAAATTGACTTCATACCCCAACTTCTTTGGTAGTCTCCTTAACAAAACATCCATTTGGTTTTTTGTGAACATCTAGCCACAATTCAGTTCGGGATGCTTCATGCCCTAAACTCTGTGACTGCAATCAAAAAAGATAAATCAACAATCCAATATGTTAAATAGATAATATTATCTTATAAACATTTAAACTAATTAAAATATTACCAATGACATTCGGCTTCTAGAAATTATTTTTATGCCCGTAGTGTGCAGGATAACTTGCTTTGCCCAGTTTGATGCATTCTGTCTTGAGAGACCCTGAAATAAATAAAATTCAATTTAACTGTAATTTATTCATTGTCATCTCCTCTTCATATACACGTATAAATGTAAAATGAGGATAATATAATAATATATATTTCAATACCATCTGCTTCTCATCACGATGTCTATCAACAGAAACATTCCACTATTCTTTCAGTACCCCATTGGGTAGCTTCTCATGCATTTACTGCACGGTCAACGAAGTATCGTTGACATCACACCACAACCTCCATTTGAAATATTTCCATTTTTTACCAAGATTTTTCAATGTCCACATCCGGGCTATCACATCAGCAACGGTAAAGTGGAAGAACATCTGTATAAAGAAATTCATTTTGAACATACTAGTAACATGACATTCAATTAAACCATAATGTAATAAAATTACCTTTATCTGAGAATAAAAAAACTTCATTTTTCCAGTTTAGAGGCATATTCCTCCAATCATCATATAAAATAGGCAGGGAAATGGGCTCCACTGCCAGCTAACCTATAATCTGGCCAAGTAACCCCGCGATGTCATCCATTGGGACCCCATAAGAATCAAATGGAATGACTATCTTCTCACCATTCATGTTCCAAACATCTGAACTTTTTATGTGTTTTTCAACGGTTTCATTTTTTTCATATGCAATGGGAAACAATTAGTATAAACAAAATGCAATAAATTTATTTAATTATAATTTATACCTATGACTGTGACCCTCTAGAATTTCCGTGATGAACTGGAAGGGGCGTGTCGCCGCCCCACTGCTGAGGCTCCTGTAGGGGGATTCGATGACTCATCCTCTAACGAGACATCCATAGATGGTGTCAGTTATGGTGTTGGGGGAGATGGTGTTGGGGTTTACGCAGCCGGTGCCTCAGATGCCGTGGGGACATACAGATCTTTATCTGTCACAGAACTAGATGAAATAGTGTACTGCTTCCTCCTTGGCATTCCTGTCATTTAATGAAATAAAATTAAGTTCAGAATATATATTTCAAAAACTTTATGCAGAATTTTTTTTTAAAAAAGGATAATAGATCCCCAGTACTAACAAAAAAAATATAACAATGATAATGAATGACTGCAGAAATGAAACAAGTGGTTGCTGAATGAATAAATAATTGTTCATACAATCATTTTCCCTTTCAATCATGTCTGTTTCCTGCTCCATTTCTTCATCCACTTCATTCATCCTTGCTAGACTAATATTTTCAATATCACGATGGAAAAATAATTCTACTTCCTATTGTTGATGAAATTCAATTGCAAAGGTCCAATCTTCCACTTCATCACCCATATCATACAAATCTCTTTGTATTATGTGAGTAACTACACTACACCATTCATCCATAACATCATTCACATAATATACCATTTTTTCTTTCGATGCTAAGATATATGGATCATGCAGTTCACGATCACCAACATCCATCAAGTGAGAGAAGTTTACAGAAGTAAATTTCAAGGAATCTCTTTTAACAACTCAGATAATATCGATCCATTTTCATTTGAATAAAACAACAGAAAAATGCCCGTGGTAGTTTAATTAAATAATATCATGCAAATTTCCATAGTATCCCACTTCAGAAAATTTAAATATACTACTATTCTGCATCTTCAAACCCACTTCTCGATCGAATTTACGAAATCTAAAGCCATTCACATTATAACTGTAAAACTTTATAACTTGTTTTATAATACCTCTTGCAATAAACTTCAAATCTTCTGACAAGTCTACTCGAGTATCAGTATTCATGATCTGAAAAAAGAAATATAATTTAATATATTTACAAATTTTATGTGTCAAACTAATATTCATATTTATTGAAAAATTTATAAACTTACACATCGTGCAAACCATTCTACGAGCACTTTATTCACAGATTTCGTTATATCTTTCTCATTTCGTGTTAAGCCTCTCATTAGTCTCTTTTTTGTATTCTCAACTCTTCAACAAATGGATCTGCAATTTCACTATTTAGCAGCACATATCTATGTGCCTGTAATAATTCCAATTCTGTCAGTGTCATATATGTGGTCCTCCCAACTGATCGGCCAACAGCAGGAAATATTTTTGATTTCTGATACATTTGAGATTGAGTTGATGTGTCGTCAACACGTCCAAATAGATTAAATCTTTTCTCAATATCATCCAAATATCTAGAACAAAAGGTGAGACAATCCTCGACTAAATAGCCTTCAGAAATAGAGCCTTCTGGTTGATCTTTATTTCTCACGTTCTCTTTCAAATTCCCAAGATATCTGTGAAATAAAATAATAATATTATGCATTTATTTAAATTAAAAAAATTATTTACTTAACTGGAAACATATAAATAAAATACCTCTCAATTAGATACATACATCGATAATGAACAAGGCCTCCTAATTTAGATTCTTCAACCAAATGCATAGTTAAATGCATCATGATAGTAAAAATTGATGGAGGAAAGATCATCTCCATTGAACAAAGGGTCAATACAAACCTCTCATAGAGGTTTTGATGCTCAAATGGATGTAGAGATTTCTCACATAATTTCCTGAAAAATGTGCAGAATTGGAGTAAAACAACAATAAATTTTTTAGCTAATTATGTATGCAATGCCAATGGTAGTAACTGTTGTAACAAAATATGTGAATCGTGACTTTTCAATCCATATAACTTACGATTCTTCAAGTAAAAACACCTCTATGTGTTACTCGAATACCCATCAGATACCTTCACATTATTTAAAATTATATGGAAGGTATCTTTATCCCTATTTTTCATTTCAAAAATGGACAAATAATACTTTTCATTCTCATCTGGCCAGAGATCACATTTTATGTTCATTACTTCTAAGTATTTGCGATCATTGAGATGATCCTTTGACATTACATGATCATTAAGTAATGTGAAAATCAATTTATCACATAAATTATTCTCAATATTCATCACATCAAGATTGTGGCGCAACAAATTAAATTCCCAATACAGAAGTTTGAAGAATATACTTTTTTTCCCATTGTTGCGTTCTGATTTCACTTGACGATGCACTTCAAACTCGTTTTCCACTATCATTCAAATGATGAACCTTCCCAAATTATGTTTCAACATTTTCAAGATGTTTCAATATTTAAGAACCGGTTAACAACTTTGGAGGTGGTCTACAATCAATGGAACCATTAAATTTCGATTTTTTCAGCCAAAATCTATGAGGTGCATGAAGAAATATTCGATGGAACAAGAAGCACCATTTTCTACTGTGAGGTAGCCGTTTGGGCTCAAAATCAAATTTAAAAATGAGACACGCCAAACCCATTTAAGTGTTCCAACCAGATAAATTCCCAAGCATAGGGAAGTCACTAATGGTCCACATTAAAGAAGCATGCATTTTGAACATTGTTTTATAAGAAACATCAAATGTCTCAACACTGTTCCTGCATAACTCCTGCAATTATTTAATCAAATGCTGTAGGTAAACATCAATATCATTTCCATGAATTTGTTTTCTAGGAATAATCATTGAAATTATAATAGATATTTGTTGCATACTCATCCATGAAGGAATATTATAAGGGATCAAAACAATTGGCCATATGCTATAACTGGTACTCAAAGTCCCAAATGGGGTGAATCCATCGACAGCCAATCCCAATCGAACATTCCTAGGATCAGCTGAGAAATATAGATATAATGAATCAAATGTCTTCCACAATTGGGAATCTCATGGATGTTTCATTAACCCATCATTGTTATTATCTACAGAATGCCACTTCATGTGTTTGGCGGTTATTGATGACATGAATAATCTTTGAAATCGATGATTCAAAGGAATGTAACGCAAAAATTTTGCAGGTGTGTTCCTTTTCTTCTTCTCCATGAAATTATGTTCAGTCAGACTTCCAACATCACCCTTTGACTACCATCTAGAAGAACAACATTTCTTTCAATTCTGTCTACTTGAATCTTCTCCCCAATAAGGCATACAATCATTGGGAAACACATGTATTTTTTAATAATTCAGACGAAGCTTGTTAACAACTTTTTTCATATCATAAAAAGATTCTAGGATTTTTGATTCAGGAAATGCATCACGAATCAATTCCAATAACACGGACATTTCCTTATTTGTAATTCCACATAGACATTTGATATGGTACAACATCAGCAGAAATGAAAGCTTTGAATATTTCAAACAACCACTATACAACTCTTGATTTACATCGTCAACTAAATCATGAAACACATTTTCCTCACTAAAGTTTTCCCTTACATTTGGATCCAAATAATCAAGAGGAGGATCCAATGATATATTACAATCTTGATCTTCTTGTGTCACAGTCTCAAAAACATCACTTGTCATGTTGAAATTTGTATCACCCTTTCTGGTTGTTCTGATATGTTTTGATGCTCATAGTGGTGTCTTGTAGTGCCGAATGCATCATTTATGAGGTTTTGAATTTCATTGTCCATTTTCGATGAACTTGGGACCAAATTCTACGGATTAACATCAGTTCTCAATTTTTTTTATTATTTGATTCTCCATGCCAAATCCAACACAAATATTGACAAGGGATTTTCTTCAGTATTAAATGTTCATAAACATCATCTCTCTTCAACCATGTAGTAAATTTACATTTAGGACATGGACATATTATTCTCCCTTCATCGGATCGATTAGAAATTGTAAAATCTAAGAACTCATTCCAACCCTTAACCAATTGAGGTGTGTTCCTCGGTAATGTGATCCAGATTTTATCCATGGATATCACAATGTGCCTAAACAATAATAAAAAAAATTAAAACACATAGTTACTACTGAATAGAGAATGATATTCATCTATATGATAGTGTAAGATTACAGAAACATAATATAATAAATATGAACCATTGATCATAAAGAATGCATAATATATTAAAGATGATACATTGATCACATTTACCACTTATTTAGCATGCCCAAACAAAACAAACAAGTCTGGTCCCTAGGAGACAATGTCAACACCTCATTGATGAGCAGTAAGAATATTAGTTTATACACTTATCATAACACTGTTGATCACAAATTTATGTTGCCTCAAAAAAAACCCCAATGAATGTGATGTCATTGAACACACCAAAGATGCACGATTTTCATACCATTAGTACAACGACATTACTAGAAATATTTATTCCTTATATGACACCCTTTGAGACTTATCGTAGGCTAGCTTGGGTACCCATATTATGGGTAGCCTAGGTCAGTTCACAAAAATTGGTCATGTTTCATCGCTCTTTATGATTTTCAATATTTTCACTATCTATTTGAATTTCCCTCTCTATTTGAATTTTATAGTGTTTCTTATTTCCTTGAATTTTGTGAGACCTTTTTTATTCATTATATCATTAGGTTATGAAATTTTAAATCATCCACTTGGATTTCCATAGTGGGGTTCTCATTAAAATATCTTTTAAAAACTAATGAATGATTTATGTTATTTTCACTTAAATATGTTTTGGGTTTAGTACTATAAAAATATATCTTCAATATTTCAAACAACTCATTTAAAAAAAAATCATGCAAACCATAAAATTTGGATTTGGTATAATACAACGGACATGTCCAATTTTTACTTCAAACATTTTTGTATATTTCATGTCCTAAGATCAAATAATTTGAAGTAATTATTTAGAAAAGAATTTACAACTTTAACACAAACTATTATACTTAATTCAATCATAATAAATTTAAAATATTTTGTAACTGACACTAGTTTAGAACTTATTAAGATCTTTGCTAACATGTTTGGGAATCCCATGGTGATAAATAAAATGTTCTTACTAAAGATATCATTCGTCATGAGTATGTAAGAAGATAATTTTATTGTAAATCATATTAACAACTTCAACATGAAAAGAATTAAATTGGAGTTATTTAAGGTGGATTTTAAGGATCTGGAATGGGTGTTGTTGTTACTATCATCACCCCTGGAATCTTAGAATGCAATGATCACCACTCTGAGTAACTTGAGTAGAAATAATGACTCGTGTTTGTAGACATTGGAGATTTAATTTTGAATGTTGAAATTCATTGGAAAGAGATCTAGATATGTTATACATGTATATAGTGTGAAATTAATGGGGTGATCCATATTATAGAAGGGTCATAATAAGGTAAAATTAAAGAGAATAAGGAGCAGGAGCAGTTCATTGGAGAGTGGTCCTATATGTTGGAATTCTGGGAAGAAAGTTTACCACATCAAAAATAGAAATGAGAATAGAGTGAACTCTAGAAGATATAATTCTAGAAGTGGATCCATGAATCACATGTCAGAAGATGGGAGTGTATTTCTACTAAGTGACACTAGTTCACTTGAGTGTTATTTGATAGAATTTGGAGCTTTGAATCATTGAACACCTAATAGAGGAAGTATGAATAACTACACTTCCATGAGATTCAATGGGGAGTATCTGTAAAATGATAAATCTCTAGATATAGTAAGTGTGGGAGATGTTTCTTTCTATACATGGAGTGAAATATCTCTAAATTTTTAAGGAGTGAGACACATCCTAGGATTAAGGAATAATTTTTTTATGGATGGTTTGATGATGGAGAGCTTGAGATCCCAAAATAGGTTGCAATTTTGAAAGACTAAAATCAGTGGGATTTATCTATCAGGGATGAGATTTATTTCCTTCACATTCTCAAAATAGAACAACATATCTAACTAAGAGACATGCTGGGAAGAAATTCCTTCAAAATAAATTAGCGTATTGCCTGAAATAATAAGTGGATTGTAAGAATATATAAATGACTAGGTTAAGTACCTCGGGTCACCGGGAGATGGGGGGTCACGGGTCTCAGGGGTCTCCGGTCATAGGGTCTGATTGAGATGCTAGTTGTGTGGTTTCCGAAGACGGAGGTCGCGGGTCGCGTGGTCGCCGGAGACGGAGGTCTCGGGGTCGCCAAACAGTTGGGGTTCGCGGGTCGCCGGGGGGGGGGGGGGGAGATGGGAGGGTGCGGGGGTCGTGAGGGTTTGGGGGAAATAGCCGGGGTGGGGGTAGGGAAGGGTCGGGATTATTAAAAAAAATTATGGACTTCACCGTGGTTTATTAAAAACCACCGCAAAACCTTTCGGTGAAAACATTTAGCAGCGGTTTTGTGAACCGCCACCACAAAACCACCGCTAAACCCGGTTTTTATTATATTGATAATTGATGAATGGTATTGATGTATATGGGGTATAATATTTAATAATTAGTATCATGTTATAATAATAATATATTTTTATTATTTACATCATTATACACATCCAAGTAACATGGTGGTGAAAAAAATATTACACCATAACATGGAGACAGTAAGCCGTACACACACACGCGTGGAGATTTTATTTTTTGTAAGATGGATAGAAGGTGGAATATAGTTGTTTCATAATTATAATAACACATCAGTATATTATTGATAATTATTTTATTACATTATAATGAAACAAATAATGAAGAGTAAGTAAAAGAAAAAAGAAGATTGAAAGAATCAATAGAAGAGATTTCCTCTTCCTTGATGCGCTACCTCTAAATCTCTTCTTTGAGCACCAGAGTTAGTCTTTGAAGATGAATTGATCCTATAGAATTTAAATAGGGATGTTGATAATGAAACAGGTTAGGGTTTAGATGAGTTTGAAGTCCCAAATTTATGTGAATAAGTGAGGGAGGATGTTACCTTTTATAATTGAGGTGAGGGGCACTTTAGAAATCTCAAAAATATCAAATTATAATAAAATAAAAACACACTCAAAAACCTAAAAAATGTTAAAATTTAGAATATTAGATGATATAAGGTTTTAAAATTATTAAAAATAATTTTTAGACAAGGTTTTAGGTAAATTTTATGGTTATCATTTTAATTAACACTTATTCTATTTAATTTTAAATGAAATAAAAAATATTTCAGTATTAAAAGGGTGAAATATTTATTTATTTGATTTAAATTAGAAAATAAATTAGTAAATCAGATAATTTTAGACCATATAATAATTATTATATAATTTTAAAAAAAATTAGGATTTTTAAATAATTTAATAAAAAATTGTTAGCAAAAAACAACTATAGTGTCAATTTTGACACTATTCAATTCATGTATTTTTTAAAAATAACATGATAAGATGTTATCATAGAAAAAAATATTTTATAATATCTATATTGGTTTTAGGTAATCAATAAAAATCATTTTACATATTAATTAGCTCGAATTATATTTTTATTAATATTTTTAATAACATTAAATTGATATTTCCATTATTAAAATAATTACTAAATCAGTTTTGTGTAATTATTTAATATACTTATTTTTTGGGTAAAAATAAAAAAAATAAATTCAATGAATAAGAATATAATATATTTCACATGAATAATTTTAGTCAAATTTATAGTATGTAAAATTTTAAATTAAAAATGTTATACTTAAATTATGAATGTGATAACTTTTACATCACTTTAAATAAGATAATATAAGTGTAAAAATCTCTTCCATATGATTCCAAATGGTCAATGACTCTACCATTTTATAATTCTAGTCTATATATACTATAACAATTAGAATTAGGAATGTTTTTGGTACTTTTAATGGTTGTTATTATTTTAATAATAATTGTTTTATTGATTTATCATCAAATTATTAATTTTTACACCATCAAAGTATCAATCATTATAGTAATTATACATTTTCCAAAAATTAAAAATAAATTATCATGATTAATAAAAATATTTTATATTTAAAATCTGAATTTATTATTGAATTAAGATTATGTATAACTTTATTTTAAAAATTATATATTATTTAAAACATGAATTTTATAACATTAAATTTTCCTTAAATAAAATATTATAAATACCATAATATTTTCCAAATAGCCCCAAAAGGAAAACAATTAATTTATATTAGTGATATATGTTTACTAAATGAAAAATTACAACATCGATTCGTTGATTCAATCAATTTTTCCACATTTGGAAACCTAATAGATATTTTTGAAAAAGAAAATGACACATGTGTATTTCTTTGATTTAAATATTAGTTAATTAATTTTCATGGAAAAGTGTCCATTAAATGACATATGTTAGATCATTAATTTTAAAGGGTTGAATTAAATTCATCAAAAAATTATTTTTTACTTTTTTTGGTAATTTTCTAGTCATTATAATTTTATTTATAACCTAAATTACCTAATTTATCCTTTAATGTGATAACAAAATTTTCCACAGTTACTATTCAAGTTGGAAAAAAATCATAGTTACATACTTACCAAATTGGGACCTCCAGAATCAAAATTTGACAACCATTTTTCAAAATTCAAAATAGATAAGTTTCATAATTAAAATAAAAATAAAATTGGTAAAATGTCACAAAAATAGTTTTTTTTGAAAAAAAACCCTTTTAAATGGAATATGTTTTTAGTATATATTAATGGGTTAAATTATATTAAAAATATATAATTGGATAATAATTAACTAATTAAAATTTAAAACCAAACGAAAACATAGTTTTACTATGTATTGACTTTTAAAGAAAATAACGTTTTCAATAAAAATTAGTATTTTCATTATTCATCAAAAAATGAATCTTATTATAAAAATATCAAAAATTATACCAATGTAATTTTTTATATTACACATTAAAATAAGAAGTTTATTGTGTAAAATTTAATATAAAAAGTGTCAATAAATAGATTAAAAATGGGTGCGCCTTCAAAAGATGGAAAACGAGTATTTTGTTGAAAAATAATTTTTTTCTAAATTGAATTGTTTTTTGTTCCTATATCATGTGTAGGAAAAATATAATATTAATTTTAAAAATTATATAGAATATATTAAATAATGTTTTCATTTATAAAATCCATCAATATTGATTTTGTTATTTTATAGACTCACTTATTAGCGTTCAAAAAGATTTTTAGAAGAATGTTAATTCTACCCATATCCACCATTTTAAAGAATAATTTATAATATTTAGTTTTTCACATATACTTTTTCTTTTGTGAAATAAATTTTATTAAATGAAATTGAAATTGTGTGTAACAAAATCTAAGCATAGTGTTAGGTATACCACAAGGTAAGCTGGTGTTGCATAGAGCTCAAGAAAATCATGGTGTAACATATAACACAATACATGAATGAAATTAAAAAATATATATCTCATAAAATATTAGGGTGTTACATTTTACCCCTATTAAAATGAATTTCTCTCTTGAAATTTTTTGGGGTTATAAAAGGGTTACTACTTTAAGGTTTCATTCATAAAAATCCACATCGTTAAAAAGGAATATAAAAACATCATTTAAAAATGGAAAGTTAGAAACATAATGGTTACCCAAAGTAACTCCTCATTGGGTTTACATATAGAATACAATAGGTGGGAATCGAAAACATGGATATAAAATAAAAATATAACAATCATGTTTTGATGGATAATGATTGAGAAAATGGTTCAACGAAAGTTAAAAATCAAGAAGCTATAAATCTGCGATGATTTAAGGGACCATATGATTTATTAGATAAGAAGGTACTAAGATATTTTTTTTGGTTTTTTAGATCCTTTTACTAATGTTTAAGAACATGAGAATAAATACTTACTTGATTTTAGTACAATCTCATCGTTGGTCATGTGTTAAACAATTTCCACTTCATCTCTTATTCAAATAAATGAAGTTGAATTTTTTAATCCAGAATTGTTAGTAGATCATACAATACATAAATTTAATTATAGGTCATTCTATACGTCTTTATCACAAAAAATGTTAAAACAAGATATCAAACATGCATAAGTACATATATGGGGAGATAATACTTTATTTTAAAAAACATCGTCTGATGTGTAAATTAATCATTCCAAAAAATTTGATAACCTTACAATCCTTATGAAAGATGAAAAACCAAAATGATAGAAAAAGGTTCAAAAACTTGGAATAAAATTTATCAACCAAATATCATAAGGTATCTCTGGTTGGTCACATTTCAAAAATGTGAACACCTTCATCATGTATTCTCTTGAGTCACTGTAAAAACCTAAAGTATCAGATATCCTTATTTAAAACATGCACATTTCCTTATTCCAAAACATAGTGGAATATTTATTAAGTCCCCATAAGTTGTATACTTTACCCATAATTGAATAATCCTCTTGTTATCAACTCCATAGTTAGTTCCAAAGAACCTAGCATAATCCAATTTACATATTTAAATCCAACATATCTTTATCCAAACATTATTATCATAACATAAGGGACATTTTAAGGGTTATATTTACCTTAATAATGTGTTATAAAAGTATATCACCTTACCTATAAATCAGTTTTTTGGCTTCTTATAACTATTCAACATATCATTTCCAATCCTTAATGAAATAATTTCACTAAAAACTCTTATATATTTCATGACTCATATAACATAATATTTTAATTCTGAAATATATACACCTAAATCATCAAAATTTATTCTTAAACCATTAATTAGGATCAATAATCTTCATATTTACTAATATATGAATCATGTCTTAAGGTTTCCTAACCTAAATATTCTTAGGTTTAATGTAAACAATACTGTAAGAATATCTCATAACATTTACATGTCATTTACAATATCTTTATTCTCATTAGTATAACCAATAGTCGTACCATCACCATGATTTCCTTTATGATATTCCATTAGGATATTGATCTTTATAATTCCCATACTTTCCACATCTGAAACATCTAATGGTTAAATATGTCTTAAGTAGTTCTAGATATTGTCTAAGACCCATAAGAAAAGACTGAGAAATACATATCAGAGATTAACACATAAGTATGGAAAATTAATTCTAATATTTCAATCTATGATATATTTACTTTAACCCTAGGTTAGATAGGATTATTAAAAAAACCCTTGTATTGTAAACTATACATAGAATTATCCTTAGAAAATCTCTAGAAATTTCCTTATAAATAACTATAGGGATCTCACTAATGTTTTCTCATCCTAGTTTCCAAGGGTTTTCAAAACCTTCACTCGGATACAAACTATAATAACCCAAACATGATGTACATAAAAATTAAATTTATTTTTTGGAAAAATTAATATATTAAAAAAATAGATGCCCAAAGACTATATTATTTAAGTGTATTTTTATACTCTAAATACATTCTTCTAACTTGGTGAAGTATCTTCAACATATCTCGTAAAGATATTCCCCTTTAGTTTCCATACCTAAATTTTTTCATTATATCTTGGGGAAAATAAAAAATAAAAAGGGTGAGATAAAATGCTCAATAATGTTAAAAATTACGAACATCATACAAAATGTAAAAAAATAACCATAAATTTTGAATATCAAAATCTCATGTAATGAAATAAATCATAAAAGTTCATCAGGAAAAAATCATAAATGAACAAACCATGACAAAATAGAATTGACATAAAACATAGAATTTTGGAAAACATATAAGCATAGAAAATAATTTCCATATTATCCAAGGATCATTACAAAGACAGTCATAGTGAAAAAATTTATTATTGAATCAAGTTTACTTTTAATTTCAACCATTTATTACTGAACTAGATTTACTTACTATTTTAGGCCTGTATTACTGAACCAAATTTACTGGCCGTTCCAACCATTTATTACTAAACTGGATTTAATTTCCATTCTAATAATGTATTTCTCATGATATATAAATCTTTACCCAATGAATTTAAGGTATATATAGGTCCCAACTATCTCATAATGGAAACCATTCATATGTGTGTCACAAAAAAATCAATCATTCGTCGTAACATAACCCAAAGAATAAAATGGTTTTCTTAAACATTATTCCATCATAAAATAATCCATTTAAATCAAATGGATTTAATAAATTTCATTCCATCAAAAAAATAAATAACCATAAGAATAATATGGATTATATTCAGGAAAAATATCCTTAATTTTAGATTGAAAATAATTTTGATTAAAACCTTGAAATTAATTTATGAGGAAAATATCCTTTCTTCATAAAAAATATTTTCTTTTTTAAAAAACCATGAAATTTTAAAATAAAATTATTTATTTCAAAATAACTATGAAACCATATAAGGAAATATTCATTGAAATAAGGATTTAGGAAAGCATAACAATTCTATTTATGTTGTACTAGTTAAAAAAACATTATTATCATACTTTTGTAGGAAAAGTAAAAAAATACCTCATACATAAAAAGGAAAAATATTCATTTCAATCCAATAAGTAATATTTAATTTTAAAAACTATATGAGGATATATATAATAATTTTTAATAATTATTTAGGAAACATTGATCTGTATGATAAAAATACCCTAATAAATTCTTATGAATAGAAAATGTCATATAATAATGAGATTGAAAAATTATCTCTTACCTTAGGATTGATATCATTCAAATGTATCTAAACATCTTTCATAATGATTTAAATAATGTTATTGACTTATTCTAGAACCATATTTATTTTTATTATATCATATATGATCATGTTATCATCTATTTGTTTGTTATATTTCATTGTCACTCGTTATTCGAATATTTACGACTATATGTTCTTATGCATGTTTTGTCTGATAATTTCATCTTCCTCTTTTAGGTTATAGTTATATAATTTAAATAATGATATTATTATAATATATATAATAATTATTCATTCCATTCATGTATATAGTTTTGGTTTAATTTATGTCATGTAGAATGAATCGCCTCGCATCGTGGACATGGTAGGTCGTACGTACACATGAGAGATGATATCATTGCCATAACTGTAGAATGGTATTGAAGTGGATGGTGTATAATATTTCATAATTAGTATCATGTTATAATAATCACATATAGTTATTATTTCCACCATTATACGCATCTATGTAAGGTGGTGGTGAAAAATAGATTACACCACAGTGTGTAGGTGGTAAGCCGTATGTACGCACGTCTAGTGATTTAATTTTTTACAGGATTGAGAATACGTGGAATATGGTTGTTTCATAATTTTAATAACATATAATTATATGAGTTATAATTATGTTATTAATTTATTATTAAAAAACTAATGAAGAGAAAGTATAATAAGAAATAAGTTTGAATGAATCGGTAGAAGAGATTAACTCATCCTTGACGTGATTTCTCTAAATCACTTCTTAGAGCACTAGAGTTGGTATTTGAAGATGACCATAACATATAGAATGTAAATAGTTAATTTTAGAGGGAAAAGTCCAGCGGATGTTCAAGATTTAAGGCTAAAATTAATGTGATGAAGTGATGGAGGAGGTTCCCTTTTATAGTTGAGGTGAGGGGAACTTTTGGAAACCTCAAAAATATTGATTTATAAAAAAAAATAAAAAACACACTCAAAAAAATAAAAAATTACCCAATATATAATATGAGAATATACAGGGTTGTAATCTCATAAAAAAATAATTTTTAGACAATTTTTATGTCAATTTAACCATTATCATTTTAATTAACACTTTTTTATTCTATTTAAATTTAAGTAAGATAAAAAATTTATCAATATTAAAAAGGTAAAATATTTTTTTATTTGATTTCAATTAGACCATAAATAAGTACCTTTGAGAATTGTAGACCATATAATAATTAACCTATATTTTTTTTAAAATGTTTTAGGATTTTTAATTAATTTAATAAAACTTTGTTTACAAAAAACAACAATAGTGTCAATTTTGACATTATTTTTTAAAAGGATGATGCCTAGGCCCAAAATGACCAAAGAAAAATTATTATTAAAAAAAGAGTTTACAGGAGTCTAAAATATGGGATAATTTTACAATTTGTTTTTCATGTAAGAGCATATGATTAGTAGGGAGGTCTTCGAACCAGGTATTGACATGCTTTAATCCCTTGTTGGACATGCCATCTGTAACCGTGTTTGCTTATCGATAAAAAAGTGTGATGATATAGTTGATATTGTTAAGATAATGGGTGAAATCCATCTAACGAGTAGTAAATGTCTATGAAATATGAGTTATTCCATTCCAAATCAATTGCATGATAGTCTTCAAGTCACATTCGATCCAGATATTGTTCCATCCATGTTTCTGGGTGAAGGAAATAACATGTATTAAAATCATCATCTCAGCTTCAAGGGAGGTTTCAATGCCACAAGTAACCATGAGGCATACATGGATCTCACTAAGGTGATTAATAAAGATAACACCACATCCCACGAGACCCATATTTCCTTTGGAGGCACCAACAATATTAATTTCGATCCATCCAAGAAGAGGATCTCTCCATAAAACTTCTAGAGTGTGATGAGGTTGAAAAAAACATCCTTTAATGCATAGACATCATAGTTTCCCGAAGTCATGTACAATTTATTGACAATTATCCTTTTTCATCGAATAATCTTCATGTATGGTAATAAGGATTTGCATTCGACCAGCATTTTGATTGGGTGAGTAATTGTTATGAATAATATCATTATGATCATACCAAATCACATGATGGAGCCCAACAACCATAGTTAGGAAAAATTTCTTGATTTATAGAGAGCCTTATATTTTTGTACATTTCTTAATTTGAGTTATGAAAGATTCAAGAATCAACCATATGCAATAAAAAATTTCATGAATATAGTTCCAAAGAGAAGAAGCAGTAGCATAATAAAGAAAGTTATGGTTAGCATATTATTTGTGTTGAGTACAGATTTTTCACTTAGTTCAGAGTTGTATTCCAAATGATTGAATGCAAGTCTCTGTGGGGACTATGTTATGCGAAATATTCCAAATGAGATAGAATATTGAAGGTTTTATCCAAGGATAGTTAAAATGTTTTATCCAACTGTAATCACTTTCAGAGTTACAAAAATAATGATTGTAGAAATTTTTAGAATTAAGAACACTATTGTGAGAAGGTTCAAAAATTAAAAAAATCATTAGTGTTAGAGAAAAATTAGCTATCAATGGCGTTCTGAATAGTATTAGGGAGGTGATCGTGTTGAGAGTTAATAATTTCCATAATAGAGTAGTTGGTATCAATTCATGTATTTTTAAAAATATCAATATAAAATTTTATGACCAAAACAATTATTTTATAATATATTTATTTGGTATATATCATCTAGAAAAATCATTGGAAATATTAATTAGCTCAAAATATATTTATGTTAATATTTTTAATAACATTAATTTGATATTTCCATTAAAAAAATAATTACTACATCAGTTTTGTGTAATTATTTAATATACTTATTTTGGGCAAAATTTATACATAAAATACTGTGGTGATGCTAAATATAATATATTTAATTTGAATACTTGCTGTTGAATTTAGATTTTGTAATATTCAACAATAAAAATGTTATACTTATTAAATTATGAATGTGACAACTTTAACATCACATTAAATAAAATAACATAAGTGTCACAATCTCTTCCATATGGCTCAAAATAGTCAATAAGTCGACTCTTGGATAATTATAGTCGATATATAGCTGACAAATAATAATTGGGAATGTTTTTAGGTCTTTTTAGGGTTATTATCATTTTAATAACAATTTTGTTTGTGGTTTCTCATCAAATAATTAATTTTTACACCATAAAAGTATAATTCATTACGATAAATATATATTTCTTAAAAATTATAAATAAATTACAATGATAAATAAAAAAAGTTAGCAATCAAATGAGTATTTATAGTTTAATATATCTTCTCTTTAACATTATTTTGAAAATTATATATTATTTAAAACATGAATGCGACTTCAAACAATTTTCATTAAATTAAATATTATAAATACACTAATATCTCCCAAATAGCCACAAAAAGTAAAAAAAAAATTATATTAGAGATATATGTTTATTAAATTAAAAACTGCCACTTAGATTCATTGATACCACACATTTTCCCATATATGGACACATAATAGATATTCATGACAAAGAAAATGATATTTTTGTATTTCTTTTATTTAAATATTATTTAAGTCATTTTCATGGACAAGTGTCCAATAATTGACATAAGATCGATCCTTAAGTATTAATGGTCCAATTAAATTCATCAAATAAAACTTTTTCATTTGTTTTGATAATTTTATAGTCATTATAATTTTATTTTAAACCTAAATTACATAATTTAACCTTTACAATATTAACCAAATCTACTATGGTTACTATTCATATTCAAAAATAATAAAAGGGACCTACTTAACCAATTTAGGCCTCATGAATCCAAATTTGGAATCCATTTTTCAAAATTCAAAACACAAAAAATTTCCAAATAAAATTTAAAATAAAACTCATAAAATGTCACAAAAAATAGTTTTTTTTGGAAAAATACTCCATTTTAAAAGGAAAATGGTCTTATAATAAATGAATGGGAAAATTATTTTCAAAATACATAATTGGATAAAAAAGAACTAATTAAAAATTAAAACCAAAGCAAAACATAATTTTACAATGTAATAATTTTAATATAAAATAATGTTTTCAATAAAAACCAGTATTTTAACTATTCATTAAAAAATGAAACAGATCAAAAAAATATCAAAAATTCATCCAAATAATTTTTTATATTCCACATTAAAATAAGAATTTTATTTTGTAAAAAATAGTATAAAAAAGTGTCTCAAACTATACTAAAAATGTGTGATCTATCAAAAGGTGACATAACTATATTTTTTTTGAAAAATACTTCATTTATCTAAAAACATTTATTTATGTTAATATATCATATATAGAAAATATATAGGAAGAATTTTAAACATTATATGGAATATAATACATAACGTTTTCATTAATAAATCCATAATGAGTGATTTTTTAGACTAAGTTATTTTCATTTAAATAGTTTTTTTGAAGAAAGTTAGTATTATTCATAACCTCCATTTAAATTACTAGGTTATAATATTTAGTTGTTCAATTATAAATGGTTTTGTATGAAATGAATTCTATCAAAATAATATGAAATTGTGTGTACCACAAGCAAAGCATAGAATTGCGTATTCAACAAGCTAAGTCAGTGTTGAGTTTAGAACAAGCTAATCTTGGTGTAGTGTAAAACATAAGACATAAAAGAAATTAAAAATAATATATGTCATAAAATCTGAGGGGTGTTACAAGACCTGGTTCCTGCAATCATGTGGGGGGTGTGGGGGGAGAGTTGGATTCCCCAACTCTGTTCAATGGGGTATTGTTTCTTTATCCACTAAACCCACAAGATAGTTGGTTTCCACCTATAGATTATAGGTGGAACATTATAGTTTATTGCTAGCAGGTGAGTTCATAGAGAAAACTAGGTAACTAACTACCCACTAGTTAGAATTTCGCTAGCCTGCAGCTAGTTGGTGGATATATTCTCTAGCCACCTTACATCCCAACCACCTGAGGCTTCCTTATTTGATCACTAAAACCATCACATCTTTAATTAGACCCCATTTCCGATCTAACATAAAAATTTTAGGGAACTAAAACTCATGTAATTCTAATTTAAATCTCAATTCAGAAATCAGACCTCCTAATAATTAAAATATCATATTATCCTTGAATTTTAAAAAATTATACACAGAAGGTACATTATAGTTTTTTCACATGGAAATTTATTGATACAAGGATATATTATAATAAAATTTTATCATGAACCTTGGGGTTTTCTAATATACACCACATAATCTATGATATCCTCTATAGTTACATTTTTAATAGATCACCCTAATAATAACAAAATAAACCACTATATTATCTTTCATACATACCAAAACCCTGTGAAAAACATTTAAAAAGATCACTATGTAGTTTTACCTACAAAAACAATTAATTAAATTATAGGTAACTAACTAATAAACCGTTGAAGCATCAAAATAAGTGGATCCCCAAGATTAAATTATTATTTTCTCCTTTATAGAAAACCCCTAGGATTCTTGCCCAGATATCCTCTAGAAAAGGAAAATTTGTAATCTATAATTTAAAAACTATGTACTACAATCCCCTAGGCTATGTTCCTTTACTTTTAAGGAGATCATGATCAACGATTTCTATACACTTTCCATGGGGCCAATTTGATGGTGTTAGTATAACTACTCCATAGGTATTCACCACCCCAACTCTAATTACCCGTCATAAACCAAATTACATGCTTGAAACAATATATGGATATATTAAAAATAAAAAAAAATTTAAAAAACATGATTAATATACATTTAAAAAGTAAATAATAGAGAAAATATATAACTCCATACAATGTGATGGTCCTCACCTTTATATAAAATCTTTTATCATAACATTGTATCAATGTTGGGTAAGAGGAAGGACAATATTGTATCCCATAGAAACATATAAAAATTTTAGGGTATAAATCTATCCTATAGGATACATGAATATGTACACCAATAAGGGAATACGATCATCCCATGGAAGAAGGGAATGGGTATTCAATTTTTGGTTTTTATGAGGCCATCCCATCACTATACACCAAAAAAAGGAATACAAGATATAAAAATATATATATAAACCAAATAACCATTCTAATACACTTAAAAATCACAAAAAACTATTTAAAAATCATGTAAAAAATCATAGATTTATTTTATGATATAATAATTTTATCAATGGAAGGGAATCCTATATTGCATGTTAGAAATCATCTTCTAATAACCAAAATAATTAAAAGAATAATTTCATAAATTCAATTTCACTACAGAGATAGATAAAATGTGAAAATAAATCAAGTAATGATTATGATTGATAAAAAACAAAATAAATCTGAATTGGAATTTTTTCATTGATAAAAATTAAATTATGAATCTATTTACCATGAAAATGATCATTACTATTTTATCCACATAATCCAATAATGATTCCAACATATATATTTCATAATAGCAAAGGAAATATTGTAACACCTATAAAAAAACTATACTATCACCCTTGAGGTATAAGGGTATGGATTACACCACACAAAAATAATTATTCTAACCTATAACAAGAGATCATATGAGAAAAAGGTCCCTATGATTCTAGAAGAACAAAACCAGGAAAAGATGCATGGGGATACATTTAATTAACATAGGATAAGCCTTCATACCAATAAAAAAATAAATTGGAGGGATCTTATGAATTCCAAGATCCCATGAAATCATTAATTATAGATTATACCTACTGTAATAAAGAGAAGAAATGGAAAATAAATATTATACGGAGATGAGTTTTTAACAAGATTAATGTCAGATTCTATGAAAAAAATAGATCGATTAAATGAAAAGATAATGAAAAACCAATTGGATGTGATGGAAATCTACCAAAGGGCTTCACATATTAATAATGAGATTTATTTCTTGATCATAATGTAATTTATGTGATATATTTTAGGATGAATTAAAAAATAATAGCATCTTTGTTAAGAAAAATAATTTTTTTGTTGCACTAGGTACATGGAATTAAGCCACCAGGGACCTAATAGTTATAATAGAATAACTATACTACATGGTTTTCCATTGGGTTCCAAACCATTTTCTCTCATATCCTCCCAAAAATATAATCAAACATCCTTACAATATATTATTTTACTCAAAAAAGTAAATAAAATAGAATTTTAAAGATAAGTAAGCTAATATTTTATTCTCTTTATAATTTTTTTTCAATTCAATATATCATATATTTCATGGGAATATACCAATATATTTTTGTTGTTTTATTTACCTATTATGTTTTTGGCCATCACAAATTCTATTGTATGACTATTATAGGTATTCGGTATAGGGTATGTTGTTAAATTTTTGTAGCCTCTACAACACCTTCCATTGAATACTTTTTAGAAATATTTATTTTTTCAATAAATATGAAATTATTCCAATATAGGAAAAACTTAAAATGTTCATTATCTCATAATCCACAGAGATAAATAAGGATGTAGTGGAAGAAATCAATAAGGAAAGTGAGATAGTGGAGAATATAGTAGAAAAATACATTATATAGAGTTTCAAATTCAATTTTATTAAAACATTGTTTGAGGTACCATGTCATTAATATTTACTATTTTTTATTTTATTATATTTTGATATTTTTATTATTTTGTGGAAACCAAATTAATTTAACTCTGGATCTCAAGTAGAAGAGAATTATAGTTTCCTTGGTGGTCACAATGCAAGGTGGATGCTATTTTATCTTATTTGATGTGTTTCTTGGATATTTGTAGTTGATGGGGTGTCATCATTAATTGTGAGATTTATTTATTTTAGAGATACAATAATATAATATCATCCATGGAAAGGCTTTGTTGTATTCTATCTGTTCCATTATTAATTTAATCTTGTGAATAGTTTTCTTCTTTGACCAAGAATATCAGTATATAGTGTTATTTGGTGGGTAATATTGTGGAATAAATCAAAAGATATTGGAACAGAGTTGGTGTAGGATTCTTATTTGGGACATCATGAAGTGATGGTGTTGATAGATCATTAGTCTAGTGGTTATAAGATCAAGCATATTCGAAGGGTGATCAACATTGAAATATATTTTGGGGAAAGTGTTGTTTTTTCAATTGGAAGTGAGAGAGGAGTGTTTTTATGAACATTATAGATTAACCTTGGAAATTAATCCATAAATATTTATGATATATAATTGAGCCAGTTTAGGTGGCTTTGGAAAAAGGTTCTAGTAGCCTAGTATTTGTATCAGTGAATGATGTGTCTGCTGGTGAAGGCTAGAAATCCTCTACCTACTAATTTTCAGCCACCATTTAATGTTCCTATATGAATGTTGGAGGATATATGAAGTGTAATGGATGTATTGATATGGTTGTATATGAAAGATATTTCATGGATTTATAGGGTTTAAAGAATTGTCATCTCAGATATGGATCCTCCTTATACCTTGAGGGTGTGTAAGATACTTTCCCAAGATTTTGGATCTATGTTATTTCATAATACCCCTTTCTATCCCCAAATTAATTTTAAACCATATAGATGTTATAAACATTAATGGACTTATTGAGAACATGTGTTCTTGATTTTGAAAGATCATGAGTGAATAATTTACTTAGGTTGGATTTTTTTATAACAATACCTACCACTCTTCAATTTTTATGGCCTCATTCAAGGAATTGTATATGAAGCCTTGAGAATAATTATTACGATGGATCATGTTTGAGGAGTCTATTATTATTCAGAAGGATTCAGGGCTGAGTAAAGTTGAGAAATTATAGGCGATTAATGATTTAATGTAATATTCTCAAGACAACCAGAATCCATATGCATAATAGATTAAGATATTTATAGGGATGATTTTAAGAGATCATGTTTCTCTATTGGTTTATCCTAATCATGGGTAGTATAGGTTCAATAAAAATATATGCATTCCCCAAAATTTATCAAATTAGTTATGGTTTTAAAAAATACGAGTGATGTGACATATCTATGTTTCCATTATCAATATATAGATCATGATCATGATGTATTATATGTGTCACAAACATTATGGTATCTTTATGAGTACTCTCAGGTCATTGGATTTTATGATTTAGTTATTGAGGAGGATATAACATTTTTATAATAGATTAATGTGATTTTAGATTGATTGAAGAAGGTGTTTCATGGGTGAATCATCAATTTAATTTATATCAAATGGATAAACACATGACATTAAGTAGTTTACATGGGAATATGAGTCACAGATATGTTCTCATTTTTTCTAATGTTCTATTTTACTATCAGAGCATTTGGTATTCCATTGATCATGAGTTTTTGAAACCAAGAGGATGAGATGTCATGTAATCTTATAAAGTATCTTATAGTATATTATGGGACAATATTACAATCATAATAAATTTTCATTAATAGAATCAAAACATACATATTTTGGTGTATTGTAATGAAATATATCTTACTTTTTATGGTTGGGTGATAAGGAACATAATGGTACCTTTTAATGAAGATAATCCATGATTAACGGTTTACCTTTTTATGTCATGTTACCAAAACAAATGTTGGGACTTTTAGGGTTGTGTTTATAGATCTATTGTGTCTTATAGTTTAAGGTCACATAATAAAGAAAACATTAAAGTAGGATTTGGGTGGGACATACACATGAGTGACCATATTTTTCTTAATCTTGATAGATCATTCAGGTGAAGTTATGGTTGCACTTTTAAGTGGATATTATCCCATTTCACTCTCTAGCACATTGATTGGAGATAATGATGAAAAATAGACACTTGAGAAATATTGTATCTAAGTCAATATTTCTAAGATGCGTAACATAACACAAGGGGAATTCCCCAACTATCTTTGAGATAAGGAATCAACATTATCAAAATAATACATGAATGATAGAATTCCAAATATCAATGGTTAAATAGGAAAACCCAAAGTGCTATATATTCCATGATAAGTTATTAAAATAAAAAATGGAATAAATACTTTCAAGGTCTTCATAGATGTGTAAAATGATCTATTCAAGTATATAAAGAATCCATGATATTGTTTTGGAAGAAATAAAACAAAAAAGGATTTGTTTTTGGTGAAAAATTTTCTAATAGGGTATTTGAAACCATGACGGAGAAAAATATTATCTTTATTTAGGTAGTTGAACTGGGAAAGTAGGTCACCCATGTAGGATATTGATGGTTGGTCACAAAATTCCTTAGTTGGAGGGATCTGATTACCATTGTAGTATATCCTTGTTGCATAAAACTTATCCTCAATTTGTTTCTTTAAACCTAGATAATGTGAAGACTAGGGAGAAATGTTCCTTTGTGTGGGAATCAAGAGAGAAACACCCAGACGATTCAACCACCATTTTCCATTATGTTTCTATAGGTTTTTACTCAAAAATTACCTTTAAGAGAGTTTTAGATAGGATGAGTATGTTTTCACGAATTGAAATTAATTGGATTGATATTGGTGAAACATGGTGTTGAAATGGGATGATGTGTGACCTTTTATATGAAGATAAGTCCAAGGAACCCTATCACTGAAGAAACTTACCAAATCTCTATAGTGTTTATGATGGTGTGTGCTCATGTGGTTATTGAATAGGGAAAAACAATTTTGAGGAGGGCCAACATTCAATGTTATTGAAGGGTGAACCAGAAGACATGATACGTGGTTATCGACCAACCAATCTCTTTCAATATTTTCAAACAACTATTAATATCTTATATGTTTATGTTTGAAGAAAATTTACGAACCAATAAGTCACCCATAAAGAAATGGATCTCTTTAGGGTGAAAATAGAAAAATACATAAAAACTATTCAAGGGTGTGGAGAATACATGGAAAATGGTGAACACTATTTAAGGAATAATGCATGATCTAATTAGGGGAATGTTGTGTGAACCTATAGGAACCCATGTTCTTCATTTTTGTAGACACATGCATGGTATTTCTTATTAATGTCAAAACTTTACTTTCTAGAGATACATTCACCAATTTGGGATGTAGTATGATTATAGTATTCCTCTATATGTTTGATGAGAATGAAATATTAGAGAACCCATTATATGGGTGAAACTTTTAGATTCAATCTAACAATTTTCTTCATCAATATTTTCAATGTTTTATATACTTTTAGAAGTGTAGTTTCTCCTACTCCAATTAATAGCATGGAATGTTTCACTTGGGTAATCAGTCTAGATTTTCCATAATAGAGGCATTATGAAAAAGTATATTGGTTAAGGCTTCTTTGCAAAGAGGGTTTCAAAAAAATTTCTAGGTGAAAATTCAACTCTAATAATATTTTAATCGCTTCCTACTATTCTATAATTCATTATTTCTTTATCAATAATTCTGTTAATTACCCATATTTTACAACAACATAGCTAAAACTATATTATATATTTCAGAGTAAATGGATCAATTTTTGAAATAAATATCTTATGAGGTTACCACAACACACATTTAGGCATTGATCAATGAAATTGATCTTGGTACATGATGATATATATCAACACATAACCATTTTCTAACAACCTTTATTGGACCATTCCTACTCAGCTATACATTAAAATAGTCTTCCTTTTTATAGATGTAGTTTTTTAGTATTTCACAAATTCAATATTTAAACGCCCAAACTCCATGAACATTATGTGCCTTCTTTGGGATAGTAATTATTTTTAATTTCTATATATTTAATCATTTTAAAGTATTTTTTGTTTTGAGGTAAAATTAGATTTATTGGGTGGGTAAGGGGTGGAGAATTAAAATGACCTAAGCTCATAGAGTCCACTGACCACCCTACGAGCCTATATCAGGAACCCAGTGGGGCTAAAAAGGGTGAGGTTGTTTTACTTGAACCAGTTAGTACCTAGTGGAATTGTAATGGGTACATAGAAATTTACATGAAAAAATTCCTTAAAATAGTAATTATTTCTTTTTAATAAAAATAATAATCCCTAAACAGTTTGGGGATCAATATTTTTTTACATCTTTCCATTTATCCACCACCATGGAGCCCTCATACCTCTCTATTAAACACTAAGTGTTTCCCTTATTCCTGTTTGATACAAGCGGATACTATTAGGTATCTAATATATCTTTTATTAAGGTATGATCATGGATCTTCCCAAATCTTTTTTTACCTTATTTTTTGTTACAATAATTGTAAAATTATCCTCCACCAATCTGGGATTTGTGATTTCTTTTAAATATCTTAGATTTATTCTAGAATAAAAATATGGATGATAATCTAGGTCAATTATATGTTAAGGAAATGATCTCTATTCCAAGATTCATTCTTCGAGATGGAATTCACATTAACCTAATTATTCTTAGCATTACATTGTATAATTTATTATTAGTCATTTTCATTCATTATCTAAAGACTTGAAACTGACTATATTTATTTTAATTTTTGGTGTATCCATTCATTATATTTTATCCTTTGAGATTTAACCCAATATTAGTATGGGGATGAGTGAACCCAACTAAAATTATGGGTTTAAAATTAATAAATATTTCCCAAGTGGTTTTATTAGTAATGTTATTGTTATATGTTTCTCTGGGATGTGCATGAAATATTTTTCATATCATGTCAACTAAATTATATGAATTTTAGATCATGTTCAATTGAATGAAATTAAAAATACTTTTTTTAGACCAATGAAGTGTGATGTGGGAATATACATTCCTTATATAATTTCGTTCCTTACTCATTAATTTTATTTTACCTTTTAATTAATTATTTAACTTTCATTACATTTGTTAAGCCTATTGGTCATATTAGTTGAAGTTATAGGAATTTTGGAACCTATGTATATTATGGTATATTATGTTGAGTAGGTACTATCATGTAAATTAATATGTTGGAAATAGATGATGGGATCACAATTTTTTGAATTTTTATAACCATTACCTCATCCTTGAATGATTGAGTTATGAGATTTTCTTAACATGGTATAATTGATTCCATTTACCTGAATGTGAAACGATGCTCAAGTCCTAACATTATTTCACACACACAGATATATATATATATATATATATATATATATATATATATATATGTTTAGGAGAATAAATATACATATGTGATGTATTTATATGTATGTGTTCTTCCTACCATAGGGTAATGACATAGATATAACATATTAGATCCCGAGATGAGTCTTGTAGCAAGTATATAGGCAATAATCCATCCCCTCTATGGAAGATACACATTGGAAAACCATTTTCTTGTTTTCATTACTTATTATTCTCTATTTATTATTAATTATTTTTTATTCAATATTAGTAACATTTATTCAATATACTCTAGAATATGAAATATTGTAAAGGAAGGGCTTGAAAACTATTACTGAGTTACATACTCAAGACCTATATGTTCCCTATTTTGTAGGTGTGTAGACCCTATTATTCTTTATCCAGGTAAAGGGAATGCACTCAACTATGTGTTATAGTCCCTCCCTTGGATTATAGAGAATGGTTGAATTTTCTTGGGTTTTTTGTATTATAAATTAGTTTATGGACCATGATTTATCCTTGATATTTCTCTTTGAGTGGATTCCCACATGTTATCCCCATTATTATTACCTAATACATTTTTTCTTGCACCAATTTTTATATATTGTTAATACCCATTTATACACACATTTTTTAGAACATTGATGATTTTTGATTGTTATGATATGATTATGCATATACATGTCATGTTATACCTAGATTAATACTTCCAAACACTTTTTTTATTTACCATTACATATTTTTTACCCCCATATTATTGGAAATAGAATGAAGAATTTAAGTTTTTGACATTTTAAATTTGCTTCAACCTTCAAAAAGGAAAACTAACTCACAAATATGTATCATTTAACCCTTGGGGTTGATGAAACCATCAAGAAACTATGACCTGATACTGAGTTTTTGTGATGATGTAGCTTGGGTATTGATTTAGTATTCTATTTAGGGATGTTAAAAAATGTAATTAGATCTCAATTAGGGATAGTACATGGGACATGGGAATATATTAGGGATTTTAATTATCAATTCTCATTATATAACCAATAAATATACATGAAAAAATAGAGTTATCATATAGGTTTTATTAATAGGGTTAGTACATGATATCATTTTTTCCATTGAGACTATCCCATGTCCTTTGGTCCCATGGATTATGCTATGAATTGATATGAATACACAGTTAGGGTATCTAGAAATCTCTATGTTTTTTATCTTTTTAATCATTTTTTTCTTAACTAGTTTATGACTCATAAACAATAAAACACTAAAAATAAATAAATTTTGTTTTTCTATATTTTTATCCTTAACAATATGGTTTATATAGGTCAAACAATGATCTCTTTAGGTCAATAACTTCCATATATATACTGATGAAAGGTAGTTTATTTTATGTTATATGATAAGCATTCAATTTTTTATCTTTAAAACATTTCTTCTGATTTCGAACCTATTTCCTTCTTTAGAGAGTTTTTTTAATTGAATTGATTTTCAGTAAATTAAATGAAGAGTAAGAGAATATCTATGTTTTAAAGGAAATATATATTTCTATAAAATTATAGTGATTATATATTTTTTTAAGAGAAATTACAATCTATATAATATTATATATGATTTCATATTGAAAAAAAACATTTTTGATAAATAATGTATAGGGTATCATGGGCTGCTATATGAAAATTTTAGTAAACCTATATTCTATGATGGACTTCTATAAACCCTAAATATAGCTTGTCTAGGTTATATAGTAATGGAATTATCGTCGTCTTACATTATGGGAGATTTCTAGTTCCATATTTCAAAATATTTTTTTAGGTTGATGTATCTAATTATGTGTTAGATAGTTGATTAATTTCCAATATATTATTTTCTAAGGATCAAAACATTGGAGAGATAATGATTTTAGTGAGTGAACACTATTTTAGCATGGTATCACATCGGTGTTTTGACATGATGCTTGAGGTTTAGAAAAAATAGGACCTCAAGTGGGTGAAATTTCAAGAGATTTTCTTTATTTAATTTTCCACAGACACTATGGGGATGGTTAGGGATAAAGATTTCAAAAAAAATTTTATAGAATTTTATTTTAGTTATGGATATAAAAAACCATTTTTAAAAAATTTTATGGTCTTTATTATACCAATTTTCATGGAAGTGGTAAAAAATGTCATCCTCGATGATACAATATTCAAAAGAGGTTTTAGAGAAAATATTCCACAACTGTATCAAATCTCTTATGACAATTCTTCTAGAGATTAGAATAGATAATGAGAGGAGGCGAACACATGTGGATCTCACCCAGAAATATAGATTGGTGTTTCCCCTTTATCAATTAGTTCAATATGTCATTCTATTCAATTCCCTTAATAAATAAAATCATTCCACATTAAGCATAATTATACCTTTGAGGTAATGAAGTGGAAATATTTTGGTTAATATGACTATATTCATATGTTTTAGTGGTTTGGAACATCAAAGAGTGTGGGGATTATACCTCTATAGACTCATATCCTGCGAAGAATCAGTTTTATAGACTACAATTTGAAATTGGACACTATTGTGGACATGCAGTCATGGTAGATGATATTGTAGTCTTGGAAGATCATTTATACCACAAAATTTCAGGGACAAATTTTTAACTCAAGGTCAATATGAGTATTTTTGTTGTATGTATTCCATGTTTAAACCAATAACATATAATGGAGTATACCATCTATAGTTTGAGTTACTATCCTCATATCCTATATGTTATTATATGCTTTACTAGATATGGGTGATTCTTAATATTTTATTTTTTATTAATTTATATCACTTAACGAGTATAAAGTGGAATCTTTACCCACGTGTTTGAGCCTTGATACTTTTTTTTGGGATGAATATCAAATAAAATTATAACTATATGTATTATTCTATTATAGTTATATATTTCACTTATCTACATGATTTGATAATTTTCAATATTATTTCCTTTGATATAATTCTGTGAATGAAATTTTAAATAACGTTTCATTAATTAATTAACTACTATAATAATGATGTTCATTTTTCACTTATAGATGGTATCCAATACACTCTCTGAAAATTATGGAAGTATTTGGCTGGCTGAGAAGGTCTGAATCATTAAAAATGTAGATGAAATCACTATAGATATGGATTTCCATATCCATGGAGTATTGGATTATATGGTATGGAAACTATTACATCCTTTGTTGGATTAATAACTTAATGTGTTCCTTGGTGACATTTCAAGGCTTCAACCAATGTAGGAAGTTGAATTCACCATTGATTATCAACAAAGAAATGATCTAATCTTTATTCACCCATACCATGGGGATCCAATTTATTTTTTTGAAGTTTGTGGATTTTTAAAGACTGATTTATTCAAATGGATTCGTTAATTTGTTGACTTTCCCTTGGGGTTACCAAGTTATATTATCTTGGAAGGCTAATGGATATCTATACATATATATAGAATATCAAAAAATGAATAAAGCAATGATAAAATACCATTACGATTTGAAAATTATTAATATTATATTACATTATATCAAAGGGCTTTAGTGATTTTCTATGTCTAAAATTTTATTAGGTTACCATAATATTTGGATCATAATTAGTGATATTATGGAGATGTATTTCAAAAGATGATATGTTCATTTTTAAAACCTATTAATTCCTTTTAAACTAATTAATACTCAATATATTTTAAATAATTTAAGGAATATTCATTTCTTTATCCACTCCCAGAAACCTTCATGGTAATATTAATGGATTGTATCTTTATTTACTCTTATGTCTCATGAGAACTATAGTCATGATATTTATATAATTCCGGATACCTTGTGAGAATGTAAAATATATTCCATGATATCCAAATTATTAGTTTTTATTTCAATAATTCATGTTTTGGGGAATGAAAATTGTAAAGTTTAGGTCTTAGTATATCCTTATAATATAGAGTTTTTAATGTCCTGGAAGGGCCCAACAAATATCTTCAAGGATCAATATTTTCCAGGCCATGTGATATATTACCCAACCCCATTATAATTTTTTATAATATCATTTCTCTTATTATTTATTCGATAAATAATGGGATAAATTTTTTCTTTTTAAACCGTTATAAATTATAATTTCATGAGTTGATGGACTGGTTAACCATAACCTTATTTTTCAAGATACCTCATCTAGCTAAATATTTTGAAATGTATTTTTAATATTATTAGGTTTTACTTAGATTAATTTTTATTAAGTATCATTGGGTGGTTGTGTATGGTTTTAGACAAGTTCTTATTCATGACAAGAACTACCCTAAACATGATTTGTAATTTAATACTATTGTTCATGCCTTTTAGGAATACTCAAATTATCTGTATAATATAAATTTTAGGATGGTTATAGAATACATGATCATGTTATAAATCATTTCTCATTGATACATGAATCCCACACTATATCACTAGAAAAGATACCTCTAGTTTTTAAATTTTGACAATTAATACACTTTAGGTAAGGAGAAATAGTGGGAAATGATCTTACATAAAATTTTCACCACAAAAAGGTTACAGAAACAAACAATTAATGGAGATTGAAATGTTTCATTGATAAACTACACCTCTATGTGATTTATGAATAAGTGGAATAAAATTATTCCATAATGATTTTATATGTTCACATGTATTATGATTTATGTAATCATAGAAATATAATTTATATTGTATCTTTATTTGAGATAAAGATAATGTTGTGGGAATATTTGTTGAATTGTTGTAAGATTCTTTATCCTTATTGTATACCTGAGGATGATGGACTATTCTAGTTGGTATCAAAGAAATAAATATTAAAAAAATAATGTTCTTACTGATGGGATATTCCCCCTTGAATTATAAATATGTATCATGATATTACAACATTAGCTTTCGTGGCCTATCTTGATAAATGAGATTGTAGGGTTCTTTTATAGATTCATTACTTATCATAAGGGTCTCATAAGATGCTTCATGTAATAATGTGTATATGGGGATAAATCACTATGTACTTCAAGGAAAATCATATATCACCTTGAGATTTTATGAAATATTTCATTTTAAATAAATTTATCTTCATTGATAACATTCCTTACACACAATACTGAGTTTAAACAAACTAGAATATACAATTGAAATGTTATTATTTAATTTTAGGTCATTATGAATAGAAGCCATCATAAATATTTGTCACCTTACAAAAAGAGGTAAAACATGGTTAAATCTATAGGTTAAGTCATTAAAATCTCTAGAACTCCTAGCATTATACTATCATATGAGTTTTTTTCAAAAAAATATTTTATTAAGAATTTATATAATTTATTTTATAATATATTTTTAAATTGGAAACCAATCTTTACTTTTTTGAACATAATATATATTGTGTTCAAATTAAAAAAATTAGGTTCATTTCATTAATGGAGTTATTGGAATATTACATTCATTTTTGGATTTCCCCAAATGTATAAAAACCTCAAATTGTTTATTATTTAAATAAAAAAAAGTCATGGAATGAAACTTTTTAATTTATTTAAAAGAAAATATTATTTTCAGTATTAAATCATGTATTTTATTGGAAACTATTTTTATTGTGTTTTTTGTTGTTATATTAAAAGTAATTTCAACCACCAATATAATGTAATGTCTTCAATATTTTATTAGGTCATCCTACCAAGTAAATTTCAACGTTTGATTTGGTAGCCTAACCAAAACTTTTTATGATTTTTAGAACCTCATTTTAGGAGTTTTTTTAATCCAAGATCATATTTTAGGTTTGATGTTTCTTTCAGTGGAAGAATCACATTTTCGGGTGAAAAAAATAGTATAAGATAACATGTTTTTATTAAATTAAAAATACATTTTTTCTAGCTAAACTATAGTTAAATTCTATTTTATTTCTTAGAACCTAAGCTGGACCATGGGCCGGTTAAGTAGTTTTTGGAATGATAGAGGTATAAGGGAATTGTTCCATATTCTAGCCAATTACACAATATATAATTGAAATACACAATTTGTATTCAATACATGATGTGTAATGGCTTGGGTAGGCTAGTTCACATTGAATAATGGTTTTTCATAGGGATTATGAGATATATATTTACATGACATGTGAAAAATTTAAATGAAATCTAAATTTATGATGATAGTTTTAAAAATAAGTGGACTGTTTCTATATTTTTTTAATAGAATCCTCATAATCCATTCTCTGTCACAGAAGTTCACCCAATGAATCCAAGATAAAGAATTTAGTTCCATTTTGTGATCCAAACACTATTTCTTCTAATATCAGTCTCATTAGATCCTCATCGATATTATCTTCAATCATCTTATGTTGTTCATTATTTTCACTGGTATTAGCTGTGGTATTTTACTGCAATTTAGTATGCCCAATTTCTATATTTTCACCCTATCATCATTTTCTCTCTCGATCTAGACCAAATCAGAGCTTGATTCTGGATGATTTACCTACTACAGACCTAAATAAGGGTCTATATATATTTCCCTTTGAGTTTGGTGTTTTATAAGCATAATTTCTATAGTTCCAAGAATGCGAATTTTTGAAAAAACCTCTCTAATTAATTTAATAACTAAGTTGAGAAAATTTTGGCATATTAGGGATTGCCACTAAAACATTTGAGTTTTTTGGAGGTTGTTTATCCAACCTAGGCTAGCAATGGGGTGTGCCTTTTATTTTTTCATATTTTTGTACCACCTATTTGGATGTGTGTGTTGTCTTTGTTATAGGGAGGTATTTTTAATTTAAATGAATGAGTTAGAGAACTTTTTCTTCCTTTGATATGTGATAAAATAGAGAACATTAAATTAATTTAAAAAATTGATTTTAGAGAAATTATGGAAATGAGAGGTTAAAATCATGGATTGAAATTAATTATGAATTGATAAAATAAATGATATAACAAATGGATAATGATAGTGGATGATTTTTTTGTATACCTTATATCTTGATTCCCTTAGGCACCATGGATGTTTCTCTAAGGGGTCTTGATTATGGTATTGGATTCCTTAGGAATGTTTTCTACTGGGGTCTTGATTCCGTAGGATTCCATTATACTTACTACCATTTGTATTCGGTTTTTTTGGGCTCACATTGAACATGGTCTATTGAAATTATCCTTGGACCCCACCCATGTATTTATTGAGTTTTTATCAAGATGATTCAGGAAAAATATGTGGATTCCGTGGTTTTCAATAAATTGTATCTCACCCTTCGTGGTCCCACACTTTTTATTACACGGCCCAACCATTGTGGATGAATTTATTATATGATGAGGATGTGATGGATATTGTTTAATTGATTATATAGTGAGGTCATGGTAGCTGTTTACACATGTTTAAATAGCATGGACGAGGTGTATATTTTGGCATTCTTCACAGGTAGCCCCGGGGAGGGTATTTGACTCTATTGAGTAGAATAGACTATATTTCACTAAATAATTCCTTTTAATGCTACACATATTATGGTATGCGGACTATTTTTTGTAGGGATCATTATTTGGTTAGACCATATTATATATTCATTAGGAACATTACATTATATAATTTTTACCGGTTTAATATTGAACACTACTTTTTTTTATATCACAAAACCTACGTTTTTTATAGACACCGTTGGTGGTATAATAATGAGTGTTGTCTCACACCATGTTTGGGACACTGTTGAGCACCCATATAGAATTTTTGTTTGTTGTTTGATAATAGGGAAAACACCCATAATCCAATACTTGATTTTTAAAATTTTTAAGAGTAGAGGAGCACAAGACTGAGTTGAGGATCATGATGTCTGCTAGGATAGTTCTTTTTGTCCTTCTTGGTATATTGAAACATGTATGGTATTGGATTATTGAATACATAATTTCATTAGTTGTAGAGAAATGATATAAAACATCATTTCATATATGAGATTACGTTTAAAACTATTTATAAATTTCTATCTAGGATATTTATCTTATGTCTGGTTGATTTGATGCTTCAACTATTAACTAATATGTTTACTAACACTATGCAACACAGTGACATGATGGAATAATATCCCCACAGACACACCCTAGGCCCTCGCTACTGGTCGGTATCCTCTCTTGTATGGGGATTCATTCTTGAGGCAATGTAACCCATTGACTTAGGGCACCGTTTTTTGGCATCTAGGTTGGGGGGTTTCAAAGTTGTATTAGAGAATTATTTTCTGGGTTTTTACTATTTTGAAAGAATATACAAGGATTATGAATTTATTAGAATTTGGTAATGAGTTGGCCTGGGATTAGCTAATCCACATATAGGAAAATTCTATTTTTCCCAAAATGGAAAATATTTATCCATATATTTCCTGTTATAGTATATTTGATTCCACAATTTGGTGATGAATTTATGGTTAGATGTTCATTCTAATTTTTATTTTATTTTTTTCCTGATAAAATGTTGGTATGCATCTCACACATCATTTTAATAACTATAAATGATCCATATGCGATGCATTATAAAAAGCCCTATAGGATTAATTGCTTGAGTACATAACATTATGATATCTTCCTTGTGTGATATACCTACTATTTGATAAATGATTTGTATAGATGATTTATAGATAAGGTTGGTCCTCCCTTACCAAAATAGTGTTTTAATGATTAGGTTATAATAGACACCCTATGTAGTCAACTATGGCATGTTGATTCATGGACCATTGGCCCTATGGACTGGAATGTGTTATGACATAGATTAAGTGGATGCTATTGTTCGATTCAGGATGTGTATGGCCTCTTATGGATCAGAAGTGGTGAAAAGTGATGTTAAAAAATTTGTAGATAATTATGATACCAATTTTAATTAAATATGAAATTTAAAATCCTAAAATATAAAAGTTGACCTTGACATGTCCTTTGAGTGGGAATTATGTAGTGTCTCTAGTGATGTTACAACTATATATTTTTTCCCTGTCTTAGATTTATCATAAATTAGAGGGGTTAAGCCTATTTATATGAATATTTTTAACTACACTATTATTTTTAATATGAAATTATAGTTATGGATCTTTTTGGAGGTGTGTGATTGATATTGTAGATACATTCCACCATGCTGACTTCTAGTAATATAATAGGAGGGTGGGGATTACTATCATCTAGAGGCAGTGGGACATGGGATACTAATGGATCCTACTATAGTTCCATATATGAAATAAGTTTTTTTTATAATTTAAAAGTTTTGAGGCATAGTTTCGTGATTGGGTTTTTTTATATTTGTTGACTTTTTAGGGAGAATCGTTCTTTTACCTGTCTGTGGAAGAGGAGGCGCATGTTTTCCATCCCCAACATCCTCACATGTTTTCATGTGATGGAAGTCCATAATGAACCGAAAAGTGTCTTGAGACAATGTTTTCGATCTTCTATCATCTAGATACACCTTCTAATAAGAGATTCAAGCATGTGACATATATTATTTGTGGAGTTGGAAAGTACTGGTGGGATATTTTGAAAGAGGATGATAGGCTGTGAGATATGGTTTGTGGTGATTTTCAAACTAGGTTCTATGTATAATTTTTTCTTATACCCTGAGGTAAGTGCGGTCCAATGAGTTTATGTTTTTGGGGAATGTTATGAAGAAGGTTATGAAATTTTTTTCATTATTAACAAAGCTACAATGTTTTGTGATGATATATATTACTGATGAGTAATCAAGGGATAGAAACTATGATGAATCTCTTTGATAGAAAATTCTATCTCATGTCAATGTGTTTAGGTTGAAGTGTATTATTAATTCTGTGAATTAGGTTATTATTATATATAATAACCTATAGGGGGGTGGGAGTAGGGAAATTTATTCTCTCAAACTAGTGGTTACTCATCCAGTGGAAGGAAGAGACATTTTGGGGATTCCCGTTAAGTGAGTACTAGCTTGTTAGTAAGTGATGGTCACTCATTTTTATATCATCATTTTTGTAGGAAAGATATATGACTAATTAGGGTTATTAAGATCTAATTGAGTGATGATCTTACAATATGATGTGCCATGTATATTATTTTTTTGGACCTTCCCTCTAGTAGTTAGTGAAAGTTGGTCAGCATTGAATCTAGGTTCATGAGTTGGTTTCAGTACTCCACATCAGGCAAGGAGTTGGGGAAGTACCGGTTTTTTAGTATGAGGAGGTGGTCGTGGACAAGGTAGAAAAGAACTAGTTGTACCTAGACAACATAGTGGTATTTATCCAGGTTATGGGGTTATTTCACAGGGTTGTGGTTAGGTTTATATTTATTATGTACATGCATCCCTGAGGAGTATAAAACCAAACTTTCTATAGTGAGAGGTATAATATTAGTAACCTCAATTATAGTGTATTCTATTTTTTTATATAGGTGATTCTCAATGTTTTATTTATGTACCTATGGTGGAAAGCCTTTTTCTTATTGGTCAGTTTTACAGGGGAGTTATGACACTAAATACACTATTGGGGATCAGATCGATGAGTGTATGATAATGTATGAAGTTACCCCATGATATTTATGTGTGTCACTTAATATAAGACATTCTGGTACTCGAGATGATATGATTTGATGTCATTCTAGGGATGGACTAGATAATTTCATATTATTTCTATATTGACTGATATCACCAAAGGGTGATCTTCATATAACCAAGGGGTACAGTTTTTATTCACATGGGTTAATGGGATGTCCATGAGATATGGGATCGAAAAGATCATCACGGGATATGGAAAATGAAAACCCTGATTTCTCATTTGTATTTGGATGATTAGAGAACATGCCTGATATATTTCCCTCCATTTTTGATCATTTTATGGATGTTTTTCTGGATGAATTTCTCGGTTTACCTTTGGAGATAAAGGTCATTTTCTCTCTTGAGAATGTGATATGTGATAAATCAATATCCATTCCTCTTTGTATGATGGATATGATGGAGTTACAGGATCTCAATTGGACGCTATAGGATTTGGACGAAAAATGATGTTTATTCAACACAATATATATTTGAGGAATTCACAGGTTATTTTTATGAAAAATACAGATAGTACCCTTAGGATTTTCATGTATTATCAAAACTTGAACCAGTTGAAGGCTAAGAATACATATTCTTTTCCATAAATTGATGCACTATTTTATCAGTTCTGAGGATCTCTGGTGTTCTCAAAAATTAATTTGAGATTTTTTATCATCATGTGTAGATTTTAACAATAGAAATACCACATACAACTTACCATAGTAGGTATTGTCTATTTGAGTATCTAGTTATGTGGTTCACTATAATGGAAACACCAATAGTTTTTATGATATTGATGTATTGACTTTTTCATCATTAACTGGATTCATTTTTAGTAGTTTTCGATGACGATATCGTGATGTATTATCATAGTCTACAAGACCACGATAAACATATTGAGATCCTTTTGGATACAATGAGTGAGCATTATTTATATGGTAATCTCAAAAATTGAAACTTATTGATGTATAAGTTTCATTACATGGGTCATAATATTTCAGAGATTAGAGTATCATGTGTCCCAAAGAAGGTGAGATTTGTAGTTTAATGGGGGAATATTAAGAAATTCTTTGATATAAAGAGTTTATTTGGGATAACTATATATTATTGGCCTCTCATATAGGTCTTCTAACAATTTTCATATCAACTTAAGGGCATGAATAAGAATTAAAATATGTTTTTAATATTAGAAACAAATGATATAACCTTTCAAGAGATGAAAGAGAGACATAATTAAATATCGGTTCAGATTTTACTGGAGGAGACCAGAAGATACATTGGGCATTGTGATGCATTAGGTATCATGATAAGAGAAGTTATAATGATTTTAGATATAGTTATGGAATAAAAATATAGAATATTGAGGCCTCATGAGGCAAATAACCTAACACACAATCTTTACCTATCTACAGGTGTTCGTTCTTTGCACTATTGAAGACAGTATTTACTTGGAGAGTGTTTTTGGTGTACACAGACCAAAAAATAATCATGTATATATTTATATAGAATGACTTGAATTTTACTATGTGAATATGTGTTGTGTAACTAGGGTCTTTTTTTACTCTAAGATTACCTATATACATGGAAAGGGTAATGCAGTTTCCGATGCACTTAGAATGAGGACTCATATACTGGCAGTTTTGGAGGTTAGTAGGGAGTGGTAGATTATTTATTTTTTTCTATAGATTCAATAGGTGGTTTAGGATAGTTTTGGATAGAGTTTTATTGGATATTTATCTATGAACTCTACCCTTATGGATAAAGTGAGGATGAGGAAGCTATTATATTTTGAGGGACTAGTCCTACTAGAGAGTGTGGAAGGTGAGGTCCCTTCTCATGGTTAGATAGTTGGAGGGGATGAAATTCTACATATTCATGGGCATTTTTGGGTCACAACAAATATATTTGAGGAGTTTATGTGAGAGTATCATTCCACATTTTGGGTAGTGTATCCTAACATTACAAAGATGTATTTGGATTTACGTCGCTATAATTGGGGGTCATGGACGCTATGTGAGGTGTCTGGTTTCGTTATAAAGTGTTCCACCTATCAGCAGGTGAAATAGGAACATCAGTGAATAGATTAAATTTTTCAGTAGTTAAAAATTCATTAGTGGATGTTTGAAGATTTCATGATAGATTTATTGACTGGTTTTCCAAGGATGCATAAAAGTAGTAATGATATATAGTATGTTACTTATAGGCTCATGATGGTTTCTCTTAATAATGTGTTATAAAATTATATCACTTTACCTATAAATCACTTTTTTGGATTCTTATAACTATTCAACATATCATTTCCAATCCTTAATGAAAAAGTTTCATTTGAAACACTTATATATTTCATGATTCATATAGCATAATATTTTAATTCCAAAATATATAAACCTAAATCATCAAAATTTATTCTTAAACCATTAATTAAGATCAATCATATTCATATTTACTAATATATGAATCATGTATTAAGGTTTTCCAAACTCAATATTCTTAGGTTAAATGTAATCAATACTGTAAGAATATCACATACCATTTAAATTTCATTTATAATATCTTTATTCTCATATGTATAACCAATAGTTGTACCGTTATAATGATTTCCTTTATGATATTCCATTAGGATATTAATCTTTATAATTCCCATAATTTCCACATATGAAACATTCAATGGTTATCTATGTTCTATGTAGTTCTAGCTATTGACTAAGACCCATAAGCAAAGACTGAGAAATACATATCAGAGATTAGAAACACATAAGTATGGAAAATTAATTCTAATATTTCAATCTATGATATATTTACTTTAACCCTAGGTTATTCATGATTTTTTAAAAAACCCTTGGATTGTAAACTATACATAGACTTATCCTTAGAAAATCCCTAGAAATTTCTTTATTAATATCTATAGGGATCTCACTAATGTTTTCTCATCCTAGTTTCCAAGGGTTGTCAAATACTTCACTCGGATACAAACTATAATGACCCAAACATGATGTACATGAAAATTACATTTATTTTTTGGAAAAATTAATACATTAAAAAAATATATTCCCAAAGATGATATTATGTTAGTGTATTTGGAATCTAGAAACACATTCTTCAAACTTGGTGAAGTATCTTTAACTTATCCCATAAAGATATTCTCCTTTAGTTTCCCTACCTAAAACTTTTATTTATATCCTGGGGAAAAGAAAAAATAAAAAGGGTGAGATAAAATGCTCAATAATGGTAGAAATTACGAACATCATACAAAGTCCAAAAAAATTACCATAAATTTTTAATATCAAAATCTCATGTAATTAAATAAATATTATAAGTTCATAAGGAAAAAATCATAAATGAACAAACCATGATAAAATAGAATTGACAAAAAACATAGAATTTTGGAAAAAAAATAAGCATTGAAAATAATTTACATACTATCCAAGGATCCTTACAAAGACAGTCATAGTGGAAAATTTTAATTCCTGAATCAAGTTTACTTTTTGTTTCAACCCTGTATTACTAAACAAGATTTACTTACCATTCTAGCCCAGTATTACTGAACCAGATTTACTGGCCGTTCCATCCATTTATTACTAAACTGGATTTAATTTCCATTCCAATAATGTATTTCTTATGATATATAAATAATTACCCAATGCATTTAAGGTAGATATAGATCTCAAATATCTCATAATTAAAACCCTTCATATGTGTTTCACAAGAAAATCAATCATTCGTCGTAACATAACCCAAAGAATAAAATGGCATTCTTAAACATTATTCCATCATAAAATAATCCATATAAATAAAATGGATTTAATAAATTTCATTCCATCATAAAAATAAATAACCATAAGAATAATATGTATTGTATTCCTGAAAAATATCTTTAATTTTAGATTGAAAATAATTTTGATTAAAACCATGAAATTAATTTATGAGGAAAATATAGTTTCTTCATAAAAAATGTTTTCTTTTTTAAAATACAATGAAATTTTAAAATAAAATGATTTCTTTGAAAATAATCATGAAACCATATAAGGTAATATTCATTAAAATAAGGATTTAGGAAAGCATAAAAAATCCATTTATGCTGTACTAGTTAAAAAAAATATTATTATCATACTTTTGTAGGAAAAGTAAAAAAGTACGTCGTACATAAAAAGGAAAAATATTCCATTCAATCCAATAAGTAGAATTGAATTTTAAAAACTACAGGAGGATATATATAATAATTTTTAATACTTATTTAGGAAACATTGAATTGGATGTTAAATATACCCTAATAAATACTTACGAATAGACAATCTCAGATAATAATGAGATTGAAAAATTATCTCTTACCTTAGGTATGATATCATTCAAATGTATCGAAACCTATTTAATAATGATTTAAATAACATTATTGACTTATTCTAGAATCATATTTATGTTTATGATATCATATATGATCATGTTGTTATCTTTTTGTTTGTAACATTTCATTGTCACTCGTTATTCGAATATTTACGACTATATGTTCTTATGCATGTTTTATCAGATAAGTTCATCTTCCACTTTTAGGTTATAGTTATATAATTTAAATAATGATATTAGTATAATATATATTATATTTATTCATTCCATTCATGTATATAGTTTTGTTTTAATTAATGTCATGTAGAATGAATCGCATCACATCGTGGACATGGTAGGTCGTACGTACACATGATCGATGATACCATTCCCATAATTATAGAATGGTATTGAAGAGGATGGTGTATAATATTTCTGAATTACTATAATATTATAATAATCATATATAGTTATTATTTCCACCATTATACCCATCTAATTAATGTGGTAGGGACAAATAGATTACACCACAGCTTGTAGGTGGTAAGCCGTATGTACGCACGTGTAGTGATTTCATTTTTTACAGGATTGATAATAGGTGGAATATGGTTGTTTCATAACTATAATAACATATAATTATATGAGTTATAATTATGTTGGTAATTTATTATTAAAAAACTAATGAATAGAATGTATAATAATAAATAAGTTTGAATGAATCAGTAGAAGAGATTAACTCATCCTTGACGTGCTTTCTCTAAATCTATTCTTAGAGCACTATAGTTGGTATTTTAAGATGACCATAACATCTAGAATGTAAATAGTTAATTTTATAGGTAAAATTACAGGGGATGTTCATGATTTAAGGATAAAATTAATGTGATGAAGTGAGGGAGGAGGTGCCCTTTTATAGTTGAGGTGAGGGGAACTTTTTGAAACCTCAAAAATATAGATTTATAAAAAAAATAAAAAACACACTCAAAAACATAAAAAATTACCCAATATATAATATGAGATTATACAAGATTTTAATCTCATAAAAAAATAATTTTTAGACAATTTTTATGTCAATTTAACCATTATCATTTTAATTAACACTTATTTATTCTATTTATATTTAATTAAGATAAAAAATATTTCAATATTAAAAGGGTGAAATATTTATTTATTTGATGTTAATTAGACCATAAATAAGTACCTTATAGAATTTTAGACCATATAATAATTAATCTATATTTTTTAAAAAATGTTTTAGGATTTTAAAATAATTTAATAAAACATTGTTTACAAAAAACAACAATAGTGTCAATTTTGACTCTATTTTTTTAAAGGATGATGCCTAGGACCAAAATAACCAAAGAAAAATTATTATTAAAAAAAGAGTTTATAGGAGTTTAAAATATGGGATCATTTTATAATATTTTTCATGTATGAGCATATGATCAGTATGGAGGTCTTCGAACCAAGTATTGTCGTGATTTAATCCCTTGTTGGACAGGCCATCTGCAACCGTGTTTTTTTATCGATAAAAATGTGTGATGATATAGTTGAGATTATTAAGATAATGGGTGAAATCCATCCAATGAGTATTAAATGTCCATGAAATATGAGTTATTCCATTCCAAATCACTTGCATGACAGTCGTGAAGTCACATTTGATCTAGAGATTGTTCCATCCAAGGTTGTGGGTGAAGGAAATAACATGTATTAAAATCATCATCTCATCTTCAAGAGAGGTTTCAATGCCACAGGTAACCATGAGGCATCCAAGGATCTCACTGAGGTGATTAATAAAGATAACACCACATCCCATGAGACCCATATTTTATTTGGAGGCACCATCAAAATTAATTTTGATCCATCCAAGAAGAGGATCTCTCAACAAAACTTCCAGAGTGTGATGAGGTAGTAAAAAATTGACTTTAATGCATAGGCATCATAGTTTTCCAATGTCATGTACAATTTAGTGAAAATGACCATTTTGTATCGAATAATCTTCATGTATGGTAATAAGGATTTGCATTCGTTGAGTATTTTTATTGGGTGAGTAATTGTTATGAATAATATCATTCTAATCATACCAGATCACATGATGGAGCACAATAACCGTAGTTAGGAAAAATTTCGTGATTTATAGAGAGCCTTCCATTTCTGTATATTTCTTAATTTGAGTTATGATGGAGTCAAGAATAAACCATCTGCAATAAAAAATTTCATGAATATAGTTCCAAAGAGAAAAAGAAGTAGCATAAGAAAGAAATATATGGTTAGAATCTTCTTTGTGTTGATTACAGATTTTTCACTTAGAGAAGAGATATATTCCAAAAGATTGAATACAAGTCTCTGTTGGGACTATGTTATGAGAAATATTCCAAATGAGATTGAATATTGAAGGTTTTATCCAAGGATTGTTGAAATTGTTCATCCAACGGCAATCACTCTCAGTGTAACAAAAATAATGATTGTAGAAATTTTTAGAATTAAGCATACCATTGTGAGAAGGTTCCAAAATTAAAAAAATCATTAGTGTTAGCGAAAAAGTATCTATAAATGGCATTCTGAATATTATTAGGGCGGTGATCATGTTGAGAGTAAATAATTTCCATAATAGAGCAGTTAGTATCAATTCATGGATTTTTAAAAATATCAAGATAATATTTTATGACTAAAACAATTATTTTATAATATCTTTATTGGGTCTAGGTCATCTAGAAAATCATTGGAAATATTAATTGGCTCAAAATATGTTTATGTTAATATTTTTAATAACATTAATTTGATATTTCCATTAGAAAAATGATTACTACATCAGTTTTGTGTAATAATTTAATATACTTATTTTTGGGTAAAATTTAGAAATAAAATACTATGATGATGCTAAATATAATATATTAAATTTGAATAATTGCAGTAGAATTTATATTTTGTAATATTAAACTTTAAAAATGTTGCACTTATTAAATTATGAATGTGATAACTTTAACATCACATTAAATAAAATAATATAAGTTTCACAATCTCTTCTATATGGCTCAAAATAGTCAACAAGTCGACACTTGGATAATTATGGTCGATATATACCTATAAAATAAGAATTAGGCATGTTTTTAGGTCTTTTCATAGTTATTATCATTTTAATAACAATGTTTTTGTTGGTTTCTCATCAAATAATAAATTTTTACACCATAAAAGTATAATTCATTATGGTAATTAAATATTTTTTAAAAATTATAAATAAATATCAATGATAAATAAAAAAAGGTAGAATTCAAATTAGTATTTATAGTTTAATATATCTTCTCCATAACATTATTTTGAAAATTATATATTATTTAAAGCATGAATGTAACTTCAAAAAATTTTATTTAAATAAAATATTATAAATACTATAATATCTCCCAAATAGCCCCAAAAAGTCAAAAAAATATATATTAGTGAGATATGTTTATTAAATGAAAAACTGCCACTTAGATTCATTGATACCACATATTTTCCCATATGTGGACACATAAAATATATTCATGTCAAAGAAAATGACATTTGTGTCTTTATTTGATTTAAATATTATTTAAGTCATTTTCATGGACATGTGTCCAATAAATGACATAAGATCGATCCTTAAGTACTAATGGTCCAATTAAATTCAACAAATAAAACCTTTTCATTTGTTTTAGTAATTTTATAGTCAGTATAATTTTATTTTAAACCTAAATTACCTAATTTAACCTTAACTATTGTAAGAAAATTTACCATGGTTACTATTTATATTAGAAAAAAATAAAAGGGACCTACTTAACCAATTTAGGCTGCATGAATCCAAATTTGGAATCCAAATTTCAAAATTCAAAGAAAAAAAAAATTTCCGATTAAAATTTAAAATAAAACTCATAAAATGTCACAAAAAATAGTTTTTTTTGGAAAAATACAATTTTTTAAATGGAAAATGGTCTTATAATAAATGCATGGGAAAAATTATTTTCAAAATACATAATTTGATAAAAAAGAACTAATTTAAATTTAAAACCAAACCAAAACATAATTTTACAATGTAATGACTTTAATATAAAATAATGTTTTCAATAAAAACCAGTATTTTAACTATTCATTAAAAAATGAAATTGATCAGAAAAATATCAAAAATTCAACAAAATAATTTTTTATATTCCACATTAAAATATGATGTTTATTTTTTAAAATTTAGTATAAAAAAGTGTACCGAACTATATTAAAAATGTGTGGTCAATCAAAAGGTGACATAACTATATTTTTTTTGAAAAATACTTCTTTTATCTAAACATTTTTATTTATGTTCATATATCATGTCTAGAAAATATATAGGAATAATTTTAAACATTAAATAGAATATATTACATAAAATTTTCATTAATAAATCCATAAAGAGTGATTTTTTAGATTCACTTATTTTTATTTAAATAGTTTTTAGAAGAAATTTAGTACTATTCATAACCTTCATTTTAATTACTAGGTTTTAATATTTAGTTGTTCAATTTTAATTGGTCTTGTATCAAATTAATTCTATCAAAAGAATATGCAATTGTGTGTAACACAAGCCAAGCATAGAATTACGTATTCCATAAGTTAAGTCAGTGTTGAGTTTAGCGCAAGCTAATCTTGGTGTTGTGTACAACCTAAGACATCCAAGAAATTAAATATAATATATATCATAAAATCTCAGGGGTGTTACAAGCCCTGGTTCCTACAATCATGTGGGGGGTGTGGGGGATGAGTGGGATTCCCCTACTATGTTCAATGGGGTAATGTTTATTTATCCCCTTAACCCACATGATAGTTGGTTTCCACCTATAGATTATAGGTGGAGCATTATAGTTTATTGCTAGCAGGTGAGTTCATAGAGAAAACTAGGAAACTAACTACCCACTAGTTAGAATCTGGCTAGCCTGCAACTAGTTGGTGGATATAATCTATATCCACCTTACAACCCATCCACCCGAGGCTTCCTTATTTGATCCCTAAAACCATCAAATCATTAATTAGACCACATTTTATATCTAACATAAAAATTTTAGGGAACTAAAACTCATGTAATTCTAATTTAAATCTCAATTAAAAAATCAGACCTCCTAATAATTAAAATATCATATTATCCTTGAATTTAAAAACATTATACACACAAGGAACATTATAGTTTATCCCCATGGAAATTTATTAGTATAAGGATATATTAGAATAAAATTCTATCATGAACCTTGGGTTTCTCTAATATACACCACCTAATCTATGATATACTCTATAGTTACGTTTTTAATAGATCACCCTAATAATAATAGAATAAACAACTATACTATCATTCATAAATACTAAAACCCAGTGAAAAACATTTAAAAAGATCACTATGTAGTATGAACTACAAAAAAAATTAATGTAAATATTTTTAACTAGCCGATAAACCGTTGAAGCATCAAAATAAGAGGATCCCCAAGTTTAAATTAATATTTTCTCCTTTATAGAAAACCCCTAGGATTATTGCCCACATATCCTCTAAAAAATGAAAATTTGTAATCTATGATGCAGAACCTAAGTACTACTTTCCCCTGGGATATGATCCTTTCCTTTTATTGAGATCATGATCAATGATTTCTATACACATCTCATGGGGCCACTTGGATGGTGTGAGTATAACTACTCCACAGGTATTCACCACCCCAACCCTAATTACCCGTCATAAACCAAATTACATGCTTGAAACAATATACGGATAAAGTAAGAATAAAAAAAATAACAAAACATGATTAATATACATTAAAAAAGGAAATAATAGAGAAAATATATAACTCCATATACTATGATGGTTCTCGCCTTTACATTAAATCTTTTATCATAACATTGCATCTATGTTGGGTAAGAGGAAGGACAATATTGTATCCCATAGAAACATAAAAAATTTTAGGGTATAAATCTATTCAATAGGATACAGGAATATGTACACCAAGAAGGGAATATGATCATCCCATGGAAGGGCGTATTGGGTATTCAATGTTTGGTTTTTATGAGGACACCCCATCACTATACACCAAAACAAGGAATAAAAGATATAAAAATATATAGAGAAACCAAATAATCCTTATAATACACTTAAAAATCAACAAAAATTATTTACAAATCATGTAAAAAATCATAGATTTTTTATGATATAATACTTTTATCAATGGAGTTGAATCCTATATGGCATGTTAGAATTCATCTTCTAATAACCAAAATAATTAAAAGAATAATTTCATAAATTCAATTGCACTAAATAGAAATATGAAATGTGAAAATAAATCAAAAAATGATTATGATTGATAAAAAACAAAATAAATCTGAATTGAAATTTTTTTCATTGATAAAAATTTAATTATGAATCTATTTACCATCAAAATGATCATTTTTATTTTAATCCACTTAATACAATAATGATACCAACATATCCCTTTCATAATAAGAAAGGGAATATTGTTACACCTATAAAAAAAACTATAGTATAACTCTTGAGGTATAAGGGTATGGATTATGCCACCCAAAAATAATTATTCCAACCTATAATAAGAGATTATAAGAGAAAAATGTCCCTATGATTCCAGAAGAACAAAATCAGGGAAAAACCATGGGGATACATTTAATTGAAAAAGGATAAGCCTTCATAACAACAAAAAAATAAATTGGGGGGATATTATGAATTACATGATCCCAAGAAATCATTAATTATAGATTATACCTATTGTAATAAATATAATAAATAGAAAACAAATATTATATGTGGATGAGATTTTAACAAGATTAAGATCAGATTCTATGAAAAAAATTGATCCATTAAAGTAAAAGATAATGAAAAACCAATTGGATGTGATGTAAATCTACCAAATGGCTTCAAATATTAAGAATGAGATTGATTTGTTCAGAATAATTTAATTTATGTGGTATATTTTAGGTTGAATTAAAAAATAATAGCATCTTTGTTAAGAAAAATAATTTTTAGTGGCACTGGGTACATGGAATTAATCCGTCAGGGACCTACTAGTTATAATAGAATAACTATAGTACATGGGGTTCCATTGGGTTCCAATCCATTTTGTCCCATATCCTTCCAAAAATATAATCAAACATCCTATCAATATATTATTTTAATCAAAAAATTAAATAAAATAGAATTTTAAAGATAATTAATCCATTATTTTAGTCTCTTTATAAAATTTTTCTCAATTCAATAGATCATATATTTCATGGGAATATACCAATATTTTTATATTGTTTTCTTTACCTATTATGTTCTTGGCCATCAAAAATTCTATTGTATGACTATTACATGTATTCGGTATAGGGTATGTTGTTAAATTTTTTTGTGTCCTCTTTAACATCTTCCATTGAATCCCTTTTAGAAATATATACTTTTTCAATAAATATGTGATTATTCCAATATATGAAAACCTTAAAATGTTCATTATCTCATAGTCCACAGGGATAAATATGGATGTAGAGGAATAAATCATTAGGGAAAGTGATATAGTGGAGAATATACTAGAAAAATACATTTTATAGAATTTTAAATTCAATTTTATTAAAAAATTGTTTGAGGTACCATGTCTTTATTATTTAACATCTTTTATTTTACTAGATTTGGATATTTTCAGTATTTTGTGGAAACCAAATTGGTTTAACTCTAGATCTCAAGTATAAGAGAATTCTAGTTTCCTTGGTGGTCACAATGCAAGGTGGAGTCCATTTTATCTTATTTGATGTGTTTTAGGGATAGTTTTTGTTGATGGGGTGTCATAATCAATTGGGAGATTTTTTTATTTTAGAGATACAATAAAATAATATCATCTATGGAAATGATTTTTTTATTCTATCTGTTCCATTATTAATTTATTCTAGTGAATAGTTTTCTTCTTTAACCAAGAATATCAGTATATAGTGTTCTTTGGTGAGTAGTATTATGGAATAAATCAAATGATATTGGATCATATTTCCTTTATGATGGGAAATCTTAATTCTAGGTTATATAAATTATAAGGTTGTGGTGTTTCAAATAGTTTTTAAGGAGATAATTGATGGTTTCTCCTAATGAATTTGTAACAATGACCCCTAAATATGATATTGTGTTTGAGATATAGTTTTAACTCAATGTATTATAAATTTTTATATCCCCTTACTAGATGAAATATTTAGAATATATAGAGTTTTATATTTATGTTGTTGCTTTTTCATAGTAGGGTTTCATCTGACCTAGTGAGGAAACTTGTGGTGTTCTGGGGTCATATTAAAAAATTCACGATGATTGCATATGGTTGTACATTAACTACTATTAATTTAACCAAGTGATTATGAATAATAATTCTCCCCACATGATTATTAATAATTTATTTTCTCAATTTATGATTTTCTATTAGTTAACAATGACTACATTATGGTGTTCTAGAGTTGGTGTATGATTCTTATTTGGTACATCATGAAGTGATGGTGTTGATAGATCATTTTCTCAGTGGTGATAATATCAAGCTATATTCAATGGGTGATCAACATTGATATTTGTTTTGGGGAAAGTGTTTTTTTTTCAATTGGAAGTGATAGAGGAGTGTTTTTATGAACATCAAAGATTATCCTTGGAAATAAATCCATAAATATCCATGATGTATAATTGAGTCAGTTTAGGTGGCTATGGATGAAGGTTTTAGTAGCCAAGTTTTTGTATTATTGTATGGTGTGTCTGCTGGTGAAGGTTAGGAATCATCTACCTACTAATTTTACCCCACCATTGAATGTTCCTATATGAATGTTAGAGGATCTATCAAGTGTAATGGATGTATTGATATGGTTGTATATGAAATATATTTTACAGATTTATGGGGTTTAAAGAATTTTCATCTCAGATATGGATCCTCCTTATACCTTGTGGGTGTGTAAGATACTTTCACAAGATTTTGGATCTATGTTATTTTATAATGCCTCTTTTTATCCCCAAATTAATTTTAAACCATGTAGATGTTCTAAACATTATAAGACTTATTGAGAGCATGTGTTTTTGATCCTGTAAGATCATGAGTGAATTATTTATTTAGGTTTGATTTTTTATAACAATACCTACCACTATTAAATTTTTATGGACTCATTCATGTAATTGTATACGAAGCCTTGAAAATATTTATTACGATGCATCAGGTTTGAGGAGTCTGTTATTCTTCAAAAGGATTCAGTGCTGAGTAATGTAGAGAAATTATAGGCGATTAATGATTTAATGGAAGATTCTCAAGACAATCATAATCCATATACATATTAGATTAAGAGATCAATAGAACTGATTTTTAGCAATTATGTTTCTCTATAGGTTTATCCTAATCATGGGAAGTAGAGGTTCAATAAAAGTATATGCTTTCCCCAAAATTTATCAAATTAGTTAAGGTTTTAAAACATACTAGTGAGGTTACACATAAATGTTTCCACTATCAATATATAGATCATGATCATGATGTATTCTATGTGTCACAAACTTTATGGTATCTTTATGAGTACTCTCAGGTCATTGGATTTTATGATTTAGTTACTGAGGAGGATATAACATTTTTAGAATAGATTATTGTGATTTTAGATTGATAGAAGAAGGTGTATCATGGGTGAATCATAAATTTATTTTATATCATATGGATAAACACATGAAATTAAGGAGTTTACATGGGAATATGAGTCACAAATATGTTCTCATTTTTTCTAATGTACTATTTCACTATCAGAACATTTGGTATTCCATTGATCACGAGTTTTGGAAACCAAGAGGATGAGATGTCATGTGATCATATAAAGTATCTTATAGTATATTATGGGATAATCTTATAAACATAAGAAATTTTCATTAAGGGAATCAAAACACACATAGTTTGATGTATTGTAATGAAATAGATCTTAATTTTTATGGTTGGGTGATAAGAAACATAATAGTGCCTTTTAATGAAGAGAATCAATGATTGATGGTTTACCTTTTTATGTCATGTTACCAAAACAAATGTTTGGACTTTTAGGGTTGTGTTTTTAGAACTATTGTGTCTTATAGTTTAAGGTCACACAATAAAGAAAACATTAAAGTAGGATTTGGGTGGGACATACACATGAGTGACCCTATTTTTCTTAATCTTGATAGATCAGTCAGGTGAAGTTATAGTTGGACATTTATGTGGATAGTATCCCATTTCACTCTTTGGAACATTGATTGGAGATAATGAAGAAAAATAGACACTTGAGAAATATTGTATCTAAGTCAAAATTTCTAAGATGTGTAACTTAACATAATGGGAATTCCCCTATTGTCTTTGAGATAAGGAATCAACATTATCAAAATAATACATGAATGAGAGAATTCCAAAAATAAATGGTTAGATAAGAAAACCCAAAGTGGTATATATTACATGATAAGTTATTCCAATTAAAAATGGAATAAATTATTTCAAGGTCATCATGGATGTGTAAAATGATCTAGTCAGGTATATAAAGTATCCATGATATTGCCTTGGAAGAAATAAAAAAAATAGGATTTGTTTTTGGTGAAAATTTTTCTAATAGGGTATTTGAAACCGTGATGGAGAAAAATATTATCCTTATTTAGGTAGTTTAATTGGGAAAGTAGGTCACCCAAGTGGGATATTGATGGTTGGTCACAAAATTCCTTAGTTGGAGGGATCTGGGTACCATTGTAGTATATTCTTCTTGCATAGAACTTATCCTCAATTTGATTCTTTCGACCTAGATAATGTGAAGACTAGGGAGAAATGTTTTTTTGTGTGGGAATAAAGAGTTAAAATCCCAGACGATTCACCAACCATTTTCCGTTATGTTTCTATAAGTTATGACTCAAAAAATACCTTTAAGAGAGTTTTAGATAGGATGAGTATGTTGGAACGAATTGACATTAATTGGATGGATCTTGATGGAACATGGTGTTGAAATGGGATGATGTGTGACCTTTTATATGGAGATAAGTCTATGTAACCCTATCACTTAAGAAACTCACCAAATATCTCTAGTGTTTATGAGGGTGTGTGCTCATGTGGTTATTGAATAGGGAAAAACACAAATTTTAAGGAGGTCCAACATTCAAGGTTGTGGAAGGGTGAACAAGAATACATGATATTTGGTTATTGACCAACCAATCTCTTTCAATATTTTCAAACATATATTAATATCATATATGTTTTTTTGAAGAAAATTTATGAACCAATAAATCACCCCTAAGAAATGGATCTCTTTAGGGTGAAAATAGAAAAATAAATAAAAAATTATTCATGGGTGTGGAGAATACATGGAAAATGGTGAACACTATTTAAGTTAAAGTGCATGATCTAATTAGGGGAATGTTGTGTGAACTTATAGGGACCCATGATCTTCATTTTCTGTAGACACATGCATATTATTTCATATTAATGTCAGAAATTTCCTTTCTAGTGATACATTCACCAATTTGGGATGTAGTATGATTATTGTATTCCTCTATATGTTTTATGAGAAAACAATATTAGAGAACCCATTATATGGGTGAAACTTTTAGATTCAATATAAAACTTTTCTTCTTCAATAATTTGAATGTTTTATATACTTTTACAAGTGTAGCTTCTACTAATCCAATTAAGAGCATGGAATGTTTCACTTGGTTAATCAGTTTAGATGTTCTATATTAGAGGCATTATGAAAAAGTTGATTGGTTAAGGCTTCTATGAAAAGAGGGTTTCAAAAAAAATTCTAGGTGAAAATCCAACTCTAATAATATTTTAATTGCTTCCTACTATTTTATACTTAATTATTTCTTTATCAAGAATTCTGTTCATTACACATATTTTACAACAACATAGCTAAAAATATATTATATATTTCAGATTAAATGGATCAATTTTCCAAATAAATATCTTATGAGGTTACCACAACACACATTTAGGAATTGATCAATGAAATTTATCTTAGTACATGATGATTTATATCAAGACATAACCATCTTCTAACAACCTTTATTGGACCAGTCCTACTCAGCTATACATTTTAAAATGGTCTTCCTTTATATAGATGTAGTTTTTAAGTTTTTAACCAATTCAATATTTAAATTCCCAACATCCATGAACATTATGTCCCTTCATCAGGTTGGTAATTATTTTTAATTTCTATATATTTAATCATTTGTAATGTATTTTTTGTTTTTGAGGTAAAATTAGATTTATTGGGTGGGTAAGGGGTGGAGAATTAAAATGACCTAAGCTCACAGAGTCCACTGACTACCCTACGAGCCTGGATCAGGAACCCAGTGGGGCTACAAAGGGTGATGTTGTTTTACATGAACCAGTTAGTACCTAGGGGAATTTTAATGGGTACATAAAAATTTAATTGAAAAAATTCCTTAAAATAGGAATTATTTCTTTTTAATAAAAATATTAATCCTTAAACGGTTTGGGTATCATGATTTTTTTACATCTTTCCATTTATCAACCACCATGGAGCCCTCATACCTCTGTATTAAACACTAGGTGTTTCCTTTATTCCTATTTTATACAAGAGGATACTGTTAGGTATCAAATATATCTTTTATTAAGGTATGATCATGGATCATCCCAAATCTTTTTGTTACCCTATTTTTTTGTTACAAAAATTGTAAAATTATCCACCACCATTCTAGGATTTGTGATTTCATTGAAATATCATAGATTTATTCTAGAATAAAACTTTTTATGATAATATAGGTCAATTATATGGTAAGTAAATGGTCTCTCTTCCAAGATTCATTCCTCAAGATGGAATTCACATTAACCTAATTTTTCTTAGCATTTCATTGTATAATTTATTGTTAGTATTTTTCAATCATTCTCTAAGGACTTGAAACTGACTATATTTATTTTAATTTTTGGTGTATCCATTCATTATATTTTATCCTTTGAGAGTTAACCTAATATTATAATGTGGATGAGTGAACCCAACTAAAATTATGGGTTTAAAATTAATAAATATTACCCTAGTGGTTTTATTAGTAATGTTATTGATATATGTTTCTCTGGGATGTGCATGAAATATTTTTCATACCATGTCAACTAAATTATATGAATTTCAGATCATGTTCAATTGAATGAAATTAAAACTGCTTATTTTTAGACCAATGAAGTGTGATGTGGGAATATACATTCCTTATATAATTTTGTTCCTTACTCATTAATTTTATTTTATCTTTTAATTATTTATTTAATTTTCATTACATTTGTTAAGCCTATTTTGTCATATTAGTTGTAGTTATTTGAATTTTGGAACCTAGGTGTATTATGGTATATTATTTTGAGTAGGTAATATCATGTTAATTAATATGTTGGAGATAGGTGATGGGATCACAATTCTTTGAATTTTTATAACCATTACCTCATCCCTGAATGATTGAGCTATGAGATTTTCTTAACATGGTATAATTGATTCAATTTCTCTCAACGTGAAACGATGATCAAGTCCTGACATTATTTCACACAAATATATATATATATATATATATATATGTTTTGGTGAATAAATATACATATGTGGTGTATTTATAAGTATGTGTGCCTCCTCTCATAGGGTAATGACATAGATGTATCATATTAGATCCCAAGATGAGTCTTGTATCAGGTATATAGGCAATAATACATCCCATCAATGGACGATACACTTTGAATAACCATTTTCTTATTTTAATTACTTATTATTCTCTATTTATTCTTAATTATTTTTTATTCAATATTAGTAACATTTATTCAACATACTTTAGAATATGAAATATTGTAAAGGAGGGCTTGAAAACTATTACTGAGTTACATACTCATACCATATATGTTCCCTATTTTGGAGGTGTGCAAACCCTATTATTCTTTATCTAGGTAAAGGGAATTCACTCAATTATTTGTTATAGTCACACCCATGGATTATAAAGAATGGTTGAATTTTCTTGGGTCTTTTGTATTATAAATTAGTTGATGGACCATGATTTATCCTTGATATTTGTCTTCGAGTGGATTCCCACATGTGATCCCCATTATTATTACCTAAAACATGTTTTCTTGCACCACTTTTTATATATTGTTTATACCCAGTTATACACACATTTTGTAGAACATTGATGATTTTGGATTGTTATGATATCATTGTGCCTATACATGTCATGTTATACCTAAATTAATACTTCCATACTCTTTTTTTATTTACCATTACATATTTTTTACCCCCATATTATTGGAAATAGAAGGAATAATTTATGTTTTTAACGTGTTAAATTTTCTTCAACTTTCAAAAATGAAAACTAACTCCCACATATGTATCATTTAACCCTTGGGGTTGATGAAACCATTGAGAAACTAGGACCTGATACTGAGTTTTTATGATGATGTGGCTTGGGTATTGATTTATTATTCTATTTAGATATGTTATAAAATGGAATTAGAGATTAATTAGGGATAGGAAATGGGACATGGGAGTAGATTAAAGATTTTAATTATCAATACTCATTATATAACCAAAAAATATACATAAAACAACAGAGTTATCATATAGGTTTTATTAATAGGGTTAGTACATGATATAATTTTTTTCCATTGAGCCTATCCTATGTCCTTTGGTCCCATGTATTATGCTAGGAATTGATATGTATACTCAGGTAGGGTATCTAGACATCTCTGTGTTTTATATCTTTTTAATGATTATTTTATTAACTAGTTTATGACTCATATACAATAAAACACTAAAAATAAATAAATTTTGTTTTTATATATTTTTATCCTTAACAACAAGGTTTATATAGGTCAAAATGTTATCTATTTTAGTTGATAACTTCGATATATATACTGATGAAAGGTAGTTTATTTTATGTTATATGATAAGCATTCAATTTTTTATCTTTAAAAAATTTCTTCTGATTTGGAACCTATTTCCTTTTTTAGAGAGGTTTTTTAGTTGAATTGTTTTTCAGAAAATTAAATGAAGAGTAAGAGAGTAAGTATGTTTTAATAGAAATATATATTACTATAAAAGTCTAGGGATTGTATATTTTTTTAAGAGAGTATTAATTTCAATATGTATAATATAATATATGATTTCATATTGAAAAAAAATATTTTTGATAAATAATGGGTAGGGTATCATGGGATGCTATATGACAATTTTAGTCACCCAATATTTTATGAGGGACTTCTATAAACCCTCAATATAGCTTTTCTAGGTGATATAGTAATGGAATTATCATCGTCTTACATTATGGGAGATTTCTAGTTCCATATTTTACAATATTTTTTAGGTTAATGTATCTACTTATGAGTTTTATAGTTGATTAATTTCCAATATATTATTTTCTAAAGATCAAAACATTGGAGAGATAATGATTTTAGTGAGTGAAAACTATTTTAGTAGGGTATCTCATCGGTGTTTTGACATGATGCTCGAGGTTTAGAAAAACTGGGACCTCAATTGGGTGAAATTTCAAGAGATTTTCTTTATTTAATTTTCCACAGACACTATGGGGATGGTTAGGGATATGGATTTCATAAACATTATATAGAATTTTATTTTAGGTATGGATATAAAAAACCATTTTTAAACAATGTAATGGTCTTTATTATACCCATTTTCTTTTATGTGGTAAAAAATGTCATCCTCGATGATACAATATTCAAAAGAGGATTCAGAGAAAATATTCCACAACTGTATCAAATCTCTTTTGATAGTTCCTCTAGAGATTAGAATAGTTAATGCGAGGAGGCGAACACATGTGTATCTCACCCAGTAAGATATATTGGTGTGTCCCCTTTATCAATTAGTTCAATATGTCATTCTATTCAATTCCCTTAATAAATAAAATCATTCCACATTAAGTATAATAATACCTTTGAGGTAATGAAGTGGAAATATTTTGGTTAATATGACTATATTCATAGTTTTTAGTGGTTGGGAACATCAAATAGTGTAGGGAATATACCTTTATAGACTCATATCATACGAATAATCAGTTTTATAGACTACTATCAGAAATTAGACACTATTCTGGACATACAGTCATGGAAGTTGATATTGTTGTCTTGGAAGATCATTGATACCACAACATTTCAGGCACAAATTTGTAACTCAAGGTCAATATGAGTATTTTTGTTGTCTGTATTCCATGTTTAAGCCAATAACATATGATGGAGTATACCATCTATAGTTTGAGGTACTATCCAGATATCATGTACGTTATTATATGCTTTACTAGATATGGGTGATTCTTAATATTTTATTTTATATTAATTTATATCACTTTATGAGTATAAAGTGGAAGCTTTACCCATGTGTTTGAGCCTTGATAATTTTTTTGGGAAGAATATCTAATAAAATTATAAGCATATGTCTTATTCTATTATAGTTATATATTTCACTTACTTACGTGATTTGATAATTATTAATATTATTTCCCTTGATTTAATTCTGTAAGTGAAATTTTTAATAATGTTTCATTAATAAATTAACTACTATAATAATAATGTTCATTTTTAACTTGTAGATGGTATCCAATACACACTCTGATAAGAGTGGAAGTATTATCCCCGTTGAGAAGGTATGAATCATAAAAAATATAGATAACATCACTATAGATATGGATTTCCATATCCATGGACTATTGGATTTTATGATATGAAAAATATTACATCCTTTGGTGTATTTATAAGTTAATGTGTTCCTTGGTGACATATCAAGGCTTCCTCCAATGTACGAATTTGAATTCACCATTGATTATCTACAAATAACTGATCTAATCTTTATCCACCCATACAATAGGGATCCAATTTTATTTTTTGTAGTTTTTTGATTTTTCAAGAGTGGTTTATTCAAATGGATTCATTAATTTGATGACTTTCCCTTGGGGTGATAAAGTTATATTTTCTAGGAAGGCTAATGGATATCTGTAAATATATATAGAATATTAAAAAATGAATCAAGTAATGATAAAATACCATTACCATTTGAAAATGATTAATGTTATATTACATTAGATTAAAGGGGATATATGATTTTCTATGTCTAAAATTTTATTAGGTTACCATAATATTTGGATCATAATTAGTGATATTATGGAGATGTCTTTCAAAATCCGGTAAGTTCATTTTTAAAACCAATTAATTCCTTTTAAAGTAATGAATACACATTATATTTTAAATAATTTAATGAATATTATTTTATTGATCCACTTCCAGAAACCTTCATGGTATTATTAATGGATTGTATCATTATTTACTCTTATGTCTCATGAGAACTATAGTCAAGAAATTTATATAATTCTGGATACCTTGTGGGAATGTAAAATATATTCCATGTTATCCAAATTATTATTTTTTATTTCAATAAGACATATTTTGGGGAATGAAATTTGTAAAGTTTAGGTCTTAGTATATCCTTATAATATAGAGTTTTTAATTTCCTTTAAGGGTCCAAAAAATATCTTCAAGGATCAATATTTTCCTGGCCATGTGATATATTACCCAACCCCATTAGAATTTTGTACAATATTATTGCTCTTATAATTTATTGGATAAATAATGGGACAAAATTTGTCTTTCTAAACCATTATAAATTCTATTTTCATGAGTTGATGGACTGGTTAACCATAACCTTATTTTTCAAGATACCTCATCTAGCTAAATATTTTGAAATGTATTTTTAATATTATTAGGTTTTCCTTAGATTAATTTTTATTAAGTATCATTGGGTGGTTGTGTATGGTTTTAGAAACGTTTTTATTCATGAGAGGAACTACCCTAACCAGGATTTTTAATTTAATACTATTTTTCATGCCTTTTAGGGATTCTCAAATTATTTATATAATATAAATTTTAGGGTGGTTATAGAATACATGATCATGATATAAATCATTTCTCATTGATACGTGAATCCCACACTATGTCACTAGAAAAGATACCTCTAGTGTTTCAATTTTGACAATGAATACACTTTAGGTAAGGAGAGATAGTGGAAAATGATCTTAAATAAAATTTTTACCCCAAAAAGGTTATGGAAAAAAACAATTCATGGAGATTGAAATGTTTTGTTGATAAACTAAACCTCTATGTGAATTATGAATAAGTGGAATAAACGTATGCCACAATGATTTTATATGTTCACATGTAATATGATTCATGTAATCATAGAAATATAATTTATATTGTATCCTTATTTGAGATAAAGTCGATGTTGTGGGAATATTTGTGGAATTGTTGTAGGATTCTTTATACTTATTTTATACCTGAGGATGATGGACAATTCTAGTTGGTATCAAAGAAAGAAAAATTAAAAAATAATGTTATTATCCATGGGATATTCCCCCTTGAATTATAAATATATATCATGATATTACAAAATTAGCTTTGTTGGCCTATCTTGATAAAGAAGATTATAGGGTTATTTTATAGATTCATTACTTATCAAAAGGATATCATAAGATGCATCATGTACCAATGTGTATATGGGGAGAAATCACTATGTACTTCAAGGAAAATCATATATCACCTTGAGATTTTATGAAATATTTCAGTTTAAATAAATTTAACTTCTTTGATAACATTCCTTACACACAATACAGAGTTTAAACAAACTAGAATATACAATTAAAATTTTATTATTTAATTTTTCGTCATTATGAGTAGAAACCATCATAAATATTTGTCACCACATTAAAAGAGGTAAAACATGGTTAAAACTATAGGTTAAATCATTAAAGTCTCTATAACTTATGGCTTTATACTATCATTTGAGTTTTTTAAAAAAAAATATATGATTAAGGATTTATATAATTTATTTTATATTATATTTTTAAATTAGTAAACCAATATTGACTTTTCTGAACATAATATAAATTTTGTTCAAATTAAAAACAAATTTAGGTTCATTACATTAATGAAATTATTGGAATATTACATTAATTTTTGTATTTCCCAAAATGTATAGAAACCTTATATTGTTTGTTATTTAAATAAACAAATTCATGGAATCAAGCTTATTAATTTATTTAAAAGAAAAATTATATTCAGTATTAAATCATGTAGTTTATTGAAAATTATTTTTATTGTGTTTTTTGTTGTTATATTAAATATAATTTCAACCACCAATATAATGTATTGTCTTTAATATATGAATAGATCATCCTGCCAAGTAAATTTCAACGTTGGATTTGGTAGCCTGACCAAACCTTTTCATGATCTTCAGAACCTCATTTTAGGAGTTTTTTAATCCAAGATCATATTTTAGGTTGGATGTTTCTTTCGGTGGATGAATCACGTTTTCGGGTGAAAAAAATAGTATAAGATCACAAGTTTTTATTAAATTAAAAATATATTTTTATAGTTAAACTCTATTTAAAATCTATTTTTTTCGTAGACCATAAGCTGGGCCATGGGCCAGTTAAGTAGTTTTTGGAATGATAGAGGTACGAGGGAATTGTTCCATATTCTAGCCAATTACACAATATATAATTGAAATACACAATGTGTATTCAATACATGATGTGTAATGGCTTGGGTAGGCTTGTTCATATTGAATAATGGTTTTTCACAGGGATTAAGATACATATATTTACAAGACATGTGAAACATTTAAATGAAATCTAAATAAATGGGGATAGTTTTAAAAATAAGAGGACCATTACTATATTTTTTGATAGAATCCTCACAATCCATTATCTCTCACAGAAGTTCACCCAAGGAATCCAAGATAAAGAATTTGGTTCCATTTTGTGATCTAGACACTATTTCTTCTGATATCAGTCTCATTAGATCCTCATCGCGGTATGATCTTCAATCATATTACGTTGTTCTTTATTTTCATTGGTATCAGATGTGGTATTTTAGTGCAATTTAATATGCCCAATTTTTATATTTTTCACCCTATCATCATTTTCTCTCTCACTCTGGACCAATTCAAAGCTCGATTCTGGATGATTTATCTACTACAGACCTATAGTAGGTTTTATATATTTCCCTTTGAGTTTGGTGTTTTATAAGCATAATTTATATAGTGCAGTGAACTAGAATTTCGAAAAAAACTCTCTAATTAATTTAATATCTCTGTTGAGAAAATTGTGGCATATTAGGGATTACCAATAAAACATTTGTGTTTTTTTGATGTTGTTTCTCCAACATAGGCTAGAAATGTGGTGTACCTTTTCTTTTTTTTCATATTTTTGTACCACCTCTTTGGATGTGTGTGTTGTCTTTATTATAGGGAGGTATTTTTAATTTAAATTAATGACTTAGAGAAGTTTTTCTTCCTTTGACATGTTATAAAATAGAGAACATTCATTTAATTTTAAAAATTGATTTTAGGGAAATTATGGAAATGAGAGGGTAAACTCATTGATATAAATTAATTATGAATTGATATAATAAATGATATAATGAATTGATAATGGTAGTGGATGACTTGGTTTCTATACCTTATATCTGGATTCCCTTAGGCACCATGGATGTTTCTCTAAGGGGTCTTGATTACGGTATTGGATTCCTTAGGAATGTTTTCTACTGGGGTCTTGATTTTGTAGGATTCCATTAGACTTACTATGATTTGTATTCGGTTTTCTTGGGCTCAGATTGAACATGGTATATTGTAATTCTCCTTGGACCCCACCCAAGTATTTATTGAGTTTCTATCAAGATGATCCAGGGAAAAGATGTGGATTCCTTTGTTTTCTATAAATTGTATCTTGCCCTTTGTGATCTCACACTTTTTATTACATGGACCAACCATTGTGGATGAATTTATTATATGATGATGATTTGATGGATATTGTTTAATTGATTATATAGTGAGGTCCTGGTAGCTGTTTACACATTTTTATACAGCATGGACGAGGTTTAAGTTTTGGCATTCTTCCTAGGTTGCCCCGGGGAGGGTATTTGACTCTATTGAGTATACTAGACTATATTTCACTGAATAATTCCTTTTAATGCTACACATATTTTGGTATCCTGACTATTTTTTGTAGGTATCGTTATTTGGTTATAACATATTATATATTCCTTAGGAACTTTACATTATATAATTTTTAGCGGCGTAATATTGAACATTACTTTTGTTTATATCCCAAAACCTAGTTTTTTATAGAAACTATTGGTGGTATAATAATTAGTGTTGTATCACACCCTGTTTTGGACACTGCTGAGAAAAAATATAGAATTTTTGGTTGTTGGCAGAGAATAGGGAAAACACCCATAATACAATGCTTTATTTTTAAAATTCTTCAGAGTAGGGGAGCAAAAGACTGAGTTGAGGATCATGATGTCTTCTAGGATATTTCTTTTTGGCCTTGTTGATATTTTGAAACATGTATGGTATTGGATTCTTGAATAAATAATTTCCTTAGTTGTACAGAAATGATCTAAAACATCATTTCATATATGAGATTACATTTAAAATTATTTATATATTTTTATCTAGGATATTTATCTTATGTCTGGTTGATTTGATGCTTCAACTATTGACTAATATTTTTACTAACACTATTCTACACACTAAAATTATGGAATAGTCTCCCCACAGACACACCCTAGGCCCTCTCTACTAGTCAGTATCCTCTATTGTATGGGAATTCATGCTTTAGGCCATGTGACCCATCGACTTAGGGCACCATTTTTTGGCATCTAGGTTTGGGTGTTTCAAAGTTGTATTAGAGAATTATTTTCTAGGTTTTTACTATTTTGAGAGAATATACAAGGATTAGGAATTTATTAGAATTTTTTAATGAGTTTTTCCAGGAATTAGCTAATCCACATATAGGAAAAATCAATATTTCCCAAAATGGAAAATATTTATCCATATTTTTCCTGTTATAGTTTATTTGATTCCACTATTTGGTGATGAATTTATGGTTCGATGTTCATTCTAATTTTTATTTTATTTTGTTTCCTGATCAAATGTTGGTATGCATCTCACACATCATTTTAAGAACTATACAAGATTCATATGCGATGCATTATAAGGAGCCTTATAGGATTAATTTATTGACTATATAACCATATGATATCTGCCTTGTGTGATATACCTACTATTTGATAAATTATTTGTATAGATGATTTATAAATACGGTTGGTCCTCCATTACCAAAATAGTGTTTTCATTATTAGTTTATAATAGACACTCTATGTAGTCAACTATGGAATGTTGATTCACGGACCATTGGCCGTATGGACTAGAATGTGCTATGGCGTAGATTAAGTGGATGTTATTGTTCGATTAATGATGTCTATGGCCTCTTATGAATTAGAAGTGGTGAAAAGTGGTGTTCAAAAAATTATAAATATCTATTATACAGATTTTAATTAAATATGAAATTGAAAATCCTAAAATAGAAAATTTGACCTTGACATGTCCTTTGAGTGGGAATTATGTAGTGTCTCTAGTGATGTTACGACTACATATTTTTTCCCACTCTTAGATTTAGGATAAATTAGAGGGGTGAAGACTATTTATATGAAAATATTTAACTACACTATTATTGATTCTATGAAATTATAGTTATAGAACTTTTTGAATGTGTGTTATTGATATTGTAGATACATGCCACCATGAAGACTTCTAGTAATATACTAGGAGGGTGGGGATTACTATCATCTAGAGGTAGTGGGACATGGGATACCAATTGATCCTCCTATAGTTCCTTCTATGAAAAAAGTTTTTTTTATGATTATAAAGTGTTGAGGCATAGTTCCATGATTGGGTTTTTTCAAATTTGTTCACTTTTTAGGGAGCATCGTTGTATTCCCTGTCTGTGGAAGATCTGTAGCATGTTTTCCATCCCCAACATCCTCGCATGTTTTCATGTGATGGAAGTCCATAATGCACCAAACTGTGTCTTGAGAAAATGTTTTCGATCTTCTATCATCTAGATACACCTCCTAATAAGAGATTCAAGCTTGTGACATATATTCTTTGTGGAGTTGAAAAGTGATGGTGGGATATTTTGAAAGAGAATGATAGGATGTGAGATATGGTTTGGGGTGATTTTCAAACTTGGTTCTATATTTAATTTTTTCTTGATACCCTGAGGGAAGATCGGTCCAATGAGTTTTTTTTATGGCATGGTATGAAGAAACTTATGTAATTTTTGGCATTCTTAACAAATCTACAATGTTTTGTGGTGATATATATTAAAGATGAGTAATCGAGGGAGAGAAACTATGATGAAGCTCTTTGATAGAGAATTCTATATCATATAAATGTGTTTTGGTTGAAGAGTATTATTAATACTAGGAATTAGGTTCTTATTATATAGAAAAACCTGTGGGGGGGAGTAGGGAAATTTATTGTCTCAACCTAGTGGTTACTCATCCAATGGAAAGAAGAGACATTTTGGGGATTCCTGTTAGGTGAGTACCAGCTTGTTAGTAAGTGATGGTCACTCATTTTTATATCATAAGTGTGGTAGTAAAGTATATATGACTAATTAGGGTTATCATGATACAATTGAGTGCCGATCTTAGGGCATGATGTGCCATTTATAGTGTTTTTTTGGACCTTCCCTCCAATAGTTAGTGGATGTTGGTCAGTATTGACTCTAGGTTCCTGAGTTTGTTTCAGAACTCCACATCAGGTAAGGAGTTGGGGAATTGCATGTTTTTCTGTATGAGGTGGTGGTCGTGGACAAGGTAGAAAAGAACTAGTGGTACCTAGACAACATAGTGTGATTTCTTCTGGTTATGGGGCTATTTCACGAAGTTGTGGTTAGGTTTATATTTATTATGTACATGCATGCCCGAGGAGTATAAAACAAAACCTTCTATGGTGAGAGGTATGATATTAGTAGCTTCAATTATAGTGTATTCTCTTCTTTTATTTAGGTGATTCTCAATGTTTTATTTATGTAACTATGGTAGAAAGCCTTTTTCTTATTGGTCAGTTTTATAGGGTAGTTATGACACTCATTACTCCATTGGGGATCAGATCAACGATAGTATGACAATGTGTGAAGTTACCCATTGATATTTATGGGCGTCACTTCATATAAGATATTTTTGTCCTCGAGATGATATGATTTGATGTCATTCTTGGTATGGACTAGCTGGTTTCATATTACTCATATATTGATTGATATCACCAAAGGGTGATCTTAACATAACCAAGGGGTAAAGATTTTATTCACATGGGTGAATGGGATGTCCATGAGATAGGGGATGGAAAAGATCCTCAGGGGATATAGAAAATGAAAACCCTGATATCTCATTTGTATCCGGAAGATTAGGGAACATGCCTGATATATTTACCTCCATTTTTTTATCATTTCATGTATGTTTTTCTGGATGACTTTTTTGGTTTATCTTTGGAAATAGAGGTGGTTTTCTCTCTTGAGAATGTGATATGTGATAAATCAATATCCATTCCTCTTTTTAGGATGTATATGATGGATTTATAGGATCTAAATTGATGGCTATAGGATTTGGAGGGAAAAAGGGGTTTATTTGAGGAGTTCAAAGGTTATTTTTTTGAAAAATACAGATGGTACCCTTAGGATTTGCATGGAATATCAAAAAATGAACTAGTTGAAGGCTAAGAATCCATATTCTTTTCCATAAATAGATGCACTATTTTATCAGCTCTGAGGATCTCTGGTCTTCTCAAAAATTAATTGGAGATTTTTTTATCATCATGGGTATATTTTAACAATAGAGATACCACATACAACTTTCCATAGTAGGTATTGTCTATTTGAGTATCTAGTTATATCGTTCACTATCATGGACACACCAAAAGTTTTTATGATATTGATGAAATGAGTTTTCCATCATTAACTGGATTCATTTGTAGTAGTTTTCGTGGATGATATCTTGATGTATTATCATAGTCGACACGACCATGATAAACATATTGAGATCATTTTGGATACAATGAGGGAGCATGATTTATATGATAATCTCCAAAAGTGAAAATTATTGATTTATAAGTTTCATTTCAAGGGTCATAATATTTCAAAGTTTGAACTATCCATTGTCCCAAAGAAGGTGAGATATGTAGTTTAATGAGAGAATATTAAGAACTTCTTTGTTATAAGGATTTTATTTGGGATAAATATATATTATAGGCCTCTAATATAGGTCTTCTCACAATTTTCATATCCACTTAAGGGCATGAATAAGAAGGAAAATAAGTTTTTATTATTAGAAACAAACTACATAACCTTTCAAGAGATGGAAGAGAGACATAATTAAATATCGGTCCAGGTTCTGCTGGAGAAGACTAGGAGATACATTGGGAATTGTGATGCATTAGGTATCATGATAAGATAAGTTCTAATGATTTTAGATAGTGACATGGAATAAAAATATAGAATATTGAGCCCTCGTGAGACAAATAACCTAACACACAATCTTTACTTATCTACAGTTGTTCGTTCTTTAAATTGTTGGAGACACTATTTAATTGGATAGTGTTTTTGGTGCACACAGACCAAAAAATAATCATGTATATATTTATATAGATTGATATGAATTTTACTATGTGAAGATGTGTTGTGTAAATAGAGTCTTTTTTTACTATATGATTGCCTATATACATGGAAAGGGTAATGCACTTTCTGATGCACTTAGAATGAGGACTCAGATTCTTGTAGTTTTGGATGTCAGTAGGGAGTGGTATATTATAGTTTTTTATTTCTAGAGATTCAATAGGTGGTTTAGGATAGTTTTGGCCATAGTTTTATTCGATATTTTTCTATGAACTCTACCCTTATGGAAAAAGTGAGGATGATGGAGAAAATATATTTTGAGGGCATAGTCTTACTAGAGAGTGTGGAAGGTGAGGTCCCTTCTCTTGGTTGGATAGTTGTAGTGGATGATATTCTACATATTTATGGGCATTTTTGGGTAAAAAAATACATATTTGAGGAGTTTATGTGAGAGTATCATGCCACATTTTGGGAAGTTTATCGCAACCTTACCAAGATGTATTTGGATTTACGTCGCTATAATTGGGGATCATGGACGCTATGTGAGGTATGTGGTTTCATTCTAAAGTGTTCCACTTATCAGCAGGTGAAAGAGGAACATCAGTGACCAGATTAAATTTTACAATAGTTAACAATTCATTAGTGGATGTGGGAAGATGTCATGATAGATTTATTGACGAGTTTTCCGAGGATGCATAAAAGTAGTAATGCTATCTAGTATGTTACTGATAGGCTCTTGATGGTTTCCCTTAATAATGTGTTATAAAAGTATATCACCTTACCTATAAATCAATTTTTTGGCTTCATATAACTATTCAACATATCATTTCCAATCCTTAATGAAAAAATTTCACTCAAAATACTTATATATTTCATGATTCATATAACATAATATTTTAATTCTGAAATATATACACCTAAATCATCAAAATTTATTCGTAAACCATTAATTTGGATTAATCTTCTTCATATTTACTAATATATGAATCATTTATTATAGTTTCCCAACCTAAATATTCTTTTGTTTAATGTGAACAATACTGTAAGAATATCACATACCATTTACATTTCATTTACAATTTCTTTATTCTCATCTGTATAACCAATAGTTGTACCATCATCATTATTTCCTTTATGATATTCCATTAGGATATTAATATTTATAACTCACATACTTTCTACATCTAAAACATTCAATGTTTAACTATTTTCTATGTAGTTCTGGCTATTGACTAAGACCCATAAGAAAAGACTGACAAATACATATCAGAGATTATAAACACATAAGTATGGAAAATTAATTCTAATATTTGAATCTATGATATATTTACTTTAACCCTAGGTTAGTCAGGATTATTAAAAAATCCTTTGATTGTAACTATAATTACACTTATCCTTAGGAAATCCCTAGAAATTTTGTTATAAATATCTCTAGGGATCTCACTAATGTTTTCCCATCTTAGTTTACAAGGGTTGTCAAAACCTTCACTCGGATACAAAATATAATGACCCAAACATGATGTACATGAAAATTACATTTATTTTTTGAAAAAATTAATACATTAAAAAAATAGATGCCCAAAGATGATATTATGTTAGTGTACTTGTATACTCGAAACACATTCTTCTATCTTGGTTAAGTATCTTCAACTTATCCCATAAAGATATTCCCCTTTAGTATCCCTACCTAAATCATTTCTTTATATCCTGGGGAAAAGAAAAAATAAAAAGGGTGAGATAAAATTATCAATAATGGTAAAAATTACGAACATCATACAAAATGTAGAAAAATTACCATAAATTTTGAATATCAAAATATCATGTAATTTAATAAATCTTAGAAGCTCATAAGGAAAAAATCATAAATGAACAAACCATGATAAAATAGAATTGACATAAAAGATAGAATTTTGGAAAACATATAAGCATAGAAAATAATTTCCATACTATAGAAGGATCATTACAAAGGCAATCATAGTGGAAAATGTTTATTACTGAATCAAGTTTACTTTTCCTTTCAACCCATTATTACTGAACTAGATTTACTTACTATTCTATCCCTATATTACCGAACCAGATTTTCGGGCTGTTCCAGCCATTTATTACTAAACAAGATTTAATTTCCATTCCAATAATGTATTTATCATGATATATAAATATATACCCAATGCATTTAAGGTATATATAGGTCCCAACTATCTCATAATGAATACCATTCATATGTATGTCACAAAAAAATCAATCATTCGTCGTAACATAACCCAAAGAATAAAAAGGGTTTCTTTAACATTATTCCATCATAACATAATCCATTTAAATCAAATGGATTTAATAAATTTCATTCCATCATAAAAATTAATAAGCATAAGAATAATTTGGATTTTATTCTTGAAAAATATCTTTAATTTTTGATTGAAAATAGTTTTGATTAAAACCATGAAAATAATTTATGAGGAAAATATCCTTTCTTCATAAAAACTGTTTTCTTTTTTAAAACACCATGAAATTTTAAAATAAAATGATTTATTTGAAAATAATCATGAAAATATATGAGGTAATATTCATTGAAATAAGGATTTAGGAAAGAATAAAAATTCCATTTATGACGTACTAGTTAAAAAAACATTATTATCATACTTTTGTAGGAAAAGTAAAAAAGTTCCCCATACATAAAAAGGGAAAATATTCCTTTCAATCCAATAAGTAAAATTCGATTTTAAAAACAATAGTAGGATATATATAAATTTTTTTAATACTTATTTAGTAAACATTGATGTGGATGATAAATATACCCTAATAAATACTTACGAATAGACAATCTTAAGAAATAATGAGATTGAAAAATTATATCTTACCTTAGGTCTGATATCAATAAAATGTATCTAAATGTAGATATCCTAATCTTGAAGTACATGGAAATTACATTACTTTTTTAGAATACTTAATACATAACAAAAACAGACACACAAGGACTGTAATAGTTTAGTGTCTTTGGAAACATGGAACGAAATCGTCTAATCGTGGTGAAAGATCTTCAACATCTCCCATAAAGATCTTCATTTTTTTTCTTACCTAAAACCTTTCTTTATATCCTGGGGAAACAAAAACATAAATGGGGTGAGCTCAAATTCTCAGTAAGGTTATGCATGGATAAAATAAAATATACCATATACATTTGAACTTAAAAACATGAACATAATGATTAAACATCAAAATCTTGAGCAATGACATAAAAAATGGAAGTACATAAGGCATTGATCATAAAGAAACATTAAGAATGATAAAATTTAATGGGAATAAAACATGTAATTGTGGCAACCATTCAGAACATGTCATGATTTCCATAGTAGCCAAGGCATTGCTGCCAAGACCATCTTAGTGGACAAAGTCCCTTTCTGAATCGAGTTCACTCCTCGTTTCAGTCCTGTAACACTGAACTGGATTAACATACTATTCCAGCCATGTCTATCTCATGAGATATAAATCTTTACCCAATTCATTGGAGGGAGATATAGGTCCCACCCATCTCATAATGATACCATTCTTATGTGTGCCACAAAATCAGAAACCATACATCATAGCATAACCCATGTAATAAAAATGGAAATCTTAAACATCGTGACATCATCAAACAATTCATATAAGATAATGGAATTCATAAAAATAATTCCATCACAACATAATCAAATCAATGTAATAATTTGGATATAAACAGAACCCTATATTATCTTAGATGGAAAATAATTTTGATAAAACACTTGAACTCCATTCTTGAGGAAAATATCCTTTCAAATTCAAAAACATTTTCCTTTTTTTAACATGTTATTCAATTTCAAACTAAAGAAGTTGATTAAAATTAAACTTGAAAACTTGTAATGGAAGCTTCTTGGAAATAATGTTTTAAAAATCCATTCATTCCATATAAGTTAAAAAAAACATTCTTCGTACTTTTGTTGGAAAAGTCAAAAAGTACCTCATACGAAAAACGACAAAAGATTCCTTTCATATCCATTACTAAAAACTCACTGAAGGGTAAAATTGGATTTAAACAATTGTTGGTGTATGGAAAATAATATTACATATTGAGGAAACATGGATTTGGATGATAAAATACACCCCAGTAAATACCAAAGTATAAACAATCTCGGATAAAAATAAGATTGTGATATTTACCTTACCTTATGTCCGATATGCTTCGTATGTATCCGAACCTCCTGTATAATGAATCAAATAATGTCATTGAATTATTGCAGAATCTTATTCATTGTTATGATATCATATATGGTTCACTTATGACTTTATATTACCCGTTCTTTTGTAAATTCCATGTTTAAGAGTGTTTTGGGTAAAATCGTTTCATTTGTCATCCGTGTTTTGACTTGTAATTATTCATATGATTACTTAGATCACGATTACATAATTCCAGAATATAAAACATGATTTATATATAATATATATTCATAATATACATATATATAATAGAATGATAAATGGAATGAAATACACCGTTCATGGAGACGGTAGGCCGTACGTATGCATAAACGCTGTTTTTGTTTCCTTATTGAGTTGAATGGAATTAAGTAGATGACATACATATATAAATAAATATAGTAGCTTTATAATTTCATATATTTCATTATTATTTCTTATATATACTTAATAATCATTCTTAAATGGTTAACATGGAGAATGAATCACATCGCGTCGTGGAGACGGTAGTCCGTACGTACGCACGAGCGTTGATATCGTTTCCATAATTATTAAATTGAATTGGAGTGGATGATACAATATATCAGAATCATTATGATGTTATAATAACTATGTATAGTTATTCTTTATACAATTATACCCATCCATGTACGGTGTTGGTGGAAAAACAGATTACACCACGGTGTGGAGACGGTATTTCGTACGTACGCACGCACGGTGATTTTGTTTTCCATAGGATGGATAGAAGGTGAAATGAGTTTGTTTCATATTTATAAAAACAAATCCTTATATTATTGATACTTAGGTTATTACTTTATAATGAAACAAATAAAGAAGAAGAAGTTGAAGAAGAAAGAAGCTTGAAAGAATCGGGAGAAGAAATTACCTTTTCTTTGATACGCCTCTTTGAAAACTCCTCTTCGGGCACTAAGACTGGTCATTAAAGTAGACCAGAACCTCTATGATGTTTTTATGGAAGTGGAGAAGATAATTTGGAAGGGTTTTTCCGAGCTTGAAGGCTCAAATTGGATTGAGGAGGAGAGGGAGGGGGTGCCCTTTTATAAGGGTGGAGAGGGGCACCTTTGGAATAAATAAATATGTTATTTTATTATAAAGAGAAATTCGATTTTAAATAGCTCCAAATTGATTTATTTAGAAGATAAGGTGGGGATAGGTCGAAATCCTCTCATCCAATAGAATTTAGACAAGTTTAGGTTCCTATTTGAACCTTATCATTTATATTTAACTTTAAGTTAGATAATTTTACTTTTACATGTCTTCTTGTTTTCTTAAACTATAAGGTTAATAATCTTACTATATCAAGCCAAAAGAACCCCAAGTTATTTATTATTAATATATATAACTTTATATAAATCATTTGGCAGAAACTTAGATTTTTAAGAATAAAATAACAATTAATAATATAATATTTGTTTAAAAAACTATTTTATGTCAATTTTGACACTATTTAGTAATTTATTTTTGTAAAACTCATAACAGATTTATTAGTTAGAAAAAATTTAATTAAATCAATAATAACATTTCCTATTAACATATAAAATTAGTTTAATTCATAAAAATTCTTAAATTACATTTATTTTGGAATTTATAACATCAATTATGTCAATATTTCATTAATAAGACAATTACTACATCATCTTTGTGTCATAATAAATGATAATTATTTAATCCCTAAAAATTCGAAATAAATTACTATGATGTAGATAATTGTATTAGATTTCTTCAGACTATTCATGTTCGAAGTTTCATGAATATTATCACAAAATCAAAATTATTATACTTATAAGATTTAAGAAAGTGACATGTTGTCAAATTCTTTGGTTTTAATAATAATTAAATTATTTTCCTGGGAAAAAGTCCATTAAATTAATCTAATCCAACCCTTAGGTGATATGGGTCGACCTTTAGTCATCCATTATGATTTTTACATGTGCTAGGGTAATTTTATAATATTATATTTACCCTTAATTACCCGATTTACCTTTAATTATGGTAAATAAAATTTACCGTAGTTACTATTCATAATGCCAAAAAATAAAAAGTATCTTATTAAAATAATTTGGACCCACTTATTCCAAATATGGAATCCATTTTTCCAAATTCAATACAAAAAAGTTGCAGAAATTAAATTAAAATTAATCCCGTTGTCGAAAGAAAATGGGTTTTTCTTTAAAACATTGCAAAAGATTGAATTGATTTAACCTATGAATTCAAGGTAAAATCAATGCTAATGACATACATTATATTAAATGGTAAAAATATATTCTATTTATACTTTAAAACCATTCAATATTATAATTTAACCACATAAGATATTACGATGAAAAAAGTTGTTTTTAATTAAAATATAGCATGTTTTTACTATTCATTAAAATATGAATGTTATCAGAATAAAATGAAAAATTTATCCAAAGTAAATTTTTATTTATTGTTTCCAAAGAATAATTTTATTTTGAGAATTGGAACTTATAAACATTTCAAAAACTATATTTAAAGTGGGTGCGCCATCAAAAGGCGGCAAAACTGAATTTTTTGAAAAATACTTATTTTACCCGAAAAATTTATTTTGTTCTTATACCATGTTCTAGAAAATGTGTAAGATGAATAATAATGTTATAAAATTCAAAATATAGTTAATACTATTCATAACGGCTAGTTCATAACAATATTACAATAATATATTGTTGTTTAGTAAAACCCGGTATTGCGTACAACACAGGATATCAGGGAAGGTAGCGATTGCGAGTAATGCAAGCCAAGTCAGTGTTGCGTGTAGTGCACGACTCCTTTGTTGTTGCGTATAACAGAATCCAACCATATTTTATTTATTCATTGAATATATATATATATATACTCAATGTTTCGTAGAATAACTTCTATCAAACGAACTTGAAATTGTGTGTAACATGAGCCAAGAATAGTGTTTCATATACTGCAAGCTAATACGATGTTGTGTATAGCGCAAGATAATCTTTGTGTATCGTAAAACATAAGATATGAATGAAATTAAAAATAATGTTTCTTATAAAATCTCGGGTTGTTACATTCTACCCCCCTTAAAATGAATTTCTCCCTCGAAATTTGTCTAGGTTATAAATTGTTTACTATTCATAGAAACCCACACCGTAAAAAGAAATACCAAAACTAAAAATTTAAAACTAAAGTATGAAATATAATGGTTACCCAAATTAACTCATCACTGGTTTTCTATATAGGATAACATTGGTGAAAATATGGATATGGAATATAAATCTAACCATCATGTTCTGATAGAGATTGGTAGAGAACATGGCTATGAAAAAGCCAATAACCACAAAGCCATAAATTTATGATGATCTAGGGTACCATCTGATTCATCGGATATAAAGGTACTAGGACAACATTTTTGGTTTTCCAGATCATTTCCCTAAAGATGAAGAATTTGAATTAGAATAAATACTTTATTTTGGTACAATCTCACTGTTGTTCGTGCTTTGAACAATTTCCACTTCATCTCTTAAAGAAATGAAGTTGAATTTGTTATTCGTGATGTGTTAAAATATCATGTGATAGAATGATGGGTCATTCCATATGTTTCAAACAAAAGGTTATCAAAAGTTATCAAATATACATAAGTCCGTCTTTGGTAGGGTTAATCATATATGAAAATGAACTTATACTTCATTTATCACGTCGCTTAATAAAATAAGACTAGTTTCTACTATCCAGGGACTTCCTGTAGGTCAGTGGTAGGCGATAAAGGCTAGTTGCACTTTGGTCGTGAGTTCGTTTCCCACAGCCTTGTTCAACGCGATGGGCTGTTGCCCGTCCTGCAAGTTGTCCTTTTTCTAAAACTACATTACTATAACATCCCATCAATAATATCAAAAAAAGTTCCATCCTTAAACAATACTAACTTATGTCCAACATAATCCATTCCAATCTTTAGGCTTATCTAAAATAATTCGGTCCAAGATCATAGTATAAAGAAAATGATTACTTGAAATGTCATCAACCAAGCATGTGAATACCATCATTTATCCCCCATATATATTGTTGGTCACATTCCAATCAGGTGAATACCTTAATCATGCATTCTCTTGAAAAACGAATACCCATTAACCCTTAGTGAAAACATGAATGTTGTCAAAAGTTAACTCTTTTCCACATACCAAAATCCAAAAATTCTATATACTCAAACCATGATATAACCTTCTCCTTTTATCAGTCATGAGCTCATGAATACTATCAGGCATTTAATTTTCTCCTTATCCCTTCATTATGCGCATATCCTCTATATTCCAAAAATATCTGAATAACCATTCATGGATACTTGTAGCATTAATCATACACTTTCAAAACTGAAGGAAAGAAAACAATGTAATGATCCTTAGATGTCACTTTATTCCATTATACCATGAGATTACTTATACAACATTACACTTGATAAACATGTAATCAATCCACTACCTTCTTAAACCATTGACCGAGCTTCAACAATTATTTCATCTCACATATCATTTGTAGTCTCTTCATCATAATCAACATAAATACTACCCATATGACCATACTGATTCTCTTCATGAGACTTTCCCTTAGGGAATTGGTTTGCATAATGCCCGTACATTCCACATTTAAAACATTTAACCATTATTGATGTCGTAGCAATACCATTATCCTCATCCATGGTGTTAAATAAACCTTTTCCTTTTCACTTATTGGCTTTATGTCCAACTTTTCCACACCCAAAGCATCTTCCAGTTCCTTTGAAACATTCTCCTTGATGCCACTTCCTACATGACTTACATAGGGGAAATTGAACTTTCTTTCCTCTATGATCATCATGAAACTCCATCTTTCTCTTATTAGCCGAGTCAGAAAACTTGCAAAATTTGAGTTTATTGATCATATTATGAGATTGCTGATTCGGCATAATAATGATGTTGGGACTTCCAAATCCAGTTTCATTTGGTTTCTCATGAAGAATATCATTCCATTGTCCGTTATATCCTCCATTATCGTGAATCTTCCTGTTTCCAGCCATTTTCTAAAACCCAAAAAGAATAGTGTGAGAGGAAAAAATCATGCTAGGGAAAACAACATAGTAAATGGGGAGTACCCTCAATATCTAACATCTTAGGTTAAATTCTATGATCATTACCGTAGTTCTAGGACTATATCCTATACGTATACTTATCCTTAGGGACATCCCTATATATACCTTAGAAATATCTCTAGGGATTTCACTAACGTTTTCGCATCCAGGTTTCCAAAGGTTGACTAAACCTTTCCTCTGATACCAACTGTAGAGAACCTAAGCTTGACGTACATGGACATTACATTACTTTTGCGGAATACTAAATACATAAAAAAAATAGAGACACAAGGACTGTAATAGTTTAGTGTCTTTGGAAACTTGGAACGAAATCTTCTAATCGTGGTGAAAGATCTTTAACATCTCCCATAAAGATCTTCCCTTTTTTTTCTTACATAAAACCTTTCTTTATATCCTGGGGAAAAGAAAACATAAAAGGGGTGAGCTCAAATGCTCAGTAAGGGTATGAATGGATAAAATAAAACATACCATATACATTTGAACTTAAAAACATGAACATAATGTTTAAACATCAAAATCTAGAGCAATGACATAAAACATGGAAGTACGTAAGGCATAGATCATAAAGAAACATTAAGAATGTTAAAATTTAATGGGAATAAAACATGTAATTTTGGAAACCATTCAGCACATATCATGATTTCCATAGTAGCCAAGGAATTTCTGCCAAGACCATCTTAGTGGACAAAGTCCCTTTCTGAATCGAGTTCACTCCTCATTTTAGTCCTGTAACACTGAACCGGATTAACATACCATTCCAACCATGTCTATCTCATGAGATATAAATCTTTACCCAATTAATTGGAGGGAGATATAGGTCCCACCCATCTCATAATGATACCATTATTATGTGTTCCACAAAATCAGAAACCATACATCATAGCATAACCCATGTAATAAAAATGGAAATCTTAAACATCGTGACATCATCAAAAAATTCATATAAGATAAATGAATTCATAAAAATAATTCCATCACAACATAATCATATCAATGTAATAATCGGGATGTAAACAAAACCCTATATTATCTTAGATGGAAAATAATTTTGATAAAACACTTGAACTCCATTCTTGAGGAAAATATCCTTTCAAATTCAAAAACATTTTCCTTTTTTAACATGTCATACAATTTTAAACTAAAGAAGTTGATTAAAAATAAACTTGAAAACTTATAAAGGAAGCCTCTTGGAAATAATGTTTTAAAAATCCATTCATGCCGTATAAGTTAAAAAAACATTCTTCGTACTTTTATCGGAAAAGTCAAAAAGTACCTCGTAGGAAAAATGACATAAGATTCCGTTCATATCCTTTAATAAAAACTAACCGAAGGGTAAAAGTGGATTTAAAAAATTGTAGGTGTATGGAAATAATATTTCATATTGAGTAAACATGGATTTGGATGATAAAATACACCCCAGTAAATACCAATGTATAAACAATCTCGGATAAAAATAAGATTGTGATATTTCCCTTACCTTATGTCCGATATGCTTCTTATGTATCCGAACCTCCTGTATAATGATTTAAATAATGTCATGGACTTATTACAGAATCATATTCATTGTTATGATATCATATATGGTTCACTTATGACTTTATATTACCCGTTCTTTTGTAAATTCCATGTTAAAGAGTGTTTTGGGTAAAATCGTTTCATTTGTCGTCCGTGTTTTGACTTGTAATTATTCATATGATTACTTAGATCACGATTAAATAATTCCAGAATATAAAACATGATTTATATATAATATATATTCAGAATATACATATATATAATAGATCGATAAATGGAATGAAATACACCGTTCATGGAGACGGTAGGCCGTACGTACGCATGAACACTGTTTTCATTTCCTTATTGAGTTGAATGGAATTAAGTAGATGACATACATATATACATAAATACAGTATCTTTATAATGTCATATATTTCATTATTATTGATTATATATACTTTATAATCATTCTTAAATGGTTAACATGGAGAATGAATCCCATCGCGTCGTGGAGACGGTAGTCCGTACGTACGCACGAGCGATGATATCGTTTCCATAATTATTAAATTGAATTGGAGTGGATGATACAATATATAAGAATCATTATGATGTTATAATAACTATGTATAGTGATTATTTATACCATTATACCCATCCATGTAAGGTGTTGGTGGAAAAATAGATTACACCACGGTGTGGAGACGATATTCCGTACGTACGCACGCGCGGTGATTTTGTTTTCCGTAGGATGGATAGAAGGTGAAATGGGGTTGTTTCATATTTATAATAACAAATCAGTATATTAGTGATACTGATGTTATTACTTTATAATGAAACAACTAAAGATGAAGATGTTGGAGAAGAAAGAATCTTCAAATAATCGGGAGAAGAAATTACCTCTTCTTTGATACGCCTCTATGAAACCTCCACTTAGGGAAATAAGATTGGTACTTAAAGTATACCCGAACCTCTAGGAAGGTTTTAGGGAAGTGGAGAAGATAATTTGGTAGGGGTTGGCCGAGCTTGATGGCTCAAATTGGTGTGAGGAGGAGAGGGAGGGGGTGCCCTTTTATAAGGGAGGAGAGGGGCACCTTTGGAATAACTAAATATATTATTTTATTATAAAGTGAAATTGGATTTTAAATAGCTCCAAATTTATTTATTTATAATCTAAGGTGGGTATGGGTCTAAATAATCTCATCCAATAGAATTTAGACAAGTTTAGGTTCCTATTTTAACCTTATCATTTATATTTAACTTTAAGTTAGATAATTTTACTTTTACCGTGTCTTCTTATTTTCTTGCTCTATAAGGTTAATAATCTTTCTATATCAAGCCAAAAGAATCCCAAGTTGTTTATTATTAATATATATAACCTTATATAAGTCATTTGGCAAAACCTTAGTTTTTTAGGAATAAATTAACAATTAATAATATAATATTTGTTTTAAAAACTATTTTATGTCAATTTTGACACTATTTAGTAATTGATTTTTGTGAAATTCATAAGATATTGATTAGTTATAAAAAAGTTAATTAAATCAATAATAACATGTCCTATTAAGATATAAAATTATTTTAATTCATAAAAAGTCTTAATTTACATTTATTTGGGTATTTATAACATCAATTATGTCAATAATTCATTAATAAGACAATTACTGCATCATCTTTGTGTCATAATAAATGATAATTATTTAATCCCTAAAAATTTTAATAAATTCCTATGATTTAGATAATTGTATTATATTTCTGGAGACTATTCATGTTCAATGTTTCATGCAGTTTATTACTAAATTAAAATTATTATACTTATAAGATTTAAGAAAGTGAAATGTTGTCACATTCTTTGGTTTTAATAATAATTAAATTATTTTCATTGAAAAAAGTCCATTAAATGAATCTAATCCGACCCTTAGGTGATATGAGTCGACTTTCAGTCATCCAATAGGATTTTGACATGTGCTGGGGTAATTTTATAATATTCTATTTACCTTTAATTACCCGATTTACCTTTAATTATGGTAAATAAAATTTACCGTAGTTACTATTCATAATGCGCAAAAATAAAAAGTAGCTTATTAACATAATTTGGACCCACTGACTCCAAATATGGAATCCATTTTTCCAAATTCAATACAAAAAAGTTGCATAAATTAAATTAAAATTAATCCCGTTGTCGAAAGAAAACGAGTTTTTCTTTAAAACATTGCAAAAGATTGAATTTATTTAACATACGAATTCAAGGTAAAATTAATGCTGATGACATACATTATATTAAATGGTAAAAATATATTATATTTATACATTAAAACCATTCAATATTATAATTGCATCACATAAGATATTACGATGAAAAAAGTTATTTTTAATTAAAATATAGCGTGTTTATACTATTCATTAAAATATGAAAGTTACTAGAATAAAATGAAAAATTTATCCAAAGTAAATTTTTATTTCTTGTTTCCAAAGAATAATTTTATTTTGACAAATGTAACTTATAAACATTTCAAAAAATAAATTTAATGTGGGTGCGCCATCAAAAGGCGGCAAAACTGTATTTTTTGAAAAATACTTATTTTACCCAAAAAATTTATTTTATTCTTATACCATGTTCTAGAAAATGTGTAAGATGAATAATAATGTTATAAAATTCAAAATTTAGTTAATACTATTCATAACGGCTAGTTCATAACAATATTATAATAATATATTTTTGTTTAGTAAAACCTGGTATTGCGTACAACACACGCTCTTAGGGAAGGTCGCGATTGCATGTAATTCAAGCCATGTCAGGGTTGCGTGTAGTGCACGACTTCTTTGTTGTTGCGTATAATAGAATCCAAACATATTTTATTTATACATTGAATATATATATATATATATACACTCAATGTTGTGTAGAATAACTTCTAGCAAACGAACTTGAAATTGTGTGTAACATGAGCCAAGAATAGTGTTGCATATACTGAAAGGTAATACGGTGTTGCGTATAGTGCAAGATAATCTTGGTGTATCGTACAATAGAAGATATGAATGAAATTAAAAATAATGTTTCTTATAAAATATCGGGTTGTTATACTAAACCTCTTTAATAAGGATTTAAATAATATTATTGACTTATTCTAGAATCATAATTATTTTTATAATATCATATATGATCATGTTATCATCTTTTTGTTTGTAACATTTCATTGTCACTCGTTATTCGAATATTTACGACTATATGTTCTTATGCATGTTTTGTCAGATAAGTTCATATTCCACTTTTAGGATATGGTTATATAGTTTAAATAATGATATTAGTATAATATATATTATATTTATTCATTCCATTCATGTATATAGTTTTGGTTTAATTAATGTCATGTAGAATGAATCACATCACATCGTGGACATGGGTAGTCATACGTACACACGAGTGATGATATTATTCCCATAATTGTAGAATGGTATTGAAGTGGATGGTGTATAATATTTCAGAATTAGTTTCATGTTATAATAATCATATATAGTTATTATTTCCACCATTATATCCATCTATGTAAGGTGGTGGTGAAAAATAGATTACACCACAGAGTATAGGTGGTAAGCCGTACGTACGCACGTGTAGTGATTTTAATTTTTACAGTATTGATAAAAGGTGGAATATGGTTGTTTTATAATTATAATAATATATAATTATATGAGTGATAAATATGTTATTAATTTATTATTAAAAAACTAATGAAGAGAATGTATAATAAGAAATAAGTTTGAATGAATAGGTAGAAGAGATTAACTCATCCTTGACGTGCTTTCTCTAAATCTCCGCTTACAGCACTAGAGTTGGTATTTGAAGATTAACATAACATCTAGAATGTAAATAGTTCATTTTAGATGAAAAAGTACAGAGGATGTTCAATATTTAATGCTAAAATTTGTGTGATGAAGTGAGAAAGGAGGTGCCCTTTTATAATTGAGGTGAAGGACACTTTTTGAAACCTCAAAAATATAAATTTATAAAAAAATAAAAACACACTAAAAAACATAAAAAATTACCCAATTTAGAAAATAATATTATAAAGGGTAGTAATATCATAAAACAATAATTTTTATACAATTTTTATGTCAATTTATCCATTATCATTTTAATTAACACTTAGTTATTCTATTTAAATTTAATTAAGATAAAAAATATTTCAATATTAAAAGGGTTAAATATTTATTTATTTGATGTCAATTAGACCATAAATAGTACCTTAGAGAAGCTTAGACCATATAATAATTAATCAATATTTTTTAAAAAATGTTTTAGTATTTTAAAATAATTTAATAAAACATTGTTTACAAAAAACAACAATAGTGTCAGTTTTGACACTATTTTTTTAAAAGGATAATGCCTAGGCCCAAAATGACCAAAAAAATTATTATTAAAAAGAGAGTTTACAGGAGTCTAAAATAAGGGATCATTTTATAATCTTTTTCATGTAAGAGAATATGATCAGTAGGGAGGTCTTCGAACCAGGTATTGTCATGATTTAATCCCTTGTTGGACAGGCCATCTGCAACCCTGTTTGCTTATTGATAAAAATGTGTGATGATATTGTTGAGATTATTAAGTTTATGGGTGAAATCCATCCAAAGAGTAGTAAATGTCCATGAAATATCCATTATTCCATTCCAAATCGCTTGCATGATAGTCGTCATGTCACATTAGATCCAGAGATTATTCCATCCAAGGTTCTGGGTGAAGGCAATCACATGTATTAAAATCATCATCTCAGCTTCAAGAGAGCTTTCAATGCCACAGGTAACCATGAGGCATCCATGGATCTCACTGAGGTGATTAATAAAGATAACACCACATCCCATGAGACCCAGATTCCCTTTGGAGGAACCATCAACATTAATTTTGATCCATCCAAGAAGAGGATCTCTCCATAAAACATCCAGAGTGTGATGAGGTTGGCAAAAATGCCTTTAATGCATATACATCAAAATTTTCCAAATTCATGTACAATTTAGTGATAATGACCCTTTTGCATCGAATAATCTTCATGTATGGTAATAAGGATTTTCATTTGACCAATATTTTGATTGGGTGAGTAATTGTTATGGATAAAATCATTCTGATCACACCTGATCACTTGATGGAGCACAACAACCATAGTTAGGAAAAATTTCTTGAATTATAGAGAGCCTTCCATTTCTGCACATTTCTTAATTTGAGTTACTACAGAGTCAAGAATCAACCATCTCCAATTAAAAATTTCATGAATATAGTTCCAAAGAGAAGAAGAAGTAGCATAATAAAGAAAGATATGGTTAGAATCTTCTTTGTGTTGATTACAGGTTTTGTACTTAGAGCAGAGCTTTATTCCAAAAGATTGAATGAAAGTCTCTGTGGGGACTATGTTATGAGAAATATTCCAAATGTGATTGAATATTGAAGGTTTTATCTAAGGCTTGTTGAAATGTTTTGTCCAATTGCAATCACTCTCAGAGTTACAAATATAATTATTGTAGAAATTTTTAGAATTGAGCATACAATTGTGAGAAGGTTCCAAAATTAAAAAAATCCTTAGTGTTAGAGAAAAAGTAGCTATAAATGGAATTCTGAATAGTTTAGGGAGGTGATAATGTTGAGAGTTAATAATTTCTATAAAAGAGAAGTTGTTATCAATTCATAGATTTTTAAAAATATCAAGGTAAGATTTTATGACTGAAACAATTATTTTATAATATCTTTATTGGGTCTAGGTCATCTAGAAAAATCATTGGAAATATTAATTCGCTCAAAATATATTTATGTTATTATTTTTAATAACAATAATTTGATATTTCCATTTAAAAAATAATTACTACATCCATTTTGTGTAATTATTTAATATACTTATTTTTGGGTAAAATTTAAAAATAAAATACTATGATGATGCTAAATATAATATATTTAATTTGAATACTTGCAGTAGAATTTGGATTTTTTAATATTCAACATTAAAAATGTTGTACTTATTAAATTATGAATCTGGCAACTTTAACATCGCATTAAATAAAATAATATATGTGTCACAATCTCTTCCATATTGGTCAAAATAGTCAATAACTTGACTCTTGGATAATTATGGTCGATATATACCTGACAAATAAGAATTGGGAATGTTTTTAGGTCTTTTTATGGTTATGATTGTTTTAATAACAATTTTTTTGTTGGTTTCTCATCAAATAATTAATTTGTACACCATACAAGTATAAGTCCTTATGGTAATTATATATTTCTTAAAAAATTATAAATAAATAACAATGATAAATAAAAAAAGTTATCATTCAAAAGAGTATTTATATTTTAATATATCTTCTCCATAACAATATTTTTAAAATTATATATTATTTAAAACATGAATGTTACTTCAAAAAATTTTAATTAAATAAAATATTATAAATACCCTAATATCTCCCAAATAGCCCCAAAAAGTCAAAAAAAGTATATTAGAGATATATGTTTATTAAATTAAAAACTGCCACTTAGATTCATCGATACCACACATTTGACCATATGTGGACACATAATAGATAATCATGACAAAGAAATTGACATTTGTGCCTTTCTTTGATTTAAATATTATTTAAGTCATTTTCATGGACAAGTGTCCAATAAATGACATAAGATCGATCCTTAAGTATTAATGGTCCAATTAATTTCATCAAATAAAACTTTTTCATTTGTTTTGGTAATTTTACAGTAATTATAATTTTATTTTAAACCAAAATTACCTAATTTAACCTTTACTATAGTAACCAAATTTACCATGGTTACTATTCATATTGGAAAAAAATAAAAGGGACATACTAAACCAATTTAGGCCTCATGAATCCAAATTTGGATTCCATTTTTCAAAATTCAAAGAAAAAAAATCCGAATACAATTTAAAATAAAACTCATAAAATATCACAAGAAATAGTTTTTTTCGGAAAAGTCCCCTTTTTAAATGGAAAATGGTCTTATAATAAATGCATGGGAAAAATTATTTTCAAAATACATAATTGGATAAAAAAGAAATAATTAAAATTTAAAGCCAAACAAAAACATAATTTTACAATGTAATGACTTTAATATAAAATAATGTTTTCAATAAAAACCACTATTTAAACTATTCATTAAAAAATGAAACTGGTCAGAAAAATATCAAAAATTCAACCAAATAATTTTTTATATTCCACATTAAAATAAGAAATTTATTTTGTAAAATTTAGTATAAAAAAGTGTCCGGAACTATATTAAAAATGTGTGCTCTATCAAAAAGAGACATAACTATATATTTTTTGAAAAATACTTCTTTTATCTAAAACAATTTTTCTTATGTTCATGTATCATGTCTAGAAAATATATAAGAAGAATTGTAAACATTATATATAATATATTACATAACGTTTTCAGTAATAAATCCATACAAAGTGATTTTTTAGACTCACTTATTTTCATTTAAATAGTTTTTTAGAAGAAAGGTAATACTATTCATAAACTTCATCTCAATTATTAGGTTATAATATTTAGTTGTTCAATTATAATTGGTCTTGTATGAATTCAATTCTATCAAAAGAATATGCTATTGTGTGTAACTCAATCCAAGCATAAAATTACGTATTCCACAAGCTAAGTCAGTGGTGAGTTTAGCGCAAGAAAATATTGGTGTAGCGTACAATATAAGACATAAAATAAATTAAAAATAATATATATCATAAAATCTCAGGGGTGTTACAAGCCCTGGTTCCTACAATCATGTGGGTGGTGTGGGGGAAGAGTGGGATTCCCCTACTATGTTCAATGGTGTAATGTTTCTTTATCCCCTTAACCCACATGATAGTTGGTTTCCACCTATAGATAATAGGTCAATCATTATAGTTTATTACTAGCAGGTGAGTTCATAGAGAAAACCAGGAAACTAACTACCCACTAGTAAGAATTTGGATATCCTGCAGCTAGTTGGTGGATATAATCTATAGCCACCTTACAACCCAGCCACCTGAGGATTCCTTTATATATCCTTATAACCATTACATATTTAATTATACCCCATTTCCTATCTAACATAAAAAAATTATGGAACTAAAATTCATGTAATTGTAATTTACATCTCAATTCAAAAATCAAACATCCTAATAATTAAAAGATCATATTATCCTTGAATTTAAAAAAATTATACACACAAGGGACATTATAGTTTTTCCCCACAGAAATTTATTGATACCAGGATATATTAAAATAAAATTTTATCATGAACCTTGGGGTTTTATAATATAAAACAGATAATCTATGATATCTTGTATAGTTACATTTTTAACAGATCACCCTAACAATAATAGAATAAACCACTATACTATTTTTCATACATACCGAAACCCTGTGAAAAACATTTAAAAAGATCACTATATAGTTTTAACTACAAAAAAATTAATGTAAATATAGTTAACTAGCCAATAAACTGTTGAAGCATCAAAATAATAGGATCACCAAGTTTAAATTAATATTTTCTCCCTTATAGAAAACCCCTAGATTTCTTGCCCACATATCCTCTAGAAAAGGAAAATTTGTAATCTATGATGAAAAACCTATGTACTACTATCCCCTGGTCTATTTTCCTTTCCTTTTGTCGAGATCCGGATCAATGATTTCTATACACATCCCATGGGGCCACTTCGATGGTGTGAGTATAAATACTCCACAAGTATTCACCAACCTAACCCTAATTACACATCATAAACCAAATTACATGCTTTAAACAATATATGGATAGAGTAAAAATAAAAAAATAAAAAAACCTGATTAATATACATTAAAAAAGGCAATCATAGCGAAAATATATAACTCCATATACTGTGATGGTCCTCACCTTTACATAAAATCATTGATCATAACATTGTATCGATGTTGGGTATGAGGAAAGACAATATTGTATCCCATAGAAACATATAAAATTTTAGGGTATAAATCAATGCTATAAGATACAAAAATATATACATCAATAAGGGAATATAATCATCCCATGGAACAGGGGAATGAGTATTAAATATTTTATTTTATGAGGTTATCCCATCACTATACACCAAAAAAATGAATAAAAGCTTTAAAAATATAGATAGAAACCAAATTATCCTTCCAATACACTTAACAATCACCAAAAACTGTTTACAAATCTTGTAAAAAATCATACATTTTTTTTATGATATAATAATTTTATCAATGGAGGGGAATCCTATATGGCATGTTAAAAATCATCTTCTAATAACCAAAATAATTAAAAGAATAATTTAAAAAATTCCATTTCACTACAGAGATAGTTGAAATGTTAAAATCAATCATGGAATTATTATGATTGATAAAAAAAATAAATCTGAATTGGAATTTTTTCATTGAGAAAAATTAAATTATGAATCTATTTACCATCAAAATTATCATTTCTATTTTAATCTACTTAATCCAATAATGATTCCAACATACCCCTTTCATAATGCAAAAGGGAATATTGTTACACCTATAAAAAAATATAGTATCACCCTTGCGGTATAAGGGTATGGAGTATGCCAGACAAAAATAATTATTCCAACCTATAACAAGAGATCATATGAGAAAAAGGTCCCCATGATTCCAGAAGAACAAAACCAGGAAAAAACCATGGGGATACATTTAATTGACATAGGATAAGCCTTCATAACAACAAAAAAAATAAATTGGAGGGATATTATGAATTCCAAGATCCCAAGAAATCATTAAGTATAGATTATACCTATTGTAATAAAGAGGAGAAATAGAAAAGAAATATTATATGGAGATGAGGGTTTAACAAGATTAAGCTCAGATTCTATGAAAAAAATTGATCCATTAAACGAAAAGATAATGAAAAACCAATTGGATGTGATGGAAATATACCAAAGGGCTTCACATATTAAGAATGCGATTGATTTTCTGACCATAATGTAATTTATGTGATATATTTTAGGTTTAATTAGAAAATAATAGTATCTCTGTTAAGAAAAATAATTTTTAGTGGCACTGTGTACAAGGAATTAAGCCACCAGGGACCTAATAGTCATAATAGAATAACTATAGTACATGGGGTTCCATTGGGTTCCAAACCATTTTCTCCCATATTCTTCCAAAAATATAATCAAACCTCTTTACAATAAATTATTTTACTCAAAAAAGTAAATAGAATATAATTTTAAAGATAAATAAGCTAATATTTTAGTCTCTTTAAAAAGTTTTTCTCAATTTAATAGATCATATAATTCATGGGAATATACCAATATTTTTATGTTGTTTTCTTTACCTACTATGTTCTTGTCCATCAAAAATTCTACTGTATGACTATTATAGGTATTCGGTATAGGGTATGTTGTTAAATTTTTTGGTAGCCTCTACAACACCTTCCATTGAATCCTTTTTAGAAATATATATTTTTTCAATAAATATGATATTATTCTAATATAGGAAAACTATAACATGTTTATTATCACAAAATCCACAAGGATAAATATGGATGTAGTGGAATAATTCATTTTAGAATGTGAGATAGTGGAGAATATAGTAGTGAAATACATTATACAGAGTTTCAAATTAAATTTTATTAAAACATTGTTTGAGGTACCATGTCTTTATTATTTACCATTTTTTATTTTATTAGATTTGGATATTTTCAGTATTTTGTGGAAACCGAATTGGTTTAACTCTAGATCTCAAGTAGAAGAGAATTCTAGTTTCCTTGGTGGTCACAATGCAAGGTGGATGCCATTTTATCTTATTTGATCTGTTTCAGTGATATGTGTTGTTGATGGGGTGTCATAATTAATTGTGAGATTTATTTATTTTAGAGATATAATAAAATAATATCATCCATGGAAAGGCTTTTTTATATTTTATGTGTTCCATTATTAATTTATTCTAGTGAATAGTTTTCCTCTTTGACCAAAAATATCAGTATATAGTGTTCATTGGTGAGTTTTATTGTGGAATCAATCAAAAGATATTGGATCATATTTCCTTTAAGATTGGAAATCGTAATTCTAGGTTATATAAATTATAAGGTTGTTGTGTTTCCAATATTTTTTAAGGATATCCTTGATGTTTTCTCCCAATGAATTTGTAACAATAACACCTAAATGTGATATAGTGTTTGAGATATAGTTTTAACTCAATGTATTATCATTTTGATATCCCTTTACAAGATTAAATATTTATAATTTATAGAGTTTTATATTTATGTTGTTGATTTTTCATAGTAGGGTTTCATCTGACCTAGTGAGGAATCTTGGGGTGTTCTAGTGTCGTATTAAAAAATTCGCGATGATTGCATATGGTTGTACATCGACTACTATTGATTTAACCAAGTGATTATGAATAATAATTCTCCCCACATCATTATTAATAATTTATTTTCTCTATTTATGATTTTCTATTAGTTCACAATGAATAATTTATGGTGTTCTAGAGTTGGTGTATGATTATTATTTGGTACATCATGTAGTGATGGTTTTAATAGATCATTAGTTCAGTGGTGATAATATCAAGCTATATTCGAAGGGTGATCAACATTGAAATCTATTTTAGGGAAAGTGTTTTTCTCAATTGGAAGTGAGGGAGGAGTTTTTTTATGAACTTCATAGATTAACCTTGGAAATGAATCCATAGATATCCATGATATATAATTGAGTCAGTTTAGGTGGCTAAGGATAAAGGATTTAGTAGCCAAGTTTTTGTATCAGTGTATGGTGTGTCTGCTGGTGAAGGTTAGGAATCATCTACCTACTAATTTCCCCCCACCATTTAATGTTCCTATATGAATGTTGGAGGATATATCAAGTGTAATGGATGTATTGATATGGTTTTATATGAATGATATTTCATGGATTTATAGGGTTTAATGAATTTTTATCTCAGATATGGATCCTCTTTATACCTTGAGGGTGTGTAAGATACTTTCACAAGATTTTGGATCTATGTTATTTCATAATGCCTCTTTATATCCCCAAATTAATTTTAAACCATGTATATGTTTTAAAACTTAGAGGAATTATTGAAAACATGTGTTCTTGATTTTGTAATATAGTGAGTGAATAATTTACTTAGGTTTGATTTTTTTAACAATAAATACCACACTTCAATTTTTATGGCCTCATTCAAGGAATTGTATACAAAGCCTTGAAAATATTTATTGTGATGGATCATGTTTGAGGAGTCAATTATTTTTCAAAAGGATTCAGTGCCTAGTAAAGTAGAGAAATTATAGGTGATTAATGACAAGACAATCAGAATCCATATACATATTAGATTAAGAGATCTATAGTGCTTATTTTTAGCGATCATGTATCTATATTGGTTTATCCTAATCATGGGAAGTAGAGGTTCAATAAAAATATATGCTTTCCCCAAAATGTATCAAATTAGTTAAGGTTTTAAAACATACTAGTGAGGTGACATACCTATGTTTTCATTATCAATATATAGATCATGATCATGATATATTTTATCTGTCACAAACTTTATGGAATCTTCATGAGTACTCTTAGGTCATTGGATTTTATGATTTAGTTATTGAGGATGATATAACATTTTTAGAATAGATTAATGTGATTTTAGATTGATATGAGAAGGTGTTTCAGGGGTGAATCATCAATTTAATTTATATGAAATGGAGACACACTGGACATTAAGGATTTTACATGGGAATATGAGTCACAAATATGTTCTCATTTTTCCTAATTTTCTATTTCACTATCAGACCATTTGGTATTCTAGTGATCACGATTTTTTGAAACCAAGAGGATGATATGTCATGTAATCCTATAAATTATATTATAGTATATTATTGGAAAATCTTATAAACATAAGAAATTTTCATTATGGGAATCAAAACATACATAGTTTGATGTATTGTAATGAAATAGATCTTACTTTTTATGGTTGTTTGATAAGGAACATAATGGTGCCTTTTAATAAAGATAATCCATGATTAACAGTTTAAATTTTTATGTCATGTTACCAAAACAAATTTTTGGAATTTTAGGGTTGTGTTTATAGAACTATTGTGTCTTATAGTTTATGGTCACACAATAAAGAAAACATTCAATTAGGATTTGGGTGGGACATACACAAGAGTGACCCTATTTTTCTTAATCTTGATAGATCAGTCAGGTGAAGTTATGGTTGGACTTTTATGTGGATAATATCCCATTTCACTCTCTAGCACATTTATTGGAGATAATGGTGAAAAATAGACACTTGATAAATATTGTATCTAAGTCATAATTTCTAAGATGTGTAACTTTACACAAGGCGAATTCCCCAATTGTCTTTGAGATAAGGAATCAACATTTTCTAAATAATACAAGAATGAGAGAATTAAAAAGATCAATGGTTAGATAGGAAAACCCAAAATGCTATATATTACATGATAATTTATTCCAATTAAAAATGGAATAAATTCTTTAAAGGTCATCATGGATGTGTATAATGATCAAGTAATGTATATAAAGAATCCATGATATAGTCCTGGAAGAAATAAAAAAAAGGATTTGTTTTTTGTGAATAATTTTCTAATAGGGTATTTGAAACCATGATGGAGATAAATATTATCTTTATTTAGGTAGTTGAATTGGGAAAGTATGTCACCCAAGTGGGATATTGATGGTTGGTCACAAAATTCCTTAGCTGGAGGGATCTGAGTACCATTGTAGTATATCCTTCTTGCATAGAACCTATCCTCAATTTGTTTCTTTCAACCTAGATAATGTGAAGACTAGGGAGAAATGTTCCATTGTGTGGTAATCAAGAGTGAAAATCCTAGACGATTCACCCACCATTTTCCATTATTTTTATATAGGTTTTGACTCAAAAAATACCTTTAAGAGAGTTTTAGATAGGATGAGTATGTTGGCACGAATTGAAATTAATTGGATGAATCTTGGTGGAACATGGTGTTGAAATGGGATGATGTGTGACCTTTTATATGATTATAAGTCTAAATAACCCTATCACTAAAGAAACATACCAAATATCCCCAGTGTTTATGAGGGAGTGTGATAATTTGGTTATTGAATAGGGGAAAACACAAATTTTGAGGAGCGCCAACATTCAAGGTTGTGGAATGGTGAACAAGAAGACATGATACTTGGTTATTAGCCAACCAATCTCTTTCAATATTTTCAAACATCTATTAATATCGTATATTATTTTGTTTGAATAAAATTTATGAACAAACAAATCACCCCTAAGAAATGGATCTCTTTAGGGTGAAAATAGAAAAATACATAACAAATTATTCATGGTTGTGGAGAATTCCTGGAAAATGGTGAACACTATTTAAGGAATAGTGCATGATTTAATTAGGGGAATGTTTTGTGAACCTATAGGGACCCATGTTCTTCATTTTTTGTTGACACCTGTATAATCTTTCCTATTAATGTCAGAACTTTCCTTTCTGGAGATACATTAACCAATTTGGGATGTAGTATGATTATAGTATTCCTCTATATGTTTTATGAGAAAAAAATATTAGAGAACCCATTATATGGGTGAATCTTTTATATTCAATCTAACACTTTTATTTTTCAATAATTTCAATGTTTTATATACTTTTAAAAGTGTAGTTTCTGCTAATCCAATTAAGATCATGGAATGTTTCACTTGGTTAATCAGTCTAGATGTTCCATATTGGAGGCATTATGAAAAAGTAGACGGGTTAAGTCTTCTTTGCAAAGAGGGTTTCAAAATAATTTCTAGGTGAAAATTATACACTAATAATATTTTAATCGCTTCCTAATATTCTATACTTAATTATTTATTTATCAATAATTCTATTCATTACCCATATTTTACAACAACATAGCTAAAAATATGTTATATATTTCAGAGTAAATGGATCAATTTTTGAAATAAATATCTTATGAGGTTACCACAACACACATTTAGGCATTGATCAATGAAATTGATCTTGGTACATGATGATATATATCAACATATAACCATGTTCTAACAATGTTTATTGGACCAGTCCTACTCAGCTATACATTTTAAAATATTAATCCTTTATATAGATTTTGTTTTTAAGTATTTCGCAAATTTGATATTTAAATGCCCAAAAACCATGAACATTATATTCCTTCATCAGGTTGGTAATTATTTTTAATTTCTATATATTTAATCATTTGGAAAGTATTTTTTGTTATTGAGTTAAAATTATATTAATTGAGTGGGTAAGGGGTGGAGAATTAAAATGGCCTAAGCACATAAAGTCCACTGACAACACTATGAGCTTGGATTAGGAACCCAGTGGGGATACAAAGGGTGATGTTGTTTTACTTTAACCAGTTAGTACCTAGGGGAATTTTAATGGGTACATAGAAATTTATTTGAAAAAATTCCTTAAAATATCAATTATTCCTTTTTAATAAAAATATTAATCCCTAAACAGTTTGGGGATCAATATTTTTTTACATCTTTCCATTTATCCACCACCATGGAGCCCTTATACCACTCTATTAAACACTTGGTGTTTCCCTTATTCCTAATTGATACAAGTGAATACTATTAGGTATCAAATATTTCTTTTATTCAGGTATGATCATTGATCATCCCAAATATTTTTGTTACCCTATTTTTCTGTTACAATATGTGTAAAATTATCCTCTACCAATCTAGGATTTGTGATTTCTTTGAAATATCTTAGATTTATTCTAGAATAAAAATGTGGATGCTAATCTAGGTCAATTATATTGTATGGAAATGGTCTCTATTCCAAGATTCATACTTCAAGATGGAATTCAAATTATCCTAATTCTTCTTATAATTTCATTGTATAGTTTATTATTAATCATTTCAATCATTCTCTATAGACTTCAAACTGACTATATTTATTTTAATTTTTGGTGTATCCATTCATTATATTTTATCCTTTGAGATTTAACCCAATATTAGTATGGGGATGAGTGAACCCAACTAAAATTATGGATGTAAAATTAAAAAATATTTCCCTAGTGGTTTTATTAGTAATGTTATTGATATATGTTTCTCTAGGATGTGCATGAAATATTTTTCATACCATGTCAACTAAATTATATGAATTTTAGATCATGTTAAATTGAATGAAATTAAAACTACTTATTTTTAGACCAATGAAGTGTGTTGTGGGAATATCCATTCCTTATATAATTTTGTTCCTCACTCGTTAATTTTATTTTAGCTTTTAATTAATTATTTACTTTTAATTACATTTGTTAATCCTATTTCTCATATTAGTTATTGTTATTGGAATTTTGGAACCTATGTATATTATGGTATATTATGTTGAGTATGTACTATTATGTAAATTAATATACTGAAGATAGGTGATGGGATCACAGTTCTTTGAATTTTTATAACCATTACGTCATCCCTGAATGATTGAGCTATGAGATTTTCTTAACATGGTATACATGATTCCTTTTCCCTCAACGTGAAACGATGATTATGTCCTAAAATTATTTCACACACACAGATATATATATATATATATGTTTAGGTGAATAAATATACATATGTGGTGTATTTATAGGTATGTGTGCTTCCTCCCATAGGGTAATGAGATAGATGTATCATATTAGATCCCGAGATGAGTCTTATAGAAAGTATATAGGCAAGAATCCATCCCCTCAATGGAAGATACATTTTGAATAATAATTTTCTTATTTTAATTACTTATTATTCTATAATTATTATTAATTATGTTTTATTCAATATTAGTAACATTTATTCAACCTACTCTAGAATATGAAATATTTTAAATAAAGGGCATGAAAACTATTATTGAGTTACATACTCATTCCCTATATGTTCCCTATTTTGGAGGTGTGCAGACCCTATTATTCTTTATCTAGGTAAAGGGAATGCTCTCAACTATGTGTTATAGTCACACCCATGTATTATAGAGAATGGTTGAATTTTGTTTGGTTTTTTGTATTATAAATTTGTTTATGGACCATGATTTATACTTGATATTTCTCTTTGAGTGGATTCCCACATGTGATCCCTATTATTATTACCTAATACATGTTTTCTTGCACCACTTTTTATATATAGTTCATACCCTGTTCTAAACACATTTTTTAGAACATTAATGATTTTGGATTGTTATGATATGATTATGCATATACATGTCATGTTATACCTAGATTTATACTTCCATACTCTTTTGTTATTTACCATTAAATATTTGTTACCCCCATATTATTGGAAATATAATGAATAATTTATGTTTTTTACATGTTAAATTTGCTTCAACCTTCAAAAAGGAAAACTAACTCCCACATATGTATCATTTAACCCTTGGGGTTGATGACACCATCGAGAAACTAGGACCCGATACTGAGTTTTTGTGATGATGTGGCTTGTGTATTGATTTAGTATTCTATTTAGGGATGTTATAAATTGGAATTAGAGCTCAATTAGGGATAAGACATGGGACAAGGGAGTAGATTAGGGATTTTAATTATCAATACTCATTATATAACCAATAAATATACATGAAAAAAATTGAGTTATCGTATAGGTTTTATTAATAGGGTTAGTACATGATATCATTTTTTCCCATTGAGCCTATCCCATGTCCTTTGGTTCCATGGATTATTCTAGGAATTGATATGTATACACAGGTAGGGTATCTAGACATATTTCTGTTTTTTATCATTTTAATGATTTTTTTCCTAACTAGTTTATGACTCATATCCAATAAAACATTAAAAATAAATAAATTTTGTTTTTATATATTTTTATCCTTAATAATAAAGTTTATATAGGTCAAAAAAATATCTCTTTCAGTCGATAAATTCCATATATATACTGATGAAAGGTAGATTATTTTATGTTATATGATAAGCATTCAATTTTTTATCTTTAAAAAATTTCTTCTAATTTAGAACCTATTTCCTTTTTAGAGAGTTTTTTTAATAGAGTTTTCTTTGGGAAATTAAATGAAGAGTAAGAGAGTAACTATGTTTTAACAGAAATATATATTTCTATAAAAGTATAGTGATTGTATATTTTTTTAATATATTATTAATTTCAATCTGTATAATATTATATATGATTTCATATTGAAAAAAAACCATTATTGATAAATAATGGGTAGGGTATCATGGGCAGCTATATGACAATTTTTGTCACCCTATATTCTATTAGGGACTTCTATAAACCCTCAATATAGCTTGTGTATGTGATATAGTAATGGAATTATCATCGTCTTACATTATGGGATATTTCTAGTTCCATATTTCACAATATTTTTTAGGTTGATGTATCGACTTATGAGTTTGATAGTTGATTAATTTCTAATAAATTTTTTTATAAAGATCAAAACATTGGAGAGATAATGATTTGAGTGAGTGAACACTATTTTAGTCGGGTATCTCATCAGTGTTTTGACATGATGCTTGAGGTTTAGAAAAACTAGGACCTCAACTGGGTGAAATTTCAAGATATTTTCTTTATTTAATTTTCCACAGACACTATGGGGATGGATATGGATAAGGATTTCATAAACATTCTATAGAATTTTATTTTAGTTATGGATATAAAAAACCATCTTTAAAAAATGTTATGGTCTTTATTATACCCATTTTCTTGTATGTGGTAAAAAATGGCATCCTCGATGATATAATATTCAAAAGAGGATTCATAGAAAATATTCCAGAACTATATCAAATCTCTTATGATAGTTCTTATAGAGATTTGGATAGATAATGGAAGGAGGAAAACACATGAGGATATCACCCAGTAAGATAGATTGGTGCTTCACCTTTATCAGTTAGTTCAATATGTCATTCTATTCAATTCCCATAATAAATAAAATAATTCCACATTAATCATAATTATAAGTTTGAGGTAATGAAGTGGAAATATTTTTGTTAATATGACTATATTCATAGGTTTTAGTGGTTGGGAACATCAAAGAGTGTAGGGAATATACCTCTGTAGACTCATATCATACGAAGAATCATTTTTATAGACTACTATGTGAAATTGGACTCCATTGTGGACATACAGTCATGGTAGCAGATATTGTAGTCTTGGAAGATCATTAATACCACAACATTTCAGGCAGAAATTTGTAACTCAAGGTCAATATGAGTATGTTTGTTGTATATATTCCATTTATAAACCAATAATATATGATGGAGTATACCATCTATAGTTTGAGGAACTATCCTGATATCCTATACATTATTATATGCTTTACTAGATATGAGAGATTCTTAATATTTTATTTTTTTTAATTTATATCAAATTATGAGTATAAAGTGGATGATTTACCCACATGTTTGAGCCTTGATACTTTTTTTTGGGAAGAATATAAAATACAATTATAAGTATATGTCTTATTATATTATAGTTATATATATCACTTACCTACATGATTTGATAATTATCAATATTATTTCCTTTGATTTAATTCTATGAGTGATCTTTTTAATAATGTTTCATTAATAAATTAACTACTATAATAATAATGTTCATTTTTCAATTTTATATGGTATTCAATACACACTCTGATAAGAGTGGAAGTATTAGGCCGGTTGAGAAGGTCTAAATCATAAAAAATACAGATTAAATTACTCTAGATATGGATTTCCATATCCATGGAGTATTGGATTATATGGTATGGAAAATATTACATCCTTTTGTGGATTTATAACATAATGTGTTCCTTGGTGAGATTTCAAGGCTTCCTCCAAATTAAGAAGTTGAATTCACCATTGATTATCTACAAAGAACTATTACAATATTTATTCACCCATAGAATGGGGATCAAATTTAATTTTTTGTAGTTTGTGGATTTTTTAAGAGTGATTTAATCAAATGGATTCATTAATTTTATGACTTTCACTTGGGGTGATTATGTTATATTATCTAGGAAGGCTAATGGATATCTGTACATATATATAGAATAAAAAAATGAATCCAGTAATGATAAAATACAATTACCATTTGAAAATGATTAATGTTATATTACACTATATAAAAGGGGATATGTGATTTTATATGTTTAAAATTTTATTATGTTACCATAATATTTGGATCATAATTAGTGATATTTTGGAGATGTCTTTCAAAAGCCGGTATGTTCATTTTTAAAACCTATTAATTCCTTTTAATCTAATGAATAATCATTATATTTTAAATAATTTAATGAATATTCTTTTCTTGATCCACTTCCAGAAACCATCATGGTTGTATTAATGGATTGTATCTTTATTTACTCTTATGTCTCATGAGAACTATAGTGAACATATTTATATAATTTCAGATACCTTGTGGGAATGTAAAATATATTCCATGTTATCATAATAATTATTATTTATTTAAATAAGTCATGTTTTGGGGAATGAAATTTGTAATGTTTATGTCTTAGTATATCCTTATAATATAGAGTTTTTAATGTCCTGGAAGGGCCCAAAAAATATCTTCAAGGATCAATATTTTCCTGGCCATGTGATATATTACCCAACCCCATTAGAATTTTGTAAAATATTATTGCTCTTATTATTTATTGGATAAATAATGGGATAAATTTTTTCTTTTTAAACCATTATAAATTATATTTTCATGAGTTGATGGACTGGTTAACCATAACATTATTTTTCAAGATACCTCATCTAGATAAAGGTTTTGAAGTGTATTTTTAATCTTATTAAGTTTTCCTTAGATTAATTTTTATTAAGTATCATTGGGTGGTTGTGTATGGTTTTAGACAAGTTCTTATTCATGAGAGGAACTACCCTAACCATGATTTTTAATTTAATACAATTGTTCATGACTTTTAGGGATACTCAAATTATCTGTATAATATAAATTTTAGGGTGGTTATAGAATACATGATAATGATATAAATCATTTATCATTGATACTTGAATCACACACTATGTCACTAGAAAGGATACCTCTAGTGTTTCAAATTTGACAATAAATACACCTTAGGTAAGGAGAAATAGTGTAAAATGATCATAAATAAAATTTTTACCCCAAAAACGTTATGGAAACAAACAATTAATGGTGATTGAAATGTTTCATTGATTAACTAAACCTCTATGTGATTTATGAATAAGTAGAATAAACTAATGCCATAATGATTTTATATGTTCACATGTATTATGATTCATGTAATCATAGAAATATAATTTATATTGTATCCTTATTTGACATAAAGACAATGTTGTTGGAATATTTGTTGACTTTTTGAGCATTCTTTATCCTTATTGTATACCTGAGGATGATGTACCATTCTAATTGGTATCAAAGAATGAAAAATTAAAAAATAATGTTCTTCTCTATGGGATATTCCCCCTTGAATTATAAATATGTATCATGATATTATAACATTAGCATTGTTGGCCTATCATGATAAAGGAGATTATAGGGTTCTTTTATAGATTCATTACTTATCAGAAGGATCTTATAAGATTCATCATTTACCAATGTGTATATGAGGATAAATCACTATGTAATTCAAGGAATATCATATATCAACTTGAGATTTTATGAAATATTTAATTTTAAATAAATTTAACTTCTTTGATAACATTACTTACACACAATACTGAGTTTAAACAAACTAGAATATAAAATTAAAATTTTATTATGTAATTTTTGTTCATTATGAATAGAAACCATCATAAATATTTGTCACCTCATTAAAAGAGGTAAAACATAGTTAACACTATATGTTAAATCATTAAAATCTCTATAAATCATGGCTTTATACTACAATATGAGCTTTCTTCAAATAAAAAACATGATTAAGGATTTATATAATTTATTTTATAATATATTTTTAAATTAGGGAACCAATCTTGAATTTTGTGACCATAATATATATTTTGTTCAAATTAAAAAAAATTAGGTTCATTAAATTAATGGTGTTATTGGAATATTACATTCATTTTTGGATTTCCCCAAATATATAGAAACTTTAAATTGTTTATTATTTAAATGAAAAAAATTCATGGAATAAAACCTATAAATTTCTTTAAAAGAAAAATTATTTTCAGTATTAAATTATGTATTTTCTTGAAAACTATTTTTATTGTGTTTTTTGTTGTTATATTAAATGTAATTTCAACCACCAATATAATGTAATGTCTTAAATATTTGAATAGGTCATCCTTCCTAGTAAATTTCAATGTTGGATTTGGTAGCCTAACCAAACCTTTTCATGATCTTCAGAACCTCATTTTAGGAGTTTTTTTAATCCAGGATCATATTTTAGGTTTGATGTTTCCTTCGGTGGATGAATCACGTTTTCGGGTGAAAAAAATAGTATAAGATCATAGGTTTTTATTAAATTAAAAATACATTTTTTATAGCTAAACACTAGTTAAAATCTATTTTTTTTTCTTAGCCGCTAAGCTAGACCATGGGCCAGTTAAGTAGTTTTTTGGAACAATAGAGGTAGGAGGGAATTGTTCTATATTTTAGAAAATTACACAATGTTTAATTGAAATACACAATGTGTATTCAATACATGATGTGTAATGGCTTGGTTAGGATAGTTCACATTGAATAATGGTTTTTCAGATGGATTAAGAGACATATATTTACATGACATGTGAAAATTTTAGATGACATCTAAATTTATGAGGATAGTTTTAAAAATAAGAGGACTGTTACTATATTTTTTTTGATAGAATCCTCACAAACCATTCTCTCTCACAGAAGTTCACCCAGGGAATCCAATATAAAGAATTTGGTTCTATTTTGTTATCCAGACACTATTTCATCTGATATCAGTCTGATTAGATCCTCATTAGTATTATCTTCAATCATATTATGTTGTTCTTTATTTTCATTTGTATTAGCTATGGTATTTTACCGCAATTTAATATTCCCAATTTCTATATTTTTCACCCTATCATCATTTTCTCTCTCGATATAGACCAAATCAGAGCTCGATTCTGGATGATTTATCTACTACAGATCTACTATAGGTTCTATATATATATTTCCTTTTGAGTTTACTGTTTTATAAGCATAATTTCTGTAGTGATGTGAATGAGAATTTCTGAAAAAACCACTCTAATTAATTTAATAACTAACTTTAGAAAATTGTTGAATATTAAGGATTACCACTAAAATATTTGAGTTTTTTGGATGTTGTTTCTCCAACCTAGGCTAGAAATGGGGTGTGCCTTTTATTTTTTTTCATAGTTTTGTACCACCTATTTGGATGTGTGTGTTGTCTTAGTTATAGGGAGGTATTTTTAATTTAAATGAATGACTTAGAGAAGTTTTTCTTCCATTGACATGTGATAAAATAGAGAACATTCATTTAATTTCAAAAAATGATTTTAGATAAATTATGTAAATAAGAGGGTAAACACATGGATAAAAATTAATTATGAATTGATAAAATAAATGATATAATGAATGGTTAATGGTAGTAGATGACTTGGTTTGTATACATTATATCCTGATTCCTTTAGGCACCATGGTTGTTTCTCTAAGGGGTCTTGATTACGGTATTTGGTTCCTTAGGAATGTTTTCTACTGGGGTCTTGATTCCGTAGGATTCCATTAGACTTACTACCATTTGTATTCGGTTTTCTTGGGCTCACATTGAACATGGTCTATTGAAATTATCCTTGGACCCCACACAAGTATTAATTGAGTTTCTATCAAGATGATCCAGGGAAAAGATGTGCATTCCTTGGTTTTCAATAAATTGTATCTCACCCTTCTTGGTCTCACACTTTTTATTACATGGCCTGACCATTGTGGATGAATTTATTATATGATGAAGATGTGATGGATATTGTTTAATTGATTATATAGTGAAGTCATGGTAGCTGTTTACATATGTTTATATATCATGGACGAGGTGTATATTTTGTCATTCTTCACAGGTCACCCCGGGGAGGGTATTTGACTCTATTGAGTAGACTAGACTATATTTCACTGAATAATTCCTTTTAATGCTACACATATTTTGGTATCCTAACTATTGTTTGTAGGGATCATTATTTGGTTAGACCATATTATATATTCCATAAGAAATTTACATTATATAATTTTTACCGGCGTAATATTGAACACTGATTTAGTTTATATCACAAAACCTAGTTTTTTATAGACATTGTTTGTGGTTAAATAATGAGTGTTGTATCACACCCTATTTGGGACATGGCTGATCACCCATATAGAATTTTTGGCTGTTGGTAGAGAATAGGGAAAACACCCAAAATACAATGCTTGATTTTCTAAATTCTTACGAGTAAGGGAGCACAAGACTGAGTTGAGGATCATGACGTCTGCTAGGATAGTTCTTTTTGTCCTTGTTGATATTTTGAAACATGTATGGTTTTGTATTCTAGAATACATAATTTCCTTAGTTGTAGAGAAATGATATAAAACATCATTTCATATATGAGATTACATTTAAAATTATTTATATATTTTTATCTAGGATATTTATCTTTTGTATGGTTGATTTGAGGCTTCAAATATTGACTAATATGTTTACTAACACTATTATACAAACTAAAATGATGGAATTGTCTCCCCACAGAAACACCCTAGGCCCTCGCTACTATTCGGTAGCCTCTCTTATATGGGGTTTCATGCTTGAGGCCATGTAACCCGTTGACTTAGTGCACCATTTTTCGGCATCTAGGTTGGGGGGTTTCAAAGTTGTAATAGAGAATTATTTTCTGGGTTTTTACTATTTTGAGAGAATATATAAGGATTAAGAATTTATTAGAATTTGGTAATGAGTTTTTCCTTGGATTAGCTAATCAACATATAAGAAAAATATATATTTCCCAAAATGGAAAATATTTATCCATATTTTTCTTGTTATAGTTTAATTGATTCCTCTATTTGGTGATGAATTTGTGGTTTGATCATCATTCTAATTTTTATTTTATTTTGTTTCCTGATAAAATATTGGTATGCATCTCACACATCATTTTAAGAACTATAAATGATTCATATGCGATGCATTAAAAAAATACCTATAGGATTAATTTCTTGACTACATAACCTTATGATATCTGCCCTGTGTGATATACCTAATATTGGATAAATGATTTGTATAGATGATTTATAAATATGGTTGGTCCTCTATTACCAAAATAGTGTTTTCATGATTAGGTTATAATAGAAACCCTATGTAGTCAACTATGGCATTTTGATTCATGGACCATTGGCTGTATGGACTGGAATGTGTTATGACGTAGATTAAGTGGATGCTATTGTTCGATTCATGATGTTTATGGCCTCTTATGGATCAGAAGTGGTGAAAAGTGATGTTCAAATATTTATAAATAATTATGATACCAATTTTAATTAAATATAAAATTAAAAATACTAAAATAGAAAAGTTGACCTTGACATGTCCTTTCAGTTGGAATTATGTAGTGCCTCTAGTGATGTTACAACTATATTTTTTTCCCAGTCTTGGATTTAGGATAAATTAGAGGGGTGAAGCCGATTTATATGAGTATTTTTAACTAAACTATTATTTTTTCTATGAAATTACAGTTATGGAACTTTTTGGAGGTGTGTGCTTGATATTGTAGATACATGACACCATGACGAATTCTAATAATATACTAGGAGGGTGGGGATTACTATCATCTAGAGGTAGTGGGACATGGGATACCAATGGATCCTCCTATAGTTCCATCTATGAAAAAAGTTTTTTTTATAATTTAAAAGTGTTGAGGAATAGTTCCATGATTGGGTTTTTTCATATTTGTTGACTTTTTTGGGAGCATCGTGGTTTTCCCTGTCTATGGAAGAGCTGGTGTATATTCTCCATCCTGAACATCCTTGCATGTTTTCAGGTGATGGAAGTCCATAACGCATCGAACAGTGTCTTGAGACAATGTTTTCGATCTTCTATCATCTAGAGACACCTCCTAATAAGATATTCAAGCTTGTGACATATATTATTTGTGGAGTTGAAAAGTGCTGGTGGGATATTTTGAAGGAGGATGATAGGCTGTGAGATATGGTTCGGGGTGATTTTCAAAATAGGTTCTATGTATAATTTTTTCTTGATACCCTGAGGTAAGTGAAGTACAATAAGTTTTTTTTGGGGCATGGTATGAAGAAGTTTATGGAATTTTTGGCATTCTTAACAAAGATACAATGTTTTGTGATGATATATATTACTGATGAGTAATCGAGGGAGAGAAACTATGATGAATCTCATTGATAGATAATTCTATCTCATGTCAATGTGTTTAGGTTGAAGAGTATTATTAAGACTATGAATTAGGTTCTTATTACATAGCAGAACCTGTGGGGGCGGAGTAGGGAAATTTATTCTCTCGACCTTGTGGTTACTCATCCAATGGAAGGAAGATACATTTTTGGGATTCCCCTCAGGTGAGTACCAACTATTTAGTAAGTTATGGTCACTAATTTTTATATCATCAGTGTATTAGGAAAGGATATATGACTAATTAGGGTTATCAAGATCCAATTGAGTGCCGATCTTACGACATGATGTCCCATGTATAGTGTTTTTTGGACCTTCCCTCTAGTGGTTAGTGGAAGTTGGTCAGCATTGACTCTAGGTTCATGAGTTGGTTTCAGAACTCCACATATGGTAAGGAGTTGGGGAAGTACTAGTTTTTCAATATGACGTGGTAGTTGTGGACAAGGTATAAAAGAACTAGTGGTACCTAGACAACATAGTGGTATTTCGCCGGGTTATGTGGTTATTTTATGGGGTTGGGGTTAGGTTTATATTTATTATGTACATGCATCCCTGAGGAGTATAAAACCAAACTTTCTATGGTGAGAGGTATGATATTAGTATCCTCAATTATAGTGTATTCTCTTTTTTTATATAGGTGATTCTGAATGTTTTATTTATGTACCTATGGTGGAAAGCCGTTTTCTTATTGGTCAGTTTTATAAGGGAGTTATGACACTCAGTACTCCATTGGGGATCAGATCAATGAGTGTATGATAATGTTTGAAGTTACCCCTTTATATTTATGTGTGTCACTTAATATGGGTTATTCTTCTCCTTGATATGATATGATTTGATGTCATTATTGGGATGGACTAGCTAGTTTCGTATTATTCTTATATTGATTGATATCGCCAAAGGGTGATCTTCACATAACCAAGGGGTAGAATTTTTATTCACATGGGTGAATGGTATGTCCATTAGATATGGGATGGAAAAGATCATCAGGGGATGTGGAAAATGAAAACCCTAATTTCTCATTTGTATCTTGATGATTAGGGAACATGCCTGATATATTTCCCTCCATTTTTTTATCATTTCATAGATGTTTTTCTGGATGGCTTTTTCGGTTTACCTTTGGAGATATAGGTGGTTTTCTCTCTTGAGAATGTGATATGTGATACATAAATATCCATTCCTCTTTGTAGGATGGATATGATGGAGTTACAAGATCTCAATTGGAGACTATAGTATTTGGAGGGAAAAAGGGTTTTATTCAACCCAATATATATTTGAGGAGTTCACATGTTATTTTTATGAAAAATATGGATGGTAAACTTAGGATTTTCATGGATTATCAAAAATTGAACCAGTTGAAGGCTAAGAATCCATATTCTTTTCCAGAAATAGATGCACTATTTTATCAGCTCTGAGGATCTCTGGTCTTCTCAAAAATTAATTGGAGATTTTTTTATCATCATGGGGATATTTTAACAATAGAGATACCACATACAACTTTCCATAGTAGGTATTGTCTATTTGATTATCTATTTATATCGTTCACTATCATGGACACACCAAAAGTTTTTATGATATTGATGAAATGAGTTTTCCATCATTAATTGGATTCATTTGTAGTAGTTTTTGTGGACAATATCTTGTTGTATTATCATAGTCGACACAACCATGACAAACATATTGAGATAATTTAGGATACAATGAGTGATCATTATTTGTATAATAATCTAAAATAGTGAAACTTATTGATGTATAAGTTTCATTTCAGGGGTCATAATATTTCAGAGATTAGAGTATCAGTTGTCCCAAATAAGGTTAGATATGTAGTTTAATGAGAGAATCTTAAGAACTTCTCTGATATAAGGAGTTTATTTGGGATAACTATTTATTATAGGCCTATCATGTAGGTCTTCTCACAATTTTCATATCCACTTAAGGTCATGAATAAGAAGGGAAATATGTTTTTATTATTATAAACAAACAATATAACCTTTCAAGAGATGAAAGAGACACATAATTAAATATCGGTCCAGATTCTACTGGAGAAGACCAGAAGATACATTGGGAAATGTGATTCATTAGGTATCATGATAAGAGAAGTTCTAATGATTTTAGATAGAGTTGTTGCATAAAAATATAGAATTTTGAGGCCTCATGAGACAAATAACCTAACACACAATCTATACCTATCTACAGTTGTTCGTTCTTTACATTGTTGGATACACTATTTACTTAGAGAGTGTTTTTGGTGTACACAGACCAAAAAATAATCATGTATATATTTATATAGAATGATATGAATTTTACTATGTGAAGATGTGTTGTGTAACTATAGTCTTTTTTTACTTTAATATTTCCTATATACATGGAAAGGGTAATGAAGTTTCCGATGCACTTAGACTGGGGACTCAGATACTGTTTGTTTAGGACGTGAGTAGGGAGTGGTATCTTATCGATTTTTTTCTAGAGATTTAACTGGTGGTTTATGATAGTTTTTTCTAGAGTTTTATTTGATATTTATCTATGAACTATACCCTTATGGATAAAGTGAGGATGTGGAATCTATTATATTTTTAGGGCCTAGTCCTGCTAGAGAGTGTGGAAGGTGAGCTACCTTCTCTTGGTTGGATAGTTGGAGGGGATGAAATTCTACATATTCATGGGAATTTTTGGGTCACAACAAACACATTTCAGGAGTTGATGTGAGAGTATCGTGCCACATTTTGGGAAGTGTATCCCAACTTTACCAAGAGGTATTTGGATTTAGGTCACTATAATTGGGGGTCATGGACGCAATGTGAGGTATGTGGTTTCATTATAAAGTGTTCCAACTATCAGCAAGTGAAAGAGGAACATCAGTGAGCAGATTAAATTTTACAATAGTTAACAATTCAATAGTGGATGTGGGAAGATGTCATGATAGATTTATTGACTAGTTTTTTGAGGATGCATAAAAATAGTAATGCTATCTAGTATGTTACTGATAGGCTCATGATGGTTTCCCTTAATAATGTGTTATAGAAGTATATCAACTTACCTATAAATCACTTTTTTGGCTTCTTCTAACTATTCAACATATCATTTCCAATCCTTAATGAAAAATATTCACTGAAAACACTTATATATTTCATGATTCATATAACATAATATTTTAATTCCGAAATATATACACCTAAATCATCAAAATGTATTCTTAAATCATTAATTAGGATCAATCATCTTCATATTTACTAATATATGAATAATTTCTTAAGGTTTCACAACCTCAATATTCTTAGTTTTCATGTAAACAATACTATAAGAATATCAAATACCATTTACTTGCTAGTTACAATATCTTTATTCTCATCTGTATATCCAATAGTTGTACCGTCATCATGATTTCCTTTATGATATTCCATTAGGATATTAATCTTTATAATTCCCATACATTCCACATCTGAAATATTCAATGGTTAACTATGTTGTATGTAGTTCAGGCTTTTGATGAAGACCCATAAGAAAAGGATGAGAAATACATATCAGAGATTATAAACACATAAGTATGGAAAATTAATTCTAATATTTCAATCTATGATATATTTACTTTAACCCTAGGTTAGTCAGGATTATTAAAAAAACAATTGGATTGTAAAATATACTTAGACTTAACCTTAGGAAATCCCTAGAAATTTCCTTATAAATATATCTAGGGTTCTCATAAATGTTTTCTTATCCTAGTTTCCAAGGGTTGTTAAAACCTTCACTCGGATACAAACTATAATGACCCAAACATGATGTACCTGAAAGTTACATTTATTTTTTGGAAAAATTAATACATTAAAAAAATAGATGCACAAAGATGATATTATGTTTGTGTATTTGGAAACAAAAAACACATTCTTCTAACTTAGTGATGTATCTTTAACTTATCCCATAATGATATTCCCCTTAAGTTTCCCTACCTAAAACTATTCTTTATATCCTGGGGAAAAGAAAAAATAAAAAGGGTTAGATAAAAAGCTCAATAATGGTAAAAATTATGAATATCATGAAAAATGTAAAAAAATTAACATAAATTTTGAATATCAATATCTCATGTAATTTAATAAATCTTAGAAGTTCATAAGGAAAAAATCATAAACGAAAAAACAATGATAAAATAGAATTGACATAAAACATATAATTTTGGAAAACATATAATCATAGAAAATAATTTCCATACTATCCAAGGATCATTACAAATATAGTCATTGTGGAAAAATTTTATTACTTAATCATGTTTACTTTTCATTTCAACCCTGGATTACTAAACTAGATTTACTTACCATTCTAGCCCTGTATTACTGAACAAGATTTAATGGCTGTTCCAGCCATTTATTACTAAACTGGATTTAATTTCCATTCCAATAATGTATTTATCATGATATATAAATCTTAACCAATTCTTTTAAGGTAGATATAGGTCCCAACTATGTCATAATGAAAACCATTCATATGTGTGTCACAAAAAAATCAATCATTCGTCGTAACATAACCGAAAAAATAAAATGGGTTTCTTAAATATTATTCCATCATAACATAATCCATTTAAATCAAATGGATTTAATAAATTTCATTCCATCATAAAAATAAATAACCATAAGAATAATATGGATTGTAATCCTGAAAAGTATCTTTAATTTTGGATTGAAAATAATTTTGATTAAAACCATGATATTAATTTATGAGGAAAATATCCTTTATTCATTAAACATGTTTTCTTTTTTAAAACACCATGAAATTTTAAAATAAAATTATATCATTTAAAATAACCATGAAACAATATAAGGTAATATTCATTGAAATACGGATTTAAAGATCATAAAAAATCCATTTATGTAGTAATAGTTTAAAAAACATTATTATCATACTTTTGTAGGAAAAGTAAAAAAGTACCTCATACATAAAAAGTAAAAATATTCCTTTCAATCAAATAAGTAAAATTTAATTTTAAAAACTATAGGAGGATATATATAATAATTTTTAATACTTATTTAGGAAACATTGATGTGGATGATAAATATACCCTAATAAATAGTTACGAATAGATAATATCAGATAACAATGAGATTGAAAAATTATCTCTTACCTTAGGTCTGATATCATTCAAATGTATCTAAACCTCTTTCATAATTATTTAAATAATATTATTGAATTATTATAGAATTATATTTCTTTATGATATCATATATGATAATGTTATCATCTGTTTGTTTGTAACATTTCATTATCACTCATTATTCGAGTATTAACGACTATATGTTCTTATGCTTGTTTTGTCAGATAAGTTCATCTTCCACTTTTAGGTTATAGTTATATAATTTAAATAATTATATTATTATAATATATATTTTATTTATTCATTACATTCATGTATATAGTTTTGGTTTAATTAATTTCATGTAGAATGAATCGCATCGCATCGTGGACATGGTAGGTCTTACGTACACATGAGCGATGATATCATTCCTGTAATTGTAGTATGGTATTGAAGTGGATGATTTCTAATATCTCAGAATTAGTATCATGTTATAATAATCATATATAGTTATTATTTCCCCCATTATACCCATCTAATTAAGGTGGTGTTGAAAAATAGATTACACCACAGCATGTAGGTGGTAAGTCGTACGTACGCACATGTAATGATTTCATTTTTTACAGGATTGATAAAAGGTGGAATATGGTTGTTTCATAATTATAATAACATATAATTATATGAGTGATACTTATGTTATTAATTTATTATTAAAAAACTAATAAAGATAAAGTATAATAAGAAATAAGTTTGAATGAATCTGTAGAATAGATTAACTCATCCTTGACGTGCTTTCTCTAAATCTCCTCTTAGATAACTAGAGTCGGTATTTAAAGATGACCATAACATCTATAATGTAAATAGATAATTTTAGAGGAAAATATCCAGGGGATGTTCAAGATTGAAGGCGAAAATTAATGTGATGATGTGAGGGAGGATGTTCCCTTTTATAATTGAGGTGAGGGGCACTTTTGGAAACCTCAAAAATATAAATTTATAAAAAAATAAAAACACACTAAAAAACATAAAAAATTAGCCAATTTAGAATATGAGATTATACAGGGTTGTAATATCATAAAAAATTAATTTTTAGCCACATTTTATGTTAATTTAAGCATTATCATTTTAATTAACACTTAGTTATTCTATTTAAATATAATTAAGATAAAAAATATTTCAATTTTAAAAGGGTGAAATATTTATTTATCTGATGTCAATTAGACCATAAATAATAACCGTAGAGAAGTTTAGACCATATAATAATTAATCTACATTTTAAAAAAAAATGTTTTATTATTTTAAAATAATTTAATAAAACATTGTTTACAAAATACAACTATAGTGTCAATTTTGCCACTATTTTTTTTAAAAGGATGATGCCTAGGCCCAAAATGACCAAAGAAAAATTGTTATTAAAAACAGAGTTTAAATGAGTCTAAAATAAGGGATCATTTTTCAATCTTTTTCATGTAAGAGCATATGATCAGTAGGGAGGTCTTCGAACCAGGTATTTTCATGATTTAATCCCTTGTTGGAGAGGCCATCTGTAACTGTGTTTGCTTATCGATAAAAATGTGTGATGATATAGTTGAGCTTATTAAGATAATGGGTGAAATCCATCAAAAGAGTAGTAAATGTCCATGAAATACGAGTTATTCCATTCCAAATCTCTTGCATGATATTCAGAAAGTAACATTCGACCCAGAGATTGTTTCATCCAAGGTTCTGGGTGAATGGAATAACATGTATTAAAATCATCATCTCAGCTTCAAGAGAGGTTTCAATGCCACAGGTAACCCTGAGGCATCCAAGGATCTCAATGAGGTGATTAATTAAGATAACACCACATCCCATGAGACTTAGATTTCTTTTAGAGGCACCATTATTATTAATTTTGATCCATCCAAGAATAGGATCTCTCTATAAAACTTCAAGAGTGTGATGAGGTTGTCAAAAATTTCCTTTAACACATAGACATCACAGTTTTCCAAAGTCATGTACAATTTAGTTACAATGACCCTTTTGTATCGAATAATCTTCATGTATGGTAATAAGGATTTTCATTCGACCATCATTTTTATTGGGTGAGTAATTATTATAAATAATATCATTCTCATCATACCAGATCACTTGATGGATCACAACAACCATAGTTAGGAAACATTTCTTGATTTATAGAGATCCTTCCATTTCTTCATATTTATTAATTTGAGTTATGACGGAGTCAAGAATCAACCATCTGTAACAAAAAATTTCATGAATATAGTTCCAAATATACAAATCAGTAGAATAATAAAGAAAGATATGGTTAACATCTTCTTTGTGTTGATTCTAGATTTTGCACTTAGAGCATAGCTGTATTCCAAAAGATTGAATGCATGTCTCTGTTTGGACTATGTTATGAGAAAGATTCCAAATGAGATTGAATATTGAAGGTTTTATCCAAGGCTTTTTGAAATGTTTTATCCAACTGAAATCACTCTCAGAGTTACAAAAATAATGATTGTAGAAATTTTTATAATTAAGTATACCATTGTGAGAAGGTTCCAAAATTAAAAAAATCTTTAGCGTTAGAGAAAAAGTAGCTATCAATGGAATTCCAAATAGTATTAGGTAGGTGATCATGTTGAGAGTTAATATTTTCCATAACAGATAAGTTGGTATCAATTCATGGATTTTAAAAAATATCGAAATAAGATTTTATGACTGAAACAATTATTTTATAATATCATTATTGGGTCTAGGTCTTCTAGAAAAATCATTGGAAATATTAATTTTCTCAAAATATATTTTTGTTAAAATTTTTAATAACATTAATTTGATATTTCCATTAAACAATAATTACTACATCAGTTTTGTGTAATTATTTAATATACTTATTTTGGGTAAAATTTTAAAATAAAATACTATGATGATGATAAATATAATATATTTAATTTGAACACCGGTAGTAGAATTTAGATTTTATAATATTCAACATTAAAATTGTTGTACTTATTAAATTATGAATGTGAAAACTTTAACATCTCATTAAATAAAATAATATAAGTGTCACAATCTCTTTCATATGGATCCAAAAAGTCAATAACTCGACTCTTGGATAATTATGGTCGATATATACCTGACAAATAAGAATTGGGCATGTTTTTAAGTCTTTTTATGGTCATTATCATTTTAATAACAATGTTTTTGTTGGTATCACATCAAATAATTAATTTTTACACCATAAAAGTATAATTCATTATGGTAATTATATATTTCTTAAAAATTATAAATAAATAACAATGATAAATAAAAAATGTTAGCATTCAAATGAGTATTTATAGTTTAATATATCTTCTCCATAACATTATTTTGAAAATTATATATTATTTAAAACATGAATGTGACTTCAAATTTTTTTTAATTAAATAAAAGATTATAAATACACTAATATCTCCCAAATAGCCCCAAAAAGTCAAAAAAAATTATTTTAGAGATATATGTTTTTTAAATTAAAAACTACCACTTAGATTAATTGATACCACACATTTTCCCATATGTGTACACATAATAGATATTCATGACAAAGAAAATGAAATTTGTGCCTTTCTTTGATATAAGTATTATTAAAGTCATTTTCATGGACAAGTGTCCAATAAATGTCATAAGATCAAACCTTAAGTATTAATGGTCTAATTAAATCCATTAAATAAAACAATTTCATTTGTTTTGGTAATTTTATAGTCATTATAATTTTATTTTAAACCTAAATTAACTAATTTAACCTTTACTATAGTAACCAAATTTACCATGGTTACTATTCATATTGGAAAAAAATTAAAGGGATCTACTTAACAAATATTGGCCTTATGAATCCAAATTTGGAATCCATTTTTCAAAATTCAAAGAACAAAAAATTTATGAATAAAATTTAAAAAAAAATCTTATAAAATGTGACAAAAAATAGTTTTTTTTGGAAAAATACCCCTTCTTAAATGGAAGTTGGTCTTATAATAAATTCATGGGAACAATTATTTTCCAAATACATAATTGGATAAAAGAGAACTAATTAAAATTTAAAAACAAACCAAAACATAATTTTACAATGTAATGACTTTAATATAAAATAATGATTTCAATAAAAACCATTATTTTAACTATTCATTAAAAAATGAAACTGATCGGAAAAATATCAAAAATTCAACCAAATAACTTTTTATATTACACATTAAAATAAAAAGTTTATTTTGTAAAATTTACTATAAAAAAGTGTCCCGAACTATATTAAAAATTTGTGCTCTATCAAAAGGTGACATAACTATATTGTTTTTGAAAAATACTTCTTTTTTCTAAAAAAAATTATTTATGTTCATATATCTTGTCTTCAAAATTTATAGGAATAATTTTAAACATTATATAGAATATATTACATAACTTTTTCATTAATAAATCCATAGAGATCGATTTTTTAGACTCACTTATTTTCATTTAAATAGTTTTTTAGACGAAATTTAATACTATTCATAACATTCATTTTAATTACTAGGTTATAATATTTAGTTTTTCAATTATAATTGTTCTTGTATGAAATGAATTCTATCAAAAGAATATGCAATTGTGTGTAACTCAAACCAAGCATAAAATTACATATTCCACAAGCTATGTTAGTGTTGAGATTAGCGCAAGATAATCTTGGTGTAGTGTACAACATAAGAAATCAATGAAATTAAAAATAATATATATCATAAAATATCATGGGTGTTGCAAGCCCTGGTTCCTATAATCATGTGGGGGGTGTGGGGGAAGAGTGGGATTCCCCTACTATGTTCAATGGGTTTAGGTTTCTTTATCCCATTAACCCACATGATAGATGGTTCCACCTATAGATTATTGGTGGAACATTATACTTTATTGCTTGCTGGTGAGTTCATAGAGAAAACTAGGAAACTAACTACCCAGTAGTTATAATTTGGCTAGCCTGAAGCTAGTTAGTGGATATAATCTATAGCCACCTTAAAACCCAGCCACCGGAGGCTTCCTTCTTTGATCCCTAAAACCATCACATCTTTAATTAGACCCCATTTCGTATCTAACATAAACATTTTAGGGAACTAAAACTCATATAATTATAATATAAATCTCAATTCAAAAATCAGACCTCCTAATAATTAAAATATCCTATTATCCTTGAATTTAAAAAAATTATACACAAAATGGACATTATAGTTTTTCCCCATTGAAATTTATTGATACAAGGATATATTAGAATAAATTTTTATCATTAACCTTGGGGTTTTTTAATTTACATCACATAATCTATGATATCCTCTATTGTTACATTTTTAACAGATCACCCTAATAAAAATAGAATAATCAACTATATTATCTTTCATACATACCAAAACCCTGTGAAAAACATTTAAAATGATCACTATGTAGTTTTAACTACAAAAAAAATTAATTTAAATATAGTTAACTTTCCAATAAACTATTAAAGCATCAAAATTAGAGGATCCCCAAGTTTAAATTAATATTTTATCCTTTATAGAAAACCCATAGGATTCTTTCCCGCATATCCTCTAGAAAAGAAAAATTTGTAATCTATGTTGCAAAACCTATGTACTACTATCCCCTGGGCTATGTTCCTTTCCTTTTATCGATATCATGATCAATGATTTCTATACACATCCCATGGGGCCACTTGGATGATGTGAGTATAACTACTCCATAGGTATTCACCACCCTAACAATAATTACCCATCAGAAACCAAATTACATTCTTGAAACAATATATGGATAGAGGAAAAATAAAAAAATAACAAAACATGATTAATATACATTAAAAAAAGGCAATCATAGAGAAAATATATAACTCCATATACTATGATGGTCCTCACCTTTACATAAAATCTTTTATCATAACATTGTTTCGATGTTGGGTAAAAGGAAGGACAATATTGTATCGCATAGAAACATATAAAATTATTGGGTATAAATCTATCTTATATGATACAGGAATATGTACACCAATAAGGGAATATGATCATCCCATGGAAGAAGGGAATGGGTATTCAATGATTGGTTTTAAGGAGGTCATCCCATCACTATACACCAAAACAAGGAATAAAAGATATAAAAATATATAAAGAAACCAATTAATCATTCTAATACACTTAAAAATCACCAAAACCTAATTACAAATGATGTAAAAAATCATAGATTTATTTTATGATATAATACTTTTATCAATGGAGGGGAATACTATATGGCATGTTAGAAACCATCTTCTAATAACCAAAATAATTAAAATAATAACTTCATAAATTCAATTGCACTACAGAGATAGATGAAATGTGAAAATCAATCAAGGAATGATTATGATTGATAAAAAACAAAATAAATCTGAATTGGAATTTTTTCATTGAGAAAAATTAAATTATGAATATATTTACCATCAAAATGATCATTTATATTTTAATCCACTTAATCCAATAATGATTCCAACATATCCCTTTCATAATAGGAAATGGAATATTTTTACACCAATAAAAAAGCTATAGTATCACCATTGATGTATAAGGGTAAGGATTATGCCACACAAAAATAATTATTCTATCCTATAATAAGAGATCATATGAGAAAATGGTCCTTATGATTCCAGAAGAACAAAACCAGAAAAAAAAAACCATGGGAAAACATTTAATTGACATAGGATAAGCCTTCATAACAACAAAAAAATAAATTGGATTGATATTATGAATTCCAAGATCCCAAGAAATCATTAATTATATATTATACCTATTTTAATAAATAAGTGAAATTGAAAAGAAATATTATATGGAGATGAGGTTTTAATAAGAATTAGATCAGATTCTATAAAAAACAGATCCATTAAATGAAAAGATAATGAAAAACCATTTGGATGTGATGGAATTCTACCAAAGGTCTTCACATATTAAGGATGAGATTGATTTCCTGAGCATAATGTAATTTAGGTGATATATTTTAGGTTAAATTAAGAAATAATAGCATCTTTGTTAAGAAAAATAATTTTTAGTGGCACTAGGTACATGGAATTAAGCCACCAGGGACCCAATAGTTATAATAGAATAACTATAGTACATGGGGTTCCATTGGGTTCCACGCCATTTTCTCCTATATCTTTCCAAAAATATAATCAAATATCCTTAAAATATATTATTTTACTCAAAAAAATAAATATAATAGAATTTTAAACATAATGAAACTAATATTTTAGCCTCTTTATAAACGTTTTCTGAATTCAATAGATCATATATTTCATGGGGATATACCAATATTTTTATGTTTTTTTCTTTACCTATTATGTTCTTGGCCATAAAAAATTCTATTGTATGACTATTATAGGTATTCGATATAGGGTATGTTGTAAAATTTTTTTGTAGCCTCTACAACACATTCCATTGAATCCTTTTTAGATATATATATTTTTTAAATAAATATGAGATTATTCCAATATAGGAAAACCTTAAAATGTTCATTATCTCATAATCCACATGGATAAATATGGATGTAGATGAAGAAATCATTTGGTAAAGTGAGATAGTGGAGAATATAGTAGACAAATACATTATATAGAGTTTCAAATTCAATTTTATTAAAACATTGTTTGAGGTACCATGTCTTTTTTATGTACAATTTTTTATTTTATTAGATTTGGATATTTTCAGTATTTTGTGGAAACCAAATTGGATTAACTCTGGATCTCAAGTAGAAGAGAATTGTAGTTTCCTTGGTGGTCACAATGCAAGGTGGAGGCCATTTTATCTTATTTGATGTGTTTCAAGGATATGTGTTGTTTATGGGGTGTCATCCTTAATTGTGAGATTTATTTATTTTAGAGATACAATAAACTAATATCATCCATGGAATAGTTTTTTTGTATTCAATATTTTCCATTATTAATTTATTCTAGTGAATAGTTTTCTTCTTTGACAAAGAATATTAGTATATAGTGTTCTTTGGTGAGTATAATTGTGGAATAAATCAAAAATATTGGAGGCTATTTCCTTTAAGATGGGAAATCATAAATCTTGGTAATATAAATTATAATGTTGTGGGGCTTCCAATAGTTTTTAAGGATATCATGGTGTTTTCTCCCAATGAATATGTAACAATGACCCCTAAATGTGATATAGTGTTTGAGATATAATTTTAACTCAATGTATTATCAATTTTGATATCCCCTTACTAGATGAAATCTTTAGAATTTATAGAGTTTTATATTTATGTTTTTGATTTTTCAGAGTAGGGTTTCATCTGACCTATTGAGGAAACTTGTGGTGTTCTAGTTTCATATTAAAAAATTCACGATGATTTCATATGGTTTTACATCGACTACTATTGATTTAACCAAGTGATTATGAATAATAATTCTCCCCACATGATTATTAATAATTTATTTTCTCTATTTATGATTTTCTATTATTTCACAATGACTAATTTGTGGTGTTCTAGAGTTGGTGCCTGATTCTTATTGGGTATATCATGAAGTGATGGTGTTGATAAATCATTAGTTCAGCGGTGATAATGTCAAGCTATATTTGAAGGGTGATCAACATTGAAATCTGTTTTGGGGAAAATGATTTTTTTCAATTGGAAGTGTGAGAGGATTATTTTTATGAAAATCATAGATTAACCTTGGAAATTAATCCATAAATATCCATGATATATAATTGAGTCAGTTTAGGTGGCTATTGATAAAGGTTTTAGTAGCCAAGTTTTTGAATCAGTGTATTGTGTGTCTGCTGGTGAAGGTTAGGAATCATCTACCTACTAATTTTCCCCCACCATTGAATGTTCATATATTAATGTTGGAGGATCTATCATGTTTAATGGATGTATTGATATGGTTGAATCTCCATATGATATAAATTAAATTAATGATTCACCCATGAAACACCTTATTCTATGAATCCAAAATCACATTAATCTATTGTGTGTAACTCAATCCAAGCATAGAATTACGTATTCCACAAGCTAAGTCAGTGGTGAGTTTAGCGCAAGAAAATATTGGTGTAGCGTACAATATAAGACATAAAATAAATTAAAAATAATATATATCATAAAATCTCAGGGGTGTTACAAGCCCTGGTTCCTACAATCATGTGGGTGGTGTGGGGGAAGAGTGGGATTCCCCTACTATGTTCAATGGTGTAATGTTTCTTTATCCCCTTAACCCACATGATAGTTGGTTTCCACCTATAGATAATAGGTCAATCATTATAGTTTATTACTAGCAGGTGAGTTCATAGAGAAAACCAGGAAACTAACTACCCACTAGTAAGAATTTGGATATCCTGCAGCTAGTTGGTGGATATAATCTATAGCCACCTTACAACCCAGCCACCTGAGGATTCCTTTATATATCCTTATAACCATTACATATTTAATTATACCCCATTTCCTATCTAACATAAAAAATTTATGGAACTAAAATTCATGTAATTGTAATTTACATCTCAATTCAAAAATCAAACATCCTAATAATTAAAAGATCATATTATCCTTGAATTTAAAAAAATTATACACACAAGGGACATTATAGTTTTCCCCCACAGAAATTTATTGATACCAGGATATATTAAAATAAAATTTTATCATGAACCTTGGGGTTTTATAATATAAAACAGATAATCTATGATATCTTGTATAGTTACATTTTTAACAGATCACCCTAACAATAATAGAATAAACCACTATACTATTTTTCATACATACCGAAACCCTGTGAAAAACATTTAAAAAGATCACTATATAGTTTTAACTACAAAAAAATTAATGTAAATATAGTTAACTAGCCAATAAACTGTTGAAGCATCAAAATAATAGGATCACCAAGTTTAAATTAATATTTTCTCCCTTATAGAAAACCCCTAGATTTCTTGCCCACATATCCTCTAGAAAAGGAAAATTTGTAATCTATGATGAAAAACCTATGTACTACTATCCCCTGGTCTATTTTCCTTTCCTTTTGTCGAGATCCGGATCAATGATTTCTATACACATCCCATGGGGCCACTTCGATGGTGTGAGTATAAATACTCCACAAGTATTCACCAACCTAACCCTAATTACACATCATAAACCAAATTACATGCTTTAAACAATATATGGATAGAGTAAAAATAAAAAAATAAAAAAACCTGATTAATATACATTAAAAAAGGCAATCATAGTGAAAATATATAACTCCATATACTGTGATGGTCCTCACCTTTACATAAAATCATTGATCATAACATTGTATCGATGTTGGGTATGAGGAAAGACAATATTGTATCCCATAGAAACATATAAAGTTTTAGGGTATAAATCAATGCTATAAGATACAAAAATATATACATCAATAAGGAATATGATCATCCCATGGAACAGGGGAATGAGTATTCAATATTTTATTTTTTGAGGTTATCCCATCACTATACACCAAAAAAATGAATAAAAGCTTTAAAAATATAGATAGAAACCAAATTATCCTTCTAATACACTTAACAATCACCAAAAACTGTTTACAAATCTTGTAAAAAATCATACATTTTTTTTATGATATAATAATTTTATCAATGGAGGGGAATCATATATGGCATGTTAGAAATCATCTTCTAATAACCAAAATAATTAAAAGAATAATTTAAAAAATTCCATTGCACTACAGAGATAGTTGAAATGTTAAAATCAATCATGGAATTATTATGATTGATAAAAAAAATAAATCTGAATTGGAATTTTTTCATTGAGAAAAATTAAATTATGAATCTATTTACCATCAAAATTATCATTTCTATTTTAATATACTTAATCCAATAATGATTCCAACATACCCCTTTCATAATGCAAAAGGGAATATTGTTACACCTATAAAAAAATATAGTATCACCCTTGCGGTATAAGGGTATGGAGTATGCCAGACAAAAATAATTATTCCAACCTATAACAAGAGATCATATGAGAAAAAGGTCCCCATGATTCCAGAAGAACAAAACCAGGAAAAAACCATGGGGATACATTTAATTGACATAGGATAAGCCTTCATAACAACAAAAAAAATAAATTGGAGGGATATTATGAATTCCAAGATCCCAAGAAATCATTAAGTATAGATTATACCTATTGTAATAAAGAGGAGAAATAGAAAAGAAATATTATATGGAGATGAGGGTTTAACAATATTAAGCTCAGATTCTATGAAAAAAATTGATCCATTAAACGAAAAGATAATGAAAAACCAATTGGATGTGATGGAAATATACCAAAGGGCTTCACATATTAAGAATGCGATTGATTTCCTGACCATAGTGTAATTTATGTGATATATTTTAGGTTTAATTAGAAAATAATAGTATCTCTGTTAAGAAAAATAATTTTTAGTGGCACTGTGTACAAGGAATTAAGCCACCAGGGACCCAATAGTCATAATAGAATAACTATAGTACATGGGGTTCCATTGGGTTCCAAACCATTTTCTCCCATATTCTTCCAAAAATATAATCAAACCTCTTTACAATAAATTATTTTACTCAAAAAAGTAAATAGAATATAATTTTAAAGATAAATAAGCTAATATTTTAGTCTCTTTAAAAAGTTTTTCTCAATTTAATAGATCATATAATTCATGGGAAAATACCAATATTTTTATGTTGTTTTCTTTACCTACTATGTTCTTGTCCATCAAAAATTCCACTGTATGACTATTATAGGTATTCGGTATAGGGTATGTTGTTAAATTTTTTGGTAGCCTCTACAACACCTTCCATTGAATCCTTTTTAGAAATATATATTTTTTCAATAAATATGATATTATTCTAATATAGGAAAACTATAACATGTTTATTATCTCAAAATCCACAAGGATAAATATGGATGTAGTGGAATAATTCATTTTAGAATGTGAGATAGTGGAGAATATAGTAGTGAAATACATTATACAGAGTTTCAAATTAAATTTTATTAAAACATTGTTTGAGGTACCATGTCTTTATTATTTACCATTTTTTATTTTATTAGATTTGGATATTTTCAGTATTTTGTGGAAACCGAATTGGTTTAACTCTGGATCTCAAGTAGAAGAGAATTCTAGTTTCCTTGGTGGTCACAATGCAAGGTGGATGCCATTTTATCTTATTTGATCTGTTTCAGTGATATGTGTTGTTGATGGGGTGTTATAATTAATTGTGAGATTTATTTATTTTAGAGATATAATAAAATAATATCATCCATGGAAAGGCTTTTTTATATTTTATGTGTTCCATTATTAATTTATTCTAGTGAATAGTTTTCCTCTTTGACCAAGAATATCAGTATATAGTGTTCATTGGTGAGTTGTATTGTGGAATCAATCAAAAGATATTGGATCATATTTCCTTTAAGATGGGAAATCGTAATTCTAGGTTATATAAATTATAAGGTTGTTGTGTTTCCAATATTTTTTAAGGATATCCTTGATGTTTTCTCCCAATGAATTTGTAACAATAACACCTAAATGTGATATAGTGTTTGAGATATAGTTTTAACTCAATGTATTATCATTTTGATATCCCTTTACAAGATTAAATATTTATAATTTATAGAGTTTTATATTTATGTTGTTGATTTTTCATAGTAGGGTTTCATCTGACCTAGTGAGGAATCATGTGGTGTTCTAGTGTCGTATTAAAAAATTCGCGATGATTGCATATGGTTGTACATCGACTACTATTGATTTAACCAAGTGATTATGAATAATAATTCTCCCCACATCATTATTAATAATTTATTTTCTCTATTTATGATTTTCTATTAGTTCACAATGAATAATTTATGGTGTTCTAGAGTTGGTGTATGATTATTATTTGGTACCTCATGTAGTGATGGTTTTAATAGATCATTAGTTCAGTGGTGATAATATCAAGCTATATTCGAAGGGTGATCAACATTGAAATCTATTTTAGGGAATGTTTTTTTCTCAATTGGAAGTGAGGGAGGAGTTTTTTTATGAACTTCATAGATTATCCTTGGAAATGAATCCATAGATATCCATGATATATAATTGAGTCATTTTAGGTGGCTAAGGATAAAGGATTTAGTAGCCAAGTTTTTGTATCAGTGTATGGTGTGTCTGCTGGTGAAGGTTAGGAATCATCTACCTACTAATTTCCCCCCACCATTTAATGTTCCTATATGAATGTTGGAGGATATATCAAGTGTAATGGATGTATTGATATGGTTTTATATGAATGATATTTCATGGATTTATAGGGTTTAATGAATTTTTATCTCAGATATGGATCCTCTTTATACCTTGAGGGTGTGTAAGATACTTTCACAAGATTTTGGATCTATGTTATTTCATAATGCCTCTTTATATCCCCAAATTAATTTTAAACCATGTATATGTTTTAAAACATAGAGGAATTATTGAGAACATGTGTTCTTGATTTTGTAATATAATGAGTGAATAATTTACTTAGGTTTGATTTTTTTAACAATACATACCACACTTCAATTTTTATGGCCTCATTCAAGGAATTGTATACAAAGCCTTGAAAATATTTATTGTGATGGATCATGTTTGAGGAGTCAATTATTTTTCAAAAGGATTCAGTGCCTAGTAAAGTAGAGAAATTATAGGTGATTAATGACAAGACAATCAGAATCCATATACATATTATATTAAGAGATCTATAGTGCTTATTTTTAGCGATCATGTATCTATATTGGTTTATCCTAATCATGGGAAGTAGAAGTTCAATAAAAATTTATGCTTTCCCCAAAATTTATCAAATTAGTTAAGGATTTAAAACATACTAGTGAGGTGACATATCTATGTTTCCATTATCAATATATAGATCATGATCATGATGTATTCTATGTGTCACAAACTTTATGGTATCTTTATGAGTACTCTCTGGTCATTGGATTTTATTATTTAGGTATTAAGGAGGATATAACATTTTTAGAATAGATTAATGTGATTTTGGATTCATAGAAGAAGGTGTTTCATGGGTGAATCATTAATTTAATTTATATCATATGGAGATACACATGACATTAATGAGATTACATGGGAATATGAGTCACAAACATGTTCTCATTTTTTCTAACGTTCTGTTTCACTATCTGACCTTTTGGTATTCCACTGATCACGAGTTTTTGAAACCAAGAAGATGAGATGTCATGTAATCCTATAAAGTATCTTATAATATATTATGGGACAATCTTATAAACATAAGAAATTTTCATTATGGGAATCAAAACATGCATAGTTTGATGTATTGTAATGAAATAGATCTTAAATTTTATGTTTGGGTGATAAGGAACATAATGGGGCCTCTTAATGAAGAGAATCCATGATTAACGATTTACCTTTTCATGTCATGTTACCAAAACAAATGTTTGGAATTTTAGGGTTGTTCTTATATAACTATTGTGTCTTATAGTTTAAGGTCACACAATAACGAAAACATTCAAGTAGGATTTGGGTGGGACATACACATGAGTGATCCTATTTTTCTTAATCTTAATAGATCAGTCAGGTGAATTTATGGTTGGAATTTTATGTGGATAGTATCCCATTTCACTCTTTGGCACATTGATTGGAGATAATGATGAAAAATAGACACTTGAAAAATATTGTATCTAAGTCATAATTTCTAAGATGTGTAACTAAACACAAGGGGAATTCCCCAATTTTCTTTGAGATAAGAAATCAATATTATCAAAATAATAAAAGAATGAGAGAATTCCAAAGATCAGTGGTTAGATAGGAAAAATCAAAGTTCTATATATTATATGATAAGTTAATCCAAATAAAAATGGAATAATTTCTTCCAATGTCATCATGGATGTGTAAAATGATCTAGTTATGTATATAAAGAATCCATGATATTGTCATGGAAGAAATAAAACAAAAAAGGATTTGTTTTTGGTGAAAACTTTTCTAGTAGGGTATTTGAAACCACGATGGAGTAAAATATTATCTTTATTTTGGTATTTTAATTGGGAAAGTAGGTCAACCAAGTGGGATATTGATGTTTGGTCACAAAATGCCTTAGTTGGAGGGATCTGAGTACCATTGTAGTATATACTTATTGCATAGAACTTATCCTCAATTTGTTTCTTTCAACCTAGATAATGTGAATACTAGGCAGAAATGTCACATTGTGTGGGAATCAATAGTGAATCTCCCAGACGATTCACCCACCATTTTTCATTATGTTTCTAGTGTTTATGAGGGTGTGTGCTCATGTGGTTATTGAATAAGGAAAAACACAAATTTTGAGGAGGACCAACATTCAAGGTTGTGGAAGGGTGAACAAGAAGACATGATACTTGGTTATTTACCAACCATTCTCTTTTAATATTTTCAAACATCTATTAATATCATATATGTTTTTTTTGAAGAAAATTTACGAACCAATAAATAACCCCTAAGAAATGGATCTATTTAGGGTGAAAATAGAAAATTACAAGGAAAATTATTCATGGGTGTGGAGAATACATGGAAAATGGTGAACAATATTTAAGGAATAGTGCATGATCTAATTAGTGGAATTTTGTGTGAACTAATAGAGACCCATGTTATTTATTTTTTGTAGACACATGCATGGTCTTTCCTATTAATGTCATAACTTTCCTTTCTAGAAATACATTCACCAATTTGGGATGTAGTATGATTATAGTATTCCTCTATATGTTTTATGAGAAAAAAATATTAGAGAACCCATTATATAGGTGAAACTTTTAGATTCAATCTAACACTTTTATTCTTCAATAATTTCAATGTTTTATATACTTTTACAAGTGTAGTTTCTGCTAATCTAATTAAGAGCATGGAATGTTTCACTTGGTGAATCTGTCCAGATGTTCCATATTGGAGGCATTATGAAAAAGTAGATTGGTTAAGGTTTCTTTTCAAAGAGGTTTTCAAAAAACTTTGTAGGTGAAAATTCTACTCTAATAATATTTTAATCACTTCCTACTATTCTATATTTCATTATTTCTTTATCAAGAATTCTGTTCATTACCCATATTTTACAACAACATAGATAAAAATATATTATTTATTTCAGAGTAAATTGATAAATCTTTGAAATAAATATCTTATGAGGTTACCACAACACACATTTATGCATTGATCAATGAAATTGATCTTGGTACATGATGATATATATCAACACATAACCATCTTCTAACAACCTTTATTGGACCAGTCCTACTCAGCTATACATTTTAAAATAGTATTCCTTTATATAGATGTAGTTTTTAAGTATTTCACCAATTCAATATTTAAACGCCCAACACCCATGAACATCATGTGCCTTCTTCGTGTTGGTAATTATTTTTAATTTCTATATATTTAATCATTTATAAATTATTTTTTGTTTTTGAGGTAAAATTAGATCTATTGGGTGGGTAAGGGGTGGGGAATTAAAATGACCTAAGCTAATAGAGTCCACTGTCTGCCCTACGATCCTGGATCAGGAACCCAATGGGGATACAAAGGGTGAGGTTGTTTTACATGAACCAGTTAGTACCTAGGGGAATTCTAATGGGTACATAGAAATTTAAATGAAAAATTTCCTTAAAATATGAATTATTTCTTATTAATAAAAATATTAATCCCTAAACATTTTGGTGATCAGGATTTTTTTACATCATTCCATTTATCCACCACCATGGAGCCCTCATACCTCTCTATTAAACACTAGGTGTTTCCCTTATTTCAGTTTGATACAAGCTGATACTATTAGGTTTCAAATATATATTTTATTAAGGTAAGATCATGTATCATCCCAAATCATTTTGTTACCCTATTTTTTGTTACAATATGTGTAAAATTATCCTACACCAATCTGGGATTTGTGATTTCTTTGAAATATCTTAGATTTATTCTAGAATAAAAATGTGAATGCTAATCTAGGTCAATTATATGGTAAGGAAATGGAATCTATTTCATGATTAATTCTTCAATATGGAATTCATATTAACCTAATTTTTCTTAGCATTTCATTGAATAATTTATTATTTTTCATTTTCAATCATTCTCTAAGGACATGAAACTGACTATATTTATTTTATTTTTTGGTGTATCCATTCATTATATTTTAACCTTTGAGAGTTAACCCAATATTAGTATAGGGATGAGTGAACCCAACTAAAATAATGGGTTTAAAATTAATAAATATTTCCCAAGTGGTTTTATTAGTAATGTTATTGATATATGTTTCTCTGGGATGTGCATGAAATATTTTTCATAACATGGAAACTAAATTATATTAATTTTTGATAATGTTCAATTGAATGAAATTAAAACTACTTATTTTTAGACCAATGAAGTGTGATGTGGGAATATCCATTCCTTATATAATTTTGTTCCATACTCGTTAATGTTATTTTAGCTTTTAATTAATTATTTATTTTTAATTACATTTGTTAAGCCTATTGGTCATATTAGTTGTAGTTATTGGAATTTTGGAACCTATGTATATTATGGTATATTATTTTTAGTAGGTACTATAATTTAAATTAATATATTGGAGACAGGAGATGGGATCACAATTTTTTGAATTTTTATAACCAATACCTCATACCTGAATGATTGAGCTATGAGATTTTCTTAACATGGTATACTTGATTCCATTTCACTCAATGTGAAACGATGCTCATGTCCTGACATTATTTCACACACACAGATATATATATATATGTTTAGGTGAATAAATATACATATGTGGTGTATTTATAGGTATGTGTGCTTCCTCTCATAGGGTAAGGACATAGATGTATCATATTAGATCCCGAGATGAGTCTTGTAGCAAGTATATAGGCAAGAATACATCCCCTTAATGGAAGATACACTTTGAATAACCATTTTATTATTTTAATTACTTATTATTCTCTAATTATTCTTAATTATTTTTTATTTAATTTTAGTAACATTTATTCAACCTACTCTTGAATATGAAATATTGTAAAGAAAGGGCCTGAAAACTTTTATTGAGTTACATACTCATTCCCTATATGTTCCCTATTTTGGAGGTTTTCAAACCCAATTATTCTTTATCCAGGTAAAGTGAATGCACTCAACTATGTGTTATAGTCACACCCATGGATTATAGAGAATGGTTGAATTTTCTTGGATTTTTTGTATTATAAATTACTTGATGGACCATGATTTACCCTTGATATTTCTCTTTGAGTGGATTCCCACATGTGATCCCCATTATTATTACCTAATACATGTTTTCTTGCACAACTTTTTATATATAGTTCATACCCAGTTATACACACATTTTTTAGAACATTGATGATTTTGGACTGTTATGATATGATTATGCATATACATGTCATGTTATACCTAGATTAATACTTCCATACTCTTTTGTTATTTACCATTACATATTTGTTACCCCCATATTATTGGAATTATAATGAATAATTTAAGTTTTTAACAAGTTAAATTTGATTCAAACTTCAAAAAGGAAAACTAACTCCCACATATGTATCATTTAACACATGGGGTTGATGACACCATTGAGAAACTAGGACCCGATACTGAGTTTTTGTGATGATGTGGCTTGGGCATTGATTTAGTATTCTATTTAGGGATGTTATAAAATGGAATTAGAGCTCAATTATGGATAAGACATAGGACATGGGAGTAGATTAGGGATTTTAATTATCAATACTCATTATATAACCAATAAATATACATGAAAAAATAGAGTTATCATATAGGTTTTATTAATAGGGTTAGTACATGATATAATTTTTTCCTATTGAGCCTATCCCATGTCCTTTGGTTCCATGGATTTTTATAGGAATTGATATGTATACACAGGTAGGGTATTTAGACATCTTTCTAATTTTTATCTTTTTAATGATTTTTTTCTTAACTAGTTAATGACTCATATACAATAAAACACTAAAAATAAATAAATTTTGTTTTTCTATATTTTTATCTTTAATAATAAGGTTTATATAGGTCAAAAAATTAACTCTTTCAGTCGATAACTTCCATATATATACAGATGAAAGGTAGTTTATTTTATGTTATATGATATGCTTACAATTTTTTATCTTTAAAAAATTTCTTCTCATTTAGAACCTATTTCCATTTGTAGAGAGTTTTTTTAATTGAATTGTTTTTTGGTAAATTAAAATAAGAGTAAGAGAGTAAATATGTCTGAATAGAAATATATATTTCTATAAACGTCTAGTGATTATATATTTTTTTAATAGAGTATTGATTTCAATCTGTATAATATTATATATGATTTCATATTGAAAAACAAAATATTTTTGATAAATAATGGACATGGTGTCATGGGCTGCTATATGACAATTTTAGGCACCTTATATTCTATGAGGGACTTCTATAAACCCTCAATATAGCTTGTCTAGGTGATATAGTAATGTAATTATCATCCTCTTATATTATTGGAGATTTCTAGTTCCATATTTAACAATATTTTTTAGGTTGATGTATCTACTTATGAGTTTGATAGTTGATTAATTTCCAATATATAATTTTATAAAGATCAAAACATTGGAGAGATAATGATTTTAGTGAGTGAAACCTATTTTAGTAGGGTATCTCATTGGTGTTTTGACATGATGCTCGAGGTTTAAAAAAACAAGTACCTCAACTAGGTGGAATTTCAAGATATTTTCATTCTTTAATTTTCCACAGAAACTATGGGGATGGTTAGAGATAAGGATTTCATAAACATTCAATAGAATTTAATTTTAGTTATGGATATAAAAAACCATTTGTAAACAATGTTATGGTCTTTATTATACCCATTTTCTTGTATGTGGTGAAAAATATCATCCTCGATGATACAAAATTCCAAAGAGGATTCAAAGAATATATTCCACAACTATATAAAATCTCTTGTGATAGTTCTTATAGAGATTAGAATAGATAATGATAGGAGGCAAACACATGTGGATCTCACCCATTACGATAGATTGGTGTTTCCCCTTTATCAATTAGTTCAATATGTCATTCTATTCAATTCAATTAATAAATAAAATCATTCCACATTAAGCATAATTATACCATTGAGGTAATGAAGTGGAAATATTTTGGTTAATATGACCATATTCATAGGTTTTAGTGGTTGGGAACATCACAAAGTGTAAGGAATATATCTCTATAGACTCATATCATATGAAGAATAAGTTTTATAGACTACTATGTGAAATTGGACACTATTGTGGACATACAGTCATGGTAGCTTATATTGTAGTCTTCAAAGATCATTTATACCACAACATTTCAAGCAAAAATTTGTAACTCAAGGTCAATATGAGTATTTTTGTTGTTTGTATTCCATGTTTAAACCAATAACATATGATAGAGTATACCATCTATAGTTTGAGGCACTATCCTGATATCCTATACGTTAATATATGCTTTACTTGATATGGGTGATTCTAAACATTTTATTTTTTATTAATTTATATCACTTTATGCGTATAAAGTGGAATATTTACCCACATGTTTGAGTTTTGATACATTTTTTGGGAAGAATATCAAATAAAATTATTAGTATATCTCTTATTCTATTATAGTTATATATTTCACTTACCTATATGATTTGATAATTATCAATATTATTTCCTTTGATTTAATTCTGTGAGTGAACTTTTTAATAATATTTCATTAATAAATTAACTACAATAATAATAATGTTCATTTTTCAATTGTAGATGGTATCCAATACACACTCAGATAAGAGTGGAAGTATTAAGCCAGTTGAGAAGGTCTGAATCATAAAAAATGTAGATGGAATCACTATAGATATGGATTTCCATATCCATGGAGTAATGGATTATATGGTATGGAAAAAATTACATCCTTTGGTGGATTTATAACTTAATGTGTTCCATGGTGACATTTCAAGGCATCCTCCAAAGTAGGAAGGTGAATTCACCATTTATTATCTAAAAAGAACTGATCAAATATTTATTCACCCATACCACGGGAATCCAATATAATTTTTTGTAGTTTGTGGATTTTTCATGAGTGATTTATTCAAATTGATTCATTAATTTGATGACTTTCCCTTAGGGTGATCAATTTATGTTATCTAGGAAGGCTAATGGATAGCTGTACATATATATAGAATATCAAAAAATGAATCAACTAATGATAAAATACCATTACGATTTGGAAATGATTAATGTTATATTACATTGTATTAAAGGAGATAGGTTATTTCCTATGTCTAAAATTTTATTAGGTTACCATAATATTTGGATCATAATTTGTGATATTATGGAGATGTCTTTCCAAAGCCGGTATGTTCATTTTTAAAACCTATTAATTCCTTTTAAACTAATGAATACTCATTATATTTTAAATAATTTAATGAATATTAATTTCTTGATCCACTTCTAGAAATCATCATGGTAGTATTAATATATTGTATCTTTATTTACTCTTCTGTCTCATGAGAACTATAGTCAATATATTTATATAATTCCGGATACCTTGTGGGAATGTAAAATATATTCCATATTATCCAAATTATTATTTCTTATTTCAATAAGTCATGTTTTGGGGAATGAAATTTTTAATGTTTAGGTATTATTATATCCTTATAATATAGAGTTTTTAATGTCCTGTAAGGGCCCAACAAATATCATCAAGGATCAATATTTTCTTGTCCATGTGATATATTACCCAACCCCATTAGAATTTTGTACAATATTATTGCTCTTATTATTTATTGGATAAATAAGGGGAAATTGTTTTTCTTTTTAAACCATTATAAATTATATTTTCTTGAGTTGATGGACTTGTTGACCATAACCTTATTTGAAAAGATACCTAATCTAGATAAAGGATTTGAAATGTATTTTCAATCTTATTAAATTTTCCATAGATTAATTTTTATTAAGTATCATTGGGTGGTTCTGTATGGTTTTATGAAAGTTATTATTCATGATAGGAACTACCCTAACCATAATTTGTAATTTAATACTATTGTTCATGCCTTTTAGGTATACTCTAATTATCTGTATAATATAAATTTTAGGGTGGTTATAGAATACATGATCTTGATATATATAATTTCTCATTAATACTTGAATGCCACACTATGTCACTTGAAATAATACCTCTACTGTCTCAATTTTGACAATGAATTCAATTTAGGTAATGAGAAATAGTGGAAAATGATCTTAAATAAAAAATTTATCCCAGAAAGGTTGTGGAAACAAACAATTAATGGAGTTTGAAATGTTTCATTGATTAACTACACCTCTATGTTATTTATGAATAAGTGGAATAAACTTAAACCATAATGATTTTATATGTTCAAATGTATTATGATCCATATAATTGTAGAAATATAAATTATATTGTATCCTTATTTGAGATAAAGAATATGTCATGGGAATACTTGTTGAATTGTTGTAGGATTCTTTATCCTTATTTTATACCAGAGGATGATGGACCATTATAGTTGGAATCAAAGAAAAAAAATAAAAAATAATGTTCTTATCGATGGGATATTCCCCCCTTGAATTATAAATATGTATCATGATATTATAACATTATCTTTGGTGGCCTATCTTGATAAAGGAGATTGTAGGGTTCTTTTATAGATTCATTAATTATCAGAAGGATCTCATAAGATGCATCATGTACCAATGTGTATATGGGGATAAATCACTATGTACTTCAAGTAAAATCATATATCACCTTGAGATTTTATGAGATATTTCATTTTAAATAAATTTAACTTCTTTTATAACATTCCTTAAACACAATAATGAGTTTAAAAAAACTGGAATATATAATTAAAATGTTATTATTTAATTTTTGGACATTATGAATTGAAACCATCATAAATATTTGTCACCTCATTAAAAGAGGTAAAACATGGTTAACGCTATAGGTTAAATAATTTAAATCTCTATAACTCATGGCTTTCTACTATCATATGAATTTTTTTAAAAAAAATATATGATTAAGTATTTATATAATTTATTTTATAGTATATTTTTAAATTGGGAAATCAGTCTTGAATTTTGTGGACATAATATATATTTTTTTCAAATTAAAAAAATTAGGTTCATTACATTAATGGTGTTATTGGAAGATTACATTCATTTTTGGATTTCCCCAAATGTATAGAAACCTTAAATTTTTTTTTATTTAAATAAAAAAAATTCTTGGAATCACACTTATTAATTTCTTTAAAGGAATAATGGTTTTCAATATTAAGTCATGTATTTTCTTGAAACCTATTTTTATTATGTTTTTTGTTGTTATATTAAATGTAATTTCATCCACCAATATAATATAATGTCTGCAATATTTGAATTGGTCATCCTACCATGTAAATTTTAATGTAGGATTTGGTATCCTGACCAAACCTTTTCATGATCTTCAGAACCACATTTTAGGAATTTTTTTAATCCAAGATCATATTTTAGGTTTTATGTTTCTTTCGGTGGATGAAACACATTTTCGGGTGAAAAAATAGTATAAGATCCCAGGTTTTTGTTAAATAAAAAATTCATTTTTTCTAGCTAAACTCTAGTTAAATTCTATTTTTTCATAGACCCTAAGCTGGACCACGGGTCAGTTAATTAGTTTTTGCAATGATAGAGTTAGGAGTGAATTGTTCCATATTCTATCCAATTACATAATATATAATTGAAATACACAATTTTTATTCAATACATGATGTGTAATGGCTTGGGTAGGCTAGTCCACATTGAATAATGGGTTTTCACAGGGATTAAGAGACATATATTTACATAACATGTGAGACATTTACATGAAATCTAAATTTATGATGATAGATTTAAAAATAAAGGGACTTTTACTATATTTTTTTTGATAGAATTCTCATAATCCATTCTCTCATAGAAGTTCACCCGAGGAATCCAAGATAATGAATTTGGTTCCATTTTGTGATCCAGACACTATTCCTTCTGATATCAGTCTCATTAGATCCTCATCGGTATGATCTTCAATCATATTATGCTTTTCTTTATTTTCATTTGTATTAGTTTTGGTATTTTACTATAATTTAATATGACCAATTTCTATATTTATCACCCTATCATCATTTTATCTCTTGATATGGGCAAAATCAGAGCTCAATTCTGGATGATTTATCTACTACAGACCTACAGTAGGTTCTATATATATTTCCCTTCGAGTTTTGTGTTTTATAAGCATAATATCTATAGTTCCATGAATGAGAATTTATGAAAAAACCTCTCTAATTAATTTAATAACTAAGATGAGAAAATTGTGTCATATTAGGGATTACCACTAAAACATTTGAGTTTTTTGGAGGTGGTTTCTCCAACATAGGCTAGAAATGGGTTGTGCCTTTTCATTTTTCATATTTTTGTACAACACATTTGGATGTGTGTGTTCTAATAGTTATAGGGAGGCCTTTTTAATTTAAATGAATGACTTAGAGAAGTTTTTCTTCCTTTGACATGTGATAAAATCGGGAACATTCATTTAATTTCAAAAATTCATTTTTGAGAAATTATGGAAATGAGAGGGTAAAATCAAGGATATAAATTTATTTTGAATTGATAAAATAAATGATATGATGATTGGATAATGGTAGTGGATGACTTGGTTTGTATACCTTATATCTTGATTCCCTTAGGCATCATGGATGTTTCTCTAAGGGGTCTTGATTATGGTATTGGATTCCTTAGGAATGTTTTCTACAAGGGTCTTGATTCTGTGGGATTACATTAGACTTACTATCATTTGTATTCGGTTTTCTTGGGATCACATTGAACACAGTCTATTGAAATTCTCCTTGGACCCCACCCAAGTTTTTATTGAGTTTCTATCAAGATGATCCAGGGAAAAGAGGTGGATTCCTTGGTTTTCTATAAATTGTATCTTTCCCTTCCTGGTCTCACACTTTTTATTACATGGCCTGACCATTGTGGATGAATTTATTACATGATGAGGATGTGATGGATATTGTTTAATTGATTATATAGTTAGGTCGTGGTAGCTGTTTACACATGTTTATACAGCATGGACGAGGTGTATATATTGGAATTTTTCACTGGTAGCCGTGAGGAGGGTATATGACTCTATTGAGTAGACTAGACTATATTTCACTGAATAATTACTTTTAATGGTACACATATTTTGGTATCCTGACTATTTTTTTAGGGATCATTATTTGGTTATACCATATTATATATTCCTTAGGAACTTTGCATTTTATAATTTTTACCACCGTAATATTGGACACTTCTTTTGTTTATATCACAAAACCTAGTTTTTTATAGACACTGTTTGTGGTATAATAATGAGTGTTGTCTCACAACCTGTTTGGGACAGTGTTGAGCACCCATATATAATTTGTTTTGTTGGTAGAGAACAGGGAAAAACCCATAATACAATACTTGATTTTTTAAATTCTTAAGAGTAGGGGAGCATAAGACTGAGTTGAGGATCATGATGTCTACTAGGATAGTTCTCTTTGGCCTTGTTGATATTTTGAAACATGTATAGTATGGGATTCTTGAATATATAATTTCCTTAGTTGTAGAGAAATTATATAAAACATCATTTCATATATGATATTACATTTAAAATTATTTATGTATTTTTATCAGGATATTTATATTATGTCTTGTGAATTTGATGCTTCAACTATTGAACAATATGTTTACTAACACTATGCTACACACTGACATGATGTAATAGTCTCCCCATAGACACACCCAAGTCCCTTACTACTGGTCGGTAGCCTCTCTTGTATGGGGATTGATGCTTGAGGCCATGTAACCCATCGACTTAGGGCACGATTTTTTGGAATTTAGGTCGGGGGGTTTCAAAGTTGTATTAGTGAATTTTTTTCTGGGTTTTTACTATTTTGGGAGAATATACAAGGATTAGGAATTCATTATAATTTGGTAATGTGTTATGCCTGGGGTTAAATAATCCACATATAGGAAAAATCTATATTTCCCAAAATAGAAAATATTTATCCATAATTTTCCTATTATAGTTTATTTGATTCCACCATTTGGTGACAAATTTATGGTTCGATGTTCATTCTAATTTTTATTTTATTTTGATTCCTGATAAAATTTTTGTATGCATATCACAAATCATTTTAAAAACTATACATGATTCATATGCGATGCATTATACAAATCTCTATAGGATTAATTTCTTGACTATATAACCATATCATATTTGCCTTGTGTGATATACCTACTATTTGATAAATTATTTGTATAGATGATTTATAAATATTATTGGTCCTCCATTACCAAAACAGTGTTTTCATGATTAGGTTATAATAGACACCCTATTTAGTCAACTATGGAATGTTGATTCATGGACCATTGTCCATATGGACTGGAATGTGTTATGACGTAGATTAAGTGGATGCTATTGTTTGGTTCATGATGTGTATGGCCTCTTATGGATCAGAAGTGGTTAAAAGTGATGTTCAAAAATTTATATATAATTATGATACCAATTTTAATTAAATATGATATTGAAAATCCTAAAATAGAAAAGTTGACATTGACATGTCCTTTGAGTGGGAATTATGTAGTGTCTCTAGTGATGTCAGAACTATATATTTTTTCCCAGTCTTAGATTTAGGATAAATTATAGGGTTGAAGCCTATTTATATGAATATTTTTTAATAAACTATTATTTTGTCTATTAAATTATAGTTATAGAACTTTTTAGAGGTGTGTTCTTGATATTGTAGATACATGCCACCATGAAGACTTTTAGTAATATGCTAGGAGGGTGGGGATTACTATCATCTAGAGGCATTGGGACATGGGATACGAATGGATCCTCCTATAATTACATCTATGAATAATGTTTTTTTTATAATTAAAATGTGTTGAGGAATAGTTCCATGATAGGGTTTTTTTCAAATTTGATGACTTTTTAGGGAGCATCATTGTTTTCTCTGTCTGTGGAAGAGTTGGCGCATGTGTTCCATCCCCAACATCCTCGCATGTTTTCATGTAATGGAAGTCCATAATGCAACGAATAGTGTCTTGAGACAATGTTTTTGATCTTATATCATCTATATACACCTCCTAATAAGAGATTCAAGATTGTGACATATATTCTTTGTGGAGTTGAAAAGTACTGGTGGGATATTTTGAAAGAGGATGATAGGCTGTGAGATATGGTTCGGGGTGATTTTCAAACTAGGTTCTTTGTATAATTTTTTCTTGATACCTTGAGGGAAGTGAGGTCCAATGAGTTAATTTTTTAGGGGCATGGTATGAGTAAGGTTATGTAATTTTTGGCATTCTTAACAAAGATACAATGTTTTGTGATGATATATATTACTGATTAGTAATCGAGGGAGAGAAACTATGATGAAGCTCTTTTATAGACAATTCTATCTCATGTCAATGTGTTTAGGTTGAAGAGTATTATTAATATTGTGAATTAATTTCTTATTATATCACAAAACCTGTGGGGGGAGTAGGAAAATTTATTCTCTCAACCTAGTGGTTACTCATCCAATGGAAGGAAGAGGCATTTTTGGGATTCCTGTTAGGTGAGTACTAGCTTGTTATTAAGTGATGGTCACTCAATTTTATATCATCAGTGTGGTAGGAAAGGATATTTGACTAATTAGGGTTATCAATATCCAATTGAGTGCCGATATTACGGCATGATGTGCCATGTATAGTGTTTTTTGTACCTTCCCTCTAGTAGTTAGTGGAAGTTGGTCAGCATTGACTCTAGGTTCATGAGTTGGTTTCAGAACTCCACATCAGACAAGGAGTTGGGGAAGTACCTGATTTTCAGTATGATGTGGTGGTCGGGGACAAGGTAGAAAGGATCTAGTGGTACCTAGACAACATAGTGGGATTTATCTGGGTTATGGGGTTATTTCATGGGGTTGTGGCTAGGTGTATATTTATATTGTATTCTCTTTTTTTATATAGGTGATTCTCAATGTTTTATTTATGTACCTATGGTGGAAATAATTTTTCTTATTGGTCAGTTTTACAGGGGAGTTATGAAACTCAGTATTCCATTGGGGACAAATCAATGAGTGTATGATAATGTATGAAGTTACCCCTTGATATATATGGGTGTCACTTCATATGGGATATTATTGTCCTCGAGATGATATGATTTGATGTCATTCTTGGGATGGACTAGCTAGTTTCTTATTATTCCTATATTGACTGATATATCTAAAAGGTGATCTTCACACAACCAAGGGGTAATGTTTTTATTCACATGGGTGAATGGGATGTCCATGAGATATGGGATGGAAAAGATCATCAGGGGATATAGAAAATGAAACCCCTGATTTCTCATTGGTATCTAGATGATTAGGGAACATGCCTGATATATTTCCCTCCATTTTTTGATAATTTAATTGATGTTTTTCGGGATGTCTTTTTCGGTTTAACTTTAGAGATAGAGGTGGTTTTCTATTTTGAGAATGTGATATGTGATACATCAATATCCCTTCCACTTTGTAGGATGAATATGATGGAGTTACAGGATCTCAATTGGTGGCTATATGATTTGGAGGAAAAAGGGGTTTATTCAACCCAATAAATATTTGAGGAGTTCACAGGACATTTTTATTAAAAATTAAAATGGTACCCTTAGTATTTGAATGGATTATCAAAAAGTGAACCAGTTGAAGGCTAAGAATCCATATTATTTTCCATAAATAGATGCACTATTTTATCAGCTCTGAGGATCTTTGTTTGTCTCAAAAATTAATTTGATATTTTTTTTATCATCATGTGTATATTTTAGCAATAGTGATGCCACATACAAATTTACATAGTAGGTATTGTCTATTTGATTATCTATTTATGTCGTTCACAATCATGGACACACCAAAAGTTTTTATGATATTGATGAAATGAGTTTTCCATTATTAACTGAATTCATTTTATTAGTTTTCATGGACGATATCTTGATGTATTATCATAGTCGACATGACCATGATAAAAATATTGAGATCATTTTGGATATAATGACTGAGAATTATTTATATGATAATCTCAAAAAGTGAAACTTATTGATGTATAATTTTCATTTCATGGGTCATAATATTTCAGATATTGAAGTATTAGTTGTCCCAAAGAATGTGAGATATGTAGTTTAATGAGAGAATCTTAAGAACTTCTTTGATATAAGGAGTTTCTTTGGGATATCTATATATTATAGGTTTCTCATATAGGTCTTCTCAAAATTTTCTTATCCACTTAAGGGTATTAATATGAAGGTAAATATGTTTTTATTATTAAAAACAAACAATATAACCTTTCAATAGATGAAAGAGAGACATAATTAAATATCAGTCCAGATTCTGCTGGAGAAGACTATGAGATACATTGGGCATTGTGATGCATTAGGTATCATAATAAGATAAGTTATAATTATTTTAGATATATTTGCGGCATAAAAATATAGAATATTGAGGCCTCATGAGACAAATAACCTAACACACAATCTTTACCTATCTACAGTTGTTCTTTCTTTGCACTGTTGGAGACACTATTTACTTGGATAGTGTTTTTTGTGTACTCAGACCAAAAAATAATCACGTATATATTAATATAGAATGATATGAATTTTACTATGTGAAGATGTGTTGTGTAACTAGGTAATTTTATTACTTTAAGTTTTCCTATATACATGGGAAGGGTAATGCAGTTTCAGATGCACTTAGAATGAGGACTCAGATAGTAGTAGTTTAGGAGGTCAGTAGGGAGTGGTAGCTTATAAATTTTTTTCTAGAGATTCAATAGATGGTTTAGGATAGTTTTGGAAAGAGTTTTATTTGACATTTATCTATGAAATCTACCCTTATGGATTATGTGAAGATGAGGCAGCTAATATATTTTTAGGGCCTAGTCCTATTAGAGAGTGTGGAAGGTGAGGTCCCTTCTCTTGGTTGGATAGCTGGAGGGGACGAAATTCTATATATTTCTGGGAATTTTTGGGTCACAACAAAAATATTTGAGGAGTTGATGTGAGAGTATCATGCCACATTTTGGGAAGTGTATCGCAACATTTCCAAGATGTATTGGGATTTACGTCACTATAATTGGGGGTCATGGACGCTATGTGAGGTTTATGGTTTCGTTATAAAGTGTTCCACCTATCAGCAGGTGAAAGAGGAACATCAGTGATTAGATTAAATTTTACAATAGTTAACAATTCATTAATGGATGTGGGAAGATGTCATGATAGATTTATTGACTGGTTTTTTGAGGAGGCATAAAAGTAGTAATGCTATCTAGTATGTTACTGATAGGCTCATGATGGTTTCCCATTTCTTGTCGATCAAGGAGAAATTATCAATGGTTGATATTAGAAGGTTGTATATGCATGAGATAATATGAAATCACAAGCTTCCCTAGAAAACGTTTTTTAATTTGTAATCCCAGTTTGCATATAAATTTTGGAAGAGTTTTTAGTGGGTGTTGGGTACACGGGTTCTTCTGATCATAAATTCCATCCATAGACTGATGGAAAGATAGAGAATATTAGTTAGGAGAATTAGGAAATGATATGAGAATGAGTCTTATATTTTTGTGGCTCTTGATATATACATATACTTTTAGTTTAGTTTTCTGATAACAATATCTACCAGGTTATTATACAGATGGAACCATAAGAGGATTTGTATGGTCAGCCATCCTGATCATCCTTGGGCCAGTTGAAGGTAGGGGTGGTTGTTTTTCTGGGAACATGTCTCACATAGGAGACTGGTAAGAAGGTCTAGTTCACCTGAATTTGGATTGATATTGGATAGTATCAACTAAAATCTTATTGAGGACCCTATCAATGACCACTAATTTTTGAGGTCAGGGATCTGTTTTTTTCATATCTCACTGAGGATGGGATAGAGGTGTATTAAGAGATAGGGTAATCTATCAGCATGATATATTGGACCATTAGATATTATAGAGAGAGTGGGGCCAGTATCATATCCATTGTAGTTACATTAGAGGTATCGATCCATGCACAATGTCATCCATGTATCTTAGCTCTGCTATTATCAATCAGACGCATTTCACACTCTGTATCCAGATGATGTAGAGTTAAAAGTTGATGAAACATTTTGGGAAATCTTTTCATATTGTTGATTAGAAATTAAGGATCTATGTGGCTGATAAATTCTTTTAGTATGGGTGATATGGAAGCATGTCTATTTACAGTATGAGACATAGGAGCAGGAGGTCGGTGTATGTGCTTAGTGGAATGAGTTATTTTGAGGAATTTCTTGACCACCAGTAGAAGGTAAATTTGATAGTGAATTTATTTAAGGGGTAAGATTATAAGATCCAATTATTAGGTACATATTAAATTTTTTCAGTTAATCTCTAATTAAATTATATTTTTTGGCTAAGACACTAAGTGGGGCCACGGGTCGGTTGGGTAGTTTTTGGAATGAAAAAGGCAGAAGGGTTGTATGCTTGTTGTAGTCTAGTTACATGTTGTTTAATTGGAATACACAAACTATATGAAATAAATGGCGTGTAATTTAATGAGTAGGTTATTTCACAACATGTAAGGGTTTTTTATTGGGAAGAATAACTTAGTATTTACATGACTTATAAATCATTTACATGACGTGTAAATCATTTACACTCAATGTAAATTCCTGAGGGATGTTTTTAGAATAAGAGGTTGGGGAATCTATTTTTCATAAAGAAGACTCACTCTCACTTGTATCTCACATTGAAGCACCCAAGGAATCCAAGACATAGGATTTGGTTTTGTTTCTATATATGAACTCCGCTTCTACCACTGGTAGTCTCATTAGATTAGCACATGTATGTTATTCACTCATCATGGGTCATTATTCATTTTTCTTGTTATAATTTGTGATATATTTTTGTAAATAAATATTACCTATTTCTAGGGTTATCATTTATTCATTCTTTTTATTCTCATATGGAGCAAATTACAGCTTAAATCAAGACAACTTTTTTACTACAAACCTATTTTAGGTGGTTTATACCTTTCCCTTGGGATTTGTTTTTTATAAGAATAATTATCATCATTCCATGTGTCTAATTTTTTTGTGGAACCAATTTAATTATATTAATAATTGAATTGACTGAATTTAGACCTATTAGGGACTCCCACTATCACCTTTGAGTTTATTGAAGTTTTTTCCCCAATATAGGCCAGCCATTTGGGGTGACATTACATTATCCTATTGTTGTACAACCCATTTGGGTGAGTATGTGATCACCTAGTTAGATTGATACCTTTTTAATTAAAATGATTTAAATTGGAATCTTAAGATAAGGTATTCATTATTTTCCATGTGATTATAGGATGATGAATGATTTAATTGTTAAAATGAATTTTAGTGAAATTATAGAAATGACTGGGTAATCTCTGGACTGAAATTTATTGTAAATTGATGAATAAAATGACATTATGAATGGATAATGGTAGTGGATTCCATGGTTGGTATACTATGGATCCAATTTATATCATAATCCACATTTCTTTCATGGTTTATGATTATGAAAGTTGATTCCTTGGAAATATTTCCTACTTTTGTCTTGATTCTATTGGATGCCTTAGGCCATAAACCCCATTTTATCTATATTGATTTGGATCACATTGAAAATGGTTAATTGACATGATCCTTGGACCCCACCCATGTCTTTATTGAGTTTCCATTGAGATTCTTCTGGGACTCGACGTGGATTCCTTGGACTTCTTCTTCTTGGATCCATCCCTTCGTGTTCGGACACTTTTGATTACAAGGAATGAAATTTGTGGATAAAATGATTATTTGTAAAGGTCATGATGGATATTATTTACCTAATTATTCAATTATTCCATGGTATTAGTTTACACTCAGTTGTATGCCATGGAATTGGGGGATATATTAGTATTATTCAAAGGTATCCCTAATGTGGGTATTTTACTCTAGTGGGTAGATATGACTGTATTATTTATGTGAATTTATTTTAGCACTTCCCTTATTTTGGGAGGCTTAGTATTTTTTATAGGGAGCCATTTTTGGAAGGATAATATTACATACACCCTGGTAACATTTCTTTTAGTTATTTTTACCTGTGATATATTTCACACTTCTTTTATTTATATCACACAAACTTGTTACATTATAGACACAGTTGGTGGTGTCATTTGAGTGTTTTGCATACTTATTTTAAATTATATTTCATTAACATATAGAAATTCAATATTTAATATGTAATCCATATTTTTAACTATTATAAATAATATATTTTAATATTTCCATCTTAAATTTTGGTACTTATTAATAGTAATAATGATAAATTATTTTCACCTCATTAAAAGTGATAAAAATGGGTTAAAACTATAGGGGTAAACCCCTATTATATTCATAACACATCCCTTTATCCTATTTTATTAGTTTTTATTGACCAATGATAAATTTAATGAGTTTAATAATGTATTTTAAAACATCATCTTGAAATTGGGAACCAAAGCATGAAATTTGAAATGATAAGTTAAATTTTATTCAAATTAAAAACTATTTTTAGTCCATTATATTTAATTCCATAGTTGGAAGATTCTATTCTATTTTGGATTTAGATAAAATTATAAAAACCATTCGTTTTTTATTATTTTACAAAAAATATTCCTGAAAACTAAATTATTACTTTATTTCTATGTGAAATGATTTTTACTCTCAAAATGGTTATTTTCCTAAAAAAATATTTTTTTGAATTTTTTGTTCTTATGTTATTATTAATTTCTTTCTCATATAGAAATTTAGTCTAATAAAATGTATTACAAATTTTGAATAAAATTTTATAATTTGGTTAAAATATTCATTTTATTATTGGTTATATAATTATTTTATCATTGTAAAAAGTTAATTTACTATGGTTATCATTAAAATGGTATTAAAGTGATTTAATAAACAAACATGGATTAATATGTTTGAAAACCTGTATAAATGTGATTTTATGAGTTAATTTAGAACATATAACATTTTATATTTTAATTTTGGATGACTTGGTTCCACTTTAAATGATTATGATATATATATACATATATTATGTAATCTATTAAGTAATTCAATTTCTGTCCATTCCCACACTTATAAATGGGAACTGATGATTATTTATTATTCGTAAGTTTTATTCTTCTATATTGGTGAACGAATACCAAAATATATTTCTACCTTCCTTCTCCATATCCAAGATCTTTTTGTTTGTCCAAAATACAATCATTTTAATTCTTAATGAGTATTCCAAATGGGGATTCTCAACAAAGAAGTATAACTCTAAACCTATTAAATTGCATTTTATTAATTCTTCTACCTACTTTAAATTTATGATTTCATTATAAGATAATGAATTTTTTAGATTAAATAATATTAACTGTTGTTATTATGACTTTAAAACCATTATCTACCTCATTTCCATCATATGAGAAAAGAAAACTTGGCTCGTGTGCACATGTGAGTAACTACCTTCATGAAGTGATGTATTTCGTTCTTCAAAACTTCTTAATATAGATGATTATAATGATTTTATTAATTAATATATATTTTATATAATATATTATTTTAATTTTGAAAATTTGAATTATTATTTATGTTTCATTCATTCAATCTATGGAAAAATGGTAACATCCCTCGTAAATATGTATGGACTACTGTATCCACAAAGTGACACAATTAATTTTTCATCCCCACTTTATATGAATGATTATAAAGTGTATATAATGAATAAATATTATAAATATTACATTATTAAGAATCATTATAGGAGTAAAACATGTCCATTTTTCAAGGATTGGAACTATCAAAATGAAACACGAATTGATAGAGGAGAATTTTTCACCAGAATTTCCATTTTAAAGAAGAATTTTTAATAAAAGGATAATTGGAAATTATAAATTAATTTTGAATAGTATGTTATGAATTAATTTTTTCTATAATAAATTTATAATAAATATATACTTTTTATATAGTATTTTGAACATGTATGAAACAAGATAATATTGGAAGTAAGGGTTTGTCTTCTCAAATTTTCTTTTTTGTGGAATATATATTATTATGCACCTATATTATATTATGAGGGGTAAATATATATAGTTTTATATGTTATATTATTAATGATTGTTTGTCCATTATTTATAATTTTTTAGTTTATGTTATTCTTTCAGGGGGATTATGATTCAAAATTTATGAAAGCGAAAAGGGATTTATGTTTCTCTCTCATTTTAAATGGGATTGGTTTTTGCATGAATTTTTATTAAGGAAAATTATATGCCCATTATCTGATTAACCCATTTTAATTTATTACAATTGATTTATTTTTGGATTATAGATGTTTTATTACCATTTTACACTATTTGGTACTCAAAATGGTTTATAATATTTTTAATAAAAGATGATTTTTTATTGTCTTTTGGTTCGGAATATTTATCATTCATATCCAAGTTCTTTAAAATGTTTTAAGACTATTTTAACTATATTAAAACTATTATAAAAAATAATTTTTACCAATTTATTACTTTCTATTATATTTTTAAATTTAATATTCATGTTATTTTTTGTATAAGGTACTGTTTTAAGATTATGTGAAAAAAATAATTATTTTTAATGATTACAACTTGATTAAAATTTTCCACCAACAAGATTGGTAAATTATTTGAAGAATAATTTACATATTTATAAGGTAAATTTTAGTGAATTTGTTTTATTTTATTTTGTAAATTTTTATATTTTAAATAATGTATTTGGAATTGAAAAGTGTATTTTACTCATGGAATATTCCGATGGTCTTATAGAAATTATATATATATATATATAATAACACCATATGAAAACACTTAGGATTTATACGGGATGTTATCGAATGATACCATTCTTATTATTTTTATGGATGAATGATGATTGTATGGTATGTTTATGAAACTTTTTTATTTTATGTGGTTTTTTCAATGATGGTATGATCAATGATTTATGTTCTTTTGGAATACATAATAATGGATTAGTATTATGTTATGGGTGTTACAAAAAATTATATAGCCCCATATTAATTGGGGATTGATTATAGAGTTTAGAAACTCCTTGTATATGATTGAGTTAATAATCTCCTATGATATCATGGATTGAACATAAGGGAAGGTACTACTAATATAATAACAGAAATGACTCAGTAGGTACTCCCATTTTGGGACTCTATCCACAAGGATAGACTTTAAGTTGAACTTTGATAAAGAAAGTGATTTTTATATATATTTTATGCCATTAAATTATGTATGTTTCTTATTATATTCTATCATGGAACATTATAGACTAATTATGATTCCAAACACCTTTTAATTTTTTTTGATGACAAATCTTTAGGATATAATTTTTTATTAAATATGTTTTGTAGATACAGTATGATTATTGTATTATATGATCATGCAATCATATTTTTATTCTTATATTATGATAAATTTATGATAATTGATTGATATCTATTATATTTAACCTTATCAAGCATCTGGAATCACCCATATGATTTTTACCTAGGTTATTAAAAATTGTTTAAAGTAGGTTATGTCTAAGAGGTTTTCTATGTGAGAAGATATTCATGAAAGATATTCAAGATCATGCATGAAGAATGATAATTATATATCATGTATCCAAATAATAAAAACCTTACGGTTCAAGGAATTTTTTATGATATGTATTTAATACTCATATAAAACCATTTAATATATTTTTTTTAGTTTCTCAGGTTTCCTAAAAACTAATTATAAAAATGGAAAGTTAAGATATATGATGAGTTATTGCAAATCATATAACAAATATGGATCTTGTACATTTAGTCCAAAAATACTCCCCCACCAATGATCTTCAGAAATTTTATTTTAGATATATCATTAAAATTCACAGTTTTCGAGATTGATAAATCTATTATAGTAATAAAATATTCATTTATTTATTTTGGAAGGGGTTACAAAAAAATTAGGTTCGTATGTAATTTGTATTTCCACATTTCATGCTCAAATATATGTCTAGTTTTTATGAACTATTTTCATTTTAGTGGATATGATTTAATCATGAATTCATGATACCTATGGACTTTGAGAGATTCAAAAATTCTGAGTTATGTTTTCCTATAATAATAGTTATTGTTTATCTATATAATTTTTCCCTTTTTATTATATCTAAAGAAAAAAATGCTTGTATCCTCTATATTGGACTACTATTTCTTATTCTTATGTAATTGTTCCATTTATCAATGAAGAAATTACTAATATAGTAAAGATTGTTCACAAAAAAACCATAACCATTCAATGTGGAAAAAAATACTTATATCAAATAATAGAGGTGACCATAGGAATTTTATCTTAGTGACCATGTTTTCAATTATGATTCATTGATTCTGGGTCATCTATGAATGGAAAAGAAGGTGAAATTACTCTCCCAATTAATATATCCATTTAAAATCTTAAATAGAGCCAAATAAAGTCCATTAAAACATATTTTACCACATAAATTTATCATCTTGTGTAACACATTTCCTATGTACCAACCAATAAAGTATGTTCCCAACCATATGAAAATGATTCTATATAATGATGTTGTGCTTGAGGCTATTTCATCATACATGGAACATCCCTTATAAACCTTTGAACAAAATCTAAATGTTTTCTAGGGTGGAGTAATACTTATGGATCAGGTTAATTAGAAGCATGAGAATATTTAAAATTAAACATAAGTGAAAGAAGATGACATAAAGGTGAAATGGATGTGTTTGATCCCTTAGGAATACTTCTATGGATTCTTGGTGATGTAAATCCTAGTTATGAGTAAGTATTAAATACCCCAACAAGAGAAAATATCTATCATTATGTTATTTCAAATTTATGAATTTCTGATGTATTTTGGAGTTTGAGGTTTAATTATTGTAATATGGTGGGGATGTTTAAGAGAAATATATGGACCCAAGGTCTAGGAGTCATCAGGGTTCCTAGTGGTCATGTGGTAGGTACATAGTGAGGGTGTTAGGAGTGAGTTGGATTTATTTGAACAAATGGGTACACAGTGAAACTGTAATGTGTACATGATAGGTTCTTGGTAAAAATACACTTTAATAATGTATTTTTTTCTTTTTAATACTAAAATTAATCCAAAAATAGATGAAATAGAATTTACCTGTATCTTGCCATTTCCCCCCCTTCATGGAGTCATCATCTCCCTCTCTTCTATCCTAGGTGTTTACATTCCTCAATCATGATCTATATATATATATTATTTGGTTTGAATTATTAACTTTTTTCAAGTAATGTCTATAAATTATTCCTAATATGATTGTTCTTGTATTACTTTTAATAGTTTACATAAAATTCTCTCCCATCAACATAGGCTTTATGGAATCTTGAAAATTTCTTATATTTATTCTAGGATAATAACTATGGAATATTTTCTAGGATTAATCCAAGGAAACCCCAAGTTTTCACTTAATAGATTCATTCTCCTCACATGGTAGTGGTGTTAACAAAATTGTTCCATCTTGTTTAGTGGTCTAATTCATTCTTGGTTGGCATCGATATTTTTCATTGGACCTCAAAGTGACTACCTATAATTTAATTTGGTAGTGTGAACCTTCATCTAGTTATACCCTTAATGAATTATCTTAAAAATGGAATGTGAATGAAAGAAACCAAAAATAATTAAAAGTTTCAAATTAATAAAGGGTTCTCTTAAATTTATATTTGTAAAGTGATTGATATTTTATATTATTAGTGTTTTCTTAATATAGTTAGGATACTATATCAAATAAATTATATGACTTGTATTCCATGATTAATTGATTTGAATTCCTGGTACATGTTTTTGATAGAGGAAACATGATGTGTGAATATAATATCCTTATATATTTTTTCCATTACTATTTATGATCATTTTAGAATATAATTCATGATTTTTCTATCAAAAACATTATTTAGACTATTGCTCAATTAAGTTACAGTCATTGACATATTGGGACCTATGTATATTATAGTATGTGATCCTGAATATGTACCCACATATTGATGAATAGGTGGAATGTATGAGAAAAGATCATAATACCCAAGCTTGTTATACCCACCACCCTATTCGAAAAATGGACGAGGTGTTGTATTTCTCATCCTTGGAAAACCTCATTTTGTTTCCTATAATGGGATGGTGGAGTGGGGTCCTCATTTTATTACACACACACACATGTGTGTGTGGGTGTGTACATGTACATGTTGGGTGGATTTATAGGTATCGAAACTACCTCCTATAGATGGATGAAACCAACACATCATCATATATCCTGAGTTGAGATTTGAATCACATATATAGGTAAGGATCCTTTCTTACAATGTTTGTCATGTTATAAATGAAAATTAGAATGTATTATTTCAACATTGTTCTATATTTATTATTCATTATTATTACTATATCTGGGTATAGTTTCAGGAATACAATCTACATTATGATCGGTTTTAATGGTTGGGGTTGGGAATGACAACTGAGTTGTAATACTCATGCCCAATATGGGCCCCTTTTGGGACGTGTGGAGAAACTATTTTATGTAATTTTGGTAAGGTGAATGATCCCTAATAATTGATTTAGTTTCAAACATGGAGAATAAAGCATAGGATATTTTTATTCCTTTTTCATTGGAGACTAACTAATTTAATGTGAGTTACTCATGAAATTTTTATTATGGTGGATGCACACAAGTGAGCAAATTGTTTTTTAATATAAGACATGTTTAGCTTGAATTTTTTTCTATATATTGTTATTAAACAATAATACTAACATGGATTTTATTTTCGATGAATTAGACTTTTAGTGTATGATATTGAATGTACATTTCATGTTATGATTTTTTTATATATCCATAAACTCTCATTATTAACCATTACATAATTGGTGTAAAGCAATTCATGGAATGATCATGAATCATTTATGTGTGTAAATTATTACATCTGTTTAAAATATTAGATGGGAAATCCACCTCCAATATCCCTATCATATAGCACTTTAAATTTAAGACAACCTCTAGTGACTAAAATGTGCTCCTGAGTTGGAGTAACTATTTTGAATGTGTATCAACTATCCATTCGATTCACATTCATTACATTCCTTTAGAATTATTTACGTTACTATAGGCTCATAATTAAATAAAAATATCACTTGATAAGAAAATCATCTATTAATGTTCTGACAATGTATCATAATGTCCTGTACCATGTAAGAAAGAATAAGGGACAGAAATATAACCGGGAATTGGGAAGTTTCATCTTGATGAAAGGGAGGAAAAGAAAATGGCGCAAGGATTAATCGTTCTTTACAAAACCAATGGAGACTAGGATAGGTAAAAAATTAAATCCAAGGAGTTGGAGTTCATTATGTCTTCTATTGTTAATATCCAGGGAAACCCCGAAGCAGTGAACCCTGATTTTGGTGAGACTAGTGCAGACAAACCTGGTGTGGAGAAGGTCAGTAATGGGAAAACCCTAGGACTGCTTATGCACTCAGAGGAAGAAATGGTGGAGGAGCTTCTCACTATCAATGCTACACAAGAAGAGGCGAGCCATATGATGGGAAGGGTGATTCGTGTGGTTACAAATGGGTATAAAGCTGCCTAGATAGATAAAAAAGACCTTATACAGATAAGGGGTTTCAATGAAGGGAAGATAAGTAAGGAGGAGTACATTCAAACGTGGGAGAAGATGGCCAATCACTTTGAAGTCATTATCAACGACAATCCAGATACACAGGTGCACTCTCTAACTTGGAAATTATTTAGAGAGGAACTCTCTCATAGGCTTATGTTCTGTTTCAATGATTTTGTGATTTCTTATGAGGTATGTCCTCCTGGTAAAACTCATGCAATTTCTCACTTTTCCTTAAAAGTGTTTGCTAATAAAAAGTTAATTTTCAGATACAACTAAACTAAAAATTATGAACCAATCATTTTTGAGTATTCAAACGTCATGATATCCTTTTAATATAATTAGATAAAGGGATTGAGGCTATAATTGGATCTTTTCCAATAGGGAATTTTCACAAAATTGTTCATATGCATATTTGGTGATTTAGAGAAGTGTTGAATTAAATATTATTAAATGTTATAAAAATATATATGGTTGTATAGAAGTCAATTTTTATATTTTCTAATCAAAATATTACCCAATACTTGATTAGTTGATGGTTCCCATAAAAAATGTACTTTATATTTAATAAACTATGAAGGTAGAATCAATCTCTATGAAATCTATAAAATTTAATGAATTAACATCCAAGATGGTATTTATCATTGGTTTTACCCCATCCACAATTCCTGTAGATACATTCAAAAAACAATATATTTAATAATTGAGTTAATATAATTAGTTGAAAATAATTTAGGGATTAAGGTTCCATTAATCATTAACATTCCATTTGAAATATGGATCGATATTATTTTACAACCTCTCAGGTTAAGATCAAAAGAAAAGAGTCTGTGGACTCTCCCGACCAAAAACATCCAAATTACCCAGAGTACATATATGTCCTTTTTTAAAAAATCTCAATATACTATTTAGGGTTATCAAATGTTATTTAAATTATTCTCAGATCATCAAATTTCAATACATTAATAATAATTTTCATTGGATAGATATTATTAGACAACGATTCATGTAAAATAGTTATGAAAATAAATTTTATTATGGTCAAAATTCTATTTTCAAAGAATAATATTAATCATATATTTCCATCATTTTGTATAAATTCTAGGAATTTTACCAAATTCACTAGTATGAATCCCCATGTGGGATTTGTTTTCCTGTTTAATTCTTATATGGTTAGATACCAACACCCCATGGATGTTTCCATGAATACCATATTAGTTTCCCGTTTCAAAATTGGATATGGATTACTACATGTCACAATTATATGAACTATATTTATAGATACCAATGATCCTGTTAATGCACTTGGATATCAGTGTAATTTTATATTCATTTAATATGATTCTCCAACTTCAATTTTAATAAAAAAATCCATTGGTATAATGGGTATTCGTTACTAGATAATCTCATTCTTTGATGGGATGCTTATGAACCGAGTTGATAGTGTATCAATTTTTTAGAAATATACACTATTACAATTTGAAAGATAGTTAAGATTTATGTAGAGAGAGAAAATTCAAGTTATTTTTGGGTATATGATGGGAAAGACCCCATGATCAGGGGAAAATTATAGTAATTACTTATTATTGAGGATACTAATATAAATATGAAATTATCTTTAATTTAAAAATTGATTAGTTAAACCATTAAATATAATCATACAAGTGATGTATATTACCAAGGTGTGGTACTGTGATGTCTCATTTGAAGAAAATGTGGGCCACTTTTAAAAACATTAATAAGACAATATTGATCAAGTGATTATAAAATAATATCTCCATACAGAACACTTTAGGTGTTGTGAGTGTTTCAAAAATGGTGTGACATATAAAGAATAAAACATATATGGTAAATTAAATGAGTTATATTTTAGAATCATGGTGGAAGGGCCTCTGATTTAAAGGAATAATGAAAAACCAAAGTTTCCCACCCTATGCATTAGATTAAATTATTTTATCTTCACATTTGATTATATAGTTCATTTTTAAATTTCTTAACTTTAGAGGTATGGTTTATTAGAGTTAAAAATAATGATTTCAAATAACATTTACAAGGATCCATAAAACAATAGGAACCTACATAACCCATAATATCCAATGTCTTTCAATGAATGTTTGTTCTTTTATAGTGGCCATACATATATTCCAAATTTCATCCCTATCAATGTATATAGTTACATTTCCACTGAGAACACTAATTTTATAATGATTTCTAATTTTTAAAGGTAATATATGTTTTACTTTGTTTGAGAAGTAGTTTTTAGATAAATTATAAATCTTTTAGAAGGGAGTAACATATGAAACATTGTAGTAAAACCAGATGCAATGTAGCTATTGTTATATAAGTCTAAAAATATTTATTTTAGTGATGGTGAATCTAGAAGTTCAAAGTTATAAATAAGGCAGCTGTGTTCCAGATGTCGGTATAATTAAACTATTCACTAGAAGGGACAATTTAATAGGTAGATGTCTTTAACTAAGTGAAGGGTATTCAATATTATTAAATATTTGTGGTCTATTTTTCAAAAACCATAGTTGATTGTAAAATTGGTATTATATAAACTCCGCTACAATGGTATCATATAAGTTAGGGATGAGTAATTTATATGTAAAAACAATTTTAGATTTGAAATAATATTGTTCAAAATGTCTATTAGATTAATGTTTCCCACTTCAATACCTTTTAATCTTTCTCATTGGAGTAAACCATTCCACTTCAATCTTTTTTACTTTAATACAAACTCTTTAACTTAGTAAAATACATCTACTACCTGATGGGGTTATACTATATTAAATTACCCTTATTGATTATTCTATACAAAAGGTGTGCATGTTTTTAGTCAAACAAAAGTATGATGTTTTAATAAATATCATTGGATGGATATCTATTGTGGAAGCTGTGACCAAAATGGAGATGAAAATTTTCAGTCTAATAATGGATGTGAGTATAGAGGAAACTATCATTAGAATTTATACTAATTCAAAGTAATATTAGTAGAAAATAATTTTCATGGAACACATTAGAAAATTAGTGTTTTGGAAAAAATGAATTAGACATTGAATGAGAGAGATAAAAGAGTGAGATTGTGTTCTAGTTTTTAAAGGAATCGTGAACTCAAGCAGTTAATTTGTTAGATTAAATCGTGAATTTTAGTCTATTTGAACATATAGAAAAAACTTATATAGTAATTTTTATTATAACAAAGGTGGAATTTAATAACTTGAATGATTTTAGTAGTATTTTGTATGACCTTGTCAATTCCAAGGATTGAGAGAAGTTATAATCTATGTCTCAGAAATACCTTCTTATTTCTTATAGAAATAAAAACATTGGTTTAAAGTATTGAGATTATTTTATGTGAATTTTTATTAGATAAAATGAAATCTTGTTTAGAAATATGATCCAATGTAAAGATCAAAATTAATTCAAAGATGATCCTTAGAAAGGGGAACCAACAGTTAAAGTTGAGGTTGATATAAACAGAGGTTGGGTGGTGATGGGTTATTTAAGAATGATGGAAGATAGATTCCAAGAGGTATACTAATGTTTCAGAGTTGCAATAATTTATCATGTTTTGGAAGTAATAGGGCCCTATGTAATATAATTATTAAAGAAAAGGGAATATTTATGAATGGATTATAATGAGTTATGTCAAAAGGATATAATATTAAGGAGTTGATCTCATCTACAAGGGTTCGATGTAAAGTATATAGGATTAATTCTGAAATTCAATTTATACTTTTAGTGGATTATGGGGAACCTAAAATCTATATAGATATGATATATATGAGTGGATAATTTAGGTATGATTGAAAAATAAAGTGTTATATTCTTTATAGGTTTCCAATACATGGGAGGTAAAAATATACAAAATGAAAAAAGTATTATCAAAATAGATTTTTTTATTTCTTAAATGGGGAAGTGGATGATTGTGTTTTATATAATGAAAAAATAGTTGTGAAGGGATTCAAAAATTAAAAAGGAGTGCTTTTTTTCTGATATTTTCCCCCTTTTATGAAACAAATAATGATTCTTATGGTTTATAGATTGGTTTACATGGAAGGTTTAATTTAAGAATAAATTGATATCATGAAAAAAATTCCTTGATAGGTATTTGGAGGAAGAGGTCAAAATAAAAAGTCCAAGAGGATATATAATAGAATAGAATGAGGTCTTAGGGGGTATTCTCAAGAAATTTATATATGGGTTTATGTAGGAACCAAATGATTGGAATAATATATCTAATAACTTTATAACGCCAAAAAAGTTCATTTGGAGAAATTGGGATCATTTTTATTACTATAAGGTTTATTTCAATTGATGTTACATCATTATTATCATATTTTATGATGACTTACTCTTAGATGGATGATTAAAGGTAAGGAAAAAAGCTTCGATGTGTGAGAGTTTTAGATGTTTCTATATAATGAATATTTGTTCTATAAATTACATGTTGCAGATCTGGTTTAGAAGATACATGAATCATATAACTTTGTTCCTTTCTCAGAATATGTATATAGAAAATACTATAATTATTAAAAATTATTGAATCAAAACATGTTGGTAATTTAGTATTCATACAAATCAATATTTCATTGGATAAGACACCTAAAATAGTTAAGGAGGATATTTTCATATCAAAGGTTATATATAGATCTATTTTGGTATGTATGATGTATGAAATGTTCTATATAACAGTTGATCATTCTCAAGCATTATATGTGGTTAATAGTTTTATTGATAATATTATAAGTAAATACTCAGATTATATCAATTTTATCTTTTAATATCTAATTGATTTACCAGATTCAGTGCCTTGTTTTAAATTTGTTGATTATTTATAGTGATTTTTGGATATTATCTTTAGTAGAGATACATATTAAAAAATACAAATAGTCCTAATGTGTTTAATTTTAGGGTAACATCTATTAGTTTTATATCATTATTAAAACATTCTGTTTTACTATTATTCACAAATAGAGAGTATATTTGAGATAATGCAAGAGATAATAGATATTTTATGAGTAAATTATCTATTGGGGAATACTGGAAAGAGGTAATAATTTAAGAATACACATTATGGTAGTTAAATACTAATTAGATTTGAAAATAATACACCATTTCAATATTGAATGATGTATATTAAAATTGTATTATATTTTCACTATAATTTTATGGAGGATGTTATTTTAGAAATAATAATGTTTAAGGGAATTTTTTATAGAAGTTAAATTAATAATATTTTTACCTCAAGAAATTATAGAGTGGGGTTTCAATTTAGTGGGGATTGTTTAACATAAATTTTGTATGATTTATGAACCACTAAAAAATTATATGAAGGAAAATCAAAAATATTGTTATAAAAAATTATAATTCTGACTCTGAGGACTTAATGATATATCCTGAAAATGAATCTCAAGTATATGATTTTATGTCTTGATTTTAGAATCATTTTTTTGTTATATACTATATGATTTTGAAATAAGATACTTATAAAACTTCATACTAGTACTCGATTCATGGTTTTTATTAAACTAGAGGTTCAAAAATAGAATAAGTAGTGAAAATTTTTCTAGATGACTTGATAATAAAACCAAGGTGGTGTGTTTTAGAAGATTTCATTGATAAAATATTCTCTAAATGTTATAGTTGAGATATTGGATGTCTTAGACCAAATGGATGGATGTTTGTGAATATTAGAACCATGTTTCCAATTTTTTGAAATCCTAAAATGTTTATGGAATTTAGATAAATAGAATTTAGTTGATACAGTTTCCTATATTTTAGTGATGGGGTTATATTTATTTTATAAAATTGTTTTGATTATTCCTAAGCATCTATTAGCATGTGATTTAGACCTAATAATTAAATTTTATTATATTAATTACTCTTGTGAAGTTGTTTTTTTACACTAGGGTAGGTGTTTTTAACAAAAAATACAATTAATACACTGATATTACATGTTATTAGATGAATATTCATTATATAACATAACTACACACCCTATAATCATATAGTTCTAACATCTTTGGAAGCAGGGACACACAATAAACATGCTCCTAATATATGAACATCATCTCCCATTTAGTTCTTCAAAATAAGAATCTTTCTTATTCATATCATACATAATATATTTCTTCATAAATTTGGGAAATTAAACAAAAGTAATGTATACATTAGATTCTCAATAAGTGTAATTAACGGATAATTCAAAGTTCACTTATGAATTATATGAAAATAAGGGTATAAGAATATGAGTTAAAAATTTGAGTACCTTACCATTAATATCATATATCATAATATAGATACATGAAATAAACCATGTAAGTTCAAAAATATATGATTCATAAAGGAATAAAAGAACATGATAGACAAGATCATAATATTGGTGTAATACATGATGTTATGGAATACAAAAAATAATAGAAAATCATTTCCTTAGTAGTTAAAACTGTTTTATAATACTATTATTGTTGATTGAGTTCACTCCTAAAACAATAATAATAGTTATTGTTCACTCCTAATAATATCATAGTGGACTATTTATACTCCTAAAACCATCACAATAGTCATGGTTAAATCCTTATAATATAATAGTGGTCAGAGTCTCTTACATGAATGGTTTTACTCCCCATTCTAGTAATATTGGTCTCATGAGATATCAATATTCACCCATTTCATTGGAGGAAAATATAATTATAGAACAAACTGTTATATAGTCAAAATGTTACATTTTTATTCTATATGTTCATAAAACACTCATCATATGATATCCTATTAAAGGAAAATGGGTTTAATAAACATTTCATTATATACTTACCTATGAAAATGAAATGGATTTCATTAATTGTTCATAATTTCAACATTCCATAACACATGGAAATGATGTAGTTTTCATAATATAATTTACTAGGGGAAAGAGATGAGATTTATTGAATCATTCTTATGTAATTATCATCATAATAAGACAAATAAATAAATAAATATAATGATATCATATGATCATATACCTATTAATTCATATGTTACATCAAGGATTATTCTATGGATGGAAATTACTTTAAAAAATCATTGGAGCATTTCATGAGGAAAATAAACTTTACACTTTTTAAAAAAATTAAAAAAAGAAAATTTCCCAATTATTAAAGAAATAATTTTATATGAAAATAATATTGAAATATTCTGAAATAATATTTATATCATTGAGTGTTCATGATGTAGGAAAATTCCATTCAATCAGTATAAGTCGAAATAAAACATTCATTTCATATTTTTATAGACATTCCAAAAAGTAACTTATTAAAAAAATGAAAAGAATATTAATTTTTAACTGTTTTAAAAAAATAAAACATGTGTTAATATTAATTTAAAAAATAGTTGGTTAATTACCAAAATTTTCTTAAAAACATTTTTTGAAAACATGGATGTGGAAGAAATATTTTTTAGACTAAAGAGAGATATAAAGTCAATTTTCATGAAAATAATATTTTCTCTACTTTGAGTACATAAATCCTGTAAATTGAATGAAAACATAAATTAAACTGAAATTAATATAGTATAATAAAAATTATTAGTTTCTTGGGTGGTAGATCATAATATTTTATCATTGAAAAACTAATCATAAACAATCCCATCAAATAATAATATTATTACATAAAACTCCTACCTCTGGTTTGAATTACTTCAAACAAGTAATAAAATATCAATAAATAAAAATAGAATAATTATAAATATATTAAAATATTAATAGTATATATCATACCATATATGATTTACTTTTCACCATTTATGACATGTTTATCAATATTTATTTTTTAAAATCACTACATCAGGTGATAACTTCTTCATTTTTTATGTATGTTTTGGTTTGATATTTTTGGTACTTTTATTTTGTCCATGGTTATATGTTATATAGATAAATAATCATGATATGAATAGAATATATATCTATAATATAAATATTTATAATCATTCATAAAATAATGTAATAGAAAAATTAATTATAAAATTCATGCAGAGGGTAGATCATATGTATGTCAGAATACTATTTTCACTATTTAATTAGTGGAATAAAATAAATGAAAATAATAAATCACAATAATATATTATTTATTATATCATATATTTCATATTTATTCATGGTATCCAAACTTATTTCCATCCCATTAAAAGGTAAATAAAAAATGAATCACATCATTTGTGGAGGCGGTAGTCTACACTTATGCACGAGTGAGGTTATTATTTTCCAAGGAATTGGTAGGTAAGAAGGTCTATATGATATTATCATTTAATAACCATAATTATTTGATTAATATCACTTATAAACATTAAATCCATCATAATAACTATCTATGATTGATGGTGATGAAAAATGAATTTTATCGCTACATGGATATGGTAAGAAGTATGTACGCACAAGTGACTCATTCATATCACATTTATTGGAATGAAGATTAATATAAGTGATTTCATAATCATAATAACATTTTATTTTTTTATGATAAATAATTTATTATTTTATTAATAATATAATAAATTTATATATGTAAAATGTGTAATTATAAATAATGTGATCGATTAAGGTGATTATCTATTATTTGAAACAACTCGTTTGGATATCCAATAAAGGGCCCTAGGGATGTTATTTTTAGAATTTAAAAACCTATATAATGATGAAATTTGAGTGAATGAGATATTTTGGTTGGGTTTGGTAGAATTATAAGGATCAATGTTATGTGAATAAGAGAAATTATATGATCATTTTCATAATTGGGGAGAGGAACAATCATGGAGTTTCGTAAAAGATAAAATTATAAAAAGGAATTATTTATACCCAATTACAAAAATGGTTATATAAAAAAATATAATATATTATGGGGTGGAATTACCTGTATCTAATAAAATTTTGATTGGTTTAAATGGTGTTTTAAACTATATCTTTTGGTTTATCCCCATAGTTTTCATAATTTCCCATTAACTGTAGTAATATATTTTTCACTCTGAAAGGGTTACAATATTACATATAAAGATAAAATTAGAATATAAATTTAATTAATTAATAAAATATTTTTGAACCTTCCCTATTCCATTATTTTTATGTTTTTTAAATAATTTAACAAAATATTTTTTTAAAAAAAAATATCATTAATGTCAATTTTGAGACTATTCAATCGATTTGACTTAAAATACATAATGAAAATGTTGGAAATATAATATAATAAATTTTTATATCACTAAAATAAAATAAATATATATAAAATTCATGTAACACTTTAAATCACTCAAATTAAAGTATTTTTTATATTTCAAAAATCTATTATTATATTTTTTATTAATTGATGAAATAGTACATCAAAAATGCATAAAAAGTTATGGTAACTGAAAAATTATTAATAATTAAAAATAAATTATCACCATGAAAATTGTGTAAAAAATGTAATAATATAAATTTATATTAGTTTATAAAATGTTTTTATCCATACGTGGACAACTTAGAGATATTTAAATCAAAGATAGTGACATTGTGTAACGTTTTTTTGATTTAAATATTATATAATTTGTTTTCTTATAAAAGTGTCCCTTATATAATTATAGTTTGAGAATGAGGTGATAAGGTTCTAGTTAACCTCATGTAATAATAATTATGATAAAAAATGGGGGCATTAACATTTAATTTTAAACTAATTTAACATGATTTACCCGTTACCAACGTGATAAATATTACAAAGGTTAATATTTATGATTCCTAAAAATAAAAGGGGCCTATTTTCAAAATTTATTCTTCCTTAGTAAAAATATTGAATAAATAGTAGAAAATTCAATTTTTATATTTTGATGAAATTGATTTTAATATATGCATTGTGCAATGAAAATATCTTATTATAAAAATTCATTTTTTCATAAAATGAGATATATTCTTATCAAATTCCTATAAAACCATTAAATTAATTTTATTTTTTATTAAACAATATTTAATATTAACTATTCTAAAATAGTGATAAATTTATTTTATTAATATAAAAACACATTTTGTGAATAAAAGATGTTTTTTAGAAAAACAACTTTTAAAATCAAATAATTTTTATTTTTATTTACAATTAACTATTAACCCATGAATTAATTATATAAATTTTCAAACCATAAAAGTATTATAATTAAATTAGTTCTATACATACCTGCCAATATAATGGATTTTTGATACTTGTCACATACTAATTTGTTAATAGTATATCGTGGTTTTGTTTGAACTTGATGTTTCATGTAATATAAGCTATTAAAGAAATAAAATCATTTAAATTGAAATATATAATAAAATATCATTTTGTAACATTATAACTCTTTTAAAATTAATCTATTAATCTAAATTCGTCACTTAGAAACAAAAAATGAGGATATATTTGTTTTATTACTCTCTTGGGTTCCCAAGTGGATTCTTCATTTATCTTATTTAATGATACAACTTTACGTGGGGAGTAGTCCTATTCCATAACACTTTATCTATAAGATAAAATATTTCTACAGGTTCTTATTCAGAATAAATATCATTATATAATTCTATCACCTATTATTTTAGTATAAATGAATGATCAATTATGCACTTACTCATGAGATACACATGGAACACTTCACGAACATGAGAGAGGTGAATTTGAAGCATAGTGTGAAAAGATACCATCAATAATCAATCAAGTATATCAAAATGGACCATATAATGAGGGATTGAGATTCCTTTATTTTTGAGTCGTATAAATTTTATTTCATCGAGAAATTAATGTAAATACTATCTCACCAACTTTGAATTCCATTTTCCATTGCTTATTTTTTTCATTAATTTAGTCATTTGGAAGCTCAACATGATTCATTGCATGAGAAAGTAACATTAGCATTACAATGGGATTTTACATTCCATATCACATATAATTAAGTATATTATGTGGGAATTTATTGAATTTTTCTTCTTATTCAACACTTACAAGATTCCTTTGGGTTCTATCAATTTACTAAAACAAAAAAAACATATTGTGGCTAATAAAAATCATATAGGGAAACCTACTAATAATAGAAGAAAAAATTTATCAAATCTCTAAATCAGGGAACTGACCATTTATACTAAGAAAAAATAGGTTTATCCTATGTTATCCATGGTCATTACAAATCATTTGGATATTATCATATAATTAGACTTATCCAAAGGGCTCTCACTCCTCCTAGTTTTCAATGGGTTACTAAACCATTTTCTAATATCAACTATAACAATACATAATTTTCATACATATATATTACATATTATTATATGGAAATTAAATACATAACATAGAGATCCATGATAAGATAATATAGGTATATTAACATGGGAAACATGGAAATATAAGAAACATTATCATAAGTAATCTACATAATCTTACATTTAGTTCTTCTTAAATAACAACCTTCTTAGACATATCATACTATATACATTTCATCATAACATAGGAAAATGAAATATAAGAAAGTGTGAGATCAGATTCTCAGTATGGGTAAACAATATAGATGTAAATGATCACATAAGAATAACATGAGCATAAGGGTATGATAACACGTGTTTAACATTTTAATACCATATATTTCATATGAAGATCATAATTGTTTGTCATTGAATAAATCCTGGATGTTCATAAGACATGAATCATAAATTAACTATTTAAAATTATCCATAAGATCATAAAATTGGCTTAAAAACTGAAATTTTGGAAAATAAATAAGCTTATAAAACCATTTCCATACAAGTTAAGGATAATGTCTACGACTATCATTGTGGATTAAGTTCACTCCCTAAATCATATAGTAGTCATGTTCCCTCCCAATACTATCATAGTGTATTGAGTTAACTCCTGAAATCATCATAGTATTCAAGGTTCACTCCCATGACTATCATATGAGGTAATGTCCCTTGCCGAAATGGGTTCACTCTGCATTTTGTTCCTATTTATCTCACGAGATATCAATCTATACCCAATGAATTAGAGGGATATATAATTATAGGATCAAACATAATATTACTAAATTCATATATATGTGTTCCATAATATCATAGAATATTTATCATATCATAACCTTTGAAAATTCAATGGGTTTCATAAACATTTCACCATAGTATAACCCATGTAAAATAAATGTGTTCCATAAACATTTCAGCTTTTCATCATGGAATAACCCGTGGTAAGGAAACATGTTTCATAATATATTTAGGCAATGGGAAAGAGAAGGGTTTCATAGAATCATTTTTAATTAATCATTATCATAAGACATATAATGAAATAAAGTGGATTGTATGATGTAATAATATTTCCAAAAACTCATAAGTAACATCAAGGATGTTATCATTGATGAAAATTCCTTAGAAATAACTTAGGTTGATTTATAGAAGAATATAATCTTTCATCCTTGAAAACACTAATTTAGAAAAAAATTCCCAATTATTAATGAAGCAATTTTAATGGAAATGAACCTTAAAACTTTTAAAAGTATGCTTCAAATCAATGAGTTATCCTAATGGTGGGAAATTTTTTTCTTTCTTTTTACGATAAATTAATACATCCCCTTCATACATGTTTAAAAAGTTAAAAATTAACTCATTCAGAAAATGATAAAAGATTAAAATTATATCATTTTATAAAAATTAAATCATTAGTAAAAAATACATTAAATAGTTAATGGTTAATTTTAAAAACACTAATAATAACATTTTTAGAAAACACAGCTCTGGAAGAAACATGGTTTTTAAACAAAAGAGATACATAAAATATATTTTCTATAAAAATATAATTTCATTATTTTGAGTAATTAAATTGTGTAAAATGAATAAGAAACATGTATTCTCCACAAATAACCATAGGTAAATAAAATTAATATGTTTCATGGGTGGTATATCAAAATATTTCATCATCAGAAACATAGTCATAAATAATCTTGATAAAGAACGTGATTGTAAAATAAAACTCTCACATTATCCTTGAAATCCTTTATAAATGTTCTAAAATCCAATATAAATAATATATATTTATTATAACTCTATTATAGAGACATAATCATATATCTAATACCATATATGATTTACCCACAACCATTTATCACAGATTTGTTAGCAATTATTTATTAAAATCACTACTTTGGGTGAAAACTACATCATTTTTTTCATGTATGTTCTCGTCTGGAAGTTTTGGTCCTTTAATATTGATCATGGTTACATCAATTCAAAAATTTTAATCACAATATAAATATCTATTATATATATATTTATAATCATTTATTAATGACACTAATAGAAAATTTAATTACACTATTCAGAGAGATGGTAGTTCATTGGTACACATAAATGATGTTTTTCACTTATATGGGTGGATGAAAAGAAAGGAAAACAATAAATTTACTTTATAAGACAATTATTATAACATTTATATCATATAAAATCATAATATAAATACTTATTACCATACATGTATAACATAAATGAAAAATGAATCTCATCGCTTCGTAGATGCAATAGTTCACACATATGTACGAGCAACACAATTATTTAATGATGAATTACATAGTAAAAAGGATGATACGATATTATATTTCAATAATAATAATTTTATTAAAAATATCATATATAAAAATTAATCCCATACTAATTATCATCTATGAAATACAGTGATAGAAAATGAATTATATAGTAACATGGACACGGTATGTCGTACGTACCCACAAGTGATACTTTAAATTCCCATTTGATATAAATATGGTTAATATAGGTGGTTTAATAATAATAATGACATTTAAATATATTTTTAAAATTGAATTCATAATTTTATTATTAATATAATATATTTTGGGAAGGTAAAATTATAATTAAAAAGATAGTGATTAGTTAAGGCGATTACATCTTCTTTATTGAACCTAGGGTGGTCTTGTGGGAAAAAACACCTATATAATTTAATTGTGTATTTTAAAAGATAATTTTTAGGGTTTTTTATTTAGAAGTCTCAGCGTGGAGTGAATAAAAGAATAGACAGACATACATTTATAATTGAAGTGATGCACACTCTTGGAAGTTCTTAAATGACTAAAAAATATAAAGTCAGTATCTTAACCATATTCCTCTAAAAGGATTGGGATTATAAGATAATATATGTTTTTGTTTCTGAAATACCATCAACTAATAAAATTCTGACTGGTTTATGTAGTGTTTTAAACCATAGCTTTTGGTTTAACCACTTAGTTAATGTAATTTACCGTTAACCGCACTAACAATTTTTAAATCTTAAAGGGTTATAATATAATATATAAGGTAAAAATTTCTAGATAAATGTATATGGAATTAACTTTTAGAAATACTATTATCCTCTTCTTCCTCTTCATTTTTTTAAAAAATTTATATAAATTTATAAAATATTATTTTGAAAAAATATAATTTTCCACAATTTGTAAACTATTTATTTAATTTTTCTTAAAAGGAATAAAGAAAAAGGTTAAAAATGAATATAATCATTTTTTATATCACTAAAATGTAATATTTATATAAAAACTATCGGAACACAATAAATAAATAAAATTATATTATTTTTACTATTTCAAAAATCAAATTATATAATTTTTATTAATTTTAGAATTCTTGCATCGACATTGCATAAGAATTTAGTGTCATTTAATAATTACTAATTTTTTTTAATAAATTTAAATAATGAAAATAGTTTCATGAATGTCAAAATATACATTTTTATTAATTCATAACTTGATCTTCTCATATATGGATACACAAGAGATATTTGAAAGTAAAATGGTTACATTTTTGTAACATTAATTAATTTAAATATAAAATAGGTCATTTTAATGGAAAGGTTTCCATAAAATAATTAAATTTATAGAATATGGAGATAGGGGTCAAATTAAATGCATATAATAATTATTAAGATAAAAAATGGTGACCCTAATATTTAATTTAAAACTAGTTTAACCTGATTTATGCCTTACCGAGGAGATAATTTTACTATGGTTAGTATTCGCAAGCCCTCAAAATAAAAGGGGAATATTTACCAAATCAGAAATTCCTAATTCCAAATATGAAATATTTTTTTTCTAATTCAATTTATATAATTTTTGGATATTAATATTAAAATAATCATGAAAAAGTGAAATATATCGTTTTTTGGAAAATACATTTTTAGAAAAAACATGGATTTATTCTTAAGACATGTATATAAAAAAAATAAATCAATGTTAATTTTTTATTGTATATAAAATATATAAATTTCATAAAAAAATACAAAAAAGTGATCAATTTAATTTATTAATATAAAAATACATTTTTCTCATAATTTTTTTCAGAAAAAAAACTCCATTATTTTCAATTTTTTTATTTTTATTACAAATTAGTAAATAACCAACTAAATATTTCAATAATTATGTAAAAAATATATAAATTTTTATAATTAATTATTATTATTAATATCCTAATCATATGGATAGGAGATAACTATTACATAATATTATTTTAATAATATATCATGGTTTCATTTAAACTTTGAGTTTCATGTAATGTAAGCTATTAAAGAAATAAAATTATTTCAAGAGAATTATATTATGCAATAAAAAGTCTTTAAAAATAAAAAAAACTAAATAACTATCTCAATTCATTTAATGAAATAATTTCAATTATAGATTGTTTCATTTTTAAATGTTTTCTATGAGTGGCTGTTGAGTTTTGGATAATCCCTTGTTGAGGTGTGTGGATTCTCAATTTTATATACATTAATTCACTAAATCAATGATTTATGGCCCTTATTCTAATCACATTACACATACGTGGTTATTAATGTTTCATTTTTATATATGTACTATATCCAATGCAACAAAATTTTACCCTAGTACTGAAACTATTGCTAAACATAGAATAATACATGAGATGGAATTAAAAATATACACGCTCATCGATCTAATTCATATGGATAAAATAAGTTACAAGGTTGGATTCCTTCACCAACACATTAGAGGTTTCTGAGTATATGGATTTAATTACCCGATATTGTATTCCACCATTGAGTAGACTCTAAATATCATGTAAAAAATAGAAACATAAGAACAATATCCCCATACTTGAAAAATATTCGATCAGTGTACTAAATATATCAGTAGAGTCCAGAAGAATTGAATTTTAAATAGATTTAAGAAAAACAATTATTCAATAAAAATGACCAATTTCATATTATACTTATTCCATCAAAGATTCTCTTTTATTATTTATGAGAGTAAATATAGTGGCACAATAATATTGGATTCATAAATTTGGGTGTGATATTAAGAATTATTTATATGGATTGAGATTTTATAATGATCATATCATGAAGAAACTTATATAAATAAATATATTCAAGGAGTTGTTAAATTACCTCATCAAGAACTAGATAATATCAAGAGTTTTTCCATTAAGTTGTTATCATAAAATTCATTTTAATTTTATATTCTATTAGGTACTTAATATTTAAAAAAATTCCATTTTATTTTTTATTTCCTAATATTTTATTGTTTAACCAATGACATTACTCATTTCTAAAGAAATTATATAAATTTTTTATATAAATTTTTTTTCATATGAACCAATATTAAATTTCCCTTAATCTATATTACAACTCCCGATAAAATTATGAAACACATGAAGAGTATTATAAGAGAAATAAAATCCACTATATTTTTTAATGATGAATGATTCAGTAAACTATAATATAAAATAGTTGAGTTAAGGGAAAAAATTAATTTTTTCAATTCATTATATTATAATGTATGTGATTTCATAAAATTTTAGGTGGGATATATTTATATCACATGTAAAATTACCACTATTTTAAGATAACTTATCAGATATAAAAAATAAGTGATTGTTTTAGTTTCTAATTTTTTTCTTATAGAGGTTTATAAGAAATCTATATATATAGAACTTACTCTCTCACAACAGGATATTGTTACTATATTTTATATAAAAGCTTTAATGACTAAAACTATATTAAATAATCATATTGGTTTGGTATTAAGGAGATAATGTTCATTAAGGTCCAAAATTCCCCAAGAACACAACATTATGGACTATTTACATCTTATTTAAACCAATATATATGGGTAATATATAAATTCCAAAATTTATGGTCGATCAGTTGAACTTTAGAGAATTACATTAATACTAATATGGCTAAATTCTAGTCCTTATAAACTTTGTGATAGTTTTCTCATTCTCTATCTTTTTACTAAGACATGAGATTATTATTTTAGTGAGAAAATAATATAATTTTACTCTGGTTTAATTTTTTAGTTTTCTAATCAAATGAGTGCCAAGTAATTTTCACTTTCCATTTAGGGTATTAAATATTGGATTGATATTGGAAATTTAGATTTTATGTTTATAAAACATGGACTAAAAAATATGGCCGAGGATTATTGTTTTATAGATTATACCAATGATTTGTTGAATTTTATGTTCATATATATTTCAATAATGTTTGGATGAATATTAAGGTCCTAAAAAAGTAACCAAAATTAGCTTGAATGATTTTAAAAGTGTGTAGAACTAAATTTATGTGAATTAAAAATCCAATAATTGTATAGAAAACTCTATATAGGATACAAAAAGGTTTGATAAGAACGTACTACAGGATAAAAAGTCCCAAGGTAGAGAAAAATTTCCTAGTTTGATTTAAATTGATATCAATAGAAATGACTTAATATTTAGATTATTTATGGTATGATAAAAAATTAAATTCATTTATATTTGAGTATAAAAGGTTTGGATAATGTATATTATAAATTGAGGGACCATAATTATGAAAAGTTTAATGTAATTGTCTAAAATAGGATAACCATTAAATATTTTTGAATGATTTTTTGATTACCATATCACAATCTAAATATATTATTGATTGATAAAGAACATGTTTGAATATGGGGTTCCACTATAATACTATTTAGGTTTATATACATAGTGGTTATTTTATTAAGAAAAAAATGAGTTCAAATTTATAAATTTTAGAGACATTTGTGGAACAAGATTTATCACTATACGAAAATAGATCCTTAAGATTTGGAATACCTATTACCAATAATTGGGAATGTTTTATGGTAAATCAAATAATCAACACATGATTTATGGTATATGGGTATGAAGTGGTCAATGTTAATTTGTATCTTATGAATTAAGAGTAATGAAACTGAGTTGTAAAGGAATGTAGGATAGGGGATTAAAGTGTTTGGGATAGAGATTCATGGCCAAGGATAAAAGATCCATGAGTCTTTATATATCTCATGGGAAAATTAATGATGCATCATGTATTAATAGCGGAGGATGTACTATTTATGCTAACATAAGATTAGTGGAGAATAAATAATTTGAAATATAATATATAGTGGACTAGGATATATTCCAATGTATGAATGATGTATAACTACTAACTTGTAGTAATGGACCAAACATTGGAATGGTGAGAAAGTGGAATATTTTTCTGGGTCAAGGATAAAATATCGGCTTATATCTATGTATCCTGTTGTATCAGGAATAAATCCACATGTAATTGTTAAATGGGGGAATATCTAATTGTAGGTTCAAATAAAAGAAGCCCCAACATATAAAAGTATGAACCCATAAGCAAAGACGGAATGAATGGTAGGATGATCATTTAATTTATTATTGTACCTAGTTTATGATATTCAAGTCTAAGTATGTGCCCTATATAAATTAAGTATTTAGACATTCATATCTTTTAAAATTGGTGTATTTTACAAGTTAAAATAACCATAAAATTGTAAATTTTAATTTTGACTATAATAATAAAATATCTCATGAAATGGAAAACTTATGTATAGAGGGGTCTTATTTTTGGGTTTTATACCATATTGAATAAACCACTATGATTAAATTATTGAATTTTCAGATGGAATTTGTAATTTAATGTTTCAGGTCACATGACAAGGATTATAAATACTATAGTTTAATGTAACATGATAATGACCATATACCATTCTATTTAAGTTTATAAGGAAAGGGCCTTACATATTTTAGTTTAATGTCATGTCACAATGACATTACATCATATAAATTAATGTTATTCTATCATAATCATGCAAAGTGTAGTTCAAATTCATGTGATTAGGACATAATTAATTACATTTTAAGGTCACGAGGAATGAACCATTTATCATGTTGTTTTAAGCCCACGAATACTACTTATATAATATAGATTATGTTCATAAAATAATAACTATATATACTATAGTTTAAAGTCACATGATAAAGATAGTATGAACCCATTGTGATTTTATGAATGTACTTCTTGAGAAACCTTTAATTAATGGTAGAAATAATAATATCCTTATCTATTTTGATCAAGAAATATTCTATATTAAACTATATATTATGTATAAAATAAGATCCTTTGAATTATAATTCCAACTTTCAAAGAGTATTTCCTAGTATAAATGACATCTTTATAGATAAAACAATTACCCTTGAAGGAATTAAATGATGAAATTTTATATTGAAATCACAAGAAATGTGATAATGGAAAACATAGAGATTATTTAATACTGATAAAATTTTCTTATTAATATTAACAAATTTATTAAATTAGATATGTTATCATCCTTCATAGATCATTTGGTCATAAAAAATTAATTAGTGTAATGTAAAATAACCTTCAATAAGGTATACTACCTCAATCCCATGCATTAGTTAATATGGAGTGACTAGTAGGGGTGTTGGTAGGGGTGTGAGAGGAGCATAAATCAATGATGTTTTTTCATGAAATTTATTTTTATAAATATCCACCATTTCTATAGGTTTTTTATAAAATATTTTCGAACACATTTATTTGAATATTAATATTCATGTGGTATAAATAATAACTATGGGAGAAGATATAAAACATCAAACATAATTTATTTATCTAAAATGGATAGATGTTGGTTCCATTTTCTGTAATAACTGGGTGAAGAATGAAAAAAGCTAGGAAGGATGTTGGAATTCAAAAAAAAATCATGTATTTTTACCCAATACCCTTTCTGTATATTTCTCAAACCTATTTAGAGAATATGTTAATGTCTAATAGATTTAAAATTTAAAATACTACTTTTGATATCTTCTTAAAAAGTAACATCAAGCTTTAATCGAATCAAAATATTTTATAAAAAATAATATTATTTAAATTTGATCATTATATCCTAAAAATTAAATTATACGTTATAAATAATAATAAAAACATTATAAAACAGATTTATTAATGATTTATTTTAATGATTATATATTGATCATTTGAAAATAATTTAGTATTGAATTTTCAGTAAAGTCATTTTCTGCTTTAAAAATATGTTTTCTCAGAAAATGGTTCTTTGTCAATTTTTACATAGAAATTATTTTTGATTTGAATGTTCATCATTATAAACATTTTAAACATTGTTTTCAAGATCACATCATGCTTTAAAAAAAATCTAGTTTTAACTAAATTTATACATCCATTGTTTTAGAATTTTTTTGAAGAAAAAAAATATTTTTTACTCGACATAAAAAACATTATAATTGGGTGAATATGAAAATTTTTATTGGATGATCAACTCAGGTTACTCTATCAGATGATATTAGTTAATTATTTCTAATAAACAAAGTTCACTCCATAAAATAAATGAAGTTAATTACTAAATAGGAATGAAGTTTATTACATTATAAAAACTATTTTAAATCCATCAAACACATGAAGATAAGTCCATAGGATGAATTATGTTTAGTACATCAGACAAACCATGTTTATTCAATCAGATGAATGAAGTTCAGTTCACTAGATAACAAAATTTCATTCCACCAGACAAAAACATTTTTATTCTAATAGATCAATTTATTTTATTTCAAAAAATAAATAATTTTTATAAGGAATGAAATAAATTTATTTTTGTCAGATGAAATATTTAATATCATTGTGATGGAGCTACCAAAAGAGAACATCATATGATTTCTGGATAGATCATGATGATTTGTCAGGATGGATCTCATCCAATGGTATTATAACCAACAATATGGATCATAGAATTTATCCAATGGATTTGATTCAATAAATAAAGGTGCATTCATAAGGATGGGTGTAGAATCTTTTTCAACACAACTACCCTATTTTTTCCTCAGTTGTAACATCTTACTGATTGTGATTTATAAATTTTTAGATTTTTTCTACTATGGAATCCATGTAAGGATTGAGATTTCCTTAGAATGTTTAGATTTTATAATTTCTAATTATAATATAGTTTGATATAACACATATAAAAATAGATTTACTACTAAATATGATGATTATGATTGAGTACTTATAGGGATAGAATGATATAGGTAATTCTAATATTTGTGATCACTGGATTTATTCTTGAAGAGAGATAGACCATACAGTTTGGTTAAAACTATCGATACTGTATGTCGGGATTGTTGACTTCCATTAATCAAAATTTTATTGTGTTCAAATATATTGTATAAGAATTATTTATTTATTTTTACTTTAGAATGTTTTAGTGTTTTGTTTTTCTTTTATTTACAAATCATAAATTCTGCTCTTCTTTGGTTTAATGAATGATTAGTTTTATTAATGAATTTTCTTATAATATCTAAATATATAAATTATATTAGTTTCATGTGAATCTAATTTAAATTATAAAATAATCAAAAAAATATAATTTAAGGTTGATCAAAATTTGTAACGGTTACTGTTAGTTCTATTTTTAATTACCACAATTCCCCCCCTCTTGTTTCCATTGATATACACTTTGATCATAAAATTATTAAATTTTAAAACATATTTTAAATATTTTAATGTTTAATTGTATAACAATTTTTGAAATCATAATGTCAATATTATCTTAGGTTTAATTTTTTGTATTTTTATGAAATTATTTATTTTGATGTGAATAGTAAAAAACACAATTTTTTAAAAACTATCATTTTTTCATTATAACATGAAATTTTAAAGCCCCACTATATTTTAAATTTGATCTTAAAAGTCCAATAAGCCATTTATAAATTAAATATAGTATAATAAATTACATATTAATAAGTATTGTACATGATTATGGTATATGTTCAATTTTGGGCATAAAGCCACATTTTTCTAAAAACACTTTCGGATGTGTTTTATGAATACATAGTACAACTTGATACTTCTACATATACTAATTTAACTTTGAAAAATGGACTATATATTTCGATTAATCATAATAATTATAATTTAATAGGGATAACTTAATATTTTTTCATTCTGAATAGTAAATTTAGTAACGATTAATCACCTTGGTAAAAGTGTTAAAAAGAGATTCAACTATGGGGTAATGTAATAAAATCATTCTAGCAATTTCTTTCTTCTATATTAATTTTTTTCATAGACCAAATATATATTCAAGTTGTCAAATAATTCTTTATAAAACATTATTTTGAAATAGGGATCCAAAGAAAGTATTTTTTGTAGTTAAGTAATGTTTTATTCAAATTTAAAATAATTTTGTGGGATTTGGAATTAATGGAATGTTTATAATATTACAGTTGGTTTTGTTTTGATTAAAGAGTATAAAAAACATCCAATTTATATTTTTATGCCAAAAACTATCTGGAAACTAATTTATTACTTTATTTCAAGGTAAATTGTTTTTTTATTTTTAAATTAGTTATTTTCTCAAAACTATTTTCATACATATTGTGTTATTATATTAAAATAAATTCCCAACAACTATATATATTAAATATAATAAAATAGATACAATTTTTTTGATAAACATATCAATTTTATTTAGAATGCCCCTTTTATATTTGTTCATATAAGTATGTTATCATGGTAAAAATTTGTGTGATCAAGATTAAGGTTAAAATTTGTTTATAGAAATTCCCCATATATTACAATATAGTTATTTAAGAATAAATTTAATTTCATCGATAGTTTGGGATGCACAACACCGAGTTTAGACAAAAAACTTTTAATTCATGCCTTGGACACATAATTTAAAATTAAATTTTAAATATTTTAGAATGTTTATTTTAAAAAATAAACACTAATTGATAAATATGAATATCAATATTACATTAAGAGTGATTTGTTTTGGATTTTCCTATAAAGTTAATTTTTTTCATGAATAGTGTAAACTAATGAATATTAATTGAAATTTTCATTTTTGTTTAATTATTTTATTAATTTGTTTTAGAGTAAAATTGGTTCAATTATTTACCAATTAATCCAATTTTGGTTATTGGAATCAGTTTCATATTGTATAAATATATATAAACATATTAAACATTGGAATTGTTTCACTTTAAAAACCTGTTTATTTTTCATATATTTCAGATTAATTTTAAATTAATTTTTTTTTCAATTATGCAAATTTAATTTAGATAAATGCATTCAATATCTATAATTATTAAAAAATTTAACTTATAATAAGGTTAACATAATATTTTAACTAAAATGAATTGTGAAATTAGTAATAAATAATTATCATAGTTAAGGAAAAATGTATTTACCATGGTGTAAAAATAGAATGATAAGAGAGAAAATGACCTAAAATATTATATTAAATTAATTAAATGAGTTTACTACTACCATATACCTAAATGTATTTTATATATGGAAATTACTTCCAACATTCCCATGAATATCTTGAATATAATAAGTTAAGTAACAAAAAATACAAAAAAGATACTTTTCATCCTTTTAATATCTATAATGCTTTGGTATAGGGGAAAAATTGGTTTAGTTATAAATTTTATTCTAAAACATAAATTTGTTTTTTCTATCATAATTATTTATCATAATTATTTATAGATGAAATAGTTGTATAAAATTATTATGAAATTCCAAAATAGTAATTATTATGTTAATAACAAACCTAATAAATGTCACTTAAACTAATAAAAGTGAAATAATTTGAATGAATTATTATGTTCCATGATTTGTTTAGGAGAATATATCATGTAAAATAGGTTTTAGCATAATAGATTTGAATTCCATCATTTTATTGATATCTTTTAAATTAAATTTAATTGTATAATTTCAAAATTGAAAATAAGTTTATTTTATGATAAATTATATTTTATTATATGGATTAAAATTATATAAAACCCTATATTCAGAAAATATATATTAAAATGATAATAAATATCAATTATTTTCCATTATTGGAAATTTTTTTATTTAATAGTGAATATATAGAACCCTAAAGTAAAAAAAATAATGTTAGCACAGTTAAGGTTAAAGAGGTGTCTTTACGCATTATGTGCACTTACGTAAAAATAAATTTTTGAAAAAAAAATATTTTTAATAGATATATTCAATTAAATACATATAATAAATGGGTAAAAATTATCTAATAAGGATCACCTTAATATATTCTTAGAGTATAAATTACCAAATGTAGAGAATTAGTTACCTTTGTGAAACCCCAAAATTATTAAGGGAACAAATGTTTAATACATTTGATTTATTTTTTGGGGGATGTGTGTGTTGAAAATATAACAATTTCACCCCATTAATTATGAATATTTGTGTAAATTTAGGTATGTTTAACCTCCAAATAGTTAATACTTTGGGGAATTTACAAAGGTGTCACTCCTTATAAACTATAAAAGTGATCCCACTGTCCTCAGTTATCCAAACATCTCATGCTGTATAGATCATCCAAAACCTTCCAGAATCATATACTAACTAAAATAAGCTCTTCATTGAAGCATTTTTTTGATATCAAATCCATGTTAATAATTATTTAGTGCAAACCCATGAAGGATATCTTAAGAAGAGGTAATTTCCTTCAATGAACATCTTTATTTTACTTCGTTATCCTCCTACGTCAATTTATATTAAACCATTACGATATAAAAAACATAGTATATTCTATATCATGGGATATTTTTTTAATAACGTAATGACAAAAAACCATCTCCATTTATATCAAATGGATTATGAAATCATCATTCATGGGTACGGTGAACTACCACCTCGTCAATCGATGTCGTTCATTTTTCCATTCCCACCACTCAAGGTTGAGTCTGATGATGAATATAAATTATATATATGATATTTATACCATTTTTATACATTTAAAGATACTATATCATATATATATACACCTTCCATTCTGTGGGAGATATGATAACTTCACTTGTGTGTATGATAGACAAACGCGTCACAAAGCGATGTGATTGGCCTTTACTAATACTTCACATAGAAGGTGATAAATACAATGATATTGATTATATCTGATATATTTGAAATAATTATGATATTTATTACATATTTAGAGTTATTTAAAGTTAATATATATCATTTTCTTTCTTTCTTTTTTCACTCATGTAAAATGATATCATTGTTTAGGAACATGTGGACAACCGTCTTCATGAAGAGATGTGAATCTATTTCCATCACCACACCACATGTGTGATAAAAATATTTATATAATATGGTATTAATGATTTTATGATCATTATATAAAGGTTAAATATTACATACATCCTTTCCATATTTATCGGTGAAAAATGGAAATGTTAGTTATGCATACGTATGACCTACCATCTCCATGATCACAACATACTTCATTTTTTATAAATATAATCCTTGAATGGTTTTCAATGTAAAATTGATGTAAAAATATTTAAATTATTTCATGATTATTACTGGAGGTGATAAAACTATTTAATTTTATCAAGAACAAAATCTTTCATAATGAAACAAACATGAGAGAACAAGGAAATGAACACCGAAAACAACAAAAATAATGATATATTATTAATGTATAGGTAATAAGATGTTATAAAATGATCATATATAATATTATATATATTAATATGTTTCTTTAATATTTTATTAAAATTATTAAAACCACTATACTAGAGGTTAAAACACGTTCATATAATAGAGAGCGTAAGGTAAGGGATTTCTTCTCAATTTTCATTCCAATGATCCTTATATGTTATAACACACCAATTCACATTTATATGGTGTATATAATACCAATTTACCATGTAATAACATTAATAATTCATTATTTATGTAATTTTTTGTTTCAATTTGAATTATTTTAGACAAGGGTATTTTAATTGAAAATTACTGAGTGGTAATTGTTGTTATGCAACTCATGTTTTTTTGTGAATGTTAAATTTCAATTAAATCAGTCACTTTATTTTGATAATTTTTTTTGTTCATAAAATCTATATTAAATATCTCTATTATTTTATAATTGATATTATTATTTCCTAAACAATATCCCATTTATATATATTGTTTTTATATTAAATTTTATTTTATTTGGCGGGGAAATATTGATAAATCGTTATACTTTACTTAGTACATATATTTGTCGGTAATGTATATTGATTTTATTTAATTAATTATTAGATATTTGAGGAAACAATTTGACCTAAAGTGATGGGTTGGTCCTGGTATATTGTATCGCCTCCATGCACCAGTAAGTCTCATAATACAAATTATATTGGTTAGATTAAACTGGGTTCTACTTATGGTATTTAAACTATATTGTGTAAGGTCTTGATAGTAGAGGTATCATGATGATATAGATCATGGAATCCAATAATTAAGAATTAAATTCATTAAGAGTTAAATTGTTATTATCCAAAGGTTTTTTACAATGATATTATCTCTAGATTTTTTTTTTATTTTTCAGTTAATTAGTTATATGGAATGTGTTTTCAGTTATTTACCATTCTATATTGAATATACCATATCTAGTTATTTAAATAGAAGGTTTACATAATTATTTACATTTACATATTGATAATGAATATTTTTTTACCATAGATTTCTATATACGTAACCCTTACTGACTATTTGAGCTCAACCTTATTTTGTTTCCTTTCCCTGGGATATGAAGTAGATATCTTTGAATGAGTATTCAATGATGAGATATACTTATTTTAATTATGTATTATGTTTTTTTTCTTTTACCAACGTAAAATGGGTATCGTATATTTATCTGGTTCTCCAAAACTACTATGATAACTAGTCCTTTAGGATTTGACCCTTTGTATCTATGGCAATGTAATAATGTAAGGAACCAACTCTAGGTTACTGGGGTCAAGGTCATTACATTTGGTATCAATGAAATATTAGAATAATCTTAAGGAAGTTTATTTATGAAAAAAATAGATTATAGAAAATAAGAATTTGATATACATTGAGGATATGTGTAGAATGACATCTTAATGTATTCTTAAGGTAGATATTATGTTTTCTTTCCAGGAAATACATCCATGTATGGATAATACAAGTGGATTTTGTTCTGTAATAAAGGTTTTAAGGTGTAATAACTCTAATAAATTAAAATTTATATTGGATCAACTGTTACATAGTTCTCAAAAATAGTCCTTATATGAACCTATTTTGACACATTAATGGAAATTCTGAGAATAATTCATATTTCCATTATACACCATTATATAGGATTTGAAACTAATGATATCCCAAATAAAACCTTCATTATGATTATGATATTATCTTATGTTAAGTATTTTAATAATTTTTTCATTATACAATATGATTTAAAATACATAATCTTATGTACTAGTATACTATGATCTATTGTTTAGAAATGGAACCTAGAATGAATATGGGATTGATTACTCATTGTTAATGTATATATATCTCTACTAATGAATCCAATATAGTGTTTTTTATAATTGATAATGTTATTGATATATTAGGGATTCATAATCATGTTATAAAAACTAGATTTTCTCATATAGAGAACCCTATTCCATATTGAGATCCTTCTATGTTGGATCACATTATGTGATAGAGGCCCCTAGTATTTAGTGGGACATCTAATCCAATAGAAACTGAGTAATGGATTACGTCTCTAAAGAATATATCTAATAAATTGGGATGTGGTGAAAAGGAAAATGTTATATTTGTATTGTATTGTAGAAAATTCAATGCTAATCAATAGTGTTCCTCGATACTAAAAGTAAGGTGGAAGATGAAAAAGAGCTCATTGAATGAAAATATTTTTAGGAGACATTATTTTACAAATATTTTCTCCAAAAATAACAGACAAATATGATGATAAATTTACAAAGATTAATGAAAAAGGAATAATAAAGGGTTATATGGTATGAAGACACCTTTATAAGCTTAACTAACTATTTTATAGATTACATACACTAAATTACCTGCAAGATAGTAAGATTAATTTTATTTCTTAAGATAATTCCCCAAAAGGTGATGGTCTTTATATTTTTTTCTTCATATGATGAAATATTTTTATATTATATCAAGATAGAGAAAGAATTATCCCTGTATTACGACATCAAATGTATTAAATGAAGGAGATGATATTATAGAAAAAAGGATAACATGAAGTTAGGAAAAAAAAAATTTCCACTTGTGATATCTATAGAAAGAATAACCTTAAGATATTCATTAAGGGATAGGTAATTTTTTATAGGTGTGGATAAAATGGTCACTAAGAAAAATAATTCAATGAGATGAAATAAAAAAATTATATTCAATGATTCAACTATAAGGAGACATAGAACTATGCACATTAATTCACAATGAATTAGGTGAATAAAACTCATAATAAGTTAAGGGATCATGGTACAGAATATGATTTTGATGTATCATTATTTGAATGATTAATATTCTCAATTATTTGGATCCATGAAATATATTGTAAAATTATTTTTTATGACATTTTATTTATAAGAAGTTTGAAATATATAAGGATTTTAATGCAGTACAATTACATAAATTATTTTAAATTACATGTTTAATGGTACTGATGAATAATAAAAATGTTTTAGTGTGAAGATAAAATTCCTTGAAAACAAATGATTATAGGAAAGGAAGCCTTTAATATGTTCCTGATGTTGAGATAATGATTTTGGAATGAAGAGATGATTGATATGGATTATATAAATTTGATAGTATTAACTAACTTTTAATTTATTAATGATTTGTTGATAAATTGATTTACACTATCCTTAATGTGTTAACCTTTTGTAGGATTTAAGTTATATATTAAATAATCTAGATGCCATTATTGTAATAAGTATGTATGTATGTTTTTGATAAGGTTTTATAGTAATTAAAGTTTTTACCATGTTTCAAGAGACTACATGATGAATGTACTAACACATATAGAATGTGGAATCTAAGAGAAACATACTATTGTTTGGATTAATGGAATTTTCATTTTTTAAATTCAATTACTGTTTTTATAATGTTTTAGATCTTGATCTTTTTGAATGGTTCACAAGGTTAACCATTTTTGAAATGTTTTAAGTTTAAATTTGGATGAGTCTTTTATTGAATAATGTTTCACATCACTATATGATGACTTGTGCTTATTGGATAATCGGTGGTAGAAACATTGGATTGGTAAAATTTTATGAGATTTACGGATATAATTTCCACTCTTATATGGGTTTTGTGATCCATTAAAATTGATTTTTAGTGATTCTGGGAAAAAAAATTTCGATATTCATTTCTTGGAGGAAGGGATGAATTGGAAATTGATTAATAGGCAACCAATGGATGTTATTCCCCTATATTAGAAGTGAGTGAAATAATTTTTTAACTCTAGGAAAAGAATATTGAATAAAAAAAATATTTCCTTACTATATGAATTTTGATGACATCAATGACCATTTTTTCACATCTTTTGTTTATGGGATTTTGGTTATTAACCTCCTCTACTGGAAACTCTCAGTTAGAGGAAAGCCTATGACCATTTATTAATAAATGAAAAACCACAAAGCAGGTAAAACATGCCAGCAAAACAACTACATATCATAGAAACCAAACCCATCACCATCCCCATTATGGACTATTTCCTCTGCATTATCTATTTCACATTCAGAGCTGTTATAATACTTTGGAACCTTGGAATATTTTCTTCTCAGATTCAACTTCTCCAAAGCTAAAAACTTCTTCAAAGATTGCATAGCCCAGCTTTCCTTCCCAATAGAGGCTCTGGTAGACACCGACCTTGGAAGATAAGAATAATCTTTCTTCGGTCACCATAGTGGTGGACCAGTCCTGTTGTCTTCAACCCCATGTACCTTCATCCTATCACCTTGAACAAAAGCACTGGATGAGGGACAGAGCATCCCACCATCTTTTTCGTTCTCACTATCCGAAATGTAACCCCATTTTCCTAAAATATCCACCTCTCGATAACCCCCCTCGGAACCGCAATCTTGAGTTGTGTTGGGACATTGAGGTCGATCCACCTGGTTCTACACATCTTCACCAGCTGCAGCATCCACCGAAGAGTCAACAATCTACAAGATACCACTATCCTGACGTGCCACATTCTCCTCTTCATGAAAGACCTCCTCATTATCCAATTCAAGAAATCTGTTTTCTATGGGAACCAAGATCATCATATGTCCAGAATTCACTTCCTTATCCTGGAGACAGCCTTCCATATGCCCTGACGGAAAAGGAATACGTGCCAAAGAACCCACTTAATTTGCATTCGCAATTCCAAGATCAGACTTCAAATGGTTAAACACCTACTCAACTATTGGATTTTCAGGCACACTAGAAGCAGATTTCCCCGACTGCTTAGCTATAGCCTAATTGTCTGCAGCCCTAGCCTAATCATCCTACAACTCCTTTATACTAGGGGAGAAAATAGGGACCTCAACAACCCAAGAAGTCGCATGCACAAAAGATGAAGATACTCCCCATCCCACTGCCTTTCCAATTAAAAGTCATTCCACCCCTGCATAGGCACTGGAACCACTGGTTCATCTGCAATAACACCTATACTTCAAGGATCCCCCACCCAAATGCCCTGCTTGATATAGCCTCCACCTTCAGCACACCCAATATCCTCCGCACGACCCATCTTGGCACCCACCTCATCCCCTTTCCCTGCCAAACCAACATCAGTGTGAAAGGTCCTCCCAAGGGTAGCAGCAATACCCGCTCCGCTATGATGCATTGCCTTCCCTGAGAGCAACCCTTCATCCACCCGCTACGGCAGTTCGATGCCAAGTGACCACAACGGCTACATGATACATAGTAGTGCATCCATGATTCAAAAAACACCTCCTGCCTCCACCTAAATTTCTTATCATCAGTAATCCATATTCTTCGGACCGGCTTCCTTGCATGATCCTCTTTGACAAAGATCCTAGGACAAATTGGGTTACACACCACCTAAATATTCCAATCAGAGGATAAGAACCTCCCAATCAAATTTCCAATTGCAAACAAAATAGAGGGGTTCTGGAAAGAAAGTGAAAAACCCTATAGAACTACCTAGGTCGTAAACGTTGAGGGATCACACTACATGTAGAAATAAAAGCTTCTTCAAAACAGATAGAAATCTGCTTCATTGCATCTTTGAGGGGACTTGGACCAGGCGTAGATCAGATCTTCCGACGAATCAAAACGGATCATGAAGTTCCATCGATCGAGTAAACCGATGACCACTCTCTCCTTTAGCTTCCACGAATCGGAGAAAAAATGCTCAAAGGATTCAACTAAGGGTCGATGGGGTGGAATCGGGCCACCTTTGTGAGTTTTCAAAGATCATAGGTTCCATTAATCTCCTCCGGTAGAAATGAAAGTTGAGGCACCTCTTGGAAAAGATTCGGAACCTTCGGCGAGATATTTATTCTTGGGAAGGAAGGAAGATTACCATCTGATATGCTCATCCTATGTGGGAGACAGCGCGAAGCTACCCCCTCCGATGAGGAGGGGGGAGCAGAGTCTGGTGGCATCTGGAGCTAGGTCATCAGCAGAGAAGGGGAGGAAGGTATCAGGAATATCGAATCCTTAACCACCTCTATATCACACACATTTTTGTGATCAATTCCCTATATATATATCCATCCATATTTGGGTGTTAGTTTTCTATTCCATTTATCTTTTCATTTCCCTCTAAGGTTATCCTACTCCAAAATATATTTATGTGATTATTTTAAATGACCTTTGTATGTCCCTTTCTCTCTTATTAATAGAATATTCTATTAACGCTTTAATAATGACGGTTTTTCAATAAATGTATTTTCAAAAATCAATCCCATTATTATCATGATAAGGTTTAAATTATAAATATGAGATTTATTTTTTGGGGGGATATAACACCCTAATAATTTATAATATATTTATTTAAGAATAAATTTAATTTCATCGATATCTTGAGAAACATATAACACTAAGTATAAACATCAAAATAGTTTAGTCATGACTTTTACACTAACTTAATGTTAAATTTTATGAGTTCTAAAAATATTATTTGAGAAAATAAACTCAATTTATGGAATATGAATACCAAAATAAAATTAGGTGGAATTTGTGGGTTTTTTATCAATAGTTTACATATTTTGATGAATAATGAAAAATAATGAATTTTAATTAGAAATTAAATTTATTTAAATAATTAATAATGTAAAAATATATTTTAAATTTATTTTAAGGTAATTTATTTATTATATTTTATGTCATTTAATCCAATATAGGTCATTGGGGTCAATTTCTTAATAAATTTAGATATAAAAATATTGTAAACATTTGAGGATTTTCATATTAAAACCCACTTTCCTGTTATGTTTGTAGGATTAATTTGAAATTATTTATTTCCACTTATTTAAATTATATTTGAAAAAATTGATTCCATATTTTGAATTATAATAATTTATAACGTATAATATATTAAACTTTATTTTTGAGGAAAATGAATAATGATTGATGTAAAAATTATTTACCATAGTTAAGGTAAAAATGGATTTACTAAGTGGTTAAAATAGAATGATAAGAGTGAAAATGAGAAAAAATATTATCTTAATTTTATTTAAATAGTTTATTTCTACCTTTTCCATTAACATCTCTAAAATAAGGATTTTATTTTCTACTTTCTTATATAATATATTATGTAAGGAAAAAAAAAGACACTTCTCATCCTTTTAATATGTATAATGGTTTGGGAAGGGAAAAACAAAATTAGTTTGGTTAATCATATTATTTTGAAATATTAATTATTTTTTTCATATTAAACTATTTATAATTTTTTAGATGAATTATTTACTTAAAATGATTAAGAAATTTCAATGTAATATTTACTAGTAAAAAAACTAAAACTAATAATAAAAAAAATAATAAAAGTGAATTAAATTGAATGAATTATTGTGTTCCATTACATTTTAGATGAATATATAGTTTTAAATATTTATGAAAATAATATATTGTAATTCCATTATTTTCATGATGTTTTTTAAATTTTATTTAATTGAATCATGTAAAAATTGACAGAAATTTCATTTAAAGATAAATTACATTTCTAAATGAAATTAAATAAACAAAAAACCTTTATTCAAATATTTAATTTTTAAAATATATTAAAAATAAACTATGTTCCATTCAGGGACAAATTTTGCTTTTATAATGAATATATTGACCCTTAAATAATAGATACCCTCCTAGCATAGTTAAGGGTAAAGTAATTTATTTTCATGTTATGTGAGGTTTTGTTAAAAAAATATTTTCAAAACATAAAGAATTTTTTATTGATAAATTTTGTTTATTAATTACAATCATTGTTCCTAAGTTATCTAATATGTATCACTTTAATTTATCCCTAATGGAAAAATTATCTAGGTTAGAAAACTAGTTACCATAGTCAAAACCCAAAATGATTATGGAAAAATGATTAAAAAATGTTTTTTATTGTGTGATGGAGGTTTGGATAGACCATATAATACCATAAAACCATTAATTATCTATATTTCATCCACTTGAGGTAATATTTTCCTCCAAATAGTGAATATATTTTTGTATTTATAAAAGTTCCACTCTTCCACAGTAAAAGGGTACTCCCTCCCCTCGCTTATTCACAACTCTCAAGCCATTCGGCTCATAAAAACCCAGCCAAAAACACTTCACAAAATGTCTCCCCTTATATGAGAAGCCATATTTTTTCTGATAAATAAAATTTATGAATATCTTACTGCAAACTTATGGGGGATACCCAAATAAGTGGTAATGTTCTTCAAAGATCATCTTTATGTTATATATTTTTTCACCTTTATAGAGTTTTAATAAACCATGATGATATAATGAAAGGAGTATATTAAATATAATGGGATGTTTTTATAATAATTTCTTAACCTGAAACCATTTCCACATCCATTAAATGGGTTATAAAATAATTGTTCATGTCTGTGGAGGATTACCACCTCGTGAACCAATGCTGTTTGTTTTTCCATTTCATCCTCTCAATATTGACTGTGATTATGGATATAAAGTATAATTATATGATACATATAACATATATATTCATCTATAGTTATTATATCATATATATATATATATATACCTTCTATCCCTTAGGAGATACGATAACGTCATTTGTGTGTACGAAAAACTACCACCTCACAAAGCGATATGATTCATCATTCAATAACACTCCACACGGAAGGTAATCAATATAAATTTAATGATTATATGTGATATATATTACATATTTATTATATTCAAAAAATAATTCATTCTGGATAGGAAATATATATCATTTTATTTCATTCCTATTCACTCACATAAAGATGATAACATCATTCGTGTACGTGTGGACTACCACCTTTAGGAAATAATGTGACTCTCTTTCAATAAAAAACCCACATGGAGATATATATAGGTATATAATATGATTTTAATTGTATTATGTTAATTCTGTAATGGTAAAATATTACTTACTTTCATTCCTGAATGTTCTATGAAAAATGGAAACATTGCTCTTGCGTACATATGCCCTTTCGTCTGACTGGTCGAAACATACTAATTTTATATAAACATAATTAATAATTGGTTTTAAAAGTAAAATTGATGTCAAAATATGATAATTATTGTAATGGAATGTGTGGATATACCCTTTGTGTGTTCGTGAGGATTTACTGGTATAAAGGAGGCACGAATGATGTCTATATGGATTCATGTGTTGAGAACTGGGAGCATTGAACTTTCACAATATGAAATTGGGATTCATTTCAGGTAAAAAAATTCACAATGTTAAAGTGAGATTAACATACTGTAATATTTTAGGGTTTGAAAAATAAAATAAAGAGGAAAGACAATGGTTTTTTCAGTGGGAAATGACCTTAAGGAATTACATGATGTGATAGGTGATTACATGTTGTGGAATCCACTAATGTTGTAATGTTTTATAACATTACATCCAATTAGGTTTTCAAAACCTATGGATGAGGCTTCCCTCCCTCTCGTACCAACTGACCCAATATTCACCTATTTGGAATTTTTTAGATCCATTCATAGGGAATTGATCCTTACGTTTCCATCTTTGATTCGTGGTGACCCAAGTTGATCCAGGGTGATTTTTCTTTTTATTTCTAGTGTTTTAACCCTATTTGATCTTTTTTTCCTCCCATTATTCACAACGTGATATGGAAGTTTCTTACCTAGATTTCTAATGGGCTTTATCTCAGTTTTTTGTTTTTTTAGTGGTGATGTGACATCCTTGAATGGATACAGACCTTGTGGGAGGGGTGATCAGAGATCTATTTCATTAATCTATTCTCGTGTGAAGAACATCGACAAAACATTGATGTAGTGGATTTTTTGTTTCTCTATTTCTTCATGTGAAATAATAATTATCATTATTTTACCGCTTTATATTAATTAAATTGAGTTAATAATTATCTAAACAATATTAAATAATTGGTATCGATTTCATAACTATGTTGTTTCTTAATTTCGTGATAATGTTTAGCCTCATGATTTTCTTGATAGTGTGATATCGATGAGTTTCTTGATATAGAATGTTGTTATTGATATAAATTGTTAAAGATCATAAATCCATAATTAATTGATAATTAATTGGATAATGTAATTAAAGAGGCATGTTAATAAATACAGTTGTTGTTGTGTCAATTTGATGATAATCAAATTGATGCATTTATGCATGTTTATTTAATTGGTTAATGAACCAAAATCATGTTGATTATTATGATCTAAATAATTAAATGCATGTTAAATTAATAGCTTAAGTAATTTTTGATTGATTATGATATCTTGTATCATAGATTTCTTATAGTAGGAACCTATGATAATGAATTAGTTAATGGAAGATGGAATAAGAACGAGTTGTGAGATAAAAGATAATGCCTTTGTAGGGACCGATTTGAAAATTTAATTAAAATTATAAGTTCCTTGTTCTTTGGAGCTCTGATATCTTGTTAAATTTTAAGGTTTAATGCCTTATTATAGGGACAAGAGCCCGGTTTGTTGTTTTTTTCCTAATTTTTTTGATGTGATGTGAGCCTGGCATGTCAGAGCCTGGAGGGATATTGTGTTATGCAGGGAAAAGAGGCCTAAATGTGACGTCATCTTGGGATGAGTAGTTCATCTAATAATAGTGTTGAGACCGCTATGTTTATAGAGTTTATAATTTTTTCCTATAGAACTTGGTGATATGGAAATTATTGACGTTAATAAATGAAAAAATATTTAACCCATGAGGTTGGATCTTACTGGGGGTGTAATGTCGCGACTGAAATTCTGAGAAGCCATGTGATCAATTTTGTTATGCTGGGAGGGCATAGATCTTTTTGAAAAGGTAATTTGATGTAATGTGGAAATTATAATGGTTAATTAATGGTTACGAATTAATTGAAAGAAAGTGTAACTCATTAAAAAGAAATAATATAATGTAATGTAGCTCTAGAAATTTTTCTGTGCTTATAAGATATTTGGTCTCAATAGTGGTATCAGGGGGTCCGAGAGATGTTAGCTGCTGTTTTTTAGGTGACTCATATATGTCTTTAGTGTGGTTGTGATCTATATTATATCCCATTTTTTTAGGCTTACTCCACCATGTCATTTAGGGAAAATGACACCCCAGAGATTCTGATCCCTATGGGTGTTTTCCCCAACATCCTAATGGGAGGATGGATGGATGACCACCCCCTTTGTCCCATCTCTCTTATCTTGGTTGTTACATGTGTGGGTATTCATGAAAGTTATCTTTACCCATAAATATGTGTACAGGTCTTTAATGGCATGTGGTTATTTCACAAACATATATTGTGGATATATTTTCCTATAAACTACTATAGGTATAACGTGTATAGGCTGTGATGGTTTGATGATCCTTACTTGGTGTATGGGATGTGATGGATTATGGTATAATACCAAACATATAATATATGTTATGTGAGTTATGGGGGATCCTAGAAACTAACTTGTAACTTTTTATAATGTGTATGTGGCGTTATGTTTCATGAGGTTTATTTTGTGGTGCTTCACCTAGGTTTTTGTGGGGTAACCTTTTTGGGGGAGAGATTCTACATATATGCGATGTTGGGGAAAAGTGAAAAACTAGTGGGGAAGAGTTATTAGGGTACCCTTGATATTATTGATTATATAATATTCTATTGTATGCAATACTTAGTGATATTATCCATGTTGAAGATATAAACTTGGTATTCCTATTTAGATGATGAGTTAGTTTCACTTTTTGGTAACTATGGTTTATCATGCTTTCTTTAATTTTACACAAGAGGCTCTAGGGAGGATCATATTGATTATACTATTATAGTCACCCTAAGTGTATATGAACTGATTTTCAGGTCATTTAGAATAGGTTAATGATCAGGCTGGTTACTTCTAGCTTATTGGTTGTAGGAGCATTTGGGGGCTAATGGTCACTACTATCTTTATGTTCATTTGGTACGTGCAGTTTTCCATTTAGTTATAATTGTTCTTGTATGAAACTACATTTGTGCACTTGGTTTTTATTTTAAATTATAGTCTGAGATATATTTATTTGGTGTCTATCCTATCTATCTCTTTTAAACATGGGTTTCTATTAGATGGTAATACATCCCACAAACATGTTTATTATACCCTTAGTTATAGTTGCCAACCCGGGGACTACTAGTGGAGGAACTTGGGTGTCAATGTATATCATCTGACATTTTTAGCCCAGGATTGGTACACTTTGTTGGGAGGGTTTCATGAAAGAGTGGTATTAGAGGTCTGGTTAAGGGATATGATGGAGTTTGGAGATTGGAACTGGTGATGTTTCACGAGTTGGTAGGGTAATAGTTTCAGTTAAGTTTATCAAGAATTGTAAACACAGGTGACCAGGTGAGACACAAGTATTGTGGTCAATATGAGTTCCATTGCATGGACCTTTAATCATACAATGACTACTAAACGAACTGATGATGGTTTTAGGGCAGAGACCGAAGAATAGATCATGAATCATTTTTCTTCACACCTGTGTGCGAATGGGTAGACCATGGGATAAGTTAACCTAAAATTAAAGATGAAAAAAAATTAATTAATGTTAAAGTACTATATATACCAAGTTTATGAGATATGATAGTTTTTTATTTTGTATTTACAGTTCCAGGTCGACATCCTCACCAGGTTCGCATAGAATATGTTTAGTAGGTTGTGCTATTGTATCACCACATTGTAGATGATGAAGATGATGAAACTAATAAGAGGTCAATTAGAGATTTTTGGGTCCAAATTCTACATAGGTATGAGGTCTCTATTTCAGATGCAATAATAGACAGCTTGTTGGGAGAGGTTGAGATAGCTTATAGTTTGATCCCTGATTAGAAGGATCAATACGGGTCGCTAGCTTTGATTATTCTATGTGGGGAAGCAAGGAAGTGGGGGTTATAGTTCCTCAGGGATTGAAAGGAGTTGGCAGTCTCATGGGAGGAGTTCCGAGACATGTTTAGAGATGAGTTTCTTTCTTATACTGTGAAGGATTCTAGTTTTTTAAAGATAATTACCCTTCTAAAGGGGAGTTTTAGTGTGTGAGAGTTTGGAATCCATTTCAAGAACCTTATATGTTATGATTCATACATGTTTCCAAATGAGGAGGCCAGGGTGATACATTTTTTGGAGGCCTTGCATCCAGAGATCTAGTACCAGGTCACACTGTTTATGTTTAAGACATATCTCACTGTACTGGAAAGAGAATTGGTCATCGAGAAGATGTAATCCAAAACAAGATCTTCATGATAGGGGAGTTTTCAATATTTATCATAACATAGAGTAGTGGTACGGGGTTCCTAGTTTTTAGGACATAAGAGCTTTTGATCAGCTGAGGGTAGGTCCCAGCCCTCAATATCTCATTTATGCAAGAGAAGTGGCTCTCAAACCCACTACAAGGGCTCAAAAACATGTTTTTATTCTGGAGGACATGGTAATTAGCAGTGAGGGTGCTGAACTTGTTGAGCAGCCAACATGCACCAGTTGTTCTTCTTCAAGTTACTTTATTGATATAGTTCCATCCAAGGTAGAAGTAGCTAGTTTCTCAAGTTTTTGGATTTGTAGAGAGAATATGGGGTAGTTATAGGATATCCCCGAGACACACCACATCCTTTGAGATCATATCGTGGCCATAGAGGTGGTCATCAACATGGTCAAAGTGGCCATAGAGAAGGTCATAGTCAACCTCATGCTTTTGCTTTGCTAGCTCGAGGTGAGCCATACATTGTTTGAGGTACTTTTTTTTGTTTTAAACTTGATTTCATTATTTTGATGATCCTAGAGAGATACACTCCATCATATCATTTCCCCTTTCCATCCATTGAGACTTGAGGTAGAGAGGCTTCTAGTACCCTTGGTGTTGACTACACAGTTGGAGGTCGAGCTGACAAGTTTGAATTATATAGAAACTATGAGCTAGTGTTTGGGTGGCACCACTCTTGAGGATAATTCCAATATTTGTGGATGAAAACATATGACAACATCATCAACATGTATTGTTTGTATTCTATGTAGGCTATCATAGATTGATTCAAGAGGCACATTGTATTATTTTTTGCTGATGGAGAGCTAACAGGGTTTGTCGGCAAGCAAGTACCAAGAATTGGCTTCAGGCATGTTTCATCCTTATCATCCTTGATGAATGATATATGGATATGTTTGTCAGAGGTTAAGTAGTTCGTGTTTACCAGGGTCATAGAAGAGTACTTTGATGTCTTTTTTAGAGGAGGTTGTAGTGTTACTCCTGGAAGAGAGGTCGAGCACAGGATTTAACGATAGCATGGATTTTTTCTTATCTCAATGTATCCATATATGATGGAACCTTATGAGTTGTAAGAGATGATTATACAACTCTATGGTCTTTTGAAGTGTGTTTTTGTTCAGAAATGTGTGTCACCATGGGGTTCACTAGTTTTGTTCATGAATAAGGATGATGGAATTTTATAGTATTGTATCGATTATCATCACTTGAACCAAGTGATAGTGAATAACCACTATCCAATTACACTTATTGGTGATTTATTTGATCAGCTAAATGCTGCATGTTGGTTATTAAAGATCAATTTGTGGTCTGGATATCATCAGATTCATGTAATGGATGAATATATCCAGAATACATATTTTCATGTCTTCATAGGAATTACACGTTTGTTGTGATGTCATTCGGTACGACAAAAGCTCAAGATATGTTCATGAGGATAATGATAATAGTTTTCTTTGAGATCATGGATAAGTTCAGGGTCGTTTCCACTGATGAAATATTTGGGTACACTGCATTTTAAGAGTAACATACAGAGCACCTAGATGCCATTTTGGGAGTTCATTATCGTCCACTTCTATTTGGGATGTTTCCAAAGTGTGACTTTTGGGCACAAAAAGTCTATTTCTTAGATAATGTTTTATTCTAGAAGGGAGTAGATATTGATATGTCGACGATAGAATTAGTTGTGTCTTGGGATTCCCCCAAGACAGAGGAAGTGGTGATAAGTTTCCTTGCTCTTGTAGGGTGTTACAGGAGGTTCCTATCCAATTTATCTCTATTTGTGACTCATATAACAACATTTACTATAAAGGATTAGGTGTTATTGTATACTGATCAAATTTAGATAGATATTTATTATCTAAAGTATAATTTTGTGAGTGATCCAGTTATTTGTCTTCCAAAATAAGGATTTCAATTTAATGTTTCCTATCAAGCGTTCATCATGGGTTAGGCTATGTTCTGATACAGTAGATATCTATCATTTCTTATGGATCTCAAAAGTTATATACCCATTAATTTAACAATGCCACCCAATATCTAGAGTTGGTGGCTGTGGTGTATTCCGGGAATTTTTGGATACATTACCACATTAGCAATCATTTTATGGTATGCACTGATCATAAGAGCCTGAGTTATGTTTTCTCCATGTGTGAGTTGAACCTATATCGACATCAATGGATGGAGTACTTATAGGATTACAACTTTGAGATTTTCTATACACCTAGAAAGATAAATTTTTTCACTGATGAATTAAGAATGAAGTTGTTTAGTGATATAGTGTGTGAATCAGATGATTCTAGGAGAGTAATGGAAGGGATTATAGCAATACATTTGGATATTGGACTAGTTGGGCGCATCATTTTTATTTTTTAGATGATGGTGTAGTCTTCACTAGATTAGAAAGTTGAGGGAACTTAGTTAGGGGATCTTTAGGTGGAGGTATAGAGTGACCAGGTTGTTTGTGGTTACTCCCCCGATGGATGGTGTAAGGATAAAAAACATCGAGTGTTGTTCTAGGGAAGGATTTTCGATCCTTTGGCGATGCATGATAATGTTTTAAGAGATTAAGACAATTAACCATTGGTAGTATATCATAGCATGAAACATATTTACCAACCCCTGAGGGGTCATTTTTTGTGGCATGGATTGAAGCATGCAGTTACATAGTGTGTGTGTCAATGTTTGGTCTGCCATAAGGTGAAGGCCAAGCACCTTTTTTCTAGTGGTTTTCTACAACCATTAGATGTTCCTCAGTGGAAGTGGGAGGAAATCTAAATGGAATTTGTTAATAGTTTACCTCAAGATCGTGGAGTATATGAAACTCTATGGTGGTAGTAAATCATTTGACGAAGTTGGCCCACTTTTTAGAGATTAAAGAGTCATGATCAGTGGAGGTTTTGTTGAGGAAGTATCTAGAGGAGGCGGTGGGACTCTATAGAGTCCCATGGAAGATAATTTTTGATCAGGATCTTTATTTTACCTCCAGTATGTGGAGAGGTCCCTAGTATAATTTTTGTTATCAACTATGCGTTAGCATGGTTTTTCAACCATTGATGCAAGGTCGGACCGAGCGGACGGTCCCGACTCCTGAAGACTTATTGGGTTCTTGTATCCTTTTTTGAAGGTTTTGTGGATGAGGAAATATCCATTGGTGGTGTTCACTTACAAAAATAATTTTCACTCGACCATTGGTTTGGTGATATTTGAAACCTTTTATGGCTGACCATTCCATTATCTGTTGTGTTGGACTAGGGTTAGAGAATTAGAAATTCTATCGTCAAAACTGGTACAGAATGTGACAGAGATTGTTCAGGTGATTATTGAGAGGATAAAGGCTACGAATGATTGTTATAAATCCCTTATAGATCATAGGAGGAGTCCTCTGGAGTTCGATGTTGGGGATCATGTGTTCCTAAAGGTGACTCCCCATTATAGGTAGCAAAGGTTTGGTCATAGGAGTAAGCTTTCTCCCTAGTTTGTTGTGTTATTCGAGGTTTTGGCTAATGTTGGAGTTGTGGTGTATCAGATTGCACTTTCCTCCTAGATGATCTGGATATATGATGTTTTTCACATGTCACAGCTCCATCATTATCTTCATTATGACTATCATATCTTCGATTGGGACAAGATCAATATCTACAATTATGTGACCTTCAAGGAACGACTTGTAGAGATCTAGGACCCCTATGTGATGGTGTTCAATGGGGGTGAAATCCCCTTGGTTTGAGTCTTGTGGAAGAATAATGGAATGGATTAGAGTACCTTGGATATGAGTGGGAGATACATGCTTAGTAACCTAAGCTATTTTATGTTTATCTATTCTCTTGTAATGATGTTCATTTTTTGGTTATAGACCTTTCCTAGTTGGGATATGGAGTTCTCTTGTTTCTTGTTGTAGTTTTTTCAATTTTGAGAGCTATCTTCTCCATGAGATTTTTTGAGATCTAGTTTTGGTTGTTTCATAGTTTTGGGATGTTCCTATAATGAGGTGGTTGAGCTCATATGGTGGTGAGAGCCTCGAGAGGTATCTCACTAGGTGGCTATTTGGACAACCCCATTTATGTTTACTCTATGGGTTGGTTTTGGATTATAAAAGATGAGAATGTATTGAGAGTTATATTTTGTAAGGGCTTGAATCCATGTGGATCGACCACTTATATGTGTTTCGGTGCGGATGTTCGTCGGGTTTCTGTTCCGACGCTGTTCCGCCAGGACGCGTTTGCGCGTGCGCCCGTCGACCTGAGGGGACGGGCGCGCGGCTTGTGGCCCCGCAGTCCCGCTTTCCAAAGGCGGGCGGCATCCGTCCCTTATTCAGGGGCGTCTGCTCCTTGATCGAAACCAGGACGATGGGATGTCAGCTCCTCCTTCCGTGGACGTCTCCTCGGAACTCGTTGCCTAATCCGGCTCTCCCTCATGGATTTAAGACGTGCTCGTGAATCTCGTTCCCGGCGTCATGTCTCCATGGACACCGGTTAATTACGCTGCTTCCGCCTGGACGCTCCAAGGAGTCTGGTCGGGGCAGCAACCTGCGGTGAGGATACCGGGTAGCTCTGGGTGCTGGGGGCGTGTCTTAACACTGCGGCTCTGCATGTCTGCCTTCCGTCCCTAATAGGGCTTCTCGAAGGCGTGATGGCCTGAGGCATCCCGCGCTGGGTGCAGGGAACTGTGTCACCTGAGGTTTTCCTCAGCTTCCCATGTTTAACACGGGGTATGCCGCGAGTTTAACGTCCAGCGGGGACGGCATCGGACTGATCAACACGAGAAGTGGATCAGATGACAGAACCCTTTGCGTGGAACCTCCGATGCTGGGGCCAGCACATGGGCGGCTTCCCGAGTGAAGTGGAGTGGAATGAAGTGGCATGACCCCACCGGTATGTGGCGGCCCGGGTAAGGATCCGGATGGATGATGGAGTGAAGAGCATGGACCCCGTAGGGGCTTCCTACGTACCGCGCGTTAGCGCGGATCAAAGTCAGCGTAGTTCGGATATACAGTTTAACGTCATGCTGGACGTCGGCAAGCCGACTCACGAAGAGGTCGAGGATGCCGGGCGGAGGATTGAACCGAACCACCTCGCACAGAGGGGGATGGAACGGCCGGGTGGATCACAGTTTCACGTCATGCTGGACGCTGAAAGGATAAAAAGGCAGTGGGGAAGCACAATGGAGATACACATGTGCAGTCTCCCACAAGGGCGGATTCATAGGTGAATCGACGCAAGTGTGAACCCGGGAGGGGTCCAATGATGGACGAACCGACGTGAATACGACCGGGACGACCAGGTGGTGGGCTTGAACCTCGGAGAGGCTTCATACGTACCCTGTTTAGGAGACAGGGATCAAAGTCCACGTAGTTCGTTCTGTCAGGACTTACACACTGAGGCGGCCCAGATGCGGCAAAACTCAGTTGGAGAGGGACTTGGGCCGAAGGTAAGAGACCTCGATCCCTGTCACGCCCTCTACTGGCTTCGGCAGTGGGGAAGCACAATGGAGATACAAACGTGCAGTCTCCCACAAGGGCGGATTCATAGGTGAATCGACGCAAGTGTGAACCCGGGAGGGGTCCACTGATGGACGAACCGACGTGAATACGACCGGGACGACCAGGTGGTGGGCTTGAACCTTGGAGAGGCTTCCTACGTACCCTGTTTAGGAGACAGGGATCAAAGTCCACGTAGTTCGTTCTGTCTGTAATACTCTACCCCCGTGGGCAAAGGCCACTCCAATCCCGACATCCCTGCAGAGAGGAGCGGGTGGGGGCCACATCCAAACAGGGAGGGGAACCCTGCGTGCGAGGCACGGGATCGAGAGACGCGGACAGTTTAACGTCTTGCCTGACGAAGTACAGTTTAACGTCGTGTGTCGAGGACGAAGGTGCTTGGCAGTATAACGTCTTGCAGCACGGACGTGGTGCAGTTTAGCGTCATGCAGGACGAATGCTGAACAGTTTAACGTCTTGTAGCTCGGACAATATGCTAGGCAGTTTAACGTCGTGCAGCTTGGACGTGGTATAGTTTAACGTCATGTTGGACGAAACACTTGGCAGTTTAACGTCTTGCAGCGCGGACGATATGCTAGGCAGTTTAACGTCGTGCAGCTTGGACGTGGTATAGTTTAACGTCATGATGGACGAAACACTTGGCAGTTTAACGTCTTGCAGCGCGGACGATATGCTAGGCAGTTTAACGTCGTGCAGCTTGGACGTGGTACAGTTTAACACCATGTTGGACGAGACACTTGGCAGTTTAACGTCTTGCAGCGCGGACGATATGATAGGCAGTTTAACGTCGTGCAGCTTGGACGTTGTACAGTTTAACGTCATGTTGGACGAAACACTTGGCAGTTTAACATCTTGCAGCGCGGATGAAGTGTGATGCCGCCAATGGGTTCGTGTCACTTCGCGCGAGCTTGGAGGGCCGCACGGGAAGACAACGCACGGCGCGGGCACCCGGGATGAAGATTATCGGGCACCACGCAGGCGGGTACCCTCAGGGGTCAAAGGGGGCGACCCGGTGGATTGTGCTCAAAAGAGAAGCTTGGGGCGCAATACCGCGGGTCGGCGCGCAATTGGGCAGGCTGGCGCGTAATTGGGCCAGCTCTTTGCGCGCGGAAGATGAAGATTGCGCGCACCGGGCTTCGGATAGCGCACGAGGGCAACAACTCATTCTTTAATGAATGGCCTCATAGTAAGGGGGGGTGCGCGCAATCGGACTGGATTGCGCGCACCCGGGGGCAATTGCGCGCAAGAGGATTCTTTTGCGCGTGAAGGACTTTGGGTGAAGAGTTGCTTCAAAGGAAAGGAGCCAAAGGGATTGCGCGCGAAGGCGAACCCCAAGGCTTTATTGCGCGAAAGAAAGGAGGTTACCTGAAGATCGGCATTACGCGCGGAGGAGGTTGGATTGCGCGAACGAGTGACTCTTCGAATTCCGGCAACCTTCAAAACGTCGGGGGTCGCCTTATATTTATAGGCAACCCCGGGCGCGGAATCCGGCTCGCGGGCGCGCAAATTCCTTCGCGGGCGCGGAATCGGGCCCGGCGCGCAAGGGAGTCGCGCGGGCCACGGGCGTGCAAAATTGTGCGCCGGCCCAGCGCATTGCGCGCATCCCGGGAGGTTTGCGCGCGACACTACAACTTTGCGCGCGGGTCTCCAAAATTCCGCGCAAGGCCTCCGGGCCCTCCGAAACGTGCTTCTGACTCCAAATATGACCTCGCTTTCCGCATCCGGAGCTTCGTTTGGGAACAAAGGACTTTTCCGGCATCTACAAAAGCCCCCCCTCGGAATCTGATCGGCGAGAGGTCGCAACGATCGGGTTCCGAGGGAGACGCCGGAATGCCGAAGTCTGGGGTGGCGCGGGACTGTGGCGCGCAAAAAGGGCGTCGGGCGCGAAATTCGTTGTCGCGGTCGCGCAAAGCGCTTTCCGCGTGGCGCGGACACCCGGCCACGCCTATAAATAGGGGCCCTGGGTCCCCCGTACCGTACACTGGCTTTCCACGTGACAAGCTTCCAAGCTCTCGTTCGTGAAATTTCCATTGTCGGCGCGGAATTCACCCGGTCGTCGCGCAAACCTTTCCGGATTTCGGCCTGTTTTTGCGCGAACACCCGGGGTTTTACACGACAGACTTCCCAATTGCGCGCCGTCCACTAGGATTGCGCGCCAGCTCTCAACCTTCTCTATCAGCCTCGTCCGATTCCGCACGCTTCCTCCCACACGACTCCCGGAGCTTCTGAGATGGCCGCGAATCAAGGGAATGAGGGGGATGCCGCCATTCGCAGAGCTGAGATGGCGGCGAACGAGGAGATCTACGTAGCCAAGGAGATTGTTTCCAACAATCAATCCTTGTTCGACTTGCTGACGCCGGCCCAGAAGACATATCCGCTGTCAGACAACCTGCCGCTCTGGAACATTGGCATCCTAGATGAGGTTCTGGTGCCAGGGTTCGAGGTTGATGCGCCACAGACCTGGGTGACTCGGGAGGAAGAGCTTCCCCGCTATAACATCACCAACAATGGGCATCCTGCCAGGGAGACCAGGCACTTAGATGTTTATTTCTTGAACCCGAGGACGCGAACCATCGTCGGAAGTGAGCCTACTGCGGAGAACTCTCCAGCCCTCTACTCGAGCACATATCGCCAGAGTGTCACCGACGACACCAAGGGCTGGCTGAAGGACTGGGACTTGCGGTCTGGGGGCAATTTCACCAGTGAGTGGGCCTGGGCATTCTGGGTACGCCACACTTGCGATCACTTCGCGGAGGAGCTGCGGTACATCGGCCTGTTTGAGGCGGTGTGGATGTCACAGTTCCACTTCTACCAGCAGTCCGAGCTCGGGCCGGAGCTGTTCACCCGCTGGTCCCCGGATACCAACACATTCCATCTTCACCATGGGGAGGTTAGCATCGGTCTCTGGGACATCCACTGCATCGGAGGTATCCCGCTGGAGGGTTACCAATACGATGAGTTCCTGCCCCCGAAGAACAACTGGGAAGACAGGTCACAGACTCCCATTCTGACATGGCATCTACTTGACCTGGCTACGCAGCGGCTCGGGATCAAGGAATTCCACAAGGACATAGCCTACAAGGAGTGGTTCAGCCAGTTCTTGGAGAATGACCCAGCGGTCAAGATGCCAGGCAGGGGGAAGCGGTGCCCGACCGCGGCTCAGAGGAGCATGAACGGGTCGTACTGGCGGGTCCTGGAGACGGGCGACTACCGCTCATGGGGGTACCGCGTCATCGAGGCCCAGGACCCTAATGTCCGGTACGCGGCGTTCCTGTCCGCCTTTCTGAGTGGGTGGCTCCTGCCAGTGCGGGACGCGAGAATGGGCGGCGACACTGGCGATGGCGGGCGCCATGGCCGCCAACAAAAGATACAACCTCGGTGTCCCAGTGCTGGCTAAGCTGTACGCCATCCTGGGACGCATCTCACGAGGGGGGTCGCCACGAAGAATCTGTGGGCCCTTTCAATTCTTCCACGGCTGGGTGGCCGCTCACCTTGGTGGGTACACGTTTCCAAACGCCATCATTCCTCCGGGCAACGGCCTGTGACCCTCCCTGCTGAACATCGCGGGGGTCGCTCTGATGACCCTAAATGAGGAGGGCGTGAGGATTCGGATTGGCAATCACGCCAATTTCAACTTCAGCCCATTCCCCACTCCCGTTGGCCAGATGATCGACAATGGGCAGGGTCCGCTGGAGAAGCACGAATACTTCCTGAACATGCGGGGCGGGGTGCTCGTGGCTCGGATCGACGGGAAGGTGATCTACGATCCCTACGTGCCAACCCGGTTCGCCAGGCAATTCGGGTGCCTTCAACGGATTCCGAAGAGGGTATTCACTGCTGTCCGGGAGGAGACGAACCCTGGCGTCCTTCGCCAGATGTGGCTAATGTTCGCCGCTTTCGGCTCTGGCGAGGTCATCACTCTCCCTCCTACCGGGGTCGACGCAGTCTTGGCAATCGAGTATGCTGAACAATGGGCCATCGCGTACCCCAAGGGGCTTCTACGGAAGCCAGTTCGGCGGCTCGAGGTCACCCGTGCGGAGACTGGGCGTCAAGGAAGGAGGCGAGGCGCTGTTACGCAGGGGAGAACGGAGGCGCGCCAAGCAGTGGAGCCGGCGCGAGCAAGGACTTCGGCGGCGGGCACATCGCAGGCTGCCGCTACGACCTCGGCGCCCAGAGAGGGGGCACGTGCGGTGGTCGAAGAGCGGCCCGGGAAGCAGGTAAGGCATCTGCTCGAACCCTCCCACGATGCAGTCTTCCCAATGCTGTGGTCGGCCTGTATGACCCTGCGGCAGTCGCTGGGGACCGAAATCATCTGGCAGAAGATAACCAGCGAAGGAATCAATCTGCCAGAGGTCGGGCGCCTTCAGGTCGCCGACAGGGTGAACTTCCACCGACGGTATGCGTATCTGACGGCCATGGAAGAGTACGCGCGCCAACGTGGTAAGCGTGCGGAGCCGTCCCTTCTGGTGAAGGTGATTCTCGGTCTAGAGCCTGCTCCAGAACAGATGCCGCCGAAGGAAGATGACAGTAACGATGACTCCGAGGAAGAGGAGGAGATGGGGGAGGATGAAGGCTCCGAGGGAAGGTCCCATCAGGGGAGCCCGCGGGAGAGCGGCGAGGTGGTCAGCTCTGGCAACATTGATATCACTGAGCTCCTCGAGGTCCGCTTATATCCCTACTCAACCTGCTTCATCCATTCTCTTATGCAGCTTCTAACCCATTTCTTCACCTTCCTCAGGAGTGCACAGATGTTGGTCAGGCATCCTCAATAGAAGTAGGAGAGGCGCCAGAAGGACAAGGCGGGGGCTAGACGCCCATCATTGAATTGACAAGCGCTGAGGGGTCCCCTGCTGCAATTGCTCCTGCGGCGGCCGGGACAGCGGAAGATGACACTTTGGATTCCCGTAAGTCTCCTTACTTTACTGTTGGTGCTTGCCGTTGACGCTCCGTGACTAACCACGACATGCCCCACGCAGTGATCTCAATACTGGAGGCTCATCGGGCTGCCGAACCCGGGCCATCCACGAGTGGACCAGTGGCAGACATGCCGCCTGCTCCGGAACAGACTTCTCACACCGAGCCGGCCCCACCAACTGCTGATCAAGGGGCTGCGGACGCCGGCGGTGCTGCCATCGGAGAGAGGTAGGGGGCTGACGAGGGTGTCAACGCCGCTGGGGCGGGAGAAGAAGGTCGCCCAGATGTTGGGGAACCTATCCCCCGTGAGGACATCCCAGGGGCGGACCCTGCAGCAGACCTGCTGGCTTCCTTCCCTGCCTACCGGCCTGCCGACCCCGAGGAGATGGACGAGTCGGACGCGGAGGCGGTCGAGGAGAGCCGAATAACGCGCCGCAGGGGGTGGAAGTGCATCCAGCTCTTCCTCAAGCGAGACCCATCGGAGTGGCTGGGGTGCATGGGATCCCTTCAAACCTGGCTGCGCTTCCTGTGTGCCGGGGGAGCTGATGCTCAACGCCTCCATCTGACGGTCCGTGATTTCATGGCCGAAAAGATGCGTGAGAGCCACCGGCGTGGCGACGTCGCACAATGTCGGGACATGTCGGAGAGCATGCGGGCGCTCCTCGTGGCGGAGCAGGAAGTCCGGCGTCTCGAAGGGCAGGCGGCAAAGAAGGAGGCCTTCGTCGCAACGTGCACTGAGCTTGTGGAGCAACTAACGGCCCAGCTGGTTGACGCCCAGGTACAGCTGACAGAGGCGGGCCAACAGATGGTCACACTTCAAGTCGAGCGGGAGCGTGCACAGGCCAGGATCGACGAACTGCGTGCTGCGACCGCCGACGAGGAGAGGGCACGCAGAGAGCGAGAAGCAGCCCTGGAGGCCGCCAGCCAAAGGGTATCGGCGTTAGAAAGACTCATTCAGCACGCTAATCCCTAGGGGCTTTGTTTTTTCCATTCCCAGAACATTTTGCTTCCGCTACTCAATACTTCGATCCATTTGTATGAATCAATATATTTATCTGCATCTTTTGGCTTAACATGCTCAACCACAATTCATTGTCTCGCTAGAGCGTCAACCAAGCTTCAGGCATCAACAATTGGGCCTGGATTTCTAAAGAAAAGAGGGAGGTCATTCCTAGGAAAGGAGACCTCAGACCTAATCAATGTATCATCCCCCCAACTTGTTCCGACACACGAGCGGGACAACGCTAGGGGCGTTGAGATTTTATCCGAACATAGGGAAATGAGAAAGGGTGAATCGCGTGTCCCGAATTCAGAGATCCACGACGGTCGGTCTTCTAGGAAATGCCCAAGACGGCAAGCGGACAATGGATCAATCGACCATACTACTGCAATAGACGGACCGAAGGTCATCATTCATATTGCAGGAGGCGGATCACATGTCATCGTCAATGCCGCTTTGGGGGTTCCTTCAGGCACAAGGGTGGAAATCCGGATCAACAGGGCATGCGAAGCGTGGGGCAAAGTGATGATTTGTTCGGACAGAATCTAACACTCCCAAAATTGCGCCACCGTGGGGAAAGCGTATTAGGAGGATGTACTAATCTGGCCGTGAATTACCCCAATTCTCAGATAGAACCTCTTTGGCGAGGAAACTGTCGCTTCCCATCATTGCAATGGGGCATCCCGAGCTGAATCGGGGAGAATGTCACAACTGCACCACTCTACCAGAAGCCAGACCAGACGGTCGGCGACGAGGAGGGGCGGGAATTAGCGATCCCTGAGGCTGGACCCGAGTCGAGATGCCCGGGCGTTCCTACGTACTCCATCAGGCTGGAGATCAAGCCACACGTAGTTCTGAAAGTGCAGTTTTAACGTCATGCGGGACGTAGAACCCCGTTTGGGGAGATCTTAGTTTAAGGTCGTAGAGCTTGGACCATAGGGGTAGATCTTAGTTTAAGGTCTTAGAGCTCGGACCAAAAGAACCTCAGAGCACGCCACATCGTGGTCCTATCCCCTGGATATGCAAAGATGCACTGAGGGATAGTGTCAAGGGTGTCGAGGTTTCGCCTGGCCAGAATGGGAGGTGGAAAATGTAGTGTGAATAATGTGTCCATTCACTCAAGGACTGGGGGGTACCGGCGTAACAATATAGGAGTACTGCCAATCGTGGTGAAAAAGCAGCATCAATATCGCACTGACCGTTGATGGAATGAGGCAACAAACGAGAATCAACCGCTCTAGCGCAGGATTCATATCGATTTGCTGCCCGAGGCCCTTGGGGGCACCAGCCTGAGTCGGTGGGAGAGCACTGAGGCATTGTGTCCAGACCGCTCACGGGGGCTCCACCCAGGGCGTAGGCGATGGGTCCGAATGAAGGGGAGCACGAAGCCTGAAAAGTGGAAGGAACCTGACCAAGCTGAACCTGACCCTCCTGGCAATAAACCAGAGTACTCTTGACACCGGTGGACCACTGCAAGGGGTCGAGGGACACGCCTTGAGGGTGACCCGAAGGCGGCGGATTCCCCAGAGTAGGGGGAATCTCTAATAGGTGGGGGGATGGACCTGAAGTTTCAAACATCCGGGCGTTCCTACGTATCCCATAAGGATGGGAATCAAGCCACACGTAGTTCTGGAAGCGCGGCGCAACACAATCGGGCACCAGCGCGGGGAGGGGTGCGGGTCTGGCCCTCGCACCCAAAGAAGTGGTATTTGATATTTCTTGTTTGTCCTTAAAGATGGATGGTTTTTTCTTTGTGCAGCGACATGCCTGTGATTAAGAAATCCCTGGCGTCGCCACAAAAATCAAGCCATGAAAGGCATTGATAAATGGCGTGGTTATTAACCAGTGCCCAATGTGAGTGTCCTCTGAGGAGAACATCACGATGCAGTGCCGTTTCTCATCGGGCGGCCAAGACGATCACAGTTTACGGTCGTGTGGTAGGACCAGACAACACAGTTTAAGGTCGTGTGGTTCAGACCATGGAGGAATCTGCTTATTGCGATATGGCGGACCCAGCGGAGGTGGGAGCATACCCAGCCCTGCGTTCACGCACGATTCCAGGAGAAGGATCCTGGGATAGGGGCCTGCGTAAGTCCATCACCCGAGGGGCAGAGATGCTAGCCTCCAGCTATACTGGGCCCAGAACGCGATTTTTCGGGCGACTCATTCCTCCTTATGGGGACGAGGGTCCAGCTACACATGGCCCTTAGGGAGGACATCAGCATATATCCTTGGTGCTCAGATCGTGGGAGCCTCGCAAGACACCATTACCCTGGTTGGCATGCCTAACGTGTAGAGGTGTACTGAAGGTCAGTATGAAGAGTGTGTCGAGATTCTACTACAACGCACAAAGGCGGAGTGTGATGAGGACTGCACAACCAATGTTCAGAGCCTGAAAGAGCGGACAGGGCGATCAAGGATGTCGCTGACCATATTCGCAACACAACATCCGATCGCGTCAGCCTAGGATGGGGCAAGCAAACGAGCATCAACCGCTCAAGCGCATGATTCATATCGATTTGCGGCCCAAGACTCGCCGGTAAATCGACCCGGAGCGGTAGGAGAGCACTGAGGCATCGTACCCAAACCGCTAACGAGGATCCCTTTGAGTGAAGGCTCGAACAAGAGGAAGCGCGAGGCCCGACAAGCAACACAGGACTTGTCGGGATTGAATCCGACAATACGGGTCATACACCGAAGTACCCTAAATATGTTAACAGATTACCGGAAAGCGTCGGAGGACTCACCCTGAGAGCAACCAAAAGACGGAAGTTCCCCGTGATCAACCAAGAGACGGGGATGGACCTGAAACACAAGCGTCCAGGCGGTCCTACGTATCCCATAAGGATGTGAATCAAGCCGCACGTAGTTCTTGAGAGGCAGTTTAACGTCATGCAGGATGATGAGGGGTGTGAGGTAGTCCCACACATGGGGGAGGTGTACGGCGCGACCAGTAAACCGGCGTGAATGAGGGCATAGCCCCGCGTTCACGCCATACGCCTCACACAAAAAGGAGGGGAACTGGGGCCAGAGGCCCAACGCGGGATAGAGATTCCCATGAAATGGGGCTGGGCCTGAAACATGAATGTCCAGGCGGTCCTACGTATCCCATTAGGATGGGAATCAAGCCGCACGTAGTTCTTGAAGTGCAGTTTAACGTCATGCAGGACGATGAGGGAAAGGGGGGAGCAGAAGGCATCCCCAAACGTTGGGGGCGTACAGCGTGGCGAGCAAACCGACGTGAATGAGGGCATAGCCCCGCGTTCACACCATACACCGCATACCCAGAGGCAACTGAGCCAAGGGCCCGAGATGGGATGGAAATTCCCGAATGATGGGGCTGGGCCTGAAACATGAATGTTCAGGCGGTCCTACGTATCCCATAAGGATGGGAATCAAGCCGCACATAGTTCTTGAGGGGCAGTTTAACGTCATGCAGGACGAAGACGCTTGGCAGTTTAACGTCTTGCAGCGCGGACGTGGTACAGTTTAACGTCATGTTGGACGAATGCTGAACAGTTTAACGTCTTGTAGCTTGGACGATATGCTAGGCAGTTTAACGTCGTGCAGCTTGAACGTGGTACAGTTTAACGTCATGTTGGACGAAACACTTGGCAGTTTAACGTCTTGCAGCGCGGACGAAGTGCTAGGCAGTTTAACGTCGTGCAGCTTGGATGTGGTACAATTTAACGTCATGTTGGACGAAACACTTGGCATTTTAACGTCTTGCAGCACGGCCGAAGTGCACTCAGGCAAAGTACTGCTTGAGGAACCTAGCGTTGGTGGGAGGAGTGACACGCTCACCATACATAGTCGCTAGGGAGTACGCGCCATTGGGATAGACCTTGTGGATGAAAAAAGGTCCCTCCCACTTGGGCTCCAACTTGGGTGGCTTCTTGCCGGGGATCATTGGCGCTCTTAGGGCCAGTACTAGGTCACCCTGTAGGAAGGAGCGGAGGCGAACCTTCTTATTGAAAGCTCGAGCCATTCTGCTTTGATGCCTCTCCAAGTTGTGAAAAGCGCGAAGCCTATTCTCATCCAGTGCTTCCAACTCGACTAGACGGGCTTCACCAGCTCTGTCCGGCGCTTGCTGGTCGTAGACCGTAGTGCGCAAGGATGGTAACTAGATCTCGATGGGCAGGATGGCCTCAGCTCCATACACCAGGGAATAAGGGGTCATCTGGGTGGAATTGCGAGTCGTCGTCCGATAAGCCCAGAGGGCATTGGGGAGTTTGTCCGGCCAACTCTTCTTGTTCTGACCAACCATCTTTTGCAGAATGTTAGAGAGGGTTTTGTTAAACGCCTCAATCTGTCCATTCGCCTGCGCATGATAGCGAGATGTATGGTTCGAGCAAATGTTGTACTTGGCGTACAACTTCTTCAACTCGGCTGCTCGGAAATTGGCTCCGTTATCCGTGAGGATTGCGTGAGGCACTCCAAATTGATGAATGATGTTGGAGGTCACGAAGTCAGCTATCGAACAGGATTTGACCTCTCTGAGCAGAATCGCCTCTGCCCATTTGGAGAAGAAGTCCGTGGCGGTCAGAATGAACCGTCATTCGTGAGCCGTCGCCGGCGGGTAAGGTCCCACAAAGTCCAGACCCCAGACTGCAAAGGGCCAAGAATACCTAGTGGTATAGAGAGGCTCTGGCGGCCGGTGCACAAAGTTCGCATGAACCTGGCACACATGGCACTTCCTAGCATACTCGATGCAGTCATGGATCATGGAGGGCCAGAAGTATCCCAACCTCCGAATCTGGTGGGACAGCTTCGGCCCAGTCTGGTGGGCACCACATGAACCAGCATGAACCTCTTGCATGACTCGTGGGATCTCAACTCCTTGAAGGAAACGGAGGAGAACACCATCAAATCCGCGCCTATAGAGGATTTGCTCCAGGCCGGGACTGCTCTGGAGGACAAACTGCGATGCGCGGCGTCGAACTCGCTCGCGCTCGGCCCGATCCGATGGGAGAATGCCATGTTGGAGGTACTCAACCAAAGGTGACCTCCAATCAGAGGCTGATTCGACTGCCATATCTGGGGTACTCGGGGCTCCGGGCACAGGGGCAACCGTGGTGAGATTACTTACCGACGGGCCGCGATCTCCCCCCCGGGATAACGGGAGCGATGAGCCTGCGGTGCGTCACGCGGATGATCAGGTTGTCCTGTTCAGGCTCCGCGAGTGACGCAGCAAGGCTGGCCAAAGCATCTGCTCGACCGTTCTGCGACCGGGGAATATGGACAATTTCTGGCCGAGAAGGAAACTAGGCCATCAGGAGGAGGGTTCACTCCAGCAATGGCACATGTTCCGGCTTCCTGACAACATAGTCTCCACTGATCTGCTTAACGACCTGCTCGGAGTCCCCTTTCACACACAGATGGGGCACGTCGATCTCGAGAGCTAACTCGAGGCCGGTGATGAGGGCATGGTATTCCGCCTCATTGTTGGTACAACCCTCTGACAACAGGAAAGAGAATGGAAGCACGGCTTGCTCCGGGGTAATGAAGACGATACCCAAACCCACTTTGTTGAGCTTAGGATTATCGAGTCTTCTACCGGTGGTGCTCCGGGAGGCACCGTCAAAGTGCATCTGCCAGCATGGATCGGCTCGATCAACCGAGAGAATGGCCTCATCAGGAAAGCCTAGATCCAGCGGCTGATCCGCGGAGGTCGGGTGAGCAGCCAGAAAGTCTGCCAATGCTTGCCCATTGATGGCCCTCTAAGAAACATACCTGATGTCGAACTGTTGGAGAATCACAACCCACCACGCTAGACGGCCAGTCAACATAGGCCGGCTCAGGATATATTTCAACGGGTCTACCCGAGAAACCAACTGTACCTCATGGTGCTGCAAGTAGTGCCGTAATTTCTGTATGGCAAATACGAGTGCCAGGCAGCTCTTCTCGATGGGGGAATACCTAACTTCCGCATCGAGGAGCATGTGACTGAGGTAATAGAGGCTATTCTCTGTTTCCTCGTTGTTCTTCTGGGAGAGAAGGGCACCAAGGGACCGTTCCAGGGCGGTCACATAAAGGACCAGCAGCTTCCCGGATACAGGCTGCATCAGAACCGGAGGTTGAAGCAGGTACTGCTTTATTTCCTCGAAAGCGGTCTGACACTCTTTGTCCCATACATAGGTGGCACCTTTCTTCATGAGCCGAGAAAAGGGCTTACACTTGCCGGCCAAATTCGCGATGAATTGGCGTATATAGGCTAAGTGGCCTTGGAACCCTTGCAGTTCCCGGATGTTACCTGGGGGAGGCATCTGGCTAATCGCCCTGATCTTCTCTGGGTCGATCTCAATACCCCGGTATCTTACCACAAATCCAAGGAACTTTCCAGAGGTGACCCCGAAGGCACACTTCAACGGGTTCATCTTCAGGCAGCGAGACCGGAGGAAGCCGAACACTTTCTCAAGATCTTTGAGATGGTCCTGACGCTGGCGCGATTTGACCACCAAGTCGTCGACGTAGCATTCCACCAGTGTGCTAAGGATTGGCTTGAATATGCGACGCATCGCCCGTTGATAGGTGGAACCTGCATTCTTCAGGCCGAAGGGCATGACCTGGTAACAAAAGATACCTTGGGGGGCCCTGAAGGCAGTGAACTCCTCATCCTCAGGGGCCATCCGGATTTGGTTGTATCCGGAGTATCCATCCATGAAGGAGAGGTCTTGGAACCCTGCCGTGGCGTCAATCAACAGCTCTGTCACTGGAAGGGGAAAATCATCCTTCAGACAGTGGCAGTTGAGATCGCGGAAGTCGATGCAGACTCTGATCTGCCCGTTCTTCTTCCTGACCGGCACAATGTTGGCCAGCCATCTGGGGTACTGAACTTCCCTCACGAAGTTGGCTTTGATAAGCTTGTCAACTTCAGCCTCAACCATGGCACCGTGGAATGGGTGCATCTTCCTGGGAGGCTTCTTGAACCCGCGATGGTTTGCCGGGAGACCAAGGCGGTGGACGGCTACCTTAGGATCTAGCCCCGGCATCTCGTCATAGCCCCAAGCGAACACATCACGGTGCTGTCTGAGGAAGTCCACGTACTGCTGCCACTCCTCAGAGGACATGGCGGCACTGACCAATGTGGGTCTTGGATCTGCCTCGGTTCCAAGGTTCACCTGTACTAACTCATCGACCGTGGCGGAGACGCCCTCCTCAAAGGCTGGGGGTGCATCTTCCACGCCCTCTCCACTTGGGGAGGGATCGTCCACGGGAGAGACTGCGTTGGAAACTTCATTGGGGCTAGCAGATCCTGCTGGGCCGCTGGTGCTGGCACGGGCGGCCGCAGTCATCTCATCAGGAGACTCACAGGTCGTCGAGACCATGGCTACGTCCAACTGTTGAATCGGGAGGACGTAAGCGTCATCCAAGCTTGCCCAGGGATCACTTGCAACAACGACAGGCTCAACCTCACCTGCCAGGATCTGCTTATTCTTGCTCTTGTAATAGTCCGCGTCCAGATAGCGGGCTTCACATGAGGCAAAAGGAGAGGCATCCCCCTGAAGCACGCCTACTCGACCGTTAAGGGAGTATTTAAGGCATTGGTGGTATGACGAGGGAACCGCCGCATGAAGGTGGAGCCATGGCCTGCCCATCAATGCGTCATACGCAGTGTCCTGAGAGACTACCATGAATTCGGTGTTGGAAACCAGGTCACCAAACTGGGTCTTCAAACGTATCTTGCCGACCGGAGTTTTCTCGGTGCGGTCGTACCCCTGGATCCTGAGGTCGGAGGGAATCAAGTCATCCTCAGACAACCACAATCTCTGGAGTGTCCGAGTGGGAATCAGGTTAATCCCAGAACCCGTGTCGACAAGATAGCGCCGGACTTCAAGGCCATTGAACTGGCCAGTAACATACAGCGGACGAATGTGCCCCCGTATAGGAGGGTCTTCATCCTTACCAGAGAACGAGATAACTGCCTGACATTCGGCGTCCTCAATCGTTTCGGCGTGAAAGGCCTCTGCAGCCGTAACCTCCGTCTCAAACTGGAGGGGGCTCTTCAGGGCTTCAACGAGCGCCTCGCGCATCTCAGGTGACATGCGCAGAGCCTCAAGGATGGAGAGCCTCGCTGGGATGTCGGCCAAGTGCTTCAGGACATCATACTTTTTGGCCAAGCGTGAGCCCCTGGTTGCAGGAGGTTGCTCTGTGGTTGGAGGCATGACGGGCCTTGCCGGTTGGACCGGCGGCCGACTGGTGCTTGGCGCATCTCGCTGTTCATCGGTTGAAGCCCGGGAAGTAGTCACCGTACCGGGGTCAGGAGGTCGGGATGGACTCGTGGCAGGGCGGAGCTGATCGCGAAGCGGCTGAGGCGGTTCTGCCTGGTCCCACACCACAAACAGTGGCGGAGGCGAATCCGTCATCCCCGGATGGGGGGGATGCGCACGCTGAGCTCGGTTTTGAGCCTTCTGCCTAGTCTTAGTGGCGTGCACGGCCTGGCTAGAGGTACCAACTGCTGTGCCCCGACGACTCCTGTTGTTGCGGTTCCTCCGACGGTGGCGACGACCGGGGACACTAGGGAGGTCCACCTGGTGTTCTTCAACGTCGGGAACCGAAAAGGGATTTACCAGCTTGACGGTATTAACCGAAGCATACCCAAAAAACAATGTGGGGGGAACCCAGGCCATCGACGTCGTGAGACGGAGTGCCCGATTTCCCTTCCCCATCCCATGGCGAGTTCCGTGCCCCAGTGCTGAATGCTTGGCCGGGAAACATGCAGGTCTTCCAACACCTCTGAAAGAAATCAGTCTTCGTATTGAGGAGAAGAGTTTCACGTCGGGTTCACCATTTTTCTGTTTCAGTGCGGATGTGCGTCGGGTTTCTGTTCCGACGCTGTTCCGCCAGGACGCGTTCGCGCGTGCGCCCGTCGACCCGAGGGGATGGGCGCGCGGCTTGTGGCCCCGCAGTCCCGCTTTCCAAAGGCGGGCAGCATCCGTCCCTTATTCAGGGGCGTCTGCTCCTTGATCGAAACCGGGATGATGGGATGTCGGCTCCTCCTTCCGTGGACGTCTCCTCGGAACTCTTTGCCTAATCCGGGTCTCCCTCATAGATTTAAGACGTGCTCGTGAATCTCGTTCCCGGCGCCATGTCTCCATGGACACCGGTTAATTACGCTGCTTCCGCCCGGACGCTCCAAGGAGTCTGGTCGGGGCAGCAACCTGCGGTGAGGAGACCGGGTAGCTCTGGGTGCTGGGGGCGTGTCTTAACACTGCGGCTCTGCATGTCTGCCTTCCGTCCCTAATAGGGCTTCTCGATGGTGTGATGGCCTGAGGCATCCCGCGCTGGGTGCGGGGAACTGTGTCACCTGAGGTTTTCCTCAGCTTCCCATGTTTAACACGGGGTATGCCGCGAGTTTAACGTCCAGCGGGGACGACATCAGACTGATCAACACGAGAAGTGGATCAGATGACAGAACCCTTTGCGGGGAACCTCCGATGCTGGGGCCAGCACATGGGCGGCTTCCCGAGTGAAGTGGAGTGGAATGAAGTGGCATGACCCCACCGGGATGTGGCGGCCCGGGTAAGGATCAGGATAGATGATGGAGTGAAGAGCTTGGACCCCGTAGGGGCTTCCTACGTACAGCGCGTTAGCGCGGATCAAAGTCAGCGTAGTTCGGATATACAGTTTAACGTCATGCTGGACGTCGGCATGCCGACTCACGAAGAGGTCGAGGCTGCCGGGAGGAGGATTGAACCGAACCACCTCGCACAGAGCGGGATGGAACGGCCGGGTGGATCACAGTTTCACGCCATGTTGGACGCTGAAAGGAGAAAAAGGCAGTGGGGAAGCACAATGGAGATACACATGTCCAGTCTCCCACAAGGGCGGATTCATAGGTGAATCGACGCAAGTGTGAACCCGGGAGGGGTCCACTGATGGACGAACCGACATGAATACGACCGGGACAACCAGGTAGTGGGCTTGAACCTCAGAGAGGCTTCCTACGTACCCTGTTTAGGAGACAGGGATCAAAGTCCACGTAGTTCGTTCTGTCAGGACTTACGCACTGAGGCGGCCCAGATGCGGCAAAACTCAGTTGGAGAGGGACTTGGGCCGAAGGTAAGAGAACTCGATCCCTGTCACGCCCTCTACTGGCTTCGGCAGTGGGGAAGCACAATGGAGATACACACGTGCAGTCTCCCACAAGGGTGGATTCATTGGTGAATCGATGCAAGTGTGAACCCGGGAGGGGTCCACTGATGGACGAACCGACGTGAATACGACCGGGACGACCAGGTGGTGGGCTTGAACCTCGGAGAGGCTTCTTATGTACCCTGTTTAGGAGACAGGGATCAAAGTCCACGTAGTTCGTTCTGTCTGTAATACTCTACCCCCGTGGGAGAAGGCCACTCCAATCCCGACATCCCTGCAGAGACGAGCGGGTGGGGGCCACATCCAAACCGGGAGGGGAACCTTGCGTGCGAGGCACGGGATCGGGCGACACGGACAGTTTAACGTCTTGCCGGACGAAGTACAGTTTAACGTCGTGTGTCGAGCACGAAGATGCTTGGCAGTTTAACGTCTTGCAGTGCGGACGTGGTGCAGTTTAGCGTCATGCAGGACGAATGCTGAACAGTTTAACGTCTTGTAGCTCGGACGATATGCTAGGCAGTTTAACGTCGTGCAGCTTGGACATGGTACAGTTTAACGTCATGTTGGACGAAACACTTGGAAGTTTAACGTCTTGCAGCACAGACGATATGCTAGGCAGTTTAACGTCGTGCAGCTTGGATGTGGTACAGTTTAACGTCATGTTGGACGAAACACTTGGCAGTTTAACGTCTTGCAGCGCGGACGATATGCTAGGCAGTTTAACGTCGTGCAGCTTGGACGTGGTACAGTTTAACGTCATGTTGGACGAAACACTTGGCAGTTTAACGTCTTGCAGCGCGGACGATATGATATGCAATTTAACGTCGTGCAGCTTGGACGTGGTACAGTTTAACGTCATGTTGGACGAAACACTTGGCAGTTTAACGTCTTGCAGCGCGGACGATGTGTGATGCCGCCAATGGGTTTGTGTCACTTCGCGCGAGCCTGGAGGGCCGCACGGGAAGACAACGCACGGCGCGGGCACCCAGGATGAAGATTATCGGGCGCCACGCAGGCGGGTACCCTCAGGGGGTCAAAGGGGGCGACCCGGCGGATTGCGCGCAAAAGAGAAGCTTGGCGCGCAATACCGCGGGTCGGCGCGCAATTGGGCAGGCTGGCGCGTAATTGGGCCAGTGCTCTGCGCGCGGAAGATGGAGATTGCGCGCACTGGGCTTCGGATAGCGCGCAGGGGCAACGGCTCATTCTTTAACGAATGGCCTCTTAGTAAGGGGGGTGCGCGCAATCGGACTGGATTGCGCGCACCCGGGGGCAATTGCGCGCAAGAGGGTTCTTTTGCGCGCGAAGGCCTTTGGGTGAAGAGTTGTTTCAAAGGAAAGGAGCCAAAGGGATTGCGCGCGAAGGCGAACCCCAAGGCTTTATTGCGCGAAAGAAAGGAGGTTACTTGAAGATCGGCATTGCGCGCGGAGGAGGTTGGATTGGGCGAACGAGCGACTCTTCGAATTCCGGCAACCTTCAAAACGTCGGAGGTCGCCTTATATTTATAGGCAACCCCGGGCGGAGAATCCAGCTCGCGGGCGCGCAAATTCCTTCGTGGGCGCGGAATCGGGCCCGGCGCGCAAGGGAGTCGCGCGGGCCACGGGAGCGCAGAATTGCGCGCCGGCCCAGCGCATTGCGCGCATCCCGGGAGGTTTGCGCGCAGCACTACAACTTTGCGCGCGGGTCTCCAAAATTCCGCGCAAGGCCTCTGGGCCCTCCGAAACGTGCTTCTGACTCCAAATATGACCTCGCTTTCCACATCCAGAGCTTCGTTTGGGAACAAAGGACTTTTCCGGCATCTACAAAATGTTCATGAGGATTGTAGAATTTGGAGTAAGTCTAGATGGACTGAGGTGTTGAGAACCAGGAGTAGGAAACTTTCACGGTTTGAAAGTGGGTTTGACACCATGTTGAATAATTTACCAATATGAATGTGGGATTCACATTTTGTAATATTTTGGGGATTGAAAAATAAAATAAATGTAAATGGAGATGGTTTTTTTGGAGTAAATTGACCTCAAGGATTTACACGATGTAAAAGGGGATTACAAGTCGTGTAATCCCCCAACGCTATAATGCATTAAAAAATTATAGTATCATGGGTTGTCAAACCCTACAACTACTTCTTCTATTCCTATCATACAATCCAAGCAAATAGTTCAATCTTCAGTGTTTTGGAGATCCCTTTTATGGGGATTGATCCTTGATTTTTCCTATTTGATTCATAGTTACCCAGCTTTATCAAAGGTGTGTTTTCTATTAATTTTCTTGGAGTTTCTCTGGGTTTAATATTGATTTCCCCATGTTATTATCTCCATGATATTGTGGTTTTTACCCATATTAATAATAGGGTTTCTATCTATTTTTTTTGGTGTGTTGGTGTCGCGATGTTCTCAAATGGATGCAGACCTTGCCGGAGAGTTGATTGGAGATCCGTTGCGCTGATCTGTTCTCATATGAAGAAATTTGATGACTATTTGAGGTAGGGTATTTTTTGTTATCTATTTCAATATTTTAAATCATTGAGTTAACATGATTTCCTACCTGGGATAATAATTATATTGACCTAATAATTATGTAAACCTCATTAATGAATTAGTATTGATTTCATAATGATGTTTTTTATTATTGTCGTGATAATAGTTTTCCTCTTTATTTTCAAGATAGTGTGATAACATTACCTTGATTGATTTAAAATTTTGTTCTTTATATAAATTGGTAAAGAACATAAAGACATAATTAATTGAAAAATAATTGTAAAAAGGAATTTAGAGGCATGTTAATAAATCTGTTTGTTGTTTTTGAAATATGATGATAATCAAATTTATGTAGATATGCATGTTTAACTGAATTGGTTAATGAACCAAAAGCATATCGAGTATTGTTGAAAAAATAATTGAAGGCATGATAAACTAATTGTTTAAATAATTTTTGATATCTTGTTGCATACTTTTCCCATAGTTGGAACCTTTGATAATGAATAAGTTTATTTAAGATTTTATAAGAACATGTTGTGTAATAAAAGATAATGCACTGGTAGTGTATAAGTTTTCCATTTTCTTGTAAAGGCTTAGTGTAATATTCTTTGGATCTGTCAAAGATCGTTTGGTGTAAAGGCTAAAAGCCATATTTTAGGGAGAAGGGCCCAATTACTTTTTTGATTCCTACATCTTGTGATGTGATGTGAGGCTGGTATGGATAGTCTTGGATGGGTACGATGGTATGTGGGTAATAGAGGCTTGAATATGATGTTATCCAGGGATAGTTGTGCTTAGAGGGTTGTTTCAGCATGTGAGGTAGGGTGCCCTAGTTTTTGTGGTAGCAGTTGATGCCTGCGGCAGGGATATGCATCAGTTTATGCATGTGGGGTTGGATAGGACACCAGATATGAGGGAATGGGTTGAACTCAGGCTTAACTATTCGTATGAAGACGGATACATATTTGAATCTATTGTTTGTTTATATATTTTCCTTTTCCACTTGCTTAAGGTTGAAAGAAGTGTTTAGTTACACTCTTTCTGTGGGATGTGATGATTAACGAGGTATTCCACGTGATTTTTCTGTTTATATCTTAATGGTTGGATTATTTTACTCTCATACTATAGGTGGTAAATACTTGATAGGTAGTTTATCTACCCACCATGTTGAACCCCTTGTGTTTGGGGAGTTGATAATATTTTCCTAGAGTACATGGTGATATGTAAAGTAATTATGTTAATAAATGAATAAAATTTTGACCCATGGGGCTAGAGAATTCTAGGTGAAATATTGAGTTTTAAATTCAATGAATTCATGGACTCAATTTGGTTGTTCATAGAGGGAATGTATATTTGTCAAAATGGTAATGGGATGTAATGTGGAAATTAAAATGTTTAATTAATGGTTAATAATTAGCTAACATAAATTGTAATGGATGAAAATGAATAAAAATATTTTATATATATCCTTAAATTGTTGTGTTCTTATAAGATAACCAATCTTGGTATTGGCAGCCAGCAGTCCAAGAGACGTTTGTTGTAGTTGTGTCTGAGACTTGTATATAAACATAGTATTGTTTTGAGATATATTATATCCAATAATTTTTTTTTTGTTTCTATTCACTAATCCACTCGGTTAGTTATGAAAACATACACCCCATGGATTATATTCCCTGGGGGTGTTTTCCACAATATCCTGGTTGGAGGATGGATGGATGACTACCCATTTCCCCCACTTTCATCTCTTATTAGTTACATGTGTTGGAATGAACGATAGTTAGTTTTCCCCTTATAGGTGTGTATAGGGATGTAATGTCTTGTGGTTATTTCACACACACATATTTTGGATATAGTTTCCTATGGACAACTATAGGTATAACATGTATAAGATATAATGGATTGTGGATCCTTACTCAGTGTATGGGATATGATGACTTGTGGTATAATAACCGATGTATAAAAAATGTAATGTGAGGTTTGGTGGATCTAAGAAACTACCTAGTTACTTTTGGTTATGTGCACATTGTGCTGTGATGTAAGAGATGCATGTTTTTGAGCTTCGCCTAGGTGTCTGCAGACCAGCCTTTTTGGAGAGAGATACTCAAGAGGTTCCACATTGGGGAAAAGAGGCAAACCAGTGGAGACATGGTAGTTGGCTACCCATGATATTATATATTTTATAACACTATATTGTATTTTATACATGGTGGGAGTACCCATGGTGAGGATAGTAATGTATTATACCTATATATGTGACAAGTTAGTTTAACTAACTGTTCGCTATGCGTTAGCATGTTTTCTTTACTTTTTCATGAGATTCTCTAGGGAGGATATTATAGAGTATACTGTTATACTCACCCTATTTATTTATAAACAATTTTTTAAGATATTTAGTGCAGTTTTGAGATCATTCTCATTACTACTTGATTTTGGGTAGGAGGAGTTGTTTGGTCTTCATAGTTAATCTCATCATTACTTTCTTTTAGTAAGTTCAATTTCCCATTTTAGTTGTAGTAGTTCTGACATGATTTTACATTTTTTTACTTCGGATTTATTTTATATTATAGTATGAGAAGGATTTAGTTGGTGTGTTTCTTATCTCTCTCTTCAGTATGTGTTTCTTATATAGGTTATTCCTCCCATCAGCATGATTATTATACCATTGGTGCTTGTTTCCAACCAGGGGCAACTAGAGGAGATACTCGGGGGTCACTATCTCTCTTCTCCCATTGTTGGCCTAGGAGGGGTACACTCTATATGGAGGGTGATGTGACAGTAATATCATGAATATTATTAGTTATATGATATAACAATATAATATTCCCAAAAACTAGATCTTTCAAAATGAAACACATATGCGAAAACAAGACAATTAGCACCCGAAACAATGAAAATAAGAAATTATTATTAATTAATGAGTAATAATATGATTAAAATGGATTATATATAAGATTATAAATATAAATATTTTTATTTTATAAGTTAATAACTTGTTTAGAACCACTATAAATATGGTTAAATCTTGTTCAACTACGGGAATGTGGGAGGTAAATGATTTAGTCTCAATTTACATTCAATTGGGACATATTTTTTATTATGAAAATTCCCATTTATATGGGGTATATACCAACCCATTTACATGTAATATCATGAATAAATAATTACTCATGGAATTTTATGTTTAAATTTGAATTATTACATCTAAGGGGATTAGACTTTAAATGAAGAAATTGAAAAAGTTATTGGGCAATCTCACTTTCTTTTGTGATTGATTACATTATCTAAAAGAAATAAATTTCTTATGATTATTTTTCATTGGGAATTAATTTGATAGTAAATAACTATATTATTATATAGTTGATATTAGTATTTTCAAAATATTTACCATTCTTACATATGATGTTCAATTTGAAAGATATTTGATTAACTGGGGAAATCTTGATAAATTTGAATTTTCTAAACAATACAGATATTTAATGATAAGGAATATTTATTTAATTAAATTAATTATTCAATATATGAGGAATTATTTGGACATATAGTGATTTGTGGGTAATCGTATAATATATCCCCTTGATGCATTGTTGGGTCTCATGAGACATATTAATTTAAAAAAATTGTACTAGGTTCTACCATTAATATTTACATTGTCTTGAGAATGGTCTTGATAGTAGAGGTATCATGATGCCTAAGATCATGGAATCCAATAATTAAGAATTTAATTCATGAAGAGTTAATTTCTTATTATCCATGTTATTTTCAATATCATATTATCTATATATTCATTTCATTTTTATTTTACTGATTAAATGATATGTGATTTTAGTTATTTACCTTGAGATAATTATTATTCGTTTTCTAGTTATTTAAATTAAATGTGTTCTTAATTATTTACCTTGAGATTTTGATTATCATTATTTATTCAAGATATATTCCATGGTAATTAACCCCTATTGATAATTTGATATTATCTTTATTTTTTCCCTTTCCCTATTATATGAAGAAGATATCATTGCTGAGTTTTTAAGGATGCAGTTTTTTTACTATTATTATGTATTATTTTTTATTTTATTTCAGCAATGAAAAATGGGTTTATTTTATGTATTTGGTTCTACAAAATTACTAAACTGAATGATCCTTCAGAATTGGACCCATTGAATTTATCGTATTGTAAAAATTTAAGACACTAGTTCCATGTTATTGGGGTCAGGGTCATTATAGTTTAAATTGGTGATAAGTATTAAAATGTATTTTACACTTATCTAAAAGTTATTGGTTGAGTTAATTTAATCTCTATATAACCCTATACTATAATATCATGTTCCTTTCTTCCAATTGACATGATTTTTAATTTTATATTGTTTAATATTTTATGTAATTCCAAGTGCTTAATCTCCCTCATCAATAAAAGGTCCCCTATACTCCTCTCATATATATAATGTTTTACCACTTTATAGTTTACTAGACCTAACATAATTCCATTTTATATTCCCTAAAAACTTTGAGAGATTATTTTCTTCCTAAAATAAAATCATTTTAATGATAAAGGAGTAAAAAAATAGTTTTCCAAACGAAGAGGCATAACTCTTAACCGATTACATAAAATTTTATTACTTATTATTCACACACAAAATATTTTATATAAATCCTAAAATAATTATTATAGTCATATTAATAAACTCAGATGTTTTTATGATTATTGTAACATAAATTTACACATATTTTCTGTGCCATAGAAAGAGAAAACATGACTAAAGCGTACTTATGTCTTACCATCTCCACAAATTTGTGTAACTCATTTTTTATCACTATATTAATTGTATAGTTATAAAGATAAAAATAATTAATATATATTAAAAAATTATGGTATTAAAAATATAATATATCATTTTTCTACTATAAATTCCATTTTTTTAAAAAGTATAACATCACTCATGCATACTTGTGGATATCCACCTCTATAGAGCGATGTAATTCATTTCCCTTGTAATATATTAAATAATAATTATAAATATATAAATATAATAAACATATATGATATTTATTTTTTGAATAAAAAAATATACATGACATATCTAAGATTAATATACAAGGAACAAAACTACCAAAGCCAAACACATAATAAAAATTAAATTCTAAATGACTAGAAAAAAATTGTTTTGTAAATAATTAGTATTAAAAAAGAATTAAAATATTTTATGGGGATTATATATGACATTATAGTTATATAAGTGGGGTTTTATTTAATTTTAATATATTTTAATTTTTTAATAGTGGAGGTTAAATAAAATTATGACGAACGTAATACTTGATTTAAAGGTTTATTTCACAATATCATCTTTATCTGGCATTATTTACATCTATTATTCATTGTGGGAAATTATATGATATTTAAATATATAACACTAAATATTTTAATATACTATCTTTGTTTTTTGGGTTTTCATGTATTAATTAATTAATTTACCTTCTTCAACACTAGAAAATACCAAATGATTTTTTTAAGAGAAATAAACTTAATTTTTTCCACTTTTTCATAAATATTTTTCATCCATATATTAATTTAACTTAAAAAGATTTCATGTATGTTTTTTTTACTATTATATAATAATTTATAAAACTCAATTTTACATATTTTTAAAATTATTTAATTTTTTTAAATGAAAATTATTTTCATTTTCTTAAAGAGGCTCTTTTTACGGAAGGTGTAATCCAAATCAATGATTTAATGTACATGGGATAAACAAAATTTTCCAGTGTCATAACTATTCAATTATTCTAATATTATTTTAAATTTTTCCATATTTCATTCCAATGAAATTTTATTATTAATATTTTGGAAATTTCTATTTTAAATATGTGATTTTGAAATGAAAATGGTATTTTATTCAAAAAATGTTTATGTGAACATTTAAAATTATTTTAATCAAGGTTAACATCGTTTGATGAATATTATTTTTTAATGAGGTTATATTAAATTAATAACTTCCAAAATATTTCTCTAGATGGATTATAATATGTTTTATTTGGTAAAGTATTTAAATTACGTATACTAGTTCTTCTAATATGGGAAATTATTGATAATTATAGAATATTTATTATGTTATACTGTTTGTTAATATGATTAATTCATGTGAATTATGAAATTTATGGGGGTAACAATATTAAATAGACCCTAAATGCATCAATATATCTCATGAGACAAAATAGATTGGGTATTTTTCCAAGGACTTATCCATTTGTGTACGATGTGTTGGAATGAGGCCTTGATGGTTTGTTCACAATGTTTGACATTAAGAAGTCAACCATTATGAAATCAGTTATCAATGTCCATGTTATTATTTAACCAATTATTTCATCCATGGATAATTATTAATACCAATTTCTTATTTATATGGAATTATTTGATCTATATTTTTTCCTTCCATACTATTCATGCCTTATTTATTCTATGATATATTTTGATATAGAAATTCAATTACTAAGTACATGAGTTTAACATTTTATCTAGTTTCCATAATTAGTATTATAGGAAGTTTACTAGGAGAGATATGTAAGTATATAATAGAGTAAATATTGATGTTTCATGGAAAAAAGTATATTATTATTTTATTTTTAAAATTTAATGAGAGATATCATATATGTGTATAGTTTACCAAGAATAATACAATATTCAGTCCCTTGGGATGTGATCACTTGTATCTAGTTCCATTGGAATAAATTAAAAACTAGATCCATGTTATATGTGTTATGGTGTTATAGTTATTATCCGATTAGTTTTTGTAGAAACAATGGGAACTAGATTTATGAGAACATAAAATAGAAAACATACCCCTATGAATGACCTTAAGGATATACTAATGTAACGAAAAATATCATAATTTTTTAAGGTAGAGTTTAATTGGTATTCAAAGAAATACACACCATTAAATATACTAAAACTGGTTGTGGTTTTGGAACAAATTCATCTGGGGGTAATAACCCAAAAAAATGGTTGTTAAGTATATATCAATCATCATTCTCATGCATGGTGAATGTTCACTTACTATGAACTTATTTTGACACTCTAGAATGGTATTATTTGGTAAATTCACACATATTTTATAAAACATTATTAAATATGTGAAAATATTTTTATGATATATGAATAATTATAATGAAACCAAACTACTAATTTGGGATTAGCTATTTATAAATTTTAAATTTTTGATATGTATTTCTATATTTTATGAATTATAAATAATGATTCATAACGATATGATATAATCTAGTGAATTCAATTATTTAGAAATAGTTTTTTGTCAAAATTAATATAAAATGTTTCAAATCATATAATCATTGTAGGGATTTCCCTTATAGGAATTTTAACATGACTAGTATTGGTGTTGGGAATATTCTAAGTATATTAGTGCAATTGAATTAGGTTTTGACCAAAACAATTACTTGTATGGAATAATATATTACATCACGGCATGATTCATTGATTACAAACCTCTTGATGTGGAATAAACACTCAAACCATTAAAACATATACTATATTTTTGATATTTGAAGAGTGGATCAAGTCCCTATAAAATATATTTCTGGAATTGAGATGTAATGAAAAAAATAATGTTATTCAGGAATTGTAATTTATAAGGGCAGATACTGATCAATGGTGGTAATTGAGTAAAAATAAAATTTAATACGATATAAGGAGAATAAAAAGGAATATTTTTAAGGATATGGAAAATATATATATTCCTCCTGGGCAATGAACAGATATGAAAAAGAAATTACTTCATCTAAAATATAAGGAAGAGGAAAGTGTTGATCAGTATGTGGAAAAAATTACATGATCAGAAAGGTATGATATGAAATATATAGATAATCAGAAAATTAATATTGATCATTTACTTTATGGAATTAAGAGATACATATTAAGGTAACTAGTATTCAAATGGATTCATAATATGATAATATGGTATCAAGTGCCATCAGGATAGAGAACGAAATATCTAAGTCATATATTTTCAAATGAAATCAAGAGAAGAATGGGGTAATTTGATCACTATGAAAAAATAAATATGGTTATATAAAATAATGGATTATTGGAAATTCATACATGTGATATGTTTTGAAAGAAACACCTTGGTACTTTCTTGAACAGAATATAATTTTTCTTGAAGTTTGGGGATAAAATCCATCAAGCAAGTGAGGGTGAAGGAAATAAAGAACCATAAAATTCATAGTGTTATAAATATAAGACGATTAGGCACTATGTAAATAAATTCACTAATAATCAAGGTAATATACATCAAAATAACTAAGAGTGAAAGCTATAAATTTTGAAATTACTACAAGTGGAGTTCAAATCCCATAAGTTGTGATAAAATATACTTTGATCATAAAATTGTGAATTATATAAATATATATATATAAACTATTTTATATTTTTTAGTGATAATAAAATCATCAATTGAAACTCATATTAATTAATTTTCAATCAAAAAACCTATTTGGAATCTGGTTATAACATATCAAGCAGTTTCAGTTAAAAATAACAACTATTACCTAGTGGTAAACATGGTTGTTATAAGTTTTTTTTATTTGAGACAATAATTATTTTTAGGGTTTTTATACGTATGATGATTTATGAATTATTAGATGATATATAAAATAGTATTTTATAAGGATTGTGAAATATTTTTTATTTATCATTTTATCTTAATTTTGGATGAATAGATGGAATTCTTTAACCCATATTGATTTATAGTTTTGAGGTCACAAAATTTTTCATGACCAAGTTCTCCATAACTCTCTATTATTCATAACATAATATTTTTCTCATCCATGTCCACATGTTCACATTATGAAAATGTTATCCTTATTTTGGAACCATCTTAGGTGTTATTTTAGAAAACCTATACATTTCTAATATACCATTTTCAAAGGTGTCATTATTATTATTTAGTATGATGTGTGATATTATAAAAAGTATTTTAAAATATAGAATCAATTATTTATGAATTTTTTTAGGGAATAAAATATTTAATTTGGAATAATGTAAGACCCAAAAAATTTAGAATATTTTACTAGATATCTTTCCAAATGTGAAACATTAAGCTTTACACGAACTATGATTTATTTAAAAAGATAATATTTTTTAAAAATGACTATATTACCCATTCAAAAAAATATGTAGGTATGAATTATAATAACTAAATTATGATAAAAAATTATAAAAGATTTATATAATCAAAATGAAATGATTAATTATGTATTAAGAAGTACTCTATTTTTAGTAAAGACCTCATATACTACTAAAGTATAGATTCTTAAAAAATGGTTTTATCGCATTTTATGAAAGGACATTATAACTATTTTATCCCTTATATGTAAATTTTATAAAATTATGTGAATTTTTTTTTGAAATTCTCATACCAATATTATCATAGGATGAATGTTTTGCATTTTTATGAAATGATTTATTTTTATGTGAATAGTTAAAATACCGATATTTGTAAAATTTTATTTATTTAATTAAGATAAGTAATTCAAAAGAAACATTTTTCTATTTATTTTAATATAAAAGTTACATCATTATAATTTAATTTTAAATAATATAATTAATTAGATATAAATTAGTATTATACATGATTTTGGTATCAGTTCATTTTTGGGATTAAAAACAAAAATCATTAGAAACAATTTTTTTTATTTATAAAAATGTTGATTTAAAAAAATTATAGTAAAATAATTTAGAAAAATGAATTATATATTTTTGATAATAATTATTATTTAAATTCAATATGATCAAATTAATTTTTGGTCATTATGAATAGTAACCCTTGTAAAGATTTTTGACTTACGTATATGTGGTAAAACTGGGTTAAATCTTTTGGGTAGACCATTAAAATATCGATAATAGTTTAATTAATAATATTATATCAGTGTTTTTATACCAAATATATATTTAATGAGATAAATATTTTATTATATTTTTTTAACTTGGGAACCCAATGTTGAATCTTATGAAGGTAAGTTATATTTCATTTAAATTAAAAATACATTTTGGTTTATATATTTAATGTAATGGTTTGAATATTAATTTATTTAAGTAAATATAACATTTCGAAAACCTTAAATTTTTTATTTTAAAATAAATTCATGTAAAAAAATTTATTAGTTTATTTAAATGATTTATTTTTACACTAATGGAAGGTATATTTATAAAAATATTGTTCTGTTGGATTGTGTTCTTATATTAAAAATAAATTCTTCCACATATTGAAAATGAATCTAAAAAAATGTATTGATAAATTTATGTAATCATGTATTCATTTTTTATTAGAATTTAGTTTTTATTTTTGGTCATATAATTAGTTTCTCAGTGAAAAAAGTTATGGTATAATTGATAAGGTTAAAATGGGTTTAGTGTTTTTTAACAATGACATAAGGAATAAAATGTATCAACACTTTTCAAACTTTTACTATTTGAGCTTATTTAAACACTATCACACATTATCTTTGAATATGGGGTTCCTTGAAACCAATTTACTAAATTATGATTTTTATACTATTTAATCTTTTAAGAAATTATAATTATGTAATTTCCCTCACTTATAAAAGGGAACATCATATTGTATCTTATACAAAAAAATTGACCAATCTATATTATCCATTAACTTACTAGATACCATATTAGCATCATTATCTACATCATAGAGAGTTTTTTTCTCAAAATTCCATCCTTTCAAGGATTATGTTTTAATCAATATGATCTTTCTCATAGAAGAGGTACAACTCTTAACTGAGAAGTTTAACTTTTAATTCATCTCCACATCCAATAAAATTATTATACACATAATAATAAAAGAATCATTGAAATATTGAAGAATTATAGTTTCTTATTTAGTGAATGATCTAGTTTGTTTTATATGCCCAATATATTCTAGTGTGGAAATACTACGCGAATTTAATTGAATAATATCTACACTTGAGAAGGAAAAAATAAAATTCTCATTTATAAAGGAAGTTATATTAATTCAAACCATTTTTAAAGAAAATTACCAACCCATTAAAGAATATTATCCATCCTAATCTGTTATTATGGATAAAGTCCATTTTGAAAGTATTCTAATATCAGACACATCTCTCTAATTTCTGTTTTCTTTGAAAAGGATGAGTTTCCATCAAGATATATTGTGGTATCATCCTCATCAATTTATTCCATCACATTAAATATAAGTTCATAGGAAAATATTATATATGGAATATATATATATAAATATATATTTATTCATCTCATCTGGATCCAATCCCGCTAGATCTATGGACTGATTATCCAATCCATCCACTCAAGCATGATGTTAATGTGGAATGTTAGATAGTGGTATATATATGGAAAATTGTTTTGTATGTTCCTACATATTGTGTAATTGAAATATTAATTCCTCCTTTTTAATAGTATACTAAACATTGATTAACTTATTTTTAACTCAAATATTCCATTGATTTTCAACTAAATAACTAGTACCTATAAGGATTTTCTTAAGAATATAATAAGGAATTTATATTCTAGATAATTATTTAAGAATAATTTTGAGACGAATAAATAATATGTTAAGAGAAAATTTTCAGTACATAAAAAAATAATTCTCAAACCAACATGGTTGAGTTATAGGTCCTCTATCCTTTTCCCAATTAAATTTGTAGAAGAATGATCAAAAACATTTTTCATTCCTGAGAAACAACAAAAATAATGGAAACCTATTTATTAGAGAGATATGTCTGTAATGAAGTGTCTTCTAGGGAATTTTGAGCATCAATAAAATCCAATAATAATTATCCTTGGATTATTTTTTTATATTAAAAATAAATTCCAAATTACATAATGATGAAATCTTATCCCTTGAATAATCCATCCTATAAAGGATTAAAAAAGTTATATTATTATGGATATATATATGAGATCAATGTGAATTTCATTATACTATAAATATTGTGATAGATTCAATACAAAAAATATAGAGTAAGGAAATTCTTACCAATAGCGGTGAATTCTTTTTCATCAGATGACATTTTTAAAAATATATAATAAAAACTATTTCACTATATACCTTTTTTTAGGAAAAAAATTAGAAGAAGTGATCGCTCCAAATTTTTGACATTGAGGATAAGATATTTTTTTACATGGGTAGAATCAATATTAGAGGGTGAAAATTTTATTTATTTATTATATTAAATGTTTTCTAGAAATGATTATCCCACTTTTAGATCCCTTTTTATCATCAACACTATGAATGGTAAATACATTCATGTGAGGTTTCAAATGAATATATTAATATAGGAAAGATTCACAAAACATCCTCACCACTATAATAGATTTTGTAGTGGGGTAATTTTATGTGTTGCCTTATATTTTATAGGATCAAATATTATTATGAATAGGGGGAAATATGATTAACTTTATTAACATCTTCTAGAATTTTCAGGATTTATTATCATGTTAATAAACTACTGTTTTCATAATCAAACTTCAAAGATAGTGAAATTGTCTAAGAACATGTATGATTTGACAATGAAATTGTCCATCACCATCCATTTTCATGAAAGTGAGCTCTCATGATTTCCAGGAGGTAGAATTTTATCCTATTTGTAGATCCATACGCTGTTTCATTCACTCATGGGTCCATATAACCTTCAACGGTTTCTTTATATAGGGGATGAAAATATATTTCATTAATAATTTATAAAGAGATATATAATTTTTAATCCCCAAGGATATAAAATTGTATTAATATAATCCTATGGTTTCCCTAAATAAGGATTTATATTTTTCTTCTAATGACTTATAAAATTAATCACATCCAGAATACCTGTCAATAAATAATATGATTATAAAACTTGTCATTTCACAAGCTATTGGTTTGGAAATGAAAACAAGGATTGTTTTAGAGGATTATGAAACAAATCCCTAAAATCAATGCAAATAATTACTTTCCCATTATTTTTGTTAATGTGGTGAAGATTGGAAATTCATTTAGAGTACTATAATTCATATTAGAAACCATCCATGATTTTTTTCCACCTCAAACTATACCTTAAAACTATAATAAGGTTTCATTATTACCATGAATTGCTTGTAAATGAGATGGTAGACTGGTTCCAAAGTAAAACATAATGATTATAACACCAATTTTTTTTAAAAGAATGAAAATTAATTCAATATTGTGTACGACATGAAAGAACAAGTGTTATAATAAATATAACATCCTAATATTATAAAATATATTTATAGTTTTAAATAAATTCAATAAATGATATAACTTGAAATAAACATAACACTGAGTTATCTTGTGTTACATGCACCACCAAATTTCTTCGATAAAATATGTTACATGCAAGATTGTTTTGTACTGAATACTATTAATATTATATATGAAAAGAAAATTAACACCTATAAATTAAATTATTGGTTATGAATACTATTAATTAACTTATGAAAACATATGGTTAAATTCATTTGTTAGAAATTTATTAAAAGTTAAGAGAAAAAAAATTGAATATAAATGATACATTTTTATAAAAAACAACACTTATTCACCAATGTTATTTTATATTAATAAATAATATTAATTAATATCAGTGGGTTATATTAATTAAATTTATATATTATAAGTATTCAATAATTTTTTTTGATATTCTCCAAATTGATTTGTTATGCATAAGATAAGAACTAATCCAATTTTACATTAAAAAAATATATATTTCTATAGGTTGTTTTAATTCCATTTAATTGTGACATTATTTTAGAATGAAATTTTTAAAACACTATAAATTTAATTTCAAAAAATAAAGATCATTTTTAAAATATTAATTTAATAATTATCTTACGGTAAATTTTAAGATTTTTTTGAGAAGTTTCATTTTGGATGAGTAATTAAAAATATTGAATTTAATTGAAAATTATGTTTTAATAAAAGAATTATAATGTTAAATTTGATTTTAAATTTTATTTAATACTATAATAGATCATTTATACATCTATTAATCAAATTTAGGTTATTTGTTTCTATCTAATAGTGAATTCTGATATAAAAACAATTCAAACGTTTGAAAATTTCACTTTAAAAAACCTTCTTTGTTGTCACGTGTGCCAGATAAAGTTTAAATTAAATTATTCCAATTTTGGGTGTTTTTTATGGAAATATGGATACCATATTTAGAATAAATATAATTTATAATTTCAAATAATTTCAAATTGATTATTTTCCAATGTTATTAGAAAAAATAGTTGAATTTAGTCCTAATGAATAAGCTAAAAATGAGCTTACTTAGTGGAATATCTTAAATGATACGGTGTGGAAATCTCTCAAAACTGGTCCAAAAACCATTTTATGACTATATATAGACTATAAACCAACTTTAATATAATATTTTTAATTATTGGAGTCACATTAGGTATGAGAGACCTCCTTATTACCTTTATCTTTTGTATTTAGATGAATTTTACTTCCCCTCTACTTTAAAAATAAAATCACTCCCCTCACTTATACACACATAAAAAGACATTTAGTTCATCCATGACCAACCCAAATATCTTAACCACATCCCGAAACTCATCATATAATCCCTTTCTTTGGCATAAATCCAACATAGGAAGGCATTACAACAAACATAAAGAGGATACATAAGAAGAGGTAATGTTTTGATAAAAGAAATTTTAATTTATTTATTTCTCCATCTCCTTCAATTCATTTTATATCATGATAATATAATTAAACAAATTTACTAAATATGATAAGATATTTTTATGTTATGTTTGCTAACTAATTGTCATGACCCATCCCAGAGGGGCCCATGTAGAGACTTCCCCAAGCCCTCCTCTGATAGACCATGGGATGGCGACTAGTACTGAGTAAGAATATCCCACAAATGGGATGCATTTTCATAAGTACCTATAAAAAACACATATCTTCAATCCCCAAATGGTGAAATGTAAAAAAATATTATGTAAACAATGCATGCATACACTAAGATACCAACCACAAAGTACGATTTTAGGTAAACAGTAAAATAAATAGATCTAGAATACAAGCCCACTAAGTGAAAAGTCTACCAAAGTGAATGAACAAGTTTTTGAAACTCATCTGCAGAAAACCCTACCTAATGGGTTGGTATATGATAGCTGCCTAGAGCCGTAGGATCCTAACATGACCATTTTAACCCTATAAGTACCAACTAGTTAGGGTCCACCTACAGCTCCATAAAAGTGTTGATCATCTGCACAACACACATCACAAGTGGGAAAATCCTATGTAGGGGAGAGTAAAACAATACATAGTAGGAAATGATGAAACCACAAAGGAAATGCAACTAAGAAGTACATGAATTATACCACAAATGAAAAACCTGAAGTACAGTCAATACGGTCAACACACTCATGCATAAGTATAAAGAATGAAGAGATGTATATCTAGTTATATTCCATAGATATCCTGGTTTACATGAATGCCAAATTTTCGACGATGCAAGGTGCTTCAATGGAACACAAAGCATCGATGGTGCATGGAGAATCGATGGCGACCAGAACATCCATGATTCCTTGAGTATCGATGGAACCCAAACCTTCGATGGAGATGAGAGCATTGATGGAGCTCAAAGAATTTATGGTGTATAATGCATCTATGGAACTTGGATCATTAATAGGTAATATTGACCGCAAGTCACATAGTCACCAATTCACATAGTCACCAAGTCACGTATCCAGCTCTAGGATTCCACTCCTAACATGTTTATTTCATGAGACCTACTACTCAAGCTGTTAGGTTATATTCCAACTTCAATACAAATTCCCTTAGATTATCTCAAAATGACTGTCTCATCTCAAGGAACCGAATTCCGCAAACGACTCATCAAACAGACACACAATTTGAATGTTATGGTTATTTTTATAAAAAGTTCCTACTCGGGTCTGGTTCGGGTCTGATATGACCTACCATATCTGACTCGGTTCGACCCAACCCAAAATAGAATAGACTTCTGAGCCAGCATGATGGGCTTACTGGACCTGGCCTGTTGTTCCATTGGAGAAGCCCGACCCCTCTATTCTGACTTGTACACGCGTGCTGGTTTTGCAGCACCACATGCAGTTTGCTGGACCATGTTCGTCCACCTAGTCAACGTAGAAATAAAATGTTTAATATAGTTGATATCTATATCCTAGATCCCTATGTCTTATGCTCACCATAGGTTCCATGTAGACCACCATCCGTGTACTCAGCGGCCCTTGCCATGTCCCCTGTTAGCATTGTGACCCCTTGCTCGCCGCCCATGGCCCCTATTGCTGCGACCTCCCTTTGACAAGGTCCCACCTAGAAAGAATCCTTCTACTTCGGCCAACCACCCTACCAGTATCCAGTTCTACCTACATCCCATCCTTCTATGCTCTTCATACCCTCATCCCCCACAGATTCACTACATCCTCTGCCCCTAGCGGCTTATCGCCACATCACGATCCCCCTGGAAAGGCCCTACCAGATGCAACCTTCCCTCACCACTAACCACCCTTCCAATGGTTATCCATGAGATTTCATAAGCTTTCACCTCAACCTAATTGTACCACATTCCCTTCAAACCTCTGTTATTTCATCGTGAGATCAAACAATCGATCTTAGACCATTGCATCGTGGATTGAGGATGAAATGTTCAATCATTCCTGTAGGGGTTCCAAGGGAAAATAATGTATTATGAATGAAATTTATTGGGGGGAGATATATCAAATTAATTAACAATGAACGGATCTTGAATATTTTCATGTTGTCCATAACCTATATATTTAAAAGGATTAATGAAGAACAAATCAATACATGCTCCTCAAGATGGACTCGTGGCTCGAGGTGGGGAACATGGTTTCACCGGTGGCATGGTGGCATCGTTGATCGGGGTTGTGCGGCTCGAGGCTGGATGTGACGGGCTCGCGTGATGATGGGCACGTGGTGTTGATTGACCTTTTGGTTTTATTTCTGAATTTTGAATGTTGCTGAAATCTGTATGATGTTGGAACGGTTTGAATGGTTTGTTGTTTCCTTAAACCGGTTTGGGGTACCAGAACCCATAAACTGGCTTCTGATAATGGAAGAAAATGATTTGCAGGAAGAACAAATTGATACACTGATCTAAATTAATATTAAAAAACCTGAATGAAGTTATCCATCATGCAAGAAAAGATGATCCATAGATTAAATTATTTGTGGGTTGGTCCATGTTCATCATTTTAATCTAAGAGGTAAAATAAATCAAAAAGTTATCAACATCGTAATTCAAGGTTGGATCAATCATTGAAGAAGAATAGTGTTCAGTGTTGTCTTCGATCCTCAATCCATCATCGTTCGTTTTCATTCATTGTAGAGGATTCAATCTCCTTGCCTCAGTGGAATTTATAGGGTTATGGTTATAACCCTAGATTCCTGAATATAGGCCTTAATTTAATGAAACCAATGAATCGTTAAATAAAATATTTTTATTGAAATATTTTTATGACAGTTATATCCAATTTTTTACATTCACAGTCGTCCGACACAAGTCGATATTAGGTCCCGAATAAGGTAAAGTCACTACCCAAAATGCAACGGTGCTCTCAGATTTATAATTCGGGAACCCGTTAGGATGTTATCACCATTTTAAATAAAAACCACATGCACGATTTTTAAAAAAATTAACATTTTTCATCATATCATTCCAAGAATATTATGACTCAAAATCTAATGTCATCTCATTTCATGGTGTCACAATTACAAATTGATTTTAAAAAATAAATCCAGATAAAATTTGAGTCATTAAATTCTCCCCACCTTAGAGATTTATGTCCTCAAAATCTGGAAAAATGGATACTAAACAAAAAGATAAGGGTAATGAACACAATTATGAGACTCATGATACCATGTCCTCCCTTGTAGATTACCGTGATTCCACCGAATACGCACCTGATGAATTGACTTCCCAGGAATAATCCACTCCCATTGATCCTTGATCTCCATCGGGTACTCTAAAAAAGTCACCCCATCGTCATTGTTCAGCTCTATCTAGTTGATGATGTGTGATGAATCATGCCCATACCTACTCACCTATGACATCTGGAATACATCATGTAGTTGGTGTAACTTCACGGGTAGAGATACGAGGTTTGACACCTCGCTAAATCTACTCAGAATCGGAAATGGGTATGTGTATCTCAGAGATAACTTACTTCCTTGACCAAATCAATGTAATCCTTGTCATGTTTAGACCTGATGGAACACATGTTCTCCATCCTTGAACTACAAAGGCCTATTTCTCATGTCAAAATATTAATTTTTTGGCCCTATGAAGTCCTCATCTATTCCTAGTTAATCTATATGTTCTTGGTGGTAGACCACACAAACAATGTGCCCATGAGTGATGACTTAGTTGGGTGATTATAGCCTAGTAGTGACTACAAGGTAACCTGTACAAGGCCTCCAACGATGCCATATCAATGGTGGAGTGAAAATTGTTATTTTATGAAAATTCAACTAGTGGTAGGCGATCATCCCTACTGAAACCAAAGTCTAGGATACAAGCATGTATCTTGTCCTTGGGAACATGGATGGTCCTCTATGTGTGGTCATCTGTTTGTGGATGAAATTCCATGATAATGTTCAACTAAGTACCAATCACCACATACAATACCTTCCAGAATCAGGATGTGAAATGAGCATCATGATTTGGGATGATCATTGATGGAACTCCATGGAGCCAAAATATCCCTTACATGTAGATGTGTCCCATGATCTCTATTGATCTCTACTCATAGATCTATCAAAAGTGGTCCGACTTAGTGATTCATTCAATGATCACCCAGATGTTATTGTGACCCTAAAACATGTTTGGTAAACCCTTCACTCAATCAATTGATATCCCATCCCACTTGCACTTTGGAACCTCAAGTGGTTCGGTCAAACCCACTAGAAACTGGTGCCCGACCTACTTGATGGCAAGTGGGGCATCAATAAATGAACTATGGAATTTCCTTCTTTTTCCCAAGCCACTTGAAATGATGTCAAAGGTGCAAATACATCTTCTCCACTCCAAGATGTACTACCAAATGGAATGTATGGAACTCCCTCAAGACCACCTCCCACAACATCATTGGTATTATTGAGCATCCTCCGAAGAGAACGACATGCTCTCCACCTATAAAATATCCATTAGGGGTATACCCCATGTAGAACTAAAAACATCAGGTATTGTAGTTGATATCCCCAAGAAGTACCTTTTTGACTCTCTTTAAGAGTGGAGGGGTGAGAACCTTTTACTGGAGATAAGATGCTCCATGTCCATCCACAAAGGTTATCTGTAAGAAGGACAACTTCTCTGACACCTCACTCGACAACTGTATGTTGTATCTCTTAGTAAGAGCATCTCCCACTATATTCCCCTTCCTAGGAGTATAGAAAATCTCAATGTCAAAGAGATGGAGGTAATCTATCCATCGTTTCTATCTAATGTTTAGATCCTTCAGAGAAAAGATATACTTAATACTCTTGTGTTTATTTTAAATGGTAAACCGTTCACCCATCAGGTAGTGTTTCCAGGTCTTCAATGCAAAGAATACCACTACAACCTCAAGATCATGTGTCGTGAAGTTATGCTCATGCTGCCTCAACTAGAATGAACTATAGGCAATCAAATCATTCCCTTTCAATATGAAACAACAAATATCGATCCATGATACATCACAGAACACCACATACTCAATACCCACCTCTAATAATCTCAATATAAGATCACTTTTTAACATCTACAGAAGATCGCAAAGGCACTACTGGCACATTTTTGTCCACACGAAAGGTTGTCCCTTTAATTTAAAGGTCATTAAAGGTGTTGATACTTTGGAAAACCCAAGTAAAAACATAAGATAGTATGCCACCAAACCCAAGAAACTCCATACCCTGATAACACTCTTGGGTGGTAACCAAGCAATAACCGCTCCAATTTTCATCAGATCCACTACAACTCCAGCCTCTTAAATGATGTATCCCATAATGTAGAACCCCAGAATAGAGAACTGACACTACGAGTGCTTCCAATAAAAATGGTTACCTCAGAGTGTGTCCAGGACCATCCTCATTTGTATCATGTGATCCTCCTCTGATTCCAAGTAAACTAGGATGCCATCAATGAAGACCTTGACAAACCGGTCTATGTAAGTCTAGAAGATTCTGTTCAAGATCCCCATGAACATTGTAACAGTGTTATTTATAAAAAATATCCTCACTAAGTACTCATAGCGATCATACAGAAATCTGAAGGATGTATTTGGTACATCCTCATCCCGTACATGAAGCTGGTGATGGCCAGATCTGAGTTCTACCTTTGATAACCACCCCTCTCCCTTCAGCTGATCGAAGAGATCATCAATCCTTGCTAGAAGATACTTAGTAATCATTGTAACCTGTTTCATGTGCTATAAGTTCACACGTGAACTCAATCTCTCATATTATTTCATGGAAAACAAAACTGGGGCCACCCCAGGTAAAGCAATGGGTCTTACGATGTCTTAACTCCACAAGTCTTCCAACTGTACCCTCAACTCATGAAGATCAGAGGGATCCATCTGATATGTTGGTGTAGACATTGCTTATATAACATGGAACATTTTAATGTAGAATTATACCTCTCTATGAGAATGTAATCTAGTTATATCCTCAGGAAATATGTCCTCATACTCTACCACCACTGTAAGAAACTACAAACTCTTATCATCCACCATACCAAACATGATGCTAGCCAATTGGTGAGTGATCATCTACACCAACCTATGTGTGAGTCTATCTAATGCTACATGTGTTTCGTTTTCACCAAAAAAATTAAAACCTGGTCCCATCTATGAAAATACACCACACTCTATGCCTAAAATAGTCATTCTGGGCACGATCTATTGATAACCAGTATATACCACGAATGATGTTCTTTGGCCTCGACGCTATCTCCAAGAGATCCCAACCAAAACTCTTGACCCTAGAGTAATGTAACACTGTCAGAACCGGTGTGTGATTGACGAATCTCACCACATAAGAGTATACATGCATAATGATTGAGTTAATGGTTCTACTGACATCTTTGAGTATCAAACAAGGATCACGATGAGAAAAGAGTGACCGGTACCTGTGTCTATAAAAATTGCAGCTAGAGTGGGAATGACATAGATCATACCTCTAATAATATCCGAAGAACTAGTGTCATAAGACTACATTTCCTCAAGATGAAATCATTCTTATCCAGTAGCTTCCTAAGATAATAGTGGACCACCAAGGGGTGGTGGTGGTAGTACATCGAACCTCCACCCACTTCTTGTTGATTTTTCTACTCCTCGTCCATGCCAACATCCCTATGTCCCACCCTACTCCTAGATCTTAATCTACCTCAACGGTCCCTCAAAAATCTGCTGATCATCCATACGGTGAGTCGGGAAATCTCTAGCCTAGTGTCCCCAACTGCCACATGAGTGACACTGCCAGTCCTTCAGATAACCCGCTCTGCTCTGGGAGACTCACACCACCAATATCATATCATGTGGTCATCCCCTGAAGTGCATGGACCACATGGGTCACTATTTCTACTGTCAGATACCTACCATTGATGACTTAACAGCTTGGTGCCTGCTGGTAGCTCCCACAGTTTGTGTCTGCTCTGCCAGAAATCACTCCAATAGTAGGGGTCACTCTATTACCCAATCATATGTAGGGATTGTAAGGAATATTATCATCTTCTTGATATCCCAGTATATCCCCTGATCAAAGGTTCAAGTCTTAAAAAATGGGTGTCATACCATATCCTTGGAGTAGCGAGGAAGATCGGTAAATCTCAAAGAGTACTTCACTAATATATGACTGCCCTGCTATAGATGAAGGAGCTATAGTATGTTCACATTGTACAACATCCCCTGAAAGAACTCCTTCTTTAATATTTGGTCAATGTAATCCCAAGAGAGATTAATCTCATTATGTTTCAAGATTACTAATCTCCACTATCACCTCAATGAGCCTAGAAAATGGCTTGTGGCTAGAAATTCCATCTGGTTGAAAGACATCCTCACAAGGTGAAAGACACATGCAACTGCCCCCAGTCAATCCTCAGTAACCTGGGGGTCTGGGTCACCACTAAACCCAGAAGGTTTCTACCTATGGAAATCATGCAACACACTCACCCCACATGCATCCTATACCGGTTTCACTAATAGTAACTAGTTCTATTTAGGTGGTGGTGTCATTGGTACAATACCTAGAGGTGCTATCTTCAGAATTGGTCCCTGTACCAATGGCTAATCACTTGGTGGATCATCCTTGGGATCACTCATAAAAATATAGGATGTCTTTCTTTATGGAGGCATCCTGAGACTGATCAATATGTACCATAATCCATAGAGTATACCTGGTGAGAAGACTTAATGAAAAGTGAAGACACTCAAAATCTTATATGATGTGCATACCATTTATTTTACCTGAAACAAGTATTTTCATGTACCAAGTGAAAATGTAGATTTCATAGTCTGGGTGTATGTATACATTGATCATCTCACCAACATTTTAGTCCCTAGTATGAAATTTGAAATAGAAACACATAACATTTTTTCCCCAAACTAATATCATAGACTGTTGGTTCATTAGGTATAATAGACCCCCTATGATATCAATTTTTCCTGACCCATCCCAGAGGGTATTTTTACCTGACTACACCAATCCCAGCTCAAATAGGCTAGGGGATGGAGACTAGAACTGGGTAGGAATATCCCAGAAATGGGCGACATTTTTTATGTACCTGTACCCACACACACATATCCAAGCCCAAAATGCTGAAATGGAAAACAAAACTCTAAGTAAAAAATGCATGTGTACACTAAGATACCAACCACAAAGTATGATAGTAGGAAACAAGAAAGTAAATATGTCTAGAATACAAACCCACTAAAAGAAAAGTATGTGAATGTGAATGCACAGGTTCCTGTAACTCATCCACAAAAAACACCACCTAAATGGTGGTTGTAGGAAACTTTCTTGATGTTATAGGAGAACAACATGTCCATATTATCCCTCTAATCACCACCTAGTCTGGGTCCACCTAGAGCTTCATCAAATCATCGATTGTTCTCATAAGACAATACATGTGTGGGAAAATCCTATGTAGGGCTGATTAAAAAAAATACTCAATAGGACACCCCAAAACCAAAAAGTAAATACTACTATGAAAGGCAAAGAGAGTAGAACATCGAAAAAACACAAAGTATAATAAATATGGTCAACTCACATATGTATAAGTATAAAGCACGAAGAGAAGGATTTGCAGTTTCAGTCCCTAGATATACTAGCGTAAATGACAAACTAAGTGTCAATGGTGCACAAAGCATCGATGGAGCACAAAGTATTGTTGGAACATAGAGAATCAATGACACATAGTGTGTCTATCGTGATCGAAGTGGTGATGGATCCTGGATTGTGAAAGGTTCCCAGATCATCGATGGATTATAGAGCGTCGATGGTACATAGAGGGACAATGGAATATGAAGCATCGATGGGTCATCAATATCCCATTTCTGGTGCTCACCAAGTCACATAGTCACCAAGTCACATAGCTAGCCATATAATTCAACTCGTAGTGCACTTGTTCTGGGATAACCTACTCCTTAATCAATTAGGTTGTTTTCCAACTTCCATAAAAACTCACATAGACTATTTAGAAAAGATTGTCTCATCAGAAGGGTCCCAATGCCTTAAATAGATCATTAAACAGACACACAGTTTGAATCATATGGTTGTTTTCTTGAAAAGGTATGACCCAAGTCCGGTCCAACCTGCTGGACCCAACCTAGGTAGGCTGACCCAACCCAGCCCAACCCAGTTTTTTCCAAAGTGAATCGGCTCTACCTGCTATGTCTCTAGAGTGGCCCAAGCCATATGTCTCGACACGCACGTGGTCTGCTAGATCGTATGCCTCTGTTTGGTAAACATAACCCCACCACAGTCAATGGAGTAAGTCACCACATCTCATCTACCTCACGACTTCTCATAAACGTGGGATCCACGCAGACCATAAAACATGTACATCATAGCCCTCACTGCATCCTCCATTAGAGAAGAGACTTCCTGTCATGACCACCTGGTCACCACCCGCAGCCCTCACCGCCATGGGATCCCACCAACACGGTCCCGACTGGACCGCATCCTACTGTCGGTAGCCCTTCATTCCAAGATATTCTAGGACCATCCCCCACTAGGCCACTACATCCTTCATCGTGGACCGCCCTATCGGTGATATGTCGCAGTGTCGTGCTCCCCTAGGACCATCCCTGCAATCTGTGTATTTTGCTTGCTGCCAACCACCCTGTCGGCGGTCTTCCTTGCACTGTCATAAGCCATCGCCACCTATGAACCGTATAACTCTCCCATAACACATATTCAATTCCATCGTATGGTCAAACCTTCGATCTCAGACCATTGCGCCATGGAAAAAGGGTGAAACGGTCGGTCATTCACTGTTGGGTTTCAAGGGAGAAGAACGTATGAAGAAGACAATAGATTAAGAGGGGGGATAAAGAACATGAACTCACAATGAATGGATCTTGTCCGTGATTATGTTGACATTAATCCTTTCTTGTTATATATTTTAACGAAGAACAAATAGAAACAAAGATCTAAATATCCATTCAAAAATCCACAAGTAGTTATTCATCCCATAAGAACAGAAGAACAACAAATCAATCTATTCTTTTGTTATTAAACTTTTATCATTTGAATATAAGACTGAAAATAAGTCACAAAGAAATGAACTTCCAACCTTACGGTTGGATTAGACGTTGATGAATAATGGAGGTCTGTGTCATCGTCAATCCTCGATCCACTAACGTTCATCACTATTTTTTGAGAGGTTTATGTCTCCTCACATCAGAAGAATTTCTATGGTGATGGAAATAACAATGGATTAGGACTTAATTAATATAATCCAACTTAGTGTGAAATAAATTATTTTCAATAAAATATTTTAATGAAAGTTACGTAAAATTTGTAACTTTCACATGCAACCTACGCGAAACAATGTTAGGCCCCACTTAAGATAAAGTCACTACTCGGAATGTAATTGTGTTATCATATTTCTAATTCGGGCACATATTTAAAAGTAATTCCTAATTTAAAAAAACCTCACATGTTCTTTATTACAAACATTAAATTATTCATCTTATCATTCCAGGAATAGTAGGTATCAGAATATCATGTTTTCTAAGCACATGGCGTTAGAATTTTCCCAATTAATTTATAAAAATAAAACCATAGAAAATCTAAGTCATTACACTACTACATTAGATGAAAAAATAAAATGTATTATGATATCATTGTTCATGCGTACGATAGACTATCGCCTCAAGAACCGATGTTTTTCATTGTTCCATTACCACCTTTCATGGTTGGGATAAAAAGATGAAATTACTATTTAAATATAATTTATGTTATATTTATGATTCATCTTTTTTTATTTTATTTCACATACCTTCTTGCATTCAATTTTTTTGTGAATAGAATAACATCGTTCTTGTGTACAAAGGACTACCATCTTACGAAGAGATGTGATTTCCTTAAACTATACATGGAATATATTAAGAACTAGTTTAATAAAAATATGTGATATATATTAAATAAATATAGTACTAGAATTATATTATAATAATATATCTTATCCTTTTTTTCTTCAGTATGTAAATAAAGTGGAAGGAGTGTTCATACGTACGTACAACCTATCATTTCCATGAATGGGAAAATTTCATTTCCTACCAAATTTTTTTATATATTACTCTATATACATATATAATATATATATATGTTATTTAAATAATTTTCTACATCCTATGTATGATTAAATCATGAAAATGGTAACAGAAACACAAATATTATATGTAAAAACATACTCAAAAAACAGACAATTAACACCCAATACAATGATTACAATAAAATATTATTAAAAAATAGATGATAAGATGTTATAAAAGAATCATATATGACATTATAGATATTAATATGGTTATGGTAAATGTTCTTAACATTCATAATAAAATCATATATGTGGTTACAGAGTGTTCAAGAAAATGTATGTATAAGGTAATTGATTTTATCTCAATTTCATTTCATTGACATATATTGTAATATTATGCACCTAATTACTTTTATACGGTGTATATAATTCCCCTTAATAAGTAATATCATGAATAATAAATTCTTCATGGAATATTAAATTTCAATTTGAATTATTTAATCTAATGTTCTATGAATTAATAGTTAAAAACTAGTATAGAATTTCATAAATCAATTCCCTTTCAGAGGGTTATATTAATTTCTCGTTGTGATTAATATTCTATGATTATGTGTATAATGAATCTTGAAAATATATAAATTTGTTTCAAATTTTTAATGTGAATTTACATTTGATATATATAATTTATTCATTTATTTATTATCACATCAATATTATGATCATTTTAAGAGTTTATTTCATAATATCATTCTAATCATGGTTGTTTATTCTTTAATATTAGTTGAAGGAAATTACATAACCCTTTCCTAAAAAATAAATCCATTTCATACTCTCCAAGAAAGTAGTTATATTTTTAAATTAATAGTATCATTTTCCACTCTAAGGATGTTAAAATTATAGAGATAATGTTTTAATAAAATTTCAATTCATTTCTCTCTTCTATATAAAATTCTTATTTTTAGAAAAAAAAATATTTCATAATTTATTTTTTAAAGAAATTTTTCAAAAATAATTTCAAAATGATTTCTTAAAAGATAGTTTTACCCTTTTTTCTGTACAAAATTTTTTAAGGAAATATTTGTGTCACTTTCTGAACAGGGAAATTTTTTAACATTTGTACAATGAAAAGGGAATCGTCATTTTAACTTGTAGAGAATCGTCATTTGTAGAGAATTAACCATTTTTATTTCATTTAAGATTACATTTACATATTACAAATATATTTTTAAATTAATTTTATAAAATTTTATTTTCACGGAAAATGATTTTTAAAATTGTTTCCAAAATGAAAATTATATATTCCTCAACATTGTTTTTAAAGATATTTTCTATTTAATCAATTAAAATAATCCTTATTCTTATTCTTGTGGTTATAAATTATATCGAAACCATCCCTGTTCAGGCTCTATATATATTATTTTTATTTTGAAGAAGGATATTGTTGATTTTAACTTCCTTGAATCATTTTTAACTTCATTTACTTCCCCATGATTTCTGTAATTTTTCTTGATCATTGAACATTAAATTACCCCTAAATATCCATATTATTTATCATGGATATAATAATTTCCTAAATAATTAACCATTTATAAATATAGTTTTTATTTAAAAAATTATTCAATTAACTAGGGAAATATTTTAAAAAAAACGATCCTTTACTCAATACAAATATTTGATAAGGAAATTTTTTATAAATTAAATCTATTATTTGATATATGTGTAATGATTTTGGTATTCCAAACATGATTTTTGGAATGATTAATGAAATCCCCTCAATGGATCAGTAGTGTCATGGGACAAATCAGTTTGATACCCTTAAATTATAGGTTTTCTCTATGTATGTTTTAAGTTATCTAGAGGATAGATCTTAACTGTAAATGTATCATGTGCCTGGGAAACATGACATCTGATAATTAGGCATTGAATTCATTTCATATTCAGTTATTACTATCTCAGATATTTTCACTATAATAAAATCGATGGATAAATTTCATTTTTTGTTTAATGATTAAAAGGAATTTGTTTTCAATTATTTATCATTCTATGTGGATTCGTTATTATCTTATCCTGACAGTAAATTTATTTTAATGGAATGTTTTTTAGTTATCTAACTTTACATATACACCTCAGATTATTGATTACATGGATTATGTGTTCACTTATTTATATTTCCATATTTATTATGATCATTTATTAATTATTATTTCCACTATACTAATCCCTTACAGAGCATTTGATATCAACTTTATTATTTTTCCCTTCCCCATGAATCCATGATGTTTTATATGATAGTTATGAAGGAATTTGATAGATTGAATAAAGTTATTTTCACAAAAAAATTATGTTTTATTTTTTTTATTAAATTATAATGAAAAAGTAATGTATTTATATAGTTTTCCAATACTACTAAACTATTTGTTCTTCTTGGATGTGATTTCATTGTGTTAGAGAATGTTTTGTAAAAACATTAGGAATAAGATTTTGGAAAATATAGATTAGGGAACATAACCCAAATATATAATTTAAGGATAAGTATAGAAGAAAAACCCATTGTTTTGGTAAGATTAGGATATTGTGGGGTTTCCTTGCAATACAACCCTTTTTGGATAATAGATATTAGGGTGGTTCTGTAACATATGTGCCATGGGGTAATAATTTCGAAAAGGGACTATTAAGATTGACTCGAGCGTAACATGGTACATGGAAACAGGCTTTACTGCGAATCTTTTTTGACACTAATTGTGGATATTATTAGGATTATTCAAATTTTTTGTAATTTCCCATACCCCAATGGCCCGAAGAAGGTTCTATATATTATTAAATTAACATTGATACAAGATTAAAATCCCAATATAACAACCAGTTTGGTATGTTTGGAAACAAAATACAAACATGATACCCATTTTACATTGGGAATGGAAAAAGCATAACACATAACGAAAAATAAAAAACTGAAAATATTAAAATTCATTCTATGATATCTTCTTTATAACTTGGGGAAAGAAGACCAAATAAGGGTGAGATAAAATTATTTATAAGGGTTAAATACACTAGAATCTATCATAAATAAATAAATGATAGTCATCAAGGTAAGTTTAATTAGAAAAAGAAATTCTAATTAATCAATTACTGGAGAAAAATATATCAGGAAAAAAAGATAATCAAATAATTCTATAAAAATAATCACAAGAGCTTGAAACTTTACCATGTATATTATAACTAATTAAAGAATGAAATACAATAGAATTAATGATGGGATTCATAATTTTTTACCTCTAAAATAAAAATATACATCCTCAAGAAAGTTACAATGATGATATATCCTCATGAGAGTTTATGTATCTAGGTAGAAATATGCTGATTTGGCCAACTAATTTGTCTCATGAGACTATCGATGCATCGAGAGAATTACATTAACCAGTCACCAATTGGGGTATTTAATATAAAAAGTATTCCTTATATATGTAAAAATTGATTTATTTTATAAACAATGTTCATTGTCATAAAATATCTATATTGAATAAAAATACTAATTTCACATTATTTTCCTGGTAATTCATATAACTATCAATGTAATATCCCTATTTAAAAAATGGAATATGTATTAGGTAATAATAATATCCATGATACAAGAATATGGACACTCAAGGGAAATGACATTTTTATTAAATGAAGATCATAAATAAATCAAAGGTGTAGTATATAAACCACAGTAAAATGAGTTGGTTCATAATAACAAATATGTCTTAATGAAATATAATGTGAGGGAAATTTCTTTACATCACACTTACATTTGGTTTTGCATGATTTAAAATCCTATATAATGGTCACAAAAATTTTACTAACTCATAATATAATAATAATATTTATACTATAATATATGATCCCTTTTTAACATTTTACCACCCATTTACTAGTAATATTTTATTATGTTCATTGTTTCTAGTGCTAAATATCTCATTTTATCTTTCATGTTTTGTCACAAAATTATATATTATCTTTCAAGGAATATAGAAAATTATATAAAGAATGATATAAATAATATAAATTACATATTTAATCATTAGATAATTTTTTAGAACTATTATTTAATGATGGATATGGAAAATGAATCTCATCACGGCTTAGAAACGGAAGCTCATATGTATGCACAAGAGACGATATCATTCCATTAAAGAGTGAAACTATATGGTATTTAATGATATATTAAATTTCATGAATTTAGATAATTTCATATTTATAATATATATACATTATTTCTAAAATTATAAAAATCAATGTAATGGGGTGATTAAATAAAAATTACACCACAACATGTTGACGGTAATCCGTATATATGCATGTGTGGTGATTTAGTTTTTTTAGGATGGTTAAAAGGTGGAATATTGTTATAAAATAATCCCCATATCATCTAATAATATATATTATACTATATTGATTCATGTATCATGGTAAAAATAGATGTATTGGAAGTATAAGAAGAAAAGAAACATGAAGGATTGGGAAAAGATGATTACCTCTTCTTCAGTGGAATTATTTTAAATCTCATCTGAAGGGATCTATGGTTTATCTTTTGGAAGTAACATAACTTATAGAACATGGATATAGATATTTGAGAAGATAAATGGGTGCATATTTTTCATGTTGGTTGGCATAATGTGGGGTGAATAAGTTGATTAAGGGGTACCATTTTTTAATTGAAGCAAGTGATACTTTCTAAATTTCCTAAAATTAAAATATATTAATTTTATTCTAGAGAAACATGTTTTCAAATGGCCAATAAATTCAGATGGGGTGTCATTTTTTACCATATATTATCACCTTGTAATTATATAATATTTTTTTATAATTTTTCAATAATTTTAAAAAATATTAATTACATAAAATATCATTATTTTCAAATGTGAATCTATTAATTTAATTTTACATCAAATACATTAAGAATGAAACTTCTTATGTTTTAATGAAATATATTTTTGAAAATTAATTTAAATTCTTGGATAAATTTCATTGCACGAAATGAATAATTTATGTTTCATTGTATGTGACACCATGTTTATATTTTGTTTTGTGAAACATTGAGTTACTTTGATTACATGTGTTTTACGCAAGGACGAGTCTTACCAGAAAACAATATACTATTAATATTGTTTAGTTTACATAATATTTATAACCTAGACATTTAAATGAATTTAAAGATTATTAACAAATAGATTAATAATATATGGTTTACACTTGATTATATAATGAATATTTTTCTAACCATTTAATTAGAAATGAAACTAAAAACCAATTGAATATAAAGGATGAGTTTTTATGAAACACTATTTTTATGACCAGAATTGTCTTTTATCATAATAAATTAAACTAATAATTATTAGTGAATAATATAGACCAAATTTATGTGTTATATTTTTCATAAAATTATTTGTAATACATTTAACAAGTTTCATAGTGTTATGTTAAGAAAAACTCCAATTTTAAAAATAAAAAGTTATATATTTTTATATTGTAGTTTTACCATTTTTTAGTGAAGCACATATTTAAAATATAATTTCTAATACTTTTATTATTTTTATTTGATAAAATATATTTAATTTTTGAAATTATAAAATCAAAATTTACTTTGGGAGAATGTTTAGTATTTTTTTTCTAATATTCATATTTTTATGAATAGAGAATGACACCAAATTTTAATTGAAAACATATTTTTCTTCTAAAGAATAGTGTTAAATTATTTTTATAATTAATTTTAATGTATAATTAGATCTATTTTATATCATTTTAGGGAATTTGGGCCACTATAATTAATTTCAAATTGAATTTAGATAAAAAACATACAAATATTTTAGATATATTAACTTTAAAAAACATTTTTTGTCTTCCAGTCTGTGAGATTAATTTTAACATAATTTCTTCTACTTTTGTTACCGTAATTTGGATAAATTGGTCCATATTAGAAACCATCATAACATAATATTTAAAATAAGTTTAAATTAGTTTTTACAAAAAATATTTAGTAAAATTGATCAAAATTATTAAATGTGATTAAGGTAAAAATGTGTTTAATTTATGGTCAAACATTTATCTTAGGGGCCCTAATGACCTATTAACTTTTCCAAATAGACTTTTATGGAAATTATTTAACTATATACCCAATTGTATGTAATTTATTTTAATATTTATGGAAAAATATGTATGTGATTCCTCCCCACAACGTTTAACCTTTTAAATTTACAAGAATTCCACTCCCACTCCACTATAAAAATAAAATCACCCTCTCCCTCTAGTAACACATCTCAATACCGTTTGGATCATAAAAAATAGAAAAATTAGGCTCAAAAAATTCATCTTATGATCTTATAATCCTATATTTCTGATGAAATTAATCAAATAATGTCCTTTGCAGTAAACCAAATGTTGGTACCCGAAAAATTGATAATATTATTCAATGATCACTTTTGCTTAATTAATTTGTAAAAACAAATAAGTTATTATTAATAAATGATTATATAGTATCCTAATTTTTTTAAATACACTAATATTTGTTTTTATTTTAGGGTTTAAACCAACACCATCACACAAATCCATAAAACGGGATACATAATTAGCGTTCATGTGTATGGCGGACTATAATTTCTCGAACTGATGTCGTTCATTCTTCCATTTCCACCTTCCAAGGTTGGTAATAATGATGAAAATTAAATTTTTATATGATATATATTATATTTATGATTTATTAATACTTATAGATTTATTACATAACACATAAATTAATTCTAATTATTTTTTGGGAATATTATAATATTGTTTGTGTACATGCGGACTACCACCACCTCAAAGCGATGTGATACATACAAAATTAACAAGGAATGTATTAAGAATGGATTTAATAAAAATGAATGATATAAATCAAATATTTTAGATTTTATTGAAATAATTATATATTGTTAAATATAACATAAATTTATATTCATTAAGTGTCCCACACTAAAAAAGTGATAACATCGTTCATGGATGTCTAGAATCCCACATCTTTGAAGCGACATGATTCTTCATTTTTCATCACCAAATAATATGAATGATATATATATGTATATATAATTAAATAATATTCTATTTATTATATAATTATTATTAATTAATTATAAAATTTACATAACTTCTTTACATAATGATCATTAAAAAATGGGAACATTAATCATGCGTGTGCACGACCCATCACCTACATGATCCTAAAATCGATTAATTTTTCTTACAAATAATCTATGTATTATTTTAAAAGTATAATTTATGTAAAAATATGATAATTATGTCATTTTTATTATTTTATAGATGTTAAAATAATAACCACTTTGACCATAGTCGACCTATCGAATTCAGTTTTGACTGAAAAACTGAATGTGGTCAAAACATCGGACATAAAAATTATTGATTATGTAATTGTATATAACTTCTTTAAAAGTGAAATATATGTAATAATAAATTTTTAAAAGTTTATTATTAATTATCATACTTAAAATTAGATTATTATTCAAGAATATAGAGAACAATCATGAAAAATCACACTCAAGGTAAGGGACTTCATCTCAATTTTCATTCATTAAGGCATACTTTATTATTTTAAACCTAATTTATAATATACAATGTAAATAATTATATATTGACATATAATATAATGATAAAATAATAATTATATTTATTTTATGTTTCATCTCAAATTATATCATCTTAGGGGGGTTTACTTGTTTTTTACCATGTAGTAATAGAATTTTTAACCCAATTTCCCTAAATTAGGTTAAAATTCTTTGTAATTGGTTATGTTATGAAAAGAATATGTGTGAAATTACATATTATTGTGTTATTATGTATTTATATGTTTAATGTGTGGATTTAAATTTTTTAAACACATTTATAGTATTAATCTATTCTCACTAAAATGATACGATCTTTGAAAGTATTTTTCTCTTCTCACTTTTATTTCCTTTAGATATATTCCATATTCACCACTTGATTTTTGTGTGTGGTGTTTATAATATCCTTGAATGTATTTTATGATATTATATAAATATTTTTGGGGTTTTAAGTATCCATTTTATGATACCTATTTAATGGGTATTATGGTTTCAATTTTTCCAAAGAGGTAATGGATATTTGTCACAATTTTCTTTCTTTGAGATATTTGAAATGTTTTACACCTATGTTTTTTTATGATTTGTGAATAATTATCATTTAACATGGTATATCCTGAGTATAATTATTTTATTGATATTATAAGTTTCATTTTACATTATTCAATTCATTTATTTAATGGTTTAAATGCTTTAATATAGTATGGGACACTTTGGAATGCTTAATGATTTTTTTACTTAAGAATTTTTTAATGAAATCGTAAGGCCATTTACCTTAATTAAAATCAACAACACTTTTTTCTATTTTCCCCAACTAGTGATATTTTGTATTGATACCATAATCACTCATTTATTTTATGTTTTATGTTTATGTAAAATAGATTTTCATGATACTCATTTCTTTTCCATGTTTTGATTATTCACTAAAGTGACTGTTATGGTACCAAATTTTTTTCCATGGGTTAATTATGAATAAAATAAATAATTATTTTAAACCATTTATTTTATATGGGTTAGTATAGTTTCAAAGATATTTTTTTGGAAGCCATTTTATTTACATGGGATATTCATGTTTCAAAGAGATTTTATTGGAACCTATTTATTTTCCATGGGTGAATCTTGTTTCAGATAGATTTTTTGTAAAGAACTTAATTTACTTGGGTTAATCCTATTCAAAGAGATTGTTATGAAACCCATTTATTCTCCATGTGTTAATCATGTTTAAAAGATATTTTTGTGGGAACCTTTTTCCTTTTAATGGGTTAATTATGTTCAAAAAATAATAATGTTTGTTTAGATGAATAACGATAGACTACGTATATAGTTGGTTCTTAGAAATTATTAATGAGGGGGACACCTAGATAGTTATAGGTGATCTTTTTATAGATTATATAATTGGTGTGCCTAGATTGTTCTCCATTTAATTGGGTAATCTAGATAATGAAGTTGACCATATTGTTTATTCCTTTGTAAGGGTCATTTGAGGGTTTTGTAAGGATTCTGTAAGGATTAAATGAGATGATGTTCGAAGATTCCAATATGATTTAATTATGATTTATATTAGTTTATAATTTTTACAATGATCAAGAATTACATCACATGTCTTAGTATTATTGAATATGATAACTATTTACATTTCCACATATTCTTATTTATGGTCCAGGTGTTGATGTGTATATGTTATTTTATGATTTCATTATGTACATCGATTATGTCATAATACATTTATTCACACTTATGATCATTGATGAAATTTAATTGTTAATACATATGTTTACCCTTACTGAACCTCCGATCTTAACCTTATTATTGTTCCTTTTACCCATGTTATAATGAATTATGTTTAACTATTTATTTTTATACCTGAATTAAAATGGATGATATTAATTAAATAATGTGTAATAAAAAGGTTAGTTATAATGGGAAATGATGCTCAACTTTATGAATGAGTTATTTATGAGTCAAAGTTAATATGATCCATTTATGTTGGAGTTTTTATTAATTATCCAAAACTCTAAACATATTAGGTACTCTAGAATGTATGTGATCCAAGTTTTACTTTTTATTTCTTATTGTTTTATAGAAAAAATTAGGACACAATTATCATCATCATTGTCTGAAATTTAATTTTATGGATTTCAACATAGGACTCGAGAGTGGTAGTCCTGGACTATTATAGTATAAATAAAATGTCATTTTAGTTAACTTCTGATATTCTTAAGTCATCATGCTACATTATATTAAGTTTGAATGATACCATCACATGTGTATGATTAGTTCAATGTATTAGACACCTCATTTAAGGGTTTTAAGTATAATATTATTTTTTCAGGTTAATATAGAGACTTTGGAGACATTTTATCTGTTTGAGGTATTTTTATCTCCTAGGATAATATTAAAGTGTTTTTAGTTAGGAATTATTTTTTAGGATTAATTAAAAAAGGGGGAGACCCCATAAGCTCGGTGATAACTCATCTTATTTGGAATGGTGGTGGGGCTTGAACTGAAGAAAGAAAGACGATAAGGGTTTCTTGAACTACCATGATATTGGATGATGTCCTATTTAGCATGAAGTGTTTTTTATAACGATTATGGTAATTACAAAGACACATGGGATTTTAAATTAGTAATAATGGTTGATTTAACTTGGAAGAATATATGAAAAAATCCTTCTAATCTATGGGTTTTAATCTTAGTCAGGGGAAAGTGTGAAGAATTTTAATGATAGTTATTTATGGAATAAAATAGTTTTATCTTTGGTTATTAGTATTTAATTTTGAATATTAGATTATCATTTTAAGGTTTACTCATTTTCAGAATTATCTTGTGAAGTGATAACCATTTCAGTATTGGTTAATGATTAAACAAAGGAGTAATATAATGTTATACCTTTTATGCTTATGTGGTATTCGAAATTTGACTTTACATATTATTGTTTGAAAAATATACATCTTGAATACTCATCAAATAGAAAAAAATATGATATTATGGTAAAATATGAAATTAATTTTTCAAATAATTTTATTTATTTATACTATTGGTTTAGATAGTGAAAAAATTCTTTAAATTTTGGAAAAGGGTCTTCAAATAAAATTTTATCATATTAACATCTTTTCTGATGATATCAAAAACCATTTCTACACCAATTTGTTTGTGTTTTTTCATTATTTACTTCCTCTTGACCCCATTATCAATCACTCTCTATTATTCCTTGTGATTAAGTTTTTCATTCAAAAATAATCTTTTAATTTTACATATAAGATCCTTCTATGATGAGTACTAGTTCCACGCGACATCCGGAGAAATTTATTTTTTCCCACATTCCCTTTGTTATAGGACAAATCATTAACCATTTTCAAAATGTGGGGTTAAATAAAGAAATTTTATAAATTTTAGTCCTTTGAAAACCAAGATTAATTTCAAGGGTTAAATTCATTTTAAGGTGCATCAAATGTAACATCTAGAGATATAATTGAACATATTCTTTAAAATTATTTGAAATTCTTAGATATCATGTGTTACATGAATTTCAAATTTAATCTTGCATTATAACCCACACTAAGTTATGTTTCATTGAATGTAACATTTAGTTTATTCAATAACTTATGTTACGTGTGAGACTGAGTCTTACCAAGAAATAATATACTATTAATATTATTTATTTGACAAAATAGTAATCACATATCCATTGGAATTGTAGTAACGAATGTGATTAAATAGATTATGAATATATGGGCTACACATGTTTATATAATTAATCCTTCAATGGCCATTTAATTATAAATTAAAATAACAACCAATTGAAAATAAGGGATGAGTTTTTATGAAAAAATATTTCTATGACCATAGTATATTTTTATAATAATAAACTATATTAATCATTATTACTGAAATAAATTATTGAAATTTATATATTATATATTTAATAAAATGGTTTTTAATTAATCCAGTAATTCTTATAGAGTTATGATGATAATAAATCCAATTTCAAGAATAAAAACTTTATATTTTGAAAATGTTGTTTTACTACCTTTTAATAGAAGACATATTTTAAATATAATTTTTGTAACTTTAATAATTTTAATTTGAACAAATAAAATTCATTTTTAAACTATAATATAAAAAATTTATTTCGATGAATATTTTATATTTTTCTGAGAACATTTATATATTGATGAATATCAAATGATACTGAATTTTAATTGAAAACAATTTTTTGTATAAATAATTTATTGTGTTAAATAATATTAATAATTATTTTTAAATTACAATTTGATAAATATCATATAATTTAAACCAAATTAGGTAAATGGAATCAATTTCACCTTGAATTTAGAATTAGAAACATTGCAAACTTTTGAACAGATTCACTTTAAAAACTTGATTTGTCATCCTATATGTGGGAATAATTTTAAGTTAACTTATGATACTTTAATTATTGGAATTTTTAAAAATTGATTCCATATTTTTAATAATAATAATTTACAATGTATAATAAGACCAACATAGTTTTTGACCAAAAATATTTGTGAAATTCATTAAAATTAATTACAGTGGTTAAGGTAAATATAAGTTTACATAGGGGTTAAACATTAATCTAAAGGGAACAAATGAAATAAAAATTTGTCAAAATTTTTTTTTTCTGGAAATTATTAGACCGAATACCCAATGTTATTGAATTATTTCATTATTTAGGGAATATAATGTAAGGGATAACTCCCAATAGTATAAACTATTTTGTTTTTACAAGAATGACACTACCTTTCCTTTATAAAAAGAAACCCACCCTACCCCTCACATCAAGCCTATAAATCCACTTTGGATCATTGAAAGCCAAACAAAATAATCTCATAAATTCATTAATCACATAATAAAAGCCAAAATTTGGTCATAAATAAATCCAAGGATGTCCTTTGGTGTGAACATAAAAGAGTTACCCAAAAAAGAGGTAACATTCTTAAACGATCAATTCTGTTTTACTTAATTCTAAAAACACATTCATTATTCATATTCTAGGATTACATAACAATATAATAATAAAAAAATATGATTATATTTTATTATCTTAATGGTTATACCTACTACTTAATACACTTTTATTAAATGGGAAACATAATCAACATTCGTGTGTATGGCGGACTAGTGCCTCACTAACTGATGTCCTTCGTTTTTACATTTCCACCTCCCATTAGTGAGTGTAATGATAGAATTATAGTTTTAATATGATATATATTATATTTATGATGTATTAAAAATTCTCCATTTATTATATATCACATATCTTCATCATTTCCATTTTGTGGGAATTTGATAACATCGTTTGTGGATGTGTGGGCTACCACATTTTCACAGTGATGTGTACGTTCACCCTTTACATGGAATGTATTAAAGATGTGATTAATAACTATATATGAAAAAAATTATTTTTTTATATTAATTATATAATTAATCATATGTATATATATCATATCATTTTATTCTTTTTACTTCACACATTAGAAAAGTTATAACATCGTTCGTGGATATGTGAACTACCGCCTCGTTGAAGTGATCTGATTCTTCCTTTTTCACCACAACATCACAAAAAAGAATATACGTATATAAAATTAAATAAAATTTTATTTATCATATAATTCAAATTAAATAAATAGAAAATTTACCTACATTATTTTTATAATAATATTGAAAAATGGAAACGACACTCATGCATACGTTCGATCTACCGTCTCCATGATCATAACATTAGTTCAGTTTTCATAAACATTATTCCTATTTGATTAAAAATATATACTTGATTTAAAATGCAATAATTATGTACTTTTTATTATTTTTTAGATGTTTAAATGATAACCTCATTGACTATAATTGACCTATCGTTGTTAGTTTTGACACATAAACTGAATATGGTAAAAATATCTAACTAAAAAAATATTGATTAATTAATTGTATATAACATTTTTATAAGTAAAATAACAAAATAATAAAATTTTAAATTGGTCCTAAGAAATTAAATAATTAAAATTAGTTTATTATTCAGGAAGATAGGGAATAAGTTTGAAAAATCAGACTCCTGGTAGGGGACTTCATCTCAGTTTACATTCTTTGAGGCATACATTATTATTGTGAACTAATTTCTTATACACAGTTTACATACATACAAATTGAAATATAAAATCATGTATAATTCATATTTCAATTTATTTTAAGTTTAAAATTAAATTATTTCTTCATATGGGGTATTACATTGATGTTACCAAGTAGTAAGAGAATTCTTAACTCAATTTCCATTCAATAGGTTAAGATTTCATGTCATTGGTTATGTTTTTCCTAGGAATATATAAGAAATTTCCTCTAATTGTATTTTTAGGTATTTAAAATTCAATTGGGTGGATTTAAATTTTTCACACGTAATTATATCATTTATTTATTCTCACACCAAACATACAATATTTTTGAGGAATTTTTTCATCTCACTATTTGTTCTATGAGTAATACTATATATGAATCCTTTATTTTTGTTTTTTGTTGTACATAATAAACATGAATGTATTTTATGATTAATATACTTAGATTTATTGGGTTTAACATATCCATTATATGATATATCTTTAATTTGGTTAACAGTTATAACGTTAACAAAGAAATAGTGGATTTTTTTTCACAATTTTCCTCCTTTGTTATGTTTATTATGTTATACACCTTTTTATTCTATTAATATTAAAATATTATCTTAACATCATTCTATTCTTGGTGTAAGAACCCAGATCTTCGTTTTAGGTGTGGTTTTCCTTTTTCTAGAGTTTTTTAGAAAATTGAACTTTTTGGAAATTTTCGAAGTACACGACATGTTCTTTGTGAGTACACGCCGTGTACTCTTCTCCGGCTCGAAGCCGTGTCCTGACCGTGTTCGGGCCACACACACGGTGTGTAAGGGTGATGTTGAGGCCGATTTTGGTGGAGTATGGAAATACCACTACACACCATGTACTTTAAAAATACACGCCGTGTACTTGTCTTCTTTTTCACAAAATGGATCGAGGTCGCGCCTAACCCCCCGATTTCACCTTCTTCACCAGTTTTTGTATGCCCGAGAGTGACCGTATAGCCAGATCTTTGGCGAGCTCCCGCCTCTTCGTCCATTCTCCGTTTTGAGCGTGGTCAAGTGTGTTGGAATCGTAGTGGTGAGCTCTCCCTTCTACTTGAGTCTTGTCTCTTGATTTCACCTGGTTTTCAAGTTATCGTAGGCTGATCATTTTTTGCGTTTTCTCAAATATACGTCATTATAAGGGGAAGCCGTAGTCTTCGTTCACATATATCTATCTCCTAGGATCGAGGTAGGCGGTTTGTTCCTTTCTGTATAGATTTGATGGATATTTTTTGAAAATTCCACCAATTCCTTTAAACGAGGAATTGGGGGTTTCCTATTTTTCCCTTATTTTTTCCTTCTTTTCTTGATTGCTTTGGTAGAGGTTGATTCTTGTGAGTAAAGAAATTTATTTTGTGCTCAGGTTTCTTTTTCATGCTTGTTTTTCTTATTAGGTGTTTCGCCAGTTGCCATGCCTAGTTTTAGGATTGTGGACTATTGCCTTGTATTACTGCTAAGCCTTAGTTGATAGCCAAGTAGTTCTAGAGGGTTACATGGACAATACATGTGCACTGAGCATGTTTAGTTTCACTCAGGATTGTGAGAACCTAGAGTAGTAGACCAAAGGGAGAATTGATGGAAGGGCTTCTCCAGAGTTTCTTTTAATTACGATACGAAACCACATGGGGAATTGATGTTGAGTTCTTCCTCAGAGAGTCTGTAGTTCCTCGACGTGGTCCAATGGGGGAATAGACTTTGAGTGCTTCCCCAGAGAGCCTTTAGCACGATATGTGACTACATGGGGAATTGACGGTGAGTGCTTCCTAGCGAGTCTATTAATTTCAGAGTTGAACCAGAGGGATGAGACTGTGTGTGCCTCCTAGAGGGTTGCTGGTACATATAGGTTGAACCATAGAGGTTAGGCTGTGAGAGATACCCAGAGGGTTACCTGTTTTCTTCTTACTGTTGGTTGTTTACTTGTGTACTTTATTTTCTAGAACTGTGGATTGTAGCTGCTTGTGTTTCCTGTTTAATACTTCTCATTTTATTACTTGCCTTGTATTCATTGACTATTAGGCACAAATATCTGGGTGATCTCCTACTTGGATTGTATCTCACACCCAGTTTGGGCCATGATTTTGGGCCCAAGAAGACTATGTTGTTGCAGGTGTAGATAAGGGAAAGCGCCCAACTACTTCAGGTTCGTGATTGCGCTGGAGCTGGAGAGCATGGGACCGAGCCGGGGCTCACGATGCTGAGGAGTTTATTTTGTTTTTCTTTTCCCTTTTTTTCAGTTATATTCCATCACATTGTTGTCTGTGCTTCTTTCCATAGATACTTGTACCCTCTACATCATTTTCATCATTTATATATATACTCATTTCTTCTGTTGTTTGGTTTCTGCTGTTACACATGTTGTTACTGCTTCCGCTGTTGACTGGTGTTTTTCCGCTGTATACCTTACCGAATGAGGGCATAGTTTCCCCATCGAGTCACCAAAGGCCCTCGCTGCTAGTCGGCAACCTCTGGTATTTGGGAAATGCGCTTGTGGTCATGTGGCGAACCGGGTACGGGGCACCAGTGGAGGGGCTCGGGATTCGGGTCGTTACAAAGTGGTATCAGGGGGGTTCTTTTCTCTTTCTTGCTATTTAGAGGCTTTATCCAGGGATAGGACGGATTCAGTACTTGGAATTAAGCTCTGCTCGGGAGTAGTAAACCCGTGTACAGGGAAAAGCCATACTACCTCGTTAATTGCAGTTTTTTTGGTTTTGAGATCTTATGGTTGATCTGAGTTCACCTAGAGTGATTCACATGACATATGCTATTACTGTTTCGATACTTCAGTTCTATTTCTGTCGCAACCCGATGAGATGAGGTTATTCCATCTCATGAATAATATATAAACTTGTATAAATCACATGCAATGCATTATTTCCATACCATCTAGGGTGCATTAGAGATTGCATGCTGTTGTGATCGAATTTGTGTAGATTATGCATGCTATTGTGATAAATGCTTGATAGATTCTCTGATGTCATGTCAGAACACTGTTTCTTTTGTTCCTTTCTTAAAATGAACGCCAAATTTTGGATCTTGAGGTTTTATGGGCCCTAATTAATTGAAACATGGTGAATCATGATCCTGTTTCTCTGGTATATAGCTACGGGAGATGCCAGGCTTTTATTCATGGGGAGTATGGGCCCTCACGGATTGGAAATTGGCACCTCTTTTCCATGTTTTTAGTGTTTCTGGGGTTCTGTGCAGTTACAGAGCTACTGCCTAGAAAAAACCAGAATACACGGTGTGTACTTTTTGGATACACGCCGTGTAGTTTTTAGGCCATGTCACTGACCGTGTGAGCAGACCACGATGTTGTGGATGTAACTTTAGTAACACACAATGTATTGTAGGTACACGCCATGTAGTAATGAGCCGTGTACCCAACCGTGTCACTAACAACACGGGTTGGGGAAGCTCGAGTAGCACACGTCGTGTTGTAATGGAACACGCTGTGTAGTCCCCTCCAGGCACCCGGCTGTGTCACGAACAACACATGTTGGCGTGACCTTCTTTCATACACGCGGTGTTGCTCTTGGAGCACGCCATGTAGTCTTGTCCAGGTACTCAGCCATGTCACGAACTACACAGGACAGTGTCACCTTCACCTATGCATGTCGTGTTTGTTTAGAGCACTCAATCTGAGGTTCATCCATGTAGATTGACGTGTGCATAATAACACGGGATACCGGGATTTTTTCCACTACATGTCGTTTCTTCTAGGAACACACTGTGTAGTCTCAGCTTAAGAAAACCGTATGGGTTAGCCATGTAAAGAGACTCGGGTAGGGAAACAGTTTTCAAGTACACGCCGTGTGTGGGTGCAACACGCCATGTAGTTTGAAGTGCACATGACTTGTAGGGAAAGAGGTCAAGCCCAAGTCATTGGGTTAAAAAGACACGGTGTGTAGTTTTATACACACCGTGTAGTCGAGTTTTGTAAACTTCTGTGTTTTTCTTCCCCTATTTCTTTTTTTTAATCTTGTGTTCTCTGTCCTTGTTTTCATGATCTAAGGTGTGCTTTTGATCTTTCAGAGCTATGCCTCCGATATGTCCTCCGATCATACATCTATCGTCAGGCACTGATCAGATGCCAGAAAGGGCTGATCAGGGACTTCCTATTTATCTTCCAGTCAGGACAGCCTTGGCACCGGCTGTTATAAAAATTTCAGGCGCGGATGCGTAGTTCAGGGAAGGTTTCATGAGGATGATTCAAGCCTTCCAGGGAGAGCCGCCTCCTACCATGTCTATGGAAGACTTGACGCGGGGTTTTCAGCAGCAGCATCCTCCCACATTCTCGGGGGAAGGAGGACCTCAGGCTGCAGAGTCATGGCTGGAAGCCATGCTGACTATCTTCGAGCATCTGAAGACGCCTCCAGAGAGGCGGGTCATTCTCACCACCTACATGCTCTGAGACTGCACCAAGAGGTGGTGGGACGTGATCTCACAAGTGGGTCAGCAGCAGGCTATGGGTTGGGAGGAGTTCCAGTGTGTGTTCTATGACTAATTCTACCCAGAGACCCTGAGGGCCGACCGATCCTGGGAGTTCATGAGCATAGAGCAGGTTACTATTTCTGTCATGGAGTATTCCTCTCATTTCACCAAGCTACAACGCTTCACGCCCCTTCAGGATGGGAGTGAGGTGTTCTTAGCAAGGATGTTTGAGGATGGTCTTAGGTGGGTGATCTTCTCATAGGTGAACATCTTCCAGCTGACTTTCATCACTTCCATCGTCAATAAGGCACTGATTGCGTAGCACAATCTGAGAAACTCCAGAGCTGCGAGCTAGGGCGGTCTGCTTCCAGAGCCAGTTTTCCATAGATGACAGCAGGAAGCCCCGAGGGGAGCCTACACGCGGCAATCCGAGGAAGCGAGATGCATCATTAGGGAGCCAGGTGATTTTCTACCAGCACGGCCGGTCAGGGCACACGAGACCACAATGCCAGAGGGACCCCATGGAGTGCCGATCTTGCAGCAAGATGTGTCACCTTCAGCGTTTCTGTCAGGTTTTCTCACCATCAGCTGGTGACTGGGGTTCTTCCATGACTTCTCATTCAGGAGAAGCACCGCCATTTTCTCACCAGTCGGGGAACTGGTGTTCTTCCGGCCATTCAGGCTTAGGTGGAGGTTGAGGCCATGGCAGTCATCCATTAGTTCCTCAATACTTGCAGGGAGTCTCATCTTATAGTGGTCAGCTAAGGGCGCAGGTCTGCGGTGCAGGACAATGTTTTAACATGGAGCAGACTTATCAAGAGCAGGATCCCGACCCTTTACTGTTCGAGGTAGGATTTTAGTAGCCTCAGTTTTATCTTCAACCCTTTTCGATAATGGTGTTACACATATATTTATCTTTTTTGCTGTCATGGAGATCCTTGGACTATGCATATTTTCTTCTACCGACTTGTTGACACTAGAAACACCTTTGGGGATGAGGACATCTAGTGTACACTAGTGTAGAGAGTGCCCTCTCAAGGTTTTAGGGTATCGCTTCTTATGGGATCTCTATGTCCTAGAGATGATAGGATATGATGTCATCCTTGGCATGGACTAGTTCATTCCCTTCTAGGCAGTCATCGACTTCTATCATCGCAGAGTGAGTTTCGCCTCACCAGAGGGTTAATATTTTCTACATAGAGGTGAATGGGACGTTCGGGCGATTCGGGCGGGACTCGAGCATCTTGGGCTAGGAGGGGTGACGACCCAGATTTATGGTCTTTATCTGGATGATCAGGGGACTCCACAGTTGGAATTTCCTCGATTGAGCTCATTCCAGGAGCAGCACCGGTGTCTATTCCTCCATATAAGATTGATACACCTTAGTTGCAAGAGCTCAAGAAGCAGTTGGAGGAGCTACAGGCTAAGGGTTTCATCTAACCCAGTACTTCTCCTTGGGGTTCACTTGTCCTACTTATGAAAAAGGCAGATGGTACCCTTCATCTTTGCGTGGATTATTGGATGCTAAACCAGTTGATGGTCAAGAACCGATATCCCTTGCTAAGGATTGATGATATTTTGATCAGCTTCGAGGAGCCCGGGTGTGCTCAAGGATCGATTTGAGGTCTGGTTATCATCAGTTGTGCGTTAGACCATCAGATATCCCTCTGACCGCCATCAGAAGAAGGTATGGTCAATACGAGAATACAGTCATGTCCTTCGGTCTCAAAAACGTGCCTACAGGTTTCATGGCACTGATGAACTGAGTGTTCCATCCTTACTTGGACTCCTTTGTCATGGTCTTCATGGACAATATCTTGGTGTACTCTCACACTTGACACGACCATGCCAAACATCTTGAGATCGTTCTGAGTACACTGAGAGAGCATCGACTTTATGCTAAACTCTCAAAGTTCCACTTCTAGATGGATCAGATTCACTTCGTGGGTCACATCATCTTATAGGCAGGAGTATCAGTCGACCCCGAGAAAGTGAGATTTGTAGTTTCCTTGGAGCAACCAAAGAACTTATTTGAGGTACCGAATTTTATAGGGCTGGCTGGATACTACAAATGCTTCATTCAGGATTTTTCTCATCTAGAAGCACCTTTGACAGGTCTGGCCAAGAAGGGGGAGAAGTTCTTATTGTCAAATTCTTGCAAGTTAGCATTTCAGGAGCTGAAAGGAAGGTTGATGTCAGCACAGATACTAGTCTTGCTGGATCTAGGCAAGAACTACACTATTAACTATGATGCTTCAGGTATCGGGCTGGGAGCTATGCTTATGCAGGAGGATGGAGTCGTTGCATATGGGTCTCAGCAGTTGAGGATACATGAGAGGAACTACCCGATGCACGATTTGGAGTTGGCAGCTGTTGTTCATGACTTATATTGTTGGAGACACTATCTGCTAGTGGAGCACTTTATGGTCTTCACTAACCACAAGAGTCCCATGTATATCTTCACTCACAGTGATCTGAATCTGAGACATCGTAGGTGGGTTGAGAATCTATAGTATTTTGATTTCGAGCTCACCTATATGCTAGGTAGGTGCAATGCAGGGGATAATGCATTGAGTAGGAGAACTCAGATTCAGGCTGTTCATGAGGCCAGTAGTGAATGGAAGCTGATGGCTCTGTTCTCTGAGATGCATATAGAGGTGCACAATAGACAGGGACATACCATCCAATCTTCTATAGCGGTTACCTCTACACTTCTTGAATGGGTACGGATGAGGAAACTATCAGACTCTGAAGGCTTATTCCTGCGGGAGAGTGTGTCAGGAGAGGACCCTCTTCCCATATGTACAGTGGGAGAGGATGAGATCGTGCATTTCCAGGGACGCGTATGGGTGCTAGCAGACATACGTGAGGAGATGATGTGGGATTTTCATTCCTCAGTTTGGGCAGTTCATCCTGGCTTCACTAAGATGTATCGGGATCTTCATTTCCAGTACTATTTGCCAGTTATGAAGAAGGATGTTGTTAGTTTCATCATGAGATGTTCTACTTGTTAGCATGTAAAGGCAGAGCATCAGTGAACATCAGGCATTTTACAGGAGTTACCCATTCTGGAGTGGAAATGGAACGCCGTCACAATGGACATCATGACTGGGTTTCCGAGGTTGCCTCGAGGGAACGATGCTGTTTCGGTTTTCGTAGACAGGCTTATGAAGTTTGCGCACTTCCTGCCGATTAAGGGGACCTTTAGTGTTGACGATCTGGGATGACTTTACATCCGATAGATAATTCGGCCGCATGGAGTTCCACACTCCATTGTTTCAGAAATGGATGTGTTCTTTACCTCTCGGTTCTAGAAGGGACTTCAGAAGGCCTTGGGTACACAGGTACTTTTGAGTACATCATACCATCCCCAGACTGATGGCCAGTCCGAGCACATGATCCAGGTGCTTGAGGATAAGCTCCGATCTTGCATCATAGACTTTGGAGGTTCTTGGATGAATCATATCCATTTGATGGAGTTCTCCTACAAAAACAGTTTCCAGGCAACCATTCAGATGGAACCATACAAGGCCTTGTACGGTAGGCCATGCCAATCACCCTTATGCTGGCTGGAGGCAGGAGAGGCAGCTTTGCTGGGACCTCGTATCGTTCAGGAGACCTCAGAGTAGATAGTGTTGATTCATAAGGAGATTTCTAGAGAACTATATTGATAGAAGTCATATGCTGATCAGCAGAGACGACCTCTTGAGTTTGAGGTCACAGATCAGGTTTTCCTGCCCATCGCACTGAGGTTGGGACACAAGAGGATTCAGAGATAGGGTAATCTTTCACCGTGGTATGTCGGGCCATTTTAGGTCTTAGAGAGATTGGGGAAGGTCGCCAATCAGTTGCAGCTAGCACAGAGCTATCGGGCCATGCACGACGTCTTCCATGTCTCTTAGCTCTGAAGTTACATTTCAGACCTATCTCACGTCTTTCAGCCCGAGGAAGTTGAGCTTGAAGCAGATGCATCGTTCGAGGAACATCCTATCCGGATTGTCGATCACAGTACGAAGGTTCTCAGTGGGTGGTCTGTTCCTTTGGTACAGGTGCTATGGAAACATGAGCGAGTACAGGACGAGACCTGGGAGAGGGAGGCCGACATACGATCACAGTGGCTGGAGTTGTATGGGGTTTCATCTTCTACGCCTCGTTAAGTAAATTTGGGGATGAATTTCATTAAGGGGGGAAGTCTGTAAGAACTCAGATCTTCATTTCAGGTATGGTTTTCCTTTTTATGAAGTATTTAATAAAAATGAACTTTCTGGAAATTTTCAAAGTACACGCCGTGTACTTTGTGAGTACACGCCGTGTACTAAAGCAGTGTGTTGACTGTGTCCGGGCCACACACATGGTGTGTAAGGGTTACGTGGATGCCGATTTTGGTGGAGTACGGAAAAAACCACTGCACTCCGTGTACTTTATAAATAAACGTTGTGTACATTTCTTTTTTTTTCACTAAACGGACCGAGGACGCGCCTAACCCCTGATTTCATCTTCTTCTCCAGTTTTCGTCCGCCCAAGAGTGACCGTACGGCCGAATCTTTGACGAGCTCCCTCCTCTTAGTCCGTTATCCGATTCGAGCATGGTCGAGTGTGTTGGAATCATAGCGGTGAGATCTCCCTTTTGCTTGAGTCTAGTCTCATGATTTCTCTTGGTTTTCAAGTTATCGTAGGTTGAGCATTTTTTGTTTTTTCTCAGATCAATGTCGTTCTAAGGGGAATATGTCATCGTCTCTCATGTTTATCGATCTCCTAGGATCTAGGTAGGTGGGTTGTGCCTTTATGTAGAGAGTTGATGGATATTTTGTGCAAATTCCACCAATTCCTTTGAACGAGGAATTGGGGGTTTCTTGTTTTTGCCTTGAATTTTTCCTACTTTTTTTGATTGCTTTGGTAGAGGTTGATGCCTATGAGTAGAGTAATTTATTTTGTGCTCAGGTTGCTTTCCCATGCCTTTTTTGATTATTAGGCATTTTGCCAGTTTCCATGACTAGTTGTAGGATTGTGGACTATTTCCTTGTATTGCTGCTGATCCATAGTTGATAGTCAAGTAGTTCTAGAGAGTTACTTGGACAATACACACACGCTGAGCATGTTTAGTTTCACTCAGGACTATGAGAACCTAGAGTAATAGACCAAAGGGAGAATTGACAGAAGGGATTCTCCAGAGTGTCTTTTAATTATGATACGAGACCGAAGGAGGAATTGATATTGAGTGATTCCTCATAGAGTCTGTAGTTCCTCGATGCGGGCCACTAGGGGAATAGACGTTGAGTGCTTCCCTAGAGAGCCTTTAGCACGATAAGAGACTATAGGGGGAATTGACGGTGAGTTCTTCCCCAGAGAGTCTATTAATTTCAAAGATGAACCAGAAGGGTGAGACTGTGTGTGCCTCCTAGAGGGTTGCTGGTACTTATAGGTTGAGCCATAGGGGTTAGGCTGTGAGAGCTACCTAGAGGGTTACCTGTTTTCTTCTTATTGCTAGCTATTTACTTGTGTACTTTATTTGCTAGAACTGTGGATTGTAGATGCCTGTGTTTCCTTTTTACTGCTTCTTATTTTATTACTTTCCTTGTATTCATTAACTGTTAGGAACAATTCTTTGGGTGATTTCCTACTAGGATTGTTTCTCACACCCTATTTGGGACATGCTTTTGGGCCCAAGCAGACTATGTTGATGCAGGTGTAGATAAGGGCAAGAACCCTTCTACATTAGGTTCTTGATTGCGCTGGAGCTAGAGAGCATGGGACCGAGCCGAGGCTCATGATGCTGAGGAGTTTATTTTGTTTTCCCTTGCACTTGTTTTCAGTTGTATTCCAGGACGTTGTTGTGTTTCCTGCTTTCCAAAGATACTTGTACCTGCTGCATCATTGTCATCACTGCTATATATAATCATTGCTTCTACTGTTTGGTTTCTGTTGTTACGCATATTGTTACTACTTCCGTTGTTGACTGTTGTGTTTCCACAGTATCCCTTACCGAATGAGGGCATAGTTTCCCCACCGACTCACCAAGGCCCTCGCTTCTAGTCGGTAGCCTCTGGCGTTCGGGAAACGCACTTGAGTTCATGTGGAAAACCGAGTAAGGGGCACCAGTGGAGGGGCTCCAGATTCGGGTTGTTACACATGGGGTCAATTATCCAAATATTTCAAAGTGGTATGGGATAATTGAAATTTTTAAGGATTATTTTCCCCAAGAATGATTTTATTGATATTTTAAGGTTATTTCAATCCATTAACATCAACAAAACTTATTATCACTTATCCTCAAATGTGGCTATATTTTATTAATACCATCCATATTCATTATTTTGATGGATTATTATTGTTTCAAAGAGGTAGTTATGAAACTCATTTCTTTTCCATGGGTTAATTATTTAATAATGAGATAGTGATGAAACCCACTTATTTTACCCAGGATAATCATGTATCAAAGAGATTTATATGTATAACATTTCTTTTCCATGGTTTTATCAAGTTTCATGTATATTATTTGGGAATAGATTTCTTTTCCATGGGTTAATCATGTTTCATAGATATTGTTTTGGAACCGATTTCTTTTCCATGGGTTAATCCTATTTCAAAGAGATACTTTTTAACGTATTTATTTTCCATGGGTTAATCAGGTTTCATAGAGATTATTTTGGAAAAAATTTAATTATAATGGTATAAACATACTTAAAAGAGAATATTGTGGATTCTATTTTATTTTCATAGGGTTATCAAGGGTTGAAATGAATAAAGGTTGTTTTAATGAGTTTTAATGTATTCACTATGTATTTTGTTCATGGAAATTATAAATGATATAGGATCCCAGATAGTGCCAGGTGTTTCTATTATTGATTATATGATGGGTTCACCCAAATAGAGGTTTTATGCATTAGGTAATCTATATATGTAAGTTGACCATATTGGTTATTCCATTTATAAGTTTTCTATAAGGGATTAATTATTTCTTGTTACCAGTTACCAATATGTTTTCCTTATGGTTGTTATGGGTTTATAATATTTCTCAGGATCGATATTGATATCAAAAGGATCTAAATTATTGATTCTAATGAATCTTAATTTTTCAATTTCATTATAATGATGTTCTATGCTTGTGTGGGTATGAGTTATTTTACGATTATCTCATGTACATGGATTATTTCATCTTATCCTTATCACTCTTATTATCATTGATGACATTACATTATTAATGCTTATGATTACACTTAAAGAGAATTTGTGATCACCCATATTATGTTTAATTTTATCTTAGATATAAGGAATTATGTTGAATAATTTATGCCTATAAAGTTTTTCAAAAGCATGATTTTGATGACCTAATATTAAATAAGAAATTCTTGGTTTAACATCAAATGATGTTCAAAATTAATAAATAGTTGTTTATGAATCCATGTTTAAATGAGTTGTTAGTTTATGAGTATTTCATAAATATATAAAATTATAGACATAAAATGTCCTCCACAATTTAAATGATCCAATTTTTTCTTTTGATAATGTAAGGATTGACTAAAGAAAATTGGGCCATAATTATCAGCATCATTGCCCAAAATTTAATATTATGAATTTTAGAACATGATCCTAGAATGTGGGTCCAGGTATATTATAAAGATATTGAAGGGATTATAATCTAGTTAATTTAATCCTCTATAATTTGTCATAAATATATAAAAAAATCTTTGTAAATATTAACACTTTCATATTTTATCACAAATAATATTTAAAAAACATTTACTCTTTTTTTATTAATCAATTTAAATCTATATTAGTGTTGTGTAATAATTTAAAGAAATCAATTAATCACTAAAAATTACAAATAAATTACTATGATTTATATAAATCTATTAGATTTATAAATACTATTCATAGTCAAAAAAATATTCAAGTTAAAATAATATTAGAAATATTATACTTAATAATAACATGAGTATGAGATGTTTGACTTTTAATAAATTAAAATACTATTAGGGTCATAGCCCCATCATAATGGTCATAAATAAAAAACAATAAATATTATTGAATTTTTTTAATAATTATATATAATTTATTCTAGTGTTTTTTCAATTTATTGGTTTATATTATTATAATTAAAATCATTTTACTCATTTTTAATTAATTAAATAATTATTGCATTATTGTTGTGAAATCCATTAAAGTAATTATTTCACCTATAAAAAATTAAAATAAATTAACATGAGGTAGATAAATATCTTATCTTTGAAAATATAGTTTATAGTCAATAATATATTTAGGATAACAACTTATTTAAATTTTATACTTATTAAAAACAATAGTGTGATAAGTTTGATTTTTTATAAAATAACCCACTATAAGGGACATAATTTAATCCTTGTAGATATAAAGGGTCATAAATTCAACCAATGTATTATTTTTTAGGAGAAATAATAATAAAATAAAATCATTATGACCGTTAGGGTTATTTTATAATCCTTATCAGATTATTTTTAAAAATAACAACTTGGTTTACACATAACCATGGCAATAGAAATTACTAAGTTTATTTTTTAAATAATATACCTATTTACTAAATTTTTACATTATAATTCTAAATTTTGAATCCATTTTTTAAATTTTAGAATACAAAAGTAACATAATTTATTTTAAAATTAATCCTATAAAACACAATGAAAAAAAAGTTTCTCAGAAACCCCCTATTAAATATAAAAGTATTTTTATATAAGGTTAAACAATGAAATTGATTCAAATTAACTAAATTGGATTATTAATAATATAATTTAACTAATTTTACATTTAATTTTATATTAAATAATCTTTTTATATGATTGAAATATAAATATGGGTTTCAATAAAAATATGTATTTTTTACTGTTCACTATAAAATGAATATTAAAAAACAAAAAATTAACACTAACATAATTGTAAAATTATGATTTTAAAAATTAAGTTTATATTTTCAAAATATAATTAATAAATGTGAAAAAAATTAGTTTTAAAAAAATTACACCTTTAATATCCAAAAAACCACATTTTGAACAATAAATCTTTTTTATTTGTAAAATTTGATTTTTTCCAATATTTTTCATATAAAATAAATTGGATAAATGTAAAAAATATTATATAATATATAAAATTCATTAATATCATCCAATAATTTTAGTTAATTTAATGTTTAATATAAAAAACATTTGGCACATAAAAATCGTTTTTATAAAAACATTTCATTCATGTTCAATTGTTCTCTATATTAATTTATAGTCAATTTTTAAACAATTAATTCCTTTTATCTATTTTTAAACCTAATATTTTTATAAGGTAGTTAATAATGTTAATACCCTCCAATATAAAATCTTAGTTATAGTGGTCACATTTAAATTATAATATTTTGTTGTTCCTTTATGCTTGGTGTGGGGTGTCTTATACAGTATCCAATATATTGTTTCCTCTTAAAAACTCTAGATGTTGCATTCTCCTCCCCTTAAATAGATTAAATCTTTATAATTTAAACATTATATTTGTAATTTAGTGCTTAGAATATGTAAAAACCACATCATAAAAGAGTTAGTATAATATCAACTTAATAAGAGATAAAAGAATGTACAAAAGTGATATGGAATAATCACATAACTTGTTTTCTAAATAGGATAACATACATTGGGAAAATAAAAAAAAGGAAATAGAAGAGAAAAATGACACTAAAATAATGAAGGAGGGTTATATATACAATGTAATGGAGAAAGTTAATGACCCCAAATCCAAATACTAGAGGATTGAAAAAGGTCATTGATGTCATAAAGAATGATCATAATATGATAACTTTTTTTTGTTTCCAGACCATTTTCCTATAGTTGGGGAATTATTTCACTCGCTATGAATATAATTAAATATTCAAACATAATATATTTATTTTTTATAAGCACAATCCTATCTTGTGTTAGTTCTATAAATTATTTCTACTTCATATCTTAGTACTAGTTGAATCATATGGTGATGTAACACAATAAGCTTCAAAAACATGTCCAAATTCAACTTAAACCATTTCATAAATGGTTTAACTTATGAAACTAATAAATATTATGATCTAAATAATTAAAATATATTCTAATATAATATTTAGTATAAAATTTAATTTATCCATATCAAACATCTCTTTATCCATACATCATTATATATACAAAAGGTATAAATAAATGGTTATATTTCACCTAACCATGTGTTTTCCAAAATGTTTAACATGATAATAAATCACATATATTAGTACCGTGGAACATATTATATAAAACACTTAATAAATTTGAATTAGTGTATAGTAATTATTATTTTTATTTTAATGTCATCAATAAAATACTATTAAAACATATTTCATTGAACCAAATACAAAATATTATTAACAATTCTACTTCATTTTTATAAATGTGATATGATTAACCTTGATCTCTTATCTTATTATGAGTTAAATTTATTTAGCTATTGAAGAATTTATATTCATAGTGCCCTATTTAACTATAGTTGAACCAATGAATAGAAATATTTTATTCCATGCCTTTGAATTATTTTTTCTAGTGACCATTTTATTCACACTGATAACAAACTACAAATCCTTACAATAATTTCTCTGGGAGATTCTCCACAAAGTAATAAAATGTTGTAATATAATTATTTTTGTTAATACATTTTTATTTTATTTTTTTACCATACTCTTATTCTCTTTATTTCCTTTATATCCAAATGATTTGGATAATTCTTTCTTTTTATTGATAGCACGTAAAGTTATTTTATCATATGAAGAAAAGGTTTTAGAAACCAATTCCCTTTGAATACATGGATTAATCTCTCCAAATAAATATTCAATATTTAATTACTTGTTGAGTTTGTAATCTACTATATAGATTTATAAACTTATAAATTTATCTTCATACTACACAACACATAATTCAAACACTTTATTTAAACTAAGAATCCTTTTCTTAATCACTTTTTGTTTCTCGTGAGGGAAATAGTTTTCAAAGAATGTATCATTTAAATCATCACATTACATGAATTTTATTACATATTCCTTTCTAGAAATATGGATCAATAACCACCATTGATTAGAATATCCGTTGAGACAATACACTAATTGTGTAAGATTTTATGTTTCATCACATTTCAATGTCATAAATATCTTCTCAAAACACATAATCCATTACTCATCTACCATTGTATCAGTAGTCCCACTAAATGATGAGGGCCTCTGTCAAATTATGTGATCCAGCATCAGAGAATATCTTTATGGAATAGGTTTCACCAATCAGGTATGTATATTTTTTATATCTTTATTAATATTCCATAATATATACATAACTTTACCACTTCCAAAACCAACTATATCAGACTCCATAGTAGGTAAACCTCCACATTGGATATGAAAATTGATTCCCTTCATCCATCTATGATACATTTTTAAAAAAAGGAATACAATATATTTTATCATAACATTATGGAACATAATGTTTAATCCTAGAACATGTGAAATAATAATCATAAATTTAAATTTTTATTGATAACTAATATCATAATAATAAACATATTTCGTTGGGGATATCCTTACATTCAAATCCATAAAAATGGTTCGTAAATGAATTGAGAACTATTCTAAGCCTATCCCATAAGAGTTTTAATCTAGTTTCATTGTAATGCCCATTTTCATGTACTTGGTTATGCTCGAGTCGAGACTGATTCACCCATTTTAGAGTTATTACCCCTAGAAACATTTTTCCCAGAACCTCATCCACTTATAGTTTCCATATAGGTATGTGTTGTTTGAAAGATACACATAATATATTCCATAAAATTAGGATTTTATTTTATAATTTTCCTCAAATTATATCATAGGTTTATTCTCTATAAGGCATGTTTTTCTAAATATAGTTTCCAATATTTCTATGAAACATTCTTTAATACAAATAGTAACATCCCCATTCCCAGAAAATCAGATCCAGTTCAATACTTTATAACATTGGAATAGATAAAATAATAAAATCCCAAATAGTCAATCTATTTAGTAGTTTTGAAAACTAGATCTATACATGATACCCATATGATATTGGTAATTGAAAATAAAAAATAATACATAACAAAATCTAATAAACTACATCCTTGAAAACACATTAAAAGATCTCTTCTTCCTAACATGGGGAAAGTAAAAAAATAATAATGAGATAAAATTCTTAGTAAGGGTAAATTACATTAAAATATCTCATAAATAAATAATGGATAATCATCATGGTAAGGTAAATGGATTAAACACATACAAATTAATAAAAAACATGGGCATAATATGGAAGGAATAAAAGATAATAAAATATTTTCATATAAATAACCACATGAGCTTAAAACAGAATAATGGATATTATAACTAATAGAATAATCAAATGGAATGATTTTAATGATTGATTACACAATTATTCATGTAAAAACTATCAAGATCTATCCTCAATATATTTTAAGTCTCTGTGTAGATGCCCATCTGACTTGGAAAACTGACTCCTCTCATGAGACTAACGATGCATTGAGGGGATTATATTTTCTAGTACCAAACCATGTATTGAATATAAAATTCATTCATCATATATGGAATAATTTATTTTATTCATAAATAATTTACCATATAATGAAATATTCATATTGAGTAAATGATATTTATTTAACTTTATTTTCCCATTTATTCAAATAACTATCAAAGTATTCACCTGATATAAATAATGGGATACGTCTTACATAATAATCATATCCATGATTCCAAAATATAGTTATTATAGATAAATTCAATTTTTAATGAATTCTGATCACAAATAAATCAAATCTGCATTATAAACACCACATAAAAGGGAATCAGTTCATGATAACAAAAATTATCTATAGAATATAAATTGAAAATAATTACTTACATCAAACTTCCTTTTAGATGAATATGATTTAGTCTTTAGTATAATGGTTTTAAACAAGTTAATAAATTATAAAATAACCATATTAATATTTATAATATCATATATTATCCCTATTTAATAATTTACATTCTATTTTTTAATAATATTTTATTATTTTCATGATTTTGGGTGATATTTTCCTCATTTTCTTTTGCATGTTCTGTCAGGAAATTTGATGGTTCTATTGCATCAAATATAGATCCACCATCTTTAGAATGATATTAATGTTATAAATAACATATTTAATTTTTAAATAGATTTTTATTATCGTTATTTAATTTTGTATATGTATAATTAATGGCATTGCATCATGGATATGGCATACCGTACTTACACACAAGAAAATATATCTTAATTGAAGAAAGGGTAGGGGATTGATTAATATTTTAAATTTATATAATTTATATAATATTATATTTTAATATATAAATCCATTATTTCTATCATTAATTCAATACATATAATGAGGTAAGAAAAATAAATTACACCATGGGTTGGAGACAACATGCCTACATATGCAGACACGATGATTTCATTTTTTGTGACATGTATATGTCACGACCCATCCCATATGACCCGTTCCGTGAATACCCCAAAACCACCTTCCATAGGCCAGGGGATAACAACTAGTACCAAAGGCATAAATCCCTAAAATAGGGAAGGCGTTGCCTTTAAAACTGTAAACACACACAACAGAGTACATGCTAAAAGTAAAACACTAAGGAAAACTGTATACAAATGGAGTGATGAAAAGTAAAAAAGGGGACAAAAATACAAGGCCATCTTTAAATAACAAGGAAACCGAAAGAACAAGTACTGGAAAAAGGAAAAAAGACTCCTGAATCTTCTACCGGGAAATCCTACCTGAAGGGTAGGTACATATAGCCTCCACATCACTCCACGTCTGTCAATATCCTTTGTGTACCGTCACACCATGAGTTCCACCTCCATGTACCATCCAATCCTGGTATAATTAGCCTTGATCAACACTGTCCATCATCTGTATCCAACACAATGAGCTGCGGGCATAGCACGTGCATGGGTGAGTACAACGATACTCAGTAGGGACCCAGACACCCGTAAGGTCTCTCCAATCCAACAAGGATGAACCACAAATATGAGTTCAACAGATAAGTCCACTTAAGTATATATCCATACATATACCTATGTTATCAAGTAATCCATCTCAATCATGAGGTAAAAACAAAAGTTTTTGAATTAGCTCAACTATGATTTTTATTCTAGGGGTAGTATCAAGTGACATTTACAAGCACAATGTCGAACACCTCGGATACTAGATAACCCCTCCTATATCGAGTACAATGGGCCTACATCATCACATAGAGGCACTTCCTACTAACCTTGGAAAACTGAGGTACCCCTCTTGTCAAGTACCATGGGTCTGCCGCATCACACAGAGGAACTCCCCACCGTGGGTCTACCGTGTCATGCAGAGGAGCTCCCCCTCAAAGCCCGCTGAGGTACTTCTCCAGTCGAGTACCATTGGTCTTCTATGCTCACACAGAGGTTATCCCCACTGTGGGTCATCCGCGTCACCAAGGTGCTCCCCACTGGGCCTATCGAGTCACTCCGAGTCAAAATTGTTAGCATTCATCAAGTCTCGTCCAGCCACTAGTTCTTCGCACTATGCTCGCTCATCTCCGGGAGGATCTGCTCCAGGAGCTACAGGTCAATACTCCATATGTCACGAAGTCCCACGTAGAAGTATATCAAAGGTTTGCCTCATCATAGGGGTATCAACGCAACATATGGTGCATCAATCAGATGCCCGGTCTGTGAGTTATTAGCCTTTTAGTCCCAGGGGCCCTATTGGATTCGTGCACAATCCAACCTAACCATATCTCAACATTACATAGAACCCCAGTGGGGTATACTCAAAGGTACCATCATGCTCATAGAATACCAGTGCCACTGATGGTTTTTCAAACAGTCATTTGGTGCCAAAGATAAGGCCAAAAGAAAGTAAAGGGTCAGTAGTGGGCCTGGGTCCGATCCGACCTGGTCAAACCCAGTCTGGGCCGACTCCGTTTGGGTCGACCCGGTCAGAACTGTTGGGTATGGCCCAACCCAATGGGAGGGCCAGCCTATTAGGTTTGTCCAGGCCTGCTAGGCCCAACCCAGTAGGCCGTGTGGGCTGTTCGGCCTGGGATCAAGGCCAGTTCATCCAGGAGCACCATGACGGTGTGGCCCGGTGCAGCTATGCCCTAATGGCACAGACAATCTGGTTAGGATGGGGCTTCATGAGGGGAGTCGTGGATGTAATGGGGTTATTCATTTGGTCGGTCGCATGAGAGGCTGTTGGGCAGGGTGGGCCAGGTCGGTAGGGAGCCGGGCAGGGCGGCAGGTGGGCCGGCGGGCGGTCAGGGTGGCTGACGGGTGGTCGGGGAGGCAGGAAGATGGCCGGGTGGGAAGCCGGGTAGGCCTTCTGGCAGCCGGGAAGGGTGCCAGGTGTGCTGGCGGGCGGCAAAGAGGCGGCCAGGTAGGCCAGCGGTGCGCAGCTCTGGCCGGCGCGGGCCAGTAGGTTTTGATCCGAACGCACGGGAGGCCGGTGGAAGCTGGGAGCTGGGTGGCCCAGGCTAACGGCAGTGTGGCTGGGGCGGTTCGGCCGGAGGTCCGCGGTTCAACCCGGAGCACCGGAGTACCCCGGGGGCGTCATGGTTTGCGGAGGTCACTGGTAGCGTGACCTCTGTCGTTGCAGCCTTCGTCCTTCCAACACCTCATCTCCATGCCGAAGATTATCACAAAAAAAATGACGGATGGGTTATGACATGTTGGTTTGGCCCGCACCCTCAACATTTAGGGTTGTAACAATCAGTTAATCAGGATAGAAGTTCGATAAATTACAATTATCCCGCAACAATTCTTTTCAACTGAAGAAGAAGATTCAAGGAAAGCATCAACATGTAACAAACCCCCTACCTTTGATCGTTGTTTAATGATGAAGTCATGGAAATAATAAGGTGTTGTCACCATTCATCATGTCCACCACACACTTCCAATCCCATGTTTCATCGGTTGTGGAAGACGCTCCACGTCGGTAGGTGTCTGGGGAAGAAGTTCGAAGAGGATCGTTGCCAGCTTTCTTCATTCTTTGTTGGAAGATGTGGTTCTTCATTGGAGAAATCCTTTTCTCTCAAGCTCTCCTCTCCCCAAAAGAGAATAGATGTGCCAAATAATAGATTATAAAATCTATTATTTTCTTGGAAAGATTTCAAAAAGAAAAATTAAATATTTTATAGAACATTAAAAATAATGGTTGGATATGGCCCCATTAATTGGGTATGTTGGAAAATTTAATGGAGAGGAAGCTCAAGAGGCTCCTCCACATTAAAGAGGGGGTTTGAGAGGTTTTCCCCTCCTCTCATTTAATAGGGGTCGGCTATTCACCACCCATATTCTTCAAAATGGGAGGTTATGTCGTCTCAGGTGGTCCCCACCACATTAATCCTCACATGGGAGGTTGAGGCGTCGTGTTCCCCACCACCATAACCTCTCATGGTTGGTTATTTCCTGGTAGTCCCAACTTCCAAACTCCATGAGGAGGTTATAGATCCAATGTGACCCACCTCCAAACACCCACATGGTGGATCAAATAAAAAATAAATGGAAACTCACTGTATATTATTATTTTCCACAAAAACCCAAAAACTAACTTTTATTCTTGACCCACTGTCATCAAAGTGAAAGTCTCCTTAAGAGAATAACGGAGCTGCGAGTTCAACGGTGCCCTAAGATTTCAATTCCATGCATCCGGGCCTCGGAATCATGCGCCGTCAGTTTTCAAGGACTCGTAAAATTCCCATGTATTTAAAGAAAAAATTCCACAGAAATTTCGGCTATTTACAGTATAAATGGTGGAATATGTTTTTAGAATTATGATAATTAAATATCCCCATATATATAATAATATTTTTGTTAAATTTTCATTTAAAAGACTCATTAAGAGTTTGTATAAGAAGAAATTAACATGAACAAGTGGGTAAATACGACTACCTGTTCTTTAAAGGAATTCCTTTAGATATCTCCTTAAAAAATATAGTGTTTCTATTTTGGAATTATATAACCTATAAACATGGATAAGGATGTTTATAATAATAATGGATAGGAATTAGTCATGTTTCATGGATAAATATGATGTGGAGAAGTGGAGGAAGGGGTGTTATTTTATATCTGAAGCAAAGGGCACATTCATAATTTCTCAAAAATATTAAAATATATTAACGAAATTACAGATTCATATATTTTAAAATGGAATATAAATGATTGAGAAAATATTTTTAGAACATATATTATATCCTTGTTCTTATTTAATATTTTTATTATTTTTAACAAATTTAATAAAATATTAATTCCATAAAATGTCATTATTATCAAATTTGACACTATTTTTATAATTTGACTTCATATACAAAAATAACAATGGGGAATTATAATATCATTCTTTAAAACCCCGCAAATATGTCACAAATATCTAAAAAATTCAATTTAATAATTAAATATTTCAAATTATATAAAAAATAATATTTTTAAAAACAATTATATTTTATTCTGTTAATTAAATTAATATAATATTAGAGTTGTGTAAGAATTTAAGGAAATTATTTATTGAATTAAAATTAAAAATAAATTTATATGATGTAGATAAGTCTACTGGATTTAAAAATACTATTTTTAGTCAAAACAATATTCACGATAACAATATATTAGAAATATTATTATTATTGAAAACAAGAGTATGGGATGTTTTAATTTTAATTAAATAAAATGCTATAAGGGTCATAACCAGTTCAAAAAAGAACAAATCATAATAAATCAGAAAATAGAATTAATATGGACAAAATTTACTCATAAAATAAAATTTAATCATGTTTGTTATTGTATTTTAATGGTTCTTATCATTTTAAATATTATCATTTTATTGATTTTTTCCATTAATTAAATAATTATAGGATATTGGTTGTGAAATCCTTTAAGGTAATTATTTATTTGAAAAAATTTGAAATTAATTACAATGATTAAGATATATATTTTAGAATTAAAAATTATATATATTTTGTAACATATCTTATATATAACAAAATGTTAAAATTTTATACTTATTAAAAATAATTGTGTGACAAGTTTTACTTTTATTAAAATAAAATACTGCATGGGACTTAATGTCAAAAAAGTTTCTCTAATGTGTCATAAGTTATACCCTGGATTGTTTTGGAAATTAATCATAATATAAAATTAGTAGAATTTTTAATGTAATTTTATAATCTTTATAATATTATTTTTACTCTTAATAACCCAATTTACCCTTAACTGTGGTATCAAAAATTACTAAGTTTACTATTCATGTTGCTAAAAACTAAAAGGGGAATATTTAGTAATTTATACAATCATGATACACAATATGGTTTTCATTTTTCATAATTGAAATCATAGAAGAGGTAAAATTTAATTTAAAATTAAACTAGGAAACTCAAATAAAATTAGGTTTTCAAAAAAATGCCCTATTAAATATAATAAAACAAAAAAACTGAAGAATATGGTTCTTATTAAATGTTTTATAGAAAAATTCAACAATGAAATTGATTAAAATGAAAATAATTTTATTATAAATAATAAAATATTACTAATTTTTTAAAAAAAATAAAAAAACAAAACTTCTAAATGTTTGAAATAAAAATAAAATTCTCAATAAAAATCCGTAATTTTTATTATTGACCAGAAAATAAATATTTTCAGGAAAATAAAAAATTCTAAAAAGATAATTTTTTATAAGTATTTTAAAAATGAATTTAATATTATGAAACATAACATATAAATGTGGAAAAATGTAATTTTAAAACAACCACACCATTAAATGAAAAAAAACTAACAATCGAAAAACACAGTTTTTATGCGTGAAATTTGATTTGTTCTTTTCTTTTGTATATCAAATATATTATATTATGGAAAATTAATTTTATATAATATATAAATTTCATATATTTCATCTAATAATATTAAATAATTTAATTTTTTACTATAAAACTCCACTGTTTCATGAATATATTTTTTCTACCAAAAAAATACCTTTATATTCAATTGGTTTTTATATACATTTATTGTCAATTGGTAACCAATGAATTAATTTAATATATTTATAAAAAAATAAATTTTAATATTTTATTTAATTATATTCATAACCTATAATATATTGACTACGTCAAATAATAATATTTAGTTGTTTTTTTTTTCTTGATGTGGTGTATCTGGTATGATATCGAACATTTTTATTCCATTTAAAAACTCAAGATGCTGCATTTTTATTACAAACCATTAGGAATGGTTTCAATAGATAATAAAAAATAATGACCTCGGTGAATCCCTAAACTATGTAAGGACATATGTGGAAATAAAATAGACATTTTATTTTGTTTTGGGATTCAATAATTTAATTTTAGATTTATTTTTACCAATGGTATTTTGGTGATAATAATAATGAAACATCTAAGGATTGTTTCAAATTTTTGAAGGACACCTGTATTCATTAAAAAAATATTTATAAATACCATCATGGGTTAATGAGATTAATATTTTACATAATATAAAATTATTTAATTCCTCTTTTAGGTTCTATGTGGTATGACGTCAGAATATTAAGGATATTTTGGGAGAAATATATGGGAAGAATTTTTTTTGTTGAAAAATGGTTTCAAGAATAATAAATTAAAATATTAAAGACATACATTCAAAGGTATATATGTCCATTTGAGTTTAGATTATCATTAATGACATTGTGAAAATAGTAAAACTAGATTATTATAATTTTTCAAAAAATAAAATTTGTTTTAAAAACCATACAGAAAATGTTATTTAATGTTTAAATTTATTTTAAGGATGAAAACAAATATTTTTAGAAAAATATAGGAATTACATAATTTTTAAAAAGTAAAACCTACATTTAGGGTAACAACTTATCACATATAGCAATATGGTGGGTCTTGAACACATGATTGAAAGTTGATAAGGGTTTCACGTTTACTGTAGTCTTATGTGATGACCTGGTCAATATTTCATTTATTTTAGTTAATAAATTTAACAAAGAAATATTAATGATGTTCGATTTGTATTACCTTTTCTGTTTATAGATTAATGTATTATCCATATAGGTTTTGTAAAATAGTTTGAAATTAAATGAAAATCATCTTCACTCTTTTAAGGATCAAACAATCTAATAAAATTAAATATTAGTTCTTCATTTGTAAAAAAAATTATTTTTGGTTACTCATTTATTGGATTAATGTTTTCAACTGTAAATTGATCTAAGCACAAAAAACATCTGATATTTTTATTAGGAAATATAAACATGTCGAGTAATTATATTTACATATATTATTAGATAGTAAAAAAAATTCATGAACTTTAAGAAAATAATACTAAAATAATTTTTTTTCTATTATAATCATTTCTAATAACATCAAAAATATTTTAACACAGAGTATATTTACATTTTTGAGGCCCTTAAATTTCTATTGATCATTAAATTTATTGTGATCAATTACTTCAATCACTCTCTATAATTATTTATGATTTCCATCCAAATCTATATATTCACTTTCCACTAATGGTCTCCAAAAAAGAAACCAGGTATTAATTTGTTCCATATGGCCATTTTTTCCAATCTCTATTATTAAGGGTACATTTAATTAAACCATTTATTATTTTTATTTTTTAACAAATTAATTTTTAAATATCCAACAATTGATTACTGAGATGAAAGTAAAATTTTGAGGATGCAATTTATTTAAGGTGGGGAGAATTTAACATCCAGAAAATTTTAAGATAATTAAATTTTATTCAATACCCTATATGAAACAAATCACCTAAAAGTAATGGAATATTAAATCATTGTACTTTACAAAATATTTTATAGTTTAAATAAATTAAATTTATTATATAACTTTCACTTCACACAACCCCAAGTTAGCTTGCATTTCACGCAACAATGACTTAATTTGATAGGTTGTGTTACATATAAGACATCATTTTTATTAATACTATTAATATTATCAATTTCAATGGTAATTATCTCAAAGAAATAAAATTGGTAGTTATTATTTATATTAAATAACCAATAAAAATATATTGTTAAATTCATTGGTTACCAATTAATTTAAAATAAATAAAAAATACAATTAAATAAATAAGGGAAATGTTTATATAAAAAAATACATTTTATTTTAAAGGTATTTTACATTAATAAATTATATTAATTACTATTAGTTACTGATCTTAATGAAAATTTTATATTATATATATCTATATATTCAATCAATCATTATGAAAGTTGACAGTGTTTCTGTAACACCCCAAACTGAATTTGTTTTATATGATTATATTTAGTCTTGGGAAGACCCTAGGTCATATCTCAGGTATCATTGGTGGGTGTTAGTGTGCATTTTAAATAAATGTTACTAAAAATTTAGGGTGGTTTTTAAAATAGTTTTTATTAAACAATTTAATTTAAAGAATTTAATAGTTGAAAAATAATATTTATTTGAAAAAATGTGTGATAAAACGTTCACTGTGAGTTCACTAAAAAAATGTAAATTTCATTGTTGTTTTAGATTCATTTAGTTTTGGGGAAAATATTTCGTTAATATTATTTATAATCACAAAGAATTACTATGATTTTATATCAAAGATTGATGACCCAAACCATGACATAACAGTCATGTTTCAAAGGTACCAAACATATGAATGAAATAAGGTCTTCGAAATCATATTGAAATCTCAAGAATGCAAGTAATAAAATTGACTATTGTGTTGTACAATCAAAACTACCAAATTTATGCACTAAAAAACTCACATTGAAACATTATAAATTAAGAGCATACTAATCACATGCATCAAAAATCATTTAAATATGAAATAAAATAAGATACATGGAATGATATGTTTTTAAAACCAAATTAATCCAAACCAATAGCTATTATAATCCTTATAACTCCCAAAAAATGGGTGTAAATCCTTTATTGTGAACACCCACAGTTTATCCCACCATTGATAGGAGGAGGAAGCTCATGTGGAATTATGACTTCATCTCAGCTCTCCCTATGAGAATATAGAGATGAAGAACTTGGAAGGTGATAGAGGGTCTAATTTATTACACCAAATTGGCATTAATTCAATCCTTTGTTTAACATACAAATGCGATGTCCATGGTTCCCTTTTATTTCCAAAATTGGAAGTGGTTTTGGGAACCCTGATTGAGATATATGCCTTGTGTCTCAGTTTGGGGCTAGTAAATGGACTTATCTAGACTTAGAAAAAATATAATAGTTTTTAGGAATATTGGATATCACCATGTAAAATTTGGAGTCCATTGGATATGTGTAATGAGACATATGGTCCAAATACTGAATCTTACATTGGACTTAGAGTAGATTCATTTATTTGGACAGAACAGGTCATTTGGGCCAAGAGATTGTTGAATTTGGATTGGGGTCTTGATAATAGTTGCATCCAACAGATTTTTGGATAATATTAAATAATATCAATCTAAATGGATTCAATAATATCCCATTATGTTAAAAATATTGGACAAGTGTTCATGGGATTCCATTTATTTTGACCCATTTTGCTTCAACTTCATTCGGGATCCTCCAAATCACCTTCTCCAACAAAAAAATGTCTAAATAAAATTTTTAATTTCAAAATAGATAAAAATAATATAATTTAAAAAATGTGATTATAAAATTTATAAAAAAATTTTAACATACAATTCAAATTTTGTTTTACATAATGGTATAAGGGTGGAAAGGAATAGTGAATTGCTATGAAACCACACCCCCACCCATAAACATTTACACTCATAGGAAAATTAACATTTCCAAAATTAATCATGGAGATATTTTTAACTTCAATAAGATTTAACATTAAATGAAAAATTAATTTTTGATTACAATGTGATCAATAAAAAAATGATACTAAGGAGGTAATCTCAATGGTCCTGGAAAAAATGTCTCATAATTTGTATCAGAATGGAATTCAGGTAGATGAATGATACCAATTTGAGGAAATATTTCTAATGTTAAAAAATCCAATAACTCTCCACTTTTGTGTGTGAAAACTATTTGGTGGTATTATTTCCACATTCAATCATATAGAAGTTGGTTATTTTAAAAAACATCTTAAATGATTCTATCCATTGAACCTTCCTGCATTCTTTACAATCAAATTTTGAGACCCATTTACATAAGAATTCCTAGATGTGAAGCCTTGTTCTACCAACCACTATATCAAAATATGTTTTATATTTCATCACTCCCCACATTTATTATTTGTTCTTTTTTTCAAATGTTTGAGTTGGAAAAAATCTCACACTCATCCCTCAACCCTTGTTTGATCTCTTCATGACACTAATTATAATAGTTACAAAAAGATCAATGGTCAATTAAGGGAGGTCTTTGACCTTCCTAAGACACAACGAAGTTTGTTTGTGTTTTTAGGGAGTATAATAGGTAGATAACTGGTACACATGTGTAAATTAGTCTGGTACATTAATAAAAAAGATCAAATAAGGAATGAACATATAGAAAAATAATTTTTGATAGTAGAGAAACATAAACCTACCTTATATTTTCCTTCTATTTCATAAGAAATATTCAAAATTTATGGTTGTTTTCAAAGATGTTTAGAGATATTAAGTGAGAAGATTTTACAATAAACCAATCACACAGAGGGTACCATTCTTCTTAATGGTTTTGTAGAGATATAACCATTTATATCATCAACTAATAACGAATTTACTAGAAAACATAACACCACTATATTAAATTATTTCTCAAACACACCTTCCTTTAGTGAAAAATATTAAATGTTAAATAAATAGAAATTAATTAATTCATCATTCATTTTCAATAATTTTCATGACTAAGTGGGCATCCAAAAAGAAAAATATGGAAAAAAATTGGGGGGAAGGTATCAATATTTTTCATTAATAAAAAATTACCAAAAGAAGTTGGATTATAACAAAACCTACCAAAATTTAGACTATACACATCTCCCATACATAGGGAATAATGTGTTCTCACTGTAATAAAGGATAATGTTTCATGGAAGTATTAATGATGGTGGGTTGCATTGGTAGGTTTCTTCTTTAACACAGATTTCATCTATCAGGGAATCCGTAATAGTTTCGTGAAAGTGCTTCAACCACAACCCATTAAATGTGAAGGTTTGTTTTGTTTATTAATTTTTAACCTAAATATAACAAATGGATAAAAATTAGTAAATGTGAATGGGATGAAGTTGTAGAAACAAATCATACGTAGATGTAACATCATCCTTGAATTAAAAAATAAGAACTTATTCCCATTAACGAATTGATGATTAAGGATGATGAGGTCATGATAATCCCTACTTCACTAATTATAAATCCTAGAAATCTGATATGGGTATATTCTCATTTATTCAAGCTCCATAATCTACAATTTGTTTGAGAATATACACCAAAAATATAAAAATTACATTGTTTAATGACCCAATAGGCATGGTACTCTATCATAAGAGGGAGGTAAAAAATCTTTCTAAAAACAAGCTGATATGGTTATATTCCAATGTGAGTGTTGAAGGAATTACAATAGGTCCATAATGAATCACCATTTCAAATACTCCAATATTTTTTTATCGGGTTGAATCATTTTTTCAAGAATCTGTTTTACTTCATTTATTGACACTTCAACTTGACCATTGGTTTGTGGGAGATATAGAGCATGAAATTATTGATCGACCCCATACATACAGAAATATTATTAAATGTTTTGATTGTAAAAATGAGAAACTTGGTCACTGATGATAAAATAAGGCAATACAAACATATAGAAAATTTGGGTTCTAAAAAATTCTATAACTATCTTTGAATGCCCAGCCCTTGTGGATCATGCCTCTACCCATTTTGACATGTAATCAAGTTCCATTATAATTTAAGAAAATTCAAAGGAATTGGGAAATGTACCCATAAATTCAATGCAGAAAACATAAAAAATATCATGAAAGAGTAGGGGTAATTGTTCCATTTCATTTATTTTAGAGACATTCCTCATCCATTTAAAATGAGGATAATATTTTATAAACTTTGGGCATCTCAAAATATTGTTAGGAAAAGTAGGCTAGAATAATTGAATTTATGATCAGTCCATTAGGGAGAAAAGTGGACCCCATATACAAGAGTATGACAGAAAAATAAGACAGAATGAAACTTCCCACTGGGAAAAAAATGACTGAGGACATGACCTCTAAATGTGCACAAAAGGTAGGGCTCATCCCAAAAATGAAAACATCAATCATGTTTCATACAATCATTTTGTTATTTTGAAATAATTAGGAATGAAATATTATACCAAATAATTTACAATTTCCTCATACCTTGGGATATCATCTTATACTCGGTACAATTGGTCCTTATCAAACATGTCATTTATGGGAATGCAAGGGGATGAGTCAATGTTCTGTAATGGAAGGATTCTACAAATATGGTTGAAAAGAATATTCTTTGGTCCTCTATATCACTATTTTCAAAATTAAATTCCTCATGAAGGAGCATCTAGAGATTGAGAGACGGATTAACTTCTTGTTTCTTAAAGAGATACCAGTGTCAGGCATGGTTAGAAAAAAATTAAATTGGACCCTAAAATGTTTATACAGAATTTATCCATGGAAACCCCAATGATGGGGAATTCTTTTTAAGTTATGGTGTAGTTTTATTGGGAAGGGTCTAGTGTGATTAGAGTGTATTATATGACATGTGGAGATCGGTCAAACCTTTATGATCTGGAATCCCTAACTGTATAGTTAGAGACATCAAACTAGATCTTAATATGGTAGATCCCACGGTGGCAGTTGGATTACCGTGGGAGAAATGAATCTCCATTTAAATTTGTTAAATTCGTCCTCATATTTTTCATCGAAAGGAAAATCTTTTTTTGCTGTAAGTGGGAGAGGGGGAGTGAAATATTACTAATTTCACAAATTAAATGATGATAAAATCCAGCATGATCTAAGAATACCCACACATATCAAACTATTATGGGTATGTTTGGGAATAAATTACATATAATTTTAGATTTATCTATGTAACCTCTGAGGTAAATAAAGAATATGACATTTTCATATTTATTAATATTTTGGAATAAAATATTAATATCACTTTATAGGGGATTCTATGTTCGAAGGCGTACCCAATACACAACAATGTGTTACTTTGAAATCTTACGTTGCACACTAATAATATAATTTTAAATGGTATTAAACGCCTCATCGTTGTAATGGTGAGAATGAATAGAATTAACTAAAAAATGATTATATATGTTTGTTAAATATTTTAACAGTTACCCAGTAAATGATAGAGGCTTAAAATGCGAATGAATCCAATTTTAAGCATAAATATTCTAATATTCTTTAAAAGGTCGTTTAATCACCTTTTGATGGAAACCCATTTTTAAATATATTTTTTGTCACTTTTATATGTTATATGAGAAAAAATGAAATCCTTTTTTAGAATCAAGACATCAAAATTTACTTTTTTTTAATTTTTGGTATTTTTCCGATAAAGTTCATTTTTTAATGAATAGTGAAAGATGTTATATTTTAATTCAAAACCCCATTTTAATAAAATTTATTTATATGGTCAGATTATATTTTTTAATTGAGTTTAATGTGTAATTAGAATATATTTTTACCATTTAATCCAATGGTGTTCATTAGAATTAATTTCACTTTGAAAATGGATATAAACAAGCATCAATCTTTTGATAGATATTGTTTCATAAAAACACGCTATTTGTTTTGACAACGGGAAATAACTATATAATTTATTAATGAAACTTATATGTTTTTAATTTATAAAAATGGACATAATTTTATAACTCGGAATATCAAATATATCATAGGGTGAATTTTTGGTATTTTTATAATAATGTTCATTTTTTAATGAATAATGAAAAATACATCATTTTAATTCAAAATTGCATTTTCATCCAATTTATTTATATAGTTAGATAGTCATTTTAATTGGTTATAAGTTGTAATTTAATTATGTTTTTATCATTTAATACAAATTTTTTTCATTGGAAGTAATTTCACTTTTAAATTAGATATAAAAACAAATTAATCTTTTGATAGATTTTACATCTTAAAAACCCGTCTTTGGTTTTGACAATGAGAATTATTTTTAAATTAATTACTGCAATTTTTGTGTTTGGAATTTCATAAAATGGATACCATTTTTGGAATCATATGGTCCAAATTATTTAATTAATACTCTTTTGTTTTTTGACATTATGAATAGTAACAACGACAATTATCTTTAATTATCGTGATTTATTAGTAATTGGGTAGTTATGGGTAATAAAATAATATTATAATAATATAAAATGACCCCAACATGGGTCCAAATCCTCTTTTTTGATACATTACCGACCATTATAAGCTTTTTCCAAACTTGAGGGCCCATAGAGTCACATGGGTATAATAGTGACATTTATGACATTATTTTTTTAAAAAGAGAAATATAATAGAGGTTTGTATATCCTAAGTAAAACAATTTAAATTTTTTTACATAAATTATCCCTTATACTATAAATAGTAATTGGAAATCTAAAAATATTTCCTACATAATGATATTTTTTTTATAAATTTTAGACAATAAATAAATAAATTTATTTTCAGACACCATGATGATACAGTGACTACCTCATTAATGAATGATTTAAATAAAATGAAAAGATAAGGTAAAATCTAAGACATAAACATGTTGACAACCTATTGTATGGGTGGATTTAGAACTTTTATCACCTTATCCTCATAATATATCATGCTTGGACCTTTAAAATCCGAAAATCATTTTATAATAAAGTAACATTTCAAGAATTTCCAAAAGTGACCCTCCTCCATCTTACAAAATGCCCCCACCTCTACCCTCTTACCCACACCTCTCAACCATTTGGCTCATCCATAATCTTCTCAAAGTTTCTATCCACATCCCTCTCTTACTCCTGGAAGACTCACTTTGGGCAAAATCTTTTCCAAGGAACCCTTTGGCTCAAATAAAAAAGAGGTACCCGATATAGAGGTAATGTCTTCTCTCGAGTTTCTTTATTTTATTTTCCTTCTTCACTGACCACTATATTCTTATTATTTTATCCCATAATAACAATAGTATCATGAATATACTAGTATTTGGTTATGATAAAGATTATACCTACCCTTACACACACCTCCATCTAATGGTTAAAGAACATACTGTTTTTGTGGGTGGCGAATTACTGCCTCACGAAAGGATGATTGTTCATTCTTTCTTTTAACACCTATCATGGTGGCCATTATGATGGAAAAATATTTATATATTATATATATTATATTTATGTACACTATATTCTTCTATATTTTATATTTCAAACATACCATTATGCTTTTCATGTTGTGAAAATGCGACAATTTCATATGAGGATGTGTGGACAACCACCCCTCAAGTGATGTGACTCTTTCATGCCAAAAATGAAATTTATAAAGAATGAAATTAATTAACTTATTTTAACTATATAAAATATATATTATACTGGAATTATAATATATCTATTTCTCATTTAGTTTTAAAGTCCATTAATATGACAAAAAATGAAAGTAGCGTTCATGCGTACATACGGCCTACCATCTCCATGAACGGTACATTTCATTTCGTATCTCCAAAAATTATGTAATATTATTAAATACATATATTTTGGATATATATGATATTTAAATCATGAGCACCATTCTGTAGATGATGTACATATGACTACATGGACAATTCTATTCAAACAAGTTCATTTTTGACTCTTGTACAGAAAATCGACAAAATGTATGATATAAACTCACATAATTAACTAATTATTATAACATGATAATATGTGATATGAATTGAATAATAAACTTTAAAATAATTTATTAATCAATTATAAATTTACCAAGGTTTACTATTAAATAATATAAAGTAAAGAACAAGACCAATTAGACTTGATGTAAGGGATTTCTTATCTCACTTTTAATTCTATGAGATTCCCATTGTTCAACACTTATTTGTTGCATGTGGTGTATTGTGTACTACTATTTCATATATATTATCATGATTCTATTTATATTCATGATATTATATGATTCATTTTGTGTTTATTATCTTTTGGTCATATGACTTGATTGATTACAATGAGGTATGGGGTTTTTAACTCACCTTTTATTCTCGTGATATTCATGCTACATTTTCCACTATTTCCTTTTGTGTGGTGTATTTACTACCCATGATTGTATTTTTTGTTTAATATACATTAATTTATGGGTATTTACATCTTCATTGTATAATCCTTCTTTCATGGTGTGTACGTTTCGAAAGTTACCCAAATCGGTAAGGAAACCTTTCACCCTCCTCTTTTTAAAAGACTCATTTTTATTTGGATATGTTCTTATATATACTTATTGTTGTAAATATTATGTACATGTGATGATATATCCCTTTTATCTCCCATAAACACATTTTATAAATTTTAAAGTGACGCCGTTAGGCTGTCAAATTTCTGTAAGGGAACTTCTTAATCCAATTTTAGTACTTTGGGTTAAACCTTATTGATTATGTCGTGCTATGAATATGAGTGGATGAACTATGATTGTTTTACAATTAATATACACTTATATTGGGTGTATTTATTTTTATCACACATAATTATGTATTTTATTTATCCTTAATCTTAGGATACCTTATTTGTAACGGACTTCGTCTCAATCTCCTTTTGTTGAGGTTTACTTAAATTTATATACGGCCTTCTTTTATTAGTTGTATAATAAACCCTTTTGGATTTTAATTTAATTCAAAAGGAATATTTTTAAACAAATAATTTTACTAAATGAAAAAAGGAATGTTTTTGTCATATGTATGCAGCGACAACGACTTCTCTGCCGCCATGACCATTATTTGAGTTTCGTCTTCCTCTACAAGCCATAATGATTTTAAATGAAAAATAAATACAATGTTTTACTTTGGTATTGAAAATGGTTTTGATAATGTTTTGATTATATCAATGTGTTGTATTGATATCTTGTGATTGAAATATGGAAATTTTATGTTTCCTTTATGGATGTTTTATGTGATATGATTATGTTATGGTTCTTGGGCATTGTTTATGAAGTCATGTGGTTCCGTGATAAACTAAGGGCATGTGATCCCAATATAGCTCTCCAATTCATTGGGTAACGTGAAGGAGTTAAATTCTAAGGTTTCTCTTTTGAGATTTAGGAAATATACTAGGATGGCTATTCCAAATGTAACCATGAGGGTTACTACCTAGGTAAGAATTTTATGAATGCATCAAGTTACCTTTATGTCTTATGATTTTTATGAGTTATTCATAAATATTAGGATTTCATGAGGTATGTTAAAGTGCTTATGTTTTATAAGTAAAGTATGATTTCATTGATTCTTATGTATACATGGACTAATGTTTTCTTTCTGTATTTTTATATCCCTTACTAAGATTTTTATGATCATCCCATGTTTCTAAAATGTTTTCCATAGGACTTAAAGATGAATAGGGTCAAGGATGGGATCAAGTAAAGAAATACTGTCTGAAACATAGAACTAGTCATGTTTCCTTTTTAAGAGTTTTTATTTTATGAAATAATGGAAAATGAGTAGAAGTGTCTACTTTGTAATATTTTGAGATACAATAGTTATGTCCAAGTTATCTAAAATGATAAACGTGAAAATATCCCCAATGTGAATTATTCATTTAATTCAATATTATGTAATTTTTTAAGGCCGAGTCCTTATAGTTGGTATTAGAGGTTGGTTTGGATTACTTTAGAGGATAGGGTATTCTTTAAGCTTAAGTGAAATTACCATAATGGTTAGGATTTCAAAAAGAGTCATAGTTTTTTTAGATAAAGTGAATGAGTTTAAGATAACATGAATAATTATATCTTAGTATTATATTATGATTTTATCGATATACTCACACAGTCATTTTTGGTTTTAGTAAATGGTTGGATCTAGCAGGCACCAAAGTAACAGTGGAAGTAAAGAAAACTGTGATGATTTTCTGAATGAGCAACTGCATGATATGGGAGATGCAATGAGAAATGTTGTGGTTATTATCAACCAACTATCTAAAGTCGTGATTGGCCTCAGGAAGCTTAGTGATTTTTATTAGGCATCATATATGCGAGAAAAAAATCTCTACAGAAGTTCAGGTAATAATAATAAAAATAAGTATATTCAAAAACCTATTTTTTAAATATTTGTAAAGAAACACATAGGAAAATGTTTCAAAGGGAGAGAAAGATTCTATAGATGTGGAAATGATGTTCATAAAGCAAGAACCTGCCATGGAAAAAAGAAGCATCTAGTTGACTCTAGGAAAGGGAAAGAAGTTCTCTCTAAAGGATCAATTGAATTTTTTAAATGTGGTGTGCATGGTCATTATGAAAACACATGACCTATGAAGAAGTTTCAGGAATGGGATCACCAGGATCATACAAATATTCATTTACCAATACCTAATTCCATTCCGATTGAGGATAAAGAAAATGACAATGACCAATGAAGGGTATGGATTATTTTTTGACATATGCTTTCCTATTATTTAATCTAACGATATGATTCATGATTTTTTTTGTAGTGAAGAAGTATTTAAGAATAAGGTTGAATGTAATGGTTAATGGATCATGAAGAATGTTGAATGAGTAAGAAGTCAACATATAAGGGATTCAAGAGTTATGGTAGGTTTTAGGATGGTGAAATTCTAAAAAGTATTAAGGCTCTTTTGATGATAAGATTACATTAGAAGACTTTTTATAGTACGTGTAACCCTACTGTTTGATATATGGAAATTTTTTTCCAGGAATAATTATCTTTTCTTTTGTGGATATAGTTATAAAGTACCATTTGGGTTTATATTGTCCTTGAATTTGAGGTAATTACTGGTTAATAATTTTTGGGATGCAAATTGAAAGTTATTAGATAAGGTTTGTGGTTAAAATATGTTACAGTTATTTTTGATGAATTTATCTCCTTTTGGTAATGTTATAAAATTATATAGTTTTTGAAAAAGGACAACACACATACCATGTGACAACCTATCACATCAGACGAAGTTGGGGGAATCGAAACCACAACCAAAGTGCAACTGGTATTTATCGCCTACCACTGGACTACGTGAAGTCTTTGGTTAGTATTATTTTTAGTTATATTATTTTATGAATCAAGAATAAGTTTATTCTAGGTTATATATGGTAATCAGTAACCTATCATGGAGGATATGTTATTAGGTTAATTACTTTTCAATAGGAGACTTTAAGAGTAATTGATGTTATTTGGAGATAGATGTTAAGATTTTTCTTAGAATACTATGTGATTAAATCTTTCAATGATTCGGGTTTCAATCTTAGTTTGGTTTAAATTGAAGAATTTTATGGATAACTATTTATCTAATGGTATTTCTTGAACCTTGGGTTCTTTTTGATGAATTTTGGAGATTAAGAGTTGTATTTATTTTTAATAAGGATTATCCTTTCGGGGATTATCTGATATTGTACTAAAATTTTTGTTTTTTTTACGTTATAAAGACATGGGAAATATATAGTTCATCTTTTGTGGGTTAGGTGATTCTCAATAAGTTGATTATAGCACTCTTAATTTGAACAAGTCATCCTAAATACTCATCTTTTGGAGAAAATATGAGTTTGTGTAAGAAATATAGTAAGATATGAAAGTCTACATGACAAGTAAGTATGTTTCCTTATGTTTTAGTTAAGCTCATAAATAAATTGCTCAATGAAAAGTAACTTAAAACAAAAAAAATTTCTGTTAATGTTTCCTACTGGGGAATCAAATTCCATTTAACCCATCATAAGTTTGTGATTTTCTGGTTGTTAACATTCTCCTAAACATATTTTTTATCACTCTCCATCAGAACTTGACCCTTTTTTTCCTCTTCCATATCCATGTTTTCCAACAAGGAATCCTAGTATGGGTTAACTTGGGTGACATTTGTACTACTCTTTCTTTATTTTAAAGTGATAGTTTTACTGACTCTTTTTCCGATGTGGGACTTTCAATGAAGATTCTGAGCCCAATTTTAAAATTGTGAGGATGAAATTCCCAAAAGGGGGAAGGATGTAACATCCCAAGTAAATAAAGAATATGAAATTTTTATATTTATTAATATTTGTGAATAAAATATTAATATTACTTTAAAGGGGATTCTATATTCGATGGTGTACCCAATATTCAATAACGAGTTTCTTTGAAATCTTACATTCCACACTAATAATTTAATTTTAAATGGTAGTAAACTCCTAGTCATTGAAATGGTGGAATGAATCGAACTAACTAAAAAATTATTATATGTTTTTGTTAAATATTTAAACAATTACCCAGTAAATAATATAGGCTTAAAATGCGAATGAATCCAATTTTAAGCATAAATATTGTAATATTCTTTAAAAGGTTGATTAACCGCCTTTTGAGGGAAAACCCTTTTTAAATATACTTTTTGTCACTTTAATATGTTATATTTGATAAAATAAAATCCTTCTTTATAATCAACACATCAAAATTTACTTTTTGTGAATTTTTGGTATTTTTCCGATAAAGTTCATTTTTTAATGAATTGTGAAAGATGTTGTATTTTAATTCAAAACTGACTTTTAATCTAATTTCTTTATATGGTTAGATTATCTTTTTATTTGGTTATAAATTTTAATTATAATATTTTTTACCATTTAATCAAATGGTGGTCATTATAATTAATTTCACTTTGAAAATGGACATAAAGAAGTATCAATCTTTTGATAGATATTATTTCTTAAAAACACACTATTTGTTTTGACAGTGGGAATTAACTATATAATTTATTAATGAAACTTCCATGTTTTAATTTGTTAAAATGAAAATCATTTCTTAAATTGTTATATAAAATATAGCTTAGGGTCGATTTTTGGTATTTTTCTTATAATGTTCATTTTTTAATGAATAGTGAAAAATAAAGTATTTCAATTCAAAATTTCCATTTCATCCAATTTATTTATATAGTTTGATTGTCATTTTAACTGGTTTTAAGGAGTAATTTAATTATTTTTTTATCATTTATTACAATTTTGGTCATTGGATGTAATTTCACATTTAAATTGGATGTAAAAACAAATCAATCTTTTGATAGATTATACATATTAAAAACATCTCTTTGATTTTGACAACGGGAATTATTTTTAAATTAATTAATGAAATTTCTATGTTTGTAATTTGGTAAAATTTATTCCATATTTCGAATCATAAGGTCCAAATTATTTAATTAATACTCTTCTGTTTTTGGACATTATGAATAGTAATGATGACAATTATCTTTAATTATCGTGATTAATTAGTAATCGAGTAGTTAAGGGTAATAAAATAATATCATAATAATATAAAATGGTCCCAAAATGTGTCCAAATCCTCTTTTTTGAGTCATTTCCGACCACGATAAGTTGTTTACCAAACTTGAGGTCCCATGGAGTCACATGGGTGTAATAGTGACATTTATGACATTATTTTTTTAAAAAAAGAGAGAGAAATATAACAATGGTTTGTATATCCTAAATAAATCAATTTTAAATTTGTTTAAATAAATGATCTCTTAGACTATAAATAGTCATTGTAAATCTAAAAATATTTCCTAAATCATGGTATTTTTTTATAATTTTTATACCATAAACAAATAAATTTATTTATGACACCATGATGATGGAATGATTACCTCATTAATGAATGAATTAAATAAAATGAAAAGATAAGGTAAAATAAAATACTTAAACTTTTAAAAAACCTATTGTATGGGTGGATTTAGAACAACTATAACCTTATCCTCAAAATATATCATTGTGTGACCTTTAAAATCCGAAAATTATTTTATAATAAAGTAACATTTCAAGACTTTCCAAAAGTGACCATCCTCCCTCTTCTAAAATCCCCCCACCTCTACCCCATTACCCACACCTCTAAAGACCTTGGATAGTCCAAAATATACTCATATTATCTCTCCACATCCCTCTATTACTCCTATAATCATCACTTTTGTCATAAGTCTTTCCAGGGAAGCCTTTGGCTCAAATCAAAAAGAGTTACCCGATTTAGAGGTAATGTCTTCTCTCGAGGTTTTTTCTTTTATTTTCCTTCTTCACTCACCAATATCTTCTTATTATTATATCCCATAATATAAATATTATAATAAATAAACTAGGATGTTTTTATAATAATTATTATACCTACATTTACCCACACCTCCATCTAATGGTTAAAGAACATATTGTTTCTGTGGGTGGCGAATTACTGCCTCATGAAACAATGATTGTTCAATATTTATTTTAACACATATCATGGTGGTCATTCTGATGAAACTATATTTATATATTGTATATATTATATTTACGTCATCTCTATGCTTCATTATTTTATATTTAAAACATACCTTTATTCTTTTCATGTTGTGAAAATGTGATAATTTCATATGAGGAATTGTGGACAACCGCCCCCAGAAGTGATGTGACTCATTCATGCCAAACATGGAATTTATAAATAATGTAATTAATGAACTTATATTACCTATATAACATATATATTGTAATTTAATTATTATATATCTATGTCTCATTTATTTTTAATGTTCATTAATATGACAAAAAAATGAAAGTAGCGTTCATGTGTACGTACGGCATACCGTCTCCATGAACGGTACATTTAATTTATTATCTCCAAACATTATGAAATATTAATAAATACATATATACTGGATATATATGATATTTAAATCATGATCACCATTCCAGATATTATTTCCTAATAACTACATGAATAATTATTTTCAAACAAGTTCATTTTGGACTCATGTACTGAACATCGACAAAACGTATGATATGAACTCATATAATTAACTAATTATTATAAAATGATAATATGTGATATTAATTGAATAATAAACTTTAAATTAAGTCCTTAAGAATTTATGATTTGACCAAGGTTTATTATTCAAGAATATAAAGAAACGAACAAGACAAGTTGGACTTGAGGTAATAGATTTCTTATCTCACTTTAAATTTCGTAAGATTTCCATTGTTCACCACTTATTTGATGCATGTGGTGTATTGTGTACTTCCATTTCATATATATTATCATGATTATATTTATATTCATGGTATTATGTGATTAATTTTGTGTTTATTATCTTTCGGTCATACGACTCGATTGATTACAATGAGGTAGGGGGTTTTTATCTCACCTTTTATTCCCATGATATTGATGCTACATTTGCCACTATATCCTTTTGTGTGGTTTATGTACATACCATAATTATATTTTTTGTGTAATATACTTTAATTTATGTGTATTTACATCTTCATTGTATGATCCTTCTTTCATGGGGTGTACATTTCAAAAGTTACCCAAATCGGTATGGGAACCTTTAACCCTCCTCTTTTTAAAAGACTAATTATTGATAGTATATGTTCTAATATATCCTTATTGATGTAAATATTATTTACAAGTGATGAGATATCCCTTTTATCTCTCATAACCTCATTTTATGAATTTGAAAGTGACACCGTTTGGCTGTCAAATTTCTGTAAGGGAACTTCTTAATCCAATTTCAATTCGTTGGGTTAAACCTCAGCTTCTTGATTATGTAATGCTATAAATATGTGTGGATGACCTGTTATAGTTTTACACTTAATATCTACTTATATTGGGTGTATTTATTTTTGACACACATAATTATGTAATTTATTTATCTCTAATCTATTGATACCATCTTTTTAAGGGACTTCGTCTCAATCTTCTTTTATTGAGGCATGCTTCAATTTATATAGGACCTTCTTTTATTAGTTGTATAATAAACCCTTTGGAATTTTAATTTAATTAAAAAGGAATATTTTTACATGAATAGTTTTAATAAATGACAAAAGGAATTTTTTTTTGTCTTACGTATGCGGAGACAATGACTTCTCCACCGCCCAAACCATTATTTGAGTTTCGGCTTCCTCTACAAGCAATAATTTTTTTAAATGAAAAATAAATACCACGTTTTACTATGGTATTGAAAATGGTTTTTATAATTTTTTTATTATATCAATGTGTTGTATTGATATCTTATGATTGAAATATGGAAATGTAATGTTTCCTTTATGCATGTTTTATGTGATACGATTTTGTTATGGTTCTTTCGAATTCTTTATGAAGTCGGGTGGTTCCCTGATAAACTAAGGGCAGGTGAGCCCGAGATAGATATCTAATGAATTGGGAAACATGAAGGAGTTAAACTCTATGGTTTCTCTGAAGATATTTAGGAAATATATTGTGATGGGTATTCCAAATGTAACAATGAGGGTTACTCGCTGCGTAAGAATGTTATGAATGACTCAAGTTAACTTATGTCTTATGATTTCTATGAGTTATTCATAAATCTTATGATTTCATGTGGTATGTTAAAGTGCTTATGTTTTATGAGGTAAAGTATGATTTTAATGATTCTTATGTATACATGGACTAATGTTTTTTTTCCATATTTATATATCCCTCACTCAGCTTTTTATGCCCATCCCATGTTTTTAAAATGTTTTCCATTTGACTTAAAGATGAATAGGGTCAAGGATGGGATCAAATAAAGACATGCTATCTAAAAAATTGAACTAGTCATGTTTCTTTTCTAAGAGCTTTTATTTTATGATAAAATGGAAACTGAGTTGAAGTGTCTACTTTGTAATGTTTTGATATGTAATAGTTATGTACTAATTCTCTAAAACTCTAAACCTGAAAAGATCCTCAATATGAATTATTCATTTAATTAAATATTATGTAATGTTTTAAGGGTGGGTCCTTATAATATACCTAGATATTATCCAAAAAATGACATGGTAGTATACCTTTTCACACCATAAAATTTCATTTCTCATAATTTTATAAAATATTTTTTTCCAAACAAAAATGCTAGGAATAACCCAGAAAACTCAATGATTCATAAATATTGGAGCCATATATACTAAAACCATCCATGAATACTTCCATATAATACGATACTTAATCCCAAAAAAATACAAAACATGAATCACTTGAATGTACATAGATCACTACACATACAAAATTTAATATTTCTTAATGTAAATGTGAAAAGGGGTAAAGTAAAAGTTGTATTTTCCAAATCCTCTAGTGAAATATGTATCTATAAGTATTCATAATTCCCATCATGAAAAATTCATGGTAATTAAGTGCTATCCCCTATAGAACGTGTTTAATGAATGAAATTGGGAAATGGTCCTTCCAAGTGTGTTGGTTTAGTCCAAAATAATATATATAGACACACCAACCATTTTTCACATGAGTTAGAACTAATTCCTTATTTTAATTTTTATTAATCATAAGAATCCTTTTTTTGAACTACCTGAACTGAACCTACCCATTGGATTTCCAGGATCGGGTAAATGAATTCGTTGGCGATTAATTTGGTTATCATATTTAATCAACATATAGAATGTTTGGGTTCATCGATGTTGTCCACACCTCACCAATTTAGCCTCATAATTTAAAAATATATGTTGTGTGAAAATTTGTTGGATATTAACTGCAATTTCAACAAGTATATATACCAATACTTTTTTATAATCCCTCAAACCTTCAAGAAATATCAATTAATATTCTAGAGGTACTGAACAAAAAATGATGATATATAACTTGTTTCCATTATAAAGATTTGAATATTTCAAATTTTGGGGTAGTGGTTTATGCTGAAAGTCATGGGGATTTTGGATTGATGAGAGTGAATGTGAATGTGACAGTTCATTGATGTCATATAACCACATAAGGGAAACATCGCCAGATAAGGAATAAACTTACAAACTGAGTAGTATTTTCAATGGTCATAGGATCCTCAATACTTTAGAAATCATTAATTAGTGATCATCATCGACATTTCTCTAAACATGTACAACATTAAATGCATTATTCACTATGTAAATTTCCTATCAATTATAAAAAACCAAGACTAGGGATTTATTGGAAGAAAATAAGTTTTTTAAAGGAAGCTAGTACATCAATAAAATTAATGTAAAGTGAGGAATGTTCATCCATGGTGTGCTCCATGGCCTCAAGGATGATGAAGTTGAAAATTTTACCCCAAAATTCCATAGAAAATTTACCATAGTGGACATTGATTATAATTTTGAATGTTTTCTAGAAAGGCCACCCTAATATAATTGGGGAATTTCTATCCATCATATCATCTTTTGTTTTAGCCACATAAAAATCAGCTCAAAAAATTTAATTTTTCACCCTTATTAGAACAAACTTTAATACACCATTGGGGGTAAGGTACTCCTATTATAAATTTGAATGGATATTAAAGTGGACTCAAATTCCCCAAATTTAAATGACGGGAAAATAGAGTGAGTAATAACATTTATTTTGGCACCCATGTCAAGCATTGAATTTGAAAATAAATACTTCCCTATGGTGCATGAAAACAACAATGGTCAATGATCATTGCAATTTGTTGGGATGTTATAACTCCATAAATGAAGTTATGTTCCTACCAAATATCAATCTTTTATCACAATGACGCCTCTTTTGGTGTGTACACATCTCCTTTGGAAAATTTTCATATCATGAAATTTGATTTATGGAATCATTAAAAGGAATGTCAATCTGTACTTTTCTGAATGTTTCCATAGTTTCTTTATCATGTTCAATATATTATTGTTTCATTGGTTAGATAGAAATTTTAGAAAATGTATAAATAATGGTTTAGATAAGTGGATTATCATAAAAAACTATATTTACTACCTTTTTAAGGGATTTTATTGTGAGTATGTTTTACGTTATCTGGACCATTTTCAAAGGTTTAGATTGTAATTCACCAAGAATTCTTAAATAGTAAATTTTATTAGATATCATGAATGAAATGAAACACCAAATGTAGAAATGAATGTAATGTTTTTATAATTTAATTTATATTTAATATTTTAAACAAATTTAAAATATTCTATAGAATTCAGTGCAAGAAATAATGAGTGAGCTTTCGTTTTATGAAACAATGACTTTCATTGATGTCTTTCAGTACATGGAAGCTTGAGTTTTACCGAACAAAAATTTACTAATAAAAAATTATTATCTAATACAATAAGATATAAAATAGATGATAAAATGTCAGTTATTAATATTATTAACTAAATTAATAAAATATATGGTTTATAAAAATTAATAAGTTACAAATTAATTAGAAGAGAATATAAAATCCAATTAAATATAAAATAAATTTTTTATGCTCATAAAGGTGTTTTATCTTAAAAATTAAATGAATTACTATAAGTAATTTACATAAGTAAAACTATATATTGTATATTCAATCAAATATTCTTGATATTCATCCAATAGATTTTATATGAATAAGATAAGAATTAATCATGTTTTATGCTTAAAATTGTATATTTTGTAAAGAGGAAATTTTGAAGACTTTTAATGGATAACCTATTTGAAGACTGAACTTTCACACTATCATAAATTTTTATATGTAAAAGTTAATTTCTTTTTTAAAATAGTATCATAAATATTTTCTTATGGTCAATTTTTGGTATTTTTATGAGAAGTTTTTTTATAAATAATGAAAAATACCGAATTTTAATTGGAAACTACTTTTTTGTCTATTTTATTTATGATGTGAAAGTATATATTTTATTTTTAAAAAATTATAATTATATCAATTTTACAAATATTAATAAAATATAGAAAATTTTAATCAATTTTAATTTTAGATTGGATTTAAAAACATTTAAATTCCCACATTTTCATCACATCTATGTGATTAAGATTAAATTAATTTTGTCAACATATGGGTTTGGAATTTGGAAAAATTGATTCAATAGTTTGAATAATCATAATTTATAACATATAATTAGTTAAACTATATTTTTTAGAAAACTGATTAATGAAATTAATTAAAACCTATTATAGTGACTAAGGGATAAATTAGCTTATTATGGTACTAAACGTTAAACATAAGGGTCATAATTTCATTGAAAATTGTCCAAAATATATTGGATGGATATTTTTAAACCCTATCCTCAAATTTATAAAATTGAGATCATTATTTTAGGCATATTATGTAACAGATACCTCAAAATATTGTTTAGATTTTTATATTTACAAGAATACCACCCCACCTCCACTATAGAATGTTACACACCCATCCCACTTCTTCAAAATTTCTAGAAATTTTTTATCATAAAAACCTTAAGAAAATAATATTAAAAAATACCTACACTCATCCTATAATACAAAATTTTTTCAGAAATTTATATAAGGAAATATTTTTGGAATAATCAAAAAGGAGTTACCCGAATAATAGATAACGTTCTTAAATGATCGCTTTAGTTTCAATTACTTCCCCACCCAGTAAATTATTTTAAAATAATGATTATATAAAAAAATCAATATCATAAACATATTGATATGTTTTTACATTAATGTTTTTACCTACACTTTAACACACACGCGCATCAAATGGGATACACAATCATCATTTATGTGAACGGTGGATTACCACCTCACGAACTTATGTCTTTCATTTTTCATTACAACCTTTCATGGTTGGAAATATTTTCCTATTTATATTATATTATATATATATATAATATATAATTTATAAATTATTATATAATTTATAAATTATTATATAATTTGTATATTACACATATATTTATGATTTACATTTTGCTGCAATATGATAACTTCGTTTGTGGACGTGTTTACTACCACATCATAAAAGAAATGTGACTTATACATGCTATAAATGGAATGTATTAAAGAATGTTTTAATAAAAATATGTGAAATATATGACATAAATATTATTAAATAAATATCCGATTCATATATGTTTCTATATAACTTACCATTCATTCATTGAAATATGATACGGAAATGGATGTATTGTTAATGCGTATGTACGACCTATAGTCCCCATGAATGTTTCATTTCAATTGATATATAAAATTATTACAGAATATTATAAATATATATATATAATAAATATATATGATATTTAAATTGTTTTTTACATCCTATAGATGATGAAATCATGATCAACGTAAGAAGTACAAAAAACGTCCAAACCTACATGAAAACTAGTCAATTAACACATGAAATAATAAAAATAATGAAATATTATTAATAAATAGGGAATAATATATTATAATAAGATTATGTATTATATTATAAATATATTTACATTTATTTTATAATTTATTTATATGAAGAAAAACGTTATATAAAAGGTTAAAGGATGTTCAGCTAAAAGGAAACATAATGTAAGGGACTTCATCTCAATTTCCATTCATTAAGGCATACATTATCATTGTGAACCTAATTTCACATATTTGGTGTACATAATACCACTTTGACATGTAAGATCACTAATAATTAATTATTAATGTTATTTTGGGTTTCAATTTGAATTCTTTCATCCAAATTTATTTGAACAAAAAAATTTAAAGTTGTAAATAAATTTCATAACTAATTTTTTTATTAGGTTATAATACATACTCATTCTCATTAATATTATATGATTTATTGAATTCCTACTTTGAATATATATCAATGTATTTCCACTTCTTATATGTGGATTCATATTTTATAAATTTAAAAAATTCATTCATTAATTCTCACTTTAACGTTATGATCATTTTAAGGGATTATTTTACAATCCCATTATAATCAATATTTTATTATTTGTGAAATTAAATTAATAGAATCTAAATGATAATTTTTCAATAAACACTATAATTTTCTTCTCCTATGATTATTCACAAAATTTTTATGTAATAGAAAAATTTTTTAGTCTTTTTTTTTGAAAATGTTTTAGAATATATTTTTAAGAGAACCAGATATAATCTTAATCTATTTTTGGAGGAAATATTTTCTTCTAAAAAAATGTTTTCCTAAAAAAATCAAAATAGTTTTCAAAAATTCCAAATTTTTTTATAAAATTAATTTTTAACCTTTTTTATTTTAAAAATGTTTTCAAATTAATATTAATATTGATTTACAAATGGGGTATTTTTATATCATTTTTACCATAACAAATTAATGTTTTTTTAACATGTACAACATGTACGGAATTACCCAAAATTATTTATTTTATGGTTACATTGAATGTCAAAAAGGTAAATTTTTATTGGCTTTTTTATTTTTGTTTTCAAATAAAATTATTTTTAAAATGTTTTTAAAAATGAAATGTATATTTTTCTCAATAATGTTTTCAAAATATATTTTTATAGTATTTATATTCATCAATGAAAAAACACTTTACCGTTACTCCACTTGGGATATTTTGTATTAATACCATCCTTATTCTTCCATTGGATCGTTTATGATTTATTTTTCCAAGGATAGTTTTAAAATTCCCTTGATTAATTTTTATAGTGTGGTTGAAATAATCAATTTCTAATGATATTTTATCATTAAATTTACCCCAATTATCCATATAATTTATCATGAATATTACTATTTCCTAAATTTTATACCATTTTTAATTATGGTGTTTACATTGAATGTTATTTTATATCATGGGAAATATTGATAAATAAATATATTTTACTCAATGCAGATATTAGATAAAGAACATTGGTTATGAATTAAATTAATTACTTAAAATATATGAAATTTTATGGATAGGTACAAAATCGGTTGAAGACCATTTAATGTAATCCTATTGATGCAATTGTAGTATCATGATATAAAATCAGTTGGTAACAAACCCTTCGAGTTTATAACCAAGAATGTTATAATCTATCTTTTGAATGGTCTTGATAGGGGTATGATAGACTATCTTAAGAAAGGTCACAACGATAAAGGTATCATGTATTTTGGAAACATGGAATCCAATAATTAAGAATTTACTTCATTTATATTCTGTTATTATTATCCACGATATTTTCAGGACATTTTATATGGATGTATTTCATTTTCAATTCATTGATTAAATGCAATGTTATTTAGTTATTTACCTTACCATATTATTTATGCACTTCCTTCTCAGTTTATTGATTATATGTCACATGTATTTAGTTATTAATTTTCCATATTTATCATTTTTATTAATTCTTTATTATTTACACTATACTTAACCCTTGATAATAATTTTATCTCACCCTTATTTTGTTTCATTTACCAAGGATTTAAATAGATTTACTATGAAAGATATGTATGAATACACTATATGGAATAAATTTATCCTCAAAATAAGAAACATTATTTTTTATAGTTTATTGAGGTGCAATGTCAGACTCATGTATGTATCTAGTTTGCTAATACTATTAAAATCATTGAACGTTTGGGATTTGAATCCTTGTAATCATGAAAATTAATGGGTGTGGACATTGACTCCAGGCTTTCTAGGATCAGGGTGCTATAATTAAGATAGATTAAAATTTGATGAATGCATAAACGAAAGATATAATTGTTCATATTAAATTGAAACATATAAATTAAGTATATTTACTATATAATCATGTCTAATAATAGAATTACTCAACATTAATAAATGTATCTTACATAAAATTTATCATAAGAACTTCATTTTTTTGAATCAATGGTGTTTTAAATTGTCAAAACATTATTAATTTGAGGCTTTTAACATTACATTGATCATTAACTTGTTTTGAGATCAATGACCTCAATCACTCCATATAATTATTTATGATTTTCCTAAAAGTCCATTTTTTTCATTAGACACTAATGCTCTCTGATGTAGAAACCTTGTTTTATGTTACTCTAGGTGACCTTTGTACTTATCATTCTCTCTTATTAATAGGATATTTTATTAAATATCCACACGATTTGGGATATCAACAATGTAATTTTTAAACATAAAACCCTATATTTTATAGATTGACTTTAAATTTAGAGGACATAATTTATTTATGGTGGGGAGAATGTAACAACCAAAAAATTCAAAATGAGTAACTTTTATATCAGTTTCCTATATGAAACAGAACACTAAATATATAAAAGAATATGACCACTACAGACATTATGGTATATTTATTATTTTAAATAAATTTAATATATTCTATATCTTTTAATTAATGAAATATTGTGTTATTATGCATCAAACCCAATAATGGATTTCTTTGATGATTTACGTAACATGTACGACCGAGTTTTACAAGATAATAATACCTTGTTAAAAGATTATTATATAACATAATAATTTATAACCTAGATTTAAAATTTTTGGTTAGTAATATTTTTAACTAAATTATAAAAATATATGGTTTATAAAAATTCATAGGTTACTAATTAATTATAAATAAATATAAAAAACAATTGAATATAAATGAAATGTTTTTATTCCCATTAAGGTGTTTTATCCTAATAATATAGATTATTAAAATTATTGAATGATATTAATTAAATATATATAAATTATATATTCAATAAATTTTATTTGATATTAATCTAACATATTTTATAATCATAAGATATGAACAAATCCATTTTTACACTTAAATATTGCATTTTTTCAAAAAGGCAATTTTGCGGTCTTTTAATGGTACACCTATATTAAAATGAATTTTTACACCATTATAATTTTGTTTATAAAAAATAAATTCAATTTTAAAGATTAGTTTTATAATTATCTTAGGGATTTTTTTTTAATTTTGCTGAGAAGTATTATTTTTTGATGAATACTGTAAATTTTTTTTAATTGAATACTGCTTTTTAGCCTAATTTATTTATAATTTTAAAAAATATTTTTTTGTGGTTTTTAAATTATTATTAGATAAATTTTATATCTATTAATACATTTTAGTTCATTGGAACCAAATTTATATTGATATTGGATATAAAAACATTTCAAACATTTGAAAATTTGACTTTAAAAACCCTCTTTATCATCCTATATAAGAGGTTAATTTTAAATTATTGTTTTCCACTTCTGTGATATGAACTTGGAAAAATGGATTAAATATTTTATAATAATAATAATTTATGATTTCCATTATTTTAAAATTATTTTTGGAAGAAATTATTTGTGAAATAAGTTATGAATAATTACGGGGATAAAGGGAAAAATAGCTTAATAAGGGACTGAACCTTAATATTAGGGGCCAAAATGACACATAAACATGTCCACAATCCAATTTATGGACATATTTATACCTTATAATCCATTTAAATAATTGTTTTCATTATGTTAAACACAATATGTTAGGGAGACCACTCAATAGTGTTTACTTTTCTATATTTACAATAATTCTACTCCTCCTCTACTATAAAAAGGCATTCATCCCTCCCACTTCTTCACACATTTATGGATTTTTTCTCATCAAAAACTACCCAAAAATATACCAACATTTCTATAATAATACATTTTTCAAAATTTTGGCAATAAATCTATCCAAGGATGTATTTTGGTATAAACCAAAAGGAGTTACCCGAATAAGTGGCAATGTTCTTCAACGATCACTTTTGTTTCATTTAATTCTTTACACATTAAATTATTTTTAAATAAGGAATATATAATAACCTAAATATAATCAATATAATCATATTTTTTTATTATAATATTTAGACCTAAAATATGACACACATATGTCAAATGGGATATAGTATCATCATTCTTGTTTACAACAAACTACCGCCTCACAAAATAGTGTCATTCGTTCTTACATTATTGCATATAAAAATTGGAAATAATAATGGATAAATATAATATATATAATATATATATTATTATTTATTATTTTATCATTTTTATAAAAAAATAATTTCATTCATTCAAATTTTGTGGTATATGATAACATTGTATGTGGATGTGTAGATTATCACCTCCTCAGAGCAATGTGATTCATTCATTATATACATGGAGTGTATTAAAGATCATTATAATAAAAATATATGAAATAAATATGATGTTATAATTATAATATATATATTATTTAATTTTCATTCTTTTAAAACATGATAAAGAAATGGAAATTATGTTCATACACATGTACGACCTACTGTTTCCATGGATGGTTCATTACATTTAAAATCTCAAAAATTTATGTATTATTCAAAATAAATATATATGATATATAAATAATTTTTAAAATCCTAGATATGATGAAATATTTATCGGTGTTAGAATAAAAAAAAATTCAAAACGTACTCGAAAAACATGCCAATTAACAACCAAAAAAATGAAAAAAATTCATATATTATTATCAAATGAGTAAAAATATTTCATAGTAAGATAATATATGATTTTATAAATATGGTTATGGTTACATTATAATATATTTACATGTTTAAAACCATTATACATAAGGTTGATAAATGTTCAATTGAAAGGAATCACAAGGAAAGAGATTTCATCTCAATTTCGATTCATTAAGGCATAAATTATCATTGTGCATCTAATTTATTATATATGGTATACATAATACCATTTTGACAGGTAATATCATTAATAAAATATGATTAAAGTTATTTTTAGTTTCAATTTCAATCATTTCATCTAAGGGGATTTGAACTTAAAATTACCAAGTGCTAAATAGATATCATAACTCAATTATTATTTCATTATGTTTATATTTATTCCTCATTATCTTCAACATTATATGATCACATGTATAATTAATCTAAATATATATGTATTTATTTCCTCTTTTTATTTTCTGATTTACATTTTATACCCATAATCAATTCATTGATAATTTCTTACTTCAACATTGTGATCATTGTAAGGATTTATTTCACAATTTTATTATAATCACGATTTATTATTCATGGAATTAAATTTAAGGAATTTATATGATCATTATTCAATAAAACCATAAATATTCTTCTAATCAAGTTATTCATGAAATTTGTCTTGTAATAGTACAATTTTAACACTCATTGGAACTCAAAATATTTGATAAGATGATTTTAAGAAAACACAAAATTATTTCCCTATTTATCCGGAGAACATATTTTCTTCTAAAAACATTATTTTATAAAAATGATATAAAAAATATATTTAACCATTCCAAATTGATTTATTATTGGAATTTTTATTCATCTTTTCTATTAATTTTTTTTTTCAAATGAATATTGTCTATTTCCAAATGAGGCACCATAACTAAAAAAATGGGCTATTTACATGGTATAAAACCGTGGAAATAGGGTCGAAAACCATGGCTGTAGGTTATGACCGTGGTTCTTCCAAACTGTGGGCACTATCATTGTGGCAGTAGGGTCTGACCTATTCCCACGGTTTTGAAAACTGTGTAAATTGGTGTCTCCATTATCAATTAATGAAGTTGACCTATGTCCATGATTTTAACTGTGTCTATAGCCCAAGAAGACAGTGGAAATAACATAAAAATAATGTGTTTATAGCTGGATTCTATCCATGCACCTCACTTCACGTTTCTAGTCCCTAACCACTACCTTACCAAGTCCTTCGTGTATGTATTTATATTACATTATATATATTATTAAAAACTGTGGAAATAGCAGGAAAACCATGCAAATAGTTCTTATCATCATTTTTTGGAGGTATAGTTTTTCTCCCACGTAGGGGTGGGAGACCTATAGCCACATCATTCGAAACAGTGGCTATAGCCCTTTAAGAAATGTCGTATCGCCACAGTTTTTAAATCTGTTGATATAGACCTTGTGAAAATGGCTTATAGATACTGTTCTAAAAACTGTGGCAATATTCCAGATAACTGTGGCTATAGACTACCTATAGCCGCAGTATTAAGACCATGGTTGTAGGTCAGTGGCAATATCCCAATTTCCTACTTTTGGACTTTTCTAACATTTTTACCTTACAAAAGGAATGATATTTTTACAATGTATTAAATTTATGGAATTTCCCACTATCATTTATATGAGACATCCATTGTAATTTTAAAAGGATATTTTTTAAAGAAAATGTTTTTTGATGTTATTTTAAAGGAAAATGATTTTTAAAAGGTTTTTCCAAATGAAAAGGGTATTTTCCCCAAAAATGATTTTGAAAATATATTTTTCTAATATTTATATTCATAAATGACAAAAAAACATTATCCATACTACACATGGGATATTTTGTGTTGATACCATCCTTATTCTTCCTTAAGATGGTTTAATATTTATTTTTCGAAGGATAATATTTACATTTACATCCCCAATTAATTTTTGTAGTACCCTTGAAATAATTAATATCTATAGAAAACTATTCCCCAAATATCAATATAATTTATTAGGGATATGATTACTTCCTAAAACATAAACCATTCCAACATACAATGATTACTTTGAATATTATTTGATATCTAGGAAAATATGGATAAATTTGTATCTTTTACTCCATATAGATATTTTATAAGGAAAATTTTTTATCAATTAAATCAATTACTAGATATATGAATAATTCATTAAAAATTTCTGATAATGTTGTGAACCATTTAAATTATGCTCCTCGATGCATCGATAGTCTCATGTGATGAAATAAGTTGGGAACAAACCATTCGAGTTTGTAACAAAGTATGTTCAAAACTATCTTTTGAAAGGTCATGATAGTAATATTCTAAATCGTCTTATGAGTGAAATTGAATGTAAAGATACCATGCACTAGGGAAACATGGAATATAATACATAATAATTCTATTCATTTGAATTATAGTATTATTATCAATGATATTTTTTATTTGAAATTATATATGGAAACATTTCATTCTCAGTTCACTAATTAAATGGAATGTGTTTCAGTTATTTACATTTCCATATTACTTATGAACATCCTTCTCATTTTAGTGATTATATAGTATGTGTGTTCAGTTATTAGCAATCCATATTGATTATTAAAATTGACTGGTGTTTTTTCCAATGTACTTAAGCCTTACTAAGCATTTGGGAGAACCATAATTTTTTCACATTCCCCAGGATTCCATCAAAAATACTATGATAAATATGTAAGGATACACTGGATTTAATAATTTTATTATGGAAAGGAAAACAAATTTTTGTAATTAGTGTATTCATTTTTAATGTAAGACTCGTGTATTTATCTGGATTACTAAGGCTACTAAACACTTCAATCCATATATATTTGAATAATAGAAATTATGGCAATGTAATGGTAGTAAACACAGACTCTAAGAAATATAGGGTCAGGGTGCCACATGAATGGTGGTTTTAATTATAGTGGATGACTCTAATGTAGGGGTTGTTTGGATTATAAGTTTCATTCCACTCATAAGGGTGATGACATTAAAATTTCTCTTATCTTTTGGATTTACTGGTGGTTTAGGAGGTATTTTACACAAAAAATGACTTTATATTCCCCCCCAAAGAGCTATAAAGTTGGAATAATTGTTTATTTAGTTCATTCATGGTGGATTTGGTGGTTTTATTTAATTAGAGATTATTTTATTGAATTTGTTTCATCATGTGTTCTAGGATAAGTTCAGGTTTTAGTGGGGGTTTCTAGAATGGACATTGTTGTGGTTAAGGTTTTTTATGTGGAAGTGATGGATTAATTCCTTTCATCCACTAGATCCTTGGTTTATGAGGTTGGTTTTAATATTTTATTACTTGTAATATTTTTTATCTTTCCACCCATGGTTTGATATGTAATATAGTTCATGCATAATGGGTTGGTTATAGGCATGGCCTAGAAATATTTCCTCACAAATATTAGAAGGTTCTCTTAGTTGATGGAATTGGTCAGAATATAGGATGTTGGTAGAAAAAATACCACAATTTAAGGGAGGAGTAGATTTGTATTTCTCTTTGGAATGATCAAGTTTTTTAATTAGTGTAGAAACCTCTTCAAACATCATGTCCACCTTCTCAAAATCAATAACAATGCACCTTATGAAAATCTCTAATGGGTATATTAAACCATGGAAGAGTTTCTTGTGTGTTTGGTGCCATATTTTAGATTAGGGTTATTTAATAAAATGATGTCTTATCTACTAGTGCAGAACCTACACAAACATCTATCACATTTCAATCAATTGGAATTAAATCACCATAAAAATATGTTGTTAAAATTTATAAGTTATTTGGTGGGGTAGATAGCTTAAACATAACCTTTTAAATTATTACTAACATTGATGAAGTTTTTACCATTATGATTTCCTTATACCACATATTTCTTTCCTTATAGTTTCTATCAATGTGTCTAGGTAGTATTGTTTTTAAAAAAAGTAATCCCATGTCCTCCTAACCTCTAATTGGGTAGTTGACATAGTATAACCAATATATTGAACTATATTCAAATGGGAAAGGCAACCCACAAATATTTACATTTTATTCATCAAAATGTTATGGTTTTAATGTTGAACACTCAATGGGAAATTATTTTTAGTGCTTATGTTGGTCATCTACAATGATTCCATGTAATATTTTTAATAATAAAATAAAACAATATTTTAGTTTGAAGTTTGGTGGTTGGACTTATAATTGAATATATACTGGTTGGATATCAACATCAGGTGAGATTAGTTCTTTTATTTTTTGATTATATTAATCCATTTTATACACATTCTGTTCAGTATCTATTTTTATTCTATATTAAGATGGTTTTAGAAATCTCTCATGGTATGGTGTGTCCTCTTTCAAAGGGATTTTATGTTTGTCTTAGTGTCACTGTGGTAGGATCCTATCTGGTTCATGTTTTAAAGGTGGTAAATATCCTAGAGTAAAATTTGGAATACAGATAACATATACTCTAAAAACATAAAATCAAAAAAATTAATTTTATAATATAAAACAAATAAATATCTTCACAATATACAAATATCGAATAAAAAACACACACTAAAAACCAACATTCTCCCCATAAATGGTGACAAAATTTGACTGAATTTTCATGATAAGTAAAATAGAATTTGTTTTATATGTTTAACATTAATCTAGGGAATACCTTATTCCATCTATAAAGGCACGTTGGGGGTTTATAGTGTGTATTTTCAATAAATAGAGCTAAAAAGTGTGGTGGTTTTGAAAACTATTTTAAAATATAATACAATTTGAATATTTTAATAGTTGAAAAAAAATTGTATATTATAAATCATAAGATAAAGAGATAACTTTTAGTTCACTAAAAAAATTTATGTTCATTTTTCTTAGATAATTATCTCTGTTTGGGTTAAATATTTTGTTGAAATTAATTGGAATCATGATTAATTCATAATATTTTATGTCAATGCTTGTATAACCAAACCTTGGAATTACAATTGTAATTACAAGGTACCAAAATTATGCATGGAATACGATATTCAGAAGAATATTTAAATCTCAAAATGTGGGTAGTAAAATGATACTTATGTTTTTCAATCAGAACAATATATTTCACACACTCATGAACTTTACACTAATATTTTTGAAATTATGAGGATACCAATCAGATGCATCAAAATAAGAATTCAAATATTAAATAATATAAGATACATGGAATGATATGTTTTTAAAACCAAATTATTCCAAAAATGTTTAAATTATAAGAAAAAAAAATCAATGTACACATATGAAACTCCCTCATAATGAACATACACCATTTATCCCACCATCGATAAGATGTGTAAGCTAATGTGGAACACCGAATTCATCTCAACTCTCCCAAGGAGGATATGGATAACTAGAACATACAATGTTATAATTGTAATCTATTTAGAATATAAATTAGAAGCACTTTAATCCTTAGTCTAACACATAAATGAGATTCACATGATTCCCTTCTATATCCAAAATGGGATGTGGGTTTGGGGACCTAGATTTAGAGATACCACTTGTTTCTTAGTTTCTAGTTTTTAAATTTCCTTATCTTGAATTTGAAAAAGGGTAAAATTTATTCGACAAATTCATTAATATCCCCATATAGATTTTTTGGTCCATTGGATATTTATAATATGATATATATTCAAAATATTGAACCTAAATTTTGACATCATTTAGATAGGTTCTCTGAACATATCAGTTTTTCTAGGCCACCATATTGAAAAATTGTTCTAGGGTTTTTTGGAATGAGATTAATCCCAATTAGTTTTGGATTAGATCACAAAATATCATCACAATTTGATTTAAATATTTATAGGAATGTTAAAAATAGTTAAAATGTTTTCATGTTCTTCCATGTAGTTTGACCCATTTTTCATAAAATTAATTATATATCCATCAAATGACATCCTCCTATAATAAAATAATATAAACTAGGAAAATTCCTATTTTAATTTTGATAAAAATATTCAAATTGAAAAAAATGTGTTGTTACATTTGATAATAATGTTTAATTTACAATTAAATTTTTTTAACACAATTATATATAATTTTATATTAATAGTGGATAACTATTTTACAAAAATTCATACAATAGTGTTTAGTGAAATAAGATAAGAACAAATATGATTTTTACGCATAAAAGATTTTTTTCTAAAAGAAGGTTTGCCTTCTTTTAATTACAACCTTCTTTTAAAAATGAATTTTTTTAAAAAAATTATATTTTATTTCAAAAAATTATCTTATTTTTTTAAATAATAATTTAAAAAATATATCATAGTGAATTTTTTATATATTTTTTAGATGTTTCATTTTTACATGAATTGTAAAAATAATAAATTTTATTAAAAATTGACTTTTCGTCTAAAACATTTATAATGTTAAATTACATTTTCAATTTTTTTTAAGTAAAATTTGATCAATGATATGTATATTAATAAAAATTTTCTCTTTTTATTGAATTTAGTAAATAATCTTGATATGAATAGATTTCAATCTTAGAAAGATTTTCACATTAAAAACCCACTTTGTTGTCTCATCGATGGGATAAATTTTAATATAAATTATGAAACTTTTTTGGTTGAATTTAGAAAAATGGATTCATTATCATGAATTAGAAAAATCAATAATTTTTAATACAAAAAAAATTAAATTTGGACCAAAGTTGTTGCTGAAAGAAGTTAATGTTATTTAATGAAATTAAGGTCAAAATGAGATTAATTAGTGGTTAATATTAAAAGATAAGGTGTGGAAAAAACAAAAAATTTCCAAAACATTTTTAATAGAATTATTTTGATCATATATTCTATTTCATAGAAAATGGATCATTATTGGAGTCACATGAGACCAGAGAGACCACCCAATAGTGATTACATTTTGGTTTTTACAGGAATTCCTCACCTCCGCTACTATGAAAGGGAACACACTCCCATCAATTAATTGTACCTCTCAAGACATATGGATCATGAAATACCTGAAAAAATAACTTCTACACTTACATAAACTCATCCTAGAAACCTTATCATGGGAATAAATCCAACATTTTAGGGAATTAGTGAAAACCGATGGAGGATACCCAAAGAAGAGAAATTGTTTTTCTGAATGAATATTAATTTTATTTCCTTTTTCTCCAACTTAATTCTTTATATGATCATTAAAAAATAATATTTGTATCTTAACAATAATAATATGTTTTTATGTTATTTTTATAACCTTAAACATTACATAATTAGATCATATGGGTTCAGAAATCATTGTTTATGTCTACAGTGGACTAACACCTCGTGAAATTATGTTGTTTGTTCTTCCATCATCACCTTCCAATGTTCAAAATAAATATATAAATACATTTTAATTATTATTTATATGATATTAATTATGTATTTAGTCTTTATAAATTATTTTATAAAATATAACTTCATGATTATCATTTGGTGGGAGTACAATAACATCATTCATTTGTACGACAGACTACCGCCTCACAAAGACACGTGATTCATTCCCACATTACATTGAATGTATTATGGATGAGTTTAATAATCATATATGATATATATGACATAAATATATTTCTATAATTATAATATAAATATATATCATTTAATTTTTTAATACAACATGGAAATTGAAGTAGTATTCATGCGTATGTACAACATATCGTCCCTATGAACGATGCATTTCATTTCTGATCATGATTTTTTTTGGATTAATATAAATACATATATAATTAATGAATATTATATTTAAAACATGGATTATATTATAGATATTATTAAATCATGATCAAATTATGGGGAATAATAAAATGATAAGTACAAACATACTCGAAAAAAAGGCAATTAACACTCGAAATAATAAAAATAATAAAATATTTTTATCAAAAAGGTGATAAGATGTTATAAAAAACCATATATGATATTATAAAAATTAATTTGGTTCTTTTATAATTTAATGAAATTCTTCAAACCTTTATAATGGTGGTTAAATTGTGTTCAGTCAAAAAGAAGTGAAAGGTAATGGATTTCATATCAATATCATTTCATTGAGGCATATGGTAATCCTGTACAACTAATTAATTTTTTTGTGTATATAATTACCATTTAAATATAATATCATATATAATTAATTTTACATTGTATTTAATGTTTTAATTTTACATATTTCATGTTAGAGGATATGAATTAAAATTTACCATGTGGAAAATAATTTCATAACCCAATTCCATTTCATTAGGTTATATTACTCTCTCGCTATTATTAATATTTGATGATTATGTGTATCATGAATTTTGACTATTTATTTTATGATTTCCACTTTTATTATATTGAATTACAATAAATATAAACAATCAATTCATTTATTAATTATCACGTCATTATTTTGATCATTTTAATGATTTATTTCAAAATATCATTCGAATCAAGATTCTATTTTATAAAATATCAGTTAAAGGAAATTAAATGAAAATTTATTAATAAAAACTTCCAATTTCTTCTCATATGCTCATTCATTAAATTTTTTTATGTGATTGTACAATTTTTTCACACTATGTTACATAAAAATATCAAAAAATGTTTTAATAAAATCTGACTATATTTATTTATTTGATCGAAAATATATTCTAACAAACTATATTTTCAATAAGGGTACAGATCATTAGTTTTAAATTTTTAATTATTTATTTTTCCCTAATATTGAGTCCCAATAAATCCAAGGTTGTCTCTGGTGCGTCTGGAGCTCGTTTGGATCCTGGAGCTCAGAAATGGGAATACTATACTTATTGCAACCCAGGATTAACATACATGGATATTACATCATTTTAGATGAATATTTTATAAATTACAAAAAATACATGTCTGAGGACTGTAATAGTTTATTTTCATTGGAAACTTGGAATGAAAATAATCTATAATGGTTGAAGATCTTCTAAATAACCTATAAATATCTCCACCTTTGTTCTTCTACCTAAAACCTTTCATCATAAACTAGGGAAGGAAACATAAGAAATAGGTGGGATTAAATTATTAGTTTAGTAAAAAAGGGATATATGCAAGAATAATCATGGGCCTAATGGTATGAGAACATGATCATGAAACTATAATATTATAACCTTAATATCAAAGATCATATACATGAATCATTATATAAATAATGGATATTAAAAAGGCATGAGACCTAATAAAATAAAGAAAATAATCCATGAAAGATTAACATAAGAATAAAACATGGAATTATGGAAGTCACATAAGAAAATATTATTATTTCTATAGTAGTCAAGGCATTACTACCAAGAGAATATTTCTAGTATGGGTCACTACCCATACCATATTGGTTGTCATGTTCAACTCCCATGGCCATCTTAATAGCATGAGTTCACTCCTAATAACATCATGGTTGTTACAGTTCACTCCCATGACCATATTAATATTAAAGTTTGACTTCCAAAACCAGCTTTGTCTATCTCATGAGATATATATCTTTACCCAATGAAATGAAGGGAGATATTGGTCCCACCTATCTTAAAGTGAAATCATACATACATGTTCCAAAAAATCATAAACAATCATATATTAACCCATGTAACAAAATGGGTGTCATAAACATGTAAACATATCATAACCTATAGAAAAGATATAGGTGTCATAATCATTTCATCAATAGTATAACTCTTTAAATAGTAAAAGATTTAAAAAACATATAAACCATTAAAGAGAAACATATTTCATAAACATAAATCTCGTGAAACCGAAATGGGTTTCACAAACATTAATCCCAGTTAAATGAAAAGGGTTTCATAAATAACATGAAATTTAGGAAAAAACATTCATAGAAAATATATTAATGAAACCTTTATATAATTTCCTATATGGGAATGAGTAACATCAACGGATTCCATCATAGATGGAAAATAATTTTTTCAATATATTTCAAAAAAAATTGTGAGGAAAATATCATTACTTCTATGGAAAAGGGTTTTTAATGGATAAAACCATTTGATAATCATTTTCATATAAAATACCTTTCAATATTATAAATAAGTCTTGAAATCATTTGGAAACCTTTTTCCATAAAAACATATAAAATAAATCTCAAATCCTTTTAAAAACCTTTTTCTTTGAAAACACCATGAACAAATATAAATAATGCCTCAAAACGTTTTGAAAATCATTTCTTTGAAACTAAATTGAAAATTTATAAATATTTAATTTTAACAGGTAGAAAACTATTTCCTTGAAAATAATTTGAAAATGTTTTTACAAAAAATTTCGTTGTAAATACGTTGAAAACATAAAATTATACATTGAAAATGTTTTCAAAAACATTTTCCTTTAAAATTCATTAAAAAAGTATAATTAAATATTGAAAATGTTTTGAAATCCATTTTCCTTGAAAACTTATAAAATAATACTGAAAAAGTTTTGAAACCCAATTTCTTTGGATAATTATAAAAGAAGTTTGAAAAGGATATGAAAATAATTTTCCCTAAAAACATATAAAAGAATATTGAAAATTTTTTAAAAATAATTTTCCATGAAAATTTCATTTAAAAAAATTTCCCTGAATAAATATTCATTAAACATGAAAATAATGCTTTAAATGATTGATGAAGGATAAATCCATAAATTTTTTATGAGGTAAACAAAACATTCCTTTTTCACTGTAAAAGGATAGAAATTTCCCTCATTCGGAAAGCGACAATAGTATTCCATGGAAAACATTTTTAAAAGAAATAAAGTGTAAAAATTACGTTTAATGATCATTGGATATTAGTAGACTATTATTGGATAACCTTTTTAGAAATAATAGTTTTTAAGGAACATAGATTTCCAACTAAAGATAGGGTAATGTCATGCTTTCTTAAAAATGATTTATTAACTATATTATATAAAAAAATATAATAAAATGGTAAAGATACATTAATATATCATTAATAACTATATTAGACAAATATTATTGAATATATTGAGAGATAGAACATAATAATTCATTAAAGGAATCATAAACATAAACAATCTCAAAAAATGATGAGATTGTCTCAATAAAATATTATTACTTAGTAACATTGGATCATAGTATCCATGTAACAAAATGAAATTAAATGAATCTTAAAATAATATGAAAATAATTATATTCATCATAGAAAATTATAAATGTAGGTACAAACACCTGGAAGAATAGTTTAGGTGCATAACAAAACATGAGTCTCAAAGAATGAAAATAGAGACAAAACATTTTTACCTATTTGGTATCTTTTGAATCATAACCCCATGAATGAAAGTTAATAAAAAGGTTATTATAATACCAAAAAATTTAAGTATAATATTCATATAATAAAATCATGTTCAGTACTTACACCACACAAAATGAAATATTTGAGTAAATAGAATTTATCTCATGGGAATAAAAAGTGAGATGAAATATCCTTACCTTTTGTCCTGACTCTCAACGTATGTGTTCAAACAACATGTATAAAAAATATAAATTTATTATAAACATTTAAAATAACCATATTATTATTTCTAATACCATATATGTTTTTATTATGACAATATATTTCCTTCTTGTTAACCATCCAATGTAAAGGTTTCACTTGAGGTAATATTCCCTTTATTATTCGTCCATGTCGTAATTTATTATATCATTTGTATTTATACAATATATCATTATAAAAATAATGAAAATCATGATATAAATATCATTTATATATATTATGTTTTTATTATAATAATCCATATAATATAAAATTATGAAATAGAAAACACCGTTCAGGGAGATGGTAGGTCGTACATACGCATTAATGCTATTTATGTTTAATTGTCCTTTTGATAAAATGAATGTAAAATAAATATATGAAAAAATGTGTATATATATCTTATTATTACAATAAATTTATTATATCATATATATATATATATATTATATTTAGTAATACCATCCTTAATACAATCCATGTTGTTTATGAATGAATTGTATCACTTTGAGAGGGCGGTAGACCACACTTTCCCAAATAAATTTAGCATGTTAACAAAATTGAGAGTAAAAATTAAATGTATTATAAAAAGAAATATGTAATATTAAAAAAATAATAAATATAATATTTGACATATATGAACATTTTTTAAATCATAATGGGAACCATGGCATGTGGTAATAGAAAAATTAATGATCAACATTTCATGAGATAGTTGTTCACCACACGGAGAAATAATATGTCTATTTCCCATTAGATGGTGGTTTTTATAAGTCTAGGTTGAACCATTTACATAAAAAAATTATAGTATATAGGGGATACTGGTTTTTTATATAACCATAGAATAAAGTTATTTTTAGGGGGTGGAGAAGGAAAATAAAATCAAGGACTTAATTAAGGTGATACCTCTTAATCTGTTAAAACCTTTGGGTTTATTCGAAATGTCTTCCTCAGATTTAATTATGACCAAGGAAAGGATTCCAGGATTTTTGGAGAATTTATGGGAATTTTATTGGTCTTGTATTTTCTAATCCTACTAGGTTTGATAGGTGCTACGAAGAGGGAGAGGTGGAATTCTTTTATAAGAAATGAAAAGGACTCATGTGAAATTTTGGAAAAAAGTTAGGTGTACACATGTCCTTGCCAAAAAAATAAATAAAAACGAACATAATTAAATTATGGAAGGGTTTTTTCAAATATATGGATAGAAAATGGGTGTTGGAGATGTTTATTGGACATTTGGTCCCTCAATATTAAGGTTTAGTCCATAATTAAGCCTATTTTGGCCGCAATTTCTTTGATTAAATCCTTTTTTCAAATCATTTTGGGAAAATATTACCATGGTTTTATTGGAATCAAAATATTTTACCGAATAAATTTTTTTATTTCAGTTGTAATTCCCCGACCACAGTTACCCAAGGTCAGTGCATTATTGCATAACATTAGCATGATCACAAAAGATCCGGTCTCCAAAGACCGATTAGTTTACTAGCCTTGGAAACACTAGATACATTCATAAGTCTTACATTACATCATAAAGTAAAAAAAAACTACAACAACATCTTGTCTTCATATCCCCTCATACTATCCCTGCAGGTCATTCATAATATACTTCTTTACATCCTGGATATATAAAAACATTGGAAGGGGTGAGCTCAGATTCTCAGTAAGGATAACAATACAGTGGAAGCTTTGATAAATAAACATTAACATTTAAGGTAACGTATAACTAAATCAAAAGCCTTTTAAACGTGAACTTCAACATAATATGGAAAAAATTAAATGAAATAATGCAATTTACTTATTCACATGGATATTCTACTAGTAGAATAATCACATGAAAAATCAATAACCACTTTCATAATGATGGAATGCATAATGCCAGACTATCATAACCACATAGCCAAGGCCTCGTGCCAATACTACAAATAAGATTTTGTCAAGGCCTCATGCCAAGACTCTATTTTGTTTCATGAGACATACTGATGCATCGAGGAGCTATAGCGGGCTCCACCCGTCACTTATTAATTCCAATGCATTCCTCATATGAACAAGTTTAATCATATCATAAACTATAACATAATCGTATCACATAAAACATAACATTTCCATATTTCAATCCCAAGATATCAATACAACACATTTATATAATAAGAACATTATCAAAGCCATTTTCAATACCAAAATAAAATAAAATTAAAACTTGTTATTTATTTTTCATTTAAAAAAAGTTATGGCTTGTAGAGGAAGTCAAAACTCAAATAATGGTCACATCTATAGAGAAGTCGTTGTCACCGCATACGTACGACAATAAAAACATTCCATTTTGACATTTAGTAAAATGCTTCATATAAAAATATTACTTTTGAATAAACGTAATAGTCAAAGGGCTTTATACACTGTATAAATAAAATTTGTGTATAAAACAAAATATGCCTCAATGAATGGAGATTGAGACGAAGTCTCTTACCTCGTGTCTGACTTGACTCGACCGCTCTTTAACCTCCTGAATAATAAACTAGAGTTAATTTTTAATTTCTTAAGAACCTTTTTCATGTTTATTATTCATTTTATATCACTTATTACCATGTTATGAACATTATGTAATTATTTATGTTAATAACGGTCATTTTGTCGATCTTTGGTACTTGAGTCAAAAATAAACTTCTTAAATTTAAAAGTTGTTCATGTGGTAAAATATCCATTATATCCAGAATTATATTAATGATGTAGATATCATATATATCATATATATCCATTATATACATTCATTCATAATATTATGTAACATTTAGAGGTAATAAATGAAATGCACAGTTCATGGAGACGGTAAGTCGTACGTACGCATGAACGCTACATTCATTTCTATTTTGTATTTAATGGAATGAAATCTTAATGATATAAATGTGTATTATAATAACATTATAATATCATATATAATATCATTTACTACATCCTTTATACGTCCCACATATGGCATTAACGATTCAAATCACTTTTAGTGGGCGGTAGTCCGCACTTCCTAAAATGAAATTATCACATTTAACCATAATGTAAATCATAAAGGTATGCCAAAAATGATAAATAAATAAGCCTAATTAAATCATAAACATAATATATATATATCATATATGAAAATAGTGTCATCATAATGTCCACCATGAGAGGTGTTAAAAGACGATTGAACAATCATCGTTTCGTGAGGCAGTAATTCGCCACCAACAGAAACAGTATGTTCTTTAACCATTAGATGAAGGTATCTGTAAGTTTAAATAAAATAATTCTCATTAAAACATCCTATTATATTTTAGATACTAGTGTTTTTACAAAATAAATGAATAAAAATAGTTTGATTTGTTGGAGAAGAAGAAAAACAAAAGAACATAAGAGAAGGCATTACGTTAAAATCAGGTAACTCTTTTAGATTTGATCCAAAGGCTTACTTGGGAAGACTTCTGCCCAAAGTGAGGCTTCTAGGAGTAATATAGGGAAGTTGAAAGAGTATTTGGTCAGAGGTTGGCTGATCCAAATGGCTTTTATGGTGTGAATAAGGTGGTAGATGTGGGGGCCTTTTATAAGAGGAGAGGAGGGGCACTCTTGGAAAGTCATGAAATATTACATTATTATGAAATGATTTTCGGATTTCAAAGGTCCCAAAATTATATATTTCGAATATAAGGTGATAAGGGATCGAAATATACTCATCCAATAGGTTTTTGACAAGTTTATGTCTTATATTATACATTATGATTTCACTTTATTTAAATTGTTAATTAATGAGGTAATCGCTGCATCATCATGGTGTGATAAATAAATTTATTTATTTAATGTCTAAAAATTATAAAATAATTATCATGATTTATTAAATCTTTTTATCTTTCAAATTAATATTTATATTCCAAATTTTTACTTATATACCCCCATGTAATAATTGTTTTAGTAAAACAACACATGTTTGTGACAATTTTATTTTTACTTTAAATAAAAAAGTTATTAATGTCATTTTCTTAACCAATTTGACCCATGGGGTCCCCAAGTTGACTCATGCATTTTATTGGTCGTCCATGACTCATCCAATAAGGGTAGGACAAGTGTCAATATATTATCATATTTTTATAATATCATTTTTACCTTAAATTTCACTAATTACCTTTAATCGCGATTAATAAAACATAAAAGTTACGATTCACCAAAAAATTATTTTAATACCATTGAACCAAATTTTACTTCCTAATTACAACCATGTTTTTCAGATTTTTTAAAATTAGATCACATAAGTGGTAATGTCTCATTTACATGAAAATTTAGTTTTTAAACTACCACTTAGTGGTTTCACTATTCATCAAAAATTGATGTTTTTCAGAAAAATACCAAAAAATCACCCTAAGCTATAATTGATATTTTGAATTCAAAAATGGTGTATATGTTACAAAATTCCAAAAATATAAGTTTCATTAATTAATTTTATAATTAATTCCCGTTGTCAAATCAAATAGCGTGTTTTTAAGAAACAATATCAATCAAATGATTGGCAATTGTTTATGTCCAATTTCAAAGTGAAATAAATTATAATGACATCCATAGGATAAAATGGTAAAATTATTTTCTAATTATACTTTAAAACCACTCAATAGTATAATTTATCACTATTAATTCTTTTGATTATAAAAGATGTTTTTAATTAAAATTTAGTAATTTTCACTATTCATCAAAATATAAATGTTATCTGAAAAGTTCCAAAATTTTACCCTAGGCTAAATTCGATATTCCGAATCCAAAAATGAAGTCCATTTTGAAAGATAGAATTTATAAAATTTCCAAAATTATGTATTACTATTCATAACGGCTACTTTGATTGGTTGTTGTGTGTGTTAGAACTCGAAGCTGCGTACTACACACGCTACTGTATTATTCGAAGAGAAGTGTACCATGGAAACTTGGGGTGTTACATTGTAGAGACCCGATGCCTGATGTACATGGACATTACATTACTTTTGCGGAATACTTATTACATAACAAAAACACACACACAAGGATCGTAATAGTTTAGTGTCTTTGGAAAATCGGAACGTAATCTTCTAATCATGGTGAAATTTCTTCACTATCTCCCATAAAGATCTTCTTTTTTTACCTAAAAACTTTCTTTATATCCTGGGGAAAAGAAAACATAAAAGGGTGAGCTCAAATGCTCAGTAAGGGTAAACAAAAGAAATATCAATCACATCATATTCATAAGAACATAACTTTTGGAAATCTTAACCTTCAAAAGAGAGCATAATTTCATAACATGGGATAAATCATAGTAGTGAAATGAAATCCCAATAAGCATAACATAAAACATGAAACTTTGTGGCATACACACATAATCATAGAGAATCATTTCTTGTTAGTCATGACTCATTGCCAAGACTATCTTAGTGGACAAAGTCCCTTTCTGAATCGAGTGACCCTCGTTTTAGTCCTGTTTCACTGAACCGGTATAACCTAACATTCCGGCCATGTCTATCTCATGAGATATGAAATCTTTACCCAATGAATTTGAGGGAGATATATGTCCCACCCATCTCATAATGATACCAATCTTATGTGTGCCACAAAATCATAAATCATACATCATTGCATAACTCATGTAATACAAATGGGAATCTTAAACATCATGACATCGTAAAACAATTCATATAAGATAATGGAATTCATAAAAATAATTCCATCACAACATAATCAAATCAATGTAATAATAGGGATAAAAACTTAACTCTATATTATCTTAGATGGAATATAATTTTGATAAAACATTTTAACTCCATTCTTGTGGAAAATATCCTTTCTACTTCAAGAACACTTTTCTTTTCTTAAAATGTTATAAAATTATAAACTAAAAGAAGTTGATTAAAAATAAACTTGAAAACTTGTAAAGGAAGCTTCTTGGAAATAATGTTTTAAAAATCCATTCATCCCGTATAAGTTAAAAAAACATTCTTCGTACTTTTTTCGGAAAAGTCAAAAAGCACCTCGTACGAAAAACGACAAAAGATTCCTTTCATTTCTTTTACTAAAAACTCACCGAAGGGTAAAAATGGATTTAAACAATTATAGGGGGATGGAAATAATATTACATATTTAAGAAACATGGATTTGGATGATAAAATACACCCCAGTAAATACTTACGAATAAACAATCTCAGATAAAAATGAGATTGTGATATTTCTCTTACCTTAGGTCCGACTTGCTTTCTAAGTGTCCGAACCACCTCTTTTTGACGCGCCTTTTCTTAGCCTCCACTTAAAGAACTAAGGATGGTCTTTGAAGAAGACCAGGGCCTCTAGGATGATACTAGGGAAGTGGAGAAGGGATTTTGGCAGGGTTTGGCCGAGCTTGAAGGCTCAAAGTTGTGTGAGGAAGAGAGGGAGGAGGTGCCCTTTTATAAGGGAGGAGAGGGGCAACTTAGGAATATCTCAAAATATTATTTTATATTAAAGTAAAAATCGGTTTATAATGGTTCCAAAGGGTCTTATTTATAATATAAAGTGGGTATGGGTAGAAATACTATCAACCAATAGGATTTAGACAAGTTTAGGGTATTATTTTAACCTTATCAGTTAGATTTAACTCTAAATTAAATAATTTAACTTTTACCGTGTCTTTTTGTTTTCTTTCACTATATGGTTAATACACTTACTATAACATGCCAAACGAACCCCAAATGGTTTAGTATTAATATATATATCATTATCTAAGTCATTTGGCCGAACCTTAGATTTTTAGGAATATAATAATAATTAATAATATAATATTTGATTTAAAAACTATTTAGTGTCAGTTTTGACACTATTTGATATATGATTTTTTTGAAAGTCATAACAGAATTATATGTTCGAAACAAGTTGATTAAATCAACAATAATATATCATAGGAACCTATAAAATTAGTATAATTCATAAAAAGTATTAAATTACATTTATTTTGGTATTTATAATATCAATTATGTCAATATTTCATTAATAAGATAATTAATGCATCATCATTGTGTCATAAATAAATTAACTTATTTGATGTATAAAAATTACAAATAAAATACCATTATGTAGGAAATCGTTTTATCTTTCTAATGAATATTTACAATCTAATTTATCTTATGTATAACCCTATATTAAAAATGTTTTAGTAAATAAACTTTGATTTTAACTCTTTTAACTCTTCTTTGAATTAAATAATAATAAATGTCCTAATCTAATCGAAGTGGGCCTAAATGATAATATTTTAAACTTAAGGTTGTTTTTGTTCGCGATACACTTGTACAATAGAATTAGGACATGTGTTAGGGTAATATTAATATCATTCTTACCCTTAATTACCCTATTTACTTTTAACTGTGGTAAATAAAAGTAAAAAGTTACTATTCACAAAAAAATTATTTTCATCTCATTGAACCACATTTTACTTACTAAAATCAACCGTGTCTCTCAGATTTTTGAAATTCATTCACAGAAGTGGTAAAATTATGTTTTATGAAAAATTCAGTTTTTTTAACTACCACTTAGTAGTTTCACTATTCATCAAAAATTGATGTTTTTCAGAACAATGCCAAAATTTCATCCTAAGCTATATTTCATATTCCGAATTAAAAAATGAAGTCTATTTTACCAAATTCATAACATAGAAGTTGCATTAATTAATTTTATAATTAAATCCCGCTGTTAAAACAAATAGCGTGTTTTTAAGTAACAATATCTATCAAAAGATTGACACTTGATTATATCTGGTTTAAATGTGAAATTACATCCAATGACCAACATTGTATTAAATTGTAAAAATATATTCTAAATAAACTTTAAAACCACTAAAATTAATAATTTCTCACTATTAATTATTTCGATTAAAAAAGTTGTTTTTAATTATAATTTTGTAATTTTCACTATTCATCAGAATATGAAGGTTATCCGAAAAGTACCAAAATTTCACCTTAGACTAAATTCGATACTACGAATCTAAAAATCAAGTCCATTTTGAGAGCTAAAATTTCTAAAACTTTAAAAGGTGGTTATTATTGTTCATAACGACTAGTTATAATAATATTTTAATAGCATATCGTTGTTTAGTGAAACTCGGTATTGCGTACTACACACGCTATCGAGGAAGGTCGCGATTGCGTGTAATGCAAGGAAAGTCAAAGATGCGTGTTGTGCAAGCTCCTTTTGGTGTAGCATACAACAAACAAATTAAAAAGAATATTTTTCATAAAATCTCGGGTTGTTACATTCTACCCCCCTTAAAATGAATTTCGCCCTCAAAATTCGTCGGGGTTATAAATGGTTTACTATTCGAAAGTTTTTTTAATAGAAACCCACATCGTAAAAAGGAATATCAAAACCAATCTTTAAAAACAAAAGTATGAAACGTAACGGTTACCCAAATAAACTAATCATTGGGTTTCCACATAGGTGAAAATATGGATATGGAAGAGAAATCTAACCATCATGTTCTGATGGAGAGTGGTAGAGAAAATGGCTATGAAAAAGCCAGTAATCACAAATCCCTAGATATGTGATGATATAAGGTACCATCTGATTCATCAGGTATAAGATCACTAGGACAACATTTTTGGTTTTCAAGATCATTTCCCTAAAGTTGAAAATTTTCTTAGAATAAATACTTACTTTATTTTGGTACAATCTCACTGTTGTTCGTGCCTTGAACAATTTCCACTTCATCTCTTAAATAAATGAAGTTGAATTTTTTATTCGTGAAGTGTTAGCAGATCATGTGATAGAATGACGGGTCATTCCATCTGTCTCAAACAAAAGGTTAGCAAAAATTATATACATAATTTGATCTATAGTGAGATTAATCATATATGGTTCCTAAAATGGACTTATACATCATATATCATACTGCTTAATATAATAAAACTAGTTTCTACTAAACAGGGACTTCCTGTAGGCCAGTGGTAGGTGATAAAGGCCAGTCGCACTTCGGTTGTGGGTTCGATTCCCACAGCCTTGCCTAACGCGATGGGCTGTTGCCCGTCCTACAGGTTGTCCTTTTTCTAAAACTACATTACTATAACATCCCATCAATAATATTGAAAATCATCTATCCTTAAACAATACTAACTTATGTCCAACATAATCCATTCTAATCTTTAGGCTTATCCATAATACTGCACTCCACTCTCATAATATAGTGAAAACGATTACCAGAGATTTAATATTGTCGTTAATCCCCATATATCATAATATATGTCTTGTTGGTCACATTCCAAACATTCAAAGTCCTTAATCATGTATTCTCTTGAATAACTTAGTGAAAACATGAATGCAGTTAAAATTTAACACTTTCCACATACCAAAATCCTCAAAACTCTATATACTCAAACCATGATATCACTTAGTCCTTATATCAATCATGAGCTCATGAATACTGTTAAATATTTCATTTACTCGTTTTCCCTTCATTATGCGCATATCATCTTATTTCCAAAAATATCTCAATTACTTTGAATACCACATTAGACCAATACATAAATATTCAAATATTCCATGATACAATATTATTTTGGAATCCCATTACATAAACACTTAATCATTCCACCACATCATTGTCATATTCAACATCGCCAATAGTGATCGCATGTGACTTCCCTTTGTCCTTTTCCTTCAGTGGTTGCTCATGTTGATCATCACTAACCCTTGGATTAAGGCATTTATTAGCATAATTCCCCATTTCCTTGCACTTGAAGCATTGAAGTGTTGGTGGTGCATTCTCTGCAGTGTTTGCTTTATTCACATCATTAGAAACCATTTTTCCATTACTTCGACACTCAACTGCTCAATGAACTTCTTTTCCAAACATAAAACATTTTCTAGTCCCTTTAAGACAATCTCCACCATGCTTCTTTCCACACATTGTGCATAAGGAAACATTCATCTTCTTTTCACCACTATTCTGAGATTTCTCCTTGAACTCCATCTTTCGTTTCTTGTCAAAACCATGAGATGGATATGTAACACCAACTTCCATTTCTACCTTGATAGAACAACGCACAATTTCTTCATAGCTACTAATGTATCTTATAGATAATGCCCTTCGAAGACTTGGTTTTATGCCACTGAAAATCGATAAACATTACTTTCAGGTTGGATGATAATGCCAGATGCATACCTTGCAAGTCTTGTAAAATTTGCTTCGTATATACCAACAGATTCATCATCCTTCTGCTTCAGCTCAAGAAACTTCTTTTCCATCTTTGTTCAAAGAATACGAGGGAAGTACTTACTAAAAAAACAAGTTCTAGAACTCGTCCCATTCCATGGACTCAATTTCATCTCTTTTCCTTGTATTCTTGATATGATTCCACCATTTATCAGCTTCACCTTCCAAACGATATAATGCTAAGATGACTTTATCATGCTCAGAACATTGAAGAACTGAAGATATCTTTTCAGTGGTACTGATCCATTGTTCAGCAACAAGTGGATCAGAAGACCCACTAAAAGAAGGTGGACGTTTCCTCATGAAGGACTCAATAGAATATTGTTCCCTTCTCTGCTCATTTGGAAGTCCTGAATGATTCATAGCTTGTGTAAGTATATCAATAAGATTTTGCACTCCATCTCCCATAACATTTTTTTTTTCAGGAGGGCAATCATTGCATTGTCCATTGCATTGATCAACACGGTTCCATTGGGTTCTAGCCATCGTCTAAAACCCAAAAAGAATAGTGTGAGAGGCCAAAATCATGCTAGGGAAAACAACATAATAAAGGGGGAGTACCTTCAATATCTAACATCTTAGGTTTAATTCTATGATCGTTAGTGTAATTCTAGTACTATAACCTATATGTATACTTAACCTTAGGGACATCCCTAGACATACCTTAGAAATATCTCTAGGGATCTCACTAAAGTTCTCGCATCCTATTTTCCAAAGGTTGACTAAACCTTTCCTCTGATACCAACTGTAGAGACCCGAAGCCTGACGTACATGGACATTACATTACTTTTGCGGAATACTTAGTACATAACAAAAACACACACACAAGGATCGTAACAGTTTAGTGTCTTTGGAAACTCGGAACGTAATCTTCTAATCGTGGTGAAAGTTCTTTACTATCTCCCATAAAGATCTTCATTTTTTTTACCTAAAACCTTTCTTTATATCCTGGGGAAAAGAAAACATAAAAGGGTGAGCTCAAATGCTCTGTAAGGGTAAACAAAAGAAAAATCAATCACATCATATTCATAAGAACATAAATTTTGGAAATCTTAACCTGCAAAAGAGAGCATAATATCATAACATGGGATAAATCATAGTAGTGAAATGAAATCCCAATAAGCATAACTCAAAACATGAAACTTTGTGTCATACACACATAATCATAGAGAATCATTTCTTGTTAGTCATGACTCATTTCCAAGACTATCTTAGTGGACAAAGTCCCTTTCTGAATCGAGTCACCCTCGTTTCAGTCCTGTTTCACTGAACCGGTATAACCTACCATTCCAGCCTTGTCTATCTCATGAGATATGAAATCTTTACCCAATTCATTGGAGGGAGATATAGGTCCCACTCATCTCATAATGATACCATTATTATGTGTGCCACAAAATCATAAATCATACATCATTGCGTAACCCATGTAATACAAATGGGAATCTTAAACATCATGACATCATAAAACAATTCATATAAGATAGAGGAATTCATAAAAATAATTCCATCACAACATAATCAAATCAATGTAATAATAGGGATAAAAACATAACTATATATTATCTTAGATGGAAAATAATTTTGATAAAACATTTGAACTCCATTCATGAGGAAAATATCCTTTCTACTTCAAAAACACATTTCCTTTCTTAAAATGTCATAAAATTCTAAACTAAAAGAAGTTGATTAAAAATAAACATGAAAACTTGTAAAGGAAGCTTCATGGAAATAATGTTTTAAAAATCCATTCATGCCGTATAAGTTAAAAAAAACATTCTTCGTACTTTTGTCGGAAAAGTCAAAAAGTACCTCGTACGAAAAACGACAAAAGATTCCTTTCATTTCTTTTACTAAAAACTCACCGAAGGGTAAAAATGGATTTAAACAATTGTAGGTGGATGGAAATAATATTACATATTTATGAAACATGGATGTGGATGATAAAATACATTCCATTAAATACTTACGAATAAAAAATCTCGGATAAAAATGAGATTGTGATATTTCCCTTACCTTAGGTCCGACTTGCTTTGTAAGTGTCTGAACCTCCTCTTTTTGACGCGCCTTTTCTTAGCCTCCACTTAAAGAACTAAGGATGGTCTTTGAAGAAGACCAGGACCTATAGGATGATACTAGGGAAGTGGAGAAGGGATTTTGGCAGGGGTTGGCCGAGCATGAAGGCTCAATGTTGTGTGAGGAAGAGAGGGAGGAGGTTTCCTTTTATAAGGGAGGAGAGGGGCACCTTAGGAATATCTCAAAATATTATTTTATATTAAAGTAAAAATTGGTTTATAATGGTTACAAAGGGTCTTATTTTGAAGCTAAAGTGGGTATGGGTCGAAATAATATCAACCAATAGGATTTAGACAAGTTTAGGGTTTTATTTTAACCTTATCAGTTAGATTTAACTCTAAATTAAATAATTTAACTTTTGCCGTGTCTTTTTGTTTTCTTTCACTATATGGTTAATAGACTTACTATAACATGACAAAAGAACCCCAAATTGTTTATTATTAATATATATGTCATTATCAAAGTCATTTGGCCGAACCTTAGATTTTTAGGAATAAAAGAACAATTAATAATATAATATTTGATTTAAAAACTATTTAGTGTCAATTTTGACACTATTTAATATATGATTTTTTTTAAAGTCATAACAGAATTATATGTTCGAACCAAGTTGATTAAATCAACACTAATATATCATAGTAACCTAGAAAATTAGTGTAATTCATAAAAAGTCTTAAATTACATTTATTTTGGTATTTATAATATCAATTATGTCAATATTTCATTAATAAGATAATTACTACATCATCTTTCTGTCATAAATAAATTAACTTATTTGATGTCTAAAAATTACAAATAAAATACCATTATGTATGAAATCTTTTTAGCTTTCTAATGAATATTTACAATCTAATTTATCTTATGTATAACCCTAATTAAAAATGTTTTAGTAAATAAACATTGATTTCAACTATTTTAACTCTTCTTTAAATTAAATAATAATAAATGTCCTAATCTAATCCAAGTGGGACTAAATGATAATATTTTACACTTAGGGTTGTTTTTGGACGAGATACACTTGTCCAATAGAATTAGGACATGTGTTAGGGTAATATTAATATCATTCTTACCCTTAATTACCCTATTTACTTTTAACCGTGGTAAATAAAAGTAAAAAGTTACTATTCACCAAAAATTATTTTCATCTCATTGAACCACATTTTACTTACTGACATCAACCGTGTCTCTCGGATTTTTGAAATTCCATTCACAGAAGCGGTAAAATTAAGTTTTATGAAAAATTCAGTTTTTTTAACTACCACTTAGTAGTTTCACTATTCATCAAAAATTGATGTTTTTCAGAACAATGCCAAAATTTCATCCTAAGCTATATTTCATATTCCGAATTCAAAAATGAAGTCTATTTTACCAAATTCATAACATAGAAGTTTCATTAATTAATTTTATAATTAAATCCCGCTGTTAAAACAAATAGCGTGTTTTTAAGAAACAATATCTATCAAATGATTGACACTTGATTATATCTGGTTTAAATGTGAAATTACATCCAATGACCAACATTGTATTAAATTGTAAAAATATATTCTAAATATTCTTTTAAACCACTCAAATTAATAATTTCTCACTATTAATTATTTAGATTAAAAAAGTTGTTTTTAATTATAATTTAGTAATTTTCACTATTCAACAGAATATTAAGGTTATCCGAAAAGTACCAAAATTTCACCTTAGACTAAATTCGATACTCCGAATCCAAAAATGAAGTCCATTTTGAGAGCTAAAATTTCTAAAATTTAAAAAGGTGGTTATTACTATTCATAATGATTAGTTATAATAATATTTTAATAGCATATCGTTGTTTAGTGAAACTCGGTATTGCGTACTACACACGCTATCGAGGAAGGTCACGATTGTGTGTAATGCAAGGCAAGTCAAAGTTGTGTGTTGTGAAAGATCCTTTTGGTGTAGCATACAACACAAAAATTAAAAAGAATATTTTTCATAAAATCTCGGGCTGTTACATACATTATCCCCTAATTCAAATAATTTTGTCCTCAAAATTTTATATAATATCACTATTTAAAAAGACTCAGGTGATTCTTTATCATAAGTTCCTCGGGTTCCCACGTTGCCTCCTCCATCTTATGGTTTCTCCATATAACTTTTACCAGACGAGTCATCTGGTTTGTCAACACACGTTCTCTTGTATCGAGAATCCTGACGGGCTCTTCGCGATAAGACAGTTCAGGTTCCAGTTCTAATTCCTCATAGGCGAGTACATGCATTGGGTCAGGCAGGTATTTTCTCAATAGTGATACTTGTAATACATCTTGAACTTTGGAGAGACTTGGTGGCATTTCCAAATAGTAATCTACAGCCCCAATTCGTTCTAGAATTTAGAAGGGTCTGTTGTACTTGGGACTCAATTTACCCTTCTTATCGAAACGTATAACTCCCTTCCATGGAGATACCTTCAAGAAAACATGATCTCCTACCTGAAATTCAAAATCCTTCCTTCGGTTGTCATCATAGCTTCTCTACCTACTTTGAGCTACTTTGATGCGGTTTTGGATTACCTTCACATTTTCCATCATTTCCTCCACCAGTTCTAGGCCTACAAGTTTTCTTTCACCAACGTCACCCCAACAAGTTGGTGTGCGACATCTTTTTCCATATAACACTTCATATGGTGCCATATGAATACTTGAATGGAAGCTATTGTTATAGGAAAATTCTACTATAGGTAAATATTGATCCCACATACCATGAAAGTCAAGTGAACATGATCTCAACATGTCTTCTAAGGTTTTAATAGTTCGTTCTGATTGTCCATCTGTTTGAGGGTGGTAAGCAGTGCTCAAACGAAGATCAGTATCTAAGGCCTTTTGAAGACATTTCCAAAATCTTGATGTAAAACGGGGATCACGATCCGAGACAATCGACCAGGTTACTCCATGAAGTCTCACAACTTCATTAATATATACTCTTGCTAGACGTTCAAGTGGTAGATCTTTTCTTATAACAAGAAAATGTGCTGACTTCATGAGACGATCAACAATGACCAATATTGCGTCATTCGTTCTAGGAGTCTTTGGTAGTCCCATGAAAAATCTCATCATAATAGTATCCCATTTCCACTCAGGTATGGGAAGATGTTGCAATACTCCACCAGGTAGTTTCCTTCCAGCTTTCACTTGTTGAAAAACCATACATCTTGACACAAAATCAGCAATCTCCCTCTTCATGTTGTCCCACCAAAAATGTCCCTTTAAATCTCTATAAATTTTGGTACTCCCAGGGTGTATAGAGAAATTGGAACTATGAGAATCATCCAAAAATTACCTCTTTAAATCAGGTATATCGGGAACACAAAGTCTCCTCCCAAATTTCAAAATTCCATCTTCATACACAAAGTCAATCAATCGCCCATCATTCACAACATTAATCTTCTTTTTAAACTCTTCATCATTGGCCTGAGAACACTTTATCATTTCTATTAAAGAAGTTTTGGCCATCATTTGAAAACATTTTGATGTTTAACCCTCCACGGTGATTCCCATATCCATCTTTACTATATCCATGAAAATTGGATCCCGTTCCACTCTCATCATGTTCAAAACTCCATGATCTTTTCTACTCAAAGCATCTGTAACCTTATTTTCCTTCCCCGAGTGGTATGGTATCATGAAACCATAATACTTGAGTAGTTCAAGCCATCACTTTTTCCTCATGTTGAGTTCTTTTTGTGAGAAAATATATTTCAAACTCATGTGATCGGTATATATCTCACATTTTTCACCATAGAGATAATGTCTCCATATCTTCAAGGAAAATATTGCAGCAAATAACTCGAGATCATGAGTAGGATAGTTCTGCTCATGAATTTTTAGTTGTCGTGATGCGTAGGCAATAACCCTATCATTTTTCATAAGGACACAACCATTCCCTTTCATTGATGCATCACTATAAATAACAAACCCATCATTCCCTGATGGTAGAGTCAATATAAGAGAATTGACTAATCTTCTCTTCAGTTCTCCAAAACATTCTTCACACTCTTTTATCTAGACAAATTTAACCCCTTTAGTTGTGAGCTTCTTTAATGGGTTAGACAGTAGGAAAACAGTCAAGACAAAATGTCGATAATAACCTGCCAAACCAATAAAAGTGCATACCTCAGTTATACTCTTCAGTGCTGGCCATTCGTGGATTTCCTTGGTCATAGAAGGATCAACAGAAATTCCATCCTTAGAGACAATATGGCTAAGAAAAGAAATCTCCTGAAGCGAAAATTCACAGTTGCTAAACTTCCCATATAATTCATGCCTTCTAAGAGTCTTCAAGATAATGCGCAAGTGATTTTCAGGATCTTTGTAGCTTTTAGAGTATACAAAGATATCATCAACAAATAACACCACAAAATCATCGATATATTCCTTGAAAACTCTATTCATTAGTTCAATGAATACAGAGGGTTCATTAGTCAATCCAAAAGGCATTACTATAAACTCATAATGCTCGTACCTTGTTCGAAATTTTGTCTTCAGAATTTCTTCCTTCTTCATACACAACTGATGGTTTCCAGATCGAAGGTCAATATTTGAAATGTATTGAGCTCCATGGAGTTGGTCAAATAAATCATCAATGTGAGGTAGGGGATACTAGTTCTTTATTGTTATAGCATTGATCTCCCTGTAGTGAACGCACAACCTCATAGATCCATATTTCTTCTTAACAAAAAAGACAGGGGCTCCCCATGGAGAAACACTAGGGTGAATAAATTCCTTATTACTCAATTCCTCTAGTTGTTTATTTAGTTCAACAAATTCCATGGTGGCCATTCTATAAGAGGTCTTTGATATAGGCCTTGATCCGGTAATTAAATTAATGAAAACTCAACTTCTCGTTCTGGAGGATGTCCAGGTAAATATTCCGAAAACACATATACATATTCTTTCACAATAGGTACATCCTCTATTTGAACATTATTTTCCTCACCCTCAGTCATTTCATTCTCTTCCTCCCCAATAATTAAATTTAGTTGAGCTACTAGGGGTGGATCTAAATAAGAATTAGGTGGCGACAATTCTGCTATAAGGATAATGTGTTCCTTATCATCATCATCAAAATTCATACCCTCCTTCTTCTTACAATAAATCATTGCATCATAGTCTGAAATCCAATCCATACCGAGGATTATATCAAACTCAATCATAGGTATGAAAATGAGATCAGCGGATAAAGAACATTTATGTGCTCTAATGGGCACTGATTCAAATTTTTTTTTGCAATGATACATCCCTTAGGAGTTTTGACTGACAATTATCTTGTTAAGTCAAATTGGAAATATCTAATTTTCTTAGCAAACATGGAAGATATTAAACATTGAGATGATCAAATAATGCATTTTCTAAACTTGAGTAAACCATTAAATTACCTGCCACCACAACTTTCAGAGCTTCAACCTCAGTAGTAGTGATAACATAAGCTTGGACTTGATCCCTTGGCCTCTTCTAAGGTAAGTTATCCTGACGCTTAGGACATTCATTTTCATAATGTCCCATATCTCTAAAATTATAGCATTCCACATTGACAGAAACTCTCTTTCCCTTGAAATCAAGAGCCTGGTGGCCTTTTTCACCACACTTTTAACAGACTCTCATTCCCTTCAAGAAAGTACAAGGGTGTTTCTTCCAACATTTATTGCAGGTCTGATATTCATCTTTTCCCTTATTCCCGCTATTTTCATTTCCATATTAATCAGAAGATCTCCTCTTCTCTTGGTTTTCTTTAAAGTCATAGGACTTAGAGAATTGCTTTCCCATCTTGATAGCACACGAGACAATATCTTCGTACGACGAGATGGTTTGTGAGACTAATTCTCGACAGAGAAATGGTTTTAACCCATCAAAGAAACGATCAATCTTACTCTTTGGGTTACGTATATAATCTGGAGCATGCCTCACTAACCTTGTAAAGGTAGCCTCATACTTTGCGACATTATCATCCTCATTCTGCCTCAGACTCAGAAATTACCTTTCCATATCTGCTCGATGGTCATGTAGAATGTATTTTTCTAAGAAAATTTCCTTAAACTCACTCTATTCCATACTTGATACTTCTTCATCTTCCTTTGTGTTTTGAATCAGCGAACACCATTGATCGGCATCTTTAGTGAGGTGGTAATCTTCCATGACAACCTTCTATATTTTGCTACTCCACAAAGCATGGAATATTTTCTCTAAGGAGTTTATCCATTACTCTGATACTAATGGATTTTTACCCCCATTAAATGTTGGTGATTGTAGCCTCATGAAGTGTTATAACATTGATCCTCCAGGTTGTGGATCAGGGTGCTCCATATGAGTAATGTTATTATTCATAACCTGAGTGAGTTGTCCCAATATGGTGATAAGTTGACCAGCACCAGTTCTATCTCCAGCTCCACTATAATTATCATGAACAGGAGGGAAATCCCTACATGGAGGGTGTGCATTAATACGGTTTCCATTCCTCCCACTAGGCGCCATTTCTAAACAATGGCATAAACTAGATTAGTTTATGAATCAAAATATATAATTCCATACTTATAAAAAAATTAACATAAATTGAACTATAATAATAAAAATATTTTCTTGGAGGAAGTATATACTTATAAACACTTCATTACCGGTTTTAAAGAAAATAAGAATTATTCTAAGCATATACCCAGGGAGTGTCGTAACCATGAGTACAGCAAGGCCCGTTGTAGTGCACCAGTTCTCGTTCGAGTCTAACTCAAAGTGGTGTTTTTGGGTTTTACCCCTAGGTAAATCTGTGCTAGATCCACCTCTACCTGCTCATATCCAGACAGTGATTTTTTGCTCAAAAAACTCACAAAATATCTATAATACCAAAATTCTAGGAAGTTCTTCTATACTAATACTCAAAGTCTATCTTTGGGCTATGTTCTCTAATTAGAGTTTATCTAAATCTAGCTTCCAAGGTTAGTACTAAACTTCCTATGATACCAACTGTAACGCCCTCACCCCAATTACCAAGAGTCGGTGAATTATTGTGTTACATTGGCATGTTCACAAAAGATGAAGTCCTGAATGACCGATTAGTTTAGTATCCTTTGAAACACTAGATACATTCATAAGTCTTACATTACATCATAAAGTAAAACAAAACTACAACAACATTTTGTCTTCATATCCCCTCATACTATCCATGAAGTTCATTCATAATATACTTCTTCACATCCTGGAAAAATTAAAACATTGGAAGGGGTGAGCTCAGATGCTCCGTAAGGATAACAATATAGCGGAAGATTTCATAAATAAACATTAACATTTAAGGCAATTTATAACTAAAACAAAAACTTTTTAAACTTGAAATTGAGCATAATATGGAAAAAATAAAATGAAATAATTCCATTTACTTATTCACATGGATATTCTACTAGTCGAATAATCACATGCAATATCAATAACCACTTTCATAATGATGGAATGCATAATGCCAGACTATCATAACCACGCAGCCAAGGCCTCGTGCCAAGACTACAAATAAGATTTTGTCAAGGCCTCATGCCAAGACACTAGTTTGTCTCATGAGACCTACCGATTCATCTAGGAGCTATAGCGGGATCCACCTGTCACTTATTATGGCCAATGCATTCCTCGTATGAATAGGTTTAAACATATCATAAACCATAACAAAATCGTATCACATAAAACATAACATTTCCACATTTCAATCATAAGATATCAATAAAACACATTTATATAATAAAAATATTATTAAAACCGTTTTCAATACCAAAATAAAAGAAAATTAAAACATGGTATTTATTTTTCATTTAAAAAAAGTTATGGCTTATAGACATGGCCGAAACTCAAATAATGGTCACGGCGGCAGAGAAGTCATTGTTGCCGCACACGTACGATAAGAAAAACATTCCTTTTTGACATTTAGAAAAATGATTTGTATAAAAAGATTTATTTTGAATAAACATAAAAGTAAAATGGGTTTATACACCGTATAAAATAAATTTGTGTATAAAACAAAACATTCCTCAATGAATGGAGATTGAGACAAAGTCCCTTACCTCGTGTCTGACTTGACTCGGCCACTCTATAACCTCCTAATTAATAAACTATAGTTAATTTATAATTTCATAAGAAACTTTTTCATGTTTATTATTCCTTTTATATCAATTATTACCATGTTAATAACATTATATAATTATTTATGTTAATAACGGTCGTTTTGTCGATCCTTGGTACTTGAGTCCAAAATAAACTTTTTATAATTACAAGTTGTTCGTGTGGTAAAATATCCATTATTTCCATAATTATATTCATGATGTATATATCATATATAAAATATATATTTAGTATATATATTCATTCATAATATTACATAACATTTAGAGGTATGAAATGAAATGCAGCATTCATGGAGACGGTAAGCTGTACGTATGCATGAACACTACTTTCATATATATTTCGTATTTAATGGAAGGAAATCATAATGATTAAAGGTGTATTATAATTATAGTATAATATCATATATAATATCATTTACTCCATCCTTTATACATCCCACATATGGAATTAACGATTCAAATCACTTTGAGGGGGCGGTAGTCTGCACTCCCTAAAATGAAATTATCGCGTTTACCCATAATGGAAATCATAATGGTATGACATAAATGAGAAAAAAAGAAGCATAAGGAAAACATAAACATAATATATATATCATATAAGAAAATATTTTCATCATAATGGCCACCATGAGAGGTGTTAAAAGAATATTGAACAATCATCATTTCGTGAGGCAGTAATTCGCCACCTAGAGAAACAGTATGTTCATTAACCATTAGATGAAGGTATGTGTAAGTGTAAATAAAATAATTCTCATGAAAACATCCTAGTATATTTTAGATACTATTTTTTCTACAAAATAAAGTAATAAAAAGAGTTCAAGGGGTTGGAGAATCAAAATAAAACAAAAGAACATAAGAGAAGACATTACCTTAAAATCGGGTAACTCTTTTTTATTTGTGCCAAAGGCTTCCTTGGGAAGACTTTTGCCCAAAGTGAGGTTTCTAGGAGTAATATAGGGAAGTTTATATATTATTAGGAAGAGTTTGGCCGAGCCAAATGGATTTTATGGTGTGAATAAGGTGGTAGAGGTGGGGGCCTTTTATAAGAGGAGAAGAGGGGTACTCTTGAAAAGTCAAGAAATGTTACATTATTATGAAATGATTTTCATATTTCAAAGGTCCCAAAATTATATATTTCAAAGATAAGGTGATACGGATTCTATATATACTCATCCAATAGGTTTTTGACAATTTTTTGTCTTAGATTTTATGTTATCTTTACATTTTAATTAAATCATTAATTAATGAGGCAATCGCTGCATCATCGTGGTGTGATAATTAAATTTCTTTATATAATGTATAAAAATTATAAAAAAATTACCATGATGTAGTAAATCTTTTGATATTTCCAATTAATATTTATAGTCAAAACGTTAAATTATATAACCCCGTGTATTAAGTTTTTTAGTAAAACAACACATGTTTGTGAGAATTTTATTTTTACTTTAAATAAAAAGTTATTAATGTCATTTTCTTACCCAAGTGGCTCCATGGGATCTCCAAGTTGACCCATGGATTTTCATGGTCGGCCATGACTCATCCAATAAGGGTAGGACAAGTGTCAAGATATTTTCATATTTTTATAATATCATTTTTACGTTAAATTTCACTAATTACCTTTAATCGCGATTAATAAAACTTAAACGTTACTATTCACCAAAAAAATTATTTTAATCCCATTGAACCACATTTTACATGATAATGACAACAATGTATGTTGGATTTTTAAAAATCAAATCACAGAAGTGTTAATGTTTCATTTACATGAAAAATTTGTTTTTAAACTACCACTTAGTTGTTTCACTATTCATCAAAAATTGAAGTTTTTCAGAAAAATACCAAAAATTCACCCTAAGCTATAATTGATATTCTGAATTCAAAAATGGTGGCTATTTTAAAAAATTTCAAAAATATAAGTTGCATTAATTAATTTTATAATTAATTCTCGTTGTCAAAATAAATAGCGTGTTTTTAAGAAACAATATCAATCAAAAGATTGACAATTGTTTATGTCCAATTTCAAAGTGAAATTAATTCTAATGACCACCATTGGATAAAATGGTAAAATTATATTATAATTATACTTTAAAACCACTCAATAGTATAATTTATCACTATTAATTATTATGATTAAAAAAGTTTTTTTAATTAAAATTTAGTAATTTTCACTATTCATCAAAATGGAAAAGTTATCCAAAAAGTTCCAAAATTTCAACCTAGGCCAAATTCGATATTATGAATCCAAAAATAAAGTCCATTTTGAGAGATAAAATTTATAAAATTTTAAAAATTAGGTATTACTATTCATAACGTCTACTTTGGTTGGTTGTGGTGTGTGTTAGAACTCAAAGTCGCGTACAACACACGCTACAGTATTATTCAAAGAGAAGCGTGTCGTGGAAGCTTGGGATGTTACATCAGTTTTTTTGAAATTAAAATCATCGATGTAGAGAATTATGATTAAAGGTAATCCTGTAGATGAGACAAAATAACATGTTTTTAATGTAGAAAAATGTTCAAAAATTTGTTATGATTTTATATTCAATTTCAAAGTGAAATTGATTATAATAAATTAAATTTAGTTAATAAATTTAATATTTATCTAATATAATATTAAAAAATTATAATATATTTTATCATAAATAATTAATTAAACAAAAAGGTGGGTTTTAACTAAGAAATAGTATTTTGACTATTCATCTAAAAAAGACGCTTCTTTGAAAAACCCAAAAAATTCACCTGAAGCTAATATAGAGGTTATGAATTAAAAAATGAATTTTATTTTTTGAAATTCAATTTATAAATTTTTCTAAAATTAATTTTAATACTAAAAGGTGTTTATTTGAGAGAATAAGATTTTTAAACAAAAAAATGAATTTACCAAAAATCATATATTTCATTATCAATATGTTTTATTTATATAAAAAATTTTAAAAATATATTTTAAAAATTGTTATTACTATTAATATAACTATTTTTAATGGGTGGGTTATAATTATCTATTTTATATAATTATTTAAAAAAATATGTTTCATAAAAACTGAGTGTTGCATACATCGTACACTAGGTCGTTTTTGTTTGTAACATATGCCATGTCATTATTGCATGTAACATACACTAATTCCATGTTAAATTAATCATACACCAAGTCAGTTCCATGTTAATGGAATGTTTTACTTAGTTTATTTCAAGAAATAAATGAAAATTTATATTTTTTGGGTAAAATAGCTATGTGATCATAAGGTCATTTCCTCTTATATTCAATGATTTTTCATAATAATTTATAATTAATTGGTAACATATTAATTCATATTATATTTTCTAAGCCATATGTTTTCATAAATTAGATAATACTATTTATAACCTCTAATTTAATTTCATGGTTTTTTCTTATATATTATATAATCATATTTTAATAATATATTATTATTCGTTAAACCTCAGTCTTTCATGTTATGCAAGTCATCATGGAAAGTCATTGTTGTGTATATACCATGATATAATTGGCATTATGTATAGTAAAGTACAATGTTTATATTTCATTTAGTGCATAATTAACTTGGTCTTGCATATAACGTAAGAAAATTATTGTGGTTTAATATAAAATTAACTACATGTAGAGTTGCATGAAAATGAAAATATCTAAAAAGATAAATTAATTCCAAAAAATATCAAAAAATATCGGAGCATTAAATTCTACCCCCTTAAAATGAATTTTTTTCCTTGAAAATTTTCTTGGTTATTAATGGTTTCATACAAGAATGTTTCATTCATAGAAAGAAACATCAAAAAAATTATTATTAACTCTTCCTCAAAAAGGGAATGTTTGGACCATAACAGTTACCCAAATAGACATATAACTAGGTTTCCATATAGGTGAATATATGTTGGGAGTGAAGATTGGACATGGAAAAAATGCGTAAATATATATAGTTAATTATTTAGGTCATCAATCACAAACAAGTGAATGTCCAAAGAGAATTTGAGGGCCTTAAAGTCATGAATCTGTGGGGATTTAAAAGGACATCGGTTCAATAAAAATTAATTTAGTAGGAAAACACATTTTCCTTTGTGATCATTATCCTATCATTGAGTATTTTTTTATTGACCAAGAATACAAAAATACTTGCATTCATTGGTTTTATTTTATCTATTTCCAATTCACCCATTACATCAAAAAATGGATGTCCATAAATTATCATTGATGCTTGAATCACTAAAATACATTTTTATCGGATATCAATTCCGATAAAATAATAAAAAGTATGACTATTTATCTAAAACTAATCTTAAAAATTGATATGTTTAATTCCTTAATCTCTTAACATAAATTGTTACACTACTGTTTCATCAGAAATAATTATTCATCAAAAATAAGTATACATAAACTAGGACATTGTATAGGCCAGTGGTAGTCGTGAAACCCTTATCATCCTTCGGTCATGGGTTCACGACCTACAGACTTGTCTAACAATATTGTTTGTAATCCAACATTCATTGTGTCATTTTCAAAACCATAGTAGCATAATTTCTATAATAAATATGATAGAAATCCTTGAAATAAGGTTAATCAGTAAATAACCTTTAATCCATGTTTTTAATACCAAATCAGTACATAAATACCACCTATGATGTTTGATTTAAATTTTTCATGAATTTTTAACCTTATAACCCCTACAAATTATGGATATATAAATATTTAGAATGAAATTCGTGAAATCATATTAACATTGATCCCCCATATAGCACAATGTACCACTTTTTTGTCACATTCCAAACATATGAATTCCCTTATCATATATTCCCTTAAATCATGGTAATAACTTAATTACCATAAATACTTTTTGAAAACATGAATTATTCCTTATTCAAAAGTATACTGGATATATTCCTTAAATCCAAAAATCCTTTATACTTTATCAATTATTGAATAACCCACCTATATAACAAGTCCTTACTATGTTCCATGGTAATTAGTATAATCTAATTTACTTATTCATAATATTATTATCTTAACATAAAAACATATTAAGGGTTACCATACCGTAGTAAAAATATAACTTTTTCATTAAATCACACCACCAGTCCATTTGGAACATTCAACATAAAATTTTAAATACTGAGAGAAAAAGAGTAAAATCAACCTTATATATTTCATCATTCATATAAATTAATTTTTTAATCCAAATCAATATAAAAATTGATTATTCCACTTTATCCATATTCCATTAAAATGGATACCTAATCCTGTTACACAATACCTCTTTCCTTTAATATTTCATCTATAGTCTTGAAATCATAAAAAATGTAACCATTATTGACACCACATTGTAGATCCTCTTTAAGAGCTTCCCACACGGGACACTGATTTCATAGTGATCATTTATTCCACATTTAAAACACTACACATTCAATGATGTATTAGGGAGGAAAATATTATCTTCCATTCCATTAAGTAAAGCTCTGTGTTTCTCTTGTGGTCACATTATTTGTGTCCCACTTTTCCATAGTCAAACTATCTTCTTATTCCTCCAATACATTCACTTAGGTGATTCCTTCCACATTCATGAAACAAATTAAACCTAACATTATTTCTCCATGGTTCTATTAGCCACCCTCACAGCAAACTCCTTTATTTTCTTTAGTGAGTCCAAGAGTTGGTCAAGATACATGTTGTTATTCATGTTCCTTAAAAACTGATTATTCATGATCACAACATCTTTAAATATAGTGATAATCCCACATGAATAATCACCAGAAAAACATCCATCACATTAAACATAAATTTAGTTCCATGTGATTCCCTCCATTAGCCAAAAATAAAATCATAGTGTAAGCATTACTTATCATAGTAGAAAATCACATAGTAAGGAAAATATTTACTTAGGTAATTTCTAAATCATGACACCTTACGTAATATATGACACCCTAGGTTTATCATATGTTATTAATAGCCAAGTTATATCTAAATCATTCCTGATGGTTCATGAGAATTTTGTTAATTTCCAAATAATATCCCAAGGGAGTGTCAAACTAGGTGTGTATCAAGGCCCATTGTCGTGTACCAGATTACCCTAAGTTAGGCACGAAACATCATTTCAAGGTTTTTACCCATAGGTATATCTGTGACAGATCCACATATACATATAATATTCCAATAGGGATGTATTTCTAGGAAACCACTCACTCTACACTATACGAAAATTCTATGACATTTTCCTAAATGTTGATTTATCCTTATACATATCTTTAGAGACTTACCTAGACACATACTTAGAAATATACCGAGGGATATCACTAATGTTTTTTTATCCTAGTTTCCAAATAATGACTAATATTTTATTTTGATACCAACTATAGATACAAAGGCTTAACATACATGGATATTACCTCATTTTAGATGAATATTCTATACATAACAAAAATACATGTCTCATGACTATAATAGTTTCGTGTCTCTGGAAACATGGAAACAAAATCTTCTATCCTAGTGAAAGATCTTTAACATATCCAATAAAGTTCAAAACCTTTAGAAATTCTTCCTAAAAAAATTATTCATAACCTAGTAAAAGCAAACATAAGAAAGGGGTGAGTTCCAATGATTAGTAAGGGTAATCAAGGGAGATATGTAATCATAATCCTGAGAATAAGTTTATGAGAACATGACCCTGAAAATTTAATATCACACCCTATATATCAAGAACATCTTGGTAGTATGGGTTCACTCTCTATACCATCTCGGTTGTAATGTTTCACTCTCCATACCATCATGGAAGACATGGTTCACCCCCATGATCATCTTAGTAGCATGATTTCACTCCTCATAACATCTTGTTAGTTATGGTTCCCTCCCATGGCCATCTTAGTTGTCTTGGTTTAGTCCCAAGCCAATATTAGTATATCTCATGAGATATAAATATTTACCCATTGCATTGGAGGTAGATATAGGTCCCAACCATCATATAGTTAAATCATATATACATATACCATAAAATCATAATCAATCATATATTAACCAATGAAATTAAATGGGTATAATTAATATAATAATTTCATAACATGTGGAATAGATATAGGTTTAATAATAAAATTATTAAAATAATAACTCTTGTAATATAGATATATTTCAGAAACATATAACCCATGCAATAGAAATAGAATTCCTAAACATGAAACCAATGAAAGACCACTTCTACGGAGGTGTAGTGGTGAAAGAGATGGGTACCACAATGCCGTTCTTTAAGAGGTAAAAGGCTGGAATCATAGGAGACCACTTTTAGGGTGAACCTCTCCCCCATGATCCACTCACCTTGTCAGGTCACCCGGTTTCTGATGAGGTGGAAGAAATGAGGTGCAACCCACCCCTGCTGACAGATGGCTTGATGAGCCATCATCGTCCTAGTTTTCACCCTCTGGGACACCCTACCATCTTAGCTGAAAATTACTCCTTCTTAGATGGGGCCTCTCCGGAGTGACCTATTCATGGGGAAGGGGGTTTCCTAGCGTGGAGAGTTCGAAAAGGCCACAAATGGGAATTCCATTTTTTAATAGAATAAAAAAATGAATGATAAATGGGTTTCATACAACATAAAACCCATGAATGTGAAATAGGTTTCATAAAGGCATTAACATTTAGAATAACCCATTAAAAGAAAGTATATGAATCAAATAATTAGATTATTTCATAGAAATGAATCAATAACATCAATGGATGTCATCTTAGATGGAAATAACTTTGAAATATCATTAAAAACATTTCTTAATGAATGTATAATTTCTTATTTTAAAATGGATTTTTAAGACATAAAACCATTTGATAATATGTTTCATATAAAATAGCTTTAAAATTTATAATGAATACTTGATATCATTTGAAAACATTTTCATTGAAAACTTATGAAATAAGATAAAAAACATTTAAAAACCCTTTTTTTACAACACATTGATAACATAAAAATAGTGCTTGAATTTCTTTTGAAAATCATTTCTTTAAATATACATTTGAAAAATATAAATGGTGGTTGAAAACATTTTGGAAACTATTTTCCTCGAAAATTTATTTAACAATGATAAATAAATATTTAAAATGTTTTAGAACAATTTTCTTTGAAAATAATTTAAAAACATATAAATAATGATTGAAAAAATTTTGAAATCAATTTTGATTTAAAACATATAAAATATTCTTGAAAACATTTTCAAATCCTTTTTCCGTGAAAACATATAAAATAAGTTTGAAAATGTTTTGAAAAATATTTTACCTAAAAAAATATAAATTATGTTTGAAAATGTTTTGAAAATATTATTCCTTGAAAATATCATGTAAAAATAATTTCTTAAAAAATAATCCTTAAAACTGAATCTAAATATTCAATGGATTGACCAAAGATAAATCTGAACATATCTTATGAGGTAAAATGATCATTATTTGTTCACAATAAAAATGGTAGAAATTTTCCAAGTTCAAAAATTGACAAGTAGATTCATTTGAAAAAATTTCTAAAAGAAAAAAATGTTAAAAATTTCATTTAATGATCACAAAATATTAGTATAATATTCTTATAAAACCTTTTTAGAAAACATGGTGTTAATGTAACACACATTTCCGTCTGAATAGAGGGTAAATTTGGGGTTTCATAAAAAAACTTTCTTAAATATATTATGTAACGAAGAGTAGAAAATGGTACCACTACATGAATATAGAATTAATATATATAATATAAGAAAATTTTGGAATATCTTGAGAGTTGGAACATAAGAATTCATCAATGGAAGCATAAATTTAAACAATCACAAAAAATGACGATATTGTCTCAATAAAATTATATAACCTGGTTACTTGGGATCATACTATAAAAGTATGATAAGAAAATAAAAATAAAATTAAAATATGGTTAAAAAAAGTATATTTAATTGACCAAACTCCAGAAGCCCGGAGCTAGTGCGTTATTTTAATACATTGGCATGATTACAAGGAATCATGACCCAAAGGACTGATCTGTTTAGTTGTCTTGGAAAATAGTTTACAGACATTAACGTTACATTACACATTAAAACATAAAATATTTTTTTTGAGAAAGCCATTATTCCCTAAGATTTACCCTGCATATAAATCATAATATATTTCTTGGAATCCCGGGAAAAAAAGAAAGGGGTGAGCTCAGATGCTCAAAAATGGTAAATAATCTAACAGAATCTATAAAATTTTAAAGAAAGATGTGTAATAAAAAACATCCTTTTAAAAATGATCATGAACATGATAAGGAACACATAAATCAAACATTACCATATAAACATGCATATAGATATTATACTAGTCAAATAATCACATGTAATAACTAATTTCATAACGAGGAAATTCATAATGACGGACATCATAACCACATAGTCAAGGCCTCGTGCCAAGACAAAAAAATAATTTTTTTTCATGGACTTGTTCCAAGAAATTAATTTGTCTCAAGTGACCTACAAATCTGTAACGTCCCGGTTCCGGAATCCACCCAGAGATTCCCCGTACCCGATTTGTCACATGGCCTCAAGTCCATTTTCCCAAACCCCAGATGCTACTGACTAGCAGTGATGCCCTTGGATGTGATAGTGGGGAAACTGTTCCCTCATTCACAAAGTACACAGTGGATGTAAACAAATACATACAAGAGAGGAAGCAGTAATAATGACATAAAACAGTAACATTAGAAAACTGAAAGTATAAACTGGAAAACATATATAAAATGGTGCATGATACATTAGACTGGAAAAATAGAAAAACATGTCATAATTCTGAAATACAATAGTACAAATCCAAAGTGAAAAAGAAAGCAGATAAACTCCTCAGCATCGCAAGCCATAGCTTAGTCCCATGCTCTCCATCTCCACAACAAATCATGTACCTGAAGTAGAAGGGCTCTTTCCCTTGTCTATACCTGCAACAATATAATCTATTTGGGCCTAAAAGCATGGACCAAATAGGGTGTGAGACTAAATCCCAGTAGCTAACCAACACGAGATCTGTGCCTAATAGTCAATGAGTATATGGAAGGTAAAAGTATAGGAAATAGTAAACAGGAAGTACCTAATAGTGAAAAATCCATAGTTTCAATACTAGGAAATAGCTAACAAAGAAGATAAATATGAACAGGTAACCATCTGGAAAGTACCCACAACCCATCCCCTCTGGTCCTACCAAACAAGTACAAGCAACCCTTTGGGTTGTACACTCAGTATAACCCCTCTGGTTCATCTTAAGCATAGACTCTCTGAGGAAGCACTCACTATCAATTCCCCCTATAGTATTTTAAAGATACTAAAGGAACACTAGGGAAGAACTCAATGTCTCATTCCCCATGTGGCCCGCATCGAGGAACTACAGACACTCTGAGAAAGAACTCAACGTCAATTCCCCCAATGGTATCACATCGAACGAAAAAAGGCACTCTAGAAAAGCTCTCAATGTCCATTATTTCTATGGTATATACACCAAGTTCTGAAGACCCTATGTAAGTCAAGAAGGTGTAGCAGATTGGATCAGCCAAGGTAATCCTCAGAACTACATGGATAGAATTCTACAGCATAATAGCATAACAGAACAAGAGTCACACCATTCTACAATACTAGGCAAGGGAAAATAAACTGCAGCCTAACAGGAAACCATAACAGTATAACAGAACAAGAGTCACACCATCCTACAATACTAGGCATGGGAAAATAAACTGCAGCCTAACAGGCAACCTAGAACCAAAGTTCAAAATCGGAAAAACATGCATGGGAACAACATCCAAATCACAACAATTCACCCTATTCATAGTAAAATATCATCTACTCAAGCATACTAGCATATCATACAAACAATTGGGCTAAAATAGTAAACACGCAATACCCCGTTCATGGGTATTGGGAAAATTTGCACATAAAACTCAAATAATTTCAATATAAAGGCACAAACCACCTACCTCAACGTTAAGAGATCACTATATATAAACCTCAATGCTTGAATCACCTTAAAATGCTGAAGATCTACAAAAAAGTGTAAAATATTCAACAGAGGATAACATGAGGGGGAAGAGGAATCATGAAATGCTGATCAAGAAGAAAAGAGATCTTACAGAGGCGATCCCATCACAATCGATGATGGTTGAATCAGAGATTGAATAGAGGATCACAGGCTCAGAAAAGAATCCCAGCTGTACAAGTTCTCCCAAACAAACGATACCTATAAGAAGGGCGTTTTGTCGGTCAGACGCGACCCCCGTATATTTAATGAAAAAAATTAAGTACACGATGTGTACTTTTCAATTACATGACATGTACTTTCCATTTCCATACCCCAGATTAGGCAGCCTCTAGGACACCCCCACATGGTCGTGTGAATGGCCACTACATGGCCAAAAAATGGCTACCCGTGGTAATCAAGTACACGGCGTGTAATCATAATGTACACTACGTGTACTTCGAAAATTTCAAGAATTGCTTATTCTTCTCAAAAATTACCAGAATGGAAAAACATACCTAAAAAAATATTCGGGTTCTGAAAAACATCCCCCATTAAATAAATTCATCCCTAAATTTCCCTAGAATGATGTAGAAGAAGATACCTCGAATAGTTTTGGCCACTGTGCTCGTACATCAGCCTCCCTCTCCCAAGTCTCGTCCTGTAACTGCTCGTGCTTCCAAAGCACTTGTACCAGAGGAACAGTTCGGCCACATGAATCCTTTGTACAGCGATCAAAAATATAGATAGGATGATCCTCAAATGACACATCTGCTATGAGGTCAACCTACTCAGGTTGAAATACATGATACGGGTCTGAAAATTAATGTCAAGCTGAGAAACATGGAAAACCTCGTGCAAAGTCCAGTACCTCTGGGGTAGCTACATCCGATAGGCAACCTGCCCAACTCTCTTCACAACCTCAAATGGTCCGACATACCTCGACGAAATATTTCATTATATCCTAATCCTCTCATGTTCCAACCATGGTGTGACATGTAGGAAAACCCGATCCACGACCTCGAACTCCAGAGGTCATCTCCGATGATCAACATAAGTCTTCTGTTGAGACTACACAGTTTCCATCCTCTTCCGAATCAACTCTCTCTGCTCTGTGGTCACCTGAACAAGACGAGGTCCCATCAAAGCTTCCAATCCAACCTCTATCCTACATAAGTCGGATCGGAATGGCCTACCGTACAAAGCCTCATAAGGTGTCATCTGAATAGTTTCTTGAAAATTATTATTGTAGGAAAAATCCACAAGAGGTATATGCTTCTCACAAGAAATTCCAAAATCCAGGATGCATGCTCGGAGCATGTCCTCATGAACCTGAATCTTATGCTTAGACTAACCATCTTTCAAGGGATGGTAAGTTGTACTAAAAAGTACCTACGTACCAAAAGCCTTCTGAACCCCCTTCCAAACTCGAGAAGTAAAACCTGCATCTTTGTCTGAAATGATGTAGTATGGAACTCCATACAGACTTAGAATCTCACAGATGTACAACCATCCCATCTAATCAACACTAAAGGTCTCCTTGATTAGAAAGAAGTGAGTGACCATAGTAAGTCTATCAATGACAACCCATACTGCATCATTTCCTCGAGGAGACCTCAGAAACCCTTTTACGAAATCCATCGCGACATCATTCCACTTCCACTCGGGAATAGGCAACTGTTGTAAAATCCATGCTGATCGCTAATGCTCCACCTTAACCTTCTGACAGGTGTAACACTTCATGAAAAAACCAGAAACATCTCTCTTTATACCTGGACACCAATATTCACAGTGTAGATCATGATACGTCTTGGTGACACCAGGATGAACTGCCCAAACTGAGGAATGGAAATCCTGCATCATCTCCTTTCATATTTCTACTTGCACCCATACGCTTCCTTGGAAAAACAAGATATCATCCTCGCCTATGGTCCTTCTAGTAATTGGGTCCTCTCTTTACACACTTTCCCATAGGACTAGGCCTTCTGAATATGATTTAATCCTCATTCTCACTCGATCAAGAAGGGTAGAGGTAACAATTAAAAAGAAAGGAATTCCAGTCCCTGTCTATCATGAAACTCCAAATTCATCTCATGGAACATATCCATATGCTACCACTCACTACTAGCCTCCTAAACTACCTATATCTAATTCTTCTTGCACAACTTATTAGATACTGTGTTTCCCTTCCCAAGTGTGTAGGCAAGCTCAATGACAAAATACTCAAGGTACTCAACCCACCTTCACTATCTCAAATACAGATCATGTTGAGTGAATATGTACTTGAGACTTTTGTGGTAGGTGAAAACCACAAAATTATCTCCGAGAAGATAATCTTTCCAACAGTGTATGGCATGAACCACTGTAGACATCGCGATATTGTGCGTCCGGTAGTACTCTCATGTGGCCACAACTGCCGAGACCCATACGCAATGACTCTATCTCCCTGCATAAGAACAGGTCTGGGCCCAATACCTGAACCATCATAGTAAATAGTATAGCTCTTGCCTGACTCTAGAAATACTAGTATCAGTGCTAATTTCATCCTCAATTTCATCTCTTGAAGGGATGAATCATAATAATATGACCATAAGAACGTCTCACCCTTCTTAGTCAGACGCGTCTATGGTTTTACTAAGTTTGAAAATTCCTCAACGAAACGTAGGTAGTATCCAGTCAGCCCTAGAAAACTCTGCACCTCAAAGATGTTCTTAGGATGCTTCCAGGAAACTACTGCTCTCAGTTTCTCTGGTTCTACTAACACTCCTATCTCTGAGATAACATGACCCAAGAAGTGAATCTGATCCATCCAAAAGTTTCATTTTTAGAGCTTATCATAAAACTGATGCTCCCTCAATCTAATCATAACGATCTCAAGATGTGTATCATGTTCATTTAGAGTGTGAGAGTACAACAAGATATCATCCATGAAATACACCACAAATAAATCCATGTATGGATGGAACACTTGGTTCAACCGTGCCATGAAAACTACAGGTGCATTCGTGAGACCGAACAAAATAAACATATACTCGTATAGACCATACCAATTTAGGAAGGCTGTAAGAGGTATATTGATAGAGTTAGTATTTTCATTATTATTTATATTTTTTAAAATGATTTACTCCCTCCAAATTATTCAATGTGAGTGTATTTACATCATTTAGGTGTTTTGGGTGTATTTTGGTCTTAAATGTGATAATGGGGTAATTCTGTAAAATTGGCAGTTTTATATAACTTCTGTTATTCGGGCATAACATTTATAATACTGGTCCAATTTAAGGGATTTTTTTTATGATTTCTATTCTTGTGGGCTTCAAATGTTCCTTCTATACCAAGACCCAATTCGAAACCCAATGGTACAGAAAATTCAATCAAGTGGATAAATCAGTCTGGCTGGCAGAATGGACCCCAACGCATTAAATCAACAATATCTCATTCACCTGACCATATAATTAGTTTCTTCCAGCTGTTTCCAACATAGGACATACAAAGGAAGCTTTACATTAAATTTCATAAAATATTAATCTCATTAAGGCATCTTTTTGGCTCGTCTAAGTGGAGTGAAAGAAATAGGTTTTAGAGGACAGAAAAGTAATGTCTATTCATTCGGCCATATCTTCCTTTACAACTGTCAAATTACTATAAAGTTTTGAGTTTCTATATCCAAATTAATTTAAAACATTCTATAAGAAGGTACCTCAGTGTGTTTCTGCGGTCTGGTGGGTAGAACAGAGGCAAACATCTGGAGAACATATTAAGGAGCATCAAATTTTCTGTTCTTTGTTTTCTATCTTTTGTAATGACGTATTCTTCACCATTCAACTCAGTTAACCTTAACATGGTGGGGTAGATCATTTTATTTATTGGGGAAGGGTAGGTTTCCCCTTCTTTAATTCTTTAGTTCTTGATGGCAATGTTTTAATGTCCTCTTTTCTCTATTTTGGGAAATCAGTTTCAATTTCTTACAACGGTTTGTATTATCATGTGTGATTGTATTTTGATTTTATATTCTATTGTTGCTATTGCTTTGTTAAATTATAAATTTCTCCCTCCATTAGTTTCTTATTTATATATGATGGAATAGATTGGGTCTTAGTGGTGAAGTACTTGGCGATCGTCGGTACGTGTGAGAGAGGTAGTTCATATTCTTGATTATTTGGGATAAACAAGGTCTGATTGGGAATTGCCTAATATAATTGATGGTATGATCTAAAAATATATCAAATATTGGAATAATATTAGACCAAGACATATTTTTGTTAGGTTTTATTCTTACCATTTCTATTTGACCAAAGGAGTGAGATGAATCGATTGAGGAATCTCACTTTTATTGATTTAGCAGAAGAGAATTGGATAAATTGGTACTATGATAGAATTAAAAATGGAGAACCAACCCTAACCTAATCAACCATATCATATAATGGTTTGAATCCATTGTTTTATCGATTTTTTTCTAAATATTTTTCATAATTAATTTTCTTTGTTGTCTTTTCAAAAATCAAACAATTTCCTGAAAAACAACCTCACTTCTTTCACTTATTTTTAGGTGACAGCTTAATTGTTGTGCACTCCTCTCTGGAGACATACTAGGTTAACCAATCTACTGAATTTTAGCTTAGGTAATATTTTTTTTGTCACACCCCATGATAGGAACGTGTCAAAACATGGCCTCATTTCCGGAAAGGTAGTGCCACAATCTCATTATAAATATTTAACACTTTAAAAAAAACATAAAAAATTATTTTTACATGATGTTTTAAAATGATTATTTCTTTAATTCATGTAACAACTACCCACATTTATAAAACGTATATTAGGCTGTTTATGATATAGTTCAGATGCATGAACATAAAAATTACATAGAAAAACTAGAGAACAATGTAGAACTTGCATTTGAATATGTCCGTGCAATGATAGAAAAACCAGAACCTATGAATGAACCCAAGAAGGACAAGAAGGAAGAATTACCTATTGAGATACATGTGGGAGAGAAAAAATATCTAGATGAATTCTGGAATGAGTGTGAATAACTACTTGATACAAATATTCCTTATAAAGTAGATGATCCAGAAGTAATTAAGGAAGACACCACCAAAGCGGTGGAAGAAAAGATGGAGAAGCCTGACTACCTACCTCTATCTTGTGAAATTCAACTATAAGAGAAACCTCATACTGAAGAAGCAATTTATTTCAAGGTACTTAAGGGAGATAATCTTTTTCTTAACTCTTTTCATTCTGATTATATAGAATCTGAATTGAGTATCACCTCCTCTTATTATAAACTTTCAGATTTGGCCCACAATTGTATTTCCTTGGTAGATGAGGGAAAAGAAGAAGATACACTTGAATAAGAACACCTAGATCTCCCCAAACATGTTGATCATTTATTGGAAGGAGTTAGAGATGAGATCTAAGTGGACGTTCTTGAGGAAAAAGAGACACAAGATGATTACTTCGAAAGGGAAGAGATTTATATTGATTCATCATGTTTTAATATTATTCAAATTAAATTACTTTCTGTTTCTCCCATTGATTATTATTTTGATAGAGATTACCTTGAACAACCACTGGAGAATGAAGAAGAAGTTATGAAAGTGGAAACCAAGAAAGAGGATGAATCATTCTTTGTCATAACCCCACCAATCAAGATAAATATCATTTTCATGGGGGTGGATTTTTTGTACTATATCCATGTATTCCTCAATAAGAAGGATAATGTTCAATGTGGAAAGAACAAATATTGGTGGTTCATATTAAAGAAACTTCACCCACCATCGGATTGGGGATAACCAAATGAAACTGCCCATCTGGAGGCAGTCAAAACCCAGGGCCCACTAGGGGGATAAAACCAAGATCTATCCTTATTTTCTCACTCTACTTCTATTTTAATTTTCATATAATAAATTTCTTATGTTATTTTCTATACTTTTGGTGGTAGGTTTTCATGTATGCATCACTTAGAAGCTTAACTCAATAATGCACTACCAATAAGTGAGGTCGAACCTCTCCTTTATATTTTCATGATTTCTGTTATTCAATTTCCAATATTCTTACGTGTTAAATACATTTTAATGCATTACGGACACTGTATCATTTAAGTGTGGGGGAGGGAACCTTTGTAGTTTAGGATAATTTATGTGCTGTTTGTTTTCCTATTTGTTTAAAAAAACATGTTTGTGTTTCAAATTTTGTGTTCTTATTTTTAATTTTTTTTGTTTTTGAAACATTTGGGCTGAAATGATTATCTTTGACATTTTTAAAACCCATTTCCATGGGAGAAATAATTCATTCAATGAAACTGAGCTTAAATGAATGTTGAAAAGGATAATGTTTAAAGTTAAATTCTTTAGAAATTTCATGAAAAATACTCTATTTTTTGAGTCTCATACCACATATCACTATATTTATATATGAAATCAAATTCCAGTGAGGCTGTTGAACCTATTATTTTCATATCCTTTACATTCACCTCACTTCTTCAGAGAACCAAATCATGTTTGTTTTAACCAGAATTTGATTTATTCCTTTCAAAACTTGAGGGTTTGGGGAACATGTTTTTTCAATTATTGAGTAATTTCTTTGGTTTGAAAGCCCCCTTTTCAAGATAACCCCTTTCATAATGGTCTACATTGAACATTTTATCCTTGTAGCCCATATAATCCATGAACATCCTATTAGGTTATCCACATTACAAGCCAATATTCCTTATCTAGCCTGCTCTTGAAGTGAAATTGCATGATCTATTTGAACATAAGTGTGGGGGAAGATGTCTTATATTGTACTACCTTATTTTGGGATACTTTGGGTGAAAAAAATATTTAAGAGATGTTATTGCTACTAAAAAATCATTCTGCTGAAAAGTTGTGCCTTTTCTAGAGCTTTCATGATGAGAGAAGTTGTGCCTTTCTAGAGGTTCTAATGTAAAAATAAAGTTGTTCCTTTTTTGGAGCTATCAAGAAATATTATATTTGAGAATATTGAAATGTTTGCTGCTGAAATGATGAACCATGTGAACATTCCTTGATATTCCATGAAGAAGGAGTTTATTTTCTACTAAGTGGAGTGAAGAGAAGACCATACTTGTGTGAAAATTAGAGTAATGAAATTTTTCTTCAAAAAGAGTCAAGCCCTCTTCATTCAGCCTCAGAATTTTCATGTCTAAATCCTACCAACCTAAAGCCATATAACAACCTTACCAAGTCTTCATGATAAACATATGACTTTGACTCACATCGGGTGGATATGTAGGAATTTATCAAGCCTATGGTTACACTTGTATGAGTTTGGATGATAAAAACATTTCTAAAAAATTGAAATTTGTGTAATGAGAGATAATGAAAGTTATTTAAGTGTTTTGTGTGTGTGGGAGGAGAAATGAAGAGTAAATTTATTGAGTGATCTTAAATTAAGAACATGAAATAATTGATTTTGAGGAATCATGATATTTTTTTCCCTTTTTTCAAATTGGTGGATCTCATGGATATGTGTCTTGAATTTACTTTGATTTTATTTTGATTATGACTTGTCCAGGAGTCCAAGTGATAAGTGTGGGGAAATTTTTAGAGTTAATATTTTCATTATTATTTATGTTCTTTTCAATGATTTAATCCCTCCCAATTATTCAATGTGAGTGTATTTGCATCATTTATGTGTTTTGGGTGTATTTTGGTCTTAAATGTGAAAATGGGGAAATTCGGTAAAAATGGCCATTTTAAATAGCTTCTGTTTTTCAGGAATAACTTTTATAATACTGGTCCAATTGAAGTGTGCCATTTTTTAGGCTTTCTATGCTTGTGGGTTTCAAATGTTCCTTATGGACCAAGACACAATTCGAAACCCAATGGTACATAAAATTAAATCAATTGGAGAACTCAGTCTGGCTGGAAGAATGGACCCCACCGCATTAAATCAACAATATCTCATTTATAAGACCTTAGAATTAGTTTCATCAAGCTGCTATCGACAAGGGACATACAAAGGATGGTAAAATAAAATTTCAGAAAATATTAATCCAATTAAGTAATATTTTGGGCGTGTCCAAGTGGAGTGGGTGAAACAGTGTTTGGATGCCAGAAAAGTAATGTCTATTGATTTCGCCAAATCTTCCTTTAAACCTATCCAATTACATTCATATTTTTAGGGTATATAGAAAACTTCATTTTCAACATTATATAACAAGGGACCATAGTGCGTTTCAACCGTATGGTGGGCAGAACAGAGGCAAACCTATTGAGGACAGATTCTGGAGCATCAAATTTTTTGTTCTTTGTTTTCTATCTTTTGTTCTTCTTAACATTGTAATGAATTATTCTTACCCCTTTAACTCAGTTACCCTTACCAAGGTGGGGTTTATATTTTGAGATATTGGGTAAGGGTAGGTTTCCCCTTTTTTAATTATTGAGTTCTTTCACATAATGTATCAATGTCCTCTTTTCTCTATTCTGCGAAATCGGTTTCATTTTCTTATAATAATTTGTACTATCATGTGCGATTGTATTTTGATTTTAGATTCTGTTGTTTCTATTTCTTTGGAAAATGATAAATTTCTCCCTCCATTAGTTTCTGATTTATATATGATGGAATAGATTGGGGATCAGTGGTGAAGTACTTGGAGATCACCTGTACATGTGAGAGAGGTAGTTCATATTCTTGATTGTTTGGGATAAACAAGGCCCGATTGGGAATTGCCTAATATAATTGAGGGTATGATCTATAACTCTATAAAATACATGAAGAAAGGTAGACCTAGACATGATTTTGTTAAGTTTTATTCTTACCATTTCTATTTGACCAAAGGAGTGAAATGAGTCGATTGAGGAATCTCACTTTTATCGATTTAGTAGAAGAGAATTGGATAAATTGGAACTATGATAGAATTACAAAATGGGGAACCAACCCTAACCTAATCAACCTTCTCATATAATAGTTTCAATCCGTTGTTTTATCAATTTGTTCTCAATATTTTTCATAATTAATTTTCTTTGTTGTCTTTTCAAAAATCAAACAATTTCCAGAAAAACAACCTCACTTCTTTCTCTAATTTTAAGGTGACAGCTTAATTGTTGTGCACTCCTCTTTGGAGACAACCAAGGTTAACCACTCTACTGAATTTTAGATTAGTTAATATTTGTTTTTTACACACCCCACGATAGGAAAGTGTCATATATCCGATGGTTTAACGCGCTATTGATGGTAATCAGACCTCAAGTCAATCTTTGAGAACACTGAGGCTCCTCGAAACTGATAAAATAGATCATCAATCGTTGGTAAAGGATATCGGTTCTTGACCATCAATTGGTTCATCTACCGATAATCCACACAGAGCCTGAGGGTGTCGTCTTACTTCTTCACGAACATGATAGGTGAACCCCAAGGAGAAGTACTGAGTCGAATGAAACCCTTTGTCTGCAACTCCTCCAATTGCTTCTTGAGCTCCTGAAACTTAGGTGTAGCCATCCTATAAGGAGAAATGGACACCGGTGCCACTCCTGGAACAATATCAATAGAAACGTATACCACATGCTCCAAAGGAAAACCTGAAAAGTCATCTAGAAAGACATCATAGAAACGATCCACCGCTAGATGAAAGTCTAATGGTAAATTCTCCTAGTCATAGAGATATAGACTAGCAATCTGGGTTGTAACTCCTCTCAAACCATGATGCTTGGGTCCCACTCTGCTCACTTGGACATCCCATTCGCCCTTATGAAGGAAGGGTCCACCCTCTAGTGATGTGAAACTCACCCTACGATGATAGAAATCAATGAATTCATAGAAGGGAACTAACCAGTGAATTTCGAGAATGATATCAAAGCCTGTCATATCTAGGACATAGAGGTCCCATAAGAAGTGAAACCCACCAACCTCTAGAGGGAACTCCATGAAATGACGTACATTAGACGTTCTTGTCCCCAATAGAGTTTCTAGTGTCAAAATATTAGTAGAAGAAATGATGTAGAGGCCAAGGCTCTCCACAACCGAAATAGATATAAAGCTATGGGAAGCATATGTATTGAAAAGTGTAGAAGCTGAAACTGAGGAAACTAAGATCGTACCTCGAATTGTAGAAGGTCTGAGATCCTGCCCTTGTTGGGTCTACTGCACTGCAAAAGTCTGGCCTACTCCACGACCATGTGACTCTGCCTAACCACTCTGAGCGGATCCGCCCTGATGTTGCTAGAAACTGAGTGACTGGATACCACGACCACAACCTCCACCTCAGCCTAAACGGCCAGAAGAACACTAGTTCTTAGATTGGTGAGAAACTGGTGGTGTTGTTCCTGAATGAGGAGTTATATAACAACCCTTTTCACTAACTGATGGTGAGGAGATATGATAGTAGTGCTGAAGATGACCGATCTTGTCATAAGATCGATACTCTAATGGGTCCCTCGGGCAATGTGGACTCATATGCCCACTCATCCTACACTGGTAGCACACCACCTCACTACCAGAAGAAGTGTCTTGCCTATATGGATCACCACACAAGGACTCCCTACGATGCTTCTATTGGATTTGGTGACCTAGAACCAACTACTTTGTACTTTATTCATTAATAAATGCCTTATCACATCTTGATTTTTCTTCTGTGTGATAATGTATGTGGTAATTTCCTAAGGACAACTATTGCATTAACGGGTCATAGAGGATCCCTGCTATGATGAGAACTCAGAAGTTCCATAACACTGTTCTTGAATATATATTCTATGGCCGGATGATATTATTTGAGGGACACAAATAATACAGGCCATTAGGGGTGAGGACTCATAAAACTTTGAGGCACCTTCTCATGGTGTGCGCCCTTGGTAATATCCAGGAGGATATTATGAGAACGAGACCCGCCAGTAGGAAATCCACATTTCAGGTTGTCATTGGATGTTCCAATTTGCGGACATGTGTATTGGTCCTTAGACTTTATGATTATTATTAATGAGTATTACAACTCGCACACTTAGATGTATTGATGAAAACTGTGATCACACACTGTTCATAGTGAGGTAGGATACATTGGGTGCGTCATGAATAATATTGCATTAATAGATAATGCGAGAAAGGATCTGTCCCTTCTGTTCCATAAGAGAAGTTGATATCTCAGGCCCTTTGATAGAATTGATATATCCTAAATAAATACATGGCCATGTTAAGGTATGGGGGAGTTCAATTCTGGGAAGTTAAAGAATGAATAATCAAGATCATGGGTTGATGGAACTAGCATGCAACCCACTTGATTGGATATATCGAGACAAAGGGATTACATTATACGGTAAGCGTTCATAGGAGTTGACATGTCATTGCGGCGTTAACTTCTTTCTCACTGGGTGCCTTGGCATGTTGCTAGACACTAACCTTGGGCTTTAGGAAGGCTCCACCTAATGCCACTTATAAAGAGGCCTGGAGGGTCACACACTAAGTGTTTCCATGCATCTCAGATAAATATTAATTTAACATTTTAACTAAATATTATTCCCAACTTTGGTTTAATAATTATTTAAGGATGCCTGATTTCATTTTTTTCGACACTAGATATTCAAGAGAATATATTATGGGAGATATTATATATATATTTATTAGTGAGTAATGCAGTTACATTTATTTAAGAAACAAATAGACATTACTCAAGGTCTAATAAATATGGTGGAGGATCTTAATAAAATGGAAAAATAAAAGTACACGCCATGTATATTTATATACAAGCCATGTAGTTTGTTTTTTCAGGATTCGTGAGAAAATATTGTTAATTTAATTAAATTATATTAAATGTAATATGTTGGGTGCATGTCAAGTAACAATGATGGACAACTGTCATTATTATGAAATGGGGTATTACTAAGAAGTAAATGAAATGATTAAATTCATTCAAGAAATTAATTCATTTTATTATTCTAAGTATTATAATCCCAAATTACATTATTCTAACTGAGGGAGAGCCATTTTTGTGCACAATGTATTTTGAAATACTCTCAAGCCAAAATAGAATTCCCTTTCCACCAAGAATGCTTTCAAGTTACGAAAGCATGATCCTCCACCGGATCAAGGCAGTTGAAGGTAGACATCGCAAGGGAAGGCTCTTCCGCGCTAGCACCCGGAGATCCCTTCGGCGATGTCCAGAGATATGTGGAGCATTTGTGGATCACTGCTAGAGGAATCCTATACTTGGATTCTACAACGCAATGATGGATCACAGGATCGTGGCCGGAGACTCTAAAGAAGAAAGAATTTCATCGAGGTAATTCTTATGAATTAATTAAATTAATTATAATCAACATATGATGATCCTATCAAAAGGGTTTCGGGACTCTTCTTTTCTTTTTGTTCTTTGTTCTATTATAAAGATTCGACGTTTTATATCGTGACATATCTCGGATTGAACATTGTTTAATGTTAAAATTAAAGTTGGGCTAACCCACCAATGCACTTCCGCTACGCCCGGAACCTACTAGTGGTATCATAGCGGTCATATCGTTGATTTTAATTATTTAGTTTTTCATTGGTAATTTACGCATTTAATAATTTAGTTATTTCAATTCAAGTTTATTCATTCTGGAAAAATGAATATCGAGATCTGGTCCTCCTCCCTCTTTTCTCGTTCACCTCACAGAAACAAATTTTTCTTTTAATTTTGATTAAAATAAAATAGAGGAACTCATCCTGGGGAGACAAACGTTTCTAGATGTATAACACCAGAATACACGGCGTGTATTTGGAAGTACATACCGTGTAGTCTAGGATCAATGTATTGACTGATCTACCAAATCAGGCCATGTATTGGATTCTTTCTAAGAATTTAATACATCGTGTGTTGACCAGAAACAGGTGGCACACGGTTTCCAGAATACACGTCATGTGGTCCAATGAACACGGCGTGTAGTCCCTTCGGGTTAGGGTTGGGCTGTGTACTCCGTACAGGGATTGACCGGCTAGAAATCGTGTAACGCGGAAACTACACGGCATGTGTCCCACTGTACATGTCGTGTACTCCGAAAATTTCCAAAGTACATTAACACGCCCTATCCCCGGGCGTGTACTTCAGATGGACGGTGAGGAAAATTACACTCCGTGTAGTCGGAACTACACACCGTGTACTCACCCAAATTACACAAATTTATTAAAATTTATTGTTATATTATACAAACCCTTGAGATGTGTACCATGGTGCAGGTGTAAAGCTGAGGCACAACACGTGATGGGTGTTTTATATATATGTGTTTAATTTATCATCTGCGTAATAAATGGGAATTCACCGAGTTGCCTCCAAGGTACAAGTTACGTACAAGAATAATTTTAAATGAATTTATTTGTTTAAAATTATGATGGATGAGAATATCAAGGAAATCCAGAAAAAAGATTTAAGATAAAAGGATTGATTAATTAAAGATAATTAATTGATCTGAGTGTGATTTAGCTTAAAAAAGAATTATTAATGAATTGAATCCGAGTTTTATTTATGTGTAAATATCGTTGCTTGTATGGATGATAATGATCTTGAACGAGACCTTTGTATGTGACCTTTTTTTTAATTTATTTATTTAAATTAAATTTTTTGGCCTGCGAGCCATCTCCTCTTTAATATGTAGGGCATGTGCACCCAAGGACTCTTTTATGTAAAAACCCGTTTTATTCCTCACCTGCGGGTGAGATAAATACATATGTAATAGATAGAGCTCCCAAGCTAGTGGAGGCAGCTCAAGTCAAGAGCCAAGGTGAAACCAATCCAAGGAGATACAAAGGTGGACAGGTGGAATGCTATAAACACGAACCCGAAAGGTTCAAGGTGTTTCTCCTCTAGGTCTTGGGTTAGTTTATCAACTGATAGATAAACTAACCAATAAAAAAGCTCATGATCATACCATTTATTTTATTTTTGTCAGTTTCTTGGTTTATTTATTGTGTGTGTGTTGTCACGATCACACAATTAATGAATTAAACGAGCATGCAAGATGGAACTAAAATAAAACCGGCTTATACGTAAATATTATCTTAGACATGGTTAATCACTTAAGTATAACCCACTTAATATTAACAAGCATGTAATCAAAGATAATAAAATGTAAATTTATGTATAAGGATAAAATCCATCAAAATAAATATTAAGTCAGCATAGCCTTCCAGAATCATGGTTAGAATTGAACCATAGTTCAAAGTGCTTGAAAAACCCTAGTTGGGGTGCTTTCAATTATCGGGGAATTCTAATTCAAGGTTTTTAGTTGACTTGACTTGGTTCACATAAAGGGTTTACTACCACATCAGGACTTGGTGTGACCAAGAGGCAAAGGTTGAGGAAATCCAAAAAGGATTTCAGGATTGGGGAGTCCACTCAGCAGATCAAGGATCTGCGAGTTAATGTAGTTGGCATTTGGAATTCCTACCTAAACCCCTTCAAATTTATTGACCAAACCTATTTGGGATAATTCAAAGGGAAATATGGATCCTTTCCACTAGAATATTCAAGTTACCGAATATTCCGAAGTCAATGGTGAGGGCTATTGGATTTCAATAAAATAGTGGGAGACTAATAAGTATTAATTAATTTATTTGTCTCAATTTGTATAATAAAGTACTAAACCTTTGCTCATCTTAATTTTTAGAAACAACAAGAAAATGACTTCAAACATATCATTTCACACTATACACGAAAAATAAAACCTTCTCACTGGCACCAATTTCCAAGAGTGGCAGAGGCGTTTACGTGTCGTCCTTCACCACGAAAGGAAATTGTATGTACTGGAAGAGCCGATTCCAGCTGCGCCTGGGAAGGAGGATAGTGATGAGGAATTATCTCTCTACATGAAACACATGGATGATTCCACAGATGTCAAGTGTTTCATGCTATCGGCCATGTCTAATGAGCTTTTGCAGAAACATGAAAACATGGACTCATATAGAATGATGTCTCACCTTAAATATCTCTACCAAGAGAAGGCGAGACAAGAGAGGCATGAGATCTCCAATGCTTTGTTTACCACAAAGCTTGGAGAGTCTGCGCCAGCTGGGCCTCTTGTAGTCAAGCTTATTGGCTGCATTGAACACCTGGACATATTAGGGATTAAATTCTGGGATGAGTTGCGTAGAGATCTCATCCTATCATCACGGCCCAAGACCTTCTCTAGCTTCATTGTCAACTATAATATGAGCAGAAATGAGAATAGTCTATCGGAGCTTCTGACTTTGATTCACTAGGTAGATAAGGACATGGTATGTGACAAAACCGCAGTACTTATAGTAAAAATGAAAAGGATGGAAAAGGAAAAAGGGCCAAAGACTTATAAATGGTCTGAATCCCCCGAGCACCGTCCCTCAAAGAAGGGGAAGATCCATAGGTAGGGCAAGGAATGGGAGGCAGTGTTTTTTTCCTGTGTCAAGAAGGGCCACTGGAAGAGGAACTGCACCCAGAAGTGTGGGGACACTAAAGGTGTGTTCTGTATCGAGTGCAATCTTTCTATTTCTACACATTGGTTATTAGATACAGCTTGTGGGGCTCACATCTATATTCAAATGCAGGAACCAAGTAGATTTAGAAAGATCACCAGAGGAGAGGTGGATCTTCGAGCTGCCAATGGAACAAGGCTGGCTGTGTTGGCTATTGGCGACTATCACCTCTCATTGCCAACTGGCATGATTTTGGTTTTACAAAACTGTTATTTTGTGCCTAGTGCTACCAAGAACATAATTTCTGTATATTTTTTATATATGGATGGATTTACTTTCACGTTTGGAAATAATGGTTGTCTCTTTTATAACAACAACATATGTTATGGTATGACACATTTGAATAATGGTTTGTATGTACTAAATTACGAAAACCAAGTGTTGTAAATTGATAACGAAACAAACTCACATAACTCATACATCACCCAATTATGGCATCACCGCCTTGGTAATGTGAACGAGAAGCACTTGAAAATGCTCTTCCAAGATGGCTATTTAGACTCTACTGATCTAAAACCACTTGATAGATGTCTTAGTTGTTTACAAGGAAAAATGACCAACCCGCATTTTGGTGGACAAGGTGAAAGGGCCATAGAGCTTCTAGGATTGGTACACACGAATGTGTGTGGACCATTACCAGTAGAAGCTAGAGGTGGATATTATTACTTAATTACTTTTACTGAGGATTTGAGTAGATATGGCTATGTCTACTTAATGAGGTATAAGTAACAGTCCTTAGAGTAATTTAAGGAATTCAATAATGAAGTAGAGAATCATCTTGGTAAGAAGATAAAGAATCTCTGGTCGGAGCGATATGGAGAATATCTAAACCAAGAGTTCATCGATCTTCAACGGGAGTCTGGGATTCTATCTCAACTCACTCCTCCTTTACACCACAGTGGAATGGTGTTAGTGAAAGGAGGAACCGTACCTTGTTGGACATGGTGCGGTCGATGATGAGTCATGCGGATCTTCCATTATCCTTTTGGGGAAATGCATTACAAACTGCAGCATACACATTAAATTGAGTACCAACTAAGGTGGAAAATGGAATTCCATCCGAGTAATGGAATGGAAGGAAACCCACTTTGTCGCACACACATGTATGGGGATGTGAGTCATTTGTTAATGCCTTCTCAGGCAACAAACTAGCACCCCGGGGCAAGAAGTATAACTTTATATGATATCCCAAGGAAATGAAAGGATATTACCTATAAAACCCTCAAGATAAGAAAGTGATTGTCGCCAAAAAATCTGTTATTTTTGAGAGGGAGCACATCCTCAAGAAGGATAGTGGGAGAAAGATTGACTTTGATGAATTTGATGCTCAAGATACACAGGAGTTGGTATAGGAACAAGTTCCACAGGTCCCAATGGAAGAGGTTCCAGAAACACAAGTACTGCGCAGGAGTTCAAGAGAGGTAAGGGAACCATAGATATTTGGTTTCCTAGTCACCGAGGATGGTGAATCATTATTGTTGGAAAATAATGAACCTCTCTCCTACAAGGAAGCAGTAGAAAGCTCAGATTCTGCAAGATGTCTAGAAGCTATGAATTCTGAGATGGATTCCATGTATCAGAACCAAGTTTGGGTTCTGGTCGATGAGCCAGTTGATGTAAAGCCTATTGGATTCAAATGGGTATTCAATAGAAATATGGACATGGAAGGTCAAGTTAGCACCTATAATGAAAGGCTAGTGGCTAAAGTATTCAGACAACGTCAAGGAATTGAATATGATGAAACCTTCTCGCTAGTTTCCATGTTTAAATCCATAAGAATCATACTTGTCGTAGCAGCATACCATGACTACAAGATTTGGCAGATGGATGTCAAAACAACATTCCTTAATGGGAACCTTCAGGAAGATGTCTATATGACCCAACCAGAATGGTTTTTGACACCAGGTGAAGCCAAATGGGTTTGCAAGTTGTAGAAATCCATTTATGGATTAAAGCAAGCATCCAGGTCATGGAACATTCGATTTGATGAAGCCATAAAGGAATTTGTTTTCATTAAGAATGAATGTGAGCCATGTGTTTATAAGAGGTTTAATGTGAATGTGGTCGTCATCCTATTGGTATATGTTGATGACATATTGCTTATTGGAAACGACATACCATCCTTACAGTCAGTTAAGGACTTGTTGAACAAGTGTTTCTCCATGAATGACTTAGGAGAAGCAGCCTACATTCTAGGGTTAAAGATCATTCATGATAGATCCAAGAGGCTTCTTGGACTATGTCAGGGTACATACAATGACCAGATACTAAAGAGATTTAGTATTGAAAAATCCAAGAGGGGATTGGTTCCATTGTCACATGGATTATATCTTTCTAAGAAAATGTGTCCCCAGAAACAACAGGAGAATGATAGGATGAGTAAGATCCCATACGATTCGGCTATATGATCAATCATGTATGTCATGTTATGTACCAGGCTTGATGTTTCCTATACACTGAGCATGGTAGGAAGATATCAAGAAGATCCAGGAGAAAATCATTGGACTGCTGTTATGAGTATCCTAATGTATCTGAGAAGAACTAAGGACATGTTCTTGGTGTATGGAAAAGACGATGAGCTTTTCATCTGAGGGTATGATGATGCTGGTTTTCAGACAGATCAGAATGATCTGAAGTCGCAATCTGGATATGTTTTCTATCTCAATGGAGGAGCTGTGATCTGGAAGAGTTCAAAGAAGCCAGTTGTTGCCGATTCTACAGCGGTGTCCGAGTATATAGAGGCTTCTGATGTAGTCAAGGAAGCCGTCTGGATTTGGAACTTTGTCCAGGAGTTTGATGTGGTGCCTAGTAGTAATGATCCCATTACACTCTATTGTGATAATATTACAGTGGTGGATCTTGCAAAAGGACCAAGGTCACATCAACGGACAAAGCACATACTCCGGACGTATCACCTCTTGAAGGATTTCTATCAAAGGGGTAAAGTTTCAGTGAGCAAAGTGTCCATGGAAGAGAACGTGGCAGACCCCCTGACTAAAGGCCTATCTCAGCAAAAGCATGAATATCATGTGAGAGCTAGAGAGTTAAAGGTTGTTAGATGTTGGCTCTAGTCCAAGTGGGAGTCTGTTGGAGTTGGTGGCCTAGAACCAACTAATTTTTACATTATTCAATAATAAATGCCTTATCACATCTTGATTGTTCTTATCTGTGAAAATGTATGTCATATTTTCCTAAGGACAGCTATTTCATTAATGGGTCATAGAGGATCCCTGCTATGATGAGATCCTAGAAGTTCCATAACATTTTTCTTGAATATATGTTCTATGGCCGGATGATATTATTTGAGGGACACAAATAATACAGGCCATTAGGGGTGAGGACTGATAAAAATTTGAGGCACCTTATCATGGTGTACGCCCTTGATAATATCCAGGAGGATATTATGAGAAAGAGACCCTCCAGTAGGAAATCCACATTTCATAGTGTCATTGGATGTTCCAATCTGCGGACGTGTGTATTGGTCCTTAGACTTTATGATTATTATTAATGGGTATTACAACTCACTCACTTAGATGTATTGACGAAAACTGTGACGACAAACTGTTCGCAGAGAGGTAGTATACGTTGGGTGCGTCACAAGTAATACTGCAATAATAGATAATGCGAGAAAGGATTTGTCCCTTCTGTTCCATAATGGAAGTAGATATCTCAGGCCCTTTGATGGAATTGATATAGCCTAAATAAATACATGGCCATGGTATGGTATGGGAGAGTTCAATTCTGGGAAGTCAAAGAAAGAATAATCAATCACATGGGTTGATGGCACTAGCATGTAACCCGCTTTATTGAAGATATCGAGACAAAGGGATTATATTACACGGTATGCGTTCGTAGGAGGTGACACGTCATTGCAGCGTTAACTTCCTTCTATATGAGTTCCTTGGCGTGTTTCTAGATGCTAACCTTGGACTTTAGGTAGGCTCCACCTAATGCCACTGAGAAAGAGGCCTAGAGGGTCACACACTAAGTGTGTCCTTGTATCTCAGTTAAATATAAATTTAACAAGTTAAATAAATATTATTCCCGACTGTGGTTTAATAATTATTTAAGGATGCCTGATAGTATTTATTTTGACACAAGTTATTCGAGAGAATATATTGTGGGTGAAATAATATATATATTTATTAGTGAGTAATGTAGTTACATTTATTTAAGAAATTAATTTTCATTACTCAGGGTCCAATAAATATGGCGGAGGAAATAAAAAAATGGAAAAATAAAAGTACACGTTGTGTATATTTATATACACGTCGTGTGGTTTGTTTTTGTCCGTATTCGTGAGAAAATACTGTTTATTTAATTAAATGATATCAAATGTAATATGTTGGGTGCATGTCAAGTAATAATGATGGTCAACTGTCATTATTAAGACATGGGGTATTACTAAGAATTAAATGAAATGATTAAATGCTTTCAGGCAATTAATTCATTTTATTATTCTAAGTATTATAATACCAAATTACATTATTCTCATTGAGGGAGAGCCATTGTTGTGCACAATGGATTTGGAAATACTCTCATGCCATGAGAGAATTCCCTTTCCACCTAGATCGCTTTCAAGTTACGAAAGCAAGATCCTCCATCAGATCAAGGCGGTTGAAGGTGGACATCGGAAGCGAAGGCTCTTCCGCGTTAGCACCCGGAGATCCCATCGGCGATGTCCAGAGATACGTGGTGCACGTGTGGATCACCGCTAGAGGAATCCTATACTTGGATTCTACAATGCAATGACATATCACAGGATCATGACTGGAGACTACAACACAGAAATAATTCCATCGAGGTAATTCTTATGAATTAATTAAATTAATTATAATCAATATATGATGATCCTATCTCAAGGGTTCTGGAAATATTCTTTTCTTTTTGTTCTTTATTCTATTCCGAAGATTCGATGTTTTATATCGTGAGGGATCTCGGAATGAATGTTGTTTAACGTTAAAATTAATGTTGGGCTAACCCACCAACGTGCTTCCACTGTGCCCGAAACCTACAGCTTCCTGCTGTTAGACGGAGGAATACTAACCCCAAATGTCAAGCCACCCTGGCTTACATCACCAGAATCCCTCAAATTGAACTATGTGATTAGAACCTGGTTGACTATAGAAGTGACTGAAGTCAACCTGAAAATGTTCACCTATGAATGGGTGTCGTGCCTCAGACTATCCTCGATCTTCCTTGCTAGGAATAACTGATAAAATCCTGGATTAGGCATGAAGCACTATAGCTTAGTAAAGCATGAAGAATACTCCATAATAGAAAGATTACCATGCTCTAGAATCATAAACTCCTGGGCTCGATCGACCCTCAAGATCTATGGATAGAAGTAATCATAGAAGATGCGTGGAACTCCTACCAATCCATAACCTGCTGATGACCCACCTGTGAGATCACATCCCACCATATCTTGGATGAATCATGTATCATGTAACTAGAGAGCTTGACCCACCTCTCTGGAGGCATCTCCAGATGCTCAAAGATTGTCAGCATGGATTCTAGCCATGAATCTCTAGCCTGAGGTCCTCCTTCCCCTGAGAATATGGGAGGATGTAGCTGCTGGAAAACCCACGTCAAATCTTCCATCGACGGGACATGAGGTGGTGCTACCTAAAAATTATGCATCATCCTCATGAATCCTTACCTTTACTGTACACCAACACCAGTATTAGGTATAACTACTGGTTCCAAGACTGGAATAGAAGGAGGATCTATGGGAAGTCCTTGATCAGCCGTATCCGGCGCCTGATCACTGCCCCATAACTGGTGGACAACCGGAGGATGTCTCAGTTGCATGACTCTACAAGGTCAAATGAAAACCTTATATCAGGATTAATATGGATTGAATCATATAAGTGAAAGTAGGGAAGAAGAGAAAGAAAACATTAATGTTTGACAAAACATGGCTACATGGCATGTATAATTCCAACACGGGGTGTTCCCTTGAGCCATTCACATGGGCGTGTATCTCTACCAAAACTAGTCTTGTAACACCCAAACCACACGATGTGTTGTCCTAACACACAAAGTGTACTTGAATCCTCTTACCCTGCCCGAGTCCTTCTACACAGTTAAGCCACATAGCTCTCCCAAGACATGACTGCATGACGTGTTCAGGATAGACATGGCGTGTACTAGACAAGATTCACTTGGCCCGTGTTGTTAGGGACACGACCTAAAACACATCTCACACTACACAGTGTGTTCCAGAAGGACACGACATGTACCAGAAAGGATAACACCAACCTGTGTTGTTCGTGACATGACTAGGTACCTGGGTTAGACAACATGGCATGTTTAGACGACACATGACATGTATTAGATATTACTCGTCCATCCTGTGTTGTTAGTGAAATTGGTGGGCACAAAGTCGACACAACATGACATGTATGAACGGTATATGATGTGTTAACTCTAGATTTTCCCTATCCCATTTCCCTGCCCACATGGCCTAAGACATGACTGGAGACTACACGGCGTGTGCGTATGGGACACGGTGTGTACTTATGAAAAAAAATTTCTTCCCGAATGGAAGAACACATGGCGTGTATTCAAAACAACACGGTGTGTAATCAGGGTTTTCTAGGATTGTAAGCCTCAGAAACTACTCTAGAGCCCAAAGAAACACTGATAAGATCATTGAAAATGCCAAATTTTGATCTGTGAGGGCCTATACTCCCCGTGAATCAATGATTTACATCTTATACAAATTATAAACATGATAAACCTAGAAATGATCCACCAAATTCCAGTCCATGATGGCCCATAACACCTCAAGAACCAATTTTTGGCATCCATTCAAGAAAAAACTTACATAAAACAATACCCTATCAAACATCAAGTAATCCATCAAGGTATCTATCATAACAACATGCATATCTAGCACAACATCTATCACACCAACATGAAATTGCTAATGCAACCTAAATGGCACGGAAAGAATGCAGGACATGTTATTTCTAGTACGTGCCTATATGATTAATGAGATGGAATACCCTCATCTCATCGGGTTGCAACAGAAATATAACCTCAATAACATCAACGATAATAGAAAAAAAATGCGAATCACCAAACGGTGAAAATCAATCCAACCATAAAATTGAAAAACTATAAAATTTCAATAAACATGGTAAATTGGAAATTCCCTATACACGAGTTAGATAATTCTGGGAAAAACTTATTACCAATTACCTATTCCTTCCTATACCTGGTTATAGGCTCCAAACAGTCAATCAAAAATAAAAGAAATTCCTCTTATACCACATTGTAACGTCCCGGTTCTGAAAGCCACCTAGAGACGCCCCATACCCTGTTGGTCACATGGCCTCAATCGCATTTCCCAAAATGCTAGAGGCTTCCAACTAGCTGTGAGGAATTTGGGTGTGATAGTGGGGAAATTATGCCCTCATTGGTAGAGTACACAATAGAAGTAAACAAATACATACAAGAGCGGAAGCAGAAATAATGAAATACAACAGTAACAACAGAAAACTAAAGGTATAAACTAGAGAACATATATAAAATGATTCATGATACATATTTCTAGGAAACCTTCCATACAAGTCACAATGATGGAATAAAACAGTGCTAAAGAAAACTGAAAAAGAAAGAAGATAAACTCCTCAGCATCGCAAGCCAAAGCTTGGTCCCATGCTCTCTGGCTCCACAGCAAATCAAGTACCTAAAGTATAAGGGCCCTTGTCCTTGTCTATATCTACAACAACATATATTTTTTGGGCCCAAAAGCATGGCCCAAACCGGGTGTGGGACTAAATCTAAGTAAGAAACCCCCACAAGATCTCTACCTAACAGTCAATGAGTATATGGTGGGTAAAAGTAAAGGAAATAGTAAAAATAAACTACTCAACAGTAAACAATCCACAGTTTCAATACCAAGCAACAACTAACCAAGAAGATAAATTCAAAAAGGTAAACCTCAAAGATGTACCCATAACCTATCCCATCTAGTCCTACCAAACATGTAAAAGAAACCCTCTGGGTAGTACACTCAGTCTAACCCCTCTGATTCAGCGTAAGCATAGACTCTCTGAGGAAACACTCACCATCAATCCCCTCTATAGTATCGTAATGGTACTAAAGGAACTATGTGGAAGAAATCAACATCACATTCCCCCTGTGGCCCGCGTCGAGGAACTACAGTCACTCTGAGAAAGCGCTCAATGTCAATTATCTCTGTGGTATCACATCTTACGTAAAAAAGAAAATATGGAGAAGCCCTCAACAACCATTTTCTCTATGGTCTATACACTAGGTTCTCAAGGCCCTATGTAAGTAAAGAAAGTGTGGTTGCGCTTATCTGCCAAGGTAATCCTCAAAACTACTTGGCTTGAATTCTATAGAATAACAATATAACATAACTATAGTCTAACCATCCTACAATACTAGGCATCAGAAAATAAACAGTAGCCTAACAGGAAACCTAGAACCAAAGGTCAAAATAGGAAAAACATGCATGGGAAACACATCCAAAGAACAATAATTCAACCTATTCATAGTCAAATATCAACTACTCAAGAATACAAGAATAACATACAAATAATAGGGCTAAAATGGTAAACACGCAATACCTCGTTCAGGATATTGGTTAAATTTGCATATAAAACTCAATTAATTTCAACATAAGGCACAAAACACCTACCTCGATGTTAGGAGATCAATATATATGAACCTTGAGGCTGGAATCACCTTAGAACGCCAATGATATACAAAAATGTCTAAAATGTTCAACAGAGGATAACATGAGAAGGAAGAGGAATCATGAAATGAGGATCAAGCAGATGAGAGAGCATACTGAGGTGATCCCAATGTAATCGATGATGGTCGAATCTGAGACCGAATAGAGGATGGGGGCTCAGAGAAGAATTGTGGTCGTACAGGTTCTCTCGGATGAAAGAGACCTATATGAAGGGAGTTCTATCCGTCAGACGTGACCCCAATGCATTTAATGAAAAAGAAGAAATTACATGGAGTGTACTTTCCATTTCCACACCCCTCATTAGGCAGCCTTCAGGTCACCCCACATGGTTATGTGCATGGCCGCTACATAGCCAGCACACGACTACCAATGGTAACCAAGTACACAGTGTTTACTGATAAAGTACACATCGTGTATGTTGAAAATTCCCACAATTTACTCTTTTTCTAAAAAATGACCAGAAATGGAAAAACATACCTGAAAAAAAGATCCAGGTTCTTACAAGGTGCATCAAGGGGAAATTGGAGGCCTCGCTACCAAACACTACATCCAATGCATTCCTCATTTGAAAAGGATGAAACATAACATAAACATTCATATTTAAAATAGCATAAAAAGGTTAATAGATTAACCATAAACCAGTAATGGTATAAAAAAATCCCATACATAGTCAACCATATCACACAACCTTCAATACAATATGAAATATTTTATCGTAACAAATAAACTTGAAACAAGTGTTAAATCAAACAAAGTATGTTGACATAGATGAAATCAAAACTTTTTGGGAGATATATCTCTTTATATTTTGAAATAATTTAAAATACATGTAATTATGAAAGAAAAAATTTATTATGAAAATATTATTATAATCTTGTATTGGAATCTTCTAATGTGTTATAATGGCTGAAAATAGTCCCACCCTCCGTACAAGTTAAAAAACATTCTTTACATAATTTTTTGAAAAGGTCATAAAGTACCTTGTTTGGAAAACGATATAAATATTCGTTTAATTTTTTGTTTTAAAAGTAAAAAAGTGTATAAATGACTTTAAACTATAGCATAATAAACAGTAAAAATGATTTTAAATACATTTTTAGGAAACACAAATGTGGATGACAAAGAAGTCTTAGTAGATACGTACATATAGACAACCTCAAATAATGAAGTTATTGTAAAATTAACCCTTACCTTGTACTTTTACTTATTCAAGGGCACGTTAACTTCCATTATAATGGTTAAATAATTTTCCTTAAATTATACAAGAACCAAATACATAAATATGATATCATATATGATCCTTTTTTGTTTTTTTAATAATATTTTAGAAGTATCATTGTTTCAGGTGTTAACTGATTCTTTTTCCTTTATATGTTTTGTTACATAAGTCAAGTTTGTTATGGATAGGATTTATTTTATTCATATATAGGAATATATTAAGTTCTTAAAAATTATTTTTAATCATCAAATTTTTCATAAATGGTTAGGATAGGGAATGAAATCTTTTTACGTCATGAAGATGGCAATATATACGTATGCACAAGAGACAATATCAGTCTATTGATGGTAAAATTGTATATAATTGTGCTGACTCTCCTTGTTAATCACAGATTCTAAACGAAATGAAAAGGGAAATACTTCAAACAAAGAAGATTCATCCTTTGAATAAACATCAAAAAAAGAGAAAGGTATGAACAAGGAGAACATTACCCATAGGTCGAACAAGTTCTAGCATGGTCGTGCATGTATTCTTGTGCGCCGCCCAAATGGTCACGGTGGTGACCTTCGCACCCTCTTCGAAAACTTCCCAGGGACTTCTCTAGCCTATAAATACCCCCGGTGAGCCCCCCATTTTAGGAGGATTTTCTTCCAGAATTCAGATACAGAGCTCCGAACGCCCAAGTCTCTTCTTCAAGTCTTCAAAACACTTCTATGGTAATTCTTTACCTATAATGTAAGGTCTAAATAAGAGGAATAAGGTATAAGTGTTAGAATTCACTAACTCTTGTGCACCTAAGTGTTTTACCCTTAAGAGAAATGGACACACTTGCGCGCCTCCTTACCTACTCATTTAAACTTGCGTGCCACTTTTCTGGAAGTACCTCGGGATAATTCTATAGGCTCTGGTAAAGGATCGCCCAAGTATTACTCTAATGGTCAAGGATCGCCCAAGTATATTTGTGTCTAACAAGTATACTTGCGCGTCCAAGACTTGTGTGCCCATGCAGTACTTGTGCGACCCCCCAGGACATGCGCACCCTTCTATTTTTGGGTACCCTTCCTGCCCATTTCACCTCTCCTATGCCAATCCACCTCTACTCTTCTGGATTAAGCCTTTAGAACTCTCTTCAAAGCCATTCATGGCATTATTTTTTTATTGGCTTCCTTATCTGAAAGGAATTTTGTAGAACATCTCTTAAAACCAAGTGATTTATATATTATCATGTCACTAAGGTTAGAGATTTCGTTCATTCAACCTCATCCTTTAAGAAGAGATAATCCTTAAACTGGGCCTCCTTTTCCGAAGTAATCCCTAGTTCAAATTCTCGTTAATTTGGGCATCCTCCTCAGGAGTAAGCCCCAAGTCCTTATTTGGGCCTCCTTTTCAATAGTAAGTCCCAGTCTCTGATTCCCCTAATCTGGGAATCCTCCTTAGGAGTAAGCCCCAGTCTCCAAGTTCCCAAATATGGGCATCCTCCTCAGGAGTAAGCCCCAACCATGGTTCTCTTATCCTGGGTTTCTTCTTCAAGAATAAACCCCAGTCTAAAAGTCTAAAAATATGGGCATCCTACATAGGAGTAAGCCCCAAGACCCTTAACCTGGGCTTCCTTCTCAGGAGTATTCCCCAGTCTTAAATTCTTTTAACCAGTCTTAATTTACTTTTGATCGGGACATCCTTTTCCGGAGTAAAACCCAATCATAAGTCCCCTCATAATTTGGTCATCTTCACCAGGAGTATTCCCCATGTTAGAGTACCCAAATATCTATTAAGTACATATAGTTTTATGGTCCTTGTTCCTGGGTTTCTTTTCTAATGTAAAACCCAATACTCATCTATTTTGGGCAGTCATACATACATAATCCCTATATCATTGCATCTTTCATTACATAATTGTCTGGTTTCACCAATACCTCATGTTTCTCACACCAAAAATGACTCAAGTGAGCATAGAGTGTAAAAGTAATCATGAAATCTTTCATGGAGCCATAAATCATGCATAAACATCATACTCTCTTACTAGAACGACGTGGGTTCTGATGACTCTTCCAAAAAACAAAGGATGCGTAGGTAGCCCATATGTAGGTACGATCTTATCTCTGAAATAATCCATGTCCTTCTGAATGACAATAAACATCATGTGCCCCACTGAGTGGCTTTAAAACCAGTATGCTCATCATAATGACGAAGAGACTTTTATGTATTGAAGGATACCATTGACTAAGAATCTCTAACTAATACAGATGATTCTCTATAGATGAAGAACCTAAAATACATTTAAAAGATTCTATAAATTTCCTACATATCAATCATTTATTGTCAGGTCTAAAGGAAAGCTCATTTTATACTTGGTAATGTAATAAGGATTCACGAACATAACTTAAATCTATAAAGAGAGTCTTGAAGTAGACAATAAATCCCCTAAAAAAGGTTTGATGATTCCGACCTCCCATACTCCCGACCAATGAAAATTCCTAAGCCTCATCAGTCCACAACTAATGAGCTCCTACCTTTGGAAAGTAGGTCCAAATGGATATGGAATCATTGGATGTTTTCGGTTCTATGAAAAAACCCGTTAGAAACTGATTGGAATGTTTGAACCTTCAATCAATGAGGTCATACCCAATTCCAGAGGAAACAAAAAAGGGTGAACCCGACGTGAATCCTTAACCAAGTTAAAATGATGTTTTACCTATTTGTTAGACCCATATTTAAAACACAATGAGAGGGACAACAAAACAATCAATAACATATGTGCTCATCCAAAAGATGTAGGTGCTGAACTTATCTTGATTATGCTTGCTATATCAAACAGGAACTCTTTTTCAAGATCTTATGCATTACAAGAATGGATTTTCTTAAGTACACATCTGTGAATGCCTCTACTGTGAAAACCACTGCTGTGAATGCATCTACTGCTACTCCTGCTGGATCATCGTCCACTCTGAGGATGACATCACCTACTCAGAGTCTTCAATGCTGGGTATCGAATGTACTGGTTAAGGAGTACCGTCAAAATGGTACCATTCCAACTCTGGAGTCTGCTTGATAAGCCCTCCAAGTGAACAATTCACCCTGGTCATCCGGACAGCGACGACCAATGATCAAGAAGCAGGCGGTGCTAACTACCGTCTACAATGGTTTCTGGTCATTATCCCTAGAATGCAATCAACATTCACTCCCGTATTCTGGGGAGGTGAATGAGCAGGTCCCATAGGGACTTAATTCAAGGAGATAGGAGTACTTCCCAAAGGCTCCCATCAACAATCTCCACCAGACTCGTGCGACAGTGCGCCCTCCACATGATGAGGGTTTCATTTCCAAGCATTCCGCTCAGATTCCTCAAACCTGACCAGGAAAGAAGAACCACCATAGGTGAAATATGGTCAAAATTGAGCAGGTTCTCATCTATTCCATCTCCAGAGAAGTCCACTAACCTAACTTGGTGGTAAGAAATGAGCGGGAACACACACCTATCCGTTTTAATTCTGCTGTCCAGCAGACTCGTCTGGAAGCATCATGCCAATCCCACTAGGGAATTCCGGTGGAGTACTATAGACATGAACATACACCTATTTATAAATCATCAGCTAGACAAAATGCTCATCTGACTACATACGATGAAGCCCGCCAACCAAATGTGTTGAAAACTGGTAAACAGGCACATACACCTGCTTACACTCATCAATCCTGCCAGTAGCCTTGTCTGTCAGTGTTGAAGGAGGCTCGTCAACCACGTTTAGTGAAGTGAAATTAGCAGGCACATACACTTTATAGTATTGATCAATCCTACTAGAAGTCTCGTTTGGAAGCATTCAGAGAAGTCAGTCAGAAAGCTCCGGTGATAAATAGGAGGCAGACTCAACTCTCTGCCCCAACACGTGAGTACTGTCAGGATTCACTGATAGGAAAAGGAGGACAAGAGCAGGCACATACACCTACTCCAAACACGGAATGGACGTATATCACCGTTCCGGCAGCTGAAGTCACTAAGCATATTATATCAATGGTGAAAGAGCAAAAGAAAATCCCTGATCATATTATGGATGCCTGCTAGGATATTATAATAGCTTCAGCAGCATCTCAGGGAAATACAAATAAATATATCCCTACCAGTGGAGTGAAAAATCAATAGTACACTCCAGAACAGACACACACTTATGTTCTAGTCCAAGAGGGTTGTGGGGCGTACTCCCACATATCATATAAACAACCAAGTTATGCACATACACCTAGTTTGAGAGGAGATAATCAGCCTAACCTGATCATTTATCCTGATCAGGCACATACACCTGCCAAATTGATTAAGAAAGCGTCTAAGAAAAACACCACCAAACATAGTCAAGAAATCAAAGGCCCGTTTGTGAAAAGGCCTTACTCGATTCTGGAGTTCTTGATGCACTCAGAAAACTATCTGTTGCAACTCAAGATTGTGATCTCTTAGTTCCCAATAGTGGGAACATTAATTCTGAAGGTCTGCATCATACACTTCCTCTTGAAGGATTTCTTCATGAAAATTCGGTCGATCTCGATATTTCATCTTCAGATGAGAGCCACAAGAACCCTATATGTGGACAGAAGCCCAAATAGAAAAATGTTTCATCTATTACTGTAACCCACCATGGTGGTCCTCCCAATGATGATGAATTTATCTACGAAAGTCCTCTCTGTAGTAGTGCTTCACATTGGTTGGAAAATTCTCCAACAGACAATGTAGTGACGAGAAAACCCTCTTATCTTGAAGAACTTGAAAATGTGAAGCTAGTCATGTCTGATGATTTACCATTAGCATGTGAAATACTTTCTCAAACAGAAGATATCCCAGGGTGTAGGTAATTCTCTGAACCACCCCTAAGTCATGCACCTTCTAGTTTGATCAGTGATTTCTCTAACAATATTGTTGAATTTGATGAAGAAACAAGGAAGCACCAACTCTGGTCTAATCAGGTAGAATAATCTTCATTAAATGATAAAGATGAAATGATGAACATGAGAAAACAACTGGAGAAAGGTGAAGTTCCAGTCATGTTTTTGCCTCTGGATGACTCTCAGTATGACATTCCAGATATGTTAAAGGAAGATGGAATTCATGATATTCGTCTCAAAATATGGAAAACAATTTGTCAGTTTAAAAATAAATTATTATCTTATGATGAATATGAAAATCATGTTAAGATAATAGAAGGGTTACAACGTCAGATTGATTTGGAATCTCTATAAGTCTCTCGATATCTGAAGGTTGAAAAGCATCAGAGAGCCCTTCAATGTTCATGCCATGGCACACTAAGAAGATTATGCCAGTTAATTGCCAATGCCCCATCTAGTATTCATGTCATAGGATGGAGTGTTCATGGAGCACTACATTTCATTGTTCTCTCCAGTCAGAAAAGCCCGCCAAAAATGGTCTCATGCAATGTTATTGCCCACGGCCGGCCACAGTCAATGGGTTTTGTTTGTAATCAAAAGCTTGACCATGAAGAGGCCTCAACTAGCTCCTCTCAAAATCAAGCATATATAGAAGAAGTTGTTTAACTACTCCTCCATCAAGCAAATGAGAATATTGAACGAGCCTCTTGCTTGGAGAAAGAACATCACCAAGTGACAGAAGTGTCAGAAATCATCCAACGGTCTTTTGATCCGGGTGATAAAAGAGGATGTAAGTTGATGCATCTAGCTAATTTCTGGACTAAAGTCGGAAAGATCATGAGAGATTTCATGAAGGTCTCAGATGTAGAATGTCAAAAACCACCCCATCTTGCAAGGTTGGGGACTCTTTTAACCCAACCCTCAGAATCAACAAATAAGATTCGAGGAGTTGAGAAAAGACAGTAGGAACAACCCCAGTCCACCGGACATGGGACTTTTTCAAATCCTCTATCCCTCCCTCAGAGAAATTCAGTCTTCTCTCGATTAGGAAAGAAGCCTCAAGAGGAACGAAGAGCCAAACTATCAGGATATTCCCTCCAAATTACGATACGTCAAGAAGTTTCTGAGGGATCAAATCAAAAAAAGGAAATGTCTCATCAAGGACATGGAAAAAGAAAATATAATAGAAATTCCGATAGAAGAGATGCAATGCATTATGCATCAATAAATGTCATCAATTCCATTATTACTGATCCACTAGATGAGGTTCACTCAGAGGGATTAGATAAAGATGTTCCTGTTCAAGAGGTTGTATGCACAGACACAAATGAAGAAGGTGTGCGTACACGAAATCAACGATTTACCCAGAATTTGGGTACTCCTTCAAGTAACCCACTTCCCCCTCTCCGAAAGGGAGCCAACAAGGGGAAAGGAAAGAATCAGGTTATATACCCTTCCTCTGGAGAAGGACAATCGCTCTCACTAGAGAAAAGATTTGTGCAACAAGAGGAAGAAATGAAGGAGTTAAAGAAGATGAATGCAGAACTACTTCAGGGTAGTCTTCCTCCTAAGCGTGCTGCAATTAGTCATCCAAGGGAGTTTGTTGCAGTTACTGAGATAGATCAATAATATCCTCCTCTATCAGCACACCCTCAAAGGTCTAATCCTACGGGTCAAGTGTAAAAAAAATTGATGGTGCTACCATCAGTTGCAATACCAGCCACCATGTCTATCCAGACTCCAATTATTGCACCTTCCCAAGTCCAAGTTCAACCAGATGTTTCTCAAAAGTTAATGACTACCATTGAGTCATTAACAGCTCGGTTAGAGACTATGGAAGGGAAGCGTGCACAGGTTCAACCAGAAAAGTGCGCTTACCCTGAATGGGTAGATTCAATCCCTCCCCCATCATGTTTTGGGAACCCTGGATTCCCTATTTTCAATGGATCAAGTGATCCTGAATAGTATTTGATGCATTACGTGTCTTATTGCTATCATATGATGGGATCATCGGAATAGCAAGAAGTAGTGAAACTCAGATGCTTCGTGTAAACCTTCCAAGGACCAGATTTTGTTTAGTATACAGGCTTTCAATCCCGGTCAATTACCAGATGAGTAGATCTCCGTCAACAATTCCTTCTTTAGTTCATCTCAACTTTTCCAAAGAAAACTATTTTTGATCTTACAAACTGTATGAAAAGGGAGAATGAAATGGTTTCAGATTTCATTTCTCTATGGAAGGGATTAACATATTCCAAAAGCTTAGCACTCCCTCATGAAGAACTATTGCCAATCTGTGTGGAAAATCTGCGTGATGAATTATGAATGACGCTGACCCTTTTGAAATACATAGGAGGGTTTCGAGACCATACTTCAATCACTCAGCATGTTGAAGATTCCCTTATACAGACTAAGGCTAAATATCGTGTAATTCCATCAGTTCTAGGAAGAGGAATGGATAAAGTAGAGACTGCTACAGTTATGCTTAAGCAAGCACCTGTACCTACTTTTACATCAAGGCCTTCATCTTCTCAAAGGGCTCCACCTCCTGAGCATCAACAACAAAGGCCATTTTGTCAAGACGATCAAAGAGATCAAAGATGGAAACAATTTGATGATCTGAAGAGCAAAACATACTCTTTCCAAAATTAAAAAGTTCCTGGTTACTTCATTTTGGCACTGGAAAATAATTTGGTTCAATTGCCAAGGCCCAGGAGGCTGAATAATGAAGGAAATGAAGGCCGTCACAATTATATCCCATTTCATCAAATGTTGGGGAATCCCGTTCAGGAGTGTTTGTTTCATGGACCTCCTACAAAAAATGGTCGACTTGGGACAATTCAAACTGTAAGGTTCTTCATCTCAGGTAGCATGTGTCACTGATACAGAACTAGAGGAGGAGGGAGAGTGGCAAGAAGTCAAGAAAAAAAATGCTCAAAAATATGATGATTGGACGGTCAGAAATATGATCTACCGAAATCATGCTATTTTGCGAACACAATTAAAGAAACCAATTGTTCCTTCTTCCATGAATTCTGCAACAAAACCCTCTTCATTAGAGGGAAAATCCACAAAGAAACGGAACAATTCCAAGAAAGAAGAAGAATTAGAAGAAGATGAGTATGTGTCAAAGACTAAGTTTTCATTGACTATGGAAGATTTCATGCCATCTACTTCGAAGAAACGAGCACCTCCCCACCAAACGGCACAACCTGAACAGGCTAATCAGGCAGTGTCTTCATCGGATGATGAATTGATCTTTGGGTCTGTTAATATGATTCACTTAATAGATCCTTATGCCAATCACAGTTTCAAATTCAATGATCCTGAATTCCCTGTATCAAATAGAGGAATCAGAGGAAGTTCCAGAGGCTCAGGATATAGAGGAAGACGTAGATCTTTTAGAGTCCCCTATTCCAATTTTACCCCTTCTAGAACTGTGTATGCGGAAGAAACTCATGGCAGTGCCCTTCAACGAGCTTAACAATAATAAGAAAGTTCTTCCACACAAGGCAGGCTCAGCCCTAGAACAATTATTCTGGAAGATTGATTGAAGGTTCAATATTCTTCCTCTCAGTAAGTAAAAAGACCTTATCAGTCTAATCTTCCATAGCTAGGAGTGTTTCCAACTCATATCCCGGTACAAGAAGCATCAACTTCCAAAGCATCAACTTCCAAGGCACCTACTAAACCACATGTTCTTGTTGGGAAACGCAGACCTTTGGATCAAAAGTATGATATAATGAATCACTTGGCCCAAGTACCAGCTAAGTTATAAATTCTGGATGCCTTGAATTTATCAAAGGATCTTCGGGATGCACTCATCGAGGCTTTTTCAAGTCCTTAAGAGTTTGAAATTGAAATTTCTGCAGCTAAAGCCTACCATATTGAAAATAATCATGCAGAATGCCATGCAGTTATATCTTTCACAGATGATGATGAAGTTGATGTCGTGCATGGAAACATTAGAACTTTGTATTTATCTGGAAAGCTCAACGGTATGGACATCCAATGGGCTTTCATTGATAATGGTTCAGGAGTCAACCACATCCCCATTCGTACACTTCGTCGATTGGGCCTCAAGGAATCTAATTTATCTCCTTATAATATGATGTTACAAGGGTATGATAAAAATGAACATGAACCACTGGGTGAGATTACACTCAGAACTCGGTTTGGAGATCTTGTATCCAATTCAGATTTCATGGTTGTTGATCAAGGCTTTTCCTTCAACATCATTCTTGGAATACCCTGGCTACATCAACATGCGGCTATCCCTTCCTCATACAATCAATGTCTCAAATATTGTTTCGATGGTCAAGTTGGGACATTGTATGGTGATAAGGCCTTATTCAAGACTTGTGAATCTCAATACATTGAGGCAGAATTCTATCACATGAAGGGAATGGAGAAATCCACAACAAGGGAGATTACCCAAGTTAATGCTCCATATGGTTTGTAAAAGATTTCAGTAAATCCATTTGTGCATGTGAGTACAGATTATGTGTTGCCTATCAGTTAAATGGACATGATAGACCCAAATCAAAATACTCTTATGGAAAGATCCATAATGTCAATTATGACAATCAATCCAAACAGCAAGGGAGAAATTGGTGATCCACCAGGAAATGATGAAAGCTCAAATGGAGATGTCTTCATTTCATCTACTGAAATCCAGAAAGCCTATACTTCACCAACCAAGATAGAAGAAGTTATAGAAATAAAAGAGTTGAACAATGATGTTGATTTTCAATCCATCATCTTCTATTTATTACACAAGGAAGACCATTCATCATCAATTGGGTCCGAAATGGAAGATTCTTTTTCATGATGTTCATGTTTTAACATCTCTTCAAATCATGGAAATTCTGGTTCATCATCTACTATGAAAGTAGAAACAGAAGAAGTAAAACATGTTGAAGAAGAAGAGGAACATCTCAGGGATTCTCCTCCAGCATTTGAAGAGGGTATCTCTACCCTTATGGATGAACTCAGAGAAACCAATCTAGGTACAAAAGAAGATCCATGCCCCACTTTAATCAGTGCGGCCATGACTCTTGATGAACAAGAGACGTATATTTTCTTTTTAAAGAAAAATCGAGACATATTTTATTGGAACTATACAGAGATGACCGGGCTTGATCTTGATGTTGCTACTCATCATTTGGGTTTACCAGAAGAACATCAAGTTTTTAAGCAATCCGCAAGAAGAACACACCAAACCTATGCTTCCAAAATTGAGGATGAAGTGGATAATCTTATCAAAGCTAACTTCATTAGAGAAGTTCAATATCCCAAAATGGTTGGCTAATATTGTCCCTATGAAAAAGAAGAATGGAAAAATTAGAGTTTACATTGATTTTAGAGATCTTAATTGGCATTGTCCTAAGGATGATTTTCCAGTTCCGATTAGAGTATTCATTGATTTCCCAAAGAAGTGTCATTCATGCCCAGTACATTCCAAATTCATTCATCAACCTCCAGAGTTACTTCATACAGCTAAATACTCACGGCTATTTTCCACATGGGGAATGGATGTGGTGGGACCATACCCTTCAGCTATGGCCAAGCAGTTTAAGTATATTATCACTGCTACTGACTTCTTTTCCAAATGGGCATAGGAAATAATTCTCAAAGAAGTTTATTCTAAAAGCTTTGTTATGTTCATCAAGTCTAACATCATTACCAGATTTGGTGTCCCTCATACCATATTGACAGAAAATGTCACCAACTTCTGTTCATCGGAGGTGAAGAAGTTGTACAATAATACAACATCAAATCCAATCATTCATCTTAGTATCATGCAGCGGCCAATGGCCAGATAGAAGCCTTCAACAAGACTCTATCAAATAAACTACAAAAGATGGTGGATAAAGATAAGAGGTCATATACTTATAAAATATTTCATTCATTATGGTCTTATCGGACCACCACCCGCACTACATGCGGTCAACTCCATATTCACTAGTATATGGAACAGAAGCAGTCTTGCCCATTGATGTTAAATTACAGTCACTCATAGAATCCATTTTTGATCAATCATCTACAGATGAACAATCTCAAAAGCAATTGAATGAATTGGAAATTTTGGATGAGAAAAGATTGTGCACTCTGCACCACTTGGAAGTCTATCAGAATCGAATAGCACGAGCTTCAAACAAAAATGTTCGTATTTGTTCATTAGTTCAGGGAGAAATTTTTTTTAGTTCTTAGAACTCCAATGATACCAGGAAAGAAACCTCCCATTCTTGAGCCAAAATGGGAAGGACCTTATTCAATACATAAGGTCTACTCCAATGGAGCTTATTCTTTAATCTCAATGGATGGAGATAACATCACTACTCCAACCAATGATAGATTTATGAAGAATTATTTTGTATAAAAACAAAATACACCAGCAACGGTCCATGAATACGACCTTAAACTATTTTCATGTCCTTTACGTCCAGAACGACGTTAAACTGCACCACCTAGGGTCCATGCATATTACTTTAAACTATTCACACTTACGTCCAACATGATGTCAAACTGTGACGTCCTAACTACATGATGCTAAACTGTACAGAAGTCCCATAGGTCCATCAAGATATTAAACTGCATAACCAATGGTCTATGCATATGACCTTAAACTATTGGAATTTCTCTTGTCCCACAATATGTTAAACTATGTCCCTTTCATCATTCTATACAATGTTAAACTATACAGGAACAGTCCATGCATATGACCTTAAACTATTTGCATATCCCTTACGTCCAGTATGACATTAAACTGTGACGTCTAGACTACATGATTCTAAACCGTACAGAAGACCCTTATATCCAGCAAGATGTTAAACTTCATGACCAACTGTCTATGCATATGAGCTTAAACTATTCACACTTTCGTCCAACATGACGCTAAACTGTATCGTCCTTTTTCGTCCAACATGACGTTAAACTGTGAGAAAGTCCCTAATACATCCAACATGACGTTAAAATGTGTCCTCTTTTTTCCTTACTGCATGAAATTAAACTGCAGAGTCCTCTTATTTTCCAACATGACATTAAACTGTATTTCCCTATCGTCCTGACTACATGACGCTAAACGGTACAGAAATTTCTTAATACATCCTACATGATGTTAAACTGTATTTTGTCCCTGCTACATGACACTAAACTGTGCCACACCAATAGTCCGAACTTCAAGACTTTAAACTGCATAGTCCCTTCATATGTCCTACGTGACATTAAACTATGCATCGTTAATGTTGTTGTTACCTCTTGTTTCTAACACCGAGTATGACTCATGTGAGCTTAGAACAAATTTCAACCATAAGACCCTCTTTGGGCCACTAACCACTCGTAAGTCCCAAAATCATTTTTAGGTCATTGTCCCCAAAAACAACTTGATCAATAACTCATTATTTAATTTAACTACGTGGACTTTGATCCTTGCCTTCCAGGCTGGGTACCTAGGAAACCTCCCATGGTTCAAGCCCAAAACCAATCTCTTCACATCGGGTCACCTATATCTCATATGATGTTGATAGGTGAAACCGCTCCCAGAATCAATATCTTTACATTGGTTCACCTTCGTCCTTGCTATACAACGTTAAAACTGTACAACATTTTTTTCCTATATAACAATAAACTACAATTTTCTTTCATACCCTCACCTGAGAGGGAATCATTATTTACTTTGATTTTCAATATTTTTATATTTAAAAATTTATGTCATACATGGAAATACCTAAACCTTTTATCTTGGGTTAAACCATCATTGCACTAAAGTTTCCTTTCGCCCTTCACATGTACGAACCAAATTTGTAAAGAATGAATTTCTAGAACTATGTGGTCTTGATTCCCATCATTATGGGATACGTATGATTGTTCAAGTGTCCCACGAATCCAGCCCCAAGTCTTTTGGGCCTAACCCCAAATTCCACTTTCAGTCCCTTGACTAAAAAGTCCCTGTGAAAACACACATTGTGTATTTCATATAATGGTCCATGTTCTATGACCCTAAACTAAAATCTCTTTTACTCTCGTCCCACACAACATGATTATGGTTAGCATTGATCTTTGTATCTCTGCATACATTGGAAAATACCCATATTTATGTGTTATAATCCTAACCTTAAATATTTTCAGATCTTCATAACAATTTTCTTGACTTCTAGTCACAAAAAGTTCCAATTTCGGATACTTATTTTTCATAACTATGCAGCATGTTCCCTAAGGCGGCCTTGCATAAAAAATCTACATAACAGACTTTTCAGCCAAAAGATACTATTATTTCACTATGAAACCAATGCCCTTAGGTGTCCCTGAGTAATTCAACCCCCAAACGGGTTTTTAAATAATGATAACTTCATTCCAGGGAAGAAAACCTCTTTTTTCTTCATTGGTCTTATCAAAAATATGTAAGTATCCACAAAAAATAGCCATCCTTAACATATTTGTATCATGTTCTTTTTCATGATCTGAAAGTATTCAAGTCTATGTTTTATATTTCTCTTCCCTAAATTTGGATTAGACCTTCGTAGGAGTGACATTCATTCAGTTCTTGGATAATCTTGTTTGGAAATATCTTCTCCATATTCAAGTACCTCTCTCCATATAGCAATCTCTATACTTTGGAAAATTTGAATCCTCATAAAATTTCATTGTCTTTTTAGCAGTAGAAAAGTAAATTTCGGAGAGTTCCTTTTCCTGACTATGCAGCACATGCCCTTAGGAGGTCTTGTATAAGTAGTCTACATAATGGACCTGTCAGCCAAAAGATACTATTATTCGACTATGCAGCCAATGCCTGTTGGTGGACCTACACAATTCAACCCCCTAATGGTTTTGTTAAATAATGGTATCTTCATTCTTGGGAACTACTTATTCTAATGCATTTTTAGATCTTTTACATATAATTCCTCAGAATAAAATTTTCTTAAGTCATAGTTTATATATTTTCCATCTCAATTGAGTGTGGAAATATGTTTTTAGATAAATTGTCAAGGATTCGAGTCAATTTTAATCCATTTTGGTCAAAGCTATTTCGACCTTAAACAATAGCCTCTTTTTGTCCGATGTGCATGACTTTAAACTACCCACAAAAGAAAAGGGAAACTTGAATAAAAGTCAAGTTCCACCACACTAAACATTCACTTTGTATGGTTTAGGTAATATTGAGGAATTAAAAGATTCAAATTTTGTAGGTTTATTTAAAATAATCCTAGTAAAAAATCAAACTATGCTTACTAGGCCCATTGGCTTATGTAAAAATCTAAAGTAGGTGTCAAAGGAAATGTGTGCACAAATGATTGAAGATGAAAGTATTTTTCATTGATAAACAAGGGTCAGAAGGAAATCCACAGACTGGATTCTCTTCTCTTTTACAAGAATTGCAAAAGTCTTTCAACATAACTCTTAATTTGATTTACGACATCCCAAGATTCATCAGCAATCACCTGGAAGTCATTCATTAAACTAGATACAATAAGAGATGCAATACTAACATCTCTTATTGGAACAATTGTAAAAGAATGTTCTTGAGTGCGGTTTGAGAAAATTTTCTGCTGATCAAATAGTGACTCTATTTCTGCCCAAGAGACTTGGAAGATGGATACATGGATTTGAGAATGGAGAATTGGAAGTAGAGAGCCATTTGAAGAGAGTACTCTTTTTAGATATTATTTCTAATGTCATGATTGTATTCTCTCCATCAACCGGCAGCTGAAAACATATCAGCCCATGGTTTTCCATTTTAATATCTGTAAGGAAATGGCAAGAAGGAAAAATTTGAAAGTTCAACCCATTATTGCTGCTCTTAATACATTGAATAACCGAAATAAAGGAGTAACAATACGGATGCATCTCAGGAATATAATTCTTTATATCTGGAACTTTGACTCCTTGCAGATGACCATGGGCATACATAGGCAGATAATTGCTTTGTGGAATGTCATGATGATAATTCATCAAATACTTATCCAAATCTAGGAGAGTACTGTCTCAAATGGTAAAGTAATCATGGCCAATTATACTCATCATATCATCAAGACGCGTGCTTTCCAATTCATCAGCCATTCCGATTCTATTGGGATCCATTGAATCTGCACAAAAGATGAATGAATTAACTCTTAAATGGGTTTATGTTTTCATAAAATTTGTGTAGAAATTACAAAAAATGGAAAAGTCATTAAGGCGCGCAAGTCTAATATTGGCGCGCAAGTATGGATGTATTGTGAAAGTATGATGTGCCGCACAGGGTTTTGGCATGAAAGTATAACCGCACAAGTCCAAATACCTGGATTGTAGAACGAAAACGAATAAACAGCGAAAAAAATTAACTTGCATGGAGAAGACAACATAGGCAGCGAGAGCTCGAAATTATGAAGTTAGGTGCTTTGCGCGAGGAATTATCGTGTATTTATAGATGAGGACGTACCCATGTGTGTCAGACCCTGCGCGCCCGAAGCCCATTTGTGCGCCATACCCTGCGTGCCCTAATTTCCTTTTGTTTCCCGTTTTCCTTAGAGTCAAATCCTTATTCTTTTTTGGATCCAACTCTGAGGGGGGACTTTTGTTGATGCTTATTTTTTGTGATAGGTTCTAAACGAAATGAAAAGGGAAATACCTCAAACATAGAAGATTCATCCTTTTAATAAACATCAAAAAAATAGAAAGGGATGAACAAGTAGAAAATTGCCCCTAGGTCACGCACGTTCCAGCATGGTCTCGCAAGTATACTTGCGCGCTAACCAAATGGTCACGCAAGTGACTTCCGTGCCCTCTTTGAAAACTACCCATTGTCTTCTCCAGCCTATAAATACCCCCTGTGGGCCCCCCATTTTAGGATTATTTTCTTCCAGAATTCAGATAAAGAGATCTAAGCGCCCAAGTTTCTTATTCAAGTCTTCTGAACACTTCTAAGGTAATTATTTACCTAGAATGGAAGGTCTAAAAAATAGGAATAAAGTCTAAGTGTTAGAATTAACTAACACCCATGTGCCTAAGTGTATTATGCTTAAGGGAAATGGACACACTTTCACGCCTCCTTACATACTCATTGAAACTTGCGCACCACTCTTCTGGAAGTACCTAAAGATAATTATAAAGGCTTTGGTCAAGGATCGCCCAAGTATTACTCTATTGGTCAAGGATCTCCCATGTATATATATGTCACGCAAGTATACATGCGTGACCAAGACTTGTGCGCCCATGCAGTACTTGTGTGACCCCCCCAGGACTTGCACACCCTTCTATTTTTGGGTGACCTTCCTGCCCATTTCACCTCTCTTATGCCAATCCACCTCTCCTCTTTAGGATTAAGCCTTCAAAACTATCTTTAAAGCCATTCATGGCATGATTTCTTTATTGGCTTCCTTATCTGAAAGTAATTTTGAAGAACATCTCTTAATACCTAGTGATTTATATATTATCATGTCAGTAAGGTCAGAGATTTCATTCATTCAACCCCATCTTTTAAGATGAGAGAATCCTTAACATGGGACTCCTCTTCAGAAGTAATCCCCAATTCAAATTGTCGTTAATTTGGGCATCATCTTTAGGAGTAAGCCCCAAGTCCTTATTTGGGCCGCCTTTTCAGAAGTAACACCCAGTATCAAATTCCCCTAATCTGGGCATCCACCTTAGGAGTAAGCCCCAGTCCCCATGTTCCCAAATATGGGAATCCTCCTTAGGAGTAAGCCCCAACCATGGTTCTCTTAACCTGGGTTTCTTCATCAGGAATAAACCCCAGTCAAAAATTCTACAAATATGGGCATACTCCTTAGGAATAAGCCCCAAGTCCCTTAACTTGGGCTTCCTTCTTATGAGTAAGCCCCATTCTTAATTTCTCTTAACTAGTCTTAATTTACTTTTGATCTGGACTTCTTTTACAGGAGTAAAACCCAATCAGGAGTCCCCTCCTAATTTGGGAATCTTCCTCAGGAGTAATCCCCAAGTTAGAGTACCCAAATCTCCATGAAGTAAATATACTTTTATGGACCTTGTTCCTAGGTTTCTTCCCTGATGTAAAACCCAATACTCATCTATTTTGGGAAGTAATACATAAAAAAGCACCATATCATTGAATATTTCGTGGAAAAATTGTCTGGTTTCACCAATACAACTTATTTCTCACACCAATCAAGTCTCACATGAGCTTAGAGTGTAAAAGTAATCATGACATATTTCATGGAACCATCAAACATTCATAAACATCATACTCTCTTACTCGAACTACATAGATTCTGATTCATTTTCCAAAAAAAATGACACATAGGTAGCCCATCTGCGGGTATGATCCCAAATCTAAAATAATCCATGTTCTTTTGAATGACAATAAACATCAAGTGCCCCACTGAGTGGATTTAAAACCAGTATGGTCATCATAATGACCAAGAGATTTTTATGTATTGAAGGATACCATTGACTAAGAATCTCTAAAAAATACAGATGATTCTCTATCGATGAAGAACCTCGAATACATATAAAAGATTCTCTAAATTTCCTACATATCAATAATTGATTGTTAGATCTAAATGAAAGCTCATTTTATACTTGGTAATGTAATAAGGTTTCACAAACATAACTTAAATCTATAAAGAGAGTCCCGTAGTAGACAATAATTCCCCTAAAATGGTGTGATGAGTCCGACCTCTCATCCTCTCGACCAATGAATATTCCTAATCCTTATTAGTCCAAAACTAATGAGCGCCTACCTTTGGAAAGTAGGTCCAAATGGATATGGAATCATTGGATGTTTCCAATTCTATGAATAAACTCGTTAGAAACTAATTGAAATGTTTGAACCTTAAATCAACGAGGTCATCCCCAATTCTAGAGAAAGAAAATTGGATGTTATATTATATATACAGAATCATTAACATGTTAGATGCATTATTTACATCAATTATACTAATTATTATACCCATCTAAAAAATGAAGTGTTGAATAAAAAACTACACCCCGATGTGGAGTTGGTATGCTGTATGTATGCATGTATGTTGACGTTTTCATTCATAGGATGGATAGAATAATGATTATGGTTGTACCATACTTATAATAAACTCTCAGAATGTATGTGGTACTGTATTTACTATTTTGGTATGGAAACGACAAAGAAAGCGGAAGTGGAAGAAGGAAAGAACATTGAATGAGGTGATGATGTAACTACCTATTCTTTGGGTTCTTCCTTTTGATTTGAGAAAAAGGAATCTTTAGGTTGTATTTATGATAAATGTAAGACCTCTAGGTTTAATTTATGGTAGTTGGGAAGACATTTGATTATGTTTTGTCCAATCCAAATGGCTTTGGGGTGTGAATATAAGATATTGAGAAGTACCATTTTATAAGACTGGTGAGGGTCACATTAGGAAAAGTTTGAAATAATAATTTATTCTTAAATCATTTTCAGTTTGTAATAGCTCCAAATGGGTTTATTTTGAGGATATGGTAGGTAAGAGTAGAAAAAATCTAAACAAATAGGTTTTAGACGAGTTTAATTCCCCATATTAACCATTTCATTTAGATTTAACGCTTAGTTAAATAGTTTAACATTTACCATGTCTTCTTGTATTCTTACACTATATGGTTTACGAAATTACTATATACTACCTAGGGAACCTCAAGTGGTTCATTTATAACATATATAACATTATTTAAGTCCTTTTACCAAACCATATATTTTTATGAATATTATATCATTTAATAAAATATTATTTGTTTTAAAGACTCATTTATGTCAATTTTTTCAGTAATCTGTATTTGGTTTTCTTGAAAGTCATAAAAATTTAATTAATTCTAAAAAATACATTGAATAATTCATAAAATTTCATATTCACCTATAAAATTCATGTTTGTAATATAAAGTTTCAATTTACATTCATTTTAATATTTATAATATTATTTATTTGATTCATTTATTTATAAAGGATTATTTTCACTTAAAAGTTTCTCCATGAGGTCCCAAAATCGACCTAAGGATTCCCATGGTCTAAAATGTATAATAAAATAGGGTAAGAACATGTGTTAGTGTAATTTAATATTTTTATAATATTATTTTTTACCCTTATTTACCTGATTTACCAGTTAAACATGATAAATAAAATATTTTCCGAAGATACAATTCATAACTTCTAAAAATAAAAATTATCTATTTTGAAAATATGGACCTCCTTAATCAAAATAATGAATAAATTTTTTAAAATTTCAAACATAGAAGTTGTAAAAATTAATTTAAAATTATTTCCCATGGTCAAAACTAAAAAAGACGGGTTTTAAGAAGTAAAATTAAAAAAAAGATTGACATGTGTATATGTCTAATTAAAAAGTGAAATTATTTCCAATGAAAAACATTAGATTAAATGGTAAAAATTTAATATAATTATACTTTAAAACCAATAAAATTTATAATTTAACACAATAAATTATTTTGATTAAAAAATTTGTTTTCAATTTTAATTTTGTATTTTTCTTTATTCATAAAAATAAGAAAGTTGTCATAAAAGTACCAAAAATTTATCCAAACTAAATTTTTATGTCCTGATTCTAAATATGAATTTAATTTCATCAAATTGAATATATTAAATTGTCAAATAGTGGATTTAAAAAGGGTTTTCCATTAAAAGGTGGAAAAATGCATTAAAAAAATACTTCTTATATGTGAAAAATTGTATTTGTCTCTATAATATGTCTATGAAACACATAATATGGATGTTAAAAATATATGGGGTATATAAAATTTAAAATTACATTAATACTATTCATAACCACTTTTTGAATGACTATTTTGGTAAGTCATGGTGCGCTCTAGCTTGTTGTTTACTATGGCACAATCTATTGAATTACTTTAACGAGATAACGTACTATGAAATCCTTGGGTGTTATTTCTCCCATCCTTTAATAAATTTTTTCATCACAATTCAAAAAATTTCTTCAATAATAAATGTTTGCAAATATAAAATACATTTTTGGAAAACCCATATTGGAAATTGGGTTTTTAAAATTTAGTCTTAGTAAGAGGGAAAGAGAAATGCAAAAATCACCACCAAATTAGGGTTTCTAATAAGAGAACTTTGGAGGATATTATAGATAGGTTATTAGAGGAAAAATAATATACTTATAGAGAGTGATTGAGGTCATCCATCACAAAAAGGTGACTAATAAATGTAAAATTGAGGGCCTAAAATCCATCAATCTATGTTGATTTGATGTATCATCAGTTCAACAAAACATAAGCTTTAGGATAACACAATTTTTCAGATAAACGTTTTTTGAAGAGTATGGATTGATTTAATATATAAATAAGAACTCAAGAAGAAATACTTGATTCCATTACTAGTCATAATCATAATCCCATCATTTGGTTGTGCTTAGATCTATTATCAATTCATCCCTTACACTAGGAAATCATTGTTAAAAATGATTTTTTTACACCCAAAGTACATTTGAAAAATCATGTGGTCCCAAAGTATTTCATTAATCCTCTCTATGTTTACTAAAATCCCAAAGGATAGGTTTGAGTATCCAATAAATTATACTTTAACCTTATACAAAATACCAAGTGCTCAACTTACACCATTCCAACCTTTAGACTTATCCAAAATACTTGTGTCCAAACTCACAATATAAAAATTTATATGGGAGGTAATCCTAATGAAGATATATTTTTCCACATAATGACATGTAAATACCTTAATCATGGGTTTTATTAAAACATGGTAACACATTGCATTACCATATAACCTTATTAAATACGTCCATTCTCCCTAATTCCTTATAGAATACTATATATATTCCGTAAATCCAAAAATGTTGTAAAATACAAAAATGATGGGATAAAAAACAATTTATTAGTTCCAAGTTATTCAAGAATATTCAATATAATTTATCCAAATCAATCATCCCTTATTCCAAAATCACTACCTTATTATCATGACCATATTATGGTTTATCCTTCCTGTAATTATGTATTTTCCATAATATTTAACTTGCTATTGAGTCACTTTTCATAATACAATACAATATCAAATCATCAATTAAATAGTAATTCCTTACAATCCTTATTTATTTCCATAATTCATATAACTATTACATCATTAATACAATACTAAAATGACATAAATATCCCATCCCAACATAACCACATTAATCACTCCTCTCCATAGGTGGTAGAAACATAATCTTGATTGTGATCTAATAGAGGATTTTGGGGTATATTACTTTTATTATTAAGAAATTATTTCACATAGTGTCATGTCATCTTATAGTTGAATAATTATACATTGGAAACATTTTTCATACCCATAAAATAAATTTTATTATCCATTATAACTACTCAACATATTCATTAAATTACTTAGAAAGAATCCTAAACTGAATACTCTAAATATAATTCACTTATTCATAATTATTAGATCCAAAAACATAAATAATTCAATCCTTCAAATTTAATGGTTGGAACGAAATATCTCCTTCATTGGATTAGAGGTAGATTCTTATGTCTGGGCATTGAGTTGGGTAATACCCATGATCTCCAAATATGGTACATTAAACTCCATAATAATTTGTCCCTCTATGACCCTTTTTCCCACAGAGATAACATCTTCCCCTCTATTTGCAATATTCTTCAAGGTTCTTCTTGCCTTCTCCTGGACATGTAGGAAGCTGAATCTTTTTTCCTCTATGCTTCTGAAAATTTGAATATTTATAAACATTCATCTTACTCTTACACAATGTCTTAGGAATGATATCTATTTTCAGATTTCTAATCTTATATCATAATAACTAATTTGGAATAATCGAAATATATTTCTCTCTATTCATTATCCATTTTTTCCTAAAATCACCAGATTTTCCAACAAACTAAATGTTAATCCAATTCATTATGGTTTCCTCCATTAAATAAGACCAAAAAGTACAGGGTGAGAAACACATATCATTAATGATAACCACATAATCAAGGTATGTTTCTTTAAATTGATGACATCTTAGGTTAAATCCTAGGTTATCCATTATCATTACCATAATTATAGGGGGTTCTTCTATACTTATCATCAATTTTTATCATAGGGTTATGATCCCTAATATATGTTTTCTAAATCTATTTCCAAGGGTTGTTGATAAAATTCATATGATACTAACTGGAACTCCCCGACCCTAGAAGCCCAAAGTCGGTGCATCATTTTAATACATTGGCATGATTACAAGGAATTATGTCTTGATGGACCGATCATTTTAGTCATCTTGGAAAATTAATTACATAATAGACATTACATTACACATTAAAACATAAAACAAAACATAAATAATCCATTGATAATTCCATTATTCCTCTAGTTTAACACTACATATCAATCATTATAAACTTCGTGGAATCCTAGGAAAACGAAACATAAGAAAGGGGTGAGATCAGATGCTCAGTAAAGGTAAATAATTTAGTAGAAGCTATACACTTTTAAGGAAAGATGAGTAATAATAAAACAGCATTTTAAAAATAAAATTTAACATTATATGGAAAAAATAAATTCTAAAATTACCATATAACCATAAACATGGATATTCAATTAATCATATAATCACATGCAATAACTAATGTCCAAATGATGAAATTTATAATGTCGGATATCATAACCCCATTATCAAGGCCTCATGACAAGAATACAAAAGGCATTCTTCCATGACAATAATTTGTCTAATGAGACCAACCAATGTATCAATGGGCCATATCCGGATGATCCCATCACTTACTACATCCATGGAATTACCCATATCAACAAAAGGAAATATAACATAAAAATTCATATTATAAATAACATGAAAATTGTTGATACTTTAACCATAAACCATTAATGGTATAAAAATAGAACATCCATTGTAAAAAATATCACCAAACCATTAATACAATATGGAATATTTTACCATAGTAAATCAACTTCAATCAAACGTAGAATCTGACAAAGGATTTTGACATAGATGAAATAAAAACTATTTAAGAGAAATAACCATTTCTATTTTGAAATAATTTAAAATTCATGTAATTATAAAATAAAACATTAATTTTGAAAATATTCTTAAAATATTTTAATAGAAGTTTCAAAGTTGTTATAATGAAAAATATAGCTACTCCCACCGTATAAGTTAAAATAAATTCTTTCCTTAATTTTCCGAAAACGTCATAAAGTACCTTGTTTGGAAGATGATGAAAAGATTCATTTGAATTTTTTTTATAAAAAACTAAAACAAGTGTATAAATGACTTTAACATATAGTATAGGAAATAGTAAAAATGTTTTGAAATACATTTTTAAGAACTATGGATGTGGATGATAAATAAGTACCAGTAGATACTTAGGTTTAATGAACCTTGGTTAATAAATATATTTGTAAAAGTAACAATTACCTTGTAATTTTAAATAGTCAAGGGTATATTAACATATTGTATAATGGCTAAATAATTTTTTATAAATTATACAAGAACTATATACATAAATATTATATCATATTGGATCCTCTACTATTTCTTTGTTACAAATATTTTAGTACTATCATTGTTTTGTGCGTAACTTATTCATTCTCCATTATATGTTTTGTTACATAATTAAAGTTTTTTTATGGATAAGATGTATTTGATTAATATATATAATTATATTACATTCTTAAACATTATATTTAATCACCAAATTTTTCATTAATGGTTATGATGGGGAATGAAATCATATTGTATCATGGTGATGGTAAGCTGTATGTACGCACAAGTGACAATATCATTCTTTTGATGATGTAATTTTATGTAATTGGATGGTTTATTATATATAAATAATCATTAAAATTTTATATTAATTATTTATTTCAATTATAATCATTATTATACCCATCCAATTAATTTTGGGTTGAATAACAAACTACACCATGATTTGGAGACGGTAGGCCCTACGTACGCACGTATGATGACATTGTCATTCATAGTATGTATATAATAATAAATATAGTTTTAGAATATTTATAAAAACATCTCAGTATTTAGAACCTATAGAATTTATAATTTTCTTATGGAAACAACAATGAAATAGGAAGTGGAATAAGGACAGAACTTTGAAAGGTGTGATAAAGTAATTTCCTCTTCTTCGGGTTCTTCCTTTTGATTTTAACAAAAGGTATCCATGGGATGGATTTATGATCAATGTAAGGCCTCTAGGTTGAATTGAGGTTAGATGGGAGGAAATTTAGGTAGCGTTTGGTCAAGAAAAATTGCTTTGGAGGTGTGAATTTGAGATAAGGGGAAGTACCCTTTTATAAGAGAGGTGAGGGGCACTTTAGAAAAAGATTGAAATATTAATTTATTCTAAAATAATTTTTGATTTATAATATTTCCAAATGGATTTATTTATAGGATAAGGTGAAAATGGGTTAAAAAACTCAACTAATAGGTTTTATATAATTTTAGGTCACCATATTAAACTTATCTTTTAGATTTAACTCCTAGTTAAATAGTTAAACTTCTACCATTTCTTCTTGTATTCTTACACTATATGGTCAATTAACATACTATAAACTACTAAGAGAACCTCTAGTGGTTTTTTAATAATATTTATAACATTATTCAAGTCCTTTGGGAGATCCTTATATTTTGAGGAATATTATATCATATAATAAAATAGTATTTGTTTTATAACCCATTTATGTCAATTTTGACACTCGTTAGTGGTTGGTTTTTGTGAAAGTCATCAAAACCTGATTACTTCATGAAAAATAATTAAAATTATCCCTAAAAAATCATATTAACCTTAAAAATTTGTGGTTGGTATCCAAAGTTTAAATTTAAATTTATTTTAATATTTATATTATCATTTATTTTATTTCATCCTTAATAAGAAAAGTACAGCATCATTATTGTTCCATATATATATATATATTTAATTATATAATGTCTAAAAATCATAAATAAAATAACATAATGTATGAAATATTTTTATATTTTTAATTAAAAATTATATTTGATGTTATCAATTATATAACTTCAAATAAAAATTGTTTTACTAAACGATATGTGTTTATGTTACATTTTCGTTATATTTAAATATATTTTTATAAAGTGTCCTTTTCACTTGCAATTTGCTCCATGGGGTTCCAAAATGAACCCAAATATGCATATGGTCATACATGTATCATAAAATAGGTTTAGGATACATGTTAAGGTAATTTAATAATATTATAATATTATTTGTTACCCTTATTTTCTAAATTTACCATTTATCCATGGTAAATATAATATTTACTAAAGTTACTATTCATAATGTCTGAAACAAAAAGTTTCCTATTTACACAATATAGACCTCTTAATTACAAATATGGAATAAATTTTTATAAATTTCAAACACAGAAGTCGCAAAAATTAATTTAAAATTAATTTTTGTTTCCAAAAACAAAAAAGCTGGTTTTTAAGAATTTAACCTACCAAAAGTTGACATGTGTTTATGTTTAGTTAAAAGGTGAAATTAATTAAATGACATAAATTATAATAAATGGTAAAAATATAACCTAATTATAATTTAAAACTAATAAAATTTATAATTTAACCCTATAAATTATTTTGATTAAAAAAGTTGTTTTCAATTAACATTTAGTATTTTTTCACTATTCATTAAAATATGAAAGTTATCAGAAAAGTTACAAACATTTATCAAAAATAAAATTTTATGTGCTGATTATGAATTGGAATTTATTTTCATAAATTTTAATATATAAATGTGTCAAATATTTTATTTAAAAAGGGTTCTCCATTAAAAGGCGGAAAGATGCATTTTTTGAAAAATACTTATTTTATCTGATAAAGTTATTTTTTCTCTATAATATATCTAATAAACACAAAATATGGATTTAAAAATTATATAGAGTATAAAAATACAAAATTCAGTTAATAATATTCATAAGCTATAATGGCCCGGGTTTTTGGGGTCCATTACTTGGTAAAAATTCTGATGTTGAGGTGTTCTGGGTGGTCTGGAAGGCCATACCAGCTTCTCAGTGACTCCTAGCTGCAGCATTGGCCTATCGGTATCCTCGGCCTACCTAGCCTACCGGTGGATCTCGGCTACCAGTGGATCTTGGCTACCGGTGGCTCTCGGCTACCGGTGGCTCTCGGCTACTAGTGGCTCTTAGCTACCCGTCTCTCTTGGCCACTGGTGGCTCTCGGCTATCAGTGTCTCTCGGCTACCTATAGTTGTCACCAATCGGTGGCTCTCAGATACCAGTAGCTCTCGTCTACCCGTGTTTCTCGGCTACGGGTATCTCTCGGCTACTGGTAGCTATCGCCTACTGGTCGCTCTCAACGACCAGTGGCTCTCGGCTACCGGTAGCTCGTGACTACCGGTGGATCTCGGCTACCAGTAGGTATCACCAACCGGTGGATCTCAGCTACAGGTAGCTCTCAGCTACTGGTGGCTCTCAACTACCGGTAGCTCTCGGTTACCAGTAGCTCTAATCAACTTGTAGCTCTCAGCTACCAGTATCTCTCACCAACCCCCATGGGTTTTCCAATAGCACCTCCTTTTTGCACAAATTGGTTTTTAAACCATGTTTTGACCCCGTTAAGCATGTTTTAAATTCCATTAATGCCCATTAATGGCGTTTAAATTAAATGATTGGTGAGGTACCCTCCTTAAATAAAAAACCATGAGGTGTTCGTCGGATTAAACCACCCCAAAAGGTGGGGACTTTTAAGTAGCATGTGGGGTGTCCCAGCTGTGTGGTCAACCCATGATCCCGCTTCTTACGCATGGTTTCAATTTTTACTCCATATCGTAACCATCCAGGGGATGATGTATCTCAGTCCTTATAACCTAAAGGCTTTTCTTTCTCCCTAAGTTTCTTTTTCTATCACCCTGTGCTCAGAGTACCCTTCCCCCCGACGAGTCATACCCCTGTTGTGATGTTTTCCCTGATCGTGTTCCATGGAGTTTCTGCTACCCCTATTTTCCGGTTTCCACGCGCGGACATAACGTCGATCCTTAATCAATCAGGTAGGGATTTTCTCCTTTTTCTTTCGTTTTTGTGTATCATGAGGGGTGGTCATGCCTTTGTCTCTGTGTAAATTGACGAAACCCAACTTAATGAAGATAATTAACGGACCTTTAAAAAATGACGGGGGGGGGGGTGATCGATGTCCTGCTGTGATTTTTTTTGTTCATATGTGATGTGAATTATATGGTCCCATTCTCACTAAAAATTATGGTCGTTTATGGTCTTTCTCTGTGCACTGATGAACGTCGGTGTTACTAGATGTTTAAATAACCGTAACATGGAATTGGTTAATTACGTATAATCGGTTGAATAAATTGAAAGCACGAGGATTAACCCTTTTTTTGTGATAAACCCAGTTAAAGAAAAATGGAATTGAAACCATTGAGTGTGTTAAATATTATAAATCTAAAAATACTTGTGTGGGCCTACCTTGTGTTGGTGGTAGTGGTTTGGTTGTTTTTCCTTCACGAGCCGATTACGGGTGACTTTATGGTCTTCTTGGATGAGATCCCCTATTGTACTTTTTCTTGTTGTGAGTCTGAGGCTGTGGGGGGGGGGGGGGGGGGGTTACTCTGCTTATATCACGAATTGGGTTGAAATCCTCTATTGTTGAGAAAATGTTGGATTATGTAGTTTGGGGACATGGGGCTGTGTCTCGAGGTTATTTTTTTCCAGTACTTTGAGGGATCTCGCTTGATCCTCCGTTGTTGTGACTTTACAAGGGAACCAGGTGTGAATGTTTTTTTACCTGATGTTTTTCCTTTCTGACATTCTTGTTGTTTCATCTGTGAATGTGCCAATTATATTTCCCATTAGTGAAGGGATTAACTCATACTAAACAGTTATGAATAATAATGTGAATAAGGGAACTAGGAACTATTTTTTTGTGGGCCTATTTTCCAAGGCAGATGTGCTTGTGTTCCTTCTTGTATCTGTTTGAGGAGCTGTAGGTTGGGCTGCGTGTTGGTATATATATATGTATAATTGTATGTTTTGTGTTTAGTCACACCCCACCCGCGTTGGTCATTTAGTGTCGGACACCCCATTTTATGGGGAAGGGTGTTTCTCACTAGTCACTCTCCTTCCTGCTCACTCTTACCTCAACTGTGATGGCTATAGGTGACCTTACACACTAGATCCTTTGGGTAGGTTTCGTTTGGTGTTTTTTTAGCCTAAGTGTTTTCAGGCAGGGGTTCTGGTTGTTATTTTTTTTCCTTAGTGTCTTCAGGATGTGGACCAGGTGTTTTCGGGCAGGGATGGATGGTTGTGAGGCCCAGGTGTGTGCGGGCAGGGATGGATGGTTGTGAGGCCCAAGCATGTGTGGGCAGGAAGAGCGTGGTAGCATGAGGACGTTTTCCATTAGGGATGAGCAGCTAGCTAGTGGGGGAAATGGTTGTGCGGGGTAACCAAATTGTTTTGTTATTTTACAATTACCTTACTTATTGGGTTGTTTGGTGAGCATGGCCGGTGAGGTGGGATGGATAGACTCCATAATAGATGTTGGTTTCTCTGCTTCTCACGGGAATTTATTATGTCTCCACAATTGTGCATGAGAGCTATAGGTTTTTCCTACTGAGTATTCTTTGTATGCTCACCCTACGTTTACTTTCATGTTGTCAGAAGGACTTCGGAAGACGTGCAAGACCTTACTAGTCTAGACGTTGGAGTTGCAGTTGGTCACTATTGTTTTCTACTTCGCCTTTTCTTTTCCTATTGGTGTGTACTTTGGAGTTCTTGTACCTTGTTTAGTTTTATTATTAAAACATTCATATATATTGGTTTTCTTGTGATTTTTCTATACTTGGTGGTATTTGGTGTTGACCCATTCTTTCTCCCAGTCTTGGTTAAATAAAAAGGGTAATGCCTCCCATATTGTGAAAATGTTACACCCTTGGTGCTAGTCGCCACTCCGGGGCCTACTGGAGGTGGGACTCGGGGGTCATTATCTCGTCTTCGACTTGAAGAAGGAAGGGCGGGGGGTCTTTGTCACCCCTTCCATTGTCTTTCCGAAGGTGGGCCGTGACAGAATGGTATCAGATTGGGGTTGAATGATAGGATGGAGTCTGGAGTTAGACACATTGAGGATTGCATGGGATGGTTAGGAAATAATGTTAGGTGATCTTAGTTCATGAAATAGGCTAGGGAGGACCGTCTAGGACACATGATTTTAGGCCCCCCCTGTGATCCGATGCAAGGACTCTGAGCCTATCAAACTACCAAGTGAGACTACATTTATTGTAGGGTAGAGACCCTAGGGAAGGTACGTGCATCATACTGATTGTGATTTTATTTGATTTGGGACACCTTGGGGAGAAAAATTTAATAATAATAATAATAATAATAATAATAATTCCCTAGCTACTCAGGCTTAGGAAATCTTTGTTTACCTTGCAGCTATGGCACCCAGACGTTATCCATGAGTGACCCAGGCAGTTGAGGCCCAGTGGATTGAGGTAGTTGACTAGCCGAAGGTTGACAGAGATGAGGAGGACGACGTGTGGCAAAGGACATTGCGCTCCTTCCAGCGACAAACCCTAGATAAGTACGAGGGTAGCGTTTCTGACTCAGCAATAGAGGGATTTCTAGATAAGTTGGTCGTCACCTTCTCTTAAATCCGTCCTCCGAGGGAGTACTGGGATCCATTGGCCGTCAGTCGTCTAAGAGGAGTAGCGCATCAGTGGTGTATGCTTTTCCTGGGAGAGAAGACAGAGGTAGAGGTTTCATGGGCGAGTTTCGAGAAGTAATTTCCTGAGGAGTTCCTCTCCTATAAGGTGAATTCTAAGAAGAGACAGAAGTTTCTTTCCCTTCAATAGGGGACCATGTCTGTGAGGGAGCTGGGGATCAAGTTCTAAGATCTCATGCGCTTTTCGCCGGATCTCTTTCTAGATGAGGAGTTTCAGAGAGGACGGTTAGAGGAGGCACTCCGTCCTTCACTTTAGTATGCTGTAACTCCCCTCACTCTTCCGACGAACCTAGAAGTATAGAATAAGGCTGAGATAGTAGAGAGGATGCACTCAAAGGGAGGTAAACCACGAGAAGGGAACCTACTACATTCATCAATGGGGAAGGTGGTCAGCAAAAGGTCTCCAGTGACCGGGACTTTCAGGTTTCGACAAATAGGTTTCATGCCTCATTAGTTCCAGTCCCAAGATTCTAGCACTCACCCTTTTCTCGTAGGGCCGAGACCAATGTTTTTCTCTTGCAGAGTTTTCGGACACGTTTAGAGCAGGTGTCTGACTAGAGCTCCACATGGTGGAAGTGGGCAGTTTCAACACCCACCTCAGCAGCATCCATTGCCGGAAAGGCCTTTCTAGCAGCCACAGTATTCCCCTAGCCCTCCGAGGGACGACCTTGTGGGAGGAGATCGAAACCAGGGTGCTCCTAATGGACCTTGACCCGGGCGTGGTCGGGGAGGTGGTCGACAATAGCGAGGTAGTGGAGTTGGGCGTGGAAAGTTGCATGCCACAGAGTTAGTACCTCCGACTGGACGAGAGGTTGTTCTAGGTACGATCTGTTTATTCAACACTCTTGTTTCTGCCTTTTTTGATTTGGGAGATTTTGACTCCTTTGTTATGCCTGAATTAGCCCATGCTCTGGGTCTAGATGACGAGATACTTTTTGTGCCCTTAGTATTGAGAACAACAGTTGGGGGTCAGAGTAGCATATCTTACTTCTTCCGGGGGTGTAAACTGATGTTGGGACCACATCAGTCCATTGTAGACCTTCTTTCATTGCAGATACATCAATACGATGTCATTATAGGCATCGACTGGTTATTCTCTATGCATGCCATCATCAACTACTATCAGAGAAGTATTGAATTATCCAATGAGGATGGACTACATGTGGATTTTTTGGGGGAGGGGAGTTATCAGGAGGGGAGTTGACACGTAGAGCCACTCTTTTCTATGTTGAACGGGATGTCAGTAGAGTCAGCAGATGCAGGAATGATGGATGTCCCAGAGGAAATAAGAGAATTCCCTGATGTCTTTCCCGATGAGGTTGTGACTCTACCCAATCGATGTGACATTGAGTTTGGGATAGACTTACAGCCTGGTGCCAACCCGATATCGATGGATCCCTATCGGATGGAACCTTCTGAGTTGCAGGAGTTGCGGATTCAGATTGATGATCGTATGGATAAGGGCCTCGTTTGACCCAGTGTGTCATCATGGTGTGCTCCAGTTTTGTTTGTAAAGAGGGTAGATGGTAGTCTAAGACTATGAATAGACTATTGGAGGCTGAATCAGGTGATGATCAAGAATCGTTACCCCATCCTGAGGATAGATGATCTCTTCGACCAGTTGAGGGGAGCAGGTTGGTTCTCTAAGATCGATCTGTGGTATAGATACCACCAGTTGAGAGTGAAGGAAAGTGATATCTCTAAGACGGATTTCAGGTGCAGATATGGCCACTTTGATTTAGTGGTCATTCTGTTTGACATTACAAATTCACCATCTACATTCATGAACCTCGTGAACTCTGTTTTCCGAGAGTTTCTGGACCAGTTGATTGTGGTGTTCATCGATGACATCATTACCTACTCAAGATCAAAGTAACAGCATGTTGAACATCTTAGGGCAGTTTTGGGAGTCCTTCAACACCATCATCTTTTTGTGAAACTGTCTAAGTGAATGTTTTTAATGCGATAGGTACATTTCCTTGGACACATAGTGTCTTAGATGGGAATTACAGTAGATCAATCGAAGGTCGAGGCAGTCGTTTCATGGGCATCACCGAAAAACATGGCGGAAGTTCATAGTTTCTTGGGATTGGAAGGATATTACCGCAGGTTTCTATACAACATCTCTTGAGTTACTACTCCATTGACAGATTTGACTAGGAATGATCAACCCTTAATGTGGAGCGATCAATGCAAGACAGCTTTTGGAAACCTATAGGAGAAGCTGGTTAGTGCTCCAGTACTCATATTACCAGATGAAGGGGTGTTGTTTGATGTGTTCTGTGATGCTTCTGGCTTTGGGTTGGGATGTGTGTTGATGCATCAGTGAGGAGTGATCTCTTATGGGTCTAGGAAGTTACGTCCTCATGAACGTAACTATTCCACCCTTGATCTGGAGCCTATAACCGTGGTGTTCGCATTGAAGTTGTGGCGACATTATCTCATCGGAAAGCACTTTGTGGTCTTTTCAGATCACAAGAGCTTGAGTTATATCTTTTCCAAGCGAGATCTGAACATGTGGCAGTGGAGATGGGTTGAGTTCCTCCAAGATTGCAACTTCGAGATCTCTTATACCGAGGGAAAGGGAAATGTTGTGGATGATGCCCTAAATAGGAAATCACAGAAAGAAGTAGTTCGGGAATCTAAAGATGCCTGGAGAGTGATGGAAGAGTTAGTGGCCTTGCATTTGGATGCAAGGGTGGAAGGTGGAAGGGGATGTCTATTTCAGATGACTATATTTCCCTCCCTAGTGGTGCAGGTGGAAGAGTCTCAGTGGGGGGAATCAGAGGTGGAAGTGATGCAGGATCGTGTTTATCAGGGAAATGGGATGGTCGGAGGACAGTCAACATTAGATGCTTTTCTATGGAAGGCTTTTAATTTCGAAGATGATGTGTAAATGTGTTCTCCATGAGTTCCATGGATCAGTTTTAGTGGTATATCCTGGGGTCTCAAAGATGTACCAAGGCCTTAGGAGAATGTTTTGGTGGCCCAGGGTAAAGCGGGTGGTGGTAGAGTTTGTATCAATGTGCCTCGTGTGTCAGCAAGTAAAGGGTGAAAACCATTTTCCTGGAGGGCCTTTACAGTTGTTAGATGTTCCCGAGTGGAAGTGGGATGAACTCTCGATGGACTTCTTCATAGGGCTACCAAGGGCTCAAGGAGGCTATGATGCCATCTGGGTAGTGGTGGATCGGTTGAAAAAATCAGCAGACTTCTTGGAGATTAAGGAGTCGAGCCCGGTGAGCACCTTAGGCCAGAGGTACGTCGATGATGTTGTGAGGTTTCACGGGATCCCAAGGTCTATTGTATCCAATCGAGACATGTTGTTTACCTCACGAGTTTGGAGGAGATTATAGCATGCCTTCAGCCCCAAACTATTCTATAGCACTGCTTTCCACCCACAGACAGATGGGCAAATAGAACGAATGATCCAGGCATTGGAAGACATGCTGCAGGCATGTGTTCTGGATTTTGGGGGATCATGGGTACGACACATGCCTCTATTGGAGTTTGCATATAACAATAGCTTCCACTCCACTGTTGGTATGACACCATTTGAGGCCTTGTATGGAATGTTGTTTCGTTCAACCGTTTGTTGGACAGAAATTTGGGAAGTAGTTTTCCCTAGGCCAGAAGTGGTGCAGGGCACCACTGAGAAGGTTCAACTCGTGCATGAGAGGATGAAGGTAGTCCAGGACCGGCAGAAGACTTATGTCGATCATTGTAGGAGGACCTTAGGGTTCGACGTTGGGAATCATGTGTTCTTGAAGGTTTCACCTTGACATAGGAAGCAATGGTTTGGGAAGGGGAGTAAGAACTCCCCTAGGTTCATCGGACCTTTTAAGGTGTTGGGATGAGTTGGTGAAGTGGTATATCAGCTGGAGTTACCACCTCAGTTAGATAAATTGCACAACATCTTTCATGTTTCCCAGATTCTTCGATATCTACATGAGGACTCCCACATCTTCTATTGGGGATAGATAGATGTTGAAGATGATGCGACCTTCATATAACGACCAATCAATATCGAGGCTCGTAAGGAGAAAGTGATTTGTGGACGAACCATCCCCTTGGTTTGTGTGTTGTGGAGGCATGGTAGCTTGGAAGAGAGAACTTAAGAGCGGGAGACCCAGTTACGAGTTCAGTACCAAGAGCTGTTTTGACTTCCTTGTTGTTTTTGTTCTGATCCTTGAGATATTGTACCTTTTTCTTCAATATATAGAATTATTGATTTGATTATATATTAGATGACCTGTTCCCTATTCTCTCTGTGTGTGTGTGTATGAATGTGTGATGATGGGAAAACCTGACCGTTAATCAGGACGCATTAATGTGGATGCGATTAAGCCCGTGTGGGTGATTCAGTACCGCAAAAAGTGGATAATATCCTAACATATAGGAGAGGAATCCCTAACTCATGTGTTGGAAAGTGTGATCCCTGTGCTTGTTGTGAATTTTTGTGGTTCATAACTCTTGGGAGAGTATTTCTGGATGTAGGGGAAGGGTTTTGTTCTAGCTTTCGAACAACTCAGGGGTTTTCCCCTGAGAAATATCTTTAGAGGGTGGTTGTTTGGACCCCACTTTTTTCCTTTCTGGGTTGTTCTTATATTCTCGGGGACAAGAATAGTTTGAAAAGTATCTGATGTAATGGCCCAGGTTTTTGGGGTCCACTACTTGGTAAAAATTCTGATGTTGAGGTGTTCTGGGTGGTCTGGAAGGCCATCCCAGCTTCTCGGTGACTCTTAGCGGTAGCCTTGGCCAACCGGTAGCCTCGACCTACCTAGCCTACCGGTGACCTTGGGGTACCGGTAGCCCTTGGCTACCGTTGGGTCTCGGCTACCAGTAGATGTCGCCAACCGGTGGCTCTTGGCTACCCATAGCTGTCGCCAACCGGTGGCTCTCAGCTACTAGTGGCTCTCGAAAAACGGTGGCTCTCGGCTACCAGTGGTTCTCAGCTACCGGTAGCTCTAGGGTACCATTAGGTGTCTCCAACCAGTAGATCTTAGCTACCGGTAGGTGCCTCCCACCAGTAGCTCTTGGCTACCAGTAGCTGTTTCCAACCGGTAGCTCTCGGCTACCGGTAGCTCTCGTCTACCCCCACGGGTTTTCCAGTAGCACCTCCTTTTTATGAAAATTGGTTTTTAAACCATGTTTTGACCCCTTTATGCCTGTTTTGAAGCCCATTAATGCCCATTAATGTAGTTTAAATTAAATTATTGGTGAGGTACCCTCCTTAAATGAAAAAACATGAGGTGTGCATGAGATTAAACCACCCCGAAAGTTGGTGAATTTTAAGTAGCGTGTGGGGTGTCCCAACTGCATGGTCAACCCACGATCCCGCTTCTTATGTGCAGTTTTGATTTTTTATCCATATCGTAACCATCCAGGGGATGTTTTATCTCAGTCATTATAACCTAAAGGCTTATCTTTCTCCCTGAGTTTTGTTTTTCTATCACCCGATGGTCGGAGTACCCTTCCTCCTAACGAGTCGTACCCCTATTGAAAAGTTTTCTTTGATCGCGTTCCGTGGAGTTCCTGCTACCCCTGTTTTTCGGTTTCCATGCGAGCACTTAATGTCGATCCTTGATCAATAAGGTACAAGTTTTCTCATTTGTCTCTCCTTTCTGTGTATCATGAGGGGTGGGAATGCCTTTGTCTCTTTGTAAATTGACAAAACCCTACTTAATAAAGATAATGAACCGACCTTTAATGAATGAAGGGGGGGGGGGGTGTGATCGATGTCCTGCTGTGATTTTTTATTGTTGATATGTGTTTTGAATTATATGGGCCTATGCTCATTGTAAATCATGGCCGTTGGTGGACTTTCTCTATGCACTAATGAACCTCGATTTTCCTAGATGTTTAAATAACTATAACATGGAATTGGTTAATTACATATACTCAGTTAAATAATTTGAAAGCACCAGAATTAACCCTTTTTTTGTGATAACCCAGGTTAAAATGAAATGGAATTCAAACCATGGAGTGTGTTAAAAAATTTAAATCTAAAAATACCTGCGTAGGCCTACATTTTTTTGGTGGTAGTGGTTTGGTTGTTTTTCCTTCACGGTCTGATTACAAGTGACTTTATGGTTTTCATGGATGAGATCCCCTGTGGTAATTTCACTAGGTTTAAATCTGAGGCTGTGGGGGGGTGGGGGGTTACTATTCTTATATCATGAATTGGGGTACAATCCTCTGTTGTTGAGAAACCATTGGCTTCTGGAGTTTGGGGGCATGGGGCTGTGTCTCGGGGTTGTTTTGATTCCAATACTTTGAGGGATCTCGCTTGATCCCTAGTTGTTGTGACTTCACAAGGTAACCGGGTGCGAATGTTTTTTTTCCGGATGTTTTTCCATTCTTCACTTCTTGTTGTTTCATCTATGAATGTGCCTATTAGATTTCCCACTAGTGAAGGGATTAACTCATACTGAACTGTTATGAATAATAACTGGAACAAGGGAACTGGGAACTCTTTGTTATGTGCCTGCTTTCTGAGGCAGCAGTGCTTGTGTAGCTACTTGTATCTATTTGAGGAGTCATTGGTTGGGCTGTGTGTTGGTATATATATATGTATGATTTTATGTTTTGTGTTTAGTCTCACCCCACCCGTGTTGGCCACTGAGTGTTGGACACCCCATTTCATGGAGAAGGGAATTTCCCCTAGTTACTCTCCATCCTGCTCCCTCTTCCCTCGGTTGTGATGGCCAGAGGCAACCATACTCCAATGATCCTTTAGGTAGGTTTCGTTTGGTGTGTTGTTATCCAACGTGTTTTCGGACAGGGGTTCTGGTTGTGGTTTGTTTTCCCAGGTGTCTTCGGGATGAGGCCCAAGTGTTTTCGGGCAGGGATGAATAGTTGTGAGGCCTAGGTGTGTGTGGGCAGAGATGGATGGTTCTGAGGCCCAAGTCTGTGCGGGCAGGAAGAGCATGGTAGTGTCAGTAGGTTTTCCGTTAGGGATGAGCAGCTAGATAGTGGGGGAAATGGTTGTGCGGGGTACCCAAATGTTTTGTTCCTTTACTATTACCTTATATCTTGTGTTGTTTGGTGAGCTTGACCGGTGAGGTGGGATGTATAGACTCCTTGATGGATGTTGGTTTCTATGCTTCTCACGGGATTTTAGTATGTCTCCCCACTTGTGCCCGAGAGCTATAGGTTTTTCCTACTGTGTATGCTTTGTATGCTCACCCAACGTTTCAGGTTTCCAGGAGGATTTCGTAGGCCGTTCAAGAGCTTACTAGTCTGAAAGTTGGATTTATTTTTGGTCGCGGTTGTTTTCTGCTTTGCCTTTTCTTTTTCAGTTGGTTTGTACTTTGGAGTTCTTTTACCTTGTTTAGTTTAATTATTAAAACATAAATGTAGTATGGTTTTCTTTGGAGTTTTATATACTTGTTGGTGATTGGTGTTGACTCATTCTTTCTCCCAATCTTGGTTAATTAAATGGGTAATTCCTCCAATATTGTGAAAATGTTACACCCTTGGTGCTAGTCGCCACTCCAGGGCCTACAGGAGGTAGGAATTGGGGGTCATTATTTTGTCTTTCACTTGAAGAAGGAATGGAGGGGGGAATTTTCCACCCCTTCCATCGTCCTTCTGAAGGCGGTTCATAGCATAACCACTTTTTGAACGACTAGTTTGGTAAGTCGTGGTGTGCTCCAAATTTTTGTTGCATATGAAACAAGCTGTTGAATTACTTTAGAGAGATAATGTACTATGAAATCCTAGGGTGTTACAAACATTCATGATATAATATGTAAAAGTTTATTATATACACCTTGAAAGGGAGTTTATGTGCATAAAAAATTTGAGTTTCATAGAAGAAAAATTGAGAGAAAACATTTTTACCAATTTGGTATCTTTTAAAACATAAAACCCATAAATGGATGTTCATAAAAATAATAGGTCAATACATATAAATTTATTAAAAATATAAATAAAATACCATAATTGTTAGTACTTACACCACATAATAGGAATTAGGGGAGAATATAGCATGTATCTCACAAGAATAAAAATTGAGATTAAATCCCCTTACCTTATGTCTCGACTCTCATCATACACGTTCAAACCACCTGAATAATAAATATGAAATTATTATAAGTATATTACAGAACCATATTATTATATATAATATCATATATGTTGTGATTATGACCCCATATTACCCACTTGCAAACAATCATATATTAATTCTTCACTTCAGGTAATATTCATTTTATTACTCACATGTGTCTTAATTTGTTATCTATTTAGAATTTATACTTTATTTTAGAATTTCAAGAATTTAAACCATGATATAAATTAAATTTATATACATTATATTTGTATTATAATAATCCATAAAATATATAAGTATGAAACTAAATACACCATTCATAGAGATGGTAGACCATAGGTACACATGAAGGCAATTTCTATTCAATTATCGAGTTGATAGAATGAATGTAAGAGACATTTACGCATATATTGGTATATATATATAATTAATATAGTAGATTTATAATATTGTGTATATATATATATATATAATTTTCACTAAATCTATTCTTAATACAATCCATGTGGTTTATGGACAAATCTTATCGCTTTGAGGGGGAAATGTTCCACACTTCCTCAAACAAAATTGTCATATTAACACCAAATAGAACGAAAGAAGACATGTGTTTTAAAAATATATAAATAATAATTATGAAATAATTAATTTAATAAATTAAATATATAAATATTGTTTCCATAATTATGGCCACCAAGGTAAATGGTAATGAAAAAATGAATAATCATCGTTTCGTGAGGCAGTAGTTTACTGTACAAAGAAACAATATGTTCATTTCCCATGAGATGGAGGTGTGGGAAAGTGTAGTTATAAACATTTATATAAAAACATAATATTATATTTTGGATGATTTTTTCATATAATAATATAATAAAGGGTTTTTTAGTGGGTGGATAACGAAAATAAAATAAAGGACTTTAGAGAAAACATTACCTCTTAATCGGGTAACTCATTTTAGTTTGTGCCAAAGGGATTATTTAGATTACCTTCTCCTCAGGGGAAAGATTATATGGAAATGTTTAAAGTTTTTTGGAAGAGTATTGGGTTGGGATTTTACTAACATAAGATGTTTGAGTGGTGTGAAGAAGAGGGGGAGGTGGTTTCTTTTTATAGAGAAGGAAAATGACTCACATGTTTTTTTTTGAAATCAAGTTCTGTGTACACATGTGATAACCCAAAAAAAGTCAGAAAAAAGGACAATAAATCAATAATATATATTTTTCGTCCTATATAAGGACATGCAATGGGGTTTGGACATGTTTATAAGTCATTTGGACCCTTAATTTTAAGGATTAGTCCCTAATTAAGATTAATTTGTCCTTAATCGATGTGATTAATTTTAATCACTTTTACTAATACTTTTGCTAAAAATTAACTTGGTAATATTATAGACTAAATATAATACAGAATACAATTTTTTATGGATTTTTTAGAAATTAAAATCACATAAGCGGAAAAATTATGATTAATGCTAATCTCGTAGATGGGAGGAAATAACCGGGTTTTAAAGTAGAAAAATGTTCAAAAGCTTGTCAATATTTTATATTTTATATCAAATTAAAATTTATTATAATTAATTAAAATGTATTTATTGATTGAATATTTATATAATGTAACATTAAATAATTTTTATAATTTAATTTAATATTAATAATTAATTAAACAAAAAAGGGGGTTTTTACCTAAAAATCGGTATTTTTAACTATTCATCAAAAAATTATGTTTTATAGAGAAATCCCAAAAATTTACCATAGTCTAATTTAGACATTATAAATTAAAAAATGAATTTTAATTTATGAAATTAAATTTCAATATGTGTCTAAAAATAATTTTATTATTAAAGTAGGTTTATTCAAAAAGATAATATTTTTAAACATAAAAGGATTATACCAAAAATCATATATTTCTTTATAAATATATATTATTTATATAAAAGAATGATAAAAATATCTGAAATTTAGTTATTACTATTACTATTAATACTATTAATTGTTATTTTATAATTATCTCATTTAAATAATCATATAAAAATATGATTAATAGAAACTCAGTGTTGTGTGCATCGTACGTGAAGTCGATGTTGCATGTAATGTATGACAAGCCAGTGTTTAAAGTAATATAAGCCAATTTGGTGTTTCATATAACATACAACAGGTGTGTTCCATGTGAAAATATTTTTTGAATTAGTTCATTGGATGACAAAAAATGAAAATTTAATTTATTATGGAAAAACAAATTTATTACTATAATAATCATTCCTTTTATATTAAATAAGTTTTCATATTCATTTATAATTATTTGGTTACCTATTAATTCATATTATATTATATAAAGCCTATATATTTATAAATTAGTTTATACTATTTATAACAACTAATTTAATATCAAGGATTCATCTTATTATAAGAAATAATCAAATTTTAATAATATATTTTTGTTAAAAAAACTTCAGTCTTGTGTGTACTGCTTGTAATGAGGGAAATTAATTGTTGTGTAGAACAAGAAATAACCTCAATGTTTTATGTTGAGAAGGAAAATTTTTATATTGCATGTATTTCCTAATTAACATGGTGTTTCATATAACACAAGCCAAAAATTATGCTTTAATATAAAATGAACTATCTTCAGTGTTTCATGAAATAAAAGATATCCAAATGACTAAATTAACTTGATATAAAATTCTGAAAATATTGGGGTCTTATAATATTAAGCCACATTATATGTATGAAACTGTATGACCTTGGGTGCATAGCTGTGCGACATGTTGTAGGTTTACGATAGAGTTATTTTTCATGGTGTGTGCATGGTTAGTCAAAATGTGTGCCTAAATGTGTGAGGTTACCCATATTAGTAGTGAAATGAAGATGGTTTATACGCAGTTTGGCCAAAATGGTAAGCCAAACCCTGTGACTATGTATTTGTGGGAGAAGTTATAATTTTCCCCACACTTATTTTGAAAACATATTTCTGTTTTCTCTCAATTTTTGTCCATTATCTCACATTGGTACCTCTCACATTGGGCTAAAAAATATATCAATCTTGGATTTGATGGAACTTATTTATCCCACACTGATCCTTGATCCTTTAGAATCATTGGATTATCTCATTATTCTACCCTAGTAACTTACCTTTAATTTCAATTTTCCTTCAAATCCATCATGCTATTGAGGTGAAATTTCTTTTGCCCTATTTTTTGGGAGTTGGAACATTTATAAAATCTCTTCCACACTACTCATAATATATAGTCTGTATTGAGAAAGGATTCATCTTTGTACTTGAGGTATGTGGTCATGTCCTTTTCCTTTGAGTTTTTATGTCTCTTAGCTATGTTGTTGTGTTGCACTATGACTTTTGGTGAGCATCCTTATTTAATTGGTTACCTTATTTGAGATTGATCATATCACTTTAAGACATGTCTATTTAATATTTTTAGTGATTTAGAGGTTGGTTTACACACTTATGGAAACCCATTGGGTGTGCCACTTTGAATTGTCCATGTAGCTAATTGCTAAATTTCCCGAAAAAACTCATTAGCTATTAAATAAAACATATAATGGAATTAAACTTGTTTCTGTGCATGATTTAATGAACTAATGAACCAAATAAATGAATATACCTATTATCCTCTTAATTGACCATGTATGAAATATCTATATTGGCCAAGTCATCTCTTAATTTCCCTTTTTGGAATATAAATAGTTATGTCATTCTGCAGTGTATTAAAATGTAAATGATCAAATGGGATGACTTGTTAATGATGGTAGGATCTTCCTTAAATAAAATGAGCCAATTCTTTTACATGTAATGATTCATTGAGGGTGTTAAGGCTAGAACATTGGTTATAATCTATTAAATTACCATCGTGAAAGGTATTGTTTTAAAAGTTATTCATCATCATTAATAGATAATATGAGAATTTTTTATACAAGTGATACATTATAAACTATAATTCTTATTATATATATATATATATATTTGGTAAACATGTTAAATGATAGTTAGTACCTAACACTGAATATTATAATTAAGAATACACCCTTACAGAGGTTATGACACAATGGTAAGAGACCAATTGAGTATGATGGTGTTAGGCTCCCGTACGTCGGGTCTTGAGCTTGATGTATTGCACCATTGACACTATGAGGATGGTGGGATTTAATCACCATGTAACATTATTAATGTAATACCAATATTTATCACTCTCCATCCTATGTGTCATGCATGACTTATCACTCTCTTATTGAGATTTAGGGAACATACACTTTGTCTTGATCTTATAAGCCCATTAGACTAGTCCTGGTTGTCTGAGTTATTCCCGGTCTGTCCAACACTAGTACTCTAAGTATATGGCCACTTACATAGACACTTAATTTGTTCATATAGGTGGATGAAAAATATATAATTATAATATTTATGTATTATTACTATATATATAGTGATTTTTTTGAAATTCCTTCTGACAATGAGTTGGCGTAGGTAGACCCTCCATGTGTCCTTTAAGAACATTAGCAAGCAGGTTTTTTATTTATTATGGATTTTTTAATAAATAATACTTCCTACACAATCCTTAGTTACAAAAACTACTTGGATTACCAAAAGTATCTATTGGTGGTGGAATATAGAGATTTTTATCTCACACCCTACTAGGGGTGCCTTTGGTACCTAAGAATATTATCTGTAAGTAGGTATTAATTATCAAAAGAAACCTCCATATAGTCTTTGAGATTATTACCAATAGTTGGAGTGTTGGAGTAGAGTATAAGGAATTATATTGATATGATTTTGGAGTAGTGTTTATTGATTTTGTAGTTTTTATATAAAAATTATATATGTCTGACCACTCCCACCTTTTTATTATTAGCATTCCATGCATCCATGTATAGAAAACTATCAAGTGGATTTTGAGATATTTCTTAATTGTTATTTTTTTTTCTCTTCTACACTTGTCTATTTTATTGGTCAAATTTATTCTTCTATTTCACTATTATTATATCTATTTATATTATTATTCTTCTGTTGAATGTTATAAATTTTATTCGTTGTGCCACTCTAACATGAGTGTTTAGTCACCTCATTATACCACATTTACACCCTCATCGCTAGTAGGCATCCTGTGAAATGTGGGGAGGAATCCTTGAGTCCATGTGATCCCCATGGATCGAGGCATGGGTTATGTGGATCCTTGGTCAGGATGTTACAAAGTGATATCAGTGGGGGTTCCATTAATTCTGTACTATTTTGGGAAAATATATTGGAGATTGATAATGATTGGAAGTTGGTCCGAATAAATGCTTAGGTATCACAAACCCATGTTCATGGTAAATGGTATGTTTCTTGAATTAGAATTGATTTTATGATTTTACCTATTATTATTTATATCATTGCACCATTAGGTGACACACATGCAGTGTTGTGGTTAATGTCATTGTTCCGATTGATGATTTATTTCATCTATGTCTTGATGAGATGAGGGAATGGATCATTGTTACATGCATCATTATTTGGTATTTTAGGACTAAATTTATAAGAATTTTCGATGTCACATATATTTTCAGCATGTATTTTCTTATTTCATATTAATAGTGTCTTGAATATGTATTGAATTGAGCTAAAACATCTTACAGTGATTGGAAAACAAAATTGATTCTTAGAGGACATGCTTTAGCCTCATAGTGTTTTCTTGAATATGTTAAAGGAGACAACATAAGAAAATATTTATGTAATCTTTATCCATAGACCACTTGTTGCATGGGAGGGAGCATGTTATTATTTGAGTCGAATGGATATCATATTTTTGTTCATAAAGAGTATGTCCCCTTATGGATCCAAAGTGGTATACCATCTAATTCAACCATGTTATGTAATTTTAAAAAATGAACATGAAGAAATAAAAAATTAATATAACCACTAAAGTGTGATTGGTTATTCTATACCTGAGAAATAGAGACTTAGACCCAAACATGACCCTAGTATAGGGTAATGGGGTATCTGATATGTTCTTATGGCATGTTATGGTATAGTATACCTTTAAGACCAAGATGTTGAAGCATGCAGAGAGGCACTGTTGTTTCTATTGGATGGATTTACTCCTTTCATAGTTTCTTGAATGAAATCATCTAAATTTCATAAATATATTCTAATGAGTGTGTTTGGAATAGTTGTATCATGCCACTATGGAATACTCTTATCATACACCTTGATGACAGTGATGACCACGATTCAAAGATGGCTAGCCCTGAGCATTCAATGATTCATCTTAAAATGACACTAGTGGAACCTATTCTTATACAAAAAATGGGCCCTAATTAACAATTTCGAGATGGTTTTCTATATGTTCATCAAAATATGAAAGGTTTCATTGGACATTACCCATGTATCGTAGTGTTGACATGATAATTTCAGAAAATCATACTCCCACTTCTTCACGGGATGGAGGAGATCATGTAATAGTGTCTTTGATCGAAGAAATACCATATATAGTCAAGCATCATTAGATTCCTCCATAGAATTGGGTCAATCTTGTGACAAATATTTTGTGAGACTCAAACATGCAGGGGTGGGATATAATGAACCACAAAAATCAATATAATGATATGGCCCTATCATATATCCATAAATTATATTATGGAAATTTCATTCCCGAGACTCTAAGGGATCACAGATCAAGAGAATTCCTGAACCTATAGAAAGGGAGCATGTAATTTTTGGAATACTCTGCTTATTTCACTGAGATTCAATTGTTCTCTTCTACTCGGGTCGGTGACGATCTTATGACTACCAAGAAATTCAAGTATTTGATGGTTTACCCAACACGATTTTTGCTCAATGTGTTCTGGATAAGACTATTTCTGAAATCATCAACTACGATATTATTAAAGAGTGAAATTTGAGTGAAGCTAATGGTGTGAGTCTGGGTGGTCTAGTTCCAAATGATAATAGTGTATCTTATAAGAACCAGAATCAATTAACTTTTGCTCATAAGGGGAAGAAAGAGATAGCCTCCTCATGTTGATGGCTACGTGATTTGTCACCAATGTGGGAAGCCATGACACATGAATCCATAGTGATTGTGGGATCTAGTGGAATGATGTGGTTATGGAAGGATGGTCCATATCTAGAATTTTACAAGAATTTTATGATAGTGTCTAGTTAGAAGGGATTTAAACCTACTCCATGGGTATGAGCTGGGCCAGTATAATCATGACATACTAGCAGCTAGAATACCATCGACCGATTAGGCTGAGGTGGTGGTCTAACCAGTGGAAATTAGAATTATTATTCTTAGCACCAATAAAGCAGGCTTTCATGGGGTAGTCAGAAAGTGACTTAAGGCCTTAGTACTTGCTAGTTACAAGAAATCCTATGTACACATGAAGAGCATAGTGCCAAAAATTCTATTATATGAGGTACTATTCTAGTAGCCTCCAATTTTTTTTCTTCTTTATTTAACACATGTTTGTCTCACACTTTTATATCTGAGGAAACAAATGAGACTCTAGGCCTTATAATCAAGCACTACAATGGAATTATGATGCTAGAAACCTATTTGAGTATTGATTCTGAGGGCATTCTCCATTTTAGGAACTTCCCTGAAGAGACAAAATGTTACCTTTTCAGGTTGAATATTTATTTCCTCTACTTGATTGGAATTGACGTAGTCATTGATATGGGAATGTTAGTTCTATATTGATCCCATATTGACCATTATCACCAATTTCTGAAATATACATCACCATCAGTTGTTAGGAACATGAATAAGTGAGAGTGGGATGTCAATATGACTTGAGAATGACCCGAGTAGAAGAAGAGGTTTAATGTGACAAACTAGATCACCAATCATTTCCTCGATGACCAAGGGTTATGACCTACTATTTTTCCTCATATAGTAGAGAATTTAAGGGACCAATTTTATGAATACTTCTATAGTCTACCTGTAGTTCCATAGGTAGAGTTTACTATTTATTTAGATCCAGAAGAATCACCAGTGACCATTCCTCCTTATAGGATGGATCCTACAATGCTTCTGGAAATCAAGAAGAAATTTAGGATAAAGGATTTGTACACCCTATCACTTGACCTTGTTGTTCACAGGTTCTTTTCTCCATGAATGAATATTTTACCCTCATGATCTACGTGGATTATCGTCATTTGAACCAAGTTACTATAATGACAGAAAGTTTTATCAATGTAAATTACTTTATTATATTTTTTATGGTGTAATCATATAAAATAACATAGATAACATAATAAAAACTTTATAAATGATGAATGAATGAAAAAAGATGTATTTCTTGAAGTTAAGGAACTTATACCGATGAAATAGTAACTTGACCATATGTATAGTAATATGGCCCTTATGAATAGTAAACCAAAAAATGGAATAATAACTTTAAATATGAAAGTATAAATAAAATTTAGTCATCTTATAATTGGTAATATGATATAAAAATATCATAGTATATGTAAATAAGGGTTTTATAAATTCTTAATTAAGTGTTCTTATTTTTATAGTACATAAACATTTAATTACCATTTTTTTGATTTATTTAATAATTTAATAGAAGTTTTACTTTCATAAAATTTATTGATAAATTAATTTTTTGTTGTCTTATGATTTTAGGATAATTTTATGAGATCTTAATTTATTTTTCAAAGTTTTATAAAAGAAGTTATAATTTTAAAATTAGTATTTTACATGTAAATGATGATTTCAATTAAGATTAAAATGCTTATATTTCTATGATTATTTTAATAAAATTAAGTTCATTTTTTAATTATATATTTTAATAAATATTTTGATTGAATTTTTGGGATTTTCCTAAAATACATGAATTTTTGCTGAATTGTAAAATAATGTAATTTATTGTATATATACATTATAAGATAATTACACTATTCATTGAGTCATGGATGATGTAAGATTTTTTTAAAACGTAGATGATATAATTAAATTATTTAGTTTTAAAAATCAACAATATTTCTTGTCTTTATAAAAATAATAAACTAATGAATTAAATAATGAGAAAACACACCTCTCCTCCACTATAAATACCACCCTCACCACCTCTTCCCATCACACTTCTAAAGCATTCATATATTCCCAAATTCTAATAAAACATACTCCCAAGGTCCTCCCATACATCTTAGAGATTTTAGTATTAAAAAAATACCAAAACCAATCCCCCATGGAGGTTCTCAAGAATAAGGAATCAAGAGGTAAAACCCTCTTCCATTTATTTTAATTTCATTTCAAGTCCCTTTCTTTTATTTTGCTATACTCAAGTTCCCCTTGTATAAGTGGCATTAAAAATAACATATCTCACATATAATAGAATTTTATCATTTTTATGGAATAATTATTCATCAAATCTCTTCTCCCCTCTCTTTTATTTTAAAAATAAAAGCATTATCTATGATGTGCCGATCTTCCACCTTTGTGGATGGAATTCATTCATCATTAAATTCCACCATTGAGGATGGAATTGAAATCATTTTTATGGTTGAACCAGATTATAATATATATATATAATATTATTTAATTTCATGGAATCATTTTTTACACATTATATTAATTTAATAAGAAAAATGAGTTTGTTATGATCGAAAACTGCCAAAATAAACCCAAACAATTATCATGAACTATTTATCTAATAATTCATTCTCATTTCATAAAACCAAATGATATATTAGAAAAATTTAACTGATATAATATAATTAATAACATATAACTTAATTTTTTATATAATTAAACATTCTTTATATGACCTTTCAATCATGTATTCAAGTAAACCGATCATGAAAACCATGCACAACAATGCTCCTGAATGATAAAATTGAATTTATTAACCCATCAAAAATGAAATAATAGAACTTAATAAAGTTAAAATAATACAAATTCATGTATAATTTTTTTATAATTGTTAATTATTGAATCTAATTTTATTATCTAGTACATTAAGATAAAGTAAATAAAACCTTGAGACATATAGTAAGCGATTCTTCTCAAACATCCACTATTCCTTTCGGTTACTCTTTTTCTATTTTTAAACAAATTAAATTCTATTTAATTTTTATGTACATATTCCAAATGACGTGTATATTTTCCAAATTCATGTATCCATATCCTTTCATCCATTTTTCAAGCATACACATTTTTTTAAAAGGTTCCCTACTCAATTCTTCCTGATAAGTAATCCCGGATTAAGAGAACATACCAAATCCTTACACAATTTCATTTGATATGTATTGTAATTTTTAATAATGCATTATTTATGTAAAATACATAATAGTATTATGATTTTTTTTGTTCACTCTTGGTTTTATAGACAATATTATTCCCCTTTAGTCTCTAAAATGTTTTAATTCTGATGTTTCTTAAATACTCTTTTTACATGTTATCATTTCAGTTTGACATAAATATTCATGATATATTCTAATTTTCCTTTATTAATGTCCATGTATTATTTAATTAATTTCTTTCATGGTCACTTTTATGATTCACCAATTCATTATTCTTTATGAAATTATTATGATACCCAATTCTTTCCATGGGTAACCCTTATGTTTTTGTTTGATTGCATAGGTATGGTTTTTTATTTGGTAAACATATTCCCAAAAATTATAGAATGGGTGGGACTAGATATCACTCCAATGCATTGGGTAAAGTTTATTATCATGATATGTTATGGATTACAATCTTGGTAGTTAGCCTTGTCTCATGCTCCATGTGAAATGTTCTTGGTGGTTATCCTTGACTCGTGCTCTACCATGTGAAACAATCCATGAATTGTGCTAAATTCATGCTTAATGTTTCTTCTAAATTTTTTATGAATCCATAATTATATGATCCCATGTTATTATTCCTTATTGTAAATAACATCTTGTACCTTTTTATATAATTATGTTGTGCCTTCTAACCAATCTACTAAGCTTTATTCTTATATTTATTCCCTTACTGGGCTTTTAGACCATGCCTTTTTTCTTGTTATCCCATGGTTATAATTTGAAGTTGTATGATCTCAAAAGTCATTTTGAGTCCTTAATGGAAGATAAATAAAGTAATATTTTATTTAGTCCCATTTTTTCAGTTTTATGTACCTATTCTTCCAAATACACTAGACTTTTCGATCCCTGGCTTGTGATTTGTTAGTTAAATATGTTTTAAATCGAGTAAGGATATGTGTAATAGGCTAGGGTCTCTATAGTTGGTATCAAAGGATAAACTATTTTTTTTGGAGATTAGGAATAAATAAATTTAGTAAGAACCATAGAGATATACTATGTCTAAGAAAACATCCCAAAATTTTGTCAAGTATAGAGTAAGTGGTTTATAAAGAAAATACATCTATGTCTAGATACTACATGTTGGCCTGGTATTGTCACAGATGCACCAAGGAGTATAAAATCGAACATGGTGTTCCATGATTGACTCGGGGTAACCACGTACATGACAACATGCCTTATTATGACCCTAGTTTGAAACTCTTGGGGGAAATGATTTCGTAAATTAAAAACTCATTAAAAACCATTATTAATGGAAAATTGAAAATGACCATAAGAATATATAATATTAAGCAGATCATGGATAACCTAGAATGAAACCTAGGGAATAACATGTTATGATATACTTTTCATTTTCATATTCATCCTTTTATGTTTATAGTTTCTATTTACATGATTATTAGATAAGTATCAATCCCCCCAATTGCCCTTTAATTTTCTTAGATAATGGAATGAAATAGAAGAACACATTTCAACAAAAATTTTATATAGAATGTGATTATTTCCTTAACAAAATTCAAAAAATGTTGGGAACATGTGCTCAAAACATTGGAAAAGTACCTAATCAATTGGATCATGTTATAGATAATAACTTGAATCATGTGGAACACCCTCCATCTCTATATAAATAAAAGGTTTTCATCAAAAACATCATGTGGAAAAGGTATCCCATGGTTAGTGGATATTAGGATCCCCTCCTTAAGGAAAAGTGTATTAACTCCATTAAAAAGTTATTCTATATCCCCCAATTCTCAGAAGAAGTGAAATTTGTGCTGGTGTTCTTTCATATTTATGGGGAAAATAATTAGTGGTGGAAAATGATCAAAAATAAAAAGTCCAAGGAGGAAATTGATTCCTTAGATTGGAGAGAATTCATGAAAATTGTTTTCAATCAATATTCTCCTAGAATCTTCCATCTCAGGATGAAAATAGAGTTCCTCAGACGTATGTTGACGGAAGATGATTATATCAAGGTTTATGAAGAAAAAATTACATGGATTTCAAGATACACTTACGACATTGTAATGAACACTAAAAGAAATGTGGATCGATTATTCTGTAGACTAAAGTTGAGTTTATGAAAAGAATTGGTGGTTTGAGACATTGAATGTTATGAGTAGATTTTGAATTTTTCCCTCAAGTATGTATTATAGATCAAAGAATCTCAATGGTCTCATGGGCCCAGTGAAAAAAAGGAAGAAAATGGAGTCTAATATGTGTGGATCATCAAATAAATCTTTTGGAGGTTTGAAGATTGAATATCTCAAGTATCAAAATGGTTGGAAGAATAATCCTTGGAACTTCCTAAAGGGAACCATTAAATACTTAAATTTTGAATTAATGGGTAATATGGCTATGGACAAACATAGGAATATGAATAATTCCACTGATGTGGAAGAATAATTGAAGGTTCAAATCAACACTCCATATGTAGAGAAGTGTTTAAACTGCAAGGAACATATAAAATTTTCAAACCAATGACCTAAGACTGGTGTTTTCAAAGGAAATAAAAAATTACCTCTAAGGAAACATGGAAGGGCTACGCTATTACTACCACTGATGTGGATTAAGAAAATGATATGGTTATAGAAACACTGGTTGTCCATTAACAAATAGTGAATGTACTATTTGATTCTAGTTATTTGCATTCTTTAATATCAAGCATGTTTAGTAGTACTATTCAAAAACCACCACATAATTTAGAGGTTTATTTATCTATCAGAATATATAATGGGGAAATTATCTCATCCAAACTATAGAACTCTACATCGATTAATTTTTGTGGACATAACCTCACAACCAATATTATCGTACTTCCTTTGGTATAGATTGATGCTATTTTGGGTATGAACTGGATATCTTTATAAAAAATCTAACATCAACTATTGGTAATGGTAGATCACTCTTCACATCACAAAGAATCATCCAATTCTTTACCAGTGTATGGTGGACGATGAATCTCTTTCAGAATCATCGTCTCAAGTGTGGATATTACTACATTATGAGTACTCATATCATGATAAAATTATTGAGAAAAATGGGGTGATCATGATCAAAGAATTTCCCATAATGAGGGATTACAATAATGTATTCCCTAAGTGTTTCCTGGTCTTCCTCTTGAGCGAGAGTTTTAGTTATCAATTCAAATTGTTTTTGGATTTGTTCCTATATCTAATAATCCTTATAGTATGGCACCCATTGATCTATATGAACTGAAGAAGTAGTTAGAAGAGAATATGGATAAGGGTTTTATACTCTTAAATGCTTCACCATAGGGTGAACCAATCCTATTATTCAAGAAGAAGGAAGGATCCATACGCTTCTGCATCGATTATCATGAGCTTAATAAAATGACAATAAAAAAAGTATCCCCTTACATGGATATATGTCTTGTTCAATCAGATACATATCGATAGTTATTTCTCTACGGTGGACCATTGGTTGGGATATCACTAATTGAAAGTGAGGAAGGAAGATATACCCAAGACTACCTTTTGAATGAGGTATAGAAAATATGAGTTCATAGTGATTCCTTTTGGACTAAAAAATGCTCCAGAAATATTCATGGACATAATGAATAATTTATTTAGATATTAACTCAAAAAATTTGTCGCAGTCAATATAGATGATATTCAAATATAATATTAGAGCAAGGGGGAACCTGAAGAGAATTTTAATGTTGTCGTAATGTCATTTTGAAGGTATAATATATATGAAATCTATATTAAGTGTGAGTTATGGATGGAAAAAGTATCATTATTGAGTAATTTTATCACCAAAAAAAGAATATCTATGAACCCATCCAAGAAAAAGGAAATCGAGGAGTGGCCCAAGAAAACATCTCTAACTATGGTATGTAGTTTTCTTGGCCATGCTGGGAATTAATAATGATTTTTAAGAAATTTTTTTATTGTCAAACCCAATAACCAAGATGACATGAAAGGGACTAAAATTTTCCATGAGTCAAGAATGTGTAGAATTTTTTAAGGAGATCCAAAAGAGGTTTATCACTATGCTAGTACTTATAGTACAAATAAGTGGAGAACTATTATTGGTTTACAATGAAGCTTAAAAAAAGGTTTAGGATTTTTACTAATGATAAATTATAAAGTGATAGCATATGACTCAAGGTTTTTGAAGTTTTATAAAAAAACTATCCTATGCATGATCTAGAGATGGCGGTTGTGATATTTGCATTGAAAATATGGTAGCATTATCTTTATGTGGAGAAGTGTGAGAAATATACTGATCACAAGAGTCTAAAATATTTATTCACATATAAGGATATTAACATCCACCAATGAAGATGGTTAGAACTCACCTTGGATTCTGACTTCTCAATTGACTACTATCCTAGTAAAGAAAACAAGGCAGTATATGCTCTATGTTGAAAGGGTCATAAATCTTTATCAATGATGAGAATTGTGAGGGACCCTATCTTATTATATTTTCAATGAATATACATGGAAATAATTAAGGAATTAATATTATCAATACCTTATAAAATGATTTCTCAACCACCCCTTATGGATGAAATAAATTATGCTCAAATAAATTATGTGGAAATTTGGAAAGAGGAGGAAGACATCAAGAATGGAAAATCCTCAGAGTTTAAGATTGACGAGGATGGATTAATAAGATTTAGATCATGAATATTTTTACCATCTGATAAAAATATAATAAATAATCATATAAATGGTTCACATAGATCAATATTTTCTATTCACCTAGGGAGTATAAAGATGTATTTAAATCTCAAGGAGAAATTTTTGTTGGAAAATATGAAAAATAATATCTCATAATATATATCCAAGTGATTGGTTTTTTAGAAATTTAAGGTTAAAATTAAAAATTTTAAATGGATGATTCAACCATTATCCACACCGACATGTATGTGGTAAAACATCACCATGGACTTTTTCACTTGAATTCCAAATAAATAGAGAGGAAACAATGAAATATGGGTTATTGTGGACTGTCTTTCAAAGAAAATGCACTTAATCACAATTCAAGAGGGATTCTCAGTAGAAAACATGAATGAATATATATCAAATAATTCATAATGCTACATGGATTACCACTATTCATTTTATCAGATCAAGATCCAAGATTCACTTCTATGTTCTAGAAAATTCTCCGACATTCTCTCGACACCGAGCTAGACATCAGTATGTCATAACATCCCCAAAGTTATGGAAAATTTGTGTGAACTATTCAGACACTAGAATATATGTTGAGAACTTATTATATTTACTTCAATGGAGTAGGGGATCAACTTCTACCTCCGGTTGAGATATATATAAATATTAGTTTCTACTCGATCATCCAAATGGTTCTAGATGATTCCCTTTATGTGAAAATGTGCAGAACACTAAAATGCTAGGATGAAGTTGGTGGATGTAAGCTACTAAGACCTCAAATGGTCAAATAAATGGCATAAGAGGTGAAACCATTCATAATCACATCAAGGAAGCAAAAAAGTTGACAAATATATAGGCAGAAAATCACTTATGGGACATAGAGTTTATGGTTAGAGACATGTAATTCCTCTACATATCTCCATGGAAGAGGATAAAGAAATTTGGAAATAAAAGGAACATATGTCCTAGGTTCATCAGCCACTTTGATATCCTGGACTATGTTGGAGTAGTGGCCTATTGACTAGAACTTCCACCAACAATATATCAAGTACATTATGTATTCCACATATCCCTTTTAAAGATGTAAAAATAGAATCCTTCACATGTACAAACATCATAGGTGGTACAATGGGAGACTGATCTTTCTTATGAGGAGAATCCAGTAAAGATCTTGGATCATGAAGATAATATTATATGCAAAAATACTACTCACCTAGTAAATGTTCTTTGGTGGATCTATATGGGAAAAGAAGAAACTGAGGAACTAGATCAAGTGTTGAAGGAGAAGTACCCATAACTCTTTTCACCATATTTTGTAAAATGAAATTTCGACGGAAAAATTTTATAAGGGGGAGGAATGTTTCGACCAAAAGTTTTGACAAATTAAATTAACTACTTATAATTATTTCATGTGGTGTAATCACATAAAATCACATATATAATGAAATAAAAACATTATAAATAATTAATGTATTAAATAAGAGATATTTTTAGATGTTAAGGAACCCATACCAATGAAACAGTGTCTTGACCCTAGGGATAATATTATGACACATATGAATATTAAAATAGAAAATGGAATAATAACATCACATAATAAAATCATAAATAAAATTTAATTATTTTATAAATGGTAATATGATATAATTACTTCATATGATAAGTAAAGAAGTGTTTTAAAAATTATTAATTAAGTGTTGGTATCTTTTATATGTCATCAAAATTTAGCTAATTTTTTTGATTATTAATAATTTAATAGAAAAACTATTTTTTTAAATGTACTGACAAATTAATATATTGTTTTCTTATGATTTAAATATTTGTTTTTGATACCTTAATTAATTTTTCAAAGTGTTATAAAATCATTTGTAATTTTAAAATCTATATTTTCCAAGAAAATGATTATTTTAATTAAAATTAAAATTTATCATATTTATAAATTAAATTTCAAAAAATGAAGTTCATTTTTTATTATACACATCAAAAAATGGTTCGGGTGAATTTTTGGTATTTTTCTGGAATACTTGAATTTTTAATGAATAGTAAAATACAGTAATTTATGGTATATATAAACAGTAAGTAAAATTAAAAATTCATTGAATCATAAATAATGTTAGAAACATTAGTATCAATTCACATAATATAATTACTATATTTAGACATAATAATAAAATCTATTTCTTATCTTGGGAAGAATAGTAAACTAATCAATTAAATGATGAGAAAACATCCCCTTATCTACTATAATTACCACCCCTAATCACTTCTTCTTCTCACACATATAAATCCTTGAGACTTGTCCAAATTTGGATCAAATCTCCTCCTGATCCCCTCATCCATGTCTAGAATATTTTAATATAATAAAATATCAAAACCAATCACCTATGGAGTTTCCCAAGAAGATGGAATCAAGAGGTAAAACCATCTTCCATATCTTTTGATTTATTCTAAGTTGCTTTGTTTTATTTTTCTCATCTAACAATAAACTTTTCAATGTGTAATGATAACTATATTATCATACATATAGTATAATATTATCATGTTTATGAAATAATTATTCAAAAATATTTTATCCTCTCACTTTTATTTTAATAATGAAAATATTGTCTGTGAGGTGCCGATCTACCACCTTCATGGATGACGTGATTTCATCTTTCAATTCCACCTTCAATTATGGTAATGAAACCATTTTTGTCGGTGAAACATATTATAATATATGTATTATATCTCCTTAAATTTTCTAGAACCATTTTTTAGACAAGAAATTAATTTATTAAAAAAATTAGTTCGTTGTGATCCAAACCCGCCAAAATAAACCCAAACAATTATAATTAACTAAATATCTAATAAATAATTATCATTAAATAAAACCTAATTATATATAAGACAAATATTTTCTCTTTAATATCAGTAATAATATATAATTTCAATTCTAGATAATTACACCCACATTATGCAACATTTCGTACATGCATACAACTAAACTGATCATGAATTCCAAGGAAACCAACGCTCCTAAAAGACAAAATCGAACCACTTTACCCATAAGAAGGGACATAAATGAACTTAATAAAGTTACAATAAATTAATTAAATTTATATAGGTTTCTGTAATTGATAATTAATTTAAATAATTTCATTATCTAGGACATTATGATCAAGTTATGAACACCATTAGATTTAAGGTAAGAGATTTTTCATGAACATCCTTTATTCCTTTAGTTTACTTTTTCTATCTTTTTAACAAAATTAAATCCTATTTTAATTTTGGGTAAATTTTAAAAATAATATTTCTATTCTATAAATTTATGCATCTATATCCACTCATCATTTTTTGGGTATATACATGTTTTTAATAGGATCTTTACTCAATTATTCTTCATATGAAATCACAATTTAATGGAATGTCTCAAATTGTTACCCAATATCGTGTGAACTCTATAATAAATTCTAAGACCCCATTTTTTTATAAAATCAATTGTTTTATTATTAAAATTATTTTTGATCACTTATGGTTTTATATAACCTATTATTCTCTTTTCTTATCTAAAATGTTTTAATTCTAATGTTCCTTAAATACTCTTTTTACATGTTATCACTTCAGTTTGACATCAGTAATCATGATCTATGGCTATTTTCCTTTATTAATGGTCATTTATTGATAAATTACTTTATTTACTGGACCCTTTTATGATACACCCATTTATTATCATTTATGAAAAGATTATGATACCCTATTCTTTCATAGGCAACCCTTATGTTTATGTTTGATTGCTTCTGTATGATTCTTTATATGGAAAACATATTCATGAACATGTTATGAAGGGTTCCACCAGAATGAAATCCAATTAATGGGGTTATTTTTATCCTCATGATATATTATGTGCAACATTACTGGTAGTTAGCCTTGACTCAAGTACCTCTATGTTGAAAAAGACATGGATTATGCTAAATTAATACTTTATATTGCTGGAAAATTACATAGAATCCATGATTATATGATCCGAGGTTATGATTCCTTATATTTAATCACGTTCCATGCCTTTTTATATCATTTTCTTGCTCCTTCTATCCCTTTTTCTATGAATTATTCTAATGTTTAGTCCCTTACAGGGATTTTAGCTCATCCCTTTCTTCATGTTATCCCGAGGTTATCCTATGCATATATAAGGGCTAAAAGGAAGTTTAGATCTTATAGTCGATGATAAATGATGAAATTTTTTCTTTAATCCCATGTTTTTAGTTTTATATACCTAGTATTCCTAATGCACTATATTTTATGATCCATTGATTGTAATTTGATAGTTAATTATATTTAGAATCCTATAAGGATATGTGTAAAAGGATTGTATCACAATAAATATAGTAAATAATTGATATCCAATACCTTTAATAGATAACCTCTTTGATCAGCTCTTAGGAGATAAAATGTTTTCAATGATAGATTTGACCTCGTGTTATGATCAGGTTCATGATAGGACTTCATACATACCTCACACTGCTATTATTAGATGGAGTGGTCTATACGAGTACCTGGGCATGCCGTTTGGATTTATAAACCCACCAGATATTTTCATCGACATTAAAAATCATGTTTTCCACCTATAGCTGTACTCATTTGTGGTAATCCTTGTTGATGATGTCTTTGTGTATTCACAATCCAGAAACAACTATATGACCCATCATAAAATCATTTTTAATAAACAAATATAGAATCATATCTACACTAAGCATAGTAAATTCCACATCCCGGTCGATAAAGTCCACTTCTAGGGTCACATCATCTAGGAGTCAGGAGTTTCAGTATACCTAGAGATTTAGAGAACTGTCGTTTCCTAGGATAGACCAATGAATTTCATTGACATTCAGAGTTTCATGGGGATATCTAGATATTATTGATGCTTTATCTATGATTTCTCACAATTTGAAGAACTACATACATGCTTGAAAAAGAAGGGTGTGAAATTCATATGGTTAGGTAATTATGAAGTTTCCTTTCAAGAGTTAAATGGTATTTTTCCTTCAGTTCCTATACTTATTATATTATGGATAATACAGACAAATTTTTTATTATAAGACACATCAATTATAGGGCATGGATTTGTTCTAATGTTGGACGAGTGAGTCATCAGGTACGGGTCTCATTATTTGAGACCCCACAAGGGGATTTACCTACTACGCTGCCTCAAGATACCTATTGTTGTTCATTCCATACAATGTTGGAGACACTATCTACTTGGAGTGTGTTGTGTGGTATTCAAATATTAAAAAAGCCTCATGTACATAATTAAATAGTGGGATATCAATATCAATAATCATAGGTGGGGTGAGTACCTATATTCATTTCAATTTGAGCTTTCCTACATGCTTAGGAATGGGAAATTTAGTGACAAATTATTTGAGCTGAAAGACTAAAAAATTGGCGATTTCGAAATCCTATGAAAAATGGAAGATTGGGACCATATTCTTAGAGGTTCTTGTTGAGGTTCAGGAGGATCATTGTTGGACTATATTGTTTTCCTTAATAGTTACTTTTAATCTTCTATATATGGTAATAATGAGACAAATATCTAGTCCCTGAGGCCTTTTACTATGGGAAATAGATTTAGATAATGATACATGTTTAGGTTGGACCATGGATGGGGATGACACATTACTATTCCATGGGTGATTGTGGGTCCTAGAAGACATCAACTAGGAATTGATGTGGGAATTTTATGACTTTTCTTGGGTGGTTCACCTTGGTTTCCCCAAAATGGATCGATATATATTCCTCTAGTAACATGATATTGTCATCTTCATTATTTAGTTTTCCATTTATCTGTAGGTTAAGGTGGTTCACCAGTGACTGTTATGGAATTTGTAACTATTATTAATTCCAGTATATAAATCGGATTATATTTTATGGATATCATGATTGGTTAACCCAAATCACCTTGTTACAACGATATTCTGTGGGTTGTCATGGATCATTTGAAGAATGTCTCACACATCCAACCTATTTGAGAGACCCTATAGGTAAAATATCTAGTAAGTATATAGATTAGAGATGATACATTTCTTCATGTATATCCTTATTCTATCATTTCTGATAGAGATTACCATTTACCATCATCGTTCTAGTAGTGGTTGCAAAATTCCTTGGGTATACATGTGATTTTAAGCATAGACAATCACCAAGAGGCCGATAGATAGATGGAGTATAATATTCAGGTTATAGAGTAAATTCTCCATTCATGTGTCCCTTAATTTGGGTATTCCTGGGAGAAACACATTACCCTCATCGTGTTCTCTTATAAAAACATGTTTCCAACTAAAATTGAAATGGAACCCTATAAAGACATATATGTTAGTTCTTTATGATCAAATATATGATGGTTAGTGGTAAGAGAGGAATCCATACTTTCACCACATCCCATGTCGGAGAATACATAGTAGGTCACATTGATCAGAACGCACATGTTGATAGCTTCTTATAGAAATTAATAATCCTCCAATAGACATCAATGACCTATGGAGTTAAATGCTAGAGACTGGGTTTTCTTGTGAGTCTCACACAGGTAAGTGTATAGTTATATTTGGATATAGGGAAACCTCTCCCTGAGGTTCATTTGATCATTCAATCTTGTGAAACAAATTAGATATATGGATTACCCATTGGAACTTTCTTATAGATACCAAGCAATGGAACACATGTTTCCTAAACCTCAGCTTCACCGATACAATCCAGACCCATCTCATTTCATTCAACCTAATGAGGTTTAATCGGATGTGGATAAATCCTTCAAGGAGTATCATGTTTTTTTGGTGGACATTAGCATAAGACACACTAATGATGGTAAATTCCTTTGGTATGGGTGCTATGATAGAACAACCAAGTACATAATGAGACCTAGGAGTGGGAAGCTAATATATGTGCTCAGTGGCCAAAACTCATTACAGAGGATACCACTTTACAATTAGAATAACACCTCTAGGATGACAAGTTTTAAGTATGGTAGGTTGTAATGACCCATATTTCTAATAATGGTATAGATCATTATTTTTTCAATTTAAATACCTTAAACAGACATAATATTGTGTCCTAATCCATCCATGTAGGTCTCGAGTGCATACGAGGCTCATTCAGAGACCAGATCCCTAGAATGGGATGAAGGGATTGAGATGCATGGTTTTCCTACAACCGTGTGACATAGGCTGGATGAATGTGTGGCTAGTTATAGATTAATGATTGATCCATTTTGCACGATTGGTGAATTGTTAGACAAACCATGTTCCTAAACACATGGTGTTCCCTTATTAGTAGTGAAAAACTCATGGGTTTCACATGGTTTGGCTCAAAAATTCTGCCAAACCATGTGCATATGTATTTTGTGGTGAAATTACAATTTTACACTCAGTTAAGTTATAAACTTATTTATTTTTTCTCTTATTCATTCTCTACTAGCTCACCTGGTTTCATCTCACATAGAGGTCAAAAATACATGACGATAGGATTTGATGTAACTTTTTTATCCGGTGTCCAATACTCAATCTATCAGAAGCATTAACCCATATTAGTAAGCACCCATGTTATTTTACCTCCAATTTTAGTTTTCCTTCAAATCAATCATATTATTTTAATGAAATACCATTTCCCCTATTTTCCTAAAAATGAACTATTTTTGAGATCTCTTCCAACCTAATCGAAATTTGAGGCTTATATTGAGAGAAGAATCATCTACATCTTTGATGTAGGAGGTCATATAATTTTTCCTTTGAGTTTTGTTGTCTTGTAGCTACACCATTGTCCAGCATGCCAACTATTGATGATCGTCCTCTTTTTAAGGGTTCCTTTATATAAAATAGACAATTTCACTATAATAAATTTCTATTGAATGTTGTTTATTGTTTTAAATTTTGGATTTTCACATTTATGGACACCCCTTTGGTGTCACACATTGTGTTAGAACTCATAGAATATTTTCAAATTTCCCAGACCACCTCTACAGCCATTGACATAAAAAAAATGGAACTTACCTTTTTTATGTACCTATTTAAATGAACTAATAATCATCCTAAATGATTAGACCTATAATACTTGGAATTTCTCGTGTTGGAAATTTTTATATTGGAAATGTCATCTTCTAATTGAGCTTTTTGGCATATAAATGGTAATTAGACACCTTAATGTATATAAATGGAATCCACCACTTGGAATAGTTTATGTAAGATGATATGCTGTCCCTTAAAACAAATGAATCAATTGTTTTAAATGAATAGTTTCATGGAGGGTCATAAGGACATGCCTTTGATTATGATATGTTAAAAACTCATTATGAATGGTAATGTTTTAAAAGTAATTTATCATGATTAATAAATATTAAAGAGGTTTTTTTTCATATGTTTTTTTATGAAAATGAATATATCTTATCTATATATAAATTCATTGTAATCATGTTAAATGAGAGGTAATTATCGATGCTGAATATTATAATTATGAATACGCATTTATAGGGATTGGGAAACGACGGTAAGTGACCAATTGAGCGTTACAGTATCAGGATCCAATATATAAGGTGCTGACCATGACATCTAACACCATTGACACTATGTGGATGGTTGGATTTACGCCCCACCTCCCTTTCTTAGAGTGATGAAATGATGGATCAATAACAATATCGAGTGTCATGTATGATATCACACACTCTTATTTGGATGTAGGACATGCACCAATGGTATTGAGCATATTGTCTAATTAAACTAGTCATGGATATTTGAGTTATGCCCCAATCCCAGAATTACTAGTTTCTGATACATATATGAAAGCATGGAATGTTGATATTACACAAGAACCGGTAGCTAAAATCATGCTATTAAATATTCCAAAATTTAAAAAATGACAACATTATCTCCTTGATCCTCTCGAGCCTATGACTGATCCTATTCTCTTAAAATCCAGCTAAGAGTACAAGTTAAAACATTTAGAAGGGACTTTAACCTTTATGTACCTGCATCAACAAAATCTAATCGGATGCCATGGATGGCTTGAGTAGGGTGTAAGAGAATATCACAATAGGACACCACCAATGTTTTATATGTGTAATCTGAGTAGGATCTCATAATTAAATAGTGCAAAATTATTTAAAAGGCATGTAATGAAAAATAGAATATATAAATAACATTTTTCTTAGGTTCTTATAGTATACCTAGCGGTTTTACCTCCTTCAACCAAAGGCTAGTATTTCTAATCAACTCAGCATATATATATATATATCATAACTAGAATGGGTTAATAATTTCTCCCACCCATACATGTATATATCTAGATCATATTTTTCATGGGGTAAGAATTCCTCCCAATCATACATGTATATTTACAAATCATATCTGGAATGGGGTAAGAATGCCTCCCACCCAAACATTTATATATATATATCATAACTAGAATGGGGTAAGAATTCATCCCACCCATACATAAATATTTGTATATCTTAACTAATAGGGGTAACAATGGCTCCCACCCATAAATGTATATTTCTAGATCATAACTGGAATGGGGTAAGATTTCCCCCCACCGATAAATCTATATATAATGATTGTGTGTAGCCTGGGGTAAGAATTTCTCCCACACATACAAATATATAGTGATCATAACACATAATATTAACAATATCAATCCTTTAAAATAATATCATTTAGAATTTAAGAGCTAAAAAAATCCATAGACAAAGCCAAGGGCTGACTATCCATATATGAAGTTCATTTAAAAAAAAATCCAATTCATATAATTCCCTTTCAAATAAAACATGAACAAGGGAATGAACATAAAATACTTTTAACCATTACATTAAATCCATTTCATTTTAATTATCATTTCTATCACATCCAATCCAACCCATACAAGCCAAACTATCCAATTTTTCTTACATTAAAATTTATTTCTAGGAAATGGTGTCAAGGGAAATGTCTCAAAGTCAAAAAATCAGATGCCAATTTAAAAAAATTACAATTCAAAAGTGACTAGTAACCATTGAAGAACCTTTGTGTACATGAAATACAAAATGGAAGAAATTCTATTTCAATTAAAAATCAAGTCGGATGCTATATATTTTTACAGGAAATTTTGGCCATTTGGCCAACATGACATATTTCAATGTGGAATACCTATGGGCGTCCATATGGAGTAATAATGATGTCTAAACCCATAAAAATGTTCAAATTCAATAATATAATGGAACTAGGGTCATTTATAGATTATTTAATCAACATTACAAAGATCCTTAGTAAATGCCTGCTCATGGAATGACAAAATAAATATGAAATAGAAAAAATCTAATGGGAAAATAGTTGACCTCCGACCTTAGGGTCGTAGATGAATCCTTGGTTGATATCAAAAATATATTTGAAGTAGGTTGTAATAGATATTATTTCTATTATAACAACATGAAAATATGGTGAATGATCATGTATCTAAATAGCATAATTAAAGGCGAGATTGATCAATGAAAGAGGGCTACACAGGGTTAGCCTTACCTCAGGCTATCCAATTCTTCTGAATTCTTCAGAAATGGGTTCCAGATAGAGGGGATAAAAATGATCCAATATGGAGAGGAGTTTTGGAATCCTATTGATTGAAGAACCATTTTTATGTTCACTAGATGTAGGAGAAAAGAGAAATTAGGTTTTTAATTAAAAGAGGGCCAAAATGGAAAATTTTCCTTAGAAATAGGGATTACATGATTTATGCTAACACTACCATGCAGATCTTATCTACTGGAAAATAGTAGTATGATACATGGCCTACACCTTGGTCTTCATAGTTTTCGAAAAACCGTGCTGACTTACAGGTTCCCATGCCTGTAGTCACATAGATTACACAAACCATATGGACTGGGTCCCACGGTTTCCACTAAAGATGTGGCCCAACCTTCCGCCCAATTTTTTTTGTCTCTACAGACATCCATCCAGCCTCAGATTCAACTCAATCCTTTCCTAGGATGTAGTATACCTTTAACAACATCAAAAGAAATATTCAAAATGGAAAACCAATGATCCATACCTTGGTTAAAAGTTGGGTTATTACCACTGCCTCTATATAACATCTCATCCCCAAGTTTTCTATATGAGGGTAAAGAGAAACTGATAGAAAAGTGTTTTGAATATTGAAATTGTATACCAAATTTTCGTTCCCCAGTATCATTCTACACTTAGCTGTAATGCCATAACACCCATACATGAAAAACATACTTACCTCAGAGTGACTTCATGATCTGGTCAACAATACACATAAGATAATCCATGAATGAATCTTAAATTTCTATCTCAACCTCATCAGGATGAAATATTTATAAAGGGTATAGATAATATCAGAAAATATGAGACACATGAATGACATCATATATGGACTGGTATTTTGAATTAAGTTAGAACTCATAAGGAACAACTCTGATCGGCTTCACAACCTTGAAGGGTTTAACGAACCTCGTAGATTTCAAACCCTTTTTCTGAAAACGATTGTGCCCCTTACTATGAGATACTTTCAAGAAAACCTCATCTTTAACATTGAAATCGAGTGGTCATCAGTGCCCTTTTCCATTAGACTTTTTTCTAGATAGATCTTTCAACATATGCTTATTTATTATATGGACCTCCTCCGTAGTCTCCTATACGAGACATGGTCTAAGAACAACTACCTCCCCTACCTCTAATCAGCACCAAGTAAAGTGAAAAGTACTATAATACAAGGATTCATGGAGGGAAATTTCACAGGTAGTCTATAATCTATTATTATAAGAAAACACGGTAAGTGGAATGTGTTTCTCCCAGGAACCCCAAAGTCGAGAACTGTCACACAAAGAATATCTTATAGCACCTAAATTGAATACTCGATATGTCCAATGATCTGTATGTGATTGATTGTTCTCAGATATACCTACACACCCAAGGACTTATACAACCGTTTCCATAACTATAATATGAAATAAGTGTCTTTGTTAGAAATGATAGAACGTGGAGCCCCATGAAGTCGTACCACCTCCTTGATGTACAATTTTCAGACACCATCTAAGGATAAGGTCTCTCACATAGGTTAAAAGTGTGAAACCTTCATCCGATGATCAACAAACACCTACAATACATCATTTATATATGGTGATTTGGGTAAAGTAGACACGATGTCCATTGAAACATTATCCCATTTCCCCTCAAGAATGAACAGTGGCTAATGAATCCTTGTGGGGTTATGATGTTATGCATTCACCTACTGACTGGTAGATCATCGAGGGATGAAACTAGTTATCTCATGTTTTATACTGGGGAACCAATATTGTAATCATAGATATTGATAGATTTTGGAGACATATAAGTGTACTACACAAGTTGATTCCTATAAAACCATCATCATCTCCTATTTAATGCCTTATGGGACACAGACACGCCCATGAAATAATAAAGTATCATCCCCATCACCGATCCAACTATAAATAGTATCTTAATAAGAGAAAAATTCTCAGTGGGAAAGGCCTTCAGGATCATATATTTATCTCAACCTTACTTATTATAGAAGAGTCGATGTCTCTACTAAGGAATAGAGTATAGTCTTACCATGTTCCCCTTGAATTTTAACATGAATATATGAGAATAAGGCCATAATATTCCATTAATTAATAGATTCCCAAACCTCATATGTCTGAGTATGACTCCTTAGAGAATTGGATACTAAATCCACTTTACTTAGAGTGTATGAATGATTGAAATGAAAGGATTTATATACCCAAACAACCTATGCTACCAGGGATTCAGATCTAGCTGAGTGAAGGTGTATTTAAAGATTTTTTGGTATTTGAAAACAAAAAAAAATTATCTCCCATTAAATATAATATCCAATAGCATAATTCATGAAAAAAATAACTGAGATCAAGGTTTTTCATTAGTTAATTATACTCTTGATTCCTTAAATGATGAGAACCGTACAAAACGACTCACTCATGCTATATAAGAACAGATCCACATCCAAAACCTAATGCATAAAAATTGATTTTATAGTCCCTACTAGGCTCTAATAGAATCAGTGTCAGTGCTGATGTTAGTATACCCTTAAATTAATGAAATTCTACCTCAAAAACATTATACCGGTTGAATTTCACACCCTTCTCATTGAAACATGTATGAGGCACTACAAGGCATGAGAAATACAAAATGAAGAATCTGTTGCATCTAATAATCCCTATGAAACTCAAAATATCAAGGATGTTCTTAGGATTTTCCCAAGAAAGAATGGGTCTCACATTATCTAGGACAACTGAAACTCCCGACTGTATGATGAAATGACATAGGAAGTGGACTCTATCAATCCAAAAGTGGAATTTACTAATCTTATCATACAGTTGGTTCTCTTTCAGCAAATTTAGAAAGATATCAATATGGTTTTTATGGTCATGTATGGAGCATGAATACTGTAAGACATCATCAAGGAACAAAACCAAAAATTAATCCAAAACAGGTTTAAAATCGAGTTCATAAGACCCATTAGGATAATAGCTGTGTTTGTGAGTCTGAAAAGTTTAAATAGGTACTCGTAAAGACCATACATGCTCATAAAATCCAGGTGATGTATATTTGAAATCCTATCATGAACCTTTTGATAGCCCAAACTCAGATATATCATTGAAAACTCCTTCAATCTTCAGAGCTGATCAAATAGAATGTCTATTATAGGCAATGGATACTGGTTCATGATTGTCAACTGATTCAACTGACTGTAATCCATAGAAATCCTAAGGGTACCATCCTCATTCTAGGAAAGTGGTCTGAAAACCTTCCAAATAGGATTTTGGGTGTATGGATCCTTTTTATTCCAGACCCTCCAACTGATTCTTGAGTTCCAGAATCTCCTTAGATTACATCCTATAAAGAGGAATGGTCATATGTGATTATCATGAGACAATATTGATGGTGAACACTACCTCACCATGTGGTGTTAGAATAGAAAATTAATCAAGAAAATGACTTCAGAATATTACAATATAGGTGGAAAATAGAAGGTTATAACCCTTATCCATAAAGATAAATACTAGCGACCTGTGTTGTAACACCACCCAGCCTATGCTTCATGGGTCCTAGTCATGTAACATTAACATCCAATTATCCCTTATGAACATGGGTATTTCTCTATAGTGACGTAAAATTCACTCATGAACGAAAATAGTCAATATGGACTCTACAGCGGACAACACAGTCCTTTTAAATCATTACCTCGAAGACTGTCCTTATGAGAACATATATTTTCCATATGAATGGTAACCACCCACCTTAAGGGAATGATTCTGAAAAATGGTTAACACCCTATGAATGGATACCTAAGGGTGTATCTAGTGTCAAGACACCATGATAGAATTTGATTTCAGGGTCCAAAATCATAGTAATTGTCTCATATATAAAGGAATAAGAAACACATGTACCAAACAAAGAAGACCCTAAAGTATAGGTTACTAAAATTTTACCTCATACTCTATATAGTTTGGTGCTAAAATACAATGACATAGGATAGAATGCATGTGACTTGCTTATACTAAGGCTCTAAGTCACCCCTTGAATGTCCTGAACTGGCCTACTCTGCTGGCATTGAGAATCACATGTCTAGTTTCCTCTTACTCGACCACCGCCTTAGAATAAATGACTGTATTTATTATCGATACATAACTGTTGTGATCTTGTTGATCCTTCTCCTACCTAAGGAGTAGGTGCAGATCCCCACATTGTATGAACTAGAGGAAAAGTTCTACCGAAATGGTAGAGATGTCCCATCCTCCCAAAAACGTTTCACCCAACTATATTCTACGATCCATTCATCTTGGAGTTCACTAGCACTCCTCACTAGTTAAAGCCATGATAACTAAACCACCATGGATAACTCCTCACCCATATTAAAATCTACTGGAAGCCTTTGGTCCCAAACCACAATGGATTCCCCCATTTGAATCCCTCAAATTTTGAATCATAAATATGGAATGGTTGAATATTTTTGAGATGGTCTTCAGACTGCAAAAATTTACATGCAATCAGATGGTGTAACATAGCCCTTCCACAAATTTCATTACAACCATTAGATCATCAGAAGCTATATACAGAAGATATCAATACAGACAAGTAAAAAAAATGAGTACTCAATAACTTACATGGACCCTACAACATATTCACATACTATTTAGATCTGTAATCTCTTAGAGTCTGGGGGAAGAAGTAGTTGTATAATATGATATGGAAGCCATCCAAAACCATCTCTCTATGATTTCCCGATTGGGTGACAACATCCCACCACCTTTTGGCTGAATCTCTTAGCATATAAGTAGCTAAATTTACCATATTCCCTAGAGTAATATCTAGGTACTTGAAGATAGATAGGATTTTCTCAATCCCAGAATCTGTAGCAAGTGGTCCTCCATACCTTGAGAAGGTGAGAGGATTCTACTTCTAAATCTTTCTAGTCAACTCTATCATACTTGGAGAAGGTCGCACTCCGCATTGCATTGACAACATCATATACAAGAAACCCTCATTGAACTAGGAATTGGTACCCATATTTGGAATAGGAAGAGGATCTACAAAAGGCTCAATAAGTGGATTAAATTAAAGCTCAAGGAAAACCACCTCTGTTACATTATCATCACCACCTTAAGTGTAAATGACTCAAAGATGTTGTAGTGGCATGACGCTACAATGTCCAAAAAAAATTTCATATGGCATTCAATCAGTTTTGAGGATTTCATTTAATAAATTAGAATTGGTACTAAAGAATTCCTATAAAACATACATTATTCTATTCCAACTACAATATCCAGGTATATACGATGGAGCATACCATAACATGACATAAGAAAGAAGAAAATCCCACTACCCACTAATAATTATTGGTTTCAGTGAGGTTTCTTTCTTAGGCATGTGCACGATGGATTTTTTCTAGTTAATAGTCATTTCCAACATTATTCTGTGATCATTTATAAATTTTAGATTTTTGAATTATTTGAAACCAATGATTTACCATTTTCCACCCACAAGGTCACATACACCTTATGAACCAAGACATGGAATTAAATAAGATTTTATTTTCATTTAAATTGGTCTTGTCCATACAATTATACTACCTTTAAATGTTCTATTTTTTGAGAATTCCATTTTGTGATCTATAAGGTACCATACACCTTATGAATCAAAGATTATAACCCAATAAACTCACATCACAACATGATCCAAATCCTTCAAGAGATGTCAGCATAATTTCATAGATAACAAGACGTAATCGCCATGTAACATGAAATGGTTGCTAAAAACTAAATGTGAAATGTAAAAAATATTGGATTTGGTGGTCTAGAACCAACTACTTTGTACTTTATTCATTAAATAGAAACATTATCACGTCTTGAATGTTCTTCTGCGTGAAATTTCATGTGATAATGTCGTAAGGAAAATTGTTGCATTAAAGGGTCGTAGCGGATCCCTGTTATGATGAGAACCCGGAAGTGCCATAACACTGTTCTTGAATGTATGTTCTACGGCTGGATGATATTATTTGAGGGACACAAATAATACATGTCATTAGGGGTGAGGAATCATAAAACTTTGAGGCAACTTCTCATGGTGTGCGCCCTTGGTAATATCTAGGAGGATATTATGAGAACGGGGCCTGCCAGTAGGAAATCCACATTTCATAGTGTCATTGGGTGTTCCTATCTACGGACGTGTGTATTGGTCTTTAGACATTAAGATTATTATTAATGGGTATTACAACTCACACACTTAGATGTATTGATGAAAACTATGACGACAAATTGTTCGCAGCGAGGTAGGATACATTGGGTGCGTCACAAGTAATACTCCTGTAATAGATAATGTGAGAAAGGATTTTTCCCTTCTGTTCCATAACGGAAGTAGATATCTCAAGCCCTTTGATGGAATTTATATAGCCTAAATAAATCCATGGCCATTTTAAGGTATGGGCAAGTTCAATTATGAGAAGTTAAAGAAAGAATAATCAAGAACATGGGTTGATGGTACTAGCATGCAACCCGCTTGATTGGAGATATCGAGAAAAAGGGATTATATTACACGGTAAGCGTTTTTAGGAGGTGACACATCATTACGGCGTTAACTTCGTTCTTTATGCGTGCCTTGGAATGTTGCTAGATGATAACCTTGGACTTTAGGAAGGCTCAGCCGAATGCCACTGAGAAAGAGGCCTAGAGGGTCACACACTTAGTGTGTCCGTGTATCTCAGTTAAATATTAATTTAACAAGTTAAATAAATATTATACCCGACTGTGGTTTAATAATTATTTAAGGATGTCTGATCGCATTTATTTTGACACTAGTTATTTGAGAGAATATATTGTGGATGAAATAATATATTTATTAGCAAGTAATGCAGTTACATTTATTTAAGAAATAAATAGTCATTACTCAAGGTCTAATAAATGTGGTGGAGAAAAATGGAAAATAAAAGTACACACCATGTATATTAAACATACACGCCGTGTAGTTTTATGGAAAAAAAGTACATGCCGTGTAGTTTTATGGAAAAAAAGTACACACCGTGTATTAATTTTTACACGCCGTGTAGTTTTTCCAATTGGGATTTTGAGGATTTAATATTTTTTTATTAAATGATATTTATTATAATCAGCGTGGGAGCATGTCAAGGAATTAATAATTCAACATGGGGGTTTTCAATAAGAGTTAATAAAATAAATAAAATTTGTAACACATTTATTTATTGTCATAACTCTATTAACCTCAAACCTGATTATAAATATCCTTGCAACCCCAACATTTTAAGTGCCATTGTTGTGCACAACAGATTATGAAATACTCTCAAGCCAAGAAGGAATTACATTTCCACAAAGAACGCCCTCAAGTTATGAGAGAAAGATCCTCAACTGGATCAAGGCAGTCGAAGATGGACATCACAAGCAAAGGTTATTCCGCACTAGCACCCAGAGATCCCTTCAGTGACGTCCAGAGATATGTGACACATGTGTGGATCACCGCTAAAGGAATCCTACACTTGGATTCTATGACGCAACGGCGGATCACCGAATCATGACCAGACACATCAACAATGAAAGAATTACAACGAGTTAATTCTTATGCATTAATATAATTAATTATAATCAACATATGATGATCATCCTCAAGGGTTCCGGGACTCTTATTTTCTATTCGTTATCCATTCTATTCCGAAGATTCAGAATTTTATATTGTGACGGATCTCGGATTGAACGTTGTTTAACGTTAAAATTAAAGTTGGGAAAACCCACAAACACACTTCCGTTACGCCTGGAACCTACAAGTGGTATCAGATGGGGTCATATCGTTTATTATAATTATTTAGTTTTTCGTTGGTAATTTACGCATTTAACAATTTAGTTATTTCAATTCAAGTTTAATCGTTCTGGAAATATGAATATCGAGATCTATTCCTCCACCCTCATTTCTCGTTCACGTCACAGAAACGAATTTTTCTTTTAATTTTGATTAAAATAAAATAGAGGAACTCATCCGGAGGAGCCAAACGTTTCTGGCCGCATAACACTAGAATACACGGCGTGTATTCGGAAGTACACACCGTGTAGTATAGGTTCAATGTATTGACTGATCTGCCAAATCAGGTCGTGAATTGGATTCTTTCCAAGAATTTAAGACACCGTGTGTTGACCAGAAACAGGTGGAACACGGTTTCCGGAATACACGCCGTGTGGTCCAATGAACACTGCGTGTAGTCCCTTTAGGTTAGGGTTGGGTCGTGTACTCCGTACATGGCCTGCCCGGCTGGAAACCATGTATCACGGAAACTACACAGCGTGTGTCCCACTGTACATGCCATGTACTCCAAAAATTTCTGAAATACATTAACATGCCATGTCCTCAGGCATGCACTTCGAATGGACGGTGAAGAAAAGTACACGCCGTGTAGTCGGAACTACACACCGTGTACTCACCCAAATTACGTAGATTTATTAAAATTTATTATTATATTATACAAACCCTTGAGACGTGTACCATGGTGCAGGCGTTAAGCTGAGGCACAACACGTGATAAGTGTTATATATATATGTGTTTTATTTAACATCTGCGTAATAAATGGGAATTCACCGGGTTTCCTCCAAGGAACGAGTTATGTATAAGGATAATTTTAAATGAATTTATTTGTTTAAAATTATGATAGATGAGAATCTAAAGGAAATTCAGAAAATGGATTTAAGATAAAAGGATTGATTAATTAAAGATAATTAATTGATTCAAGAATGATTTATCTTAAACAAGAACGATTAATGAAATGAATTCTAGTTTTATTTATGAGTAAATATCATTGCATGTATGGATGATCATGAGCTAGACTGAGACCTTTGTATGTGAAGGGTTTCTTTTAATTTATTTATTTAAAACAAATTTGTTGGCCTGTGAGCCATCTCCTTATTAATATGTAGGGCCTCCGCGCACAAGGATTCTTTTGTGTAAAACCCCATTTTACCCCTCACCTGCATGTGAGATAAATGCATATGTAATGGATGGAGCTCCCAAGCTAGTGGAGGCGGATCAAGTCAGGAGCGAAGGTGAAACCAATCCATGGAGATATAAAGGAGGAAAGGTGGAAAGCTATAAACACGAACCCGAAAGGTTCAAGTTGTTTCTCCCCTAAGTCTTGGGTTTGTTTTCCAACCGCTAGATAAACACACCAATAGAAAAGATCATGATCATAACATTTATTTTATTTCTATCAGTTGCATGGTTTATTTATTATGGGTGTGTTGTCACGATCACACAATTAATGAATTAAATGATCATGCAAGATAGAACTAAAATAAAACCGGCTTATACGTAAATATTATCTTAGACATGGTTAATCAGATAAGTATATCCCACTTAAAATTAAAAATCTTGTAATCAAAGATAATTAAATGGAAATTTACGTTTAAGGATAAAATCCATCGAAATAAATATTATGTCGGCATAGCCTTCTATAATCTTGGTTATAATCAAACCATAGTTCAAAGTTCTTGGCCGACCCTAGTTGGGGTGATTTCAATTATCGGGGAATTCTAATTCAAGGTTTTGGGTTGAATTGACCTGGTTCGCATCAAGGCTTGACTGCCACAGTAGGACATGGTGTGACCAAGAGGCAAAGGTTGAGGAAATCCAAAAAGGATTTCAGGATTGGCGAGTCCACTCGGTGGATCAAGGAGCTGTGAGTTAATGCAGTTGGCATTTGGAATGCCTACCTAAAACCCTTCAAGTTTCTTGACCAACCCTAGTTGGGGTAATGTGAAGGGAAATATGGATCCTTTCTACTCGAATATTCACACAACAGAATATTCTGAAGTCAATGGTGAGAGATATTGGATTTCAATAAAATATTGGGAGACTAGTAAGTATTAATTTATTTATTTGTCTCAATTTTTGTAATAATTTACTAAACCTCTGATCATCTTAAATTTGAAAATGGCAAGAAAATGACTTCAAACATATCATTGCGCACCATAATCGAAAAAGAAAACCTTCTCACCAGCACCAATTTCCAAGAGTGGCATAGGCGTTTACGCGTCGTCATTCGCCATGAAAGGAAATTATATGGGCTAGAAGAGCCTATTCTAGTTGCACCTGGGAAAGGGGCTAGTGATGAGGAATTATCTCTCTACATGAAACACAGGGATTATGCAATAGATCTCCAGTGTTTCATGCTATCGGACATGTCTAATGAGCTCTTGAAGAAACATGAAAACATGGACGCATATAGAATGATGTCTCACCTTAAATATCTCTACCACGAGAAGGCGCGACAGGAGAGGTATGAGATCTCCAATGCTTTGTTTATCATGAAGTTTGGAGACTCTATTCCAGATGGGCCTCATGTATTCATGCTTATTGGCTACATTAAACGCCTGGACATCTTAGGGATTAAATTCCCAGATGAGTTGCGTACAGATCTCATCCTATCATCACTACCCAAGACCTTCTCTAGATTCATTGTTAACTATAACATGAGAAACAATGAGAAGAGTTTATCGGAGCTTATGACCTTGATTCTCCAGGTAGATAAGGACATGGTGCATGACAAACCCACAATACTTGTGGTGAACAAGAAAAGGAAGGACAAGGAAAAGGGGCCAAAGACTTATAAACGGTCTGAAGCCCCCGAGAACCGTCCCTCTAAGAAGGTTAAGATCCAGGGGTAGGGCATGGAACAGGAGGCAGTGTGTTTTTCATGTGGAAAGCAGGGCTACTGGGAGAGGAACTGCACCCATAAGCATGGGGATGCTGAATGTGCGTTTCTAATCGAGTGCAATATTTCTATTTCTGCACATTGGGTATTAGATACAGCTTGTGGGGCTCACATTTGTATTCAAATGCAGGAACCAAGTAGATTTAGAAATATCGCCAGAGGAGAGGTGGATATTCGAGCTTCCAATGGCGCAAGGCGGGCTACATTGGATTTTGGCAACTACCACCTCTAATTTCCAACTATGATGATTTTGGTTTTACATAACTGTTATTATGTGCCTAGTGTTACCAAGAACATAATTTCTGTATCTTGTTTGGATATGGATGGATTGGTTTACAAATTTGGAAATAAGGGTTGTCTCTTTTATAATAACAACGTATGTTATGGTATGGCACATTTAAATAATTTTTTGTATGTATTGAATTACGAAAACCAAGTTTCGGAAATTAATAACGAAACAAACTCACATGACTCATACATCACCCAGTTATGGCATTACCGCCTTGGTCATGTGAACGAGAAGCATTTGACAAAGCTCTTCCAAGATGGCTATTTAGACTCTATTGAGCTAAAACCACTTGATATATGTCACACTTGTTTACAAGGAAAAATGACCAAGTCTCATTTTGGTGGACAAGGTGAAAGGGCCATAGAGCTTCTAGGATTTGTACACATGGATGTGTGTGGACCATTTCCAGTAGAAGATAGAGGTGGATATTCTTACTTCATTACTTTTACTGATGATTTGAGTATATATGGCTATGTCTACATAATGAGTTATAATTCAGAGTCCTTAGAGAAATTTATGGAATTCAAGAATGAAGTAGAGAATCAGTTTGGTAAGAAGACATAGAAGCTTCGATCGGATCGAGGTGGAGAATATCTGAACCAAGAGTTCATCAATCTTCTACAGGAGTTTAGTATTCTATCTCAGCTCACTCCTCCTTATACACCATAATGGAATGGTGTTAGTGAAAGGATGAACTACACCTTGTTGGACATGGTGAGGTCGATGATGAGTCATGCAGATCTTCCATTGTCCTTTTGGGGACATGAATTACAAACTAAAGCATACACATTAAACCGAGTACCAACTAATGCGGAAAATGGAATTCCATACGAGTTATGGAATGGAAGGAAACCCACTTTGTCTCACACACGTGTATGGGGATGCGAGGCGTTTGTTAAGGCCTTCTCAGGCAACAAACTAGCACCCCGGGGCACGAAGTGTATATTTATAGGATATCCCAATGAAATGAAAGGATATTACATATATAACCCTCAAGACAAGAAAGTGACTGTCACCAGACAAGCCGTCTTTCTTGAGAGGGAGCACATCCTCATGAAGGATAGTGGGAGCAAGATTGAATTCGACGAAGTTGATGCTAAAGATACACAAGAGTTGGTACAAGAACAAGTTCCACAGGTCCCCATGGAAGAGGTTCCAGAAACACAAGTACTGCGTAGGAGCTCATGAGAGGTAAGGGACCCAGAGAGATTTGGTTTCCTAGTCACTGAGGATGGTGAATCATTATTGTTGGACAATGATGAGCCTCTATCCTACAAGGATGCAGTAGAATGATCAGTAGCTGCAAGATGGCTAGAAGGTATGAATTATGAGATGGATTCCATGTATCAGAACCAATTTTGGGTTCTGGTCGATGAGCCAGTTGATTTATAGCCTATTGGATGCAAATGGGTATTCAAAAGAAAGCTAGAAATGTAAGGTCAAGTTAGCACCTATAAAGCAAGGCTGGTGGCTAAAGGATTCAGACAGAATCATGGAATTGACTAGGATGAAACCTTTTCGCCAGTTTCCATGTTTAAATCCATAATAATCATACTTTACATAGCTGCTTACCATGACTACGAGATTTGGAAGATGGATGTCAAAGCTACATTCCTTAAGGGGAACCTTCAGGAATATGTCTATATGAAACAACCAGAAGGGTTTGTGACACTAGGTGAAGCCAAATGGGTTTGAAAGATGCAGAAATCCATTTATGGATTGAAGCAAGCATCCAGGTCATGGAAAATTCGATTTGATGAAGCCATAAAGGCATTTGGTTTCATTTAGATCGAATGTGAGCCATGTGTTTATAAGAGGTTTAATGGGAATGAGGTCGTCATCCTAGTGGTATATGTTGATGACATATTTCTTATTGGAAATGACGTACCAGCCTTATAGTCAGTTAAGGACTGGTTGAACAGGTGTTTCTATATTAAGGACATAGGAGAAGCAGCCTACATTCTAGGGATCAAGATCATTTGTTACAGATCCAAGAGGCTTCTTAGACTAAGTCAGGGTATATACATTGACCAGATAATAAAGAGTTTTAGTATGAAAAAATCAAAGAGGGGATTGGTTCCAGTGTCACATGGCTTACATGATTCTAAGAAAATGTGTCCCCAGAAACAAAAGGATAAAGATAGGATGATCAAGATCCCATACGCTTCAGCTATAGGATCTATCATGTATGCCATGTTATGTATCAGGCTTGATGTTTCCTATGCACTGAGCATGGTAGGCAGATATAAAGAAGATCTAGGAGAACAACATTGGACTGCTGTTAAGACTATCCTTAAGTATCTGAGAAGAACTAAGGATATGTTCCTGGTGTATGGAGGAGATGAGGAGTGTTTCATCAGAGGGTATACTGATGCTAGTTTTTAAACAGATCAAAATGATCTGAAGTCGCAATCTGGATATGTTTTCTGTCTCAATGGAGGAGCTGTGAGCTGGAAGAGTTCAAAGCAGCCAGTTGTCACCGATTCTACAGCGGAGTCCGAGTATATAGTGTCTTCTGATGCAGCCAAGGAAGCCGTCTGGATTCGGAACTTTTTCCAGGAGCTTGATGTGGTGCCTAGCAGTAAATATCCCATTACATTGTATTGTGATAATACTGCAGCAGTGGCACTTACAAAATAACCAAGGTCACATCAATGGACAAAGAACATACTCTGGAAGTATCAACTCTTGAGGTATTTCTATCAAAGGGGTGAAGTTATAGTGAGCAGAGTGTCCATGGAAGGGAACGTGGAGGACCCCATTACAAAAGGCCTATCTCAGCAGAAGCATGAATATCATGTGAGAGCTAGCAAGTTAAAAGTTGTTAGCAGTTGGCTCTAGTCCAAGTTGGAGTCTGTTGGAGTTGGTGTTCTAGAACCAACTATTATCTACTTTATTCCTTGAATAGAAACCATATCACATCTTGATTTTTCTTCGGCGTGACATGTCATGTGATAATGTCCTAAGGACATCTGTTGCATTAAAGGGTCGTAGCTGATCCCTGCATTGATAAGAACCCGGAAGTGCCATAACACTGTTCTTGAATGTATGTTCTATGGACGGATGATATTATTTGAGGGACACAAATAATACAGGTCAATAGGGGTGAGGACTCACAAAACATTGATGCACCTTCTCATGGTGTGCGCCCTTGGTAATATCCAGGAAGATATTATGAGAACGAGACCTGCCAGTAGGAAATCCACATTTCATAGTGTCTTTGAATGTTCCTATCTACGGACGTGTGTATTGGTCCTTAGACTTTAAGATTATTATTAATGGGTATTACAACTCGCACACTTAGATGTATTGACGAAAACTTTGATGACACACTGTTCGAAGCATGGTAGGATATGTTGGGTGCGTCACGATTAATACCACATTAATAGATAATGCGAGAAAGGATTTGTCCCTTCCATTCAATAACAGAAGTAGATATATCAGGCCCTATGATGGAATTGATATAGCCTAAATAAATCCATGGTCATGGTAAGGTATTGGAATGTTCAATTCCGGGAAGTTAAAGAAAGAATAATCAAGCACATGGGTTGATGGCACTAGAATGCAACCCACTTTATTGGAGATATCGATACAAAGGGATTATATTACATGGTAAGCGTTCATATGAGGTGACACATCATTGAGACATTAACTTCTTTCTCTATGGGTGACTTGGTGTGTTGTTAGACGCTAACCTTGGACTTTATACAGGCTCAGCCTAATGCCAGAGAGAAAGAGGCCTAGAGGGTCACACACTAAGTGTGTCCATGTATCTCAGTTAAATATTAATTTAACAAGTTAAATAAATATTATTCCCAAATGTGGTTTAATAATTATTTAAGGATGTCTGATCGCATTTATTTTTAAACTAGTTATTCGAGAGAATATATTGTGGAAGAAATAATATATTTATTAGCGAGTAATGCAGTTACATTTATTTATGAAATAAATAGTCATTACTCAAGGTCTAACAAATGTGGTGGAGAAAAATGGAAAATAAAAATACACGCAGTGTATATTAAATATACACGCTGTGTATTAATTATTACACGCCATATATATTTTCCTGTTGGGATTTTTATGATTTAATATTGTTTTATTAAATTATATTTATTATAATCAATGTGCGTTCATGTCAAGGAATTAATAATTTGTCATGGGGGTTTTAATAAGAGTTAATGAAATAAATAAAACGCATAACACGTTTATTTATTATCATAACTCTATTAACCTCAAACCCGATTATAAATATCCTTTCAACCCCAACATTTTATAAATCCATTGTTGTGCACAAGTGATTTGGAAATAATCTCAAGCCAAAAGAGAATTACCTTTCCACCAAGAACTCCCTCAAGTTACTAGAGCATGATCCTCCACCGGATCAAGGCGGTCGAAGGCGGACATCACAAACAAAGGTTCTTCCGCGCTAGCACTCTGATATCCCTTCGGCGATGTCCGGAGATATGTGACAGACATTTGGATCACCACTAGAGGAATCCTACAGTTGGATTCTATGACACAACGAAGGATCACCGAATCGTGACCGGACACATCAACAAAGAAAGAATTCCAATGAGGTAATTCTTATGCATTAATTAAATTATTTATAATAAACATATGATGATCATCCTCAAGGGTTCCAAGACTCTTCTTTTCTTTTCATTCTTCGTTATATTCTGAAGATTCAACATTTTATATCGTGATAGATCTTGGATTGAACGTTGTTTAACATTAAAATTAAAGTTAGGGAAACCCACCAACGCGCTTCTGCTGCGCCCGGAACCTACAAAAAATGCGTGGCCTATTCATATTGTGCCTATCGTGATGCTTGATCTAAAATAGATCCGTCATTTCAGTAGGCAATAATAAAGAAATTAAAATTTCAATGACCTGAATATCATTACCATCCCATGTCATGTGTTTCATCCCATGGTGAAATCTTATCAACAATAAATTGCAGACTCAATAACATTTATAATTAAAGAAACATGGTATTTTCCCTATATATGGGTTCAATATGCCCAAGCATAGCTTTTGAATATTTCCCAAAAAATCCCAATCTCTAATATATTTTTCTTCAAATAGTATAGAATGAAATGAACCTCCTCTGAGACAACATGTTGATGCCCTGGACCTAGATTCCCTTTAACTCGTGCCCCGATCTTGGTTGGCGACTTGACTCCTAACAAATCTCCCCATAATCTAGGGGCTGTTGAGAAGTAGTGGGGAATCGTGAGATGTATAGTGGGTAGAATATACCTCCATTTCATAGTTACAATGTAAATACTACAAATAGTAAAATGTAGTGGAAACATATATAGAATACCGATACAGTAAATAGTTGAATCATAACAAATAACTAAATAACCAAGTAGTGGAAGAAATAGATAACTGAATATAATAACCAAATTAATCAAAGGCTAGTGTCTAATAGATATATGAATACAATGAATGCGGATAGTACAAAATAACTTGTAAATACAAGACTGATATACACTAGTCGAAAAGGAAATGAAATGAAAAAACAACTCATCAAGCATCTTGAGCCAAATTGCAATCATTTTCTCTTAATCTTCAACAAATAGTATAGGTCAACAACATGTAGAAGGAAATTTTCCCTTTCTAGTAACTACATCAACATATCTTCTCAGGATCCAAGGGCAGCCTATGTAGGGTGTGAGATAAAATCTGAATAGGCCACCACCTACAGTTTCTACATGTAATCCTAGTAGGTGATCATAAGTAAATAGTATTCAATAATTAAAATGGTAAGTAAAAAATATATAATAAATAAATAGCCTTCTGCTCAGGTTCCTAAAGGATTCCTGGTGGGTATACCCACTCCATCTTAAAGCTGCTAATTCTATTAAAGTCACCATATATATAGATACATATATATATATATATATATTACAACTTGAATGAGGTAAGAATTGATCGTGCCCATACATTTATATATATTTATCATATTTGGAATGTGGTGAGAATGCATCCGTTCCATACATGTATATATGTACATTGTATATGGCATGGGGAAAGAATGCCTCCCACCCACACATGTTAATATATAGATCATAACTCGTATGGGGTAAGAATTCCCCCCACATATACAAGTATATATGTAGATTGTAACTGGCATTGGGTTAGAATTCCTCGCACACATACATCTATATATGTAGATTGTAACTGACATGCAGTAAAAATGTCTCTGACCCATACATTTAAATATATATTGATTGTAACTGGCATGGGGTAAGAATACATCCCACCTATATATCTATATGTTGAAAATAACACATGATATTAGTATAGCTGAATAATTTTAAATAATATCATTTATAATTTATTAATTTACACAAGGCATAGACAAAGGCATGGGTTCACCATCTATATATGAATTTCGTTTAAGAAAACAATACATTTCATATATTTTCTTTTTAAATAAAACATGAACAGGGGCATGACCATGCCACCAATTTAACCCTTCAATTAAAAAATTTCATTTTTAGTGTCATAGCCATCTCACCCTAGCTACCCTACACAAGAAAAACTATCCAATTTTGGTAACATGAAAAATTCATTACAAGTAAACGGTGTCAAGGAAATAGTATCAATGTCAAATACTCACATATATATTTTCAAAATTTCTATTCAAAAGGGACTTATAACCATTGTTTCTCCTTGGTATACATTATTAACACATGGGAATAGGGGTATTTAAATTAAAATTCATGACAAAGGCTAAATTGGGTTCCATGCATTTGGGGACATTTGGCCAAAATGACCAATTTCATGTTGAAGGAACCTTGGGTGTCCATATAGTGTAAGTATGATGTCTAAAACCCTAAATAAGTGAAAAATCACCAATATTAATTCACTTTGTTAATTTAGAAATAATGGAATAACCACAATAAGTTATTTTAAAAATGGATGACTCATGGCATAATGAAATAAATATGAAATGAAAAAATATAAAATGGGAAACAATGCGACCTACTGCCATAGGGATATATAAGAATCCTCAATTGATATTGACCTCATATTTGAATCAAGTTGGAAGAGATATAATTTTTATTCCAATGACATGAATATATGGAAATAGAGCCTACATTTAAATAGCACAATAGAATCTGATATTGACTGAAGAAAAATGAGTACACGAGGTTAGATTTACTTTGGTTTATCCAATGCTTCTAATAGTTTGAGAAATGTGTGGAGGAAAAAATATTTTCATGAGATCCAAACATGAGAGGAGTTTTAGAATCCTATAAGGTGGAGAATCCATCTTTTGTGTGCTAGAGGTAGGATAAAGGAGAAATTAGCTTTTAAATTGAAAGAGGTGGAAATGGTAAATTTCCCCCAAAAATTGGGCTTGCATTGTTCACTCACATGTTTTAAAAGTATGAAAAAGATGTGCATATCCTCTATATTTGAATATTGTAGTTGGCCACACGATTTTGCTCATGGTTCCTTAAGGTTATAGAAAAACAATGGGGACTAGCATGTGCCTTTTCTATAGCTACATGGTTTATACAAATCATGTGGCCCAACCTAGATCCCACTTTTCCTACTCTCCGAGCTCTAAACCAGTGCTAGAATCTCCTTGTGCCTTACCTGGGCTGTAGTATTTTTTTCAAAGATTAAATGAAATATTCAAAAAGAAAAATCGAAATTCTGTTCATTGGTTAAAAGTTAGGTCATTATATCTTTACCTAGTATGTTTTAAACCATCTAGAGGATAGATATTGACATCAAAAGTATGAAATTCCCATGAAACATGACATCTTATAATTAAGCATTGACTTAATTTAGTATTTAGTTGTTACTATCCAGGAAATTTTCTCTATGAAAACATTTATGGATGCATTTAATTATCAACTAATTGATTAAATGGTAAGTTTTTCAGTCATTTACCTTTATATATTCATTCATCCTTATTTTATCATGATAATCTGGTTATATAAATGGAACATGTTTTTCGATATTTACATTTAAATATTTTATACACACTTCCTTCTCAGGTTATTGATTACATGGTATATGTGTTCAGTTATTTACCTTTGATATTGATTATGATCATTGATTCATCATTTCTACCATTGTATTTTACACTTACTGAGAATTTGATCTCAACCTAGTCTTTTTACATTCCCTATGGATCTATGTAGTTTACTATGACTATTACACATTGAATCTCTAGATGGAATAAAGTTATTTTCCAAAAAATAGTGTTTAATTTTTTTACTAATTTGTAATTCAACACTCATTTATATAACTTGTTTACCAAGATTAGTAAACTATTCAATCATTTAGGATGATATTTAATAGCATCTTATGATAATAAAATCATATTTGGTACCAATTTTAGGATTTTGGGATCCAGATTAGTATAATGACTTATTGATGTTGAATTGGATTCTAAATATAGATCCATGAAAATAAATCCTAGAGTTTCTTTAGAAAAGAGATATACCTCTATATATATTAATAAATCATAGATGAACTAATCCCTGTGGGTTTTCGATCTTCCACAATGCCTAATATTACCTATATAAATTTAATAAAGGTGTTCTGGTATCCCTCCTTAAAATATGGTGATGGAATTTCCATGTTCATCTCTATCTCTAGATTCAACAATGAAATATGGATTATATTATTGAGATCTATGTGATTTATTTGATATATATCTCTCTTTTATAAGACTCTGATCATTTTATATCAGTAAAATTATATTTGATTTTATGTATATCTTGTAAATAAGTTAATAACCCAAATGGATTCTACTGAATATGAATTATCATTTGATAAAAAATACTTCGTAAAATGAATATATTTATTCCAATAAAAAATTTTGATAATGATTATCATATATATAATAAATTCCCCTGGGTTATGAATGAATCTATATATATTGATGAGGATATCTAAAAAGAGGGACACATCATCTATTATAAAATATTAATATATATTATATAACATTAAATTTATCATATAAGACTCATTAATTTTATAGATCTTGTATTTTCGCTTTAATTTGATGAATAGTGAGTAATAAACATCATTTAAACACATTCCAGGAAAATTTGGGGCCGACTTTTGGCTTATTGTGAGAAGAGTCCTTTAGGTAATCTTCCTACTATGGACATATTCATTTCCAAATAAAATTCCCTACATTAACATATAAATATTATCAAGAGTAAAACTTGAATTTGTTATAATAATTTAATTTCCCCTAGTTCAGGGCCAGTGAGTGTTTCCTGGACTAGAGAAGTCTTTACGGGACCTCAAGCTTGCCCCTCCATATGCAAGAGGCTGTAAACTAGCATCTAATGTCCAGGGAGTAATAATGGAAATATTATAACCCCATATTAAATTGAAAAATAATTTACAACTAACCAAATAAAATCAACAGTAATAAATTAGTATACATATTAGAAATAAATAATAACATGCTATTCTAAATTAACATGAAGTAGAAAGTAGTTATACAAACATATGATCATCCCTACATACAATTACTATATTTCCATTAGGTTGCTCATAATTAAAATTGATGAAATAATTATAGATCATTAAGTCTATATCATTATACACAATACATACAACATCTATCTTTTAAAAAAAATTTATAAACCAATTAGAATTATTAAATTTAATCCCTCTATCCAACCAGAATCTTCTATCCGTGATTTCTACATGGGTTCCAATCTGCCATGGTTGACTGAGTAGGGCATGAGTATAATGTAACAGCCAACCCAGAATGCAATGTCATATATAAAAATTATTTTAAATTCACACACCTATGATGTTCTCTATATAATATTAAATATGGTATAAAATCAGAAAAATTTCAACACCATCGAACCAGGGTTCTAACACAATAAAAAATATAACCCTAATACTACTTCATCCAGTGTTATAATGTATATAAGCATGATACCAAACCATTCAAATCATTAGCATGCCAATGATCAATTTTGATGATAAATTCCTAATTAATATATTGGAATTATCCTTAATAGATGGATCCTAGGAGAAAGTCTTAAGCATACCATAGTACATTGATCACTTCAGGGATGATCAAACCTATCGGAAAATCTCATATATACCTCCCTTATAGTGGGGGGCGTGAATTTCTATCGAAATAACTCATAGTATACTGATCAAAATAAGAGAGGGGTGTATCACCAAGATTATCTCATGTAGACATCTCATTGGGGGTGGTGTATCCCTCTAGTACATTTCATTGAAGAAAGAATAAATTTTTCTTCAAATAAAATATATAAGGTATCAACTATATCACAATAAAAATTTGTGCGAATATCATACCAAAGGAAACAAGCCATAAGTATTATTCATTAAGTTTTTATCTAAGAAAGAATATACATGAAATCCCATGTGTTTCAATCCATCTAGTGAGCCATGTGTCCCACCTGAATCATCTCATAGAATTTTCTCATGGGGGTTGGGATTCTACATGATCTTGTCTCAAAATTTCAGGTTGAATCCTCAATTTTACCACCTATCATGCGATACTAGATCAACATTGGGATCATTATAGATTTAGTTTCTATGGTAACAGACACAATAATATCCACTAATTCTTGTACAAATCATACCATGGGTAAACATAACATTATGGAATCCACCTACATCCCCTACAATACATTATACATTAACACCCCATATGGGTTCCTCCATATCATCACAAAATCAGGGGTAAAAATTATCCATATATAGGGAGTAAAATCCCTTTGGGTCATGAAAAGTTTATCTTGGTCCCTCCAACCATATAAGATAATCCCCACTGAATTCTCAAAAGGACCATGGAACAAAGCCTATATCACATTCCAAGCCAACCTAGGTTGGTCCACACAATAAACCAATCTATTGCTATCACTTAGGGAAATATGACAGTGTTCTCAATTACCAAATGTGGAGGAACAATTTACCATTCTTATGTCATAACTTTCTGAAAGAATTTAAATAACCTCAACAGCTCACTATGAATTACTAGGGCCATTCATTATAATCCAATCACATATCCCACCTAAAGGAGTATAAGGTCAACTATCTAAGAGAAAAAACCAATATGTTCATTTAATTCTCACTGATCTACGTCTAAGTATCACATGGACATTATCATAATCAAGCTCCCAAAAATCAGTAATTGTGACACCGAGCTAGTGCCCCTGTTTGCATCCCGTCCTTTTGAACATTGATCATTCCATTCATAAAAAATCAATTTTATTTAAACAATTTATTTATTTTCAAAAAAAATTATTAACATAATTATAATATTTATTATCATATCCATGTACATAAAACACATTAAAAAAGTTAGCATGTTTGGGGAACCAACAAACTCTTCCAAATATCTTTTTTTAATTTTGTAAAATCTACTTTAAGAATAAGTGGTAATCTCACACATCAAAATTAAAATATATAAAAATCCAAATCTTCAAAAACATAAACTTCAGTAGGCATAAAAAAATTGACTAGATGAAAATCCACTAGAGAGTAATCCAAAAAACGCTGTCATCCCCATCCACCCATCACCGTATCATCACCTCTTCAACTCTTACACATCTCATCCACATCATAAGAGCTTCGTAAAGTAATAAAATATTAAAATTTCAAATTTCAAACAAACACCATCATAGAATCTTGAATGATGGACCACCTATTATTGTGCACCATGACCATCCGTACACGTTGGCCGCCCAATCACTGGCGAGAACCATCCACTAGAATCCCTTGACATTGCTAAAATTTAGGTGCATCGAGCATAGTGCAACCATTGATGTCGCTTCCTCGGTCTAATCACCCGACCTCCCTCACCACTATCACTGAAACCCATCAAGACCATCATAAATAGAGTGTACAACCACAAAAATAGAGCTCTGGTTAGACTAAATCCTTCATTAACAATAGCTCGTTAGTGAGAAACATTGTCTAGAATCTTTCACCACTATCCAAAAACACCAAATAAGAGTTCCACCATGAAAACTGATTCCACAACCATGAACCATACGAGATAAATGGAGCTTAGACCAACCCAATGCTAATATAAAAAAGCAAAAAACATCAAAAAGAAAATAAAAAGAAGGATTTAACAAATAAAGGCCGAACAGAAGTGGAAACTACCAGAATAACATGGAGAAAAACCTCAGGAAGCAGACCCAAGCATCGATTTTGACCACCCCCACCAACATTGTCCCAAACCACCCCAAACACCTATGAACAAGACAAAGGTAGGGTCAGGAAAAAAGGGCACAACATCTATAGTAGAGGAACAGAAAAATCACAGAAACGAGATAGGCACTGCCAAATGCCACCTCTGATACAACCCCAAACCACTGAATCACCATCATCACGAACAATCATGGGGTTTAGAAATTATGGGTTTGGTGATAAGTTTAGCAAAGGAATCATTCAAGGTCCCGGAAACCCAAAAAGAAAATAGAAGGAATACACCACCAAATTCCACCCAAACACAATCCTAAATCACATGATCCCCATCATTTAAAAACAAAATGGGGTTAAAACACAATGGATTTAGTTAGATTTATAATCCTAAATAGGACTATATGGGTATGCGAATGTGATCATAACATTAAAATATCATTCCATGCATATTAAATATCAAAAACATGAATCATGACATAAATATTGGTAGTTCATAAGTCATGAATCATAAGGAGACCATGAGAATAAAATATGAAAGAATAACATATGTTTACGACAAGGAATTTTTTAAGGAACATAAAAATGTAATATCATTCCCTGTAAGTCAGTGTGCATTGCCAAAAATTATTAGGACACTTCCTGGGGACTACACCTACAAGGTTGGAAACACCTATATCCTAAGTCACAGTCATTTCCTTGCAAGGGATCAAGTTTCCCCATCTTCCCTTAGTGGATTGGGTTTCCACATTTTCCCATAGTATAATGGGTTTCCCCATAATTCCATAGTAGACCGAGCTTCCCCCTATTCCTATAGTGGATCAGGTTTCCCCATATTCCTATAGTGGATCTGGTGTCCCCATCGTACCATAGTGGAACAATTTTACCCATCTTCGACAATGGATCTGGCTCAAAAAATTGTTTCCCATCATTATCTCGTGATATATAAATCTTCACATAATACATTGTATGGATATAAAGGCCCCACCCATCTCAAAATGAAATTATACAAACAAGTTCGACAAATTAATAAAAAATAATATCATATCCCATGAAATGAAATGGGTGTCATAAACATGAAATAATATCATTAGCTATTGAAAGTATTTATGTTTCATATTCAATTCATCAAATAATAAACTTTTAAAAGAAGTGGGTTTCATAAGAAAATAACCCATGAAATAGAAACATTTATTATAAAAATAATTCTATCAAAACAAAAACTATTCTGTGAAAGAATATGAATGGACCATTATAATCATTTCCATAGAAAGGCATGAGTAACACCATCGAACATTGACTTTGTTGGGAAATATTTTTGAAATGTCATTTAAAAAAATTTCTTAAGGAAAATATTATTTATTCATTGAAAAATTATATCTAAAATAAAAACCTTTTGAAAAACTTTTTCTTTGCAAATAAGCATGAAAACATATAAATAAATCCTGAAATCGTTTTGAAAAAAATTCCTTTTAAAACACTATATAAAATTTTAAATAAGTTTGTAAATATTTTCCCAAACCATTTATATTAAGGAACTATTAAAACCTTGAAAAAAGATTGATTTTTTTGAAACCTATTCTTTGAAAACACATAAAACAATAATGCAAAAATCTTGAAAACTTTTTGAAAACCATTTAATTGGAAAAAAATTAAAAAATTAAAAAAAAATAATTATTAACAATAAATGTTTTTTAAAATATTATTCCTTGAAAATAAATATAAAATATAATCTTTAAAACAAAAAATGAATTTTTTTGAAATCCCAGTTTTTGAAATTCATGTCTTGTATCTCGAAGAAGGAAAATTTAGACAAACCTACTTTATTGATTTTGTAACTTATAAAACATAAGCACCATGAAAGAGATATCATAAAATTTATATTTAATTAATAATAAATTTATTTATAACAATAATTGAATATATTCATGGATAGTATATACACCACATAAAAGGAAAGAGTGGCGAATATAGAATGAATCTCACAGAAATGAGAAGTGATATGGATTTCTTTTACCATATGCACTAACTCCTATCATACTCAATCAATCATCATGTATAATAAAAATAATTTTACTATATATCGACCATATAACTATTGTGTTATATCTAATACCATATATGGATTTTTATTACCCACATATTAACACCTCTATATTAAGGTTATGTTTCAAGTAATATCAACTTTGTTTTTTGAATGTGTCTTAAATTTTTATGTTTTTTGTCATCATACTTATATCATTTAAAAAAATATAAACCAAGATATAAATATCCTATATATTCAGTATATATTTATTTATAATAAACTATGAAATATAGAAATTTGAAATGTAATATACTTTTTAGGTAGATAGTAGGTTGTATGTATGCATGAACATTGTTTCCATTTAATTATCATAATATAAAAATGGAAGTAAATGAAAATTATGTGTATATATATATATATAATAATTACCATATAATTAATATTTCATATAATATATAATTTTATTTATCATATCTTTAACACATTACTTGTGGCGTATTAATAAATCACATTGCTTTTAGGAGGTGATAGTCTACCCATCCTAAAATGAAATTATCATTTTTACAAAAAAATAAATAGCATAATGGCATGTGTCATATAATCATTAAAAAAATAATAAAAAATAAAAAATATCATTTTCATCATATGAAAACATAGTCTCCATCATAATTCCCTACCATTATCGGTGGTAAAGGAAAAACGACCAACATTGTTTTGGGCGGTGATAGTTCGTCGTACACAAGAACAATAATTTCATTACACATTAGATGGATGTCCATGTAAGTGCAAGTGGAACCATTTTGATAATATAATATCATTATATTGATGATAATATTATTATTATATGATATTGGAATAAGAATAAATGAAGGATTGGATAATGAAACAAAACTAAGGTGATCATTGAAGAAGGTTACCTCTTTTTCAAGTATTATTTTTCGGTTTCCACCAATGGAATTCCATATATCTATTTATTCAAAGAGTGTAGATTCTAAGAATATGGGGGATTTTGGAAACTATTTGCATAGTTTTTGGGTGAGGAAAACGAACTTAGGGGTGTGAATAAATGGTAGGGTAGAGTGCCTTTTTATAGTAGAGGATGAGTGACGTTCTTATAAATTTATTGAAAGGGAATTCCAGTCACATTTTTCGTATGAAAAGTGGCTCCAATGATAGAAACAATAAAAAAGTTATTATAAGATCTAAATATGAATATAAATATATTTTTGACAAAATTATAGGTCATTTGGGGCCATATGTTTTTGGTTTATTTCTTTTCTAAACTAATTTTTCTTTTAAACACTTTAATTAATATTAATCACTTTCACCCATATTTTTGGTAAAAAATTAATTTTACCTCATTTTAAATTATGAATTTTTATGATTCCAAATATGGAATACATTATTTCAAATTCTAATCTAATATGTTGCATAAATTAATATATAATTAATACCTAAAACATTTCATGACTACATGTTTTTTAGAAAAAATGATAAAAATTTTGGGGTGTTTTTATATCCAATTTCATTGTGGAATTTTTTATAATGACATAAATTGGAAACATTTATGTAAAATTGAACCAATTAAACTTTAAGATAGCATTAAAATATAATTTATCTATATAAATAAATTATATGAAACAGAATATTTTAATTAAAATTCAATATTTTTCGCTATTAATCCAGAAATGGTGTTTTCAAAAAAATATAAAAATTCACCCTAAGGTAATTTATATAGTGTGAATTTAAAAATTATGTTTTTTATAAAACTAAATCTATAATAGTGTACAAAAATAAATTTAGTATTGTTCACAGAAGGATATAAAAAGAAGTTACGTTATTAAATTAGTATTTTTAAACATATAAAGACAAACCAAAAGTTGTATATTTCATTATCATTGTGTTTTATTGATATGGAACCATTAAAAGTAAAATTTTAAAATTATTTATTAATTTTCATATTAATACTTTTAATGGAATGGTTATATCTATCTCGTTCAAATAATTATAACATTAACATGTTGATTTGTAGAAGCTCAGTGTTGCGTGTAATGTAAGCCAAATTAGTGTTGCATATATTACAATTTTACGTTGGTGTAGAGTACAATTATAGTTTTAATTAATGTATCATGAAAGGTAAAACATTAAAAAAATTAATTTTTTTGAAAAAAGGTTAAAAAACTCAGGGTGTTACATTCTACACCCCTTAAAATGAAATTATCCCTTGAAACTCATCATTATGATAAAAACAAATGAGGATATATATACCACATAATATCCTCATGCTCCCACACAGATTCCTATAATTAGTTATTTATCAAAAACACATTTTATATATGAGTGGACTTGCTTCATAGAACTTTCTTTCTATGATCTATAATTTCTACTGGTTGTTCCCCATAAGAAAGATTCTTCTCTAGTCATATGACCTTTATATTCATCTCATGTGAAGGGAAATATACATAATTCCACAAGAGAGATACATAGATTTTTTTTTGAAATTTATAAATATTTTGAGGAACTGACTAGTGATAGGATACAATCCTAATATGATCAAGAATCTCAATAGGAATGATATAATTGTGTATCAGTCTCTCATTCTTCCCAAACCTCCTAACATTATCCATTGAAAAATCCATAGGATAACCATCTCACTAAATTCAAATTCTAAATCAAACTATCATTAACATAAGTTTTCTTCCAACTCCATGCTTCTTTGATTTGTTGTAGAATCGTTTTATCCTTCTCAAATATTTCTTCAGCTATCTCAGGTCCAAGTTTCTTTCATTCCCCAACTCAATTCCATCATTTTGGAGATATATTTTTCTTCCCGTTGAGGGCATCATAAGAATCTATATTAATTATTTATTTAAAGCTATTATTCTATGAAAATTCAACTAGAGGAAGGTATTGATCCCGACCACTTTTGAAATCCTAAGAACATTATCTCCACATTTCCTCTAATGTTTGAATCATTGTTTCAAATTGACTATCCATATATAGATGATAAGAAATGTTGAAATTAAATTTCGTATCATGTGCTTGCAAAATGCTTCACCAAAACATTGAGGTAAACAAGGGATCTAAAATATATATAATATGTTTTGGTTCTCCATTGAAACTTACAGATTCCTTAGTGTATATACTATACATATTATTTAGAGAGAATTATTCTTTGACATAAATGATATTTTCTAGCATAGTAAGGTGATCGACTAACACATATATAGTATTAATCCCTTTAGATAGTTTGGAGATTCCAACAACAAAATCAGTAGTGATTTTATATCATTTACATTCATGTATGGGTAATGGATGAAACAACCCCTTTGAAATTGGTGTTCCTACCATAACTTTTTGGCATACCAATCACTGAGATACATACAATGTGACATCCTTCTTCATTCCATAATATGATAATTATTATTTTAAATATCTATATATCTTCGTACTTCTAGGATGAATAGATAATGAAAAACTATGATCTTTCTCTAAAAATCCATTCATCAAATCCGATAGGGAAGGAACACATACACGGTTCAAGAACTTTATCATTCTATCTTAATCCAGGTTAATCTCTAGAACATCACTAACCTTATTTTTCATCTATACATCTTCGTTATATACCTCATTTAGCTTCACATTGATAGAGGGATGTCATTTAGTTGAGAAAGATAATATTTTTATTTGTCCATCAATACTTCAAGATCTATCCTTTGTAAATATAGAAATATTCGGACTTCTATGATCCTCATCAGGTATAAGATGACAAGATCCTTTTGAATCAAAACATCTTCCACCTTGTTCACATTCCCTGGGTGGTAATTTAATGATAAGCCATAATCCTTTATCAGCTCTAGCCATCTTCTCTGGAGCATGTTTAACTCTTTAGGTGTCAATATATATTTTATACTTTTATGATTAGTATATATATCACTCTTTTCGCTCTAAAGATAATACATCCATATATTTTCTGAAAAAATTACCACATCAAACACCAAATCATTACTTGGGTATTTTTTCTCTTGGATCTTCAGATATCATGAGGAATAAGTGAAAGACATGTTATTATACATAATTACAAATCTAAATCCCTTATTGGATACATCACTACAGATTGAAACCCCTTGTCCATTATAGGTTACTGTAATATCAGGTGCACTGAACAAACTTCTCTTGAGCTCCTTGAAATTTTATTATTATTAAAAAATCTATAAGAACATGGAATCTTTCATGATTAACCTGGTCGGATTATTTTATTGTCATGATAAATATTACACAAACCATCAATAATATTTAGCTAATCCAAGAAAAATATGAATCTCAGTCACCTTGGTTGGTCCAGGAAAACATTCGACAACCTATATATTTGATGTTTATACTAAGATATCATCTCTTTAGATTACTTGACTCAGAAAAATGAATCCCTATGTAGAAGATATTCACACATTGAATTTTTAATATATATTTTCCTTGTTTAGAGACTCCAGTACAATTCTCCAAATATCTTCATTCTCTTCGTTTATCATTGAATATATTAGAATATCATCTATAAGGAAAACCAAAAAATAATCCAGGTAATCTATAAAGACTATATTCATATAATCTATAAATATAAGAGGAGAATTATTATGACCGAAATAAATCACTATATATTTATAGTGTTCAAAACTAGTATGGAATCATTTCATGTATATATCCTCTTTCTTGACCCTCAATTGATGATATCCAAAATGAATGTAAATCTTGGTATGGTACTGAGCTCCATGTAATTGATCTAATAATAAATCAATAAGGGGAAGATGATACATATTATTGATATTCATATTTTTAAACATCTGATAATCAATGAAACATTGCATTTGTCCATATTTATTTTTAATGAAAAGAATAAGTGAACCCCAAGGAGATATAGTTGGCTGAATGAATCAATTATCAATGTTTTCTTGGAGTTTCTTCTTCAATTACTGCAACTCCATTAGGGCCATTCTATTTAGAGTTTTCCAAATTGGTGTGGAACTAGGGATGAGATCTATCAAGAAGTCAACTTCACATTTTGTTGGAAGGATAACGATATCTTCTAGAGATAAATCAAAAATGTCCCAAACAATATTCATATAATCAACGTCAATATTCACCACAAGCATTTTAAATAAACAACCATTATAAATAGGAATTATGACCCACAAATAGGATGTAATCTCCATTTATTGTTCATATTTATGGTCACATTAATATATGTTAATTGGTTGGTTTGAAATATAAAACACAACATATTTTCCGCAATAATTGATTGAGGATTTTTGTAATTAAATCCCATCCATTCTTAAGATGACATCAAATTAAACTAGGGGAAGAATAAAATGACTTTCAAGAAGTAAATATCCACAAATGTCAACCAAAGATATATCGTAGACTTGAGATGAATTCATCCAACCATAAGGGTTTGTACTACTAATTCCACATCTAATATTTTTTTTTGAATCATAATACCCTTATAAAATTCTTTACATATGAAAGAGTGGGTAGATCCAGGATCAAATAATACATTAGTAGTTATAAAATGGATGATATGTGTCACTTTCACAATGTCCTAATCAAACCCCTCATTAAAAATAGTGATTGCATGAGAATTACCATTTCCTCTCTGTTTAAATAGTTTTTGAAATTAATCATGATCACCAACCATTGGTCTTGGGCACTGGTTAAGATAATTCCCATCATCTATAAACTTGAAAAATTGTTGTGTGGAGGGAAATTCTATATATATTTCCCGCTATTTTCCAAATTGTCCAACTTCCTCCCATCATTTAGGAACCAATTTCCCAATGTCGTTCCCTCCCCCTATTAAAAAAATTGTTAGACCCTATAAGGCAATTTCCCCCATACTTCTTTCCAAACATGGAGTATAAAGTAATTCTCATATTCTACTCTTCATGGTTTTTATATCATCATTTAAATCGTGTCTTTCATTTCTTGTTAAAACCACAATATTGATATGTAAATCTATCTCCCATTTCAATATATATTGGTAAAATTATATCTTTTTAGATAATAATGCATCTTTTGGAAAATTCCCATATGAGACCTACCTTTAAGCCACAAAAGAACCTAGCAACATTACTTTTGGGTTAGAAGACAATCCAATAATCATTACCAAAAAGTCTACTGAAATTTTACTCGTTGGTATTGATAGATTCATCATATTTTAACTTCAACTCAAGGAACTCCATTTACATCTTCATATGAGTAACATGAGGAAAGTACTTATTGAACAATAAGTTCTTGAACTCATCTGAATCCATGGATTTAATCTCATCATGCTTTCTTGTATTCTTGATTAAAGCCCACCAAATGCATTATTCATATTTTTACCAATAAACACCCATAATGGATTTCTCTTGATATGAACACTAGTCAATAGATAATATCATTTTAGTGGTATTAATCCAGTGTTCAAAAACAAGCTGATCAGAAGACCCACCTAAATAAAGAGTATGTTTATTAATGAAGGAATCGATGTAAAAATTCACCCTCCTTTTCCCATTTGGAATATTTTCATAATTCATAGCTTGAGAATGCTCTATGAGCATAACAATGAGGTTATGCAATATAGATCTCATAGAAATCTGATTCTAAGGAAGAAAATCACTGCACAGTCCATCACAGTCATCGTTAATGTGATTCCTTTGGGATCTATCCATTGACTGAAAAAAAATCATCAAGTAAGAATCATTTTTCATATTGAGGAGCTAAAAAATCTTCAAAACCAACTTATAATATTTTTAAATTATGACACCTTCCTCAATATATGACACATTAGTTTTATCATAGGTTATTAATTTCTAATTAATATTTAAATCCTTCATGATTTTTTGTGATGTGTTTGTGAATTCCCAATTTATATCCCCTAGGAGTGTTACATGAGGTGTGCAATAAAGCTCATTGTTATATACCAGGTTATGATAGAGTCTAGCATGACACACCTTTTTAGTGTTGTTACTTCTATGATAATATATTCCAAAACCACACACACTTTTAATATCTTGATAATGACGTATTTCTAGGAAACCAATCTCACTATCCCTGACCAAAATTCCATGAAAGTTTCTTATAATTTTCATCATCCTTAGAATTATTCATACACATGTCCTTAGAGTTCTCATGATGGTATTATCATATTATATTTTATAGGTTAAATAAACATTTTAAATGATATCAACAGTTGAAACCCTCACTTTTCATACATTAAAATTGCATCATTTTTTCAAAAAACTTAATACATTACCGAAATGGATGCCCAAAGACCATATTAGTATATTTACTTTGGAAACATGAAAAAACAATGATGGTAAATAAGTGAGATAAATTATCTCCCACTAGGTTCTTCATCACTAGAACACTTTCTATACTCATCATACATAATGAAGATCTTCATAACCTTGGGAAGGATACATAAAAAGGGGTGATCTCATATTCTAAATAAGGGTATACTAGTTATATATGTATGAAAAAACATGAGCATAATGGTATAAAAATGTGATCATAACATTGGGATACCATACCGTATTTATCAAAGATCATAAACATGAATCATGGAATAAATATTTGTATTTCATATGATATGAATCATAATGAAATCAAGAGCATAAAAAATAAAAATCTTAATATAGGATTAATTCATGGATTTATGGTAGACACCTGAACATGTAATTTCATTCCCAATAAGAAAAATTTAATTTCAAAAAAAAATTAGGGAACTTCAAGGGGAATACACCTAAGAGGTGGAAACATCACCATCCTTAGTCACGATCCATTCCTTATAAAGGATCAGGTTTCCCTATATTCCCATAGTGGATCTGGTTTTCCCATATTCCCATAATTGATCAGGTTTTCCCATTTTCTCATTGTGGATAATGTTTCCCCATATTATCATATTGGATTGGGTTTCCCCATCTTCCAATATTTATTTGGGTTTCCCTATATTCCTATAGTGGATTGAGTTTCCTTGTATTCCACAATAGATCAACTATGGAAACTTTATTCGCATAATTATATCATGAGATATAAATCTTTACACAATTTATTTGACGGACTATAAGTATTACCCATATTATAATGAAATCATACATACAATTTCAATTACATCATAAATAGTCATATATAAACACATGAAATAAAATGGGTGTCATAAACATGTAATAATATCATTAACATTGGAAAAGATACAAGATTAGTAATCATTTTATCAAAGCACAACCCATGAATAGAAGTGATTTTAATAAGAATAGACCGATAATAAATAAATGGGTATCATAAAACTCATGACATCAAAATGTAAACCATTTCGAGAAAGAATATGAATATAACCATTTGATCATTTTCATTGAAATGCATGAGTAACACCGATAGTTTTAATCAAATATGGAAAAAAATTTGAAAAAAAAAATTAAAATATTTCTTGGGGAAAATATCCTTTTTTATTTGAAAAATTATTTGTAAATCCGAAAACGTTTTGGAAACTATTTTCTTTTGAAAATAAACATGGAAACTTATAATGAAAGAATGAAAATGTTTTAAAAACCCATTCATTAAAAAAATTTGAAAAATTATAAATAAATCATGATTTTATAATCCATTTTATTTAAAAAACTTTTAAAACTTATAAATAAATATCTAAATTTTTTGGAATACCATTTCTTTGAAATTTTTTTTAAAACTAATAAGGAAAGTATGAAAACTTTTTTAATGAAATTTCGTTCAAATTTAATTATAAACTTATAAGTAATTATTTGATAGCCATAAAATAATTTTAAAAAATTTCCCTATAAAATGATATTAAATGGCCATATTTTAAATTAATTTTTTAATTTTTTTTAAACATGGATTTTGAAATTCATGGCATGTTTGTCAAAGAAGGGAAATTGAGTCAAAACTATTTTACAAATTTTTGAACTTTGTAAATATAAAACCCATGAAAGAGTTATCATAAAATGTAAATTTAAATACCCATAAATATAAGGATAATAATCATATAATATATACATTTTTAGTATATACTCCCCATAAAATAAAAGAGAAGGGATTCTGGCCTGAATCTCATAGAAATGAAAAGTGGGATGAATTTCCCTTACCCTATGTCTTGACTATCATCTCACACATTCAAAACTCCTGTATAAAGATTATAAGATTATTATAAACTACCATATAAACATATTATTATATCTAATACCATATATGGATTTATCTTACCCACTTTCCAAAAATTCCATGTTAAGTATACCTTTTAAGAAGTATTTTCTAGGTTATTTACATGTGTCTTAATTTGATATATATTTTATTCATTTAATTATATAATTATTTAAATAATTTGAACAATGATATAAATATCATTAATATTATGTACATATGTATTTAAAATAATATATGATATATATATAAGTAGGAAATAGAATACACCATTCATGGAGATGGTAGTCCATATGTATGCATGAATACTATTTTGGTTTAATAATCATATTAAAAGAAATAATGTTAATTAATTATTTGTGTATATATATATACTAATTAGATAATCATTAATATTTCATATATATATAATATAAATTCAATTAACCCATTCTTAATATATTCCATGTAGAGTTTGAATGAATCAAATCTCTTTATGGAGGTTGTAGTCTATATTTCCCCAAACGAAATTATCAATTTCCCACAAAATGGAAAGCATGAAAGTATGTGCCATATAATAATTATAGAAAAAAATAAATCATAAATAAAATATAAAAGAAGTTATAAAATAGTTTTCAACATAATTCTCAACCATTATGGGCCGTAATTTAGAAATGGGTAACATCGTTTCATAAGGCGAGAGTTCTCCACACACAAGAACTGTATGTTTGTAATCCATTAAATTAAAGTGTGTATAAGTGCAGGTAAAAAAAGTAGAGTAAAAATATCTCATTATATTTTGGATATTTGTGTTAATATATAAGCTTATAATAATGATAATTTAAGGAGTTTGTAATGAAATAAAACTAAAGTAATCATTGAAGATGATTACCTCTTTTTTAGGTATCTCATTTATGATTCCAACAAAGGACATCCTTGGATTCCTTTATACTAAAATTGATGCATTAGGAATGAGTGGAGGTATTTTTTTAGATTATTAAAAAATATTTTGGGTGAGTCAAAAGGGCTTAAATAGTGTCAATAATTTGGAGGGTGAGTTCATTTTTTATAGAGGAGGATGAGTGGCATTCTTGTAAATTTTTTGAAAGGGAATTCCACCAGTGATTTTTATCTGAAAATTGCATATAATAATGGAAACTATCCTAGAAAAGTGAGGTTAGCGTATAAATATAAAAATCTAATGTTTTTTACAATTTTCATGGTCATTTTTGATATATGATTATGGTTTAGTCCACTATTAATCTATTTTCCCTCTTAATCGTTGTAATTAATTTTAACCAATTTCACTTTTATTTTTACCAATAAACTAATTATACATTATTATAAATTTATAATTATTATTATTTGAAATATATAATCAAATTTTAGAAATTATAATAATATATTTGGTATAAATTAATTCAAAATTATTCATATTGATGTGTTGTGACAATACTTTTTTTCGTAGAATATTTTAAAACATTTGGAATGTTTTCATATCCAATTTCAATTTTAAAATTGTTAAAATGAACATAATTTGATTAATTTAAATTAAAATCAATTAATTAATATTTTAAAAAATTAATATATTACCTTACTATCTAAATAAATTAGTTGAAAAAAAAATTGAATTAAAATTTAGTATTTTTCAATATTCATCCAAAAATGATGTTTTTTTGAATTATCTCAAAAATTTACACTAAGATAATTTACAAACTATGAATTAAAAAAAATCGTATTTATATTATCATATTCAATTAATATTATTTTCTAAAATATATTTTTTTATTTCTCACAGAAGGGTATAAAAATAATCTCCTTTTATAATATAGTGTTTTAAATATATATTTACATACCAAAATTTATATATTAGATTGTAAATATTTTTTATTTATAGAAATAATTTAGGAATAAATTTTAAAAATTATTGATTACTATTAATATTAATAATTTTTATGGATAAATTATAACTATCTCATTTAAAATTTTATATAACAAAAAATGTTTTTTCTTAGAAACTAGATGATTCATGTAACAAAATCCAAGTCGTTATTGCATGTAGAAATAAATTTCATTGTTGTAGCATATAATGAATATTTGAATTAGTGTAGCATGTAATGTATTACATAAAAAATAATTTATTCCTAAAAATGTTCATAGAAACTCAGGGTATTACATAATTTCTAACATGGAATAAATTTATCAAATTTAAAATTCTTGTTTTCCTTCCCTTGATAGTAAATCCCTATGAATTTATTCATTGGTAAAGTTTTATTTCTTAACATGGGTTCCATAATTATAAATTTTTTTCTAAATTCAAAATTTTAAAAAATAATATTAATTTTTTATTATACATATTCATCTTTTATTATCCCCATTAATTATCAATATCATATGGGGTCAACGATTTGAAAATTCTAATATGGTTTGAGTTCAATTAAACCTCTAGATTCAAGAAGGAAATATGAATGAAATATGGATTGATGGATTGAGGATTTACTGAGTAATAAATATGGGTCATAGATGATGGTTCAAAGTATCAAGAACCCTGTTTTAAATGATAGGCATGGAAGATCATGCATGGGTTATGAAAATCTTTATTTCATGCCCCCAAAGTCCAAGAATTGATAACCAGTGATGCTTTAATAGGATTTCAGTGTCTTGAGTGAGGTTAATGGTGAGTATTTTAGTGGAATCAATGGAAATGGACAACTTTGTAAAGAATGGTCATGTTTCCATAAGAAACTAAACAATACTCCATGTTTTTCCTTAGAACACACATCATGAATTATTATTTGTATAGTTGAAACCTTTTAATCCCATTATAATTATCACATGTTGTGTGGAGGACCCATAAACCATGTGACCTTGTATGGGTAGCCAAGCTATAAACTGTAAGTACATTCAAAACAATATATTCAATCCAGATGATGTGTAACTCACTCAGACCCCATGTACCCCACCTGAAAAAAAACTCCTATAAATGGAGAACAAGACTGGGACTCTAGGTGATTCTATGCACAATGTGCATCAGGTGAAATGACAAGTACACTACTTTTACATTACATGCTAGACTATATGACATGAACAATCATAGACAGAGTGGTTCAAACTATATACCTCATAAATATGTATCAAGTATTTATTCCCTATTATTCTACATATCTTACCTCAATTATTAATACACATATTTATACCCATGATTTGTCCATTATTAATATATTTCAATGTATAATGTAATGGTTTCCTTCTTCGTGGCATTACAGATAAGTTTTTCGTGGAACAAGAAGTTCAATTATTCAATCATAGATATATGGTAATGAGGCTTTAGTGTGGTCTTTGGTGAATCAATCGGGATGAAGACCCCCTTGATGTTACCCATAGGCCTAGGTGTGGATCCCCCATTTCCTAATACAAGTTGGATGTAACCAAAATTACTCACCCTGGATCATTAGTCTACTATATTTTGAGTGTTACCCATCACCATTAAGTGCTAGGTGGGGATTGTGTACTCCACCACTATGGGTCATCACCCCCACATCATGATGTGACCATCACATGGCATGGTCACCATTTTATTTAGTGAGGATTACATTCAGTTATTTTAAGCGGTGAAAAAAGAATTGGGAGATGTAGTTAGACATGGCCTTGGTATTGAATATGAAGATGGAGATCCCTTTTCTCTAATTGGTTCCATTTTTTGAGTATAAATACCTCATAAGTTATATCATATATAATTTATCATGGGTTGAGTTGGACATTTATTTTAATATATCCTTATATTGTTTGTGTTATCATAATGACTATGTGTACACCCAAAACTATAAGAGGTTTTACTGCACTAGAAATGTCTTATACATATGAAATGCATAATGACAATGGATTTGGTGTTCATATTGTTAATTTTTAATGGCAGTGCCTAGTGGTAGAGACCATGATTAGTGGTCAGCTACAGGATATCATTAGAAGGGATCTCTCTTACATATCCATTTTATAGTAGTTTCTTGGTTGGAACCCTTTTTAGGTTTGGGTTTGTGTTTTTCCATTTTATTCAAATTGTAATTATTTTTGTACACTGATATATTCCAAGATGTTGTTTTAATCATTTACGTTATCTAGTTTTTTTATTAATATGCTTCTTTACAATGACTTTAGTGGTGTGAATCCATCTAGATACTTTATGATATGGATTCCAATGTGTTTTATATGTCTACCCAGTTTATGTTTATAGACTCTAACATATTGGATGTGGGTATGTAGTGTCACCCATTACCTACTTCTGGACAAGGGGTCAACCCTTTGTGTCTGGTAGTAACAAAGTGGTTTTAGGGTAGTTTTTACTAGGGATAAAATTTTCAATAATATTTTTCATTAGGTTTTGTTTTAGAACATAGGAAAATATTGTTCAAGTTTATCGAGTTAAGATCTTAGGCTAGGGAACATAATGATGGTGTGATGATCGTGGTATTCATACAACATCAAATTTTCCACCTACAATCAAATCTGCATTCTAATACACCATGTTAAAGAAATAAATTATATATTGATATTATAGAAATGATTCCTTGAATTATATTTCCTTCTCGAGTCATATCTCTAGATATTATTATCTAATTGTGGGTCATCATGTAATAAATTGCATTATGCTACCACATAAACAAACAACAAAAGTTCTTTAACAAATTATTGAGGATGAATAATTGAGCGATGAGGCTTCCATTCAGAGGCAATTCATTAAATAAGACCGTCATGGTGGGGTTTGAGTTATATCATTTCCCATCGAGCATTTATTTGACCCAAATTTACTATCAAAGGCTAGTGACTCCCATCATATTAAATGACGGATATTTTTGATAGTTCAAGATAAATATAATCACATCATAAGGGAATTACTAGAGTTTTGGTGTTATATAACTCATGGTGAGATTGTTCCTCAGGCATTAGAAGATTATTTGGAGTTGGCCATTCACAACATCCAATTAATCAATACCATGAAAAATTAGAAGGTATAACATATAGGAAGTGTTCCTCATGGGGATATTGAAAATTGGTGGATTCTTATTACCTAGATATTTAATGAGGTGATTATTATGTGTAAAAAGTTTGAGAAATTGATACATACAGATTACTACAATTAAACCTTTCACTTAACTTAAATATAATATATTTTAGATATTTACTAGGGTGGTTTGTCTGTTAGTAAATATATGTCAATGTTTGCATAACTAATGCACTAATCATTCAATATTTTGGTAGATAGATACATCAATGTGTTTAAGTTTGACTAGGATCTCCATGGAGAAATGTGATATTTAGTTCATCCTATGTTCCTAACCACATACATTGGGGTTCAATATCTGGCATTATTTTTTGGGGGCTTCCAAAAAGATGGATGTCTGGTAGCATGAGTAACTAGAGGTCACTGTAGATTGGAAACTTCAAATGCATCATGTAGATTTAAGATATTGGGGTATTGGAGATCTTCTTAAAATTGGTGTTCTCATTGTTAAGGATCAGAAGTGTAGATATAAAATCAATTACATAGTCATCCAAGGGGAGATTTATGATAGTCTTGTGAAAGTAATGGTCACATGGAGAATGTAAATCAAACCCCATATGATTTTAGGGAAGAGATACAGTGTATAGACCACTATAAATGTTATAGTGTAGTGTTAGGGACTTCGTAAGGGATACTAAGGTAGACCCTTGGGATGTTGAGTTGGTAATGGGGCTAGTATATCCCTATTAGGGGTAGTATCTTCTAGAGAGAGATTTTCTGGGTAACATTAAACATCACCCCTTGGAGGATTACACTAAAAATTGTTAGGTGATATAAAAATGATATCTCACCTTCTAGATAGAGGGGAATATGGTTGGGAGGTGAAATATATGATTTGAGGAATAATTTTATTCTTTTCTAAATTATTTCCAATATCAACAGAAATTGGAATGGGTTATTCCATAATCATGTTATCCTTGGTGTGTATTCTTGGGGTTCCAATAGAGTTCTAATCCCAACCTATGTTTCTAGAGATTCCTACTAGTGGATATTCCATCATCTCACACATTTTTTTGATAGTGTGATTTTTCACATACTAGAGAATGTTCTACTATTGATATATTTAATTCTACAATTAAGCTTTATAATTTCTTGAATTGAATGTATTGGTTAAGGAATTAAATTCCAAGAAATAATATCACCATAAAAAGGTTAATATTAATTAATGGATTGGAATAGATTCTCCTTTACATGAATGGAGGAGTTTCTGGAAGAGTATGTGGTATTATTATGTAGGAAAAGTTTTCAAATGTGTCGTCAGTTTCTGAGATTTAAAATATGTGCATAAAATTCATTGGGAACATGGTATGAATTTGTAATGGAGGTATACATGGATTTCATTCATAAAGATGTTTGGTGGTGACCTTAAAAATATTGTATAAATTTATATGTTTATTTACACTAAAGGAATTCATTGATATCCTATGAAACAAATTGGATGGACCCTACCTAGAATCAAGAGAGGAGGGTGCTGTTGGTGGGTTTTTTGGAGAAAGGATTCATCATATCCTATATATATATATATCCCTCCAATTGATTTCTAATGTTGTTATCTAAGGATAATGATTTATTGTGGATATATATCAACTACCATTTACTAAATTAGGTGATGATAACGAATAACTATCCAATTTACAAGGGTTATTATCTCTTCTACAAACTGAAATCTTCATATTAGTTATTAAAGTTCGACATGTGGTCTAATGAAAATCAACCTCTTATTCGTGAGGAGGGTATCCCAATGATAGTATTATTATTCCATTATAAACACCCTGAGCTTCATGTTATTCTCTTTTTTGAGATTCAATTCATCATGTTCTTTTGAATGGAGAATCAAATATATATGTTAATGATAGGGGATGACATTTTGAGGCAGCCAATGGAGGGTGTTGAGTATGTTTTATTCTATTATGCATGTAGAATTGGGATTGAGTTTATGTGGATGAAATGGAAGTCATTGTTCACTAATGGGTGAGGTAGTCGTGACAATAATAGAATAACTACGTGACCCATGTATTATATCATTCATCAGTGGCATTCAGACTTGATATTTGCATACATTAATATTTGGTTGAGTTATTTGTTTTCTAATCATAACCTCAAAATATTAAGTGTGTCTTGTCACAAGATAAAAATTAATTTGATATAAATGAATTGTATAAAATTATAATAGGAATATGACTTTGAAATATTTTATTCTTATTAGACGGACAACCTGGTGGAAGATCTCATAAATAAAAAATCACAATCTCATTTGGTGGAGGTGGTTATAGAGGAAATAAACTATTTACAGTTGATGTTGGTAGAGGATTATGGAGAAGTTTACCTTCATTCATTGTTGGTAAATATATCACTTATTCATCATGTGATTTATTCATGTTTATGAGACAATGATAGTAAAGTCTTGTAAAACCACATATCCTTCGGAGATGCACCTGATTATTTATATAAATAAGGGTATCACATCATTCATATTTATTTATAGATGGTTGTTATTCTGTGAATTTTAAGGTGTTCAAGAGGGAATTTCATACATCAAATCTATAAGTAAATAATATTCTATAGAATATGTATTAGGACCTTCAGTAATTGTTCTGTTGGTCATATATGAATCATAATTTCATGATTTGTTTCTCGATGCCATAGATATTATCATGTGAGGGTATTAAAATATGTTCCAGAAGGCTTAAGTAAACCTCTTGAGGTCCTAGAATATATGTGTAATAACTTATCCTAATAGTATGGTATGATGTGGGAGGTTCACATTCTCTTGGTGGTGTTCTCTTATAATCTATCAAACCAACATCGATATTGATACATTAGAATCCCAATATAAAAGACCATTCTAGTCACCCATATATTGGGAAGATATGGGAGAGTCATCACTCATGGGGCCTAATCTAGTGAATATTAATAAATGGATGGTTATGGTGATCAATCCGTAGATCAATAGTAAACTATGTTGGTATAAATAATACCAAAGAACCACATCCTAGGATATTTTAGTGAGATCTTAAAAAACAAAAATTCCCAAAGGTCTCTCCATGTTGAGGTTTACAAGGGGTTAGTTAGGGTAAAAAGCTATACCCACGGTTCATCAATCCAATGAGTATTTTTATTAGGGTTGGAATGTTTTCCTACCACCTTTAATTACAATCACATATGGATCGTGTGAATGAAATCTTCCACTTATTTAAGTTTCTAGAGGTATATTAATGACCCATAAAATGATATTTATTTGGGAGAGATGGACATTGAGGACGAAGACACATTTTCCTACTACCAGGTGATAATTGGGGATCTAAATGGGAGTAACCTTGATTAGTGATCCCTTCCATTTGTGTGAGTTTTTTATAGTTATTGGGATATCTAGGAGAGATCATGGGAGATTTAGAGTTAGACACAAGCATAAAAACCACACCAAATTGATTAGTGTTTTTCTTTTAGAAGTGAAGTACCTCAATGGTGGGTAAAGTATAATAGCCCTACTATTCATGTATAAATTATTTGAAAACTTGTCTGAATTATCCTATAATTTATTTTTGAGTCAACATGGTGTTTTGGGTGTTTTAGGACCCTAATATAAATGTAAACAATAATAAAATATTTTTATTTCACATGATTGGGAATTTTCATTGTAAATAGAATTACAATTGATTTGAATATATGATGGAAAATCTGATTCAAATGTTTAATAAAGAATATAGGTTTTACTAGAGGAGGAATAAGTGTTTTATCAGTGTCAGGAATTCCACTGAAGCATTTTTATTGGTGGGTGCAACAAATAACTAAAAAATACATAATTTATTAAATTTATTAAATTATTAACCTACAGGCTCCTCTACATAACCATAGATTATTAGAGATGATGATGAAGATAAAAAGATACATCATTGTAATTGATGAATGTTGTCAGGATCCTTTATCAATGATGAATTATCAAGGAGATTCAATAAATGAACATGAAACACAATATATTATTGAACAATATCTCTAGAAAACTTTGTTATTTACTAACAATTAGTTTGTTTTGAAGGAAGGGATTGTTATTTATGGATTTTGTCCTTCTATTCAATTCCAGTAATGGATTAAATTTATATTAATTTAAATTCTTAATTTTATTCCCCTGAATCTAAATCCTTGATAATATTATTGTGGTTCTAGTTTTATTTCCTCACATTAGTTTACAAAATTCTGATTTTTGGATAGAATCTCATTTGAAAACATTAATATTAAATTGCTATTATGCTTTTAAATCCTCTCTTCTTAATAATTCCACCATGGTGTCAATTATTTAAAAAAATTTTCCCGTTTGAGTGAGATCTAACCCCAAGATTCATGGATTTTATGAAAAAAATTCTAGGATCAATTTCATATGGATGGATCCTGGAATAAAGAAAGAGTTTGAATGTTGGTTCTGTGAATTGAGACCTAGTTTAATGATAAGTGGAAAATTATATCTTTCACGAGGGATGGAAATCCTGATCTATATCCACCATAGGATATTAAACAGGGTCCAAATATGTTTCCATCAATTTTAACTTCTTACATGAGGCTAAATGTGAGATTTATAATGGAATCATTGGTCACATCATTCTTTAGGCAGAAGATTGAAGATTCTTTATCGATAGACCTCCCAATGTGTGTTATATTGGAACACCAGAACTGTAATATAATCTATTTAGTGGATGGTTTTCTCTCTAGATATGAATATCAAAAGTTTTTTGGTATACCCACACACCATGTGACTATGGTGGTTTAACCAAGACATGTATTCGTATTAGACACCGAAGAATTATTTATGGCCCACACACCATCTATCTCACCCATGAGAGACCACACACCAAGTAACCCTCGCTATAAATCAATTAAACTTTCTATTATTACACACCTTGGTTTTATATATAGCCTAAACATCCTGTATCTGACTCACACTCTATTACCCAAAGTGGGTAAATAACCTGTGTACAAAGAGTACATGAATAGGACACCTGGTGTCTCTACACATCATTCACATTATATATGAAATTTTGTAGATAACCTTTTGTATTCTATGAATGTTTGTGGGACATGAAAAACCATATAATTAGTGTCACGCACCATATACCTCACAAATAAACTTATTATACATATTCTAGGTTGTTATAACTCTCATTTCTCCTTCATCAAGACTGAGATTTAGAATTTCATGTAGTGATTTATGAGTAGAATTACATGTATGACATGATTGTGTTGTTAATTTATAAATTACTGACAAACCACATGGTGTAATGAGATGTTTTCTTATTCCATATCAGATATATGAGGATTATATTCCCATGAAATAAATTGATAAAAATCAAGGTTATTATCCCCTTATAACACATAGGGGTTACAGTGTGGGCCCCCTATTTCCTAATACTAGATAGATAAAACCCATTCATACTCACCGCAACAAGTGGGTCTTCTATCTAAAGATTGATACCCATTGTTATCAATATCTTAATGAGAATTGATCCCCCTACCCATATGGTATCAGAACTCCCACACCATGTTGTTATATTAGTGTCAAATGGTTTCCCAATGGATCCAGTTTGGATTAAATTGGGTTAATGATAGAAGGGAAACATATATTCATGGTGTTTCAATAAAACATGGAATTTACACTATATGTGAATGTGGAAATACCATGTTTCTCTTTTGTTGGGTTTTTTGAGCATATCTACCTATAATGTTATATTAACACACTTTTCTCCTAGGAATAGCCAAACAATTTTTTGATGTTTCTTTATGTTGTTTATGGAATTATAATTTTTATGTAAATAATCACCCCTACAGGGAGTTCAACCATATATGTCACATAATTGTTTTAAGATAATTGGATGATTTATGGTGGATCTGGTGGGTTTAGTGTTGATTTAGAATAGTAGTACTCAGTTGTAGAGACTGGGTTTGGTGGTCAATTTTTTGATATCTTGATTTTTGTTCTCTCTTTAAATTCTATTTTATAGTAGTTTCAAGGTTGAGACCCTTTTATTGATAGGTCTGTATCATTCTATATTATTTTAATAGTGTTGATTATTGTATTATGATGTCTTACATGAGATTATTTCATGTATTTGACTAATCCTGTTTTTTTAGTTATTATTACTCTATTTATTTTCACAGTGCTTGGTGGTGTGCCTACATGGATGTACTTATAGATAATACCTCTATTATGTGTCTTCATCCAAGTCCACACTATTCATCATCCCCTGTAATTTTGGAGGAATCATTGGGGTTTCACTATTGGCATTACATTAGTCCATGCATGACATTAGTGGGTTGGGTCATGAAGGAGGAGAACATCTTTCATCAATGTATAATGATGTAAGATATGAAGGAATGGACCAAGACCTTAATAAAAAAATAGGGAGAAAATGGAGAAATCAAAATAATTTAAAATTCTAATGGGAAAAATTCATTAGACAATGGATTTTCCTACAAATTGATATTAAACCCAATAGCTATATTAAAACCCATTATTTCTAGATCAATACCTAGCCCCTGCACAATATTTTAAACAATGGGGACTCCCATCTGAAATTCCCATTGGGCGTGGATCAAATCATAATTTTTCACTATTTTCATCATTATTGCCTCAGTTTCATTGGCCCCCACCAGTGAAAACCAAAAATCCATCTTTTGTGTTTTGGTGAACCTGTCACATAATAGTGTTATTCCCTAGAATGATAGGGAGATATACTACATGAAGGTCACCATGGTAAGTGAAAATATCGAACTAGAGCCAATAAGATATAGCTTATGTCGTGAAGAGACATCCATAACCCTAGGATCCTTGAATATTACCCTGAAACCAAGCCATTTACTAGGGAATTTTATCCATCCACCACAAAAATAAATACATTTTCACGATCCTAACTTCCAATAGGGAACCGAATTTGGTGTAGCATGACCCATCAAACTCGAATCATTCTCAACTGAAGCTCTCCTAACACCACTTTGGAATAGATAAATATATAAAAACTACCCCAAGACGTGTACAACCTCTCAAATACAGATCTATTCAATATTTATCCAATTTTATTAGCAGTAGATAAAAAAATCAATTTCCCATGAATTTATAAACTCATGCAGTCATTGGGTTATTAAACATCCCCAACACAACACTTCTCATCCTCATAAATCCTCAATTGTCTTTCAATCCTTGAACACAAATTATGACATTAATTAATTCACAACCAAATTTTCACTCTCAACCTCTAAATGGTGAATGGTATTCTACCATGAAATACCTAATATAACATTAAATTTTTATCAAAAACCATTTCCATACCCACTACCATCATTGAAACTCCATGGAGATGCTCCATGACATCCATCTATGCCATAAAACCTTAGTATTGATATTAAATTTATATATATTATGATGGAACTATCCACCATACGTCCTAATCATATAAGTTGATTCTAAGTCATCGTGATCCAATAAAATGGTAATTTATTACTAAAACACATTTCTAAGGGTTTTGTGAGTTTCTCTATGTGGTTTTTTTCTCACTACACCAAATTACATATGATATGAATGGTCAGTCCCCCATTAGACAACCATATTGGAAAAAAATTAGTTTCACTTAGTAACACAGTATTAGATCATCCAAACACAATTCCTAAATCCGCAAAGTCCTAATGAGATTATTTAAACACCCATATATGAGTCTAAACTCATTGTTTGATGTAATTCTAAAATTTAGTTACCATACATTCAAGAGAGGCATTATTCTCTCAGCACATGCACCGAGACATCATTTATTTTATTCATGCTCAGATTATATCCAATTTACTCTAATTATAAATCAATTAATAAAAAATTATCTAGTATCACATGTAGATTTTGAATTGAGTATTCCAAAAGGAACATGATATCAATAATTCTTATCATATATTGACATCTTGATGCCATTCTTTCCATCTATGACTAGTCACATAAAAATAGAAATCCTTCGATCATGAGGGTCATATCTCTATGGTATTCACTCTATTAATTAACTCATATATTGACCAACTGTGAAGAACCTGATCAAAACTCACTATTATCATGAATACATCAATTCCACTCGTTTGGGACATACATGGAACATCACCCTTGATATCCACCAAATATTTAACAATAATGAGTCTTATTCCCTCCATGGACAACAACGAACTACCCCACACATGAATTCAAAATGAATAATCCTTGAGAAAAAAATCTGTAGTTTTGATCAACATGCTCATGTTGAACCTTGGAAGTCACATTTTTCAAAAGTATCAACTATATACCCTACTCAATCCAAGATATCTTCATTCTACATAGAGGTGAAACTTCTAATTTTAATAAAATATCATAGACTACAAATACCATGATAATATCATATAATCCATCAATACCTAACCAATAAATAACCACACATATATCTATAAACCAATGCCACCACACATAAAAAGGGTGTAAAACATGAATTCCATCCAAACCCGTCATGTGTATATTCCCATAAAACCTGATTTGATAGCCCGAATCATACTCCCAGGTGTAATTCATCCTCAAAACTAGACGCAAATTCCTAAACAATAAACAATGTAAATTATATAGGTGAGTATATTATAATTATAATGACCCTTAGTTATCCTATCCAAAATTAGGAATTTCCCCTAATCATCAGTCGACCACAAGACCACCAATCAACAAGAATAATTTATAAAATCATAAACACCTAACCATGCTCCCATCAAGCTAGGAAAAGTGAATTAAGAATCATTAGGGTCATAAACTCCATTGTTCATACCATCTAAATCCTAATTTTTATATTGGAGAACCCCATCTTCTACACATGAAAAATACTAAGGTGTTACAATACTTATATCACATGCCCAATAGAACATCATGTGAACCAATATCATAACATAAAAACTCCATGAATGATTCCAATTTCTAAGGAACCCACATTTCATACAAACCCCCATCTAATGTAACATATGTATATATCACATATCATTTAATCTATAGTAATGGACTCAAAAATATATTAAGATATTTCTAAAAACCACAAGGCATACCCACCTATCCCATAAACCGCATCTCATATAATCCAAAACTCATGGGAAACCCCTCTCTATTCTTGTGCACAAATATCACTTGAAACTCACGTTATGAAACATCAACTCTCAGGTTGACACATATATAGAACTGATATCACATTCCCAATCATAAACCTTCTTTTTCAACCATCATCATTATGAACTATTAGATGAGACTACCCCTTCGATGATTACAACATCAACTATACATACATAATAGTATCATCCAACATAAATCTGTGTCAGTTTAGACTTATTCACATGCTTCAGTAATGTATAATTCCCATAGGATCCTATATAGAAAAAAAATTTATATATTTTTATTAAATCATTATGTAACCAAACCCATTTTCCCATTCATAATAGAAGTCATAATTTCCCACTAGGGGTTGATTATTAAATCATAAAATGTTTGTATGGATATACTAAGGTCACTATACATCCATTACACTGAGGAAATTTATAGTTATCATAAGTGATAATCCCAATGGTTAATCATTATGATCATTCATTTGAAGAAAATATACTATGGTTCAGGTGAGTAGAATTCCACTAAAAATTTATTTGGTAATACACGACATATGTGGTTGAAAAATCATTAAATATATGAACCCTCTATAATTAATTAAATCAATTACACACATGAGTTCATATGTTATTTGAATAAAATGTAACATGAATGTTCAATGAACATACAACTTTAAAATGGGTGAAGATCCAAAAAAATCATAAAATTTAGGTGCATCAGATCATGGGAGATCATAAAATCATAAAATAAAATTTCAAGAATATAAATACCTTATCCCTTGTAATATGGGATGTCGAAATGAAAAATTTATTCATGATTCAATTTTCCCTGGTCACCATAAGATTCAATAAAATCCAATACCACCAATATTCTACATTTCAAAATAATAAGAAATTGTTTTTTATGACATGTGATATTAGTCCAATAATCACTCTAAAAAAATTTTAATGTATGCCCATGGTCCGTCGACACTAAGTGGTGACCAAATCTAATAATTTTCTATATGAAATCAAGTAAAATTTACAATATACTAGAGGAATCAAAATAATATTAGGGGTCTAGGGTGTAACTTTGGGGTGTTTATACCATAATATTAGAGTGCACAATAACAAGAAACAAACCAAATGAAATCTATTAAAATAAACCAGAGTATGATGGAGAAATAAACACAAAATGATGAATTAATTGAGCATGTGTATGAAAATAGTCATATCATTAAACAATAATGCCATCATACAACGATTGATCTCCCTATAAGCTGATCAAAATAAAAATAGTCTAATAAAATTTAATATATAATTCATCTACCAAAATCCCTAATACATAAATCGTTTATCAACTTATATTTTCCATGCTACCAAGATGGGCGGTCAAATCCTAAGCATCTTCCGTACCTAAAATTATGATCATTGAGGTCTGCTTAGGTACCCATGTTCCATGGAATCTCAATAGTGTATGAGTATAACATTGTAGGGAACCTCTAATGTAGTACCATACAAAAACAGTAAATTTAGGGTCTACACATGTGATATTATCATTAGAAAAAAAAATTTGGTGTGAATGAATTAATAAATAAACACTACTAATCCTTAGGTTTTAACATGAAACTCCAAATAGAACCAAACTGGATTCTTATAGTACCAATGTGTCTTTAATAATTCCACACAAACATTTGAATTCATGTTAGTAGCATGACCAATTTATATAAGAAAGTACTTGTAAAACTCAAAGCATGTGTCTTAATAACCATATAATAAGATAATGTCCTAGTAATTCCCATAATATAATGATCACTCATGGAGCAGTGAATCCCTCTTGGATCATCTCACATATACCTCCCATGCGGGGTATTGTGTACCTCACACAACATTTCTATGTATTCTAATCACTCAATGTAAAGTATATTCCCCATAGATAATATAACATATACACATCCTCAGGGGATGCATGTCCCTCCCATCTATCACATATTAGTAATCATGGAGGCTGGATCTAAGGAAGAAAATCGAATGAAACACATTTTTCTCAATATATTTTATTAGGTAGCCAATACCACTGTACTCCTATCATTAATACCAGGCCTAAAGGATAGATCTACGAAGAACATCTAATCCATCATATTAATCTCTAAACATTTTTTTGGAAAAATAATCCCACCTAAATTATCTCATAGAATAAACATATATGGAACTAGCCTTCTTCCTAAACCCATCACACAATATGTTGTCCACAGTTAAAGTAAATGACCTATCATTTAATACTAGATCCATTTTATGATAATAATTAATTCTAATTTGAATATGACATACCCAATCACCATTACCAATTTATATAAAATCCCTCTTAGGGGTCAACACAACATTATGACACCTATCAAGGTCCCCTAGGTCATATTATACATGGGAACCCCATATGGATTCATTTATATCTTACCAAACTGATGGGGTTAACATCCATCCTGTATAGGACATAACATTCCTAACCACCATCACAATCATGTCCTAGAAACACTATCCATATAAGATAAGCCCCACTAGAATCAATATAGTAAGTATGAAAAAATATCATCTCACATCCTAACCCACCTTAGGCCAGTCCACACACATAAAATATCCATAAATCCCTCCCCGAGTATTCATATCAAGTGCATAATCACTAATTGGTGGGGAATAATATCCAATTATTTTTTCTCGAATTGGAAAATGACTCTTACACCTCTCAATGGTCCATTAAGGCCTACTAGGTATATTTGTTGTCATCCCATCACATATCTGTCTCAATGGGATTATGAGAACCTATCTAGGGTATCAAAAATCATTATATTCATTGAATTATTAGCTCTTAGGTTTCAATTATCCCCTAGAATATCACAATAAGGAAGTAATCTTACATTAGTGATCGAGGGATCAAACCAGAGGACATTGGTCCATAATGTTGCTTGAAACTTTTTTCATTATGTTTATAGGAAATAATTTTTTTATGTTTTTTAATTAAAAAATTTTGATCACCATAGTGGATTAACTAAATATCATGTCCATTTAAAAAAAAATTTATAAATTGGGTGCATTTTAGGGTCTACCAGCCACAATTAAGGATTTATTATCACAATGTGCCGACAGTAAAATATCACATAAGAAAGAAAGACTACAAATTGAAATCATTAACCTACAAAAGGAACTAACTCAGAAGATATATTCCAACAATTTAGTCATAAAAATATACTATTAGTCCTTATAACTATTTATAAAAATCCACAATTAATATTAGAATTTTAATCAAAACTGAATAATGCATAAAATTTCATTGGCTAAACTCGTCACACTGAAATTACAACCAATCACACATGGAAGTCCATGACGAGTTCCTTCCAGTAACACAGAAAAAATAACGAACGTGTGATAATGGTTTATCTCCAATTTGATTTATTTTAGAAAAAAAGAAGGAATAAAATCATAAATTGATTTATCTACCATAAAATGGTATTTAATGACTTCCAATCATCCTCTCGCAGAATCCTATACCCATCACATGGAAAACACTCTTCATCTTAGGTTGATACCATCATGATCTCATTTAATTATCAATGAAAAAATTACTAAATAAAAATTTCCAAGAGATATACAAGACAATGATAATAGAGAAGTAAAATAAATTATATTTTCACAACGAATCACTACTAAAATCACATAAAATCACCACTACAATAAATAAGAATTAGGGGAGAAGAGGGAAGATAAAATAAAAATTCAGCTAAACATGAGAGTGAAATATAAAGTGGGGCTCGAGCCCTTAACTATAAAATAGTGGGAAGATAGGGACATTATGAAAATTTAAAATGTATAGAGAGAAAACGGCTCACACCACATCTATCCATATTCCATTGTTTGACTCCCAAAATCCCCTCATTTTCCCAAGATACATAATGCCACACCCGAATCCTCCTAACTATTTCCGAAAATGGGGCATCAAATATTAAACACATAAGGGGTGGGAAATACAATGAACATAGTCTCTAATTTTCTCTATAGTGTCTTAATTACATAAAATACCACTTTAATCAACCAGACACTAACACTAGGTATTTATTTTGACCTTTTTCACATTCGATACACCCTTTATCAAGTTTGGGAGATATATGACCTATAGCTCCCTGTGGTAAGAAAAAATGACCAAACCCTAGGAAATAAATCATAAACTATACTACGGTGATCTAATAGGTTCTTCAAGTTTCTAATGAAAGACCCATTCACTATTCTATTGACCTATGAATATATCTCTCAAAAAAATAACTACAACATGGTTATCCCCATTTTCCAATGGGGACACATCATGGTTTCTACATTCTCACTCATCCTCATAGTAAAATAATCTTTAGAATCTGAAACAACAAATAGTTCTTGATATATATATATATATATATATATCTCCTTTAAATATTCAACCACATTTAATCTTTTTCTAATTACTATTTATCAATCATACTCTACTTCATAAAATAAAAAAAATAATTCCCCTTGGATTTACCAACCCATAAAATCAAAGTGTTTTAAATATAATGTAGTAATACATTTATAATAATTGAATATTTTATATATTTATGGAATTAAATGGTTATTAATAAATATAGATGAGTCAATAAGCTTCCTAGTATTGTTTTATATTGATGACTTACTAAAATTCAAATAAATTGGAATTTGAGATATGTTATTCAAATTATATCATTAATATAACATTTTATAAAAACATTCCACTATTTTTATCATATTTTTTAATTTTATTATTGAATTGAAATAAGTTATACTTTTTTTACCCTAAATATTTGAGAATCAAATACAAAATTTAGTTGATTACAAACCCATTTTTGATTAATTATGGACATATATTGGAATAATTGAGTTATATATTTACATATAATTGCTTTATGTGTCCTTTATTAGATACTTTAATTTCATTTTATATCAAGGATTAAATTATAATACATTTAGATGGTTTAATATAAAAATGATACATCTGAATGGAATATACATTTGGATTTAAACATTGAGGATTTAATAAAGGCATAATGAATGTCTCTTAGAGGTCTTTGAAATAAATAAAGGGCATTAAAAATTGAAATTTATAACTTAATAACGGAATGATTCCTCATTCAATAATATTTATAGAACAATATTCTATTTAATTTTTCATTAATATAATATCAATCAGGAAAAATATGTGATTGAGTCAATTATTAATGTGATCCTCCATTTCAATATCTGATAGAAATTTTTTATGTATGTTAGGCTATACTAATCAATTATTGTTTCCCAACAAGATGGATGGATTTTCTTAGACTAATTGATAATACAATATAACAAGAGTGAAATGATTCTTAGTGAATCTATGGTTATAATGGTTCCCATTTTGATCTCATTAATTTTCCCTTTTCATGGTTTCTACTATACATATATTTTTAATAGGGATGGATATGAACTCTTAGATTGGATGTGGGTGTTTCTTATTCTACATTGCTGACCTCCTATGTAATGGTTGATGTCTAAATTGACTTAGTGGAATTCATCATTCCTGTTGTTATATCCATAGAATTAGAGTATATTGATAGAGTCACATTTGAGTTTCTCCTGAGACATATGATTCTTTGGGAGTGGTAGTAACCATCTTTCCATTGATCGGGGAATGATGTATATATGAGTTTAGACTATTTTCAAGACACTATGGGGGTTCCCCTTCTATTAATTTATTTATTAATTATTATTGTAAACATTTATGTTTTATTTTTCATAAGTTATTACCCCAATTATTTCTTGTTGAATTTGGTTTATTATTAATTGATTTAGCCATGCCTCAATGATATACACATGGTCAAGAAAAATTTATTTCATAAATTCATTAAATATATACACATTTATTTTTGGAATGTACTTGGTGATATCCATTGTTAAATAAATTTTCCCCCATCATTTAAAGTGTCTATTTTAGGAAAAAATAATCAAGGATTATAAAAACCAATATTCAATTATAGGGGTAATAATTTTGGTTAGTTATTAACCATACCTCAGCCAAGTTTCTACCTTTTGGAACTGTGGTCATATTATTTTATAATCATGAGATAAATTAATTTGATACACGATCACTCCCAATTAGATAGAACATATTCATCCAATTTTATAATTTTTTAAAACATTTATATATGTTATTTTTTTAATTTTTTTGGATCTAGACATCAGTGGTGTTTTTATTTCTTTTAGGGAGGAAGTATATTATCTTATATTGGATTTGGGGAGTGATATGATACTACAGATGGATTAAGAGTATAAAGAATCTTTCTCCACCCATGTTTTCCTTCCTATGTATACAGATAATTTTATTATTTTTTTGGGGTTTTTAATGGAATCCTATAACTAGTGTGTAGTTACGATGAACTCTCAAAACCCACAAGGATGCATTTAAAGAATGAGCATGGTTCGAAAATCATCGTGATTAATCTCTAAAAAATATCATTTATTTATTTCCATAGAATACTTATATAAATAGACTATGTAATAAACATCTATCTAGTAATGGAATACATAACTCACTAATTCAATGACTACAATTAAGTAGAGTAATTATGAATTCTGTTTTTCCTCATTATAGAGATGAATTGATAATGGAAATTGAAAAAAATGTCATTAAAAATAACAAAAGAACTAGTTTACAAATCCATATTGTAGAAAAATTCATGAACCTTTTGAGTATTTAGGAAACATTTTATTTTATTTTCTTATTGTTTCTATAGTGTACAAAATCTTGCGATTGACTAGATTCACTAGGATTCATGGTGAGTGAAGTATTTCTTACTATATCCCATTCTTTTTGATGTCTTGATGTTAGGAAGAAAACATTAGATAGAGAAGGATTCAATTTCACCAACTAAGTGTACAAATTATTGTCTAGTTTCACAATTTCATGTAACCTATAATATATTGTAATTACGAAATAATGCCTTCTTGTGATTCTACTTAATACACCATTAATTTCACTAATTTTTTCTATAGATGGATCACATGATCATATAATAGGTAACTTATCTAGGATTATGTTTTTCATTAAACAAAATGTCTAAATTCTTGTAGATATATAGGTTTTTTAATTAAACAAAATTTAAGGTGAAAATAAATTATTTGGGTCCCTCAATTCGATTTTAGTAAGTCAAATAGTCCCCACCAACCGATGATTATATGGTAGAGGAGGTATAGCGGAGTCAAAAAAAAAATCACACCCATAAGCTATGTTTCCACTAATGAAGTCAAAATTAATTTTCTAATGTTTACATATCAGGGATTTATATTTGTATATTCATTCAACTAATTAAATGGGCTCGACATACATTAGTGGTAGGTGGGATATTTATGTGCCCACAATTATTCATTTTTCCTTGAAACCAGATAAATAATCATTTTTAATGGGTAATTGAGACACGATTCTATATCATGATTGTTCCATTGAAGCATTGTGCATACATTGTTTTATTCAATAAATGGAAATTGATGTTATACAAAAACACTTCTTCCTTCCATTATTATTTTTTTCCTTACTTCACAACATTAATGATGTATTACATACAACATATACTATTTTAATTCCAAAAATAAGAACCAATTCATAAAAAATAGTAGTGAAGTAATGGGCCTCTTTTATAATAGAATAATATTGAAATATTAGGTTATATTAATTATTTTTTATTTTTTGGATGACCTCTTAGTTTTGTGATTTATATGTGGTTTTCATTTGTCTATCTTTCAAATCATTTGAGGTGATGTACTAGGGTTTTCAATAAATTTATCTTTTATAGAATATAATATAATATAAAATGAATAATATCCTAATGGAGGGTTGATCCAGTGATAAAAATTTGGATGGATATATAATTTCTAGGGGAGGATACCATATCCATGAAATCATTGACTTAAAATGAGAATTAGTATAAATAATATATATATATATATATATATTGAAACAAAATGTGGGGGTGGGGGTAAAAATCCTCTGTTAGTTGGGTTTGGTTTTCCCCTAAACTGTTTTAGGTATCGACAGAACACCCTTCACATACAGGTATAATATTATAATGAGTTATATATATATTGTATCATCAAGGTATTAAAAACATTATGTTTCATCTAGAAAGAGGGGATATGAATTTATAGTATTGTAAAATTTAGGATTTATTATTGTTTAAATTTATTGGAAACTGAATGATTATTCATTTAAATTTATTATTCCTATAATGATTTTTTTCTAGCGATAATGTGATTCTATTGGTATGACCAATTGAAATATTTATTTCCTTGATTTGGAGAATAATTTTTGGTGATGAAATTACACAAAACCTTATAGTATTGACCTTGTCGACTAACAAATGGGGAGAATTACAACACCCTAATCTATAGTGCATACTTAAGGTGAAACCCATATGGATATTTGGATATAAGTCAGGAGAAAATTTAAACAAGCCCATTTGAGGTAGTTTAATTGTTCATATTACCTGATATTCTTTTCAACTAAGTTATTAGTGATATAGATATTGAAAAACTACATGTCTTGTTCTTTGAGGTGGTCAACCTACCCATTATATGGTGGGTTTTTCATTTTAGATTCCTATATTTTCTATATAATTCTATGAAGGTAGGTTATAAAATCATATTCATGAATTTCTAAAATAATATAGAGATATTAATTAATGGTCTGAAAACATGGTTGGAATTTTATCCATTGCTTATTTCCTCCACTTGAAGTTTTAAATATCATTATTCTTATTGAACTATTCATAAAATTGTTTTGACTACAAGAATCAATTTCATATTAATTTATTAAGTGACTTATGGTAATTTGAAATATTATTGACTATATGAAATATTAATCATCCTGGAAATGTAATTGATTATGATTCATTCCAAATATTTCCCAATTGGTTAGTAGAGGTATCCCTAGTTAATTATGGGGTATGAGATGCAACTAATATTATATTTAAAATTACCTATAATAATAGGGTATCATATGAATAGTTATAACACATGTATAATATTCATTATGATGTAATAATCATTATAAATGAAGACCTTTGACGTAGCGGCCATGTGGAGGACTTCCATTAATTATTTCTTGTTTAGAATGAGAAATAAGTTCATTGATAAAAATTCCATAGTAATAGTAATAGAGAGGAAATCAACAATGAGAACTTATAGTTGGACTACCAGAGTTTATTGTTTATTAACTTATTACAGAGGGAGGACCTCTTTTTCATCATGTTATAAATTTTGTCAAGGTTGTCCATGACTATAAACTTGGGGAGAACCTCTATGGATAGGTTTTGTATCACTACACAGAGTAAATATATGGTTTACACCCCTTGGGGACTTTTAGGATTATTGGTATTATTGCAAAAAACGCTTTCTCAATATCATTTTAATGTTTTTGGGTTCATTTTTTTTAATAAACATTGTTTGGCAAAGCTAGTGTTGAATTTCCAGTTATTTTTTTAAAAATGTTTTTTAATAAAAATCTTGTATGGAAGAGTATCATGCCATCATGGAGTGTTTATAATATTTTATTTGTTGAATCTACAAGGAAAGAGGAGTATTAGGGGCCTATAATATTTTAAGTTTTTTAAAAAGTAGAAAATATAATAAGGTTATGTTTCACACTGTTTTATAATTTTTATGGATCTAAAATTTAAAGTAATGAGATTGTTGATTTTAATGAAAATTAATGTTTCTCGTTCAAGTGAAAATTTTCAATAATAAGTTAAATGTTTTGAAAAATATCTGATTTAATTCAACATCATGAATATGTTGAACAGTTATGTGTTTTGCAAAAATTTATATTTTTTTAAAATTCTGTGTTTCATTATGAGATTAAAAAATTCAAGATGGTGGTGAGCTCTTTGTGGAAATAAAATATGAAGGAGGAATTTTTTTGGAAGATGTAAGAAGGGATGTTTTTTCTGAATTTTACTCAATGTTGGTGTCTGATGGACACAAAATGATGAGTTATATGAATGATTTATAGGGGATATATAATTCTAATAAAGGGTCATAAATACCTATTAATGAGCTCTTAACACCTTATTTTAAACCAACATCTTAAAAATATATTAAGGATCTTATATCATGAATTAATTTTAGGAATATATTTCTTGTTTGAATTTTAAATGAGAAAATATGTTCTATGAAAAGAGGGAAATGACGTTCCTTTATGAAAATGGGATGAATTTCTATAAATTTATGATTTTATGAAATGTTCATTTTTTTGGAAAAAAATGGTTGGTTTCTCTAATTGTGTGAAAAAATTTAGTGAAATAATATGTTTTATGAAGAAGTGTACAATTTTACAGAATCACTATAGTAAATTGGAATCCACCAATTGGTATAAATTAAAACACCTATTTAGAGTAAAAAACATTAATTCCAGAAATAAAATGTTCAGTTATAATTTCTTAGTTAGTATACTTTAGAAGATTGAGAAATGATCTTTAAACAAATGATTTGTGGTGAACAAAGTGGGGTTTGTGAATCTACACCCAACATTGTAATATCAGTGCATAATAGTGTTTTTGGTATAGTTACACATTTTGTTTTTATGTCCTTGGACTCTGCCAATTAAGGGTTAACATAGTAAAATTACTATGTATCTTATATAATTTCATTTTATATAATACATTTACATGATAAATAGATAAAATTGAGTTCTGTTAATTATCATACAAGATCCAAAATGAAAGAATTTTTAATCTATCATAAATTGGTCCACCTTCGATATGAAGTTATTTAACATAGCTGGGGAAACATTTTTATTTATCAAAGGGAAAATTTTTGTAGGATAAAAATTAGAGAGCCTCTTTGATGATAATATTATTGATAATTTACATGGCGAGTATCTCCATGACACCTATATATTATGTCATTAATAGGAAATCTTGGATATGACCTTCTTGGATGACATCTATAGTTATATCTTATTATTCTAATATCATGTGGGTGGATCTCATTAAGAGATAAGTGTTTCATAATAGTAACAAATTATTTAAATAGTACCATGGGAAGAAACTCTATAGCCAATATTGATGGTATTTTAGGGATGGACCTTATAACAGACAATATTATGAGGAGCTAAAGACTCCCTAGATAACTGATTGTTTTCTAGGGGAGTTTCAATATTTTATCTACAAATATCTTCAATGGTAATACCACCATGACTCTTAATTTAGGGAGGTCATTTAAAAGTTCTTATAATTTTATTATAGAGATAATTTTCAAAATTCTAGTTTTTATATTTTATCTGGGTGGAATTAGATTATGTAGCCCATGAAATTAACTATTAATATTATTATGGATTTCTACTAAAGGGGGCATAAAATTTCTCTTATTCCACTTTTAGTGTTTTATGGTTAGTTAGAGAGATAGTATTAGCAGTATGGTCCTGAACAGACTTCTGAACATCTGTAGTTAGTAGAACATAATGGGATATCCTTTTGAATTCCCTATATATTATTTCTAATGAAATTTATTCTATATGTACTAGTTAATGGAGGTCTTTCAATGATATATAAGTATATGATTTATAAAATCCTTCTTGAGTGGATCTGGAGCAATCAAATGGACATATAAGATATCCCTATCCTAACACTCCAATAATTACCAATAATTTCCTTTTAGAATAAATTTAATTTTCTCCTAGATTGATTTATATTCAACCCCATGTTAGGCTTATGCTATACACAACACTGATTTGGAATATGTTACATGTATGACCACGTTTTACCCCTAATATTATTAATTTTTCAGTTATCTTCTAGCTACTAAAATTGCAATAATGGATTATATTAATTCACTTAGGATTATTTATATATATATATATTATATTCAATAAAATTATTTTACATACATCCAATAAATTTTATAGACATATGATAAGTAGAAATCATCTTTATAGAAAAAATCTATATTATTCTTAATGCAGTTTTCCTCCATTTAATGTAGAACCTATTTTAAAACTAAATTTTCATAATTTTATAAATTTCATACGATAAAAAACTAATTTTTTGGAGGTGGATCACATTAATTATAATAGGGTTAAATTTTGGAATTTTTCATAAATATTCAATTTTTTTGATAAATAGTGAAAAATAATAAATTTTATTTGAAACCAGCTATTTATTCTATCAAATATATTAAAAAAGAATACAATTTAAATTGTATTTAGTTTTTAATTAGTTTAATTTTACATCTATTATCCCAATTTATGCGATTTTAATAATTTTATATTTAATTTATATATAAAAACATAGTGATATTTGGAACATTTTCACTTTAAAAACACTATTTCTCATCCTATCTATATGATTACACTCAAATCATTTTCTATCACTTATTTGATTAGAATTTATAAAAATAGATTCTATATTTGGAATTAGAATAATTTTTAACATCTATTTTTTTCAACATAGTTTTTCCCCAGAATATTAGTGAATTTAACCATAATTAATTACATCGATTAAGAGAAAAACAAGATTAACCATAAACTACACCCTAAACATAAGTGGAAAAATGACACAGATACTTTTCTAATGGAAATTTTATGGCCATAAATAAACCATATCCTCCATTGGATCAAATCTTGTTTCATTATTGGGGGCACATTATTTATGGGAGACCTCTCAATAGTTTTTACCATTTTATATTTACAAGAATGTTACTCATCCTTTATTATAAAAAGAAACTCACCCATCCCACTTATTCTCAAATATCAAGCCATTTGGGTCATCCAAACATAACCAAAATTGATCCCTAACATCCCTCAATCATTATATAATATAAATTTTGGAATTATTCAAACCATGTAAGGACATTGGTATAAACCAAAAGGAGTTACTTGAATAATAGGTAACATTCTTCAACGATCACTTTTGTTTAATTTACTTGTCCAAAAATTCAATTCTTCATATTTATTACTCATATAAAAACCGTAGTATCATAAATATAATGATATGTTTTTATTTCAAGGGTATTACCTAATATAAAACACACTTTCATAAAATGGAATATGAAATCATCATTCATGTGTGTGAATGACAACCGTCTTGTGAACTGATGTCATTCATTTTTCAATGACCACCTTTCAGGGTTGGGAATAATGATTGATTTATAGTTTATTTATTAATTATGTTATATATGATATTTATAGTTTTTTATTCTTCAATAATTTTTTTAAAACACATAAATTCATGCTTTACCTTTTTTGGGTATATAATAACATCATTTCCAGACGTGTGGACAATTACCTCTTCCAAGCGATTTGATTTCTTCCCACATTACATGAAATTTATAAAGGATGGTTTCAATGAAAATATTTGAAATATATGATAACATTATTATACAAGAATTATAATATATAAATATATTAATTTCATTTAATTATTTTAATAAGAAAAGAAAATGAAAATAATGTTCATGCATTTGTACAACCTACCATCTCCGTGAACGATGTATTTTATTTTTATATCCAAGTATTATGATTTATTATAAGTACATATTCAATGAATCTATATAATAATTAAATAATGGTTTAAATTTTTTATACGATGAAATTATTATCTAATTAAAATGAAAAACACTTATTAAGTCGAAACATACTCAAGAAACTGGGCAATTAACACAGGAAATAGTGAAAATAATGAATGATTACTAACAAAAGTATAATATGATATAATAAGAAGATAATATATGTTATAATAAATATTAATATGGTTATATAATAATTTAGTATCATGATTAATAAAATTATACATTTTTAAAGAGATTTTGACCAAAAGGCAGCTTTTGGTGTGATATTTTCTCCTCAATTTTAACATCAATGAGATAAATGGAATATTCACCAATTATTTATTTGGTTTTGTGTATCTAATTTTAGTTTCGATATATAAAATGATGAATCCTTTTATCTTCATAGTATTTATAATTTTTATTGTGAATTATCTCATCCAAGGGGTTTTATGTTGAAAATTACCAATTCTTTAAGGCTGTCATTCAATCTCACATTCTTTTGTTGTTGTTAAATATATCATAAAACAACCACATCCTTGAAATAGTTTTTTAGAGAAAATTATATTTCATTATGATATAAATTATATTTTATTATTTATATGATTATTTCCGAAACTATATACAATTTTTCTATTTAGTCTTTACATTGATAGTAATTGATTTTCAACGGAAATATTGATAAATCAGTATCATTTAATCAATACAGATATTTTATAAGGAACATTTTTTCATGAATATAAATCAAAATTTTAATATATCAAGAATTATTTGAAAATTAATGGCATGGGTTGGGTGTAAGTTAATTCATTCCCTTCAATGCATCGATATTACCATAGGAAAAATTTAGTAGGACAAACCAACCACATTTGTAACAATTATATTTTAAAATATCTTGTGAAAGGTCTTGATAATAGGGTTAATCTTGGAAAAACCAAAAAAGTTTACACCCAATATATTTTAATCAATCTTGTGAATGGTCTTAATGGTAAACGTTTCACATTACTGGGAAACAAGATGTCTAATATTGAAGCACTACCTTTATTTCAGTTATTGTTATCTAGTGGACTTTAACTATGAAAAAAAATCTATGGATTTATTTCTTTATCATTTCATTGAATACATACAATTTTTTTGACATCGAAAGGCTTGTCCCCAAAAGATTCCAAATTCTCCCATAAATGATCCAAGAGCGTAGTCCGTTTCTTATGCTTCGATTTGATAGGTTGTAAAGCCCGAACTGAGTTATAGATTAGGAGTTTTGGGAATTTGTAGTTGGACTGGAAAACTGGTTCACAGAGCCCATTGATGAAGCTCCCTCCGTGATCAGGGAGTAAGGGAACTTGATAAGAGCCCCCCAGGTTCCCGCACCAGCACAAAGCTCCCCCTTCACAAAGCCGGCGCGGAGAGAGGAGGAGGGATGCTTCATGAACCCCTTTGAAATTCGTAATCCACCCTGGTGCTAGGAGGCAGAATGCTCCACGAAGCCCTTGGACGTTCGTGATCCACCGCGGAGTGAGGAGGCAGGATGCTCCGCGAACCCCATTGACGTTCGTGATCCGCCACAGAGCGAGCTTTTGCTTCGCACCGAGTGGGTTATGCTTTGTAGAGCATCTTGAATATAAATACCCATCTCACACCCTTCATGACGATGGTCACTCCACTCCTTGGGAGGTCGATCTCCCATATCACAGAGCTCCACCTTCCATCGAGAAGCAGCTCCACGAGTCCTTGCTCCGTGAGTAGCTTCCTTCTCGATGATGCTCCATGAGTCCATGCTCCGCGAGTAACTTCCTTTATGAAGCTGGTCTGTGAGACCATGCTCTACATGGAGCTTTTGTCGCACTGCTGCTCCGCGAGTCCATTCTCTATGAGAAGATTTCCTTCACGAGACTACATCGCGAGTCCATGCTCTGCAAGAAGCTTTCATTCGTGAAGCTGCTCTATGAGTCCATGATCCATGAGCACATTTCCTTCACAAAAGCTGCTCCATGAGACCCCATACTCTATGATCCCCTTTACTCCGAAATGCAACTTCATGAAGACCTATTCTTTGAGAGGCTCCTACATTCATACCCACTAGTCAATACTATAGGGGTTGCGCCCCCACACTCCCCCTCAGGGTTAGGGACGGGGCTGCGGTCCTAGACCTCCCGGCCAATCCCTTTGCTATCGTCATTAACCTTGATGAAAAAAATGGACAGTCGCACCGCCAAATTTTTGGGCCGATACGTTGAAATTTTCCATTACACCATTATGCGAACCCAAATTCCACCTATAGAATACCATGATTTGAGATACTTCTCCAAAAACCATGAAACACCTTGAGTCGACATATTCCTCTTTGTTTGTTTCCCATGTCATGAGTTGAGATTCTCATCATCAATTCCCTGAGTTCCTTGAGTTAAACCATTTCTCAAGTAACTCATCCAAACCGCTTCACCTAGCTCATATAATAGGATGAACTAAAAAGGGTTTCCCTTGCGTATGTCCCATCATCAACCATTGCTTGGCGCCTTATACCCAACAGTCCTTTCTACATGAATTTAAACTGTAGTATGCCCTATGTTCCAAACATAGGATGCCTCTTGCTCCAAACAAGAGATGTCTTATGCTCCAAGAATTAGATGCCAACGATCATATCTACATGACTATAAACTGTAGTGCACCCTATGTTCCAAACCTAGTATGCCTCTTACTCCAAAAACCAAATGAATTATTCTCCCAACATGATATGCCAATAGTCAAATCTATATGACTTTAAATTGCATCAATATCTATATGAAAATCATAGGATTCCTATTACTCAATATGAGAGATGAATTGTGTTCCAACCATAAGATTCCAACAGTCCTCTCTATATGATTATAAAATGTAGTATTCCCTATGTTCCAAACCTAGGACACCACTTTCTCCAAACTAGAGATTCCTCATTCTCTAAACATGAGAGGCTACTAGTCCTATCAATATGACTTAAAACTGTAGTTATCCATATATGAAAAACATAGGATGCCTCTTACTGAATATAAGAGATTCATTTGGCACCAAGCATAAGATTCCAATAGTCCTCTCTACATGACTATAAACTGTAGTATTCCCTATGTTCCATATATTGGATGCCTCTTTCTCTAAATGAGAGATGCCTTATGCTCTAAGCATAAGATGCCAATAGTCCTATCTACATGACTATAAACTATACCATTCCCTATAATTCAACAATAGGATTCCCCTTGTCCCTAATAAGCGATTCCTTATGTGACAAGCCTAGGATTCCTCATGTCATGATTACATTGGCAAAATTTCAAGAGTACTGGAATCCGTTAAAACATTCCATCACTCTACCTCATGCATTCTGTGACCTTCATTAAGATCGTCATCCACTTCCATGTACAAAAGTACCCCTAAAGGCCTAGTCCCATTCTTCATAGGCTCACCTACCATCAAGGGTTAATGGCCCAAAAGACTTTGGATAACACTTTGAGTCAGGTCTAGTGTTTAGAACACGGTCAGTAGTTGACCCACATTTTTTTGTCCCTATTTAAGGAAAACGCGATATGGATTATTTGTTTCGAACACATTCAACAATAATCGTCTATCATCATGCAACCGTCATTGAATTTTGAATATCGGGCATGTGATTCAAAAATTTCATTTCCCTTTGTTCGAACTGGTTCCAACAACCATTGGAATTATCCCTCTTGTGCCCTAGCGCATAAGTAAAGGCCACAACCCTCCAGTGGGTTGCGATGCCCTCATGGCTAGAAATGAGGAAGACATCTGGGAAGCTTCCTTGCATAAGCCCTAGTCACCATTTTTGCTCTATATCAACACCCGAGCATCTTGCTTTCATAAACCCCATCCACCATTTCTTCTCCATAGCGGCACCCGAGAAGCTTCTTTGCATAGGACCCATCCACCATTTCCACTCTATAGAGGCACTCGGGAAGCTTCCTTGCATAAGACCCATCCACCAATGCCACTCCATAGCAGAACTGGGGCAGCTTCCTTGCATAATCTCCATCAACCATTGACGATCTATAGCAGAACTTGGGATGTTTCCTTGTGTAAGCCACATCCACCATTACCACGCCATTGAAGCACCCAGGAAGCTTCCTTATATAAGTCATATCCACCATTACTTCTCTATAGAGGCACTCAAGAATATTCCTTGCGTAAGAACCATCCCCAATTGTCACTCCATAGCGGCACCTGGGCAGCTTCCTTGCGTAAGCCCCATTCACCACCCATGGACACACCTTCCAAGCCGTGATTATGAGGCCTTTGCTGCCGCTTGTTTCTCACACCGAGAATAACTCATGTTAGCATAGAGTAACCATCGACCATGACATCCTATCTGGGTAGCCTAGACTATAATATCTACAAACCCTTCCAAACTATGCGGACTTTGATCCTTTCCAAGGAATGGTGCATAAGAAGTCTCCCTGAGGTTCATGCTCAACACCCATCTGTCCAGACCATCTTGACCTCGGTTACCAATCCTCCTATACTAAGTCGTATTTTACCCTTTCCAAGGAAAGGTATGTAGGAAGCCTCCCTGAGTTTCATGCCCACCAGCCATTGGTTTCGACCCCCTTCATGTCGGTTCCCACTCAACGTGAACTACCTGGCCTTTCATACTTGCCAAGGAAAGGTACGTTGGAAGCCTCCCTGAGGTTGAAGACCACCATCTATTGGTTCTAACCACCTTCATGTCGGTTCCCACTGCACCTGAACTACAAGGTATTTGATCCTTGACAAGTAAAGGTACGTAGGAATGCTCCCTGAGGTTCAATGCCACCATCCATTGGTTCTGACCCCCTTCACATCAGTTCCCACTCCACATGAATTATGTGGACTTTGATCATTTCCAAGGCAAGGTACGTAGGAAGCCCCCCTAAGGATCGAGCCCAACAACCATTGGTATCGACCACTTCTTGTTGTTCCACCTCATCTTTCATGAAGTTAAACAGTATGCCTGTTTTTGTCCTGCATGACAGTATACTGTCCCCTATTCAGCAGTAAGTTGTTGTGACCCCATCCAGCGGTAATCCGCTGGGCCTCTAACAAGAATTAATCCATTTCAACCCCCATTTAGCGGTATGCCATTATCTACAAAATGTACCAGTAAGTCTTTATGACCCCCATCCAGCTATAATCCATTGGCACCCCCATTGAACGATAATCCGTTGAAGTCCCCAGTAGACGGTAAGTCTTCTTCAGATGAACGAGGTTGTCTTTGATTACATTCCCTGGGGATACATAGGAATCCTCCATGAGGTTCAAGCCCATCACCCATGTCTCATCCTGATCTATCTATGAATACCATGTTTTATATGAAGATCATGCCCCAACCTGGAGGTTCTATTTCCTCCAGATCCCATCCATGCGTCCATTCTCACGGGTCGCCTCCTCACATGTACCATCATCCCACCGAACTACACATGCATTGACTCCCTTCCACGTGGATACGTAAGAAGTACCCTCAAAGATCATTCCCAACATCACTATCATTCTCACTTCAGTTCCATCTCATTATCCCTACACTTCATTCAACTATCCATCATCCATCCTGATTCTTACCCGGGCCACCACATCCTGGTGGGATCATGTCATCCACCTCCTCATTGCTCCTAGCAGTACCTGGGACACCTTCCATGCATAAGCGCCAGCATGTATCCTGGTTTTTGTGCTTTATGTACACCCCAATTCATCAATCCTTAGAACTACGTGTGTTTTGACCCCTATTGTCTACCCAGGGTATGTAGGAAACCTCTTTGAGGTTCAATCATAACCAATGGTAAAACATGGTACCCCCCACTTTGGGGTGCAGTCTCCCTGATCCGCCCTTAGTGCTGTCTAGACCAGGCTTCACGGTGTTACATTTTACCTTAATGGGACATGAAATCCTTGGTCTTCTACTATTGAGTGTTCTAATCCATCTACCGAGAAAACAATCATGGAGCTCCCTCCTAGGGATGTACCAGTCAGATATGTCGCTATGGGATGTTCTCATCACCCTCATTCTATATCGACAAGATGTTAAACTCATGACCTACCACATGTTAAACATGATATTCTTGTGGAAAACCCTAGAAGACACGTATTTGGTGTAACTGTCTCTGCAAGATGTTAAACTCACGACACAGCCTGTGTTAAACATAGAAATATGAGGAAAACCTCAGAGATATTCCTCTAGCATGCGATACCCTATGACTGATGTTGGATGCCTTAGGTTCTATGCCCTTGAGATTCCCTCTAATGAGGGAGAATACATGTTCCCTATTGTCCATGCATCCAGATATGCCCCGAAATGCCTAATGTTACCATCTACTCCGACGGAAGGTTTCTACCATGTTAAGATCCCGTTGAATGTCCTGATGGAAGTAGTGTAATTAATTGGCATTCACAAATATAGATAACCAAGAATGAGATTCGTGAACAACAACTTAATATTTATGGGAGAGCGGGGTCACAACTGCGCGTCCTCCATAGAGGAATGCACACACCCCGGCGAAAGCATCAGAAACAAATTTATGATTAGTTATCAACCTTTAGATATTTATTATGTTCATTTATTCATTAATACTTCCATTTTACATATCCCTTACTGAGAATTTGATCTCTACCTTATTTTGTTTCATTTATCTAGGTTATGAAGTATATATATTTGTATGAGGTTCATAATGGAGTTTATTAAACATGGTTATGTATTGTGTTTTATTATTATATTTCCCAATATAAAATAGGTATTATGTATGCATCTGGTTTCCAAATCGTCATAAGTGATTATTCCATTGGTATTTGATTCCCTGTAAAAAATTCTATGTAATAAATTAAGGTACAGTGTATAGGCTTCTGGGGACAAGGTATTACAATTGGTATTAGATTATTTTTAGTATATAACACAAAAACAAGATTAATTAAAACATAGATTAGGGAACATAACACTATGCTATACTTTTATTATAATTATATAAAGACATCAAAAAGAAATAAAATTTCTATTTACGTGATTATATACGCATAATGTTTTCAGTTTAGTTATGTATTTCAATAGTTATACGGTTATACACTATTTTACATAATGATATGATGTAAATTATTATATGTAAACATTTAAAATTTTCACAATACATAATGAATTTGAACCTCACCAATGAAAGTGACCTGAAGAGGATGAATGCTCATATCTCCTATGGTCTTAAGTCTGTATTTAAAAGGTAACTAGTATCCAAAACATTTTCATCGAATGAGGACATAATATCATGTGATAATGAGAAAGAGAAAGAGTTATCTAAGTGTTTTGGGATTCAAAGGTAAGCATGAGAAGAATAGGATAACTAGGTAATAGTTTAATAAAGGGAAAAAGGGAAAGAATTATTTTCCCACATGTGACAATTATCAAATGAATCACCTTTGGAATTTATTTAAAGGGTTTGTAGTTTCTTATATGTGTGAAGAAAATGGTCACCTAGAAAAAGAATGAAAATAAAAGAATGAAAAGAATGATATTTAGTTTTTCAAATGTATTGAAATGGTGTACTATAAATATAAATTCTACAAGAATCAATGGAATTCAACTCAAAATAAGATAACTTAACATGGTTAATCTTATTTCTATTACCACAAAAAAATTTAAACGATTAATTTTATTATGATTATATTGAAGAATTACTTCACCTGAATATTTTATCAAGGATTTAATAGTTATAATAATTGTGTAATATATGATGATTTCACTAGAGTAAATTTAATTAAGGTTTTCAAATTTAATTTTGAATGGTATTAATGAAAAAGACAAATGATTCAGTGGTATTTTGAAATTCATGGATAAAATATCATTGAGGGAATGATAAAACATAATATGCTCTTAATATAGAGATATTGATGTTGGAATAAAGATATGGTTGGTTTGGTTAATGTAAACTGGATAGTAACAACTACATTGAAATTGATAAATGATTTATTGAAAAAGTGGTTTACTCGGTTGTCTATAGAATTTGAAAAATTCATCTATTTTTGGAATATATCTAATAATACATGTTTTACTTAATTGATAAGGAAGAATGCATTCTTTCAATAGGATTTTATGGTACTTTAAGTTATTCAAAAATTTCAACAAAATACTTGATAAAGGCATTCACATGTTTGGTATGTGACGATTAACATCCCCATAATGTTGTCTATTATGTTCAATTTTGAAATTCTGAGACCTTTTTTATAATGTGTTGGATAATAATATTTTGGAAAATTTAAACATTTATGATTTTTTTTAATTTTATCTGTGGATGTCGTTTTATATATTAATGTGTCAACACACCATAAGATGCAACCTATTATAAGGGATTAAGTAGAAATAAAATCAATTAAAAACAAATTAATGATTATGCATAGTAAATAGAAACATATTTGGTAAGTAATTTTAGATATATTAATAGATAATGAATGAATTATTCAACACTAAGAAAAGGATCATTAAATAGAAATATAATCCTATCATATTAATATCTAATGAATGAAATGAGCCTTTATATCATCACATATTTATGGTTTGGATCCCCTTAAATTTAGATTTATCACTTACTTTCTTATAAATAATGACTATAGTTATATACCATTCTCTTACATGTAAATATTTTCATTTACCACCTATGTTATCCTACTTAGAATCTTAGTTAGGTAACCATAATAAGTCACTATCACTATTATTAAGATGATATTTTATTCACCTTTATATGATGGGGATATTTCAACATTAATATTATCAAATATAAAACCCTTGATTACTGAGATCATGTTTGAATTGTAAGGACACAATTTATTTAAGGTGGGGAGAATGTAACATAACATTAATTTAAAATATTTTCTTTTTTTAAAAAAATTAATCTTTTTATATATTTTATTATATTCAAATGTTTTTATGATTATTCTACACCCAATACAGAGATATTTTATGTTATACACAATAAAACATTTTAACAAAAATAATATTAATTTAATAGTTATCTCGTAGCTATTAAATTAGTGGTTATGAATAGTATCAAATAACTTATGAATTCATATATGTATGTTATATATTAAATCAAATCATTCACATTCATCGAATAAATTTGATAGACATATGATAAGAACTAATCAAATTTAAGAATAAAATACTATATCATTCTAAATATAGTTTTTCTATATTTTAATGGATCACCTAATTTAAAGATAAAATTTGAATCCTTTATAAATTTAATATGAAAAAATAATCTTAAATTTTTAAAGGGGAATTCCAAAAAATATTGGGGTGGATTTTTGGTATTTTTGGAAAAAAATTCATTTTTTGATTAATAGTGGAAAATACTAAATTTTAATTGAAAATTTAGTTTTCATATATATAATTTAGAGTGATAAATTACATTTTTAAAATTGGATTAAATATTTATTTATTATAATTTTAAATATATTAATACAGTTTAGTTCATTTTTATAAATTTTAGGTTTTATTTAGACATAAAAACATAGTGAACTTTTGATCATTTAAACTTTAAAAATCCTCTTTATTATCTAGTATGTGAGATTAATTTTAAATTAATTTCTTTCATTTATGTTATTTGAATTTGGAAAATTTTATTTCATATTTGGAATCAGTATAATTTATAACATATTTTAATGTAAAAGTAATTTTTGACCAAAAAAATGGGTGAATATAATTAAATGTAATTACATCGATTAAGAGAAAAACTCTCATAACAAGAAACTAAATCTAAAAAATATAGCAAAATGAAGTCTAAGCCTTTCCAAAATCAATTTTATATCCATATATAGACCATATCCACGATTTTATAGATTATGGTTAATTATTTTAGGAACATTATGTTAGGGAGACATCACACTAGTGTTTACCTTTTTATATTTACAGGAATTATACTCCCCTTACACAACAAAAAGAAAACCTACCTAACAAATATTCACCCCTTTGAAGATCATTGGATCATCACAAACCTACCCAAATATCTCTCAAAAATCCATACCCTAATCTTAGAATCCTAAAATTTTGAATAAATAAAATAATTGAAGGATTTGGGTATAATTAAAAATGATTTACTTGAATAAAATGTAATATTCTTCAAAAATAACTTTTATTTCATTTAATATTAAAACCATTGAATTATTATTATTAATTTATCATATGATAATTTCAATATATTAAATATAATTCTATTTTCAGGTCAATTACAATACCTAGACTCACACACACTCCGGTCAAATGATATAAATAATCATTGTTCGTGTGTATGGTGGACTACTTCCTTGTGAACCGATGTATTTCCTTTTCCATTAGTAACTTTCAAGGTAGGGAATAATGATGGATTTATAGTTTATATATTATATATGTGATATTTATAATTTATTCTTAATTATTTATTTATTTTAAAATTCATAACTTCATGCTTTATATCATGTAGTAATATGATTACATCATTTGTGGATGTGTGGAAAACATCCTCTTAAAGGTTATGTGATTCATTCACAGTATACATGGAATGTATAAAGAATAGTTTTAACAAAAATATGTGACATGTATGATATAATTATTTTAATTTTATTATATTACACATATATATTATTTAATTTTCATTATTTTTATATCACAAGAAAAGGAAATCAATGTTCAAGCGTACGTCTGACCTACCATATCTGTTAACTGTGCACTTCATTTATATCTCCAAATTTTATAAATTATTATACATACATAAAAAGTGACAATATTTGATATAAAAATCTTGTTTAAAATTATTGAGATGATTATATCAAGATTTAATTAATATGAATTAAAATTAACAAGTCAACACATACTCAATAAACAATGAAATTAACACCCCAGATAGTTAAAATAATGAATGATTACTAAAAAATGGGTATTAAGATATTATAAGAATATCATGTATGTTATAATAAATATTAATTTGGTTATAAAATAATTTAGTAAAATTAATAAACCATTATAATGGTGGATAAAGACCGTTTGACCCAATGAAAGTGTGAGTTAACAGATTTTCATCCCAATTTTTACATATGTGAGATAAATGTTATATTTAACAAATACTTCTTTTTTCTGGTGTATTTAATTTAAATTTAGATATAATACATCATTAATCCTTTTATATTCATTTTATTTATAATTTTACTTTAAATTATCTCAACAAATGGGGTTTAACATGAAAATTACCAATATGTAATAGTTATCTTGAAATCTCACATTCTTTTGTAATTGTTAAATTTTTCTTAAAAAATCACTTCCCCATAATAATTTTTCATTTAAAATTATATTTAATTGTGAAATAAATATTATTGTATTATATATATTAATATTTAAGAAAACATATACCATTTTTAGATACATAATTTACATTGAATGTTATTGATTTACTAGGGAAATATGGATATATTCATATCCTTCACTCAATAAAGATATTTGATATGGAACATTAATTAGGAAGTAAATTAAATTGTTCAATATATGTGTAATTATTTATAAATAAATGGAATAGTTTAGGGAATAGTTAAATAAATTCCATCAATTTATTGATAGTATTGTGGGACAAATTCAGGTGGACCAACCCTTCGGGTTTGTAACCAGAATATTTTAAATTTTCTAGTGAAAGGTCTTGACAGTAGAGTTATGGTTAAAAAAACTAAATATGTTGGGCCATGTTTTTTAAACCATATTTTGAATGGTATTTGTGGTAATGGTTTCATGTTTCAGAGAAACATGATGTCTAATATTTAAGCATTAGCTTGATTTCAGCTATTCTAATCCAGATGATTTTCACTATGAAAAAACATATGGACGCATTTCATTTTTTTATTGATTACATTGAAACATTACCAATTTAAATACCATTAAATATTTATTATTCTCATTTATTAATTATTACATCCACTGTACTTAACTGTTACTAAGAATTTGTGCTCACCCTTATTATGTTTTCATTCCCTAGGTTACGACGGAGAGATAATTGATTGAGTTTCAAGGATGTAGTTTATTATAATTTTTTATGTATTATGTTTTTGATTTTTTATTTAATAATATAAAATTGGTATCATGTATTTATTTAGTTTTAAAAACTTCTATGATGATCTGTCCTTCATGATTCAATTCCTTATAATCAAGCCAATGTAACAGTGTAATTTATAGAATCTGGGCTACTTGGGTTCAACCTTTTCACATAACAACTTCATTAAGGTAAGAGACATGCGAATTATTTTTCAATATGTAAATAATCCCAAAGTGGTGTGGGATTGGGATACGGTCCACCATCACCCTTTTATCTTATTTACTTGGTGAGACCCTCTAAGTCTTCAATAAATCTAAATTTTAAACTGTATTTTCTCAATTCAGAATTATACCATCATGAATTTAAGAATGCACCATCATATTCAGTACATAGTGATGTATTCCATGAGTGTGTGATAAATTATATTAGTGACTTGGTTTAATGGTAGTAAAATTAAAAATATAGATTTAATAAACCTTTTAATGGTGATTCACGACGACCTTGGTTTTCTTTTTTGTTTACCCATCTAATATTGGTAAACTTTTTAAATGTAATATATTGGATATAAAATCAATTTGGTTTGTTTGAAATATTTAAAAATAGAATACAAATAGTAAAATATCATATGTGGAAATGTATTATAATTCACATTATTTTATAGGTAAAGGACATCATATTGTGTTATCCATTTTTATTCATGGTTTTGTTTCCTTGTAGGCGTGTTTGGTTTTTCCATATTCATATGTTATACAGATAAAGATGATATGTGGTAGAATAATCCCATAAATGACCTTATTTTCTTTTATTGGACTATCGTATAAATTTATGACTTATTTATTTAATCCTACCTAGTATAAGTAACAATTTATCTTTTTTGATAGTGTTTTATTGACACTATGTATTTATAATGTCATTGTATATTTGACTTATAATGTATCACCATTAATCCATTAAATTTAATACTATATTTTTTAAAGCTTTATAGAAAGGTACTATGTGATTTAAATCCACATAGGAAGGCAATGGGATCTAATTTAATGTTTTAGGTGGTGTTATTGTAATGTTTTTGGTCCTTGATATTTTTTTGTTTTTATTCAAGTAAATGGAACCAAAATAATTTTTTTTACTTCCCTATAGTGAGACTTATTATAACATTTATATTCATTGGATAGGTTACATAATAGTGACATAAGGTCATGCATCTTTAAATTATGGTTTTATTATTATTCATATATATCTTGGAATAATGTTACATATTTTAGATAGGTTTAAATTGGAATTTTGTTTCATATATTTTATGGTAATATCAATAGGATCACATCTGAGATGTTAAATGTCATACAATGTGTACAACTATGTGAGTGATAACTAAAAATGGGTTGGATTGTGACATAAATGTGATAAAACCATTCGTGCTTAATATTCGTAGATGATTCTTGTGAGTGTATGGAACAATGATACACTAAGATAATATACTTTTTGTTACTAAAACTCATTTTCTATAATTAAGGTGGATGACTAGATGATTGATTATTATTGAATAAATTTCAAAATTTCTATAAAACGTATCATGGCCCGGGAGGAATTAGTTTGGTGTCTCTGATATGAGTAATATTCATTATTGAAACAATACATGATGGATTATACAATGAGGATCTATAATTAAATATGTAACAATTTTAGGGGTGGATGGTGGGGGAGGTTTCACACAATGAGATATAGACATTGTTTATAGAATGTAAGATCACAAAGTCTAAATGGTATGGAATGTATCTCAGTCATGTATACAAGGACACTAATGTATAGGATAAGGTGAGTTGAAATTATTACTGTTTTAATCTGGATTAAAGCGTGTAAACTTGTTTTTATTGTTCCATTTTTGTAAAAGGATATATCATCAACCATTTGGATGTCTTAGGCCATCAAGGGTCCCAAGTTGTCCCATGTAGTTTTGGTATTACCTTCTATGGGGTAATAGATATGGGTGCCTGAAAAGTTACCCTTTTTCGTTGGTACATTTCCTTGAAATACTTTCATTACCCTATAGAATGAAAATCCCAATGTGAAGCTACAATTCCTGGAGTTATGAAGTGTAAAACCCTAAAATAACCTAAGTAATCCTTTCATATTAATATTAAATATGGTTTTATTTTAAATTAATTATGATATAGTTTTTTAATGTTTGGGTGAATATTATTTTTACACTAGATGATCCTTATAAAATCATGGCGTTGAAAATTGTGGAAATATAGATTTTTTAAATAAAACACGTATTAGGATACTACACGTTTATATAATTTCCCTGGTATTTTTGTAATTTATGAGGGAAAATATAGACATGGATTTAAAATTGGGAATGCATGTTGGTGTTGAAAAAGGAACACAAGTAGGTGTGTGGTAGGGTATATTCATATACATGATGAATGGTATGACCACCCATTCCAATTTGAAAATTTAAACATTTCATTGAGGTCACATGGGGTTTTCTATTATTAAATTTAAACATTGAAACCTAGTATTTCATGTCTTTGAAAACAAATTTAGGATGACGAGATTGATTTTATATTAATTTGATAAATGTTTCATTCACTATTATATTGGGTAATATTCTCATGATCGTGATATTCATATTTGAGAGGTATCTTGTTGGTTTTTTTGAGGAATTTTTATATTTTTTATTATTTAATATTGATAAATGAGGATCGTAATATATTGAGATTTTTCTAATATATAGGTCCAGATTTATTATGGTCCAATATAGTGTATTATTTTGAAGTTAAAGGTGGTGGTAAAGGGTTCAGAGGTAATTTAGTGTTGAAAGCTGGGTTATTTTATATTCAATGAAATAAAATTATCATTTGTTTCTAGTATGATATAAATGTTGGTATGATATAATTTTATTTGTGGTAACAAATCCATATTGTTTCATTTGTTTTGTTTTAGAAGGTTTGATTCACATTAGTGTAGGGCTACACTTTTAGGGAGATTATTTCATGGAGGAAACTAATTTTTTGGGTGTGGTACCTTAGTTGAATATATATAATCTATAAGGATTACTGTAATGTGATTTTATTAGTTCGTTTTTACAATAGGGTGTTCACGAGATCACATTTTGATGGATTCATGTTGGCAGGAATGAAATAGAGAGGTGGGATTATTTTATACCATAGTTGTCTAGGGAAGGAGTTAAGTTGTGACATTAAAATAGACATGAAAAAAGACACTATTTCATAATAGAGGTCAAAATATTAATTATGCAAAAAAACATTTATCTATTAAATAGGATATATGTCCATTTTAAAGTCCATACAAAACATATTTTAATTGAATATTGTTTACTAGGACATGGTCACCCTCTAACTACATCATTCTAATGTTCCCATGATTTTTGATATAAAATCATAACTCCAAATTCTCATAGTAATTTATTTTGGACTCTTTATTCATTAATAATACATTAGTTCATCTTTTTTTGTCATTATTAGTTATTATATGGACATATGGTCTTATATTTTATAGATAAACCCCTATACATCCACAATATAATTTTTATCCTTTCATTCATTCATTTTATTCTCTACTCTACACAAAAGCACTGGAATTGGGATTTATCTAGTTGTTGTCATAGTTGGTCAATGTATTCATAGTATCTTTGTTTTTTATATGTCCTATAGAATATCATTGTTGGTATAGTGGTGTGTAATCATTAAATTATGTTTATTCTTTTAGTTTGATTAATAAATCATCAGTTGTGGATGTGGGGTCAAAATATCCCCCCACTCCCTCTAAAAATTTGTATTCAATATGGAATTATTATCATTATGTGTGGTGTATTTCCATAACCCCATTTACCTAGAGTTGGTGAGTTATTTATTGCATCATAATAAGTTTACATGAGACATTATACCCATAATTAATATTTAGTAGTCTTTAAGAGACTATGTAAATAAAAATTGCACTATAGTAGGATATATTACATTATTTAATTAAAAATAATTATTACATAATTCTATCCATAGATCTTATCACTATTGTTTCATTATGTGGGGAAATAGGAAACATCATAAGAGGGTGAGGTCAGAAACTCAGTAAGGGAAAACATACAACAGATGTCAATATGATTTAATAGTGGAATAAAAACTATATTGATAATAGGTAAAAAATGGTAAAATATCAAAGAATAAATAATAAAAACATCATCCATTGATTATAATTATAATTAATAATCACATTTATAACATTAAATAATATCATAATGATGGAAATTATGAGAATTCATAATGATGTAAATTTATAGACATACCATCGGATCCCCGTTCCTTGAAATCACACAGATATTGTATAGACTCTTCTTTTATTGCATAATAGTTTTATCATGATACCTATAAGTCATGTCATATATAATTTTAGGCCCTACTAATCAAAAATAACTCCAATTAATTATATCATAGATTCAATGATCATAATTAGTACATGGAATAATTCTCAAGAATGAAAACAAAAAAAAGAATAATTTCTATATATATGTTATCATGCAATATTTTACAATATATAATAATTTATTAAAAAAAAGGAAAAATATTTATGTAGTCAGTTAAATAATAAAGATGCATAGGTGAATCTACTTGATAATTTTTATGAATAATTGGTGAATCAAAATTAAAAGAAAACATTTTTTGAAGAATAATATGGTATTATAGATTATATATACTTATAATGATTTGATTAACTAAATGTGATTACAAAATGTAATACAAATATTTTCAATGGTAGGATACAAAATCATATAAAAATAAATGTCCTATAAAATTAAGAAAATGTAATCATAGTTATTTGATATGAACTAGGAAAATAAAATTTTCTACAAGAGAAACCTATATGTCAGTATGGATTGAATGAAAAGGTTAACATGTCCCAAAAACAAGGTTAATCTTCATTGAACATGAGAGAGGCTCCATTGTATACACATATATCAGCATTAATTAGAAATATTCACACTCTTAGAAATATATTATTTTTAATACTAAATATATATTGAATATGTAAAGACTTTTTAACAAGGGGAAATATAAAATTTTACACCTCATATGATAATTTCAACCTTATAATGACTTATGAATTATATATATAATGTGATTTAAATAGGGGAACACGTATATAGGATATAATAATGATAGTACTAAAAATTATATCTTAATAATATTGAAATATAATACTAGAAATTGAAAATGAAACAATAAAGGAAATATAAATATTAATTTAAAAGATAATGAAATAAGGCCCTTATATTTAATAGGATTCTTACACTAGATTCAACACATAAATCTAAAAGAAACCATTATTAATGAATATAGTGATATGGATGAGAATCCTAAATAGGTCTCTAAGGAGTGAATTTGATGATGGTGTGTGTTGTAATGAGAATAAGGGGTGGTATTTGTTTGTTTGGTGAGTTGAATCCCATTGAATAATGTAAAATGTATTAAATTTCTCCAAAATCATAGGGTATCAAATACTCATATAATTCCGCATTATTTACCTAATTGACCCACTATAATTATTATAGCCAAAATTAGGAAAATAGGACCATCATTGGTGAATTTAATCATAACTACAAATATATGATATCATATATACTGGTTTTATATTATTTCACCATTTTTTTACAATTTCATAAATATTTTAACTAAAAATAAAAATAATTACAAATAAATTATTTAATATCATGATTCAAAATATGAAATACTTTTTTTTTCAAAATTAAACCATATTATTTATTTTATATTTTACATTTGGATGATTCATTTAATATAGTTGTTGTATTGGATTAAACACCATTTGAATCCTAAAAAAAATTCAATAACACTATTTAATCCTTAAATACATAATAAATAATTACACCAGAATACTCCCTACTTGTATGGTGTAAAAATGATGTTCATTCATTGGTTGGTTTGGTAAACTTTTATTTGGTTTTTATTTTAACAAATTTCAACTTCGCCTGTTGAGAATTTTGGTCAAACCATAATTATTAATGTTATAGTGGACCTAGTATATAGAAAACACATGGGTTGTAACATTCTTCCTATTATCTAATAAATTTAATTTATAATGGGTTATTATACTAGTAAGGCCAATAGTTTCTCTATATAACACTAATTAACACTTTTCATTACACTTAATATAAAACAATTACATTGGTTACATTATAATGGCTGTATCACTAATGATTATATTGGATAACTGTCACATAAATGTCAAATAAACTTGTAAAAAATAAAATCATTTTTTAAAATCCACATTATAATAATAGTCATTTCAAGTTCTTCTAATTTTTTTATTTAATGGATTTAATTATTTTTATATTATAATGTACACGATATAACCATTATGTTTATTAAATAATATGATCCATGAGACATATAAATTGTATTCTAATAATTTTTTTATTTTCATTTTATATCTATAGATGAATTCATAAATAGATATCTTTTATTTCTAATGATTCATCATGTAATACTACTAAATTTTCAATTATCACTAGCATATTATGGGTACTACATTTTTCAACATTATAAAAATTTCGTCATCAAATTTTTTAATGTGTCCATGATCAATTAGGGATATGTAATTATTGTCACAAGAATAGGTTCCCATGTAGCCTCATCTATTTTGTGATTCCTTCAATAAATCCTCATTAATCAATTGTTCAGATTTCGCAGCACATTCACTTTAACATAAAAAAATCTGAATGACCTCTTAATTATATAAAAATTCTGTAACTACATAAACCTGATCAACATTGATTATAGTAGAAGAGGTTGGAATATACCTACAAAAAAGTTATATATGAAATATGTCATGTACTAAGAATAATTTTCTAGAAAATAATAAAATATACTATATCACATATCCTATCCAATATTTCAAAAAAACAATGTATGTTCGGATTACCTTCCAATTCATTCCAGATATCATAACACATTTTCACAGAGAACCATTTTTGAAGACGTAGTTAACTAATTTTCATTCAATATAATTATTTAGTGTGTTATCATAATATATATATTTACGTTGTTCCAAACTGTTTGGATTATAAATTAAACATATCTTATATGATCTGCCTTCCATATGTTTCGTTTCATATTTCTTACTTTCTCTAACTCTATCCCAATATATCAGATTCTAACATTTCTTTAAATAAAATTATTCATATATTACCATTTTAACGTTGTGGTGGTAAGTATTAATATGTAAAAAGACAACTATAGGTAAACACTAATCCCAAATCTCATAATTTTGTATGATAATGATATTATCATGTCCTCTAAGGTTTGGATATTCTCATAAGACTCTCTATCCATTTATGGATGGTTATATGTGCTAAGATTATCCTTTATATTTAATTAATTCTATATATTTTAACAAAATATTTATGTGAATTATAGATCATTTTTGGACTCTATTCATAGGAGAATACCATGGAGTCTAAAAAAATTATTTATGTACAACATAGAAATATGACCTAGACAAAAATATTTTTGAATTTTTTAGAAAGGGGATTACATTATGAGATGATCTATATTGACCACAATTAAATTATTCCCCTTTTATTTTATATAAATAAATGAAATTAATTATCAATAATATTATCCCACTTTATTACTGGTGATGTTAGAGGTTTCACAACCCCATTGAGATGTTTTCTATTAACATTTACTAGTTCCTATATTAAAATTATTATTTTGTAATTTTCAAAATTTCCTTCCATATTTCCAATAACAAAATGGTCTTGGATATCCCTATATATCATGGTGATTCTAAGAATAATAATGGTCATTGGGAAATGAAATTTATTCAATAGATAATTATTTCTCTCAAATATCAATAAAACACAAATCCTTTTATTTAACATTAATACACAATATTCAATAATAATAAGCTCTGGTAATTTTCCTTTTCTCAATTATTCCACCATATTAGGTTGGTACACTTCATCATGTTATGTATTCATAATCGTATCCAATAAAAAATGTTATATAATTACATTGAATAAGTATAATATGTACCCTTCCATTACAATACTCTTGTTTATTCTAACTAAATCCTATAGAATGGGATCCTTATGTAGCCTCATCATAGATAAGATACCTTAACCTTTTCTTATATTAGTACAATATACCACATTTTTTGACCATGTATAATAATGTATAAAAAAATTCTAATCTTTGAGTACTTCCAAGTATCTCTTTTACATCATATTAGGATTGATCTGATTGAATATTTATTTCAATCTCATTTAGTTTATATATATATAACATGTTTTTCTCTATAAAAATAATTTATCATTATCTTTAGTGAAAAAAATTACTACCAAAAACTCTAAATACTAATATGGGAAATTTATATCTCATGGAATTAATTAGAAAGAATCATAATCCAAAACTCTATAATTTTACATTTTAATAAATCGAAGAACATTCCTTAATTATTCACTATAAATAAAAAATCTTTCTTTATTAGATAATAGAGTCATTAAAGTTGAATTTACTAATAACCAATTATATTCCTAAATAGTATATTAAAATTCATTTTTTCTAAGAGAATTTTAACCCTTGATTGTTTTCATGGTGAATAGATAAACCCATTGGGAAAACAATTTGTAAAATTTCTAATATTATATAACTAATCAAAGGAAACTATTTAATTTTATTATTCATATGTGTTGTATACATTCCTTGGTTTTTTTCAATTGTTTGATACATATAACTTCAAAAGATAAAATATTTCTATTGAAGTAAAATTGTTGAATCCAAAATTAAAATTTAATAATGTTCTCTTATAAATATTTTTTCATTAGAACCATAGTATAAATTCTCATAATCTTTACTACATTTATAGTAAAACATAAAATAATTAGTTAATACCATGAACAATTTATCATCATAATCATTTAACACACAATTCATCATATCTATAAAAATATTATGTTCATTTGTTATTCCAATAGGTATTACAATGTAAAAATAATTATTATACCTTGTACACAATATCAATCATTGGTATTTTATCCTAATTAAAATCTAATTGATGATAGGCTAAATTCAGTTGAATATTCTAGAATTATTTATCCCATTAATGTATGTTAAAGAGGCCACTAATACATGTCAATGGATACATGTTATTTTCCGTGGTTTCATTAATTTCCTAATAATAAATGAATAGACTCATTGAAACACCCCTAATTATTCACAAATAAAATAGGTGCTCGCAATAGTGAAACACTTGATTGAATGAAACCTATATAATCAATGTATAGACTCATTGAGCCAGCATTATTATAGAGAGCGTATTAGATTCTACATGTGGGATAATATCAATAAAGTATTAAACATTACAATTAGGGGAAATCCTAGTTATTCCTCCATATATACATAAATATATTCTCAAAAAATGGACATATCATCAATCCTAAAAACCTTCATCTCATTCATATATTGCATTAAAACTTTTCTTCCATGATGATATCATTATAGTAGTATACTAGTTGTGCTACTTTAACAAATTCAAAAAATGAAATCATCCCTATAAATAAATGAAATTACATTCCCAAATCACCAATTCTATTTTCCATCACTCTAAAATTTATACGTTAAATATAAATCAACAACCAATCCATCCCAAATATTAATTCCAGATCCACCATAGGTATGAAAATTATATTTTCATCTTCACTAACCCTATTCATTATTTTTTGACATAACCAATATATATATTTTTACATTGAATGAACCACTTCATATTATCACTAATAAATATTTTTTTAATGAATATGTTGGTATTTTATAAGCAATAATGACATAAAGGAGTTTATATATCTACAAAAAAATATCTTTTTATCTATCATTAAATGAATAGTCAATATACATTATATAGATTCATTTTGAGCATCATCATTTTCTATTATTATGGTCACCTAGATTGGTCTACATGACTCTTTTATGGAAAATTGCCTTAATTCAACCATTATGGATTGATGTAATTTCTAATATATTTTTTATTTTAAAAAACTCAAATTGATAATTTCTCACATAAATTTTCACTTAGGATCTTGATGTCCTTTCTCTCCACATTTAATAAAAAACCAATCCCATTATGTATTCCCCTGGTTTTTTATTCCCTTAAAAATTATGTATAGGTTACTTCACTATTCTATTTTTTTATTTCAGGATAGTCTATCTACATAATTTGAAACAATCATTTAATTATTATATTTCAATTTATTAATAAATTATTTAGGAAACCATTTCATAATATTCACAACAATCATTACATTTTCTCCCAATGTTGAAAATAAATGGGATGATAATGATTATTAATTAATTATCATTAAACAATAAATGAATTAATCAACCATATTTTTAGACTATAAAGTTAATCCAAAATTACCCTTGGTAAAAATGTGAAATTTCCCTTATATTTACCCACCGCATCTTCTTCATTTTATTATGAATTCAACATATTCCTTTCCATAGCAACTAGTTTCTCCCATGTAAAATATTTTTCCATAAAAATCATCATAAATATGTTCAACTTTATTTTTTCTCTCTCTTACTGCTTATAATTTTGAATGAGAGACAATAATTTGTCAATATACTCCCTTATAAGATATACCACCATGATGAATTTCTTATTATCAATGAACCCCAATGATATAAATATTATCTAAGGAGACATTATCCATTTATATTCACCTAGAAGATTAGTGTAATTACTAAATAATGGAGGTAATTTTCTTATGAAAAAACCTATTTTGGTTGATCCTTATTTAGGGGAAACTAGTTGGTTAAATAAGGAAATATTATTTGTTTAAATCTATGGTAACTGACAAAGCATAGTACTATTTTTTCAACACAACAACTATATCGACTATCCATATTATATATACAATCCATAAATTTTCTTTTTTTATTATCCTAGTTTCCAATCCTTTTAGAAACCTCCATTATATAATAAATGTCATAACATAATTACTAATATAATAAAATACTAATTTATAAGACAACATACAAATATCAAAAATTCCTAAAATGGGGGAATATGTATACGATACCTATGAATCCTATTATAGAATAATCATTGTATTTTTAGAGATAAAATTTAATTTTTCTTCAAATTATCTATAGATCATAGGACATAAGTTTCTAGTAAACCTAGATCTAATTACAACTGTAATTATAATAACATCAGTTACCTACAGTTTTTGGTTTATTTATTGCATTACAAATAAATTCCATGATATTACATAAATAATATCATGTTTTTTTAGTCCTTAAGATACTATATACAAAAAAAAATACATTATAACATGAAATATTACATCATATAATTAAAAATATTTTTTCCTAAATGACGTTCACTATGTTAATCACTCAAAATATTTATCTTCATCACATATAGAAAAGGGAATCATAAAAAAGTTGATCTTATAATCTATGTTTGGGATATCATACCATGGAAGATAACTTGATATCATATTGGAATAAAAAATATATTGTGAATAGATATACACATGATTCCATATAAGGGAATACCTAAGTACAAAATAATACATGGATGAAAAAATATTTAAATAATCACATCGATGATATTTAAAATATAATAATGATGAAAATTATGGTAAATAATAATTTTTTACATTCTTAAACAAAACATTAATTCCCCATTCAGTGAAATATTATAGAATGGGTAAGGAAGATCCCATTATACATTCTTAGTTGTCTCATTAGACCGAACTATTTTTTTAGGGGATATATCATGTCTGGTCTTTAAAAATTATATATATTTCTAATTTAATATATCATATAATAAATTATCGACAGAGATATAAGGAATAATTTATAGTAATAAATATCTTAATAATAATAAAAATTCATAGTGATTTTTTTATAAGGATTTTCTATATAGAATAATGGATTATATATATATGAAATTAAATTTCACAATTCAGTTCATTAATAATGTTGTATTATCTAATTCCCTTGAAATTATTATTAAATACTATAGAATCAATATGTTAATATGAAAACCCTTATTCGGTTAGGAATTTTAGAAATGGAGTTATCAGATATTTATTTTTGTTAATAAGAAAAATGAGTTTAGGACATTAAATACATGTATTTTCAAAGGCAGGAGGAAATAGTACATATATATAAATCCATTATTAAATAATAAGTATTTAATTAGGTGTAAATGATATGGATTAAGAATATGAATTTCTTTTATTATAATCATTAAGGTTACTATTCTTTTTTTGATAATCTGAACATATTCCAAAAATAATTTTAATCCACCTTGGTTCCAGTATTGGATACAATAACTAAAAATATATGATATTTCCATAAAAATGTATATTATTTGAAATAATTTCTCAATAATACTATAATTATATGAATTATATTAGTATTTTTTATACTGGGATAATATAACATTTCATGACACATAGGACAATATCGATATTTTAATAGCTTATGAGAAAACGATAATTTTATGGAATGTGGGACTAAAATGAATATGATTTTATAAATATATTAATTTATATTATATAACAATAATATTGGAATATAAACATGGATATTGAAAAGGATACAATAATGGAAATATAAATATGAATTGAAAAGTGAAATTAAAATAAACATTATGTTGCGTAATCTTCATAACATTGGCATAACCATCAGATATAACCAAATAATTCAATATTAAAGATATTGATATGATATAGACTAATAGAGGTATCTATAATGAGTTATTTGAAATAGGATTGATGAAAATTAGGAAGATAAGGTTTTTATTTTTATTTTTTGTGAGTAAAATCCTTTAGAATAAAGTGTGAAATATTTTATTTTCCAATTATCTGAGGTGATCTACCACTCCTATAGTTCCCATTACTTCCCTTAATGGAAAAATATCATTTTTAGCTCTAAAATAAGGGATATTTCACTATCTTGTGTTATTTTTTACTTGTTAACAAATATATAATGAAACTTATAAGATATTTATCCATTTTTCCATGTACTAATATTTTTTCAAAAATTAACCAATTATCACTTTTGAGATAACATTAATATATTAATTCAAAATATAATTCCATTTTAATAAATTAATTATTTAATTTAGAAGAATTTAAATTTTAATTAAGGTTTTTTTAACATAAATGATGTCACAATATAAAAACTATTAAATTACTAATAGAATTGACACATCAAAACTACATAACTAATATATAACTAATCCCATATCATACCAATATAATCCCTAAAGGAAATTTGTAAAATATTTATACATTTTTTGACTAGTTCAATAAAAATAAAATTTGTAGTGATTTCTACAAAATTTAAATTACCTCATAGAAAACTATTTCCAAACCCAAATTATTGATGTTTTGTTGGGGAATGTTCTATTAAATACCATTGTGATATGGACTCACATCAATTTATAGATAAATGTAATTCATAAGTCATGTAATTTCATGTTGAATCCAATTTTTCTCCCTTCTAGACCAACTAACCCTTCATTAAAAATAATATACACCAATTCCAATTTTTCCTTCTTTTTAACTATTTCACAAATTTTCATCATATAGAATGATCATAAATAATTTCTTTTTCACTTCTAAAATAATTTATATAATTGAACCGAATAATACATTACATTTTTATTTCATTAAATATTCTCATTCAGTGGATTTTATTACTTTTATATAGGACAATACTTATTAGACCAATAACTTTTATTAAAGAATATGTGTTTGGATACATATATTTCATAATAAAATTATTTATTTTTTATAAAATACATTTATATCCCTAATAATCATTATAAATCTATATCTTTCATAGTATGAATCCTAATGAAATAAAAAATATATTTTCATTTACTACAAGAATTATATTACTATAACTATTTTTAGAAAATTAATTTTAATTAAAAAAATAATGATATTAAATGAGACATGGATAAATTTTTTAAAATTATAATTTCAAGAATTTTTTTCTTATGGCCTTATTATTTATATGTTTTTGTTTTTATATTATTATATCCATTAAAACATTACTGTTAGTTTATTGTATTTTTTATTTCATTATTGTTGTATGTTTTTAACTAGAAAAAATGTAATGATTGTAATGAAAAAATATGTTATATGAAAATTACTTTTTAATATTTTTTTCATGGTTTTGTAATATATATATGTGTGTGTTTGTTTTCTTATGATATTTATGATAATATTTACTCCCAAAACATGTAATAGCTTGTAATGTAACATAAATATTAAAATTTAAATATTGAATGAAAATATAAAATTATCACTAAATGTATGGATTTTTTGGTAGGAATGATTGATGTTGAAAAATAATGTTACTTTAGATATAGTTTGATGAATATGGTGTTGGTTTGTTGTTGTGGTAGTAATGGTGGATTTTCTATTTTTTATGTTTTTGGGAATGTTGAGGGGATGTTTTTTATTTTTTTGGATATGTAGAAGTGTTTAAGTGGATAATATCATATATAATCAATTATATGGTTAAATACATTCCCTTATAATTATGTGTTATATTCTAATGGGTTATAAAAATTAAAAAATGACTTATATAATGGACACGTGGTATATGGATTATAAATGTTGTGTAAAATTTGCAATATGAAATTGTGATGCCCCAGGATTTATGAACTTGACTAAGTGAACAATGTTATGTTTTATAATGATATTTCCTGTTCTAAATGGTTTTTTTGTACCAATAAAGGGATTGAAATTAAATAAATGAATAACAAGGAGAATAAAGATAACTAGTATACATTAAAATGTTACATTACAACAAAGACCCAAAGTAACCAAGACCACCGTGTACAAGAATTAACATGGCCACAATAAGGCTGTTGAGAATCACTACTCGAGTAATTAGATAGTGATCATCTTCTGGGTCTCATAGTGTGAAAAACATAATATCCAGAACCACATAACATTTACTCAGCACCAATGGAATGAAGATTTACATCCTCATTTGTTCAAGTGTTTTGAAAATATGAAACACCCCTTGTTTTTATAATGGTCCATAAAGAAATTATGACTATTATATTTTTTACTGTTTGGTTTAAATTGAAAATTTTTATCTTTTGAAAAAAAAATTGTTTTATAACGATCTTATAATCTTATGGTATTTCAAATATTTTAATAAGTTCAAAATATTGGAATTATATCTTCGAGTATCTTATTTTTAAAATAAAAGATTTTTTTTGTAAAATAACCTAATTAATTTTATAAAATCTTAATGTTTACCTACATGGTTGAAAACATAGTATTTTAAAAAACTTCTAAATGTTTTAAAAATTCACTTTTAATGGTTATCCAAAATAATTTAAAAATATATCTTGTGGCTCTCTAAATATATGTATTTTTGAATTAGGACAACTATTGGTCTTTTAAAAATAATTTTATGAATAAAATAATGGTGTATTTTAAAAGTTATAAGATCCTAATATTTATAAATGTTTATTATGTTAATTATGAAATTTATATCTTTTAAAAGAGTTATATCAAATAGTACGGTATTTAACATAGTCTAAAATGGGATTTTGGATTTGATAATTTTAAGTTAAAAGTATTTATTAAATTGTGTAAATTAAATTTTTAATGATCATGTTTAATACTATTTTAAAAATATAGTAAACTATCTAATTTTTTTTACCTTTTTTGTATACTGTTTTTCTTTTTTTTCCAGTGAAGAAATATAGGCTGTTTGATTAACTCCTGCATCAATCACGTCTGTTTGATCCCTTAGCCACATGATAGCCCCTCATATTCCTGTGTTCGTCTGATCTCTTCTGAGATCTAATCACGACTGTTGGTTTCATTAAATCACCCAACACATCTCCCGCAACACTCCATCCATCCGATCTGGCCTTGATCTGATCTGGACCATCTGTACTTTTTCCAGTTTTCCCTCCCTCCATCGTCTTCTTCCTCACATCGGGGTCTCTCACCAGTAGGCCTATACAACCGAGGACGCCTCATCCTTTTCCTTTTGCACTTCTTCCCTTGACTCTCACACACTCCATCACCTAAGGCAATTTTTTCTCATCTACATCAAATCGGCCTACCCTTGGGTCAAGTTTCACCAGAGCTTCTAAAAAATCCCCTCCGGCCTCATGAAACCCGACTGCTTCTTTTTCTCCTTCTCCACCTCGGACTCCCAGTAACTCAACGAGCTTACCCGGGTCCGAGATTCCTCCCCAAAGTAAGGTAAGGGTGATTTCATTCTTTGTTTTTGTGGGTGGAACCTACACTTTATACACCGCGTTTATATAGTTTTTATATGTCTATATACATAATAAAAACTCGTCAGTTTGTGTTGTCATCACAGGAGTTTCCATCGTATCTTCAGTAGGGTATATATGAAAGGATTTTTTTAAAACAATATAGTTTTACTAAACCTATAAATATATGAATATATGAAATATATTTCTTTTTATATGTATATAAATAAATTTATAACCCATACCCAAGCTATTTTATGATTTCCAAAATGATCGAGTATGTCATATTAGGTATTATATATATTTATGAAGGTTTTTAACCTATTTTTTACATGGAACCCCCTTTTTAAATTATTTTATATATATATACCTATATATTTATAGATATGTAATCCAAAACAAACCAAATTATGTTTTTTGTTTTTAGTGATGAATTCCCACCTTTAAATAATGTCCCATATGCGAACTAGGTTTTGGGTTTACATGGAGTTATGTTTTTAAAACCTTAATTTTTATATATATATGTACCTATGGTTACATATGTAATGTGCTTTATAAAGATTTTAGTTTTCAATCATGTAATGGATTAATGGTTTGAAATATTCAGATCGTAAGGATCTTTATGGCCCTTCTTTAAATTGTCTAAAAACCCATGTATACACCTTGTGTAAATATGGTTATGTATATATAAATTTATATGAATAATTTACAAAACCCTATTTTATTTGGTAACGACTACCAGGAATTACATTATACTTTGATACATGTGTGTTTTTAATAAATGATAATTATGATGTTTGCTAAAGAAACATGTATTTTATATATAAATACACACAAATGGGCAGGTTTAATTAAATAAGTTTATTTGACATTATCCATGATGTGTTTGATGATAAAGTTTGTATATTAGCTTGATAAAAATATATTAGAATATTTACTATTTATGGGATTATGTTATCATTTGTGTTCAATTATTGACTTATTATATAATGATCCTACTTTGGTGAATGTCACTAGTTAATCAGGTTATGGATTAATTTATTTACAAGTTCAATGGCATGTTTATCACCATAACTGATGGAAAGTATTTTCTTAATTCATCTCATATCCATGAAATAATAATATTACAGTTTCATCATTTATTATAACATCTTCTTATGTACTTTAGTAATTAGCTTTTGTGCAATGAATGTTCACTAAATATTTGTGCCTTTGATTAGTTATGGACATATTTACAACATTATATGTCTTATCATGTATTTGAAAAATGTATAATGGTTCACTTATTTTCATTTTATTTATTTTTGTACATAATGCATGCTTGTGCTATATCACGATAATGAACTAAATAAAATTAATTACCCAATGTGGTATGGGACACCTTGGGTAATTTGAAAAAAGAATGAATTATTTCAAGGTGGTATGGGACATCATGAATATAAAACCCCATTAAAGTAAAGTATGATCTATGTGGCTCACAAGATGATAAATAAAAATTTAAGGGTGCACCCTGATAGAGCTCCAATGTATCAGGTATTGATATAATCTCTAGGGATTACAATTTTAACGATACCTTGGTGAATAACCTTGGTAATTTTTTTAATGACACCTTGGGGATGGACCTTGGTGATATAGAAATGATTGTATGAGTAAAATGTTGATGCCACATATTTCAAGTTATGTTATAATTTTATTTCAAGATGATATTCCCATTCTTTCACGACCATTGCCTTTATGTTTTTATAAAGTTTTTATTTAGAAAGTATAAGTTTGGAGCATGATTTGTGTTTATCAATTAGTAAAATAGTAACCAGCATATGAAATTTATGTTGTCTCCTCCTCTCAAAACACCGATTATGTATTACTCTTAACCGTTTAATTTGGGATTAAATAATTATAAGTCATACCTTTTTACGATAACCTTTACTATTCCATTTAAAATTATCTTAATTGATCCATTCATTCCTTGAAAATCTTGACTGAGCACTTTTATGTTATGTTATATGCATTATAGTTTTCTTTAAGATAATGTTCTATGCATAGTTTTAAATAATAATTTAAAAAGTTAATTTGGATTGTTATTTTTTTTATAAACCCCTTACTAGGCATTCATATGCTCACAATATGTTTGATTTAAAATTTCAAGGTTATAGTTTTTATCAGATAAAACATCATGGAAGTTTCCTATTTCCCAGAGCACGAACCGCACCCATTCCTCTGTGTATGGGACATGATGTGTGTTTATCAGTGAATTTTTTTATTTCAAAGACACACATCATGTTCAGAAGGAACCTGCTCCTGGGTTTCTAGAGTCGGGTCCACACAGTTGGTATTAGAGGTTCTGGTTTGGATAACTCTGGAAAACCTGAACTGAAACAAAGAAAAATATACTTTACCATTACTAAAAATATTTGTTTTCTTAATTTTCATATGGAAAACGAAGGTACTAATATTTTGTCCCTCCCCACTGAGGCCCTAGTGACAATTGAGTCTTTAGAAATCCATGAGTATTTTCTAAACTTTTCCCACATCCACATGACATGAAAACACTTATACGATGTGTCCAAATCACCACGGGTGCTCCAGCTACACCAGGGGTTAGGAATGTATTACCTCCTTATGATGATGACCCTGTTTACCTCCTATGTACGTCGGGGAAGGTACCATCATGGACTTTTCTATGTGTTCACGGAAGGTGAGAACTTTGGATTTATGACCCTCGACTCTTTTCAAAAAGCTTCTGCTGGTGGTGACATCCGAGAAGCCTATTTCTATCAAATCTTGAACTATGACTTAAAGGGTGAGTTTTTGAACTTTGGAATGTTAGAATATGAGTCCAACTGACTATCTTGTAGACAACAAGTGTATTATGATGTCTCCCGACTTCATACACCTCACGCTAAACTCAGGAGACGTCACATGAGCCCGCATGAATTTAACCCTGAATGCTCAGCCTATGTTTTGTTTGAGGAGATTTGGAGTTTTGCCGCTCTGTGTGGAGTTCATGTAGTAAGTCATTATGGGAAACTAAAGCACTGAGGTATAATAATAAACTTATGTTTATTGATGTGTTTCCTTTCCCTTTCCCATCTTCGCTTTGTTCATACCTTTGAATGGTTTTCAAGTGATTGAACTCTCATATTAAAATTTTAGATGAAAGGAAAAACTCACATTCTATCTCTTCCGACTGAGATATTAGAGATCATTGTGATCAAAAAATGTGAAGATGAGTATCTTCCCTTTGAAAACCTGTGAGAAACGTACAAACAGTTGTTTGAGATGACAAACGGTCTGGAGATTCTCCGAACCTGTCAAGGGAATGCTTCCATATTCTACCGCATAGGCTCAACACAATTGGTCGAGCATGAGAGGAGGGGGAAGTACCATGAAGGGCTCTTATTTTGTTTCACCCTAGGCCATAATTACACAGACTGAGTTAAATTTCATGAGGGTTCCTTAGAGGGAAATGTTTGTGAAACCTATATGTACCAACTCCTCACCATTAGCATGTACGAAAATGTCTATGATTTAGATATTATAAAATGGGGCATAATGTAACACCCCAATTAAATAAATAAAATGAAATTTTTATCCTTATTTGTGAACAAAATGTTAATAATAATTTAAAGGGAACCCTATGCCCGATGGCTTACCCAATACACAACAACAAGTTCCTTTGAAATCTTACATTGCACTCCAGTAATAAAATAATTTTATGTTAACACCTAGACATTGTAATGATGGGAACTAACTACAAAATGATTATATATGTTTGTCAAATATTTTTACTTTTCACAATAAATGTTAGCGGATTAAAAATGCGAATGAATCCAATTTTAAGCATAAACATTCTAATATTCTTTAAAAGGTCGATTAACCTCCTCTTGATGGTGAACCTATTTTAAATCCACTTTTTGAAAATTTTATGTGTTATATTTGACAAAATAAAATTCTTCTTTATGATCAGGACATCAAAATTTACTTTGTTTAAATTTTTGGTATTTTTCTGATAAAGTTCATTTTTTAATGAATAGTGAAAAATGTTGTATTTTAATTCAAAACCCATTTTTAATATAATTTATTTATATGATTATATTATATTTTGAATTGGTTTTAAAGTTAAATAATAATATATTTTTACCATTTAATCCAATAGTGGTCATTGGAATTAATTTCTCTTTGAAATTTGACTTAAACTAGTGTCAATCTTTTAATAGATATTATTTCTTAAAAACACGCAATTTGTTTTGACAGTGGGATTTATTAATTAAGTTAATTAATGAAACTTATATGATTTGAATTTTTTAAAATAGACATCATTTTTGAATTCTCAATATCAAATATAATTTTTAGGGTGAATTTTTGGTATTTTTCTGAAAAACTTCAATTTTTGATGAATAGTGAAACTACTAAGTGGTAGTTTAAAAACTGATTTTCTGTTTAAATGAAACATTACCACTTCTGTTATTTGAATTTCAAAAATCCGACATACATGGTTGTCATTAGGATGTAAAATTTGGTACAATGGGATTAAAATAGTTTTTTGGTGAATTATAACTTTTATGTTTTTAATCGCGATTAGAGGTAATTAGTGTAATTTAAGGTAAAAATAATGTTTTAATAATATAAAATGACCTTGCCACATGTCCTACCCTTATTTTATGAGTGATGGCCGACCAAGACAATCCATGGGTCAACTTGGGGACCCCATGGAGCCACTTTGGTTGGAAAATGACATTAATACCTCTTTATTTTAAGTTAAAATAAAAATGTCACAAACATGTGGTGTTTTACTAAAACAATTTTTAGATTGGGTAATACAAGTCATATTTTTTACTATAAATATTAATTAGAAATATAACAAGATTTCCTACATCATGATATTTTTTTATAATTTTTAATATTAAATAAATTAATTTATTTATGACACCGTGATGATGCAGGGATTACCTCATAAATGAACGATTTAAATAAAATGAGAAGATAGGGTGAAATCTAAGTCTTAAATTTGTCACAAACCTATTGTATGGGTGGATTTCGAAACCTTATCACCTTATCCTTGAAATATATCCTTTTGGGTCCTTTTAAATTAGAAAATCATTTTATAATAATGTAATATTTTATAACATTCCAAGAGTGCCCCTCCTATCCTCTTATAAAAGGCCCCCACCTCTACCACCTTACACACACCTTCATCTAATGGTTAAAGAACATACTTTTTCTCTGGATGGTGAATTTCTGCCTCACAAAACGATGATTGTTCAATCTTCTCTTAACACCATTTATGGTGGCCATTATGATTTCACTATATTTTATATATGATATATGTGGTATTTATGATTTCTATATTCTTCTGAATATTATATTTAAAACATGCCTTTATGATTTTCATGTTGTGAAAATGTGATAATTTCATATGAGGAAGTGTGGACTACCGCTCCCTCAAGTGATGTGAATCGTTCATGAAATACATGGAATCTATAAAGAATGAAATTAATGAACATATGTGAACTATATAACATGTATATTAAAATTGAATTATAATATATATATCTCCCAATTATTTTTAATTCCATTAATATGACAAAGAAATGAAAGTAGTGTTCATCCGTACGGACGACCTACCGTCTCCATGAACGGTGAATTTCATTTATTTTTTATCTCCAAATGATATGGAGTAGTATAAAATGAATATGTTCTGGATATATATGATATTTAAATCATTAATACTATTATGGAGATGATTTACTTATAACTTCATAGACAATCATTTTCAAACAAGTTTATTTTTGACTCATGTACCAAACATCGAAAAAACGTCTAATATGAACTTACATTGTTAACCAATTATTATAACATTATAATATGTGATATGAACTGAATAATAATCTTTAAAAGAGTTCCTTAAGCAGTTATAAATTGACCAATGTTTATTATTCAGGAATATAAAGAAACAAACAAGACAAGTCGGAATTGAGGTAAGGGATCCCACCTCTCTCTTTCTTTTTAAGTGCTCTCTTTTATGCCATTTCTTTTAAGATAATATTTATTATGTTTGGGGATGTTATTTTATATTAATCATACTATAATTTCTATGTTCATATTATGAGAGACCCTATTTGATCTCATAAATCCATTTTTGGAAGTTTTTAGTGGCGTCGTTAGGCTGCCGAGTTCTCGTAATGGATTTTTCATCTCACTTTTATTCCCGTGACATTTATGCTACGTTTTCCACCATTTCCTTTGAGTGGTGTATGTAATACCCATTATTATAAACTTTTTTTAGTATAATTTCATTTATGTGTATTTACATCTTCATTGTATGACCCTTCTTCCATGGGGTGTACGTTTCGATAGTTACCCAACTCGGAAAGGGGACCTTTCACCCTCCTCTTTATAAAAGACTTATTCTGTTATATCTGTTAACTCACATACTATTATGTTGGTATATGTTGTCATATATCCTTATTTATGTAAATTTTATGTCCAACTGATGAGATACCATTTTCTCTCTCATCATCTCATTTTCTGAATTTTGAAGTGACGCCGTTATGCTGTCAGATTTCTATAAGGGAACTTCTTAACCCACATTCATTTCATTGGGTTAAACCTATACTTCTTGATTTTATTATGCCAAGATTATTTCAGTAATATCTATGTTGTAATTTCTAAAAACCTTTGTGTAGATATACTATTTCTACACATAATCATCTCATTGATAAATTCTTACAAACTTGTATGGGAAATCATAACTCAATCTCATTTCCTTGTGTTAAATATTTATGTCATTGGTTTTTTTCCAAGATTATGTGTGAATGGCCTCTGATTGTTTCACACTTAATATCCACTTATATTGGGTGTATTTATATTTCTCACACATAATTATGTGATATATTTATTCTTAACTTATGGATACCATCTTTATAATGGATTTTATCTCAGTTTACATTTCCATTGAGACTCCATTGTTGTTTTGCACCAATTCAATCTTATATGGTGTGTATAATGTCCTTTGAAATATTATATCATGAATCCCTATATTCCCATGATATTATAAAGCACAGATTAAATATTATTCCGCAATTATTTGTATTCAAGAGTCTCTCGTTTTGTTAAAACCTCTTAAACAAAAATATCATTTTAAATCTTTTAAAGATTCATTATTCTAAATATTTATCTTTAATGTCCATGTTTTCAAAATGGTTTTCAGTATTTATTTATATGGAAATTAATGTTTTAAAATTATAATTCCATTAAAAGCTTCAATGAGGTATGGGACACTTTCATTCAAAAATCTCTTTTAAATGGTTTTTTAAAATGGATTGATTAATTCAATATCTTGGAATTACTTGTTGTGATTGCAAATGAAATGTTGTTATTAAAATGTTTATGTTTTCAATATTTTATGTGTAATGATGGCACTTGGGAATTTTACGGGTGGTTACCTGATAAACCATATGATGGGTGGTGCTGTGAATACCAGGATGGGTGGTTACCTTAAAACCTCCAATGCATTGGGTATGGAAGTCGGCCATATGGATATTCCATTAAGTATGTGTGGAAGTATACCGTATGGTTATTCCATTTAAGTATGTTTATGTCCGAAGTTACCTTTATATGTTATGTGTTCTTTAGAAGGGTTTTATGGTAATCGTTTGGTTACAAAAGGGTAAGTAATGGTCTTTTAGTCAGTGAATAGTTTTTACTACTTCATAAAGGTGAAAAGTATTACTTTGGTAAAGTATTCACGGTTTACTTGTTGTTTTGAAAAATTAACAGTTTTCCTTCTTTGTGTATCCTTTACTCGGCTTTTTATGCTAATCCCAAGTTTTTGAAATGTTTTCCATAGGACATAAAGATGAATAGGGTCAAGGATGGGATCAAAGAAAGACATGCTATCTAAAACAGGGAACTAGACATGTTTCTTTTTAAGTGTTTTTTTATTTTATGGAAACTTAGTAGAAGTGTCTACTATGAAATCTTTTGAGATGTAATATTTATGACCTCATTCTCTAAAACTCTAAACCTGAAATGATCCTCAATGTGAATTATTCATTTAATTCAATATTAAGTATGGTTTAAGGTTGGGGCCTTATAGTTGGTATCAGAGGTCGTTTTAGATAACTTTAGAGGTTAAGGTATTCTCTAAGCATAAGGGACAGTACCATAATGGTTAGAGTTTCAGAAAGAGTCCTAGTTTAAGATAAAGTGAATGAGTAAGTATATATTAGTGTTTATCTTCCTCATTATTACATGATGGTTTTGTTGATATACTCAGACTGACTTTTTTGGTTTTAGTAAATGGCTGGATCTAGCTGGCACCAAAGTAACAATGGATGTGAAGGAAACTGTGACAGTTTTCTGAGCGAGCAACTGAATGATATGGGAGCTGCAATGAGAACTCTAGTGTTTATCCTTAACCAACTATCTAGAGTCATGATTGACCACCTAAACCTTGGTTATTTCTCTAAGGCATCATTTATGCGAGAAAAAAATCCCTACGGAACTACAGGTAATAATCATAATGGTAAGTGTGTTCAAAAACCTATGTGTCAAAGATGTGGAAAGAAACACCTAGGAAAATATTTCAAAGGGACAGAAATATGCAATAGATGTGGAAATTAAGGTCATAAAGAAAGAACCTGCCCTGGAAAAAGGAAACATCTAGTTGACTCGAGGAAAGGGAAAGAAGTTATTTCTAAGGGATCAATTGAATGTTTTAAATGTGGTGTGCATGGTCATTATGAAAACACATGTCCTATGAAGAAGTTTCGGGAATGGGATCACCAAGATCGTACAAATATTCGTTTACCAATACCTAATGCCATTCCGATTGAGGATGAAGAAACTGAAAATGACCAATCAACGGTATGGATTATTTCTTAACATTTGTATTCCTATTTTGGAATCTTAGGATATAATTCAGGGATTTTTTTGTAGGAAAGAAGTATTTCATAATAAGTTGGAAAGGAATGGTTAATGGATCATGAAGAATGTTGAATGAATGAGAATTCAACATGTAATGGCTTCAAGAGTTATGGTTAAATTCTTAAGAGTATTAAGTCTCTTTAGATGATGGGATTACATTAGAAGACTTTTTATAGTATGTGTAACCCTGATGTTTGATATATGAAAATTTTATTCAAGGAATAATTATCTGTTCTTTTTTTGACATAGTTATAAAGAACCATTTGGGTTTATATGATCCTTAATTTTGAGGTAATTATGGGTTACTATATGTTATGATGGAATATGAAGGGAATTAGATAAAATTGAGGTTAAATTATGTTATGGTTATTTTTTATTATTTTATCTATTTTTGGGGAATGATTTGAAAAATGTATAGTTTGGAAAAATGGACAACACACAGACCATGTGACAATCCATCACATCAGAGAATGTTGTGGGAATCGAACCCACAACCTAAGTGAGACTGGTATTTATCGCCTACCACTGGACTACATGAAGTCCCTGGTTAATTTGACTAAATCGTTTTAGTTAGATGATTTTATGATTTAAAATTAAGTTGATTTTGGGTTATCTATGGAAATTATTAACCTATCATGGAGGATATGTGATTAGGTTAATTACTTTTCAATGCGAGACTTTAAGAGAAACTAATGTTGTTTGGAGATAAATGAGACGATTTAACTTGGAAGACTATGTGATTAAATCTTTCAAATATTTGGGTTTCAATCTTTGTTTGGTTTACTTGTGGTCTTGGTTGAACTTTGGGTTGTGTTGGACAAATTCTGGAGATTATGAATAGATTATCTTTTTTATAAAGGGTTATCCATTTCTGGATTATCTGATCTTGTACTAACCTTTTTGGTTTTGGTTTTGGTTAAAGTCTAAAAACATGGGAAGTATATAGTTCTCTTCTATGGATTATGTGATTCTCTAGAAGTTGATTATAGTACTCTTAATGTGAACAAGTCTCCTTAAATACTCATCATTGGGGAATGTATGAGTTTGTGTAAGAAATCTAGTAATAGCTGAAGGTCAACATGACAAGTAAGTATGTTTCCTTAAGATCAAAAATAAATTCCTGAATGAAAAGTAACTTAAAACAGAAATGATGTCTGTTAAATTTTCCTACTGGGGAATCAAATACCATTTAAACCCATCACAAGTTTGTGATTTTCGTATGGTTAACTTTCTCCTAGACATGTTTACTATCACTCTCCCTCAGAACATGACCCTTTGCTTTTTCTTCCATATCCATGTTTTCCAACATGGAATCCTGGTATGGGTTAACTCGAGTGACCTCTGTACTTCTCTTTCCTTCGTTTAAAGTGATTGTTTTACCAACTCTTGTTCCGATGTGGGACTTTCAATTATGTTTCCGAGCCCAATTTTAAAATTGCGAGGACGAAATTCCCAAAAGGGGGGAAGGTTGTAACACCCCAGGTAAATAAAGAATATGAAATTTTTATCCCTATTTGTGAATAAAATGTTAATATTAATTCAAAGGGAACACAACACTCGATGGATTACCCAATATGCAACAACAAGTTCCTTTGAAATCTTACGTTGCACTCCAATAAAAAAATAATTTTATGTTAACACATAGACATTGTAATGACGAGAACTAACTAGAAAATGATTATATATGTATTTCTAATATTTTTACTTTTAAAAAAAATGTTAGAGGATTAAAAATGCGAATGAATCCAGTTTTAAGAGTAAACATTCAAATATTCTTTAAATAGCCGATTAACCGCCTTTTGATGGAGAACCTATTTTAAATCCACTTTTTGACAACTTTATGGGTTATATTTGAAAAAATAAAATTCTTCTTTAGGATCGGGACATCAAAATTTACTTTGTGTAAATTTTTGGTATTTTTCCGATAAAGTTCTTCTTTTAATGAATAGTGAAAAATGTTGTATTTTAATTCAAAACCCATTTTTAATCTAATTTATTTATATGATTAGATTATCATTTTAATTTGTTTTAAAGTGAAATTAGAATATATTTTTACCATTTAATCCAATAGTGGTCAATGTAATTAATTTCTCTTTGAAATTGGACTTAAACTAGTGTCAATCTTTTAATAGATATTATTTCTTAAAAACACGCGATTTGTTTTGACTATGGGATTTAAATATTAAATTAATTAATGCAACTTATATGATTTTAATTTTTTAAAATAGACATCATTTTCGAATTTGGATTATCAAATATAGCTTAGGGTGAATTTTGGTATTTTTCTGAAAAACATCAATTTTTTATGAATAGTGAAACCACTAAGTGGTAGCTTAAAAATTGAATTTTTGTTTAAATGAAACTTTACCACTTCTGTGATTTGAATATCAAAAATCTGACAGACATGGTTGTCATTAGGATGTGAAAAGTGGTTCAATGGGATTAATATAAATTTTTTTGGTGAATAGTAACTTTTAAGTTTTTAATCGTGATTAGAGGTAATTAGTGTAATTTAAGGTAAAAATAATGTTTTAATAGTATGAAATGACCTTTCCACGTGTTCTACCCTTATTGGATGAGTCATGGACGACCCAGACAATCTATGGGTCAACTTGGGGACCCCATGGAGCCACTTTGGTTGGAAAATGGCATTAATACCTTTTTATGTAAATTTAAAATTAAAATGTCACAAACATGTGTTGTTTTACTAAAACAATTTTTATATGGGGTTACAGAAGTCAGATTTGTGACTATAAATATTCATTCGAAATCTAAAAAGATTTCATACATCATGATATTTTTTATAATTTTTAGATATTAAATAAATTAATTTATTTATGACACCGTGAGGATGCAGTGATTGCCTCATAAATGAACGATTTAAATAAAATGAGAAGATAAGGTGAAATCTAAGTCTTAAACTTGTCACAAACCTATTGGATGGGTGGATTTCAAAACCTTATCACCTTATCCTCAAAATATATCCTTTTGGGACCTTTTAAATCCAAAAATCATTTTATAATAAAGTAATATTTTATAACTTTCCAAGAGTTCCCCTCCGCTCCTCTTATAAAAGGCCCCCACCTCTACCACCATACACACACCATCATCTAATGGTTAAAGAACATACTGTTTCTCTAGATGGTGAATTTCTGCCTCACAAAACGATGATTGTTCAATCTTCTCTTAACACCTTTCATGGTGGCCATTATGATGTCACTATATTTTATATATGATATATATGGTATTTATGTTTTCTATATGCTTCTCAACTTTATATTTAAAACATGCCTATATACATTTCATGTTGTGAAAATGTGATAATTTCATACGAGGAAGTGTGGACTACAACCCCCTCTAGTGATGTGACTCGTTCATGTAATACATGGAATGTACAAAGAATGAAATTAATGAGCATATGGGACCTATATAACATGTATATTGTAATGTAATTATAATATATAAATCTCTCAATTATTTTTAATTCCATTAATATGACAAAGAAGTGAAAGTACTGTTCATGTGTACGTATGGCCTACTGTCTCCATGAACGGTGCATTTAATTTATTTTTTATCTCTAAATGTTATGGAGTAGTATAAAATTAATCTGTACTGGATATATATGATATTTAAATTATTAATACTATTCTGGAGATGATTTACTTATAACTACATGGACAGTCATATTCAAACAAGTTCATTTTTGACTCATGTACCAAACATCGACAAAAATGTTTGATATGAACTCACATTATTAACCAATTATTATAAAATTATAATATGTGATATGAACTGAATAATAATCATTAAAAGAGGTCCTTAAGTAATTATAAATTGACCAATGTTTATTATTCAGGAATATAAAGAAACAAACAAGACAAGTCGGACTTCAGGTAAGGGATCCAACCACTCTCTTTCTTTTTAAGTAATCTATTTTATGTCATTTCTTTTATGATCATATTTCTTATGTTTGGGGATGTTATTTTAATTTCCTCATACTGTACCTTTTATGTTCATATTATGAGAGACCCTATATGATCTCATAAATCCATTTTTAGAAGTTTTAAGTGGCGCTGTTAGGCTGCCGAGTTTTCGTATGGGATTTTTCATCTCACTTTTATTCCCGTGACATTTATACTACGTTTTCAACCATTTCCTTTGAGTGGTGTATGTACTTCCCATTATTATAAAAAAAATTTAGTATAATTTCATTTATGGGTATTTACATTTTCATTGTATGACCCTTCTTCAATGGGTTGTACGTTTCAAAAGTTACCCAACTCGGTAAGGGGACCTTTCACCCTCCTCTTTTTAAAAGACTTATTATGTATTGTCTTTTAATTCACATACTATTATGTTGGGATATGTTCTTCTATATACTTATTTATGTAAATTTTATGTCCAAGTGATAGGTTGTCATTTTCTCTCTCATCAACTCATTTTCTGAATTTTAATGTGACGTCGTTAGGCTCTCGGATTTCTGTATGGTAACTTCTTAACCAACTTTCAATTATTTCGGTTAAACCTACACTTCTTGATTTTATTATTCCATGATTATGTGAGGAATATCTATGTTTTAATTTCCAAAAAACCATTGAGTAGATATACTATTTCCACACATAATCATCTCATTGATAAATTCCGACGAACTTGTATGGGAAATCATAACTCAATCTCATTTCATTGAGTTAAATATCTATTTCCTTGGTTTTGTTTTTCCAAGATTATGCGTGAATGACCTCTGATTGTTTCACACTTAATATACACTTATATTGGGTGTATTTATATTTCTCACACATAATTATGTGATAGATTTATTCTTAATTTAAGAATACAATCTTTATAATGGATTTCATCACAGTTTACATTTCCATTGAGACTTCATTGTTGTTATGCACCAATTCACTCTTATATGGTGTGTATACTGTCCTTTGAAATATTATATCATGAATAACTTTATTCTCATGATATTATAAATCTCGGATTAAATGTTATTCCGCAATTATTTGTATTCAAGAGTCTCTCATTTTGTAAAAAACTCTTTAACAAAAATATCATTTTAAATGATTTAAAGATTCATTATTATAAATATTTATTTTTAATTTCCATGTTTTCGAAATGGGTTTCAGTATTTATTTTTATGGACATTAATGTTTTAAAATTATTATTCCATTAAAAGCTTCAATGTGGTATGGGAGACTTTGATTCAAAAATCCCATTTAAATGGTTTTTGAAAATGGATTGATTAATTCAATATCTTGGAATTACTTATTGTGTTTTCAAATGAAATGTTGTTATTGAAATATTTATGTTTTCAATATTTTATGTGTAATGATGGTACTTGGACATTTTACGGGTGGTTACGTGATAAACCATATGAAGGGTGGTGCCATGAATACCAGGACGGGTGGTTACATTATAACCTCCAATGTATTGGGTATGGAATTCGGCCGTTTGGCTATTCCATTAAGTATGTGTAGATGTCGACCGTATGGTCATTCCATTTAAGTATGTTTATGTCCCAAGTTACCTTTATATGTTATGTGTTCTTTACATGGGTTTTATGGTAATCGTTTGGTTACAAAAGGGTAAGTAATGGTCTTTTAGCCAGTGAAGTGTTTTTATTACTTCATAAAGGTGAAAAGTATTACTTTGTTAAAGTATTCATGGTTTACTTGTTGTTTTGAAAAACTAACAGTTTTCCTTTTTTGTGTATCCTTTACTGGGATTTTTATGCTCATCCCATGTTTTTGAAATGTTTTCCACAGGACTTAAAGATGAATAGGGTCAAGGATGGGATCAAGGAGTGACATGCTATCTAAAACATGGAACTAGAGATGTTTCTTTTTAAGTGTTTTTTTTATTTTATGGAAACTTAGAAGAAGTGTCTACTATGACATCTTTTGAGATGTAATAGTTATGACCTAATTCTCTAAAACTCTAAACCTGAAAAGATCCTCAATGTGAATTATTCATTTAATTCAATATTAAGTATGGTTTAAGCCTGAGGCCTTATACATAATTTGGCATGTTCTTCGTTCGTTGGTCCATATGGACATTTCCAAACTCTGTATTGTTCGATCATACCTATGTAAGCCCAAGTGTTCGGCATATGAGTTCAACCCCTTCTTCCCCAAGTGTATATGGATCAGAGAACTGGAGGATTTGAGGATCAATGTGGGCCTTCCACTGAGCACACCTGATGAGTACCAATGATGGGGGATATGGATGGAACAACAGAGAAATTCTTCATAGTGAGTTTGTATGAAAGGAATTGTGAGGACGCAATTATATTAAGAGGGGGAAAATGTGATGCCCCATGATTTATGAACATGACTAAGTGAACAATGTTATATTTTATAATGATGTTTCTTGTTTTACATGGTTTGTTTTTGGTACCAATAAAGGGATTAAAACTAAATAAATGAAAAACAAGGAGAATAAAGAGAATTGGTATACATTAAAATGTTACATTACAACCAAGACCCAAACTAACCAAGACCACTGTGTACAAGACTTATCATGGCCACAACAAGGCTGCTAAGAATCACAACTTGAGTAATTGGATAGTAATCATCTTCTGGGTCTGACAATGTGAAAAACATAATACCTAGAACCACAACACACATACTCAGCACCAATGGAATTAAGAGAGGCATCCTCCTTAGTTCAAGTGTTTGGAAAATGTGAAACACCCCCTGTTTTTAAAATGGTCCTTTAAGAAATTATGACTTTTATATTTTTGACCATTGGGATTAAATTGATAAAGTTTATCTTTTTATAATTTTTTTTTCAATGCTCTTATAATATTATGGTATTTAAAATATTTTAATATATAAAAAAGATTTGAATTATTTCTTCGAGTATCATAATTTTAAAATAAAAGAATATTCTTATAAAAGAACCTAATAAATTTTATAAAATCTTAATGTTTACCTACATGGTTGAAAACATAGAATTTTTAACAACTTCAAAATGTTTTAAAAAGTCACATTTAAAGGGTATCCATAATAATTTAAAATTATATCATATAGATCTCTAAAAATATGTTTTTATGAATTAGGAAAACTATTGGTCTTTTAAAAAGGTATTTATGAATCAAATAATGGTGTATTTTAAAAGTTATAAGATCCTACTATTTATAAAAGTTTAGTATGTTAATTATGAAATTTATATCTTTTAAAATAGTTATATTAAATAGTAAGGTATTTTACATAATATAAAATGGGATTTTAGATTTGGAATATTTAAGTTAAAATTATTTACTAAATTGTGAAAATTCAATTTTTAATGGTCATGTTTTATAATATTTCAAAAATATAGTAAACTGTCTAATTTTTTCACATATTTTGTATACAGGTTTTCTTTTTTTTGGGTGAAGCAATGCAGGTCGTTCGATAAACTCCTTCATCAATCACGTCCTTCTGATCCCTTAGCCACGCGATCACCCCACATATTCCTGTGTTCGTCCAATCTCTTTCGAGATCTAATCCCTGTAGTTGGTTTCATTAAATCACTCAACACATCTCTCGCGTCCCTCCAACTGTCCGATCTGGCCTAGATATCATTTGGACCATCCGTTCTTTTTCTGGTTTTCCCTCCATCTGTCTTCTTCTTCATCATGTTGGGGTCCCGCACTAGTAGGCCTGCACAACCGAGGACTCCTCAACCTTCTCCTTTTGCACTTCTTCCCTTGAATCTCATACACTCCATCACCTAGGGCACTGTTTTCTCATCCCCCTCACATCGGCCTACCCTTGGGTCAAGTTGCACCGATGCTTCTACAAAACCCCCTCCCACCACATGAAACCTGACAACATCTTCTTCTCCTTCTCCCCATCGGACTCCCAGCAACCCAGCGAGCTTACCCTGGTCCGAGCATCCTCCCCAAATCAAGGAAAGGGTGATTTCACACTTTGTTTTCATGGGAGGAACCTACACATTATACACCCAGTTTATAGAGTTTATATATGTATATATTCAAAATAAAACCCCTCGGTTTGTATTGTCTTCAAAGGGGTTTCCATTGTATCTTCAATAGGGTATAAATGAAAGGATTTTGTTTTTTTAAAATAATAAAATTTAAAAAAACCTATACATATATGAATATTCAAAATATATAGTTTTTTATATATATATAAATAAATTTATAACCCAAACACAAGCTATTTTAGGACTTCAAAAATGATCCATTATGTCATATTAGGTATTATATATATTTATGAAGGTTCTTTGAACCTATTTTTACGATGAAAACCCCATTTTGTAAACCTTGTATATATATATATACCAATATATTTATAGATATGAAATCCATAACAAAACTAATTATGTTTTTTGTTCTTTTTATTGATGAATACCCACCTTTAAATAATGTCTCATATGAGAAATAGGTTTTGGGTTTACATGGAGTTATGTTTTAAAACATTAATTTTTTATATATTTAAGTAACTATGGTAATATAAGTAATATTATTTATATGGATTTTAGTTTTCAACTGTGTAATGGATTAATGGTTTGAAATATTCAGATCATAAGGATCTTAATGACCCTTCTTTAAATTGTGTAAAAACCCATGTATAAAACTTGTGTATATATGGTTATGTATATATATGATTATAATTATAATTTCCAAAACCCTATTTTTTTGGTAAAGACTACCAAGAATTACTTTATGATTTGATACATGTGTTTTTTTAATAAAAGATAATTATGATGTTTGCTAAACCAACATGTATTTTATATATAAATACACACAAATTGGTAGTTTTAATTAAAGAAGTTTATTTTACATTACCCATGATGTGTTTTATGATAAAGTGTGTATTTTAGATTGATTAAAATATATTATAAGATTTAGGATTTATGCGATCATGTTATCGTGTGTTTTCAATTATTGACTTATTATACAATGTTCCTACTTTGGTGAATGTATCTAGTTAATTAGATTATGGTTTAATTTATTTACATGTTCAATGTCATGTTTATCACCATAACTGATGGAAATTATTTTCTTAAATCATTTCATTTCCATGAAATAATAATTTTAAAGGTTAATCATTTATAATATCATCATTTTATGTTCTTTAGTAATAATCTTGTGTGAAAAGAATGTTCAAAAAACTACGTGTGCCTTTGATTTGTTATGGAAATATTTACAAAATTATCTGTCTTATCATGAATTTGAAAAAAGTGTAATGGTTCACTTATTTTCATTTTATTTATTTTTGTACATAATGCATTCTTATTCTATATCACGATAATGAACTAAGAAATTTAATTACCCAATGTGGTATGGGACACCTTGGGTAATATGCAAAAAAGAATGAATTATTTCAAGGTGGTATGGGATATCTTGAATATAAAAACCTGTTAAAGTAATGTATAATCTATGTGGCTCACAGGATGATAAAGACAAATTTTAAGGTGATCCCTGATAGCAGTCCAACGCATTGGGTAATGATGTAATATCTTGGGATTACAATTTTAATGATTCCTTGGTGAATAACCTTGGTATTTTTTTAGTTACACATTAGGGACGGACCTTGGTTATACAAAAATTATTGTCTATGTTAAATATCGATGCCACATAATTCAAGTTATGTTACAAGTTCTTTTCAAGATGATATTCCCATTCTTTCACAACCATTGCCTTAATGTTTTTATAAAGTTCTAATTTTTCAAGTATAATTTTGGAACATGATTTGTGCTTATCACATAGTAAAATAGTAACCATCATATGAAATTTAAGTTGTCTCCTCTGCACACAACTCTGATTATGTATTACTCTTTACTATTTAATTTGTGCTTAAATAATCATATGTCATACTTGTTTATGATAACCTTTACAATTCCTTTGAAAAATATCTTAATTGATTCATGCATTCATTGAAAATATTAATTGTGCACTTTTATGTTATGTCACATGTGTTATATTTTTCCTTAAGAGAATGTTCTATGAATTGTTTTAAAGAATGATGTCAAAAGTTACTTTGTTTTATTCTTTAAAAAAACCCCTTTTTGGGCATTTATATGCTCACCCTACGTTTGATTTAAAATTTTCTAGTTACAGCTTTTATCTGATAAAACATCATGGAAGTTACCGGTTTCCCAGAGCCCAAACCGCACTCATTCCTCTATGTATGGGACATGATGTGTGGTTATCAGTGCATGTTTTTATTTCAAAGACACACATCATGTTCAGAAGGCACCGAATCCTGGGTTTCTGGAGTCGGGTCCTCACAGAAATTATAAAATCTAGAAATGATTATGTCAAAATGAATTTAATGTTTCCAGTACAAGGTAATTTGTAGTTAAAAAAGAATATTAAAATGAGCTGAATTATATGGTTATTTTGAAATTGTGATAATTGATTTGTGTTTTATTGAGGTGTAAGTAATCATATTTGTGTGGTGGAAATGATTAAAAAATTATTGTGGTTATAAAGTTTTCCCATTAGGGAGATAAACCTTATGTTGGTATTTTCTATTATTATCTATTGTAGTTATTTGTTATTTATTATACACTAAAAATTGAGTTAAATAATTTAACTAAATACTATTATAATTTGGGCTTCCATGCATACACCCATTATCTTGGATTTATATTACATGGAAAACTGAATACCCCTTTTCCTTTATGTCTTCAAGACATAACATTAGTTGTGATGGACCGAGGATATGGTTAGTGGTGATGTGGATATGATGTTATAATGAAGTAGTTATGTGGTATGCGGTATATTTGTGGCATGTGCCTATGGTATAATTTGTTTTTGGGGTATGATGTAGTTTTTTAGTTCTCAGATTTGTGGATATAGAATGGATGGGAGAAAAATGATGTATATCAGTTTTGTTTAATGGAACTAGATCAATGGGACATATTATATAGGGTTCCTATATATATTATTGTAATTATTATGTTACTATATTATATATTAATTTATTGAGAAATAGTTTCTTAGTATGGGTGGTAATTGAAATGCTACAATTAATGACTTTGTTTCACTATTTCATAACTAAGGTATCATTATGCTTATTACACATTTAACAAAGATATTTAATAGGGTTTATTATAGAGTATATCTATATTCCCATACCTATATTCTATATGTGTGTATATATATATTCATATTTAAAGGAAATGTATTCTGACCGGGTTGGAAATTGCATACTTTTGGAAAAGAGTTAGACGGTGTTTATGGAATCACTACTATATAAATTTTTTATATTAATTAATTGTCAAAGAACCATTTATACACATGACATAACATTTTCCATGGGATATATTTTATTATATATTATATAGATTTTATTACAATTCCAATATTTGTTGTTCCTAGGAATCGTGAGGCTAATTCCTCTACTAAAAGTGTTTTATATCCTTAGAGAGAATCTCTAGCCCTTTCCCAATTGAATGTAGGTATTGGGAGTTACACTAGGATTTCCTATTATTTTAATAGTGGGGGGTTTTGATATATAGACTATTATTTCATTATCAATAAACTGAATATTAAATTTTATTTGACTATTTTCATATTTTCTTTTAGAATAAGTGGTTGTTTGATGCAATGGTGTTGACAAACTAAATTACTATAAATGTTCTTAATGACTTCAGGTTGAAATTATTTGTTTGGAATACTCAATCATGGGTTTATACTTAGTTTATTTTGGTAAATCTACTATTCTTATACACACCTACTATATATCCACTTTAGTGGACATTTATATGTGATTGGTCATGTTATAGGAAAATGACCCATTTTCAATTTTTGTGGGATGAGTCATTGGCAAATGATTCAGATTTGAGATAATATGTTTTTTATAAGAACATGTGTATTTTTATTTATCAAAATGGCACAACATTTAATCTACCTAAATTCTTTATAACTATTTTATTTCCCTTATAGTTATGACTAATTTTTTTTATTAAAAATAATGTTCAATATCCATGCACATTTGTATTTATTTTTGTTAATGTATTTTTAGGGAAAATTATTCTCTATGAAATGTATATAACCCTTCATTACTACTTATATTCTTGTGGTGTCTAGGGATTAGACTACAGGACTTGTGGAAATTCAAATTAGGTCTTAGGAATATGGTAATTTGGTTGGGTTGTTACAATATTGAGAATATTCTTTTGAGGAGTGTATGAAAACTATATATATATATATCAGTCACATATTTATATAGATAATTATACCAGATACATATTATTATATACGAAAAAAAATTTCTCTATACCGATGAATATATATATATATATATATATATGAAGGTATGCATTTTTATGAATCATATATAAAATCATTAAATATACAAAAAAAAGATATGATATATAAATATACGTATAAATGATAATTATTTTGTGGGTATCATATAAATTTATGATTAATAAAAATAACCGTAATACTATATATATTTATATATGTATGTATATATAAGTTTTACATGAAATAAACACACACCGATAAGTTTGTATGTATACATTTTTATGTATATATGTATGAATATATATATGATACATGATAAAAAACTAACATAAACACATATATGTACGTCTGAACATGTATAAATATATATTGAACCATAATATGTATATATAGTCAAATAAAAACCAATATTCACGTAAAAAATAAATTTATGATAATAAACCATGATGTTGAATCATCCTAATGAGGATTTATAATGATTTTTTGAAGTTAATAAGAGAAATGATGAAAAAGATTACTCTATATCACTTCAATGCATAATGAGGATGGGGAAGAAGGAAGAGGCTATACTAGAGTTATAATAAAATGAATGATGTTAGTGTAATAAGATAAATGTTGAAAAAGACAATATGTTTCAATAAATATGAGTGATTTTTTAAATTTTAGAATATAGGATCAATGTTTTTAAATTGAATTCCATCATTGTGATGATTATATAGTTATCCTCAACTATACAATTAATTTTCCTCATGAATGAAAAACATATAAGAATTATTGCGTAAAAAAGAAAATAATATATTATATTGTTATTGAATCATTCCAGAATGATCCACTAAAATGAATTGTTATAGAGATCTTGAGAGAGGAAAAAAATTCTCGAGGAACGTAAATAGGGGAAGGGGGAGTGTATTATATTGGAGTGGGGGATCATAATTGAATTTAATATACTGAATAAGAGGGATAATAGTGATTATTAGTGATTTTGAGGGCCGAATTCACCAAGGTAATGAGATGGTGTATAAATATCAATCCCTTGATACATATAAAATTGTTATAATACACATACAAAACTATATCATCAAGAAAATGTTCAGTGAATCGACACATTGATAATAGTTTTTTTATGAAATTATTGTCTACTTTTAAAGTGAATAATAGAAATTAAAGGGAATATTCTATGAACAATCCTTAAAAATATAAGCATGATAAGTTAATTCTGGAAATAGAATAATAATAATAATAAAAAATTTATGTACAACATCAATTACTGGATTTACTAATTATGAACTTCGAATGTAAAATGAATATACATTACTCTAGTGATGGTCTGACACAAAAATTTTAAAAAATAATTTAATCCTCAAAATTATTTTTTATTTATAAAATTCAAAATAAGTGTTTAGTTTACTTAGTTTATCAACTGGGTTATTACATATGAGAAAAAAAATATATAAATCTAATTCATTGAAAAACAGGTTTTCTTATTAAATAACATGACTATATAATGGGACCTATTACTTATGTACATGGATCTACCATGAAAAACATTATCATTACATTTTATTAAAATACTTTGACTGTTAGATAAAATTAAAATTTATTATTAATAAAATTTTAGTCTTTAAAAACATATTTTGTATATAATTGTTCATTGAAAAATAATACATGACAATTATCACAAATATGATGGTATATATTATATAAAATATGAGAATATTGAATTTACATGGGTCAAATCTAACAAATGATAAAAATTAATAAATATTTCCTAACATTTAAGTATCAACATTCCAATAGAAAAAAATAACCCAGATTTCGTATTTATGAAGGATTAAATATAAAATAAATGAATTGAAAAAATATTATAGAATCAATCGTTGAGTAAGATAATTCTTAAAATAATCTCCCATAATATAACTAATATTTATTTGCAAAATAATTAAAATTAATTGATAAAAATCATTGTATTCATTAAATTTATAACTCTATGAAAATATGTGGTTTTAATAATAAAATCCAATCCAGATTATAGTTTAAAATATTAATAAAATTATATCCAGAAATATTATAAAAGGGGAACAAATAATTATTTTATTTCATTTATTTATGTTCCATTGGAAAAAATTTTAATTTAAAAATAATTAAATAAAAAAATTTATACTATATCAAAATATTTCTCTTTGTATAATATTCTCATAATTACAAAATCATTTATCTCAAATTCAAAATTAAGAAAAATCTTATCATGATTAATATATATATATATATTTTAAATGGAATATGTAATGTTTGTATTGATCCTTTTAAAATATTGTGTTTTGTTTACTGTGTGCCCATTTAACAAATTTTATATTTTGTTAAAAAGTGTCAAATGGTTTTAATGATATTATGTCAGAACATCCCGATTGTCACCATTGATGATATGATATTTGTATGTATGTATATATTTTTGGGAGAACCCCTATATGGGGTATCCCTTTATAGTTTATCATATAGAGTTTCCCTGTCTGGGGTAAGAAAGTCGGGTGATGACATGTTAAGGAGAGTCACGCGTGTGAGGGTCTCCAACCATCACATCATCACTATTACAAACATGGGTTCATGGGTGTCCATTAGCTATTCAAGTGACAGTTTCTGATCAAACCTAATTAGACAGGTTGGTACCCCCTAGTTTTTTTGTTAGGCCAGGTTGGCTTTGCAACTGGTTTTGGTCAGTTATTGGGCGGCTAGTTGGTTATATAATTAAGAGCTTCACCATATGCCGATAGGTGGTTCTGAACAGAGTACATCCAAAATTCTTATAGTGATGTTTAGAATCACCCATGGTTACTTAATTATATTCAATACATGTTTAATTTCTATTTTACTAGTCAACATCCTACTCGCACTGTTAACTAGTTTTATTTTGGCACAACTTCAGTATCCCATGATTTTGTTTTTGTTTACAAATGGATGTTGGTTTTGTAAATGATTTATCTTTGTATTGGATTGTTAAATGAGAAAAACAAGTTACTCATTTTAAAATTTGAAAACACTACTTTTATATTTGTATTTCAACCGTGTTTCATTGGATTTTTTTAGAGGGACTCTTAGATTCTGTGGTTTACTTTTGGCATCCCTATAGAGAAATTTAATGGTCATGCCTATTTTATCATTTTAATTGTAGGTTCCCTTTGGTATGGTTCATCGTGCTTGGTTTTTCATTATTGGAGCAAGGTTGGCCTTTGGTTGGGTGGTGACATGGAAAGTCACATTGAGGTATATGAGATTTTTTTCATTCTACTGTTAGTAATTATTTTTGTCGTTTGTATTTATTTATTTGGTTATCTTTTTTTCAAGTCCCAAATAACTACCAATGGTAAAAATTTGATGACTAGTACTAGTTGCAAGCCCATGGGTAACAGGAACACCTCTCGGGCCTTTCTGCGGACTGACTCAGGAGACCGGTTCAGAAGACCCCTCCACCAGCCAACCTCCCTTTTTAAAAAAAATATAATATTATATATTTACCATTTAATTTAATATTCTTTTAACTCAAACGGTTTATTTTTCAAGAGTTAATATTGATCATATTTTAAGTTATTATAGAAACCCATGGGGATTCATATTAATTTTTTTTAATAATTTCACCATAAATATTAGGTTTTAATATCATACTTCTCAATATATAAGTCATTAGTTGATGTAAAATGTTCAAACACATGGATATATTTAAAATTTTTACCATAGGTGTATGAAGATAAAATTATCACATTAATTTTATTTAGGATACCCATTTCCATTAGCGAAGCATGATTAATTCGAAGATGGTAATCCATGATTAAAAATTTATAAAAGTTATGTTATCTAATATATTAATTTAATTGTAATGTATATGTTGAAGGTAAAGCCCATAGATAATAAATTATCCTTTTAATTAATAATTATTTAATAAATTAGAATTTTTTTTTTGAATATTTATTTTTAAATAAGAAATGGAATAGGTAAATAAAAAAAATGTGCAATGAATCCTTAATACTGCACCCTTTAAAATTCAAATTATAATATCTTAAATAAAAGAAATTTATCAAAATAAACATATATCAAAAAATATATTCTCTATTATTATTTCTACGATAACAAAATCATCATTTTCTTATAATCATGTATTTAAATTAACCAAGGTTTTGGGACATAAAACAATTTTTAAACAAAGATTTTTTTATAGAGAATAATTTTTAAATATCAAATTAAATTTTCAATATATATGCATAAGGTGTTGTATAAATAATTCAGAAGAAAATGATATTAAAAATACACACTATTTTTTACACTAAAATAAGAAAATACTTGTTATTTTTAAATACACACCATAAAATCAATTATAGTATTGTAGGTTAGTAAAATATTGTAAATAAGCGAACCTAAATTTGGAATTCGGGAATCTCATTATATCATAGAGATATTTCACTCATGAAAATACATTTATAAAATAAATAAATAAATAAATAGTAATATTATCATTATTTTTAAAGTTAATGTTATAGAACCCTAAGAATAATTGTAGTGAAAGATGAATGATGAACATAAATGTGTTAATTTGAATTATAAACAAAATATGATAATTGGTAATAATAAAGAACCATTGGTAATAGTATATAGATGTTGTGAAATCTAATTGGCCACTAGTATTACTAAAATAACTAATAAATAATATTTAAAATGAATAAAATGGGTGCATATAAAAATTATTATAACATCATCAGAAATAGACTCTTAGATTCGGTGTCGAAAACAAAATGTTTACATTATTGGATTTAATAAAAATAATCAAGAAATTTTTTTTGTCATCTATATCTTACAACATCATTAGAAAATATTGGATAACTAATAGACCAGAGTAACTTTCTGGGTAATTTAGAGTATTTGGATAATAATTTACCAAACAACAATACTGTCTTCAAAAGATTATTTTTGCACTATCCCATTATTTTTTTATTTCATATTACATTTCCAATAATATTAATTACACATGAAACCTTTTTAGTTATAATTAATAAAAACTAATTATTTAAAAAAAGGGAAATTGAAAAGATAAGAGGGGTGATATGGAATGCTTATTAATGGAAAACATTATCATTAACAACTAAATTCCTTCAATGAGATTAAGATGAGAAAAAAGTATGTTGACAATATAAATGTGCATGGGAAGAAAATAAAAGAATCTAGAAACAAATATGTATCATTAATCATTATACAGGGAATAAATATCTAATATAAGACCAGAGTCATATAATTCACTAATAATGATCCATGTGAAGATAATCATTTTGAAAATGATCCATTGGAAATCATAGAAAGCATGGAAAAAGATATAGATTTCATGGAACATTAAAAACTGATCATGAAATCACCAAACAAGCTAATTCTCATATCTCTCAGGGGTAATATATAAATTTTAAAATCATTCATCTCTTAAGAGTAAGATAAAATAAGATAATTCTATCATCTATTTGGAGTAAAAATCCTCTATCATCTCTTTATAGTAACTTATATTAATGTAACTCCATCTAATTACCCAATGCATTGGAGGGTTATAGAAGAACCCCTATCACATATTAGATAATGCCACATAAGGATTTGGGTTCAATATATGATCCCACATTCATTAATAATTTCTTTATACCAAATCATGGAACAAAATAAGTGGATTCTATCATAACATAAAAACTATCATAGATTTATTTTCCCATTAGAAATAAATGGTGTTCTTAGAAGTGTCATGAATAAATAAACCAAACCTATTTAGATAAATAAAATTTATGGTATCCCATGATCATATCCCCATTGTATAATTAAAATCATTATAGTATTTTATATATATATTAAAATAAATTAAAGGTTATATTTAAAAAAATTATAGAAAATAGGGGAAAATATTTTTTAAAATTTAATATCTAACAATTAAAAAATAATTTAGAAAATAATTTTCGTTAAAAATAACCAAGGATAATAATAATGTAATGATAAAATAAAACAATGGTAAAAATGGTTGGAAAATATATTAATGTAATAAATACTAAATCCAAAAATTATTTTCAATCTTTTATTGACGGAGTCAAGAGTGAATGATGTAGAAAACATTCATAATTTTCATTTAAAAACGTTTTAAAATATGTTTAATGATCCATGAAAATTACATCAAGTAATAATTTTTTTATACAATAACATTCATGAAAACATATTAACAATATTAAGGAAGAGATTGGATAAAAATCATTAAAACCATTAAATAAACATTTTTAATGAAAAACCATTTCATTCATTTGTAACCAAAAAACGATTTCAAATATAAAAAATAATAAGGAAAAAAATTACATGAGTTTAAAAAGAATATTTTTATTTTATATCATGATAAAATGTATACAACATGTAAAATAATATAGTTTCTTTAATGAAAACTCATCCCAGATAAGAATGTTTTGAGATGAGAAACCCTGGGAACAACATTAATTCATGAATGAAATAAGGAATCATAACATGATTCTATAAGACCCATAATTTCCATTAATGAATAAGCTATAATAAGGTCTTATAGTTTTAATACCCATTATAAAATACAACATAGAGAATTAAATGAATTATATCTTAATGAATAGAATTTCGGACCACGAAATTCCTTGAAATCTTAAAACGATTGAATCAATATCCCATGAAAGAGAGAACCTAAAAGGAACATTGAATTTATGGATCAAAGAGTTTTTACTGATATAATATTTAAATAGAAAGTATATACACATTATAAAAAGAAATAGGTTCATAATATAAGACATGTATCAAAGAAACAATATAGAGATGAATAATCCAAATAATTTTCATATCATTGATGTTAGAATTATTAAATGATGTGATTGTTGAGTCAAAAGATTCGTTATGACTTTTCTCATTCATTTATGTTTTGGAAATCATAAACATATTTTATATATAATAATTTCTATCTATAAAGAAATTAATATTCACATTCATAATCCTTTTCTAGAAAATTCTAACTTTATTTTTCATTAGACAGAATAGTTAATATAATAAACCTAATCCTTAATAAAACTCAAAATCCATAACTTTATAAATTTCGAATAATACCCAAAGTCATATTTTATTCTTGTTTCTCAATTAAAATTCATCCAGGAAGTAGAATCCCATTCTTTTTTGTTAATTCAAAATTGTGCAGAAAAATGTATTTGATTCAATTCCTCAGTTCTGAATTGTCTAGTATCATAATTATGATTCTATTTGTTTGGTGAATCTGACTCACTTACTTGAATTCTAAATAATTCAAAATTTTGATTTTTATTCCTAGCTTTATAAATTATTATTCACTATAAAATAAGTATCTAATTTTCACTTTTACAATTCTAATTAGCATGTATCTGTTAATCCGATTTACAATATTACTCTATTCCGATTGTCAATAATTTCTAGACATGATTTCATATATTTCTTAAAGTTACTATACTTCTTTAATGTAATGTTTTATATAATTGGATTCATATATAATTATTTCCTTTCATGATATTATTTATTCTAAACAATGTTGTCTAATCAGTTATTATATGATCATTGTAAGTTCCAGTTGTACAGGTCCCTCGGATATTTTAGGAAAAAAATGATCATTAGAGAAAAATTTTACTATTTGAGATCGTGTTTATAAATACCCAATCAATTTAACATGATCGAAGCTGTGAAATTTTGGTTGAATTGATACTCTTCAAGAGAACTGGAAAATTTTCTTCATGTGAAATCCATGAAGAGTTTATGTAGTTAAAAATTTGTTCCACATAAAAAAATCATCAAAAAGATTTATTTTTATTTGTGTGATTCCGATTGTTTTTATACGATCGAGGGATTCCAAACTGATCAATGATAGATGTTCTGATTAGCTTGTTAATTTAGGGATTCAATGTTAAAGGAAGACATAGGTTCATATTACCTTAAAAACGAGGGATTTCTGGGATAGTAAGGAATACACTGATCTTTTGTGGATCGAGGGTTTACCCTGGTATGCGCAAGACAAACATTCTTTAATGTATATATCAAGGGACCTTAATCAAAAGAGTTTGGATGCCCTACACTTTGGGTTAATATAATTTACTCTTTTATATGTACTTTTACATTATGCTATAATATAAAACAATAAGAAATAGTTTCTTATAAATTCTCTTTCACTATAACTCTGATATAAGATTTTATATGCTTTAAGGTAGAATCTTTTTTAAGTATACATATGTAATTATTCATAATAATCTTTATCATTACAATGTTTTTTTCCTCAAACATACAAAAATATGGTCTAATTAAATATAATTTGTTTAACCTTGGTAAACAGGTTTTATTAAGTATTAAAATGAATGTTTTTAAACTTAAAAATCAGAACCTCTTGTATTTGAGCATCTACAATCATATTTTGATCAAATAGTGATTATGTAAAACTATTGTAAAACCAAAAAAACATGTGGAATTAAAATATAAAATAATAAGTGGCCATTTGAAACATAATCTTGGAACATCATAGTCAAGGAAATATAATTATAACTGAATGAATGTAAATTTAGTTATTAAACCTCATTCTTCATTTCTCAAATCATCCATAAATAGGATTCTTTGTAGAATTTGTTCGTGGTGTTAGACTTGGTAGTGGTATTGGATTGTGAACAAACACATTAGATGATGATGAAGGATTTTTCCATGATGAAGGAAGCTTTCAACAATGATGGGCCACAAATGATGGTAACATTATCGATCATATTAGAGGCATAGTGATAGTATGGCTTATGTAGGGATAAAAGTAGAAAAAATACCATGAGAGTATTACTCATGATCAACATCACAATGGATGACCAATGATGGTTGATTCCAAGGATGATCTCAGTACTGTCAGGTGGGTGATAAAATAGATTCATAGGTGTCTTTTTATTATATTTCAGTAGGGATTTTTTGGAACTTCAGGTGAGATTTTAGAATGGGAGTATGAGACACTTATCATGGAACCAAAAGGCCTTGTATTGAAAAGTTATATTGTCATATATATAATAATTAAATAAAGGGATTGATGTGTGATTTATACCTATGAGGGTGGGGCGTATGACTCTCCCTTATGGCCTAGGGGTGTGTTGTGTGTATATTTCTATTTAATTTTACCCCCAGTGATGTAAGAACCAAGATCTTCTTTTCAGGTATATTTTCAGTATCTGGTCGTTATTTAGGAAAAGAGGTTTTTCGGGAAATTTTTGAAGTACACGCCATGTACTTTATGAGTACACTCCATGTCCTGTCCATGTAGCTCCCACACACATGACCATGTGGGGATGACCTGGAGGCTTCCTAATGCGGGGTACGGAAACGGAAAGTACACACCGTGTACTTAAAAAATACACACCATGTATATTCGTTTTTTCATTAAACGCATCGGGGACACGTCTAATGGAAAAAACACACTACTTATAGGTCTCGTTCGTCTAAGAGAACCTGTGTGGCTGCAATCCTTCTCTGAGCCCCCAATCCTCTTTTTGATCTCTGATTTGACTATTGTCTATTGAATTGGGATCGCCTCAGTAAGCTTTATCTTCTACTTGAGCCTGTTTTCATGATTCTTCTTCTTTCTCAAGTAATCCCTTATTGATCGGTTTAGACATTTTTTAGATATTCAGCATTCTAAGTGATTCAAGCCTCGAGGTTCACATATAGTGATATCATAATGTCGAGGTAGGTGGTTTGTTATTTTCTATTCAATGTATTTGAGTTTTATATGAAAATTTTATCAATACCCTTGAATGGGGTATTACGCTTTTACTTTTTTATCCCCATTATTTTCCTACTATGATTGTATGCTTGAGTAGATGACAATTGATTGTGAATAGGGTGAATTGTTGTTCTCTAGATATGTTTCTAATTCATGTTTTCTCTGTTTTGAATTTTCGGTCTAGTTTGTATGTTAGGTTGCGGTTTACTTTTCTATGCCTATTATTGTTGGATGGTGTGACTGTTGTTATGTTATGCTGACATGATATAGAAGGTTATCCATGTAGTTCTTGAGGTTTACCTTGGCCAATATGCACTTCTACTCTTTCTTGACATGCACAGGGTCGTCGAAACCTGGTGTAGAGACCATAGGTATAATGGACGTTGAGGGCTTCTCCAGAGTGTATTTGTTTTACTTACGATGCAAGACCACATGGGGAATTGATGTTGAGTGCTTCCTCAGAGTGTATGCAGTTCCTCAACGCATGCCATAATGGGAATGTGACATAAGTTCTACCCTATTGTGCCTTTAGATACCGATATGAGACTATAGGAGGAATTGATGGTGAGTACTTCCTCAGAGAGTCTACGCTAAAGCTGAACCAGAGGGGTTAGACTGAGTGTACTACCTAGATGGTTTCTTGTACTAGTTAGGAAGGACCAGAGGGGATAGGTCGTGGGTATATCCTATAGGGTTACCTTTGTGTTAGCTTATTTCTTGCATTTCTAGGCAGAACCAGAGGGGATAGGCTATGCAAACTTCCTAGAGGGTTACCTATTAGCGTTTATCTGCTTGGTTATTTTCTGGTTTATATTGAAACTGTGGATTTTTTAATTTTGAGTACTTTTCTATTTACTGTTTCCTATACTTTTTTAGTCCATATACTCACTTACTGTTAGTCCCATATCTCATGGTGGTTGCCTAGCAGGATTTAGTCTCACACACTATTTAGGCCATGTCTTTGGGCACAAACAGATTATATTATTGTAGGTATAAACAAGGGAAACTGCCATTCTACATTAGGTACTTGACGTGATGTGGAGCTGGAGAGAACGATACCATGCTTAGGCTTTTGATTCTATGGAGTCGATTAATTTTTTTCTTTTGTACTTGGTTTAGTACTATATTTCAGTATTGTGATTTGTTAAGCTTCTTTCCTAGACATATATATCATGAAAAATTTTATATATATCCTCCAGTTTATTCTATAATTCTTCCACTATTTGTGTTTTGGAATATTTACTACTTCCTCTATTGCATGGTTTTTACTTCTGTTGTGTTACTCTGCCAATGAGGTCATAGTTTTCCCACTATCACACCAAAGGCCCTCACTGCTAGTTGGAAGCCTCTGGCATTTGGGAAATTGCTCTTGAGGCCCTGTGACCAACCTGATATGGGGCGCCTCTGGGTGGATTTCGAAATAGAGACATTACAAAGTGGTATCAAAGGAATTATACTCTCTTGACTTACTATTTAGATCCTTTAGACAGGGATATGAATGAATATGTACTTGGTAATAAGCTGTTCTCGGGAGTAGCTAACCCATGTACATGGAAAATCCAATCTACCTCATTTATTGCTATTTTTTCTTGTTTTTCATGTTTACAGTTGATTTTATTTTCACCGTTCAATGATTCACATGTTTTGTGCTATTATCGTTGACGTTATTTAGGTTCTATTTCTGTTGCAACCTGATGAGATGAGGGAATTCAATCACATGCATCATACTGGAACATGCTAGTAATCACATGTCATGCATTCTTTCCATGCCATTTACGGTGCATTAGTGATTTCATGTTGTTCTAATAGATGTTGTGCTAGATAAGCATGCTGTTGTGATAGATGCCTTGGTAGAATACCTTTTGTTTGATAGGCTATTGTTTTGTGTAAGGATTTTCTGGAATTGATTCCAAACATTGGTTATTAAGGTGTTATGGGCCCTCATGGACAAGAATTTGGTGGATCATTGCCTGCTTTACCTTGTTTTTAACATGAATATATTCCAATAATTGATTTTCAGGGATTATGGGCCCTTAAGGATCGGAATTTGCACTCCAATGTTCGTTTCAGTGATTTTCTGGGCTCCAGTGTAGTTTCCGAGGCTTACTATCTAGAAAAAACTAGAATACATGCTGTGTTGTTTTGACTAAAAGTCATTTGTTCTTTTATTTAGGAAGAAATTGTTTTTCTTATGTACACACCGTGTACTGTACATACACGTCGTGTCTACAAGAGTCGTTTCATAAGTCATGTGTGTAGGGATAGAGGATGGAAAAAACCCGGAGTGAACACACCGTGTACCATCCATACACATCTTGTTATGTCGACCCTATGCCCACCCATGTCACTAATAACATAGGTTGGCCGAGTCTAATCTAATAAATGCTATGTGCTGTCTAAACATGTTGTGTAGGCTAACCCATGTACCCGACCGTGTCATGAAAAACATGGTTTGAAGTTATCTATTATCAAACACAATGTTTCCATGTAGAACATACCGTGTAGTGTGAGCCATGTGTTAGGCCGTGTCACTAAAAACATGGGACAGGTAAAGCTTGTCTAGTACACGTCAGATCTATCTTGAACACACCACGCAGTCATGTCTTTGGAGGGCTATAAGGCCCCAACCTTAAACATTACTTAATCATGAGTTATTACAAGGTTACACATTGGGGATCTTTTCAGGTTTAGAGTTTTAGAGAATTAGATCATAAAATATGCATTTCATTCCACATTTAAACAAAGTGGTTACATAAATGATACTATTCATTTTTCCCGTCAATGAAAAAATATTTATAATAAAACATGGATTCATTCTTGACACTTCCTTGACACAATCATCATATCATGTACCATTCCCTTGACCTGTGAAAAATGTTTCAAAAACATGGGGTGAGCATAAAAATCTCAGTATGTTTTATAAAAATATGGAAAGGAAACATGAGTTCATGTATACATAAGAATGAAATCATACTTTACCCATAAAACATAAGAAAATTAACATACCTCATCAAATCATGAATATTTCATATAAATCATAAGACATAAATGTAACTTGAGGCATTCATAACATTCTTACATAGGGAGTAACCCTATTGGTTACGTTTGAAATACCCATCACAGTATATTCCCTAAATATCTTCGGAGAAACCTTAAAGTTTAACTCCTTCTCATTACCCAATGCATTGGAGAGCAATAACAGGCTCACCCGCCCTTAGTATATCATGGAACCACCCGTCTTCATAACAATTCCCTAGAACCATAACATAATCTTATCACATAAAACATGCATAAAGGAAACAAAACATTTCCACCTTACAATAATAAGATATCAATACAACACATTGATATAAAAACATTATGAAAACCATTTTCAAAACCAAAATAAAATAAATGTAAAACATGGTATTTATTTTTCATTCAAAAAAATTAATGGCTTGTAGAGGAAGCCAAAACTTGAATAATGGTCACGGCGGCGGAGAAGTCATTGTCGCCGCATACGTCCGACAAAAAAACATTCCCTTTTGTCGTTTAGTTAATGATTCATATAAAAAATAATACTTTTGAATAATTGTAAAAGTAAAAGGGGTTTATACTCTGTATAAAATAAAGTTGTGTATAAAACAAAATATTCCTCAATGAAAGGAGATTGAGATGGATTCCCTAACCTCGGGTCCGACTTGACTCGATCATTCTTTAATGTCCTGAATAATAAACTTGAGTTAATTTCAACTTGCTTAAGAACCTTTTTCAAGTTCATTATTCATTTTATATCACTTATTACAATGTTATGAACATTATGTAAGCATTTATGTTAATAATGGTCGTTTTGTAGATATTTGGTACTTTAGTAAAAAGTGAACTTCTTATATATACATGTTGTTCACGTAGTAAAATATCCATTACCTCAAGAATTATATTCATGATTTAGATGCCATATATATCATATATATCCAGTATATACATGAATTTATAATATTACATAGTCATTTATAGGTAAGAAATGAAATGCACAGTTCATGGAGACGGTAAGCCGTACGTACGCATGAACGCTACATTCATTTCTATGTCATATTAATGGAATTAAAAATAAATGAGAGATATGTATATTTAAATTCCAGAATGATATTCATAATTTAGATGTAACAAACATCATATATATATCCATTATATATATGTACTTATAATAGTACATTATATTTGGGGATATGAAATGAAATGCACCGTTCATAGAGACGGTAAGTCGTACGTACGCATGAACATTACTTTCATTTCTATCTCATACTTTAATGGAAATAAATAATAATTATATAAAGGTATATTATAATTCCAGTATAATATCATATATAATATCATTAAATATGTCCCTTATACATACCACATATGGTATTAACGAATCAAATCACTTTGAGCGGGCGGTAGTCCGCACTTCCTAAAATGATGATATCGCGTTTACCCATAATGGAAACCATAAAGGTATGTCATAAATGAAAAATAAATAAGCGTAAGTAAAACATAAACATATTATATATCATATATAAATATGGTGACATCTTAATGGCCACCTTTGAAGGTGTTATATGAGTGTTGAACAATCATCGTTTCGTGAGGCAGAAATTCGCCATCCACAGAAATAGTATGTTATTTAACCATTAGATGTAGGTGTGTGTAATTTTAGATTGAATACTTCTTATAAAAACACCTTATTATATTTATGATACTAGTGACGTTACAAAAGAAATGAAAAGAAAAGAGTTTGGGGGGGTTGGAGAAGAAAAATAAAACAAAAGAACACAAGACAAACCACTACCATTAAAACGGGTAACTCTTTTTGATTTGAGATCAAAGGATTCCTTGGGAAGACTTCTTCCCATAGTGAGGCTTCTAGGAGTAATAGAGGGATGTGGAGAGACAAAATGGGCAGGGGTTGGCTGAGCCAAAGGCTTTAGAGGTTTGGGTAAGGAGGTAGAGGTGGGGGCCTTTTATAAGATGAGAGGAGGGGCACTCTTGGAATATTTTAAAAGGTTACTTTATTATAAAATGTGATTCTGTTTTTAAAGGTCCCACAACTATATATTTCGAGTATAAGGTGATAAGAGTTCTAAAACCACCTATCCAATAAGTTTTTGACAAGTGTAGGTCTTAGAGTTTACATTATCTTTTCATTTTATTTAAATCATTAAATAATGAGGTAATCGCTGCATCATCATGGTGTCATAAATAATTTAATTTATTTAATGTCTAAAAATTATAAAAAAATATCATGATGTAGGAAATCTTTTTATATTTATAATGAATATTTATAGTCAAAAATATGTCTTGTATAACCCCATTTAAAAATTGTTTTAGAAAAACAACTCATGTTTGTGACATTTTTATTTTAACTTTAAATAAAAAGATATTAATGTCATTTTCCTACCAATGTGGCTATATGGGGTACCCAAGTTGACCCATGGATTTTATTGGTCGTCCATGACACATCTAATAAGGGTAGGACATGTGTCAAGTTCATTTCATGTTATTAAAACATCATTTTTACCTTAAATTACATTAATTACCTCTAATCGTGATTAAAAACATAAAAGATACTATTCACGAAAAAATTATTTTAATCCCATTGAAACACATTTTAATTCCTAATGAAAACCATGTATGTCAGATTTTTGAAATTCATAACACAGAGGTGGTAAAATTTGATTTAAACCAAAAATCAATTTTTTAAGTACCACTTAGTGGTTTCACTATTCATCGAAAATTGAAGTTTTCAGAAAAATACCAAAACTTCACCCTAAGCTATATTTGATATTCCGAATTCAAAAATGATGTCTATTTTAAAAAATTCAAAACCTATAAGTTACATTAATTAATTTAATAATTAATTCCCTTTGTCATGAAAAATAGCATGTTTTCATGAAACAATATTTATCAAACGATTGACACTAGTTTAAGTTCAATTTCAAAGTGGAATTAATTCCAACGACCACAATTGGATTAAATGGTAAAAATATATTCTAATTTCACTTTAAATCCAATTAAAAAGATAATATAATCATATAAATAAATTAGATTAAAAAGAGGTTTTGAAATAAAATACAACATTTTTCACTATTCATTAAAAAATTAACTTTATCGGAAAATACCAAAAATATACACAGAGTATATTTTGATGTCCCGATTATAAAGAAGAATTTTATTTGGTCAAATAGAATGTATAATACTGACCAAAAACATATTTAATGAAGGTTCACCATCAAAAGGCAATAAGTGGACCTTTAGTGAATATTAGAGTATCTATGCCTAAAATTGAATTCATTTCATATTTTAAGCCTTTATCTTTTATTGGATAAATGTAAAATAATTTAAAAAACATATATACTCATATTATGGTTATTTCTATTCATTCCCTCTAATACAACATCTACGTGATAACTACTATTTAAAATAATATTATTATATTACTACTGTGCAACATAAGATTTCAAAGAAACTTTTTGTTGCATATCGGGTATGCTATCGAACCTAGCAACCCCTTTTAATGTAAAAATTAATATTTAATTCATAAATATTAATAAATATGAAAATGTGTTATTCTTTATTTACTTGGGATGTTACAAGAGCCGTGTGGCTTAACTGTACAAAAGGGCATGGGAAGGGGAAGAGGATTCAAGTACATGTCGTGTGTTAGGAGAACACACCATGTGGTTTGGGTGTTACACGAGCTTTTTTGGGAGAGGTACATGCCAATGTGAATGGATTAAGGGAACACATCGTGTAGAAATAATACACACTATGTAGTCATGTTGTGTAAAACATAAATGCTTTCTTCCCCCATTATTTCCCTTCTTAAAATTATATTTTTCATACGTTGATAATCTTCATCTAAGGTATGCATTTGAACTTGCTAAGTCGTGACACCGAAACGTCTTCCAACTGTTTCCCAGTTGCCACGCAGTGATTATACACCAGATGTGGTTGATCAGGGACTTCCAGTAGATCCTCTTGTTATGCCAGTCTTGGAACTAGTCGTAATACCAGACACAGGTGCAGATGCATAGTTGAGGGAAGGTTTTATGTGTATGATATAGAACGTTTAAGGGGAAATTCCTCCTACACCTATGTTGGCTGATTTAATGCAGGTCTTCTAGCAGTAGCATCCTCCCACTTTCTCAGAGGATGGAGGGCCCTAGGCTGCAGAGTCAAGGCCAGAAGCCATGATTACGATTTTCGAGCATCTGGAGACACCTCTAGAGAGGGGGGGTCAATATAGCTACCTACATGCTTTGGGATTCTGCCAAGAGTTGGTGGTATGTGATCTCATAGGAGGGATTCCAGCAAATTATTTCTTGGGATGATTTTCAGCGCATCTTCTATGACTAATTTTATCCAGAGTCCATGACTGCTGATCGAGCATGAGAGTTTATGAGTCTAGAGAGGAATATCTTTTGGTTGTGGAGTATTCCTCCAACTTTACCACACTTTAGGGCTTCACACCAATTCCAGGAGATGATTAGTTATTTATGGAAAGGTTTCTTGAGGATGGTCTGAGGCATGAAATCCGATCGTAGGTGAACGTATTCTGGTTTAATTCTATCACTTCTATAGTCAACCAGGCACTGATTATAGAGTGAAATCTGAAGGATTCTGGAGTTGTGATCCTGGGAGTCCCGACATCTTGGGTTAGTATTCCTCCTATTGAAATTAGGATGCGTCATAGGGAGTCTTCACGTGGTGATCCATGGAGGCGAGACACTTCTTCTGGAAGCTAGGTGGTGTGCTACTAGTGTGGGAAGATCGGGTATATGAGGCCACACTACCCGAGGGACCTAGTGGAGTGCCAATACTATGTAAAGATGTCTCAACCTCAGTGATTATATCTGATCTTCCCACTAGTAGATGGTGAAAGGGGTTCCTCTATGACTCCTCATTCAGGAGCATCACCACCTATTTCTTACCAGTATGGGAACTGGAGTCCTTCCAGCCGTTCAAGCCGAGGTGGATGTCGTGGCCATGGTTGTCGGTCGCCTGGTCTCAAGCAACATCAGGGTGGAATAACTCAGAGTGGTCATGCAGGGTCACAGGGACATGGAGAAGGCCAAAATTTTGCAGTGGAGTAGACCCATAAAGAGAAGTATCCCAGACCTTCTACAGTTCAAGGTATGATCTTAGTAGCCTCAGTTATAGGTTTTTCACTTTTTGATACAGGGGCTTTCCATAGCATTATATCTATTGTGGCTGTGGAGAGCCTTGGGCTCTGCATCTTTTCTTTTGCTAATATTTTGACACTAATAACTCTTTTGGGGAATAAAATAGCTAGTGTATGTTTGTGGAAGGAGTTACCTATATAGTTTGGTGGGTGTCACTTCCTATGGGACCTCTATGTCCTAAAGATGATAGGATATGATGTTATTCTCAGAATGGACTGGTAAGTTCCATTCTAGGTATTTGTCCGCTGTTATCATCACAGGGTGATTTTTAAACCACTAGAGGGTGTATTGTTTCTTCATAAGGTAGAATGGGATGTCCGGGCGAGCAGAACAGGTGCAGAGCATCTCGGGTTAGTGGGATTTACAGCCTAGATATCTAGTTTATATCTAGATGATCAGGGGGCTTCACAATTAAACATTCCTTTAGTGGTGGATCATTTTAGGAACGTCTTTCTAGAGTAATTTTCAGGTTATACTCTAGAGAAAGAGGTGGAATTTTCTATTGATATCGTGCTAGGAGCGGCATTGATGTCCATTCCTCCTTATAGGATGGCTACACTAGAGTTGCAGGAGCTCAAGAAGCAGTTGGTGGAGTTGCTGGAAAAGGGTTTCGTTCGACACAGTACTTCTCCATGGGGTTCGCCTGTAATATTTGCGAGGAAGATAGACGGTTCCCTTAGTCTTTGTGTGGAATATCAGATGTTTAACCGGTGGACGGTCAAGAACCGATATCCCTTTCCTAGGATTGATGATCTCTTTGATGAGATTTGAGGAGCCTGGGTGTACTCAAAGTTTGACTTGAGATACAGTTATCTTCAGTTGTGTGTTTGACCATATTATGTACCACATATAGGCTTCCAGAGTAGGTATAGTCTATATGAGTATATAGTTATGCCATTTGGTATCATGAATGCGCCTTCAGTTTTAATGGCACTAATGAACCGAGTGTTCCATCCATACTAGTATTCTTTGTGGTGGACTTCATGAATGATATATTGGTGTTCTATCACACTCGAAATGACCATGATTCACATCTTGAGATCATTCTAAGTACACTGATGGAGCATCAGTTATATTTTATGCTCTCAAAACGCCACTTTTGGATGGATCAGATTCACTTTTTGGGTCATGTCATCTCATATATGGGAGTATCAGTAGACCCAGAAAAAATGAGAGCAGTAGTTTCCTGGGAGCAGTCAAAGATTTTCTTTGAGGTACAGAGTTTTATAGGTATGGATTGATACTACAGATGTTTCATACAAGACTTTTCATACATAGCAGCACCACTGTCGATTCTGACTAAGAAGGGTGCAATGTTGTTATGGTCAGATTCATGCGAGTTATCCTTTTAGGAGCTGAAGGGGAGGTTGAATTTAGTGTTGATACAATTATTTCCAAATAGAGGAAAGATCTATACTATGTATTGGGATGCTTTAGGTATTGGGTAGGGAGATGAGCTTATACTGGGTGAAAGAGTCATCATGTACGAGTCTCAGCAGTTGAGGCCACTTGAGAGAAACTACCTGATGCACGATCTTGATTTGGATTTGATTGTTCATGCCTCACGCTTTTGGAGAAATTATCTTCTAGGAGAGAATTTTGTGGTTTTCACTGATCACAAGAGTCTCAAGTACATCATACACTTAGCATGATCTGAATTTGAGATAGCGAAGGTTGGTTGAGTACCTACAGTCCTTTGACATTGAGCTTGCCTACACGCCTGAGAAAGGCAACATAGTGGATGATGTGTTGAGAAGGAGGACTCAAATACATGTAGTTCATGAGGCCAATAGTGAATTTTAGCTCATGGATATGTTCTCTAAGATGCATTTGGAGGTTCACAACAGGAAGGGGTTGAATTTTCTTTCTTCTATTGATTTTACCTCTACACTTCTTGAACAAGTACGAATTAGGCAACTATCATATTCTGAGGGCCTAGTCCTATGGGAAAGAGTGTCAAGAGAGGACCCAATTCCTCGATAGAACATGGGATAGGATGGGATCTAGTGTTTCCAAGGGATCGTATGGGTTCCAACAGACATATGAAAGGGGCTGATGCAGTACATTCATTCCACAGTTTGGGTAGTTCATCCTGGTGTCCCCAAGATGTATCTTGATCTACACTGTCAGTATTAGCGGCTAGGTATGAAGGGAAATGTTTCTGTTTTTGTCATGAATTGTTCCACCTGTCAGTAAGTGAAGGTAGAGCATCAACGACCAGTAGGGCTTTTACAACAGTTGCCTATTTCCAAGTGGAAATGGAATGATGTCGTGATGGATTTTGTGACAGGTTTACCGAGGTCATCTCGAGGGAATGATGTAGTTTGGGTTTTCATTGATAGACTCATGGAGGTTCCTCACTTTTTACTGATCAAGGAGACCTTCAATTTTGATGATCTGGGATGGTTTTACATCCGTGAGATTTTACGTCTACATGGAGTTCCACACTACATTGTTTCAGAAAGAGATGCACATTTTACTTTTTGGGTTTGGAAGGGGCTTCAGAAGGCTTCGGGTACTTAGGTAATTTTGAGTACAGTAGACCATCCCCAGACATATGGCCAGTACGAGCATTTAATCAAGGTTCTTGATGCCATTATTCGAGGATGGATTCAGGATTTTGGAGGTTCTTGGGAGAAAGAAATTCCTCTTGTGGTGTTTTCTTATAACAATAGTTTTGAAACAACTATTTAGATGACACCTTATGAGGCTCTGTAAGGTAGGCCATGTCGATCACCCTTATGTTGGATAGAGGTAGGATAGGTAGATTTACTGGGACTTTGTCTTTTTCAGGAGACCAAAAAGTATATAGAGTTGATTAATAAGAGGGTGGCTATTGTACAGTCTCGACAGAAGTATTATGCTGATCAGCAGAGACAACCTCTGGAGTTCGAGGTCATGGATCAGGTTTTCTTGCATGTCACACTGAGGTTGGTACACAAGATGATTAGGAGATAGGGTACGCTTTCACCAAGGTACGTCAAAACGTTTGAGGTGTTGGAGAGTGTTGGGCCAGTTTCCTATTGGTGGTGGTTTCCTTAGAGGTAATGATCTATGCATGACATCGTCCACGTTTCTCAGTATCGACGTTACTTTTCAGATTTGTCTCATGTTTTCCAACCCGAGGAGGTTGAGTTTGAAGGGGAAGCATCATTAAAGGACCATCCTATCAGGATTGTTGATCATAGTACAAAGGTTCTCCATGGGTAGTCTGTTCCTCTAGTATGTGTGTAATGACTTCTTGGGTGGGTAGAGGACGATACTTGGGAGAGGGTGGCCGATGTACGAGCATAGTGGCCAGCGTTGTTCGGGGTTTCTTCTTCTATGTTGTGCTAGGAAAATTCAGGTACAAATTTATTTAATGGGGGATGTTTTTAAGAATCCATATCTTTTTTTAGGTATGTTTTCATTTTCTGGTCGTTTTTTAGGAAAAGTGGTTTTTCTGGAAATTTTTAAAGTACACGCCGTGTACTTTTTGAGTACACACCATGTGCTCGATTACCGCGGGTAGTCGTGTGATGGATGTGTAGAATCCATGAACATGGCCACGTGGGGATGACCTGGAGGCCACCTAATGCGGGGTATGAAATTGGAAAGTACACGTCGTGTACTTCAAAAGTACACACCCTGTACTTTCTTTTTCTCATTAAACACACTGGGATCGCGTCTGACGGAAAATACACCATACTTCTAGGTCTTGTTCATCCAAGAGAACCTGTGCAACCATGATACTTCTGCGAGCCCTCGAGCCTCTATTTGATCCCAAATTCTACCGCCATTGATTGTGTTGGGATCGCCTCAGTAAGCTCTCTCTTCTTCTTGAGCCGAATTTCATGATTTATCTTTTTTATCAAGTTATCCTCAATTGAACATTTTAGACTTTTTGTAGATCTTTGGCGTTATAAGGTGATTATAGCCTCAGGGCTTACATATAGAGATCTTTCAATGTCATGGTAGGTGTTTTGTGCCTTTCTGTGGAAATTATTTGTGTTTTATGTTCAAATTTTTCCAATACCCCTGAATAGGGTATTGCACGTTTACTGTTTTAGCCCTATTGTTTACCGGCTATGCTTGTATGCTTGAGTATATGATAATTGATTGTGAATAGGGTGAATTTTTGGGCTCTGGCTATGTTTCCCATGCATGTTTTTCCTATTTTTTCCTTTGGGTCTAGTTTGCCTCTTATGATGTTGTTTACTTTTCCAAGCCTAGAATTATAGGATGGTGTGACTGTAGTTCTGTTATGCTGATATGCTGTAGAATTCTAGAGAGGTGGTTCTTGATTTTTACTTTGGCCGATACATGCAACTACACTTTCATGACTTGCACAGGGTCATGAGATCCATGTTTATAGACCGTATAGTGAATGAACGTTGAGGGAATCTCCAAACTGATTGTTTTTAATTACTATACGAGACCACATAGGGAACTGAAGTTGAGTGCTTCTTCAAAGTGTTTTTAGTTTCTCGACGTGGGCCATAGAGGGAATGTGATGTAATTACTTCCCTTGAGTGCCTTTAGATACTGATACCATACTACAATATGAATTGATGGTGAGTGCTTCCTCAGAGAGTCTATGCATAAGCTGAACCATAGGGGTTAGACTAAGTGTACTTCCCCGAGAGTTGCTTGTACTTTTTAGGTAGGACCTGAGAGGATAATAAGTGGGTAATTCCCAAAGGGTTACCTTTGTGTTAGATTCTTTCTTGCATTGCAAGGTAGGACCAGAGTGGATAGGCTATGGGTACTTCCTAGAGGGTTACCGATTTGTGTTTACATTCTTTGTTAGTTGCTACTTGATATTGAAACTGTGGATTGTTAACTATTGAGTACTTTCCTATTTACTATTTCCTGTACATTTACATTCCATATACTCATTAACCGTTAGGGATAGATCTCATGGTGGTTTCCTACTGGGATTTAGTCTCACACCCTATTTGGGCCATGTTTTTGGGACCAAAGAGATTATATTGTTGCAGGTATAGATAAGGGAAAGAGCCCTTCTACTTCAAGTACTAGACATGTTGTGGATATGGAGAGCATGAGACCGAGCTTAGGCTTGTGATGTTGTGGAGCAGATTACTTTTTTTTCTTTTATACTTGATTTAGTATTGTATTTCAGTATTATGCTTTGTTTCCATGCTTTCTTAGACATATGTATCATGCATCATTTTATATATGTGCTCTAGTTTATTTTATCAGTCGTCCGCTATTACTATTATTGGAATATTTACTACTTCCACTATTTCATTTTTTTTACATCCACTGTGTTACTCTGCCAATGAGAGCATCATTTCCCCACTATCACACCCAAGGCCCTCGCTACTAGTCGTCAGCCTCTGGCGTTCGAGTAAATGTTCTTGAGGCCATGTGACCAACCGGGTACGGGGAAACTCAGGGTGGCTTCTGGAACCGGGTTGTTACAAGTGACAAATATATATATTAGAAAATTTAAATAATTTCAATGATATATTATATTACATAACGGATAATATCCATGATGAGTATTTTGATGATTTTCAATTCATAATTGAAAAATTAATTAGGTAGGTTGACCTTGGTAAAATGGAGATTTGTTCTTTCAAATTAGAGATAATAATTTTTAAATAATTGTCTTGTTTATTAATTAAATAAAAAATTTCAATCATCAATGAAATATGGATATAAAAAATGAATCACATCACTTTGTGGAGGTGGTATTCAACACGTAGCCATGTGCGACACTATCAGCTTTTAATGGGTCAAAAGGTAAGAAGGTAAGAAACATAATATAATTCTATAATCATAATAATATCATGAATATCATATATCTATATACTAAATCCTTGATAATAACCAGAACTGTGAGTTGATGATGAAAAATAAAACACATCGCTTCGTGGAAGTGGTAATCCACTTATAAGAACAAATGATGATTTTGTTCCCCATAGGATGGAAAAATAGAGGAATAAGGATATGATATTAACAAAATAAATTCCCACTATTTGTTATATATTTATTATATTATATTTTAATTTTTAGTAAATAATTGTAGGAGGTAAATGAAGTAATAAAAAATAAAAAGGTCGGTTTGAACTTATACCTTCTCCTCAAATATCGTTATTTTAATAATATCTTGAAACTCATAGGATATGCCATTTTGTAATACAAATTCCTCAAAGACATTATTAGGGAGGTTTTAGAGTTATTTTTTTGGTCTTGGCTAATCTAGAGTACTTAAAAGGAATGAATATGGGAGAAGAGGGGGTGTCCTAATATAGAAGAGGGGAGTGGAAACCCTCGAGTTACTTAAGGTATTAAATTAAAATAAATTGAATTTAAAGTTAAATTGGATCCAAATTGAAATATTTATAATTATTTATAATTATGTGTCAATATAAATAGATAAATAATATTTATACAGATTTTGATGATATTTTAACCATTATCTCTTACTACGAACCCCAATTAACCCTTTTAATGTTTAGTGAAATATCAGTATTTTTATACTTTATCAGGGTTAATAAAAAATAATTTAAAAGGATAAGTGACACATAATTTGAAAATGATTGACATTTTTTATCTTATCCCAATATATTTCCAAATAAAATGAATTTATGAATTTTAAATCATTTAATAAAGTTTAATTTCTCATAAAACACCATTAAAATAAATTAAATAACAACACACATATTGAGAGAATAAATACATCAATATACTTATTTAATTATAATATAAAATCATTAATCATCCAATATAAAATATTATTAACAATAAAATTCATATAAAACCATAATTCATCCAAAAAATATAACATTTTAGGTTTATTAAATCTTTTTCAATGATTTTTTTTCTTCTTGCATAGTCATGGTGTCATCATTGTTTAAGTATTGAAGGTAATTATACCAAAACAAAATCACCACAACAAAAATAAATAATTTTTTAAAAAGAAATTCATTTACATTCGTTCATAACAACCTTTTATCCTTATTAGAAAACATAATATATATTAAAATAGGAGAGTGTCATTTTGAAATATTTTTTAACATAAAATAATATAAATGACTTTATCAAAAGAAAATGGAATATAAAATAAACATTTTTTAAAATATAATTGGGGTGTTCTAAATAAACTCATAAAATATAAATAAATAAGTTTTTAGTTTTATTTTTTAATCCTTGTCGCATTATTTTTAATCTTCTTTGTTTGATTGTCCCTTACCATGGTGTAAAATATTTACTAGGGTCACTATTTATAAAGAAAAAAAATAAGGTTTATCATTTTAAAAAATTTGAAAATATTGATACCGAATATTAATCCATTTTACCAAATTCAATTAATGTGGATGGAATAAATTTCATTTAAAATAAAACTGCAAAACACTATGGTAAAGTTTTTTTAAAATAAATTTTATGTAAAAATGGTAGTTTTATAAAATTAATAAACATATTTAAATTTAAAATGACATTAATTTAATTATGTTTAATAAAAATTGGAAATGAAAATTTAAAACCAATGAGAAAATAAATTTTACTTTATGAATACTTGGAAGGAAACTATTGTTTTCTATAAAATTGATATTTTTCACTAATCGCTGAAGAACCAATCATTTCAAAAAAACATTCAGACAAATATAATTTTAAAATATTAAATTAAAAATTTATTTTATTTTAAATAAATAATATTTCTTCAAGTGTATGAATTTAATTATGATATTCAATCATAATAATAAATAATTATTTTAAGAAAAAATATTTCTGATGTATAAATTGACATTACAAAAAATTGAGTGCATATTAAATAATAATTTATAGATTTATTGTTGTTTAGTTAGATATTTATATATATCCTCATTTGGATACTTATATTCTTCTCTATAAATTCAATGGATAATTTAGGATAATGACGTTAACATAAAGATATTTTGAAGTCATTAAAGCTCAGAGTTATGTGTCATGTATGTAATCGAATATAGTTATCCCTAAAAACACCAGGATATTATTTTCTCACAGACATGAGTTAATATTATCTTTACATTTTTACCTTTAATAATAAAATCAAAGGATGAACATTTGAGAATAACTTTTTTATAACACACATAATAAAATGTTTTTCAAATAATTATATTTGAAAATAAGGAAAGTTATATATGAAGGTCATCTATAATAATTAAAAACATAGATTCAAAATAGCATAACAATCATGCGAAGTGAAAATACTATCTTGGAGAGAACAAATTAATGTAAAAATAATAAAAGAAAGTGATGGATAACTATGATTAAAAAAAATGATCATGATAATGTGAATGACCAAAATAGCATCAAATAATGAGTAATGAAAAGGACTATAAATTTATAAATAATAAAGGTAATAGGATATAATTTTTATTTCATTATCCTTTTCCTAGAATTGATAACTTTCATTGGAATCTTGTGTAAGGATCCAATTTTAAACATAAATTATTCGATTTTTTTGAACTAGAATTCAATATCATTTATTTTATCTGTTTAGAGTTTTAGAGAATTAGAAAGAACACATAAAATTTAATCCCATACATTAAAATTGGACAGCCAGTCTTTATATATATATTTTCCACTAAAGAAAACAATTTTAAAATGAAACATGATTTCATTTTGAGAAGTGTATTCAATTCCATTATCATGACATATTCTTTTCCCTTAACAATCCTAAGACCATTGAAAAACATTTAAAAATGTGGGATTATCACAACAAGCTCATTAAGGGACATAAATAGAAATAAATCTGTTAGTCATGTGGAAAAAAAGAAAACATATTTAATTTTCATTGAGTGAATGAAATAAAAAAATTTCACATGAATGACACACCACCTTATTTCTCAAATAAAATCACTATAACCTATAAAAAGAAATTAAAACTCTTTCAGGTGACTTACATCATCATATATATAAAACAATTTCAAAAACATTTCAATTAGATTAACCATGTGGCCAAATTCCAATATTACTTTTACCTAATGAATTAGAGATATATAATTTGAATAACCCTTATTATAAGATATATTAATATCACTTGTTATCTATAATGGGTCAGATACCTTTATATATGATATATCAGGCTCACCCATGAGTTATAATGGTGTTCATTCCTTCATATAAGCTGTATTAGGGTCACTTGAGAGCAATAATGGGGCTTAACCCATCATATAAGTTATATCGAGATCACCTAATTCATATAATTCACAATTAAAACATCATTAATAAAACACATTCATCATAAATGCATTTGAAAAACTCTTTGAATCCCATATAAAAACACTTTGATATGATATTCCATTTCCTTTCAAGAACCCATTTTCAATACCAAAAACTTTTTTTCATTGAAAAAAAAATCAATACATAAATAACAATAAATATAAATACTGTTTTTTAATCTATAGAAACATGACTTCATTAAATGGAATATGATAATAAAAAAATCGTCACATTAGTGGAAAAGTCTTTGTTTCTGTATATGTTACAAATTAAATATTCTTTTTCAATTGTCAAAATATTTAGCATAAAACACCTAACAAGATCGATTTTTAAAACCATTTAAATAAATTGAAAATATATTAATATTTAATTTATCTTAATTTTATATTGATATAAATAAATATGTAAAATAATATCAAGAATATTAACATGGATAAAAATATGTGATAATTATATCTTTAAACATTCAAGGTGTGACATACCTCTTTAAACATTTAAATATTAATCCCCATAAAGTAATAACATTTTAAAAAAATGTATATGATAAAAAATAAATTAATGACAAGTAAAAGTGGTTGTATATATACCTAACAAAATAAGGTTGCTGTATAACATCCCAATATGCCTCAATGAAATGAGATTCATACAAAGTCCCTTACTGTGAGTCTGATTCATCACAATTATTATTTATCATCATAGATAAAAAAATTGATAATTATTTATTTTCTGAGAAACTTTTTTCTAGTTAATTATTCCTTTTATATCAATTATAATAATGTTATAACATTTTCTTAATTATGAAACTTCATGTTATATGTTTTAAGGTTATTCGATATTTGTTTCAAAAAAGAAACTAGTATGTCAAATACTGTCAATGATTTCATTAGTCCATCATCACTAGAATAATATTCATGATATAATAATTATTATTATAAATCAATCAGACATTTAAATCCATTCATTACATAAGGATATGAAAAATGAACTATGTTACCATCATTGAGATGGTAAGTCGTGCATACACATGAGTAATGTTTTAATTTTTCAACGATCATTAGGAAATGAACGTAAGTATAATTTTTTCTTTATATAATGATAATAAAATCACTAATATAAAATTATTTATTTAGAAATACATACATACAAATATATAATCCATGTGATATGGTGATGAAAAATGAATCACATCACTTCATGGATGTGGTAGTTCACATGTATGCATGAATGACATTATCATTTTCTTATGCGTGGAAAAAAAAGAAAATAAATGATAAATTATTCACTTATGATGATAAATATTCCATTAATATCATATATAAACATTTATTCAATAAGTATAACAAGTATTTATATAGGGTAATGGTAAACTATTTATATGAGTTTGTGGAGGTGATAGTTCACATGTACGCAAAAATGATTAATTCATTTTCCATTTGATGAAATCCAAGATAAATTTAGGTGATTATATAAATATAATAACATATTAGTATAGTTAGTATTACAAGAATATTATATCATCATATTTTGAGAATATTTGAAGGAATTATATGATTAAATAAAATAGAAACAATTAATTTAAAATGATACCACATCTTTAGACGATCAATGTTTATTAACACCTTATCACCTCTAGGGAGAGACCTGATAATAAAAAAAGATTCTATAATGTACGGAGTTAATATAAGAATATATTGGGATATATTTGGGTTGAACCAAATAGGGGTTGAGGTGTTAATTATAAATATGAATGGGTTATCTTTTAAGATAGAGGGGAGGTAACTCTTGGAATTCGTGATGATATTAATTTAATATAAAATAATTATCTATAGAAAATATATCCAAATTGAATTATTTAAAATAGATTATGAGTTTTGGTAGAATAATATTCAAAAACATTAAATTATATATGTTTCTAAATTTTTTTAATCCTTATCATTTTGTATAAACCATTATTAATTATTACTATGGTATAATGTAATTTACACATTTATGGTTAATATAATTACTATGTAAAGAAAAAATACCACTAATTGAGTCATTAATGAAGTTTTATGACATATTACAACCATTTGGATGAAATTTATATTTTTTCAAAATTTTATGTCATTTAATAAAATATTATTTATTTCTAAATATCAGTAAACACTATTCAACATTTGACATTTAAAAAATTTCATAAAATATTCTATCTTCGGAAAAACACTATAAAACATCCATAAAATTTAAAATTAATCCATAAATATTTTTATGAAATTAATTATATCAAATTATTTTTATTTTAATATTTTGAATATAATATATTTGATTCTTCCATTAATTAAGCAATAACGACATCATTATAATGTCACCATTTAATTTAACTATTTCATCCCTAAAAATTATAAATAAATTACCGTGATTTAGGTAAACATTTTTTATTTCTATGTTATATTTATAGTTGAATATATCTTCAACATAAATATATATTAAAATTTCTATGGTTACTAATACATGAGTATGTCATCTTTGTCTTTTCTTTAGAATAAAGTATTATAAACAAGAAAAAATTAACCATGTGGATCAATGTGGCCATAAGATAAAATAAATAAATATTTGCATTGAAAATAACTCATCTAATATAATTATTACACTTTTTCTGGTAATTTTATAATAATTATAATATTATTATTTCCTTTAATGACCCAATTTACCCTTAACTATGGGAATAAAAATTAGCACTGATGTTACTTTTCATATCTCCAAAAAATAAAAAGGATCTAATTAATAATAATAGGCCCTATGATTCCAATTATGGAAGTAATTTTTGAAAATTAAAAACTCATAATTCCTAGATATAAAAATAAAAATAATTTCATTGAGGGATCGAGAAAATGATTTTTTAATGTAATATATTTCTAAAGTTCACCATGTTTTATATCCAATTTCAATGTGAAATTGTTTTAAATGGCATAGATTGGATTAACTAATTAAAATGGTATTTAATTATACATTAAACCTAGTACAAAACATAATTAAACACTATTAATAAACTAGATGAAAAATTAGTTTTGAATTAATATTTGAATTATTCACTATCCATCAAGATAGGAATGTTGTCAAAAGGATACCAAAAAGTCAACCAAAGTAAATTTTGATACACTTTTTCAAAATATGAACTTTATTTTTTAAAATATATTTTATAAAAATTGGAATACTATATTTAAAATGGGTTCTCCATCAAAAGGCAGTAAATTTTTTTTTTAGAAAATTACTTTTATGCATAATATTAAATTTTTCCCAATATCATGTCTAGAAAAAAATAATATGAATTTTAAATTTTATACTTAATATATTATATGTATATATATTTCACTAATATAATCCAATATGAGCGAATGTATTATTTATTGGTAATAAAACACACTAGTGCACATTTAAATTGTTTTTTACAAAAACATTTTTTAAAATAGGTTTTATTTGAATTTATAATTAATTGGTCACAAAAGAATTAATTATATATAGACATGTAAACCATATTTTTATAATTTAATTAATATTATTCATTCCCTCAATTCAATCGATTATGTTATAAGGGTAACATTTAAATAATAATATTTCACTATTCATTTTAACGCAATGGGGTGCATCATGTACGATGTTTAACTTAGTATTTCCTTTTATAAAACTCGGCTTGTTACATTCTCCAACCATTAATAAATTATTTCCTCAAAATATTATCATGTTATATAAAATTCGGGGTTTTTCTTTTCAAAATACCATTATTGATGTCCCATATCGATATAATGATTAATAAAACATCCACTTTGAATGAATGGAAGAGAAGTGCGAAGGTTACTATAGATAACACATACATTGTTTCGTTGTAGGAAAAAAGGACATGAAGGATAATGATAACACTCAAATACTAATAGATAGTGAAATAGAACATGACCATTGGAAATTTAACCATCACGAAACCATAACTATGTGAAGGGTTAAAAGACCATCAATAACAGTAAATAGATTACAACTTATTGGAATATCATTTTAATAGGTCTGAAGAATTATTTTACTACAGGGTTTAAAAATGTAATGAAAGTTTTATACATGAAATAATAGTTTCACCCTTTAATCAATTTCCACCAAAAATCATCTTTTTGTCAAAACGATGAATATTTTGAAAGAAATTTTCACCCCTAAAGCACTTGAATCAACTTCTCGAGAATAAACTAATCTTGAAAAGATTAATTATATATTTATCCTATATTTATACATTAATGAAAACCGATTTTTTTTGTATAAGATAAGATAATTCTCAAAAAAAATATAATCCTTTATATAATTAAAAATAAAATTAATCTCCAAAATTCAATAGTAAAGCACGAAGTTCAAATTAAATCACTCAATAAATAACTATCCTTAATATTACTTATAAATAATATAACTAATATTAAAACCCAAAACTATAATATGGATTTGATCACATAGTCTTCCAAGATAAATTTTAATAATTATATCCACATAACATCTAGTAATCTTAACATCTCATAAAAGAATTAATTTCCCTAGAAATCATCATGATAATCTAACCATTAACAAAAATAACATAAATAACCATAAAACCACAATAAAAACATATATTATTACAAAATATAAATCATCCTTTATTGTCAGAATAAAATTTTACAACCATAATCTTATAAATTTTAAAAAATAGTGAACTTATTCTGAAACAACACAAATCACTTAATCACCAAATAATTTTCCAATCCCATGGTTATCTGTTTTATAAATTATATGTTCAAAAAAATATACTCTTCATACATAAAATAATTTAACATAAAATAAATCACCATACTAATTAGGACAACATATTGGATAGTGGTAGGTGATGTACCGTTAGCACCCTTCAATTCTGGGGTCGATTTCTATAGCCTTTCCATACACGACAAGTAATCAACCATCATATTAGTTGTAGTTTTTAAAAAAAACCCCATTATTATTATAAACTCCCAAAATATTTTAAATTTATTTATATTACAATATCATGTTTTGTCATTAAATTTTAACTCATACCTCTCATTTTACATCCCCAAAAAGTAATAACCAATAATTACCAAAAAAATATATGTCTCCTAAAATTCCATTAGTCACATTAATATTTCATAATGTATAGACTCATAGGGGTCTCAAGAATATTAAACTTGGGTTAAACCTTAAATTATAAACCCAAGAAGATATAAATAACTACTAGTAAAACATCATAATCTCTAAAGTTATCTAAACCTTCATTTCATTCCAATTGCAAAGGCTTGAACTTAAACACAACTTATTATAGTGTTTTGGAAGTAGAATTAACATAAATGGGTCATTTTATTTTAGATTTTAAGATAATTAGGGAAAAACATAAAAAGTAATCCCATATATTAAAATTGGACACTAATTCTCACTGTCCAATTTTCCACTAATGGATGCCATTTTAAATTAAAACATGATTTATTTTTTAGATACATCTTTAATTGTTTCATTGTTAATTATCCTTTCCCATTAACATTCATAATACCTATGAATAAAATTTCAAAACATTGCATGAGAAAAAAAATCCCAATAAGCGATATAAGAAAAACTAAAACCATTAGTAAAATAAAAAACAAGAAAACCAATTTTATGTTATTTGAGTGAATTAATAATAAAAATCACCTGAATAACAAACATATAGTTTCCATAAATAAAATCATTAAAACTAATGAAAATAAAATAAAATTTCTTTAGGTGACTAAGAGAAGCATATATATATATAACCCGTCCAAAACCCTCTCAATTTGAATAAACATATGGATGACTTCTAAAATTATTTTTACCCAATGAATTGATGATATATAATAGGGATTACCCTTTTATAATCTATATCGGGCTCACCCATGAGCTATAATTGTGCTCATTCCATCATATAAGCGATATGGGGCTCACCTGTGAGCTATAATAGAGCTCATCCATTCTTATAATCTTTGTTGGGCTCACCCATGTGCTAAAATAGATCTAAACCCATCGTGTAAGATATATTAGTCTCACCTATTTCATATAATTTTCATGTTTTATATCATTAATATTACACCTTCATCTTAAAACCCTTTGAAAAAAAATTTTAATACCATATAAAAAAATTCTGGACAAAAATATCGTTTTCCTTCAAGAACCCATTTTCAGTAATAAAACACAATTTTCATTGAAAAAACATTCTCATTCCCAAAAAAAATACGGTTTTCATTTAAGTAATCAGGAAAAGATTTAAATTAAGACAATAATAAAATAATGGTCATGGTGGTGGAAAAGTGTTTGTCGTTATAAATGTTAAGAATGGAAAATTATTTTTATTATTTGTCAACAAATTATGTATAAAACATGTAAATTTTTTATTTTTGAAAACATATGAATGAAATTAAAATATTGAATGAAAATTTCCACTATATTACATTTATATCAAAATAAATAATTATGAGAAATAATATCATAAATATTGACGGGGAGAAAAAGATGTAATAATTAAATCTTTAAACATTCATGGTGTCGCACACAAACTTAAAAAATTAAACCGTAATCACTATAAAATAATAGAATAGAAAAATTATATGGTGAAAAGTAAATTAATGATAAGTCAAATGGGGTTTATATACACCTAATAAAATAAGGCGGATGTATATCACCAAAATATGCCTCAATGAAAGAGATTGAGACAAATACACTTACCTTGAGTCAGATTCATCGTGTATATTCATAATCATCTTGGATAATAATATTTTTTAATTATTGACTTCATGTGAAAAATATTCCATGTTTATTATTCCTTTTATATCACTTAATATAATGTTATAACATTAATATAATTAGGAAAGTTCATGTCATATGTGTTGATGATTTTCAATATTTGAGTTCAAAAAGAAATTATTTTGTAAAATATGGAAAAATTAGGAATTTTTACATAATTTTGAGAATAATATTCGTGAAATAATAATAATTATTTAAATAAATAATACTTTTAAACCCATTAATTACATATGAATTTGAATAATGAACTACATTTTAATCATGAAGACAACAAGTCATACGTTCATAACAGTAATATTTTCATTTTTCAACGATCATTATGGAAAAAATGTAAGTATTATTATATCTGCATATAATTATCATAATATAATTAATTTTATATTAATCATTTAAATATAATTATATATATAATCCATGGGATGTGGTGGTAAAAAATGAATCAAATCGCCACATGGATGTGATAGTTCACAAGTACGTATGAACGCCGTTATCATTTTCAAGTACATGGAACATAAAGAAATAATTGATGTATTATTATATTATAATGATAAATACGTCATTAATATCATGTATAAATATTATTTTCATCATTTTAGTTAGTCTTTAGTGATGGTAAGGGTATATGAATTATATCCATTCATGGTGGTGAAAATTCACAAGTACACACAAATGATTAATTGATTTCCCATTTGATTGAATCAGAGTTGAATATAAATTATTATATTAATATAATAACATATAATTATATTCTTATTCTATGTGATAATATCTCATCACATATGGATAATATTTAAATGAATTGGCAGAAGAAATAAAACTTAAACTCTTAGTTAAAAACTATACCATTTATTCATATGATCACCTTGGATTAACACCTTAAGACATCTAATGAGATTGTTATGACTAAAATAAGGCATCTAGAATCTGGGAATGGATTATAGTAAGGTACTTATCAAGATATTGGACAATCCAGATAGTTATTTAGGTGTGACTAATTGAAAAGAGTGAGTTCCCTTTTATAGTAGAGGGGAGGGAACTCTGGGAAATATTTAAAACAATAATTTAATATAAATTACTTTTATATACAAAATTTTTTGAAATTAATTTATTAATAATATATTATGATTGTGGGTAAACTAAAATTCATAAAGCATAAATTAGATAATTTTTCACTATTTTTTAGTTCTTATTTTTTTTGTAACCCTTATTATTCCTTACTATGATATCATGTAATTTACACATTGATGATTAATGTAATTACATTAAAATTCCAAAATACTACTAAAATATTCATTTATGAAGTTTTATTATTTATAAAAATAAATTTATACTAAATTTTGTTTTCAATAAATTTGATATCAATTACTAAAATATTATTTTATATAAAATATCAATATTGATAATTTTGACACAATTCAACATTTGACATTTAAAAATATCATAAAAACATTATATCTTATAGAAAACTATATTAAATCATATAATACATGTTAAATTAATCCAAAATTTTTTTTGATGGAATTAATTATATCATATTATATTTATTTTAATATATTTAAAAACATTTAGTTGATTTTTTTGATAATTAAATAATAACTATATCATTATTATGTCACCATTTAATATAATTATTTCATTCCTAAAAATTATAAATAAATAATAATTACATTTTAAAACATTATTAATTTATAAATAATTTTTATATTTTAATATATCTATTAAATAACAATATATTAATAGATATATTAATTAATACATGAGTATTCCATCTTTGAATTTTCATTAAAATAATATACTATGAAGGGCATAAAGTCATACAAGTGCCTCTATATGGACATTAAATAGTCCCAAGGAATATTCGGGTCAACAATAAGTTTTCTAATAAAATTAGGACAAGTTTTAAGGTAAATTAATAATATTAATAATATTATTTTTTATTTTTAATTACCTTATTTACCTTTAACCGTGGTAATAATAATAATTACTAGAATTACTATTCATAATGGAAAAATATAAAATGGAATTTTTAACTAAATTTGAACCCTCTAATTCCCAATATATAATTTTTTTTTCAAAATTCATGACATATAATTCATAGAAATTAATTTAAAATTAATATCATTGATATATCAACATTGATATGGGATTAGAATATAAACTCTTCCAACATCAATTATATGTAGTTATTAATCATTAAATTCATGTTAAAACACAATTAATAAAAAAATATTACAATTATATTTTTATTATCATTTACATTGATTTTTCACTTCTTTTAGAATCATTATGACAACATTGTATAATAATTTAATGTAATTATACAATAAATAAGAATTACAAATAATTTAACAAAATAAGAATAAATTATTTATGTTCAAAATAATATTTTATATTCCTTTAGAAAATATTATACTCACTATATGAATATATAAAAGAAATTAATTTTAAGAGAGTAAAATTAATGTAATTTTGCAATACGTAAAATAATGTTAAGGTATTCACCAATGTAAAATGGAACCAAAATGAAATATTATATAATATATAAATGGGGTAGTAGAAATTATCTCATAAAAATTAAATATGTAGTGTTTTATAAATATTTGTTATCCATATATAATTATCTTTAAAATTAATTACCTATTTCACTCTTATTAAGGTGAAAAATATTTACCATAGATAAAATTCATACTGAAAAAGAAAATTTGAGCTATGTAAAAAAATTAGACTTGGGGACACCAAATATAAAACCGATTTTAGAAAATTAAATTTATATAATTGGAAGAAATTACTTTAAAAATAATCTATTAAATCATGATGGAAACTATTTTTCTTGAAAAATTCATTTAAAGTACAAATATTTTTATTCCAAAATTCAAAAAAAGTTAATTATAATGAAATTAATTATATTAATATTTATTAAAATTTTTTAGGGAAAATTTAAAACTATTTCAAAAAAAGTTATATCCTTACATATTTTAAAATTAAAATAGTTTTAATTAAAATCAGAATTTTCTATTATTCAATAATAAATCATTCATTCAATAAAATTACTATAATTTCCCAATAAGATAATTTTAATATGAGAATTTATAAAATTGTATCCTATTATAAAAGAAAATTTCATAAAGTCTTCTAAATTAATTATATAATTCACTAACAAAAATAAATTAAATCTACTTTTGAAGAAATAAATTCTGGAAGAAAAATTACAGTACTTTAAATTGAGTTCTTATTTCCTTAGAATTTATAAATAATGTTTTATTGAGTAGAAACAATATATATATATATATATAATGTTATTACATCTATTCACACACGAAAACTAAAAAGTAGGGAAAATGGTAATATCTAAATAAAAATATTTTAGAGTCAGTAAAGCCTAATTACGCATTTCATTTCTATTATTTAAGGTAATGTTCATTTATGATATATGTTTTTTCAGACAGTAATATTGAAAATTGAGTTTAAATTCATAAAAAAATGTATATGTATAATTTTTTTAAAAAATATTTATTTATTAGTTTGTAAAAATATTCTTTTTTATGATAAATTTAAATATTAAAATAACCTAATTATATTTTTTTTTTAAAACTATACCCCATTTATGGAATAACCACTTTAAAATTATCTTAGTTAGAATTATTTGGGGTTTTTTCCCAAAAAGAGATTTTTTTTGTGAATTGTAATTTTTTTCGTATTCCATATATTTTATAACATTATAATAATGTCCAAAATTATTCAATAAATTATAATATTCTTTAAATAGAAATTTTTTTTAATGATTAAAATAATTCAATTTCAAATAATAAACATAATAACATAATCTATTAATGAATTTTCAGAGACCAAAATATATTTTATTCAATAATATAATATGTTTACTTCATTATTTGAAATAAAAAAATCTAATGATTTTATTCATAATAGAAAGTGATAAAATAAAAAAAATAGAATAAAACAATGTTACTTGTAAAATTAATCATTACTGGTAACAATGATGAGCTAAAATAATAAAAGACTTAATAATTTATTCAAATGTTGTTCTCACATTCACCTTTAAATAAACCCTCACTTACATCAATTTCTATTTACTTAAAATGTTATTCTGTAGTATATTATCCAAAAAAAATCACTCCCATGTATTATCATACATTCTTCTTGGAGTATTTTTCTCTCCAAAATACTAACCATCAATGTCCCAAGAAGTATCATAAGGATATGTCCCCAATGACAGTAAATTTTCACATCATTTTTTTAATATTCTATCACATTTTTCACATTATAAACCCTATGAAAAACCATAACAATATGATTACAATATTATAATTCACAACAATGATAGGAAATTAATAATTTTATTATTATTTTTCTTCTCATTACTTTTTAAAAAACACCACAAACATAATTGTTTGTTTATACTACCTATGATAGTGATGTTGTTTTTGTGACTAAAATAATTTTGGTTTTCACAAATCTATTTTTAAATAATTATATTATTAAGAATTAAATTTTTTAAGATTTAGGAATTATATAATAGTAATGATGTTTTGAATAATGATGTATAAAATGTCATTCTGAATACTTTTTTTATTCATGACAAAATCATTTTGGTTTTGTGGTGACTTCTAATTACATGAGTCCTAATTCTATAATTCCACAAGATTAAAAATATATATTTAAAGGTAATGAAAATTAAAACGAAAAATATGTTGTTCCCATAGGAAACACACATTAAATCAAGGGATGGATTTACAATATTTCTAAATCTAAGTGATTCCATCCATATTTGTGCACCTTATCGTGTAGATCACTACCATTTTCAAGAAAAAAATTAATTACCGAAATCCAATATGAAAATAAAAAATTACAATTTTTTACATAATTTAATGGTGAAACTATGGTAATAAAAACCACCATGAAAACCCAGAAAATCATTATTAGATATTCAATAGAGAAACAAAAATACCACCAAAGACCTAAAACCCCAAAAAGGTATAACAACCTGTCGTCAATTTCTACCTTGAATCATTCTAGAGACAAACACCACTAAAAAATAATAATATCCATCACTTAAAAGTTTAAAACCACTAATAAAAATAATATAAAACAATCTAAAAAACTAGGAAAACAATATACAAATAAATAAATATTCATTTGAAACCAAAAATAAGATATTAAATGTGAAAAAACACTACATGTTAACAATTAGTGAACATGGAAACACATTGTTAAGGCCCAAACGAATCAAACTCGAAAAAATATGTCGAATCAATGTAAGTCTTGCATTCTGGATCTTTCATTGATCCAAACATCTAAATCCGAAATTAACTATAACACTAACCTAATATAACAATACTGGGTTTAATATGGAGGGATATTTAGTGAGAGAAATATAAAAAATATCAAGATATTTTATTGAGAATCAAATAATAGAAAAAACCCCAATAAAAAACTCCATAACAAACCCATAGTATTCTAGAAACATGGTTTTATCAAATAAAATAATCTAAGGGAACCTCAAACTCCAAAAAACTATACTAGAAGTAGATTCTAGTTTGATTGGTAAATTAGATGTAGACGAGGAGTAAACAAATTGATTTCAAGAAATATGGCCTTCAGAAATTAATACACAGGGTACAAAAACCCATGAGTTTCCTTAAAAATTTGAAACACAATTACAAGAGAAGACGTGAAATTGATGAAAGGAAACTAAATATATGGAAAATATCCATCCTTTAGAATGGATTGAACGATAAATAAAAAATCATAGAAATTACTGTCTTACTAAATAAGAAATATCTAGATGAAATAGTCAAGAATGATTTTAGTAGAGTAGAAACAATGTAGTAGAGAACCTTCATCACATTGGGATATTTGGTTTAGGTTTCTTTTATTATAAAAAAATCCATTTTTAATGGATTTTGAGAAAATAAATAAATATTAATACATCATACCAATGTGAAATATTATATCTTAAATTTAACTATATTTTTACTCATAATCAATGGGTAGACACCAATAACCAGTATGACCCCACTATTTCCAAAATGATACCTTGAAATAAACATCAAGAATATTGACCAGTGAAAAAATAGTAACTAATAAGTGAAAAATATATGAATAAAAACAAATAAAAATATAAAAATAAACATTAAACTATTTTTATATCAATAAATTAAAAATGTAAACTTGATTATTTAGGATGTTAGAAGATGTATTTCAAAGAGAGTATAAATTGGGGTAAGTGGTTCCTCAAAGTCTTTATTTTGGTCAATTATTTTTTACTATATTAACATCATCACACTATTTCAAATCAAATAAATTAATAATACTAAAATCTTAGTTATTTATATATAATAATATGAAAATATTAATATCATTATTATAATATAATTATTTTCTTATAACTAACTGTATAATGTTAAATGAGAAGAAATTCAAAATTATTTTATCCTCTCCTCAATTTATAAATATCACTTCTTTTATTATTTTAAATTATTTAATAATCCTTAATCAATGTTAAATCTATCCCTGATTATAAAATATGGTATTTTCCCAATTATTTTGGGTATCTGTGAAATTTTTCAATAAATTATGATTTATGAAAACGTTTTGTATCTCATTGTTTTTAAATGTGTTTTTTCATAGTTAATCCTGATGACTAATTTATCTTTCCATGTGGAACACATAACAAAGATATGTTATTTTGAAATTGGATTACATAGAATTATTTATCCCCCAAATCAAAATGGTAACTATTATATCTCATGAGATACCTTATGTGTTTCATGTGTTGTTACCCTAGCACAATATATTTTGAAAAAATTGTAGTTAACCTTAATATTTATTTATGAAAAGATTTATATTGTGATATAATTTTATTATTTCTTTAATACTTGTTCTATGTTATAATTAATTATATTTTTTATTTCATGAGAGTATATATGATTTGACTCTTTTATGATATAATTATTGATGATATATTAGCCAAATATATTATTTGACATCCGATTTCTGGGGTTTTGTGATTTCCCATTCTTAGTATATAACCCCCAGATATCTTATAGAATTTTTATATCTATATGTGATAAATGAAGAAGAAAATTCGACATTTTATAGTTGTTTAATGTTGTATATAATCCCCTCTAGAGACTTTACAATAACTTTTCTCGTTTTATCTTATATAAATTATAGTATGAAATATTTAATAATATCTATATGGGATGAATGGACTTATTGTTAGTCTCAAAGATATTTGTTGTTATTTTTAGGGATTCAGTTTGAATAAAATTAAAAAAAAAACAAAAAATGGAAATGATTGAAACATAATACTACACAAGTTATGATATTTAATCAATTTATAATTTATTCTTTCAAAGTTTATAATTTAAATTTTATATTACTATTAATTTAAATATTCTCATCTTCAATATTTCATTATTTTAAAAAAAATTAGAAAAAATCGGAATCATTCAAAAATCGAATGTCATGGTTAATTTAATGTTGTCCTAAAAAGGATTCCTACTATGATAGGATAAGGGAATTGAACCCTCATGGTAGTAATTGGTCATCTAAAGGATGTAATTAATGATATATTAAACAATTTATATTATCCAAATTATTATTGGAGAGATCAATTTTTGTTTTTTTTTCATTTACCATCATAGGATAAACAAAACCCGAGCACCATTAACAGTCCGTGATAAGGTTATAATGGCATTACTAATCCACATAGGATGGAAACTAGTTCACAGAGAACAATTAAACACATTTTTGGATTGCATTAACACCAAATAATGATTTAGTATACAAAAATCAGGAGCAAGGATTGGATATGACCTCTCTTTATATTGGTGATTCATGCTCTCAAATAAACAGATCATCATAACATATCGAATCATTTCATAAATAAAATAAAAACACAACACAACACAATAAAATAATATTATAAAATAAACAACCCGGTAAAAGTTAGAATAAAACATATGACTCATGAGACGAAATTTTAAATATGTTAATCCTGATATATATAAATATACTGTTACTAAACCAAAAATAAACAAGGTAATATATTACCCATATCTGTGTTACATAAGGGATTCATCCCACAATGACACCCCTATAAGCATAATGAATCTTCAAAGAGATTCCCTCCAATTCTAAGAGACTCCTTCCCCTATCTTATATGAGTTAAAATAATGGTTTAAAACACAAATTGGTATATAATGGTTGTCATCATAACAATCCCAACAAAATCCCATAGGGTTTTCTATATACAAGTTTTTTTTTCAAAGTAAAAAACTGTTTTTACGAAATTAAATACTTAAAATTAAACAATATAAATTATTGAGAAACAAAAAATATAATCAACTTATTTAATAAACTTAAAAATTATGAAACCAGAGATGTATATATTTTAATCACAGATCATGGGGGTGAACCCAGAGGTCACTACGGTTATGGTACCTAGTAAAATGAAATCACTATTTATGGTCTTACCCTTAACATGGTGAATGTTTATAAGATGATTTCACTGGATAGTTGTTTTTTATTTGATAATAATTTACTATTCACAATGACACACAGAACCTTTACCCATAAATGTGTTTCCTTTGATGTTTAATTAAGTTAAACAAATCATTTTTAACAAAGAATTTATATAAGAGTTTATAATAATCATTAAGTTTACATTCTAGAATATTTTAATCCATTTTATGTAACAAAAAATAATTAATATATTAAAATGTAAAAAAATATCTTATTTAGTTCTTATAATAACAATAAAAAATGATTTAAGTCATTTTAGAGAATTAATTTTAAAATCCATCCATAATCGATAAAATTAATAAAAGAGAATACAATAACATTTACGTAATAAAATGTGAACTATTATAGTTTTGGAGGATAAATTTATGAGAGGTGAAATAATCCTAAAAGGAATAGGATAATCAAAAAATAATCACCCCAAAAAATTTGATCAACAAAATAAATAAGTCACCATGTCTATTTTGAAAAATAGAAACTAAGAAATGTATGATAACAAAACCGATGAAGCTAAAAGGAATCAATCACATCAAATTTTTATTAATGATTTTTGAATAAAAATCCAATAAATAAACCCATATAATAGAAAGAGAGAGAGAGATACAATCAAGTGATAAAGGGTTATGGGATTTTAAATATGGAGAAATAGATTGTTTGGCATTTTATTTTGTGCAGGGGAGGTTTAGGAATTTTACAATATTAAACATTTTAGTTGGTTCTATGGTTTGGATTCAACATTTTTAAACCATTTTTTAATGATGAGGGATACACTAGACACTCTTGGAAATTTCACAAGGTGTTACCCCATTGTTATGGATTCAATGTAACAACCCTGTGTGTTCCACTACTAAAAATTCAATAACTAAAATTGTTAATTACATGGTTATGTGAACAATGATTTATATATGTGATTCCCATTAATACCCAATTTTCAAAAATTTTGTGATGAAAACACATTGAATTAAAAGGTAGGAATAAAAAATTAAAAAATAAAATTATTCCTAAAAATGACATGGTGGGTTAAACAATTTGTACCATGATTTTATTCTCTACCATTCAAAAGTAAATCCAATTCCATGTCTAAGAATAAATGAGCATATTTTCAGAACAAAATCACTTTCTCTTCCAAGGTATCTTGTATTTTATACCTATGTTTCCACAATACCTAAACCAATAAAATAGGCTTCCCAGATAACATTTTCTCCAGAGTTTCCATAATTAGAATTGTCTTCTCATTTAACAATAAGACTATTTGGAATTAATTAACCATCTAATTAATCACTTGGGTGGGATCAGGTTAATATATTTTTTTTCCAAATATATGGAATGGAACACCCCATGATTTTTTAAAATATTCTTTCTTTCAGATTTATTTAATATTTTTAATATTATTCATCTCATGAAATAATGAAAATAGTTTTTATTTATTATATAACTATGTTTTTGTTGCATTATATGCAGTATAAAGTTAATCATATACTAAGATAATCATAAAGGATATATATATCTACATATAATAATGAGTCTAACTTATGTTATATTCACGACAGAATTTCGTCAATTCCTCGTACTACACACAAGATAATGTTTTACCAAACAACAACATATTTTTAAAATAATAATATTTAATATATATGAATTAACCTTGAAATTAAGTTAATATATATTATTATTACTAACTAACTTATAAAAACATATGGTTTACAAAAATTTAAAATTAAGTCATTGGTTATAATGAATATATGATCAAATTGAATATAAATGAAATATTTTGATAAAAAACCATTTCTATGGTCATAATGTTTTTTAATCCTAAAATATTAAATTATTTAAAATTATTGAGTGATATTAATTATATATATATAATATATTTAATCAAATATTTTTTCTATTCACCAAATATATTTTATAGGACAAAGATATGAAAAAACCCAATTTTACACAGAAAACCTATATTTTTATCAATGTGTTTTTACCGCCTTTTTGATTGAAAATGTAATTGAAATATAATTATTTGTCTCTATTATAAATTTTATATTTAAAAATAAACTTTATTTTTGAAATTTAAACAAAAAAATTAGATTATGGTAAATTTTTGGTATTTTTCCATGATGTTTCAATTTAAAGTGAATAGTGAATAATACTGTAATTTAACTCACATCCTTTTTTCATATAATTTATTTTTATGGATAAATTATATTTTTAATTTATTTTATTGTTCAATTAGATAATATTTTAATAAATTTATCATATTTAGTTTATTATAACCTATTTCACCATGAAATTGGTTATGAAATCTTAGAAAACTTTTGAACATTTTTACTTTAAAACCCCACTTTGTCATCCGTTCTACAGGATTAAATTTAAATTAATTTCAACTACTTTAGTGATTGTAACTAATAAAAATGGGTGAGATATTTTAAATTATAAAATTTTATAATTTATAATAATTTAAAAAATGTTTTTGACAAAACATTTTTGTGAATGTAATCAAAATTACTTATAATGACTAGGGTAAAATTAATCATTACGATTTACTATACAAGAACCTTAAGAAACAAATTAAACCTATAAACTTGTGAAAATATCTTGGATGTATATAATTAGACCATATCCTCTATTTCCAAAAAAAATTCAATCATTTTAAAAACTTTTAATAAAAAATGTGAGTCGAGATTCCTATTTTCTAAAATATCACAAGAGTGCCACTTGTCCTTTACTATAAAAGGACTCCTCTTCTCACAATTCCTCAAACCATTAAAGAAACATTGAATCGAACATATTATACCAATCTAGATCACCAAAATCCACCCCTTCTTAAAATCCTCTCTTTAGGAAAAAATTGGTCCAAGGAATCCCTTTTGTGAAAACTAGAAGGAGGTATCCAAAGAGAAGGTAACCTCCTTCATCAAGATCCTTTTTATTGTTTTAATTATACAACCAAAAAAATATAATTATTTCAAGACTATATAAAAACAATATTATCCTAAATATATTTTTTATGATTTTATATTAGTGTTTCATCCTACACTTACAGACACCACCATCTAATGTGTAACAAACTTACCATTCGTGCATGACGAACTACCACCTCATGAAATGATGATCGTTCATTTGTTTCTTTATCACCTTTAAAGGATGGGAATTATGAAAGAAAATATGTTTATATAAGATATATATGATGAATATAATGTATTTAGTCATATGTTTCTCTTTTACAACACATTCATTTATTTATTCCATTAAGAGTAAACACGATAACATTATTAGTGGAAGTGATGGCTACTACCCACTCAAAGCGATGTGATATGTTTCCAAAATACATGGAATGTATAAAAAATATTTTTAATTATACATATGTGAAAAAAAATATATATATTTTTTTCATGACATAATTACAATTATGTAAATATAATATATACCATTTTCTTTATTACATTCACACACTTATGAATTGATAACGTCAATCCTGGATGTGTGGAGTACCACCTCCTCGACATGATGTGATTCATTTACATCAATATAAATTTATATATAAGTATAAATGAATAAATAATATTTTATATATTATATAATGATGTTTTTATAAAGATTAATGTTAATGACTTTATTTTCCTAATGATCATTGATAAATGGGAAAGTTACTACTGCGTACGTACGACCTACCATCTCCATGAGTATAATGTTGATTCATTTTTCACAACCATATTTAATGATTGGTTTTATATGTATTATTAATTTATAAATATGATAATTATTTCATTTTAATTAATCAGGATATGTTTATATAATTACCCCCATTACCATTGTCGGCCAACCATAGTTTTTTAATACATGAACTGAATTCTGTCAAAACAGCAGACATAAAATTAATTTTTCTAGTATTTGTTTAAAAAATGGTAATAAGTGAAGTAAAATTAATATTAAAATTGAAAATGGATATGAATTACGTAATTAAATAATATAATTTTGTTATTCTGAAATATAAAGTCACTCGAGGCAAGTTGAACTCATTGTAAGGGAATTTCATTTCACTCTTTTTTCCATGAGATACATTCCTTATTCACCACTCGATTATTTTGTGTGGTGTATATACTACCAATGAATTTATTATTTTACTCTTATACATAAATATATGGGTATTTTTAGAACCATTTTATAATCTTTCTGTCACAGTGTTTAGTTTCAATAGATTCCAAATCAGTAAAGTAATTTTTATTCTCAATATTCATCCTTTGAGACACATTCCATGATATACACCTATATTATTATAGGATTTTTATAAAACACCATTTAAATGTAATAAAATTAATTTAATTAGTTTTATTATATATTAAAGCTCCGTGAAATTTAATTTTTCTACATGGGGAATATGATTCAAAGAAACCATGTGGAAATAATTTATTGAAATAATATCATAATTTATTGAGAACGATTATGATAAAAGTTTTATTAATGAAATATTATGATACATATTTTAGTATAACTTGTTAATTTTATTTTCTTATTATTAGTTTTCTTATTCATGTATTTATACATTTTTCCACTCTTTGGTAATTAAAACAATTACGATTTTTTAAGAAAATATGACATTACCTCTCACTTTGTTCGTAAATCTATGTTTTTTTCCAAACCATTCTTCCTAAAAAAGTATTATTGGAATATAATAAAATTATCCTATTATAATTAAAATAATATTTTACCATTTTTTATTTTACCAATTTTTTCTAATGGAATATTCTTGGCTCTTTTCAAACAAATAATTTTTCAAACGTTTTTACACTACAAAAGGAATATTATTTTTTAACATGTATGATATTTTTAAATTTTTCCATCATAAATTCATTGAATATTTATTTTAATGTTTAAAGGGGTATATTTTTTGGAAAATATTTCAAAAATATTATTTTCAAATAAATGGTTTTTAAAAGGATTTAATGAATCATTTATATGTTTTCTAGGAAAAATAGTTTCCAAAATGTTTTTATGCCCCTCTAAATGTTTTTAATGGAAAAAGTCTTTCTAAATGGTTTTAATTCATCTTTTAAAACATTTCTTTTTTATTTTCATGAAAATGGTTTTCAAAATTTTTTACATTTTAGGAATCATTTTTTGAAGGGGAGAGCATAATTTCCCTATGAAGTGTTTTTGAAAGATCTTCTAATATTAGTTCTCATCTAAGATAACATCTGTTTCCCTTAATCATGACTTTGTTTGTAAATGATACAATGATTCTATTTTTATTTTTTCTATAAATGTTTTATGTTTTATGGTTTTATTTTTAGGAAATATATTTATCTTTCAAGGGGTATATGCTTAAAAAACCAACTTTTTTTGAAGGGTTATAGTTTGATGAACCGATTATGAAAATTATCTATTTTCCATAGGTTATGATATGATTACATGAGTATAAAAACCATTTCATTTCATGGGTTAGGAAATTATTTTTTGTGGTTTGGTAGAACATGTATGAATTATTTCATTATGTGATTGATGTGGCCAATATACCTATCAAATTCATTGCTTACAAATTTATATCTCATGAGATAGAAAAATATGTTCTTGGCAGTGAACATTTACCACTACGATAGCCATGAGAGTTAACATTGTCTACCAATATGGTATGCAGAGGAAAATAATACATCCAATATGGCCTTATAAGTTATTCCATGACTACTATAGAAGTCATTCTATATTCTTTTTTCATCCATAATTCCATTTATTATTATTATTTCATACATTCCTGGATCATGTTATTTATTTTATCATGATTCTTGCCTTATGAACTATCAATAATTATGTTGTGATACATTTTTGAGATCTTTGATATGTAGGGTGGGATCATTTAATGTTATTATCAAATTCTTATACCCTATTCCCATGATGATACATACATTTCTCTATTTTTTCCATTAAAAATCATCAAATCTAAAACATTTTTTTGTTTCCTCCTCCAGGTTATAAATGTTTATATTAATAATGATTCTTATAAGATGTGTTTTAGTTATGAATAACCACCTAGGATATAATGTATATCACTTATGTTTGAGTGTTTATGTTTCCATGTTTCCAAAGGCACTAAACCAATACAAACTTTGGGAATATGTTTTTTAACGTTTTTTGTATTAAAAAAAGTGATGTGGTCTATGTATGTTAATAATGGGTCCTTATAATTCGCATCATAATGAATGTTTAATAATCCATTGGAAACTAAGATGAGAAAACGTTAGTGAGAACTCTATTAACTAAGGATAAATTTAATCATAAGGAAAATTACAGGAAAATGACCTAGAATTTTTTTAAAGGATCGAATGAGTGGTTTACTAGAAATATATCACTATCTAGATTCTATAAGTTGATATGGTTCTAGTATAGATAAACCTAAGAGTAAGAACAAAGATAAGGTGTCTTGGGTATAAATCAATGTACCGGTACTATAGAAAGTACTATAGAAATGGCAACATTGTAGAAGCAGTAGCACTATAGCAGTGGAGGGACTATAGTAGATACTGTAGTTGCAGCGGTACTGTAGCAGATACTGTAGCTGTACAGAAACTGTAGTAGTACTGTTCACCAATTAGTCCTTTGGGCCAAACAAATGGGCTTTGATGCCTTGTATTTCGGCCACATGGGCTTGGGCATTCGGGCTATGTAATGGGTCTCACTCTACCTAGTCTAAAGAGGTATTTGATTTAAATAATAAATTGAGCCTTCAGACCCAACCTTTTAAACAAAATCTGGTATAAAAATAAGGTGTCATATATTATGGAAGGTGTCATATGTTATACATATTATTAGTGAATTTTCATCATAATGTGGGTCCTTGATATGATAATCATTTCATATTCAAGGATTTTTGGTTTAGCCAATATAGGGAATCATAAAGAATTAAATTAACTTTGAATTCGATGGAAAATATGATGAGGGAAATTCAAATGGGATTACCACTAGAGTGAAAGATGTTGTGATCATGCCTAATTAGTTGTCAAGGAACATGATAAAAAATGTGTACCTTAACCAACTCTCAGACTCACCAAAGAAGATAATGAAGTATTTACTAGGGAGTTAATGAATTGGAGACCATGGATGAATTGTGATTAAGTTTTTTTATGTCAGTAATGTGGAAATAATCACCCAAGATAATGCCATAGAGGAACAAGATGATGTTTTGATAGTTTAAAATAAGGATACAATGTTGAGTCAATAAGGTTTTCCTTATGACTTTTCCATTCCTTCTTGTTTTGAAAATCACAAACACCTTATCTTAAGGAAAATTGCTTTTATAAGGAAAATTTATTTCTTAAGGAAAATTTCTTTTATAAGGAAAATTGCTTTCTTAAGGAAAATCGCTTTTATAAGAAAAATTATCCTTATCACATTTTCACCCATATTTTTATTAAGTATGAGATTCAGATTCATTTTCTCGAAATCATTGAAACTTTGATATAAAGCATTCTGTTTTAGGGTTCGGATTCTGGATAAGAACTATAAGGAAGATTCATTCCGAATTCCAGATATGAACTCTGACTAAGTTCTATTCCAGATTTAGGATACGAATTCTGAAGAAGAATTCTCATTACGAATTCCAATGAAGAATTCCCATTACGAACTCTAATGAAGAATTCTCATTACGAATTCTCATTACGAATTCTGAAGAAGAATTCCCATTACGAATTCTGATGAAGAATTCCCATTACGAATTCTGATGAAGAATTCTCATTACGAATTCTCATTACGAATTCTAATGACGAAATCTCATTCCGAATTCCCATTACGAATTCTGATGAAGAATTCTCGTTACGATTTCGGATGACGAATTCCTATTCCGAATTCTCATTCCGAATTCACCTATTAAATCGAATTTGAGTATCTTTGTTTTATACACTCTGAATTAATTCAGACTCCGAAAAATATCTTTATTAGACTCCGAACTTTTATATTGCTTACACTTCTAAAATTTGTCTATTCTTTACTATTGTTCTTTACTCTCCGAACCTTCACTCTGAAGTTTTCATTCCGAACTTTTATGTTAGAGTTTAAAAAGATGTCGTACATTCTGTTACACTTGTTTTGTTATAAAACAATGTCATCTGTTTTGTTATAAACTAACTGTTGTCTAAGTGACACGTGTACAGGTCCCTCCGATCTTTAAGGAAAATACGACCGTTGGAGAAGGAGCCGAACTTACCTATAAATAGGAGCTCATTTGAAAGAGCTCGTTGCTGATAGCTGATGAAAGTGCTGAAAGGCTGACTAATTTTCTTGAAGTGATTTCTAGAGAGAGAGGCTCTTATTAACTCTCAAAAGCTTTGTGTGACTCCGAATGTTGGTGATTACATTCGAGGTCTTCCGGGGATAGGAAGACAGAGGTGCTGACTACCTTGAAGTTCGAGGGCTTCCTTGCTGAGGAAGACAGAGGTTGCCAACTACCTTGAAGTTGAGGGCTTGCGGGGATAGCAAGACAGAGACTCTGATCTTTGTATCGAGGTCTTACCCTGGTTTGGGTAAGATAGACTTGCTTGAAAGTAAAAATCAAGGGACCTTTATCCAAGTTTGTTGGATACCCTTCTCTTTGGGTTAAAAGACTTATATCTTGTTACTAGTAGTTTTACTACTTGTTTTTATTCCGCTGCATTTTGTAATATAAGGAAAGTATAACTTTCTTATACTTCTTTATTTGTACTCTGTTTCATTTAGATTCTATACGCTTTAAGGTAGAATCTCATATTGTAATTGTTTGTTAAGATTTCAATTTCCGAAACCATATTTCTGGAACCCTCATTCGGAATCTCTTTCCTAGTTTGCATTCAGTGTTAAGAGGTGTTGTGAATTTTCTTAGTTTAACTTTGTCAAACTTAGCCTTTTCCTTTGCTTAAAGAAAACATAGTTATTCTTAACTAACTTTAAAGGTTCCAAAGGAATTTTTTAAAGTATACAATTCACCCCCCCCCCCCTCTTGTATATTGAGCATCTCATACTATATTTCGATCCTACAATTGGTATCAGAGGTTGGAAACCTCTTACTCTATACCAATCTTACATTTTGTATCAGAGCAGGTCTCTGAAATACTTTTACTCACATACAAGTTTTTCTTGCTCACTTTATCCTTCCGAACTTTTTCATTCCGAATTTCTATTCCGAACTTTTCTCATTCCAAACTTCGTTATTACGATTCTTTTGCTACTAACAACTTTGTGTGCAAAGTTATTTCTAGTATGGCAGGAATTAATGTTGGTTCGATTGACAATCTAAATCCGACAAGACCACCTATATTTGATGTTAATGACTATGAATACTGGAGAGATCGTATGAAGACTTTTGTTATCAATAATGGAGTAGACAACTTTGTTATGCTTACTGGTGATTATAAAATTCCTGACAAGGAAGTCAGAACTTTTACTAACCAGGAAAAGCAAGAATATCAACTCAACTCTAAGGTACGCAACACTTTACTATGTTCAATGACCAGAAATATATATAGCCAAATTTCTTCTTGTGAAGCAGCTAATTGTATATGGAAGAAGTTAAAGGTTACACACTTTGGGACTTCTAAAGTGATTGAGACTAGAAGAGCTATGCTTAGAGCTGAATATCATGGCTTCAATTTTCTTTATGGAGAACCTATCTGTAAAGTTCAACAAAGATTTATGACTATTGTCAACAGTCTACAATCCATGGGAGAGAAAGGATTAGATAATGAAGCTCTTGTGGACAAGATAATTGATATTATGCCCAATGAGTGGGAATCCAAGAGAACAACTATAGATGAGAATAGGAAGGTCACTCAAATTACTCTTGATGAATTATTTGGAACTCTTCTACAACATGAGACAAGAATGAAGAGAGATGCTGACAACATCAAGAAGAAAAATGGAAATGGTACTGTTGCTTTTTCTACAACTTCAAATCAGATGAAAGCTAAGACTCCTGAGAGAGTAACCAGATCCAAGTCTAAGAAAGTTATTTTTCAATTTGAATCTAGTGAGAGTGAAGTCTCAGAAAATGAATTAGCCAATCTTGCTCGAAGGATGAACAAGATACCTGGACAGAGAAATTTTCAATCTAAGTATCAGAAAAAGGAAAGGAAAGATAAGAAAGATGGAGAAGTTACTTGTTATGAATGTAAAAGAGATGGACATATTAGACCAGATTTTCCTATGCACAAAAAGAAAGAAAGGAAGGAAAGACATTCAGACAGGAACATAAAGAAGTATTATAAATCTAAAGCTAAGAAAGTTCTAAAATCTAATGACACCTGGAGTGCCAGTGCTGGTGACTCTTCAGATTAATCTTCTGATTATGAAACTTCAGGACAGAAGAATCTTGGTCTTATAGCCAGATTACCTATTGATAATCATTGTCTTATGGCTAAGGTACGAAATGCTGAATCTTTGACCAATGTTTCTTTAAATTCTAATGATAGTAAGTATTATAACTCTTATGATGAAGAATCATCTTCTGATGAGGAAAATACTTTACTTACTTATGAAGAAGTCTCTAGGTTTGCTGAACTTCTTGAGATTGAGAATTCCAAACTCAATAAGAAACTTGATAAGGAAAACTCTAGGAATTCTATTCTTACAATAGAGATATCAGATCTTTCTAAAGATCTTGATATGAAAAATGCTGATTTTTAAAATATTTCAAAAAATATTGAGGAAGTATGTTCTGAGAAGAATAAACTTTCCAAAGAATTAGAAAAAGTAATTTCTAAGAAAAATGTTTTCGAGCCTAACTCTAGTTCTAAAACTAATGATTTTGTGGATAAAAACTTGGTTGTAAAACTCAAGTCCGAAATTTTTTCCTTAAAGAAGTGTTTATCAAACTTTACCCATGGTAAGGAAAATTTTGATAAGATGTATTCCCAAATACGACCTTTAAGAAATAAATATGGATTTCGTTATACCCATGCAAAACCTATTTTCAGTAACAATTATTTTGTTCCTCAAAGTGCCCCATTCTGTACCAAGTGTCAATGTGGTGGTCACTGGGCAAAGAATTGTTCCTTAAACAAAACCCAATCTCTAGGATTTCAGAAATCTTACTTTTCTAAGAAAATGTGGGTTCCTAAACTTTTGTTGTCTGGAAATCTCAGATCCAAACAAGTTTGGATTCCGAAAGTCTAATTTTCTTCTTGTTTTCAGGATAATAAAGAATGTACCAGCAACAATACATGGTACATAGATAATGGATGTTCCCGGCACATGACTGGTAACAAAAGATTTTTTGAAAAGATTATCAAAACGAAAGGAGGAAAGTTAACTTTCGGAGACAATGCTAAGGGAGAGATTGTTGGTATTGGTAATATTGTTTTTCTTGGTAAAACCTTGATTTCAAATGTTCTTTTTGTTAAAGGTCTTAAGAAAAACCTCATTAGCATAAGTCAGTTATGTGATGAAGGTTACCTTGTGAATTTTAGGAATGATAAGTGTTTAGTTCACAATTCCAAGGAAGAATTTATTCTCTCAGCCAATAGGCAAGAGAATGTATACAATTTGAATCTAGAAGACCTCAGGAGCCAAGATTTACCTTGCCTAAGTGCAATGGAAGATCATTCTTGGTTATGGCATAGAAGATTAGGACACTGTAATATGAGAAACCTAAGTAAACTCTCTAAGAAGAAACTAGTTATGGATCTACCGGAGCATAGATTTGATTCTTCTAATGTTTGTGATCCTTGTCAATATGGAAAGAAACATAAATCTAGTTTTAAGTCAATCAGTGAAGTCTCAACAACTGATGCATTACAGTTAGTGCACATGGATCTTTTTGGTCCAACACAAACTGGAAGTATTGGAGGCAAATACTATGTGTTTGTTCTAGTTGATGATTACACTAGATTTACTTGGGTCTATTTTCTAGCAAAGAAATCTGAAGCTTTTTCTTATTTCAAAAGTTTTAGAGCTCATGTTAAAAATGAGAAAAACCTTCCATTGAAAACTATTCATAGTGATCATGGAAAAGAATTTCAAAATTCAGATTTTGAAACTTTTTGTAGTAAGAAAGGTATTACTCACAATTTTTCAGTACCTAGAACTCCTCAACAGAATGGTGTAGTTGAAAAAAGAAATAGAATTCTTCAAGAGATAACTAGAACCATGTTGAGTGAATATTCTATTGCTAGACATTTCTGGGCTGAAGCTGTAAGTACTGCTTGTTATACTATAAATCGAGTTTTGATTAGACCTTTTCTTAATAAAACTCCTTATGAGTTATGGAATGGAAGAAAACCTAGACTTTCCTACTTCAAGGTTTTTGGTTGCAAAGTATTCATTTTGAATACTAAAGATAACCTACATAAATTCGCACCAAAATATGATGAAGGAATTTTCTTAGGATATTCCACAACCTCTAAGGCTTATAGAGTTTTTAATAAAAATACTTGTACTGTTGAGGAAATAGTACATGTAAAATTTGATGAATCAGATCCTTTTGTTTTTAAACCATCTCAACTTACATCTTCGGATGTGTTTTCAAAAACTGATTGTCAACCTTTGATAGAAGAACCTTCTGATAAGGAAATTGTTCTAGAAGATACTTCTGAAACATTTACCCCAGAATACTTTCTACCCTATGTTGATGAACAGGTTTTACAAAACCCAAATCATGTGTTTCTTAAGAATCATACCAGTGATAGTATCATTGGTGATGTAAACCAACCTGTAAGGACTAGAAGTTCCTTAAGAAATGAAGTAGAACATCTACCATTTCTTTCCCAATTAGACCCTAAAAGCACTGATGAAGCTTTAGGTGATGATGACTGGATCAAAGCTATGCAAGATGAACTAAATGAATTCGAAAGGAATAAAGTCTGGACCCTGGTTGAAAGACCTAAGAAAACTTCTGTTATTGGAGTAAAATGGGTTTTCAGAAATAAATGTGATGAAAATGGAGTCATTGTTAGAAATAAATCTAGACTTGTTGCTAAAGGCTATAATCAGCAAGAAGGAATAGACTATAAAGAAACCTATGCTCCAGTAGCTAGACTTGAATCTATCCATATTCTACTTGCCTTTGTAGCATTCTTTAATTTCAAACTTTTCCAAATGGATGTGAAGTTTGATTTTCTTAACGGTTATGTTCAAGAAGAAGTTTTTGTTGAACAACCTCCTGGGTTTGAAGATACAAAACATCCTGATCATGTTTTTAGACTTACCAAAGCTTTGTATGGCCTTAAACAAGCCCCATGAGCATGGTATGATAGACTCACTGGATTTTTGCTTCAAAATAACTATGTTAAGGGAAATGCAGATCCAACCCTTTTTATAAAGAAAGATAAGAAAAATGTTTTGATTGTTCAAATTTATGTTGATGACATTATATTTGGCTCAACTCAGCAATCTTTGACTGATTATTTTGCCAGTCTAATGAAATCTGAGTTTGAAATGAGTATGATGGGTGAGTTAACATTTTTCCTTGGTTTTCAAATTTCTCAAAAACCAGAAGGAACCTACATATCTCAACATAAGTATATTAAATATCTTCTTAAAAAGTATGGTTATGACAACACTAAGAGTATAAGTACTCCCATTGGTACCTCAAACTCTTTAGATCTTGACGAAGCTGGGAAACCAGTAGATCAAACATCTTTTAGAGGTATGATAGGAAGTCTACTTTACTTAAAAGCTAGTCGACCAGACTTAATGTTTTCAGTATGCTTATGTGCAAGATATAAATCCAATCCTAAGTAATCTCACTTAAAGGCAGTAAAAAGAATTTTTTTCTACCTTAAGGGAACCATGGATCTAGGATTATTTTATACTTCTGGAAATGATTTTGTTCTAAAAAAATTTTCTGATGCTGACTTTGGTGGATGTAAAATGTATAGAAAAAGTACATCCGGAACTTGTCATTTCTTAGGAGATTCTTTAGTTTCTTGGTCATACAAGAAGCAACATTCTGTAGCACTCTCCACTGCTGAAGTTGAATATGTAGCAGCTGGAAGTTGTTGTGCACAAGTGTTGTGGATGCAACACACACTCACAGACTATGGCTTGAGTTTTACCAAAACTCAAATTTTGTGTGATAACACAAGTGCCATTGCCCTTAGTAAAAACCCTGCACATCACTCTCGTGCAAAACACATAGATATTAGGCATCACTTTCTTAGGGATCACACACTTAAAGGGGATATTATTCTTCAGTTTATCAGAACGCAAGATAAACTTGCTGATATTTTCACAAAATCTTTGCCTTCTGATAGATTTGAATATATTAAACAGAAGTTAGGAATGATAACCGTAAGGTAATCTTTCTTAATTACCTTTCTGTTGAAAAAATCTCCTTACAGTAATAAACTCCTTTTCATAGGGGGAGTACATTTGATTGTTTGTTTAACAAAGTTTTTCAAAATTTATTTTCAAAACTTTTCGGAACGAAGCTTTCCAGAATGGAATTTCCGGAACTAAAATTTTTCAGATTGGACATTCTCATACAGAATACTTCGGAAATGGAAGTATTCGTATTGAAAATTTTCGGAATGAAAATTACGTACTGGCAGTTTCATAACCTGGTTTTTGTACCGATTTTTACCCATAATGTATTTTTCGTAATGTATTTTTCGTACAAAGTTCTTCGTACTGTTTTTCTTCTTAAGCTTGTTTTTCGTACTGAGTTTTCCGTAATGAGTTTTTCTTACTACGTTTATTTTTCATAGTAAAATTTTTTCAAAATCTGCCATTACGAATAATCCTCCTAAGCCAATCCGAAAGGTATGATTTCCCTACTCAACTTTTCGTAGTCATAATTTACTTGCTAGAATTTTCTTGTACTATGTTTTCGGATTATAGTTTTCTTAATTCATTGTTTTAATAAAAACCTCAAAAAGATCGGATTCAAGCTTTCAACCGTCAGATCTTATCGCATCTCATTCTAAACCGTTAGATCAACCATAGAAGGTGAACCGTCATCCCGTAGCCTATATAAAGGGGACCCAATTTCTCGTCCCACATCGGTTTCTAGATCTTGCGTCCTGAAGTTCTGACCCTCTGTTTTAAGGCCATTCCGAACTACAGTTGTCTCCATTCCGAACTTCTCAGAGGATTACAGATCCGAATGTCTGCGGAGTTAGTGTCTCAAGAAATGTCTTCAACCAATCCTATTTCTCAATGGTTAGTTTACAGAGAAAGATTACTCCATCCAGATTTCTTCAACAACTATGATTCCCGTATTTCAAAGAACATCAAGTTGAATGGCTGGGAAGATGTTGCAGTCTCAAAAACCGGGAATCAAGATGAAGTATATTCAGATTTACTTGTCGAGTTTTATGAATCAGTTTCCTTCTTTAAGGAAGATGATAGGGAGATGTTTTCTTTCAAGTCGTATGGCAAGACCTACAAACTTTCTTACACCAAGGCTTCATGCTTGGTAGGATTGTCTTATGAAGGAGAAGCAGAATTTATTTCGCACGTTTTACCGGACTCTAATGGTAGCTTTGACAAGGAAAAAGCCTTAGAAACTCTTGGACTGGCTGATGACAAGGCTCCGAAGATTGCAAGTCTATCCAAAAATTTCTGGATTCTTGAATTATGGGTGCAAGGACTTATCGTACCGAGGAAAGGCGATAAAGACAGCTTGAAGAAGAGTGAGATCTATATCTTAGATTTCCTGATAAATCTTAGGAAGTTTAACTTCATGAGGCACATTCTTATAACCATTGAGAACCTTAAGAAAAGAAATCTCAGAGCTCAGATCGTAATGTACCCAGCAATATTATCAAATTTGATAGTTCGGTTCCTTGAATCTTTCAAGGAGGCTTGCAGATCTAAGATGAGGGTATGAAAAAAATTTTTGGTTAGTGATGACACTCTTAAAAGAATGGATGTATCTTTTGACAAGAAGTCTGGAATGTTTATTGATCTACCTGCTCAAGAAGAAGTGGCTCTGAAAGCTGCTGATCCGGAATCATCTAAGCCAGTAAGGAAGAGAAAGCTGAAAGAAGTGGAAGTACAAGAAGAGAATCCTAAGTCTAAGGAAGTCCATTCTGCACCTCCAAAGCCTAATAAGAAGAAATCCTATCCTGATGAGGTTGTTACAAAGTGGAGAGCTGATAAAGAGAAAAGGAAAGAAGGGGATCCGCAGTTCGGATTGGACCCTGCGGAGGCTAAGGATTTGAAGGAGAAAACTGCTGATGAGATTGAAAAACAAGCAACACAAAAGAAGCTCAAGAAGAAGATGTCTGAGGCTGAGGTAGCTCAGGACTTGTTAAAATTTAATTAAATGGTTTCAGCAACTATTCCAGTTCCGAGATCTTTCTCCCTGGAATCTCTACCTGATACTCCAGGAAAGAATTTCGCTGGTCCGGAAGAGGCTGTTGCTAAGAATACTGAGGAAGTTGAGCAAGTGGAACAAGTAGAAGAGGGTGCTGAAGGAAGTGGTGAAACCAGAGATGTGCTGAAACAAGTAGATGATTACAAGGGAACACCTTCGGAACACTTATCGCTCCGAACTTCAGAAGCTGAATCTTCGAAGCTAGTTACTCTATCAATGGAAGAAGAGAAAGGAGAAGAATAAGTTGCCCTTCAGGGAGAAAAAGAACAACTTTTACATGATATTTCTCATATGAAAAATGTAGAGGATGGTATTTAGGAAGTTGCTGATGAGGACGATTTTGTTGTTCAAGTTTCTGATAGTGAGAAGAAAACTCCGGAACAGGATTCTATTCCGAAAAAAGATAAGGGGAAGCAAATTCTTGCTGATACTCCGAGTTCAGAAGAGAGGAAGAGAAAGGAAGCTGGTAGTTCTTCAAAGAGAAAGTTGGAGCTTATTGAGGAAGAAAAATCTCCAAGCAAGATTTCAGATTAGGAGTCATCCTCGTTGGGGCATGATTTTGTTGTCCAGTCTTTAAAGAAGTTGGTAGGATCCATTCCGACCTTCTCTAGTATCGACTCAAGATGCCAGATGCTTCAACATGCGTTGAATCAGAAAACAGACTCCGTATCTATGGATATGGATAAGTGCGTTGAGATTGAGGCTCAGTTCAAAACATTCTTTGTTGGTTACGAAGCTCATAAAAGATCTTGCAAAAGGATGACAAGCTGGTCGAAGAAGACAGTGGAAGAGATGAGGTTGCTTGATGAGTTTCAAGACAATGTTAAAGATGCCTTTGAGACCGAGGACAAGAAGATAAACGAGCTGACTTCCTCCTTTGAAGAAAAGCTGACTGAAGAAAATAACTTTCGGATTCAAGAAGTCAGGGATCTGAATGGGAAGCTGAATTCTGTTTCTCAGAACTGGAAATTTGAAAGGGATCATCGGATCGATTTTGAAGAAAGGATGAAGGCTCAGGACGAAAAGATCAAAGCTCAAGAAGAAAAGCTGAAAGCCCAGGAAGAAAAAATTGAAGCTCAATCCGCAAGAATAGTGGTCTTAGAGAAGCAAGCTGAAGAATATCATAAAGACCTAAAGAAGATCAAGACTATTCTAAAGGGGTGTCATGTCAAAGGAAAAAGATCCGAAATAACCTAATCCGATCTTTTTGTTGTAATTTTTTCTTTGTTGTCGAGATTTAAAATTTAATGAAAGTTGTACTTGTTGTTTCTATTGTTGTCATTACTAATATCTCAGGTACTTTGTTAAGTTTTTCCATTCCCTCCAATTATTTTTGAAAATCACAAAGGGGGAGAAGGAAAAGATCCTTAAGAAAAAGAAGAACTCGAATAAGAGTTTATCAAAGGGGGAGAAGAAAAAGATCTTTAAGAAAAAGAAAAACTCTAATAAGAGTTTGTTTAAGGGGGAAATTTTTCATTAAAGAAGATATTCTTATTTTTCACTCCGGAAATCTGAATACGATCCTTAGAGTTTCAAAGCCTAAGGGGGAGTTAGTCGTATTCATCAATATCCTTAAAGAAAAGGGAGATAAGCCTTAATGTTTTTTTCTTTCTTCCTAGAATAGCTTTTTCGTAAGGATGTTTGTGCTTTCCAAAAAGGGGGAGATTGTTGAGTCAATAAGGTTTTCCTTATGAATTTTCCATTCCTTCTTGTTTTGAAAATCACAAACACCTTATCTTAAGGAAAATTTCTTTTATAAGGAAAATTGCTTTCTTAAGGAAAATTGCTTTTATAAGGAAAATTTCTTTCTTAAGGAAAATCGCTTTTATAAGAAAAATTATCCTTATCACATTTTCATCCATATTTTTCTTAAGTATGAGATTCAGATTCATTTTCTCAAAATCATTGAAACTTTGATATAAAGCATTCTTTTTTAGGGTTCGGATTCTGGATAAGAACTATAAGGAAGTTTCATTCCGAATTCCGGATATGAACTCTGACTAAGTTCTATTCCAGATTCAGGATACGAATTCTGAAGAAGAATTCTAATTACGAATTCCAATGAAGAATTCCCATTACGAACTCTAATGAAGAATTCTCATTACGAATTCTCATTACGAATTCTGAAGAAGAATTCCCATTACGAATTCTGATGAAGAATTCCCATTACGAATTCTGATGAAGAATTCTCATTACGAATTCTCATTAAAAATTCTAATGAAGAAATCTCATTCCGAATTCCCATTACAAATTCTGATGAAGAATTCTCATTATGATTTCTGATGACGAATTCCTATTCCGAATTCTCATTCCGAATTCACCTATTAAACAAAATTTGAGTATCTTTGTTTTATACACTCTGAATTAATTCAGACTCCGAAAACTATCTTTATTAGACTCCAAAATTTTATATTGCTTACACTTCTAAAATTTGTCTATTCTTTACTACTGTTCTTTACTCTCCGAACCTTCACTCCAAAGTTTTCATTCCGAACTTTTATGTTGGAGTTTAAAACGATGTCGTACATTCTGTTACACTTGTTTTGTTATAAAAAGATATCTTCTGTTTTGTTATAAACTAACCGTTGTCTAAGTGACACGTGTACAAGACCCTCCGATCTTTAAGGAAAATATTACCGTTGGAGAAGGAGCCGACCTTACCTATAAATAAAAGAACATTTGAAAGAGCTCGTTGCTGATAGCTGATGAATGTGCTGAAAGGCTGACTAATTTTCTTGAAGTGATTTCTAGAGATAGAGGCTCTTATTAACTCTCAAAAGCTTCGTGCGACTCTGAATGTTGGTGATTACATTCGAGGGCTTCCGGGGATAGGAAGACAGAGGTGCCGACTACCTTGAAGTTCGAGAGCTTCCTTGCTGAGGAAGAAAGAGGTTACCAACTACCTTGAAGTTGAGGGCTTGCGGGGATAGCAAGACAGAGACTCCGATCTTCGTATTGAGGGCTTACCCTGGTGTGGGTAAGACAGACTTGCTTGAAAGTATAAATCAAGGGACCTTTATCCAAGGTTGTTGGATACCCTTCTCTTTGGGTTAAAAGACTTATATCTTGTTACTAGTAGTTTTACTACTTGTTTTTATTCCGCTGCATTTTGTAATATAAGGAAAGTATAACTTTCTTATACATCCTTATTTGTACTCTATTTCATTTAGATTCAATACGCTTTAAGGTAGAATCTCATATTGTAATCGTTTGTTAAGATTTCAATTTCCGGAACCATATTTCTGGAACCCTCATTCGGAATCTCTTTCCTAGTTTGCATTCGGTGTTAAGAGGTGTTGTGAATTTTCTTAGTTTAACTTTGTTAAACATTGCCTTTTCCTTTGCTTAAGGAAAACATAGTTATTCTTAACTAACATTAAAGGTTCCAAAGGAATTTTTTAAAGTATACAATTCACCCCCCTCTTGTATATTGAGCATATCATACTATATTTCAATCCTATATACAAACATGTAAATACAAACTAAAAAATGAATGGTTTGGCTAACTATATGGATGGTAATACTTCCCTCACTATGACATATTCAATTGTTAAATGATTTAAATGTGGAATGAATGGTCATTATTGAAATCAATTTCCTAAGTGGAAAGCTTCCAAAGAGAATCAACAAGGTTGTACATGTAATGGTTATATTGTAGATGATGATGAGACTATAGAAATTTTTTTTATCGTAAATAGGTATTAAGTAATAGGATGAGGAGTCATTCTTATTGATTATGGATATAGTGGAATAATAAAGGTTTCTATGTATTTGGATTTAAGATATATGTTGTATGAATGGTGAAATATTCAAGGATCGTTTAGTCTATGTATTTTCTCTAATTATATTCAAGATTATGTTGAATTGTTCTATTGGAATAAAAAATTGATTTAATCAAATATTGATATTTTGATGATGACCCTAAATATTATCCGTATGTTATGATTTTTTAGGATAATGAAATTTTTTATAGGAATAAGAAAATTTGAAATTACAAATCACCTAGGAAATAATTAAGAACATATTAATAAGTGCTTTTGTAGAACCCACGATTTTTCTTGAGAAACCAATTATTTTTTATTTTATGTATATAATTTAATTTGGTGATGTTTGGAAGAGCTAAGACAACTTTAAATGTGTTTTTCTGGCTAATGGGAAGGCACACAGGTTGCACATGGATTGTCCAAACCTTGTGGAAACCTAGTATAACTCATGTGCTTTGAAAATGGATTGGGTCATTTATGGAAGTGGATTTAACATAGTTGGTTCTTGGTTATGGGTACTATGAAAGTTTACCTTTTGAAGGATTATCATTACGGAAGTGGATAATGTACAGTTAGTGCAAATTTTTCCAAACCTAGCAACTAAACCATATATAGGGAGAATGTTATATCCAAAAAAGGGGATAGAATCTGTTTTCATCATTAATTGTCTAATTTCCCTCTTATGAAGATCTAAATCATTATTTTCATTCCCCAAATTTCAAGGATGGTTTTCTCACCAATTCGGAAGTGATTTTATGGCTTCATAAGGGGATTAAAAGACGACTATTTCTAATAGTTGTTCACTATTCAACATTAGTGATGGTTTTCATAGATCTACATAGAACCTCTCCTTGGTTTCAAATATTTATTCCTAATGTAGGTATATCTAGGGTTTTTGGATACTGAATAATGTTATATTTTTCATTTTTTGTGACAAGGGAAGAGATATAATGTTTGTTCATGAAGATTTAACCCAGTTTCATCAGTGTTCCCAATTCGTTTATTGTTTTCACCGAAACACTCAAGGAAGGTGGATTCACTCTCGAATCATATTTCTAGAACATATTGGATTAACTCAAAATTGATAATTTTTATTTGTGAAATTTTATGTGAATTAAATTTGTAATGATTCTTGAAAACCCATTTGAGTGATGGTTAGTTGAAACATGGGAATTTAGTGTTCTTAAAAAATTTCTTTAGTTCTTATTTTTTAAATGTTGATTTTTAATTGAGTATTTTTCTAGAATTGTAGTAAGTGTATTCATCAAAATTATTCCAATAAAAAGGATGAATTTTTTGAAATGAAATCGGGATGGTTTTTTAATTAGTATGTTTAAATTTGATTAATTAAATAATTGTTTTGTCAAAAAAGATGAAATGGCCGTTTTGACATGGGTTTTTGAAAAATTGGGTTTTTTGTGTTCACATGCGTTTAGTATGGATAATATTAAGGATTATCTCCCATCATTAGTGTGATGGTTAAGGGTTAGGGCTCTCCCCCCATCAAAATGGATCACTAAGTGATGGCTTAGTGAAACGATGACTCACCAATCTTGAGTACTGGGGGGTCGAGGTCACATGCATTTTTGGATGTGTGGATAAGTCGATTGGATTGGGTATGGCCAAAATGGATATTGGGAAATGAATTTTAAGGAATTAGATGGTAGTTTTCATGAAAAAATAATTTTGTTTCTAGAAAATTTCTTGACAGAGAACTAGTTTATATTTAGTTATAAACTTTTTTTGAATTTGTTTATATTTCGTTATAAACAATTTTAAGATGTTGTCTATATTTTATTCAATCATATTTTGGTAATTGTTTAATAAAGAATTTAAATAAATTTTGATAACTTTTCTATCCTTGTGGTGTGAGTTGGGAAGACATTAGGGAAAAATCATATGTAGTTTTAGTACTCACCCCTGCTATGGCACAAAATGATTTTGTAGATGTCATATTATAGGAAATTGGAAAATGTAAAGTGTCATGTATCATTCAAACTAACCAATGATACATGGGTTGTTTGGTGATGTTGTTAAATAGATCATGGGGAGAATGAAGTCATTTAGTCATATGGGAGTTTTATTAGTCCTTGTTCGCTATTTAATTTGATGTGATGTGAGATTATATAATAGTAAAATTTGGTTGGTTTGGAATGGTTGAGTTGTTGTGGTTTTTATCATTCATCATATAATGGTTTTTTGGTTTGGTTTTATTGGGTTAGTTGTTTTATTTTTAAAGGTTAAATCATCCCCCATGTATTGAAACCCTTTGACATGTATTGACAGCCTTTGGCATCTTGGGAATGTCGGTTAAGGCCTAGTAAAGCCTCACCGCCTTGTCAAACCAATGAGGAGAAAGAGGGATGTTACAAATGGTATCAGTTTTTTTTGTTCCAAAAACATGTTTCAGATAAATGGAATCACCTTGTTATTTTCTTTGTGGAACAAATAGTCATCAGTTTTCTTGGTCTGGGAGTTGAATTAATTCTAATCTATTCCATGGATTGTGATCATTGAAAGGAGTAGATTTTTCAGGAATTGAAATTGGAGCATAAAAAACACATCTATCCTTTTTATACTCAACCTCTTGTTATGAAGGTGTTTGGAACATTTTTGTTCTGCAGACACTTCGAGGTTTTTTAAATTTCATTCCATGGTGTTTAGCCAATGAGACATGCATGAAATTTATTAGAGTAATGGCTTACCAATAGGATTTAATATTTCATTTTCATTAGTTATATATTATTTGGTACAATACGTTTTTGGAAAAATATGATTTTTTTAATATTAATGACATTGAAAAGGGAATAGTTAGTTTATTTTGAAAATGTTAGTATTTTAAAAAGAAAGTAGTTTTTTTTCAAATAATGATGAATGTGGAAAATGTTGGTTATGGAAAAAAATTAGTGATAGATTATGTGATAGAATTTGAGATGTTATTTCATGAGTAGTTAGAGATTTATACATATGAAATTTTTTATTTGCATAGAAAATGGAACCAAATAGGCTTCATAAAAATTAACTTGAAGAAGCTGTAGAAAATGTAATTGTACCTGAGAAATAGGTGAACCAACAACTATTTCAGAGTATTGCCTATGCATTTCAGAATGTGGACACAAGGAACTGAAGGGATGAGCCAAGAAAAAGTTGATCATTCCATCTAGTTGGAGAAACAGAATCCACCAATCATTCAGGGTGATCTAGAACTAAAAAAGGAAGAGGTGAGGAAGAATTGGATGAATCATATCTTTGAATTTATTGGTACACCTACAGAGTTAATTGTCAAGGTGGAAACATATATTATAGAGGATATTTGATGATAGTACTAGGATCTAGTGGTTCAAGATCGAGTAGATGGAGGCCTCAATAGGTAGGATATTAATGAATTTTTAAACAAACTATTCTATCCTCACACATTCAAGATTCAAAAGATGATAGAATTATTAAATCTAAAGAAGGAAAATATCTCTTTCACATAGTATGTGGCTGGATTCACGAATTGGGTTTCTTTTTTACTATAAGTTGTAGCTAGATCGGTCTTGAAAGAAGGCATCAATGAATAGGTATTGAGGCATTATATACACTTGAATATTACTGTATTATTTATTACGGACTATATAAGGATGGTGAATAGAGAGATAATAGATAAATTAGGCTTCTCAAGAGTTATGGAAGGAGGATGTGTCATGATACCAATGGTAAATGGTGGTAACTCTCATGATGGGGGAAAGTGGAAGAGGGACACCAACATCTAAGGTGGGATCGAGAATCCGAATCAAGCTGCCGGATCAGTGAATCTTCCTCTATGACAAAAGTGCCAAGAGGGATGTTTCCAATGTTTATCATTTGACTATATGAAGTGATAGTGTACAACACCACCTAGAGCATTCCATAAATGAAACTAAATGGGGAATCTTCAGTGTTGTTGTTGCATTGCTACGAGGCAAGGTTCTAGGGACACATCTCCATTGTCGCAAGGATCATATGCTTCGTCATGGAAAGGAAAACAGAATAAATATCATTAGAAGAATAGAGCTAGACATAGTGCTTCTAGGAATACCATGACTCCTTATCAAGGTAAATATATGCAAGGCAACAAGGAACATAGTTCAATGGCAATGAAATTATATGGTATTGAGTAGGTGAATGTGGATGATCAGGTAGGGCCATATTTTGTGAGGGGTATGTGTATTTTGATTTCTACCTTTTTGAAAGTGTTACTTGATATTATTTAATATCATTACTTCATTGCTTCTCATGATAATTTTTTTATAAGTTTAAACATGAGATGATGTCTTCTGTGATAAAATTTTAAACTCATCTTGGTCAAAGAGAATATCCAACCAGTATTTTTAGGTCATGTTTTTAACTATTGATGGAGCTTAATAGAAATTATACTTTTCAATGTTGGAGATGGATTAATATGATTTAATCCTCAGTATGGACTGGTATATATTGTTCAAGGATCATAATGATTGTTATATACTAACAGTTAGTTTCGAAAATGAGGACGACACTAGACATCACTACAAAGGTGAGTAGGTTTTAAGGACTGGTGAAACAGACGTTTTGACACCAATAGTGGAAATGTTCTCTTATCTGTTGGCAGTATTAACCTTGGAATCGATGGATGATATGAAGTGTATAAAATTCTAGTTGTCATGGATCAATTTCGAGATGTTTTTTTTCCAATAAATTCTTAGGGTTCCACTTATAAGGGAAGGGTAATTTATGATTGATCTCAATTTGGGGACAATTAATATTTCCCTTCCATCCTATAGGGTGGAACTAAAATAATTAAGTGAGATGAAAGTTCAGTTGTAAGATCTATAAAGAAAGGGTTTTATTTGGCCGAGCACATCTCCATAGGAATCACCAGTCTTGTTCGTGATGAATGTAGACATAAATATTCATCTATGTGTTGATTATCATAATCTTAACCATGTTTTGATGAATAATAGTTATCTAATTCCATGCATCAATTACCTGTTTGATTAATTCAGGGGAGCCCAATGGTTCCCTAAAATGGACATGTAATAAAGATATCACTAATTGTGAGTTTAGAAGGAGGATATTCTGAAAACAACATTTAGAAGCATATATGGAAATTATGAATATGTGGTAATGCCTTTTAGCCTTAAAATTCCCCAACTGAGTTTATTGAAATGATGAATTAGATATTTTAAAGATATATCGATTATTTTATTATGGGGTTAGTGGACGACATACTAGTATATTTAAGGACTAGGCTGATCATGAGCAACACTTGGTGACTTTGTTGGAAATCTCTAGACACCATCATCGGTATTCCAAATTATTAGTGTTTGTTTTTTGGATATAAGAAGTATTCTTTCATGGCCATGTAATTTATGAAACTTGTGTTTCTATTTATCCATAATAAATATAAGATTTTATCTTTTGGAAAACACCAAAGGACGTTTTTTAAATACATATCTTCCATAGACTCTCGGTTTATTACCGATTCATTGTGCGTGAAATATCATGTATAACATCACCTATGAAAACTTTAAAAATGAAAAACATTAAATATCAATATAATGAAGAATTCTATATATCTTTATACGACTATAATGTTCATCTTACATCATCACCTACCTTGATTTAACCAGAACCAAGGTATGGGTATGTGGTGTGTTTTTGTTCATTGGGATTTGGGTCAAAAGGAATTCTCAAGAAAGGATTCTAGTTTTTTGCTTATGGATCATGGAAATTAAGGGTGCATGAGAATAATTACCCAACACATTTTTTAGAATTAGTTTTAGTTTTCTATGCCTTGAAATCATCATGTCATTACCTCTTTATTAAGAAAGTTATTGTGTTCGCTGATCATAATAAATTGAATTATATTTTCTCAAAAATGGAATTAAATCTAAGGAATGGGGTATGGGTTGATTATCTATAGATGTTCTACATTGAATTTAGGAATAAATCAGGTATATGAAATTTGATGGTTGATTCATTAACTAGAATTTCATATACTTATTTTCAAAAAGTAGCTTTATACAAGTGGATATTGATGTAAATCCTAGATGACATGAATGTAGAATGTGAAGAACGAGGAAATGATTTGATTTTATCATTTTTCATGGCATTTCTTACTTTGAGGGAGTTGCTAAAGGATGCAGAAAAATATGATGTTCAATGTGTTGAAATGCGTTCACAACTCTATGGTGGAGATACTATTAAGAGTTGGAGGTTAGATGAGAGATTATTGTTTTGGTGCAGGAATTATATGTTTATACCTATCAAATGTCAGGAAATTTTTTTTCAAAAAAACCACCCCTCAAGAAGGGAGGTTTATATAGGAATAAAAAACACATATAAGGTTTTGAAGGCACAGTTCTAGTGGAACGATATAAAACAAAAGGTGTATGATTTTTTTTCAAAGTGAGTATATTTATAAAATGTTTAAGTATATTATTAGAAACTGGAAGGTATGTTTTATTCTTTCATTATCCCAGGGCAGGAATGTGATAAAATAGTGATGGATATTTTCAGAGGTCTCCCAAGAACATTTTTTAAATTGAAAGACAAATGGGTAGTAGTGTATTGGTTCAAAAATTCATCCCATTTCATTATTTCTCATAAAACTCATATGGTGGAGGATCTATCAAAATTATATATCTAACAAGTGGTAAAGATACATGGAATAATAATTTAGATAGTCTCAGATAGAGATTTTAGGTTCACATCTCTTTTTTGGAAATCCATATAAAAATCCCTAGGGACTCCATGGACTATGATTATTAAATACAACCATTAGATGGATGGAAAATACACAAGAATGATATATACATTGGGATACATGTTGTGGGATTATGTAAGGTATTTTGGTGTGTCGTTAGAAGAGCATGAGATATTTTTGGGGTTCTCATATAACAATAGATGTCAACACGTGATATATATGTCTCCTTTTGATGCACAATATCTCTGTCCTTGTTGTTATCCACGGTTTGGGGTGGAAATAGATGATAATTCAATAGTTGGGATAAGACTTGTCTAGGAAATAGTAGGGAAGATTCTATTATTAAAAAATAGAATTGAGATCGGTCAGAGTCATCAGAAATCATATGAGTATCATTGTTTATGGTCATTGACATTCGTGGTGAGTGATAATGCGATCTTAGAGATTTCCCTAAGGCTAGATCATTGATGTTTTGGGATGTTTGGAATGTTACCTCCTTGATATATAAGTCATTTTGAGATACTTTCATAGGTTGGAGATGTGGAATATCATTTGGTATTCCCACCATGGTTCAATATAGTGTATATTTTGTTTCTTGTATCATTGTTGAAAAAGTATCAACCAGATCTGAACCATGTGATTAGATGGGACCATGTTGGCACACAGTTATGGATATTGTGTGAGGAGACCATGTGAATGGTCATCTTTAAGCTAGTGGCTAATCTATCGTAATCACTATATTTTCCTAACCATTTGACTAAACCGTGTGCATGTTCAATTTTAGATCTAAAAAAGATTCCTATTGCATTTTTTTGCATTAAGCATTTCTTTTTCCCTCTTATATATCCCTAGATCTGTACTTTTCTTCTCCAAGGGTCATAAAAGGTTCTACTATAGATCATAAGGTGTTCTGGATACTTTACTTGGTGATTAGAAGCCAATTCTATGTGGTAAGGTCTCAATCTTCAATGTTCCTAATGTTTTTCTTCGATCTACTTTGACCCACTTTTAGATTCTTAGATCTAAACCAACTATGGGGAGATATATGGGTAAGGATTATGAATAAGTTTAAATATGAATTTTTTGTGATAGGGGAAGATATCTAAGGCAGGTTTATGAAAATTTTACCCAGTTTCATTGGTGTTCTTTATTCATTTCTTTTTTTTATTAACTCTCAAGTAGGTGGATTCACTCTTGAATAATCTTGATAGAACTAATTGGATTGATTTAAAATTAAATGTTTTCTGAGAAATTGAATCTGAATTTGTTGTGAAATGATTTTTTAAAACCCTCTTGAGTGACGATTTCCTAAAACATGGGAATTGAGGGTTCTTAAAAATGTTCATTGGTTATTGGTTATAAAATGTTGATTTTAAATTGTGTATTTTTCTAGAAATGTGCTAACTAGATTAATAAAAATGTTTCAAATAATAGTGATGAAATTGTAGAAATTAAATGGTGATGGTTTTTTTAATTTGTTTTTCAAACGGATTCTAATAAAATTATGCTTTCATTGAAAATGATGAAATGGTTGTTTCAGCACTAGTTTTTGGAATAACGGATTAGTATGATAATTTGAATTTGGGATGGATAAGATTAAGGAGTATCCCCCCTATTTAGTGTGGGGGATAAGGGTTAGGTATATTCTCTATCAAAATGGTTCACTAGGTGACTACATAGTGAAAGGACGACCCCCACTCACGAGTATAGGGAGGTCCAGGTTACAGGCATGGTTGGATGCGTGGATAAGTGGAATAGAATGGGTAGGACAATATTGGTATTGGGAAATGAATTTAAGTAATTGGTTGGTTTTTTTATGAAAATAGAATTTTTATTCTGGAATGTTGGGTGACATGGTACTTTTTCCAATTTACTTATAAATTTTTTTTAGAGGATTTTTATATTTAGTTATAAACTAAATTTAGATGTTATTTTTATTTTGTGATAACATTTTTGGGGAATTTTTTCATATAATTTTTTTTATATAAATGTTTCTAACTTCAAAATACTAGTGGTATTAGTAGGGAAGTCATTGGGGAAATCCTATAGTGTTTTAGTACTCACTCTAGCCTTTTCAGTTTAGTGATTTTGCAAATGTCATCTCCCAAGACATGAACAAAGGTAAGGTTTCATGCATATTTAGAAATACCTAGTGATACTTAGGCAGTTTGCTGATGTTGGAATATAGATCATGGGGAGAATGGTTTCTTGTGGTTATCTTGGAGTTTTATTATTTATATTTACCTTATTTACATTTACATGAGTTTGGTATCTGGTATAGTACACCGTGTTTTGATTTGAAATGAAAGGTATGGTTGAGATGACATTTTTTTAATTCATAATATATTGGATGGTTTGGTTTGGTTTAATTAGATTTTTAGTTTTATTCATAAAGGGTAAATAATCCCCGACATGTATTGAAACCCTTCAACTTTATTTCCATCCTTTGAACTCTTGGGGATGTCTCTTAAGGCCTAGAAATTCCTAACCGCCATCACAACCTAATGAGGAGAAGAATGGATGTCACAAGTTTATGCTATTAGGTTTACATATTTTTTTTATTTAATGAATATACACAATATACATTGAAATAAGGAAATATTCATGTTTAAAATATAGATTTATGGAAATTTATGTCATTATTATGTATTAAGAGAATACATGATGATGGTATTCACTTGTTTAAAATGAGAAAAACATGAGATACTTTTTGATATGTAAGGTATAAATGATAATATTAATTTTGACATCATTTATAATGTTTTGGATTTAAATCTTTTATAAGGGTTTTATGGTTAACCAGTTATTGAATGTTTAAGTTAAACTTCAGATAATATATTTTTGTATTGTTTTTTTGTTAAAAACTATAGTTAAAATGATATATAGTGAATAAACATATTTAAAATATGTCCATCATATTTAATTTGGAAATTATAACAATATAGCTTTACAAAGGGACATCCAACATATTAAGTGATAACCCATCAATTCTGGAAAGGTGTAGGTCTTGAACCCATGACCGAATGAGATATGGGTTTCACGCATAACACTAGCATATGCCATGACTTGTTTAATGTGTATATTTTTTAGTTAAAAATTTTATGAACAAATATATTTTTTGGATTTATGACCTCAATCACTCTATATTGTTTACTATTTTCACCAAATAGAATTTTTTCACTTTCCACTAATGCTCTTTTATGTGGTAACCTATTTAGGTGTTACTTTTTGTAATTATTATGGTTCCAACATTCTTTTTTAATGGATGTTTTAGTATTGATTTTTACGTTGTGGGTTTCTATGGATTTAACTTTTATTTTTGAAACCTTTGATAAACCATATGAATTTGAATTAAAAAACAATTTTATGTGGGCTAGAATATAACACCTAGATATTTTGTGAAAAATATTTCTTAAAATTAATATAATTTTTTTAAAATGTATCATTTCATGTAACAATAAAAATATTTTTTATATATCAAAGCTCTATGTTTGGATTTCATTATATACAAAACTAATTTAATCATAAACTACAAGAAATAAAAATATTCTCTTTCTCTACACAGAACAATGAGCTTACCATACATTATATGCGTGACTAACATTCTTTGATGCCTTAGGTGACATGCAAGACTGAGTTTTATAGAAAAATATATTGTTAAAATATTATTATTTTTCATATTAAGAGTTAACATAGACATTAATTTAGTATATTGGAATAATGTTAACTATCTTATTAAATCCTATGGTTTATGAAAATATGAAATTAATTCATTTGTTACAATAAATATATGATCCAATTAAATATAAATAGAATATTTTCATGGGAAAATATATTTTTCTCACAAAGTTGTATAATAATAATTAATTAAACTAATTAAAATTTTTGAGTGATATTAAATTAATATAAATTTTATATATTCAATCAAATAATTTTGATATTTATCCAATAGATTTTACAGGCCTATCATAAGAACAAAACCAATTTTACACACAAAAGAGTATATTTTTATTACGTTAATTTTACCACCTTTTTGAATGTGATCCAATTTTAGATAATGTTTTTATCTTTTATAAATTTTAAATATTAAACTAAACTTCATTTTTGAAATAGAAACATAAACACTAGTTTTTGGTGAATTTTTTCTATTTTTCATTAAAGTTTCATTTATTAAATTAATAGTGAAAAATATTGAAATTTTACACAAAACTGGTTATTCATCAAATTTATTTCTAAAAATAAATTATATTTTTAACAGATATTGATTCTAATTAGATAAAATATTTATAAATTCATCTAATTTAGGTCATTGAAAACAATTTCACATTGAAATTGGATATTAAAACATAGAAACCATTGGAATGTTTTTACTTCGAAACACCGCTTTGTAGTCCCATCTAAAAGATAAAATATAAATTAATTTCTACAAAATACATTATTGGAATTAAGTAAAATGGATTCTATATTTTGAGTCAGAATAATTTATAGGTCTAATAAGGTTAAATTAGTATTTTTCCAAAAAAAGTGAAGGTAATTAAAAATAATTAAAACGATTAAGGTTAAATTAAGTTTAATAAGGGACTAAAGCTTTACCTTAAGTCCCAAAAAACCTATAATGTTGTAAAAAAGACATTGGAAAGCCATATTTAAACTCTATACTACCTTTTATCTTATTTTTATCACTATTGGATCTGATTTCAATAAAAAAATTGTATGGGGTTTCCCTTCTTGCAAAATATTACAAGAGTGCCACTCCACCTCCACTGTAAAAGGAGTCCTCTCCTCCCATATCCTCCCACATCTCAAGACACCATTACTCGATATATTTAAGACCAAATATCTCCCCAAAATCCCTTAATTCCTCATCTAAGCCCTTATTTTGGCATAATTCCATTCAAAGTATCCCTTTAGTGGAAACCAAAAGGAGTTACCCAAAGAAGAGGTAACATCTTTCTTTAAGCTCCTTTCTTTTATTTTCTTTTCCGACCCTCAAAAATTCTTATTTAATTCTTATATAACAAACCCAATATTCTGAATATATGTATATGTAGTTATATTTGGTTTATATCTTCAATTAAACACACCACAATCTAATGGGTAAAAAACTTACCATTCATGTATGGGAAACTACCACCTCGCGAAACGACGATTGTTCATTTTTCCTTTCACACATTTCAAGGTTAGGAATTATGATGAAAAAATTGATTATATATTATATATATGATATATATAATGTCTCTATTATTATGTATTTATTTTATAACATATTTTTTTATTCGTTGAATTATGTGTAAACACTATAGCATTGTTTGTGGAAGGGTGGACTACCTCCCCCTCAAAGTGATGTGATTCATTCTCACGATACATGGAATGTATAAAGGTTGGTTCTAAATTTACATTTGTGAAATAATAAACCAATATATTATATTGATTAAATAATTAAATTTATTTAAATAAAATATATAACATTTTCATTATTACAGTTTCACACACTTATAATGCGATAATGTAGTTCGTGGACGTGTGGACTAAAAAGTCCTCAACAGGATGTTATTCCTTTTAAATCAAAATAGTTATATATAAATTTAATAAAGAATAAATAATATTTTTTTATGATAAAATTATCATTCTATAATGATTATTGTTACATTTATTCTTTCTATAATGATCATTGAAAAATGAGAACGTTACTCTCGCGTACGTATGAGTTACCGTCTCCATGATTATAATGTTGCTTGAATTTCCCCAAAAATAATTATTTATTTGCTTTAAAATTATAATTAATTAATGAATATGATAATTATTTCATTAATTTTATTCTGTAAATATTTATACAGTGAACCGTTGACAACATTCGATTAACAACAGTCATTTTTATCATATGAACCGAATTTTTTCAAAACAGTAAACCTAACCGTAATTGTTGGAGAAGTAGAATTCAACATCATAAGAAGTGAATTAAATGTAATTAAAAACAAAAAAAAGGATTTTATTTATTTAATTAATTAATATATATTTATTATTAAGGAATATAAAGAAATATGAGACAATTCGAAATCAAGGTAAGGGAATTTCATCTCACTCTTTTATCTGTGATATATATGACTTATTCCCCATTAAATTATTTTGTTTGGTGTATATAAGGATGATTAATATATTCTATTACAACAATAATTAAATATATTGGTAATTACATGTTCATTTTATGATATTTTTATCATGGGGTTTATGTTTAAAAACACAGCAAATCAGTAATGAATGTTTTTCTCAATTTTCCTCTTTTGGGTCACATACCATATTATGAACCTATTATTCAATATGAGGTGTATAAAAAACCATCGACATGTTATAAAATGAGTCTACATATTTTCATGATATAATAAATCTTCATGTAATTTCATTTTCCTACATGGGGAATATGATTCAATGTTAGAATTGTGTAGGAGTTTATTGAAACTATATCATAATTAATCAATATTTTTTATGATAATGTTTTTATTAATGAAATATTATAATGTATATTCCAAGAGAAATCATTAATTTTATTTTCCTATGTTTAATTTTTTTTATTCATTTATTAGTACCATTTTCCACTCTTTGTAAATAATATAATTATGAAAATGATTTTAAGAAAATATGACCATTCCCCTCTCTTGGGTCAGAAATCTATGTTCCATAATAAACATGCATTATAAAAAAATATTTCTATAAAATTATACAAATATCCAATGATCATTAAAAGATTATTTTTCTATTTTTTCTTTTATAATTATTTTTCAATGGAACCTTCTTGTCATTTTCAAAATGAGAAAATTTTCTAACTTTTTTACTTTTTAAAAGGAATATTATTTTGCCACTTAAAACATGTATTGATTTACCATAATCTCATGGATTCATTAATTAAATGTTTAAAAGGAAAATTTTTATAAATTTTTTACAAGATATTTTCAAATAAATGGGTTTCAGAAGGATTTCAAGTTTCTTTTATATGTTTTTGAGGAGAAATAGTTTTCAATAGGTTTTGATGAACCACTAAAATTTTTCAATGGAAAATGATTTAAATATGTTTTCAATTATTTATCTATAAGTATATAATTTTTTTAAAATTAAAATTGGTTTTAAAAGGTTTTATGTTTTAAGAAGCATTTTTCAAAGGAGAAAGCATATTTTCTACAAGAAGTTATTTTAAAATAGCTTTCAAAATTATCTCCCATCTAGGATATCATCTATTTGTGTCACTCATGCATTTCTGGGGAAATGATATAATTTTTACATTTATATTATTGCTCACAAGGATTTACGTTTTATTGAATTATTTTTATGAAATCATTTTATCATTCATGGGATATATACTTATCAAATCTTCTTCTTTTCATAGAGTATTCTTTGTCTAAATGAATATGAAACTTGTATCAATTTTACCTGTTAAGATATGATTACTTGTATATTAAACCCATTTCATATCATGGGTTATCATATTCTTATTTATAATTTTGTGTAACATGTTTGTATGATTTCTTCATTATATGGGTGGGATCTATATATCCCTCTATTTCATTGGTTAACGAATTATACCTTATTATAAAGACTAATATAGTCTTCAGAGCGAACCTTGACTACTAATATGGCAATGAGAGTGATACATGACTACCAAAATGGTATAAATAGTGAACTCATATTACCACTATGGCCATGGCATTGACTCCTTGACTACTATTGAAATAATTTTGTGTGCTTATGTGTCTTCCACAATTCAATGTCTTATTTTATTTAATGCTTTCATGGTTCATGTTTTTTATTTTGGTATGACTTATCACATATGATTTATCAAGATTTATTTCATGATTAATGTTTATGATCATTGATTTTCATATTGAGATCTTATAATTTTTTTATCATGTTCTCATACACCTATGCTCATAATTATTCTTACATGTCTCCTTTATTTTCCCTCAAAGAGCATCTGAGCTCAACCCTTTATTTCTTTCCTTCCCAAGTTATTGAATATTTATAATAATTTTGAATTTTCTATGAAGGTTGATAGTCATTAAGATCCTATTGGGAGATAATATATCTAACATATGTACAAGTGCTTATATTTCCATGTTTCCAAACGAACCAAAATAATATCGAAATTGGGCATCGACTTTTGTAATGTTTTATGCATTTTGAAAAATTTATGTAATGTCTATGTATGTTAGTACTATGTTATTATCTGGAAGACATTAATTCTAGTTGGTAATCATGGTGTTAATACTAGACTCTAATAATTCTTCTCAATTTGTTCCAAAATATTAATGGTTCCTACAATCCTCTTGGTAAGAATCAACTACATTCCCATTCAATTGTGATTCAAATTGGGTAATTTAGCCATAAACAATAAGTTACTCCTGTAAATTATATGGTATGTAATTGTTGTAAAACATATGATTTGTAGGGAGTCTAATATATAATAAAAAATATGAAAATAATATGAAAATTCAAAATAATATAATATATAATGATGGGTCAAATTTTTTGGTTTTCATAGATCTCAATCTATCAGATATGAGGGTAGAATGAACAACCATAAAAGGCCATAAATACAACCATCTAAATCATGGACATGTTATATCTATTATTGGATTCCGAAAAATGTATCAAATAAATATCTAATGAATAATTATTGTTTTAAAAATATTTCTAATATATATATTATTGTATTTTCATAACCAATATTTCTAGAAATCATTTTCAGGGTCATTGGAAGTGACTAACATCACCATTAATCCAATAACACTCATATTCCATTCTAATATTTAAAATTTTGTTAAGGATATCTATGAAAAATAATATAAGAGGGTATTACATATTTCTTCATGAGACATTCCATATATGGCTTCCAAGGATACTCTATCTTTAGGATATCATTTGTTATAATGATATGATATGACTAGTCTGTAAATCATTCACAAAAAAACTCATTCAATTTGTGATATAATGTTGTCTAATTATTATTTTTATGGAAATCAATTTTCCATTTGAGGATATGATGGTTTGGAGAAAACTAGATGGCTCTCATTGCTCATCATTGACCTTTGGTAGGTATTACACTAATATTCAATGCTAATGATATCTCATCTCCTTCCGAACCACGAAAATTAGAATATAATTTGATAAAATGTTTTTATGAAACCAATGTGCTTGACTCACCAAGATCTACGAATATCCTCCATCACATCCTTTCTCAGATATTATGGAACCAAATACCAATTCCAAAAATAAAATTAGTCAAATGGGGATACTGACCACTATCTAGAATTGTCCTTATAATAATTAGTTCTTCTGAAACATTTTAATCTATCATACATAGGTTTATACATTAAAAAGAGATTACATGACGAATAACTCAACTGAACGGTAGAATAGAATAGAACCTCATTCTCATACATCACCCCCAAATTCATTATTCTAAAAGGGTTCAGGAGTTTCCATTATATAATGTATTCCTATAATTCATAATTAAAAATTTCCCAATATAGATAATTATTGATAAAACTACCCTTATATGGAATGTATTTATGTTAAAAATTAATTTATTTAAGGTATCACAACAATAAAATATTCTAAAAGTTAATATTTTTCAAATAGAAAATGTAGATCATGGTTTTTTTGTCAATATATAATATAAATTTCTCACAGAGAAAATTATTTCCCCAATAATTGAGTGAATGCATATCGGTACCTATCTCAAGGTAACAGTTAGTGTAATTACACTCATCAGGTTTGAGATATAGAAATCTATAAGACACCACATTATTTTCCTACATGAGTGTAAAACCTGAACACAAAACCGATGAATCAAACTACATTACATAACAATAAATATTCTTGGATACAATCAAGATAGTATTTAACATGAACCAATACTTTAACTCATTAGATTAGGTTTGAAATTTTGAGACATAGAAATTTTACTCATTATTGAGTGAGTACATTCAAATATAATTCCAACTTTCAGAAATCCTTGATAAATAGTCCGTAAAAGTTTGATATTATACGAAAGGTTTATATCTCAAAGAAATGATTCAATTACTCCCAAGAAATAATAACTTTAACATTTTTTTTGAATAGACATAAATTTCTTTTTAAGACCCAACACATTCCATGTATTTCACTTTCATAATCCATAATATATACATATATATATATATTTATAATGTTGATGATCCTTAATAATTCCCAGAGAGTTCTAAAATTCCATTTATATACATCTTCGGTAAAATATTAGACCATAATATCATAAATGAATACCATGATGATTTTATCAATATACCAATACAATATCTATTTCATTAGTTTCATAAAAACTATATGAGTGATAGTCATGGAAAATGATATCAAAATATACTCATACTAGTCATACCTATTTCTAATATGCATATTAAGAATACCAAATTCAACCATTCTAAACTAGTGATAGCCTTAAAAAATTCCAATTTTCTAGAACCACTTCTCCCCAATCAATTGATAAAACAAATCATCAATATAGAAAATGAGATATTTACTTCATATAAAGAAAACGTTCAACATCCAATAGTCAATACATCAGTAGAGGGAACCATATTTCAATTTCAATGAAACAGTATGGTATCCCCTATAGAAGAACATGGTTTAATAAACCAATTTGAATCTAATTCACCATGTTTAATTTTAAACTATTTAATATATTCTAGAGTCACATTATACAAAAAATGATATAATATGTGTATAGGGAATAAAATATATTAGTCAACATATTTTTATAGATTTATCCTTAAAATGACTTCTATATATACCTCGAGGAAGTCTTAGACCATTGGAGGAAATATACTCCCAAAATTCATCACATCAACATCCATAAATAACCGTAAAACTAGGAATATAACCATTTTGATCTTGATAATTGAAGGATATTCCTAACAAGATTGGGGATCCTTGCATTCTTGGAAAATATTTTCATGTCTATCTGGGGTAGTTATATACACCCTTGAATGATAATAATCAATATATTCATTATATGTTTTTATCCATTCAATCAAGATGAAAATGTTATAAAGTCATAATTCATGGATTAGAAATTCCTATGAAAATTATAATACAAATATCAATATGATAAATAAGGGGAAATGAAAGGCATGATCCCTCTTTATTATAAAGAGAGTATTTATTTTCATAATGGATGGAATAATATATGAGTTAATGTTCATGGAATAAATATTATAAGACAAAAAAATGATTCATAAGAACTAATATAAAATATATAATCTATCAACAATGATTAAATAATAACTGTACATCTCACCATTTCTAGACCCACCTCGAATTCCCCAATGTATCTATCTACTGAATGAGGATTCATGATCTCAACATATGGCTGCGATATACAACTTATCCAGGGTTCAAATCATAGATAAATTTATATATATTGTGTTAAACCTATATATTTTATTCTATGATAATGAGACCCATATACCTTGGAAGTATCAATCTATTATTGTGATTCCATTCGGGCCAAAGATTCCACATCACTCCTCAGTAGAATATTAGAGGAAAAAATACCAAAGGGTTCTTATTCACCCCCAAAGATGGAATGGTCATAGAGTATTTTTATGGGATAGATTTTAAGGAACAACATTTATGATATTGTGGAAAATAGAATTCATGATTATACTATCAGTAGAAAAACTAATTGAAGAAGTGTTTATGAACCACTACTAATGCCTATATTAGATTAATTCTTGTTTCTCATTCAATTAAAAATGGAGTTAATACTACCTCCCAAAATGTTAGAGGTCATAAGAATCATGAATTCACATCAATATAGATATCTACAGTAAAATAAAAATATACATCATTTTTATTATATTTAAGGATTAAGAGGAAGATATGATATTGAATATTAGGTCAAAGAACCATTTTAAATATGTTATTCTTTAACTCACAAAATAATATTATCTCAAAATAAAAATGAACCTTCACTACAAATGAGTTTTTATAATCTTCGATGGTTCGATTACCATAATACAAAAATATGATCTCATGGTACTTTATAATAGTGACTTGTTTTAGGTTTTAATGACATGTGAATAATAATTTCAAGTCCCTTCTATTGATATTTTATTACATCTTTCCCTTGAGCACTAATTAAAACAAATTTTAAAATAAGGACCATATTCATGAATGGATAACATTTCTTTTAAAATGCATTAATTCTCATGAGGAATTCAAAGATAATATAAATAATATCCAATCTCTCTTCACAATATTATGGGAAATTACATTGTTAGAAATATGGTGGCTAATGATTAATAATATTTTCATATTAGTACTTTTCTAGGTTTGGACCTAAACATACCACATGATGTCGGTCCATACTAATCTTATTTGATTTTCCATGGCATGAGCCAATCATAAAAATTCATTAGTCAGTTTATTATCATTAGGGGATTATATTTTGAATTTTTATTCATATATCCCTTGTAGGACATCACTAGGGGTCTTCATGGTGGAATGATAATTAATTATTACTTAAATGAAAGGTAAAAACCATTAAAATTTCTAATTAAAACTATTTTGAATATGAGAAAATCCCTAAATGTTCAAATGATTCATAATATGACATTTAGAATATGAATAAATGATAAATAGAAATAATTATAGCCCATTATGATTTGTCTACATGGTTTATCAAACTATGCACTAAACATGTATGTTTTACTAGAATGACTATCCAGTATAAATTTGAATTATATGAAACATTATATATCATTTGAACCAAAACCATGATACCTCAAGAATGATTCAAAATTTTCTTATTTTGAACCCGAAAATATGTAAAATCTGAAAAAAATTACAAAAAGTACTCATATAACATATTTATCAACATCCCATAGAAACATAAATCTTGTTATGGTCAGTGTTGGTGAGACAATAGATCACATGCTACCCCATATGCTTCATTGATCTAATTCAATATCCAAAAGGACTTCCCTAATATCAGAATTAAAAAACATATCATTGATAAATTTTTCTTTGGAACTATCATTGACTACCCCTAACACGGTCATCCAAATTTGAATTGACATGGCACAAAGGGTGTTCTATATCCATAAGGTATGGAAACTACACTACACGAAAACAATGTTTTAGCGGCATTTTTTTCACGGGGGTTCTAAAAACTGCCCCTAATGTTTTTTTTTTGAAAAAAAATTTATCGGCGGTTTTTAGATCCACCGTGAAAAAACTACCGCACATTTTTTTAAAGTATTTTTAATTTTTTTTTAAAAATATCTTCTAAAAAAAATTAATTTTCTTAACGGCAGTTTTTTGAAAACCACAACAAAATTTAAGAAAAATAAATATAAAAAAATCAAAAAAAATTATAATAATTAATAATTATTTTTAATTATTATTATTTTATTATTTACAATCAAATATATTTTATTATTTATAATTGTATATATTTTTAATGCGACAATTAAATAATATTTATAATTATTAGTTAATAATATTTTTAAATGGAAAGAAAATCTTAAATAAGTAGAAGAACAAACATTGGTATCAAATGACCATAACTTCTGATCCAAGAGTCCATTTCAGCTCCACAACCAGTCAAATCGATGTTTACCAAATGAGAAAAAACCAAGTGAGATTTTAATCATGTGATAATCATAGGAAAAAAAATATATTCAAAATTCCGAAGTCAAAAATTGAACTCGAACATCAAATGACCATAAATTTTTATTCGGGTGTCCGTTTGGGATCTACGACATATCAAATCGAAGCATGCGACAAGGTCTACACCGCTTAGGTATGGTACTAAACATTTATGTATAATACTCATTTTTATTTTACCAGAAACTCTGAGAAGGTCTCTGAATCAGAGGTTTTAGTTGGAGACACGGATTTCTTAAAATTCAAACGGTTATAACATTCGATCCAAGTGTTCGTTCGGCCTGGACCACATATCATATCGAAGATCATTTCATGATCTTCGATTTCATAGGTTGTTTCACTGAAAAATGAGTATCAGATCATATTTTATGACCATTTCAGTGTTGGTTGGGTTTTCAGAGGTTCTTAACGTTTTATGATTTATTTAATGATTTATTTATTTGTTTATATATTTATTTAAATAATATTTATTATTAATATTTATTTATTTATTTATTTATTTTTTATTTAGTTATTATGTACACATAAATTATTAATTTATTTTAAATTAATTTATTAATTAATTATTAATTTCTAATTATTAATTATTAATTATTAATTATTAATTATTAATTATTAATTATTTAATATTTATTATTTATTATTTATTATTTATTTATTTATTAGTTATTCATTATTTATTAATGAATTATTAAATATTAATTAAGCAATTATTATTTATTAATAATAAGTTATTAGTCATCAAACATTTATTATTAGTTTATTATTCATTAATTAATAATTTTTATTTATTAATTATTGAATATTTATTTATTATTATTTAATTAATTAATAATTAATTTCAAATTATTTGTTAAATTTTAAATATTGAATATGGCATATTAAGTAATAATATTAAAAAATTAAATATTAATTGACAAATATTATTTTTATAATTATCAATTAATAATTATTAGTCATTATTATTTATTAATTATTAGTTAGTTATTATTTATTTATCTATTTATTTATGTACTTATTTATTTATTATTGATAATTTATTGACTATTTATTAATTTAAATATTTATTATTTATTATTTATTTATTAAATATTAAATATTGCATATTGCATATTAAATATTAAAATTAAAATATTAATTATTAAATAAGAATTGTTCATTTTATAATTATCAATTATTAATTATTAGTTATTATTAATTATTAATTATTATTTATTTATTATTTATTTATCTGTTTATTTATGTATTTATGTATTTACTTATTTATTATTTATTATTTATTATTTCTTATTTCTTATTTATTATTTATTATTTTTTTAAAATTATTTTTTATTTAATAAATTTTAATTTATTATTAGTTTATCATTCATTTATTATATTTTTATTTATTTATTCTTTATTCAATATATATTAATGAATTATTAGTGAATTATTAATTAATTATTAATTATTTATAAATTTATAAATATAAATTATTAATTATTAATTATTAATTCTTAATGACCAATTATTAATTATTAGTTATTAGTTCATATTAGTTATTAATTATTAATTATTAATTATTAATTATTAATTATTAATTATTAATTATTAATTATTAATTATTAATTATTTACTATTAATTATTATTTATTTTTTATTTTTTAGTAATTAATTTTTTATTTATTATTAATTTATCTATTATTTGTTAATTTATTATTAATATCTATTTATTTATTATATGTTAAATTATTTTTTATTTAATTAATTATTTATACTTTACTTATATATATGTATATATTATGTTATATATTATATATTAAATATTAAATATTAAATATTATATATTATGTATTATGTATTATGTATTATCTATTATATAATACATAATATAAAATATAAAATATATATGATATATGATATATGATATATGATATATGATATATGATATATGATATATGATATATGATATATGATATATTATATATTATATATGATATATTACATATTACATATTAGATATTAGATATTAGATATTAGATATTAGATATTATATATTATGTATTATATGTTATATGTTATATGGTATATGTTATATATGATATATGATATATTTTATATTTTATATTTTAAATTTTAAATTTTAAATTATTGATTATTGTTTAATATTTATTGATTAATAATTATTTAGTTTCTATCTATTTGTTATGTATTAGTTGTTTTTCCAATTAATATATATATATATATAAGTATATTAAATTTGATTTATTGACCACATGGAGGGCTTGCTGGAGTTGTAGAGACCCTAAGCTTGACGTACATGGACATTACATTACTTTTGCTGAATACTTAATACATAATAAAAACTCACACACAAGGACCGTAACAGTTTAGTGTCTTTGGAAACATGGAACGTAATCTTCTAATCATGGTGAAAAATCATCAACATCTAACATAAAGATCATCCCTCTTTTTTTCTTACCTAAAACCTTTCAATATATCCTGGTGAAAAGAAAACATAAAAAGGGTGAGCTCAAATGCTCAGTAAGGGTAAGCATGGATAAAATAAAACATACCATATACATCTGGACTTAAAAACATGAACATAATGTTTAAACATCAAAATCTTGAGAAATGACACAAAACATGGAAGTACGTAAGGCATAGATCGTAAAGAAACATTAAGAATGATAAAATAGCATGGGAATAAAACATGTAATTGTGGCATCCATTAATCACATGTAATTATTTCCATAGTAGCTAAGGAATTGTTTCCAAGACCATCTTAGTGGAAAAAGTCCGTTTCTGAATCGAGTTCACTCCTTGTTTCAGTCCTGTAACACTGAACTGCATTAACATACCGTTCCAGCCATGTCTATCTCATGAGATATAAAATATTTACCCAATGCACTAAAGGGATATATAGGGCTCACCCATCTCATAATTAAATCATTCTTACTTGTGCCACAAAATAAACATACCTCATTCATAATAACCCAATGAATAAAATGGGTTTCATAAACATCATCCCATCATCACATAATCCATAAAAAATAAATGGATATCATTCCATAATAAGAAAATTGAAACCATGTCAATCATAGTGACATTACAGTTGAAACATACACATATGAAAAAATTTCATCTTAGATGGAAAATGGTTTTGATAAAACACTTGTAATGAATTCTTGAGGAAAATATCCTTTCTTCTCCAAAATCAATTTCTTTTCACAAAACATCATGCAATTTTAAAAGAAAGATATTTTGTTGAAAATAGTCATGAAATATTTTAGAGTAATCTTCATGTAAATAAGGCTTTATAAAACCGTAAAAATCCGTTCGTGCCGCATAAGTTAAAAAAACATTCTTTTCGTCATTTTGCCCGAAAATTCAAAAAAGTACCACATAACGTAAAAAAATAAAGATTCCTTACATTCAATGTAGTAAAAGTTAAAAATGAGTAAAAAGTACTTTAAACATACATGAAAACACTTTTAGAAAAAATGGACATGGATGATAGAAATAACCCCAGTAAATACTTACAAATAAGCAATCTCGGATAAAAATGAGATTTGCAAAATTATCCCTTACCTTAAGTCCGATTTGCTTCATAAGTGTCCCAAACTCCTGTATAATGATTTAAATAATGTCATTTAATTATTCCAGAATCATACTCATTGTTATGATATCATATATGGTTCACTTATGACTTTATATTACCCGTTCTTTTGTAAATTCCATGTTAAAGAGCGTTTTGGGTAAAATCGTTTCATTTGTCGTCCGTGTTTTGACTTGTAATTATTCATATGATTACATAGATCATGATTACATAACTCTAGAATATAAAAAATTATTTATATATAATATATATTCAGAATATACATATATATAATAGATCAGTAAATGGAATGAAATACACCGTTCATGGAGGCGGTAGGCCGTACATACGCATGAACGCTGTTTTGGTTTCCTTATTGAGTTGAATGGAATTAATTAAACGACATATATATATATATAGACACATAAATCCAGTATCATTATTATGTAATATATTTCACGATTACTTATTATATATACTTTATAATCATTCATGAATGGTTAATGTGGAGAATGAATCTCATCACGTCGTGGAGACGGTAGTCCGTACGTACGCACGAGTGATGATATCGTACTCATGATCATGGAATTTTATTGGAGTGTATGTATACTATTTCATAATCAATATCACTTTAAAATAATCATATATAGTTATTATGTACACCATTATACCCATCCACGTAAGGTGGTGGTGGAAAATAGATTACACCACGGCGCGGAGACGGTATTCCGTACGTACGCATGCGCGGTGATTTTATTTTCCGTAGGATGGATATAAGGTGAAATAGGGTTGTTTCAAACTTATAATAACATATCAGTATATGAGTGATACTTATTTTATTACTTAATAATGAAACAACCTAAGAAGAATAAGTGGAAGAAGAAATAAAGTTGAAAGAATCGGTAACGGACATTACCTATTCTTTGAAGCGCCTCTTTGAGTCCTCCTCTTAGGTAACTAAAATTGGTCTTTGAAGAAGAACAGGACCTATAGAATGTTTCTAGGGAAATGTAGAAGAGAATTTTTCAGGTTTTGGCCGAGCTTGAAGGCTCAATGTGGTGTGAGGAAGAGAGGGAGGAGGTTCCCTTTTATAAGGGAGGAGAGGGGCACCTTTGGAATAACTAAAACTATTATTTTATTATAAAGCCAAATTCGGTTTTAAATAGCTCCAAATTGATATTTTTCGAAGATAAGGTGGGTATGGGTGTAAATCCTCTCATCCAATATAATTTAGACAAGTTTAGGTTCCTATTTTAACCTTATCATTTGGATTTAACATTAAGTTAGATAATTTTACTTTTACTGTGTCTTTTTGTGTTCTTACACTATAAGGTTAATAAACATACTATAAGAAGCCAAACGAACCCCAAGTTGTTTATTATTAATATATATAACCTTATCTAAGTCATTTGGCCGAATCTTAGATTTTCAGTAATAAAATAACAATTAATAATATAATATTTTTTTAAAAAACTATTTTATGTCAATTTTGACACTATTTTGTAATTGATTTTTGTGAAAATCATAACAGAATGATTAGTTCAAAAAAAGTTTATTAAACCAATAATAACATGTCATATTAACCAAGAAAATTAATTTAATTCATAAAAAGTCTCAAATTACATTTATTTGGGTATTTATAACATCAATTATGTCAATATTTCATTAATAAGATAATTACTACATCATCTTTGTGTCATAAATAAATTAAATTATTTAATGTCTATAAATTACAAATAAAATACAATTATGTGGGAAATCGTTTTAGATTTCTAATGAATATTTATAGTCGAATTTAGCTTATGTATAACCCTATATTAAAAATGATATACTTATTAAACTTTGATTTTAACTATTTTAACCCTTCTTTAAATAAATTAATAATAAATGTCCTAATTTAATCCACGTGGGCCTAATGGTCATATTTTATTCCTAAGGATTTTTTGGTCGAATTACACTTATCAAATAGAATTAGGATATGTGTTAGGATAATAATAATATCATTTTTACCCTTAATTACCCTATTTACTTTTAACCGTGGTAAATAAAAGTAAAAAGTTACTATTCACCAAAAATTATTTTCATCTCATTGAATGATATTTTACTTACTGACATCAACCGTTTCTCTCAGATTTTTGAAATTCCACTCACAGAAGCGGTAAAAATAAGTTTTATGAAAAAATCATTTTTTTAACTACCACTTAGTGGTTTCACTATTCATCACAAAATGAAAGTTTCCAAAAAAATAACAAAAATTAGGCATAAGCTATATTTGATATTATGAATTAAAAAATGATGCTTCTTTACCAAATTCAAAACATATCATTTGCATTAATTAATTTAAAAGATTAATTCCCATCGTCAAAACAAATAGCGTGTTCTAAGGAGATAATAACTATCATAAAAAATTGACACTTGTTTATGTCTAGTTTAAATGTGAAATTACATCCAATGACCAAAATTTTATTAAATTGTAAAAATATATTCTAAATATAATATAAAACCACTCAAATTAATAATTTATCACTATTAATTATTTCGATTAAAAAATTTGTTTTTAATTAAAATTTAGTAGTTTTCACTATTCATCATAATATGAAAGTTATCCGAAAATTACCAAAATTTCACCCTAAGCTAATTTCGATATTCCGACTCCAAAAATGAAGTCCATTTTGAAAAATAAAATTTACAAAATTTCAAAAAGTGGTTATTACTATTCATAACGACTAGTTTTAATAATATTTTAATAGCATATTGTTGTTTAGTGAAACTCGTTATTGCATACTACACACGCTATCGAGGAAGGTCGTGATTGCGTGTAATACAAAGCAAGTCAAGGATGCGTGTTGTGCAAGATCCTTTTGGTGTAGCGTACAAGACAAGACATTAATAAAATTAAAAAGAATACTTTTCATAAAATCTCGGGGTGTTACATTCTACCCCCCTTAAAATGGATTTCGCCCTCGAAATTCATCGGGGTAATAAATGGTTTACTACTGGAAAGTTTCTTTAATATAAACCCACATCATAAAAAGGAATACCAAAACCAATCTTTAAAAACAAAAGTATGAAACGTAACGGTTACCCAAATAAACTAATCACTGAGTTTCCACATAGGTGAAAAAATGGATATGGAAGAGAAACCTAACCATCATGTTCTGATGGAGAGTGGTAGAGAACATGGCTATGGAAAAGCCAGCAATCAAAAATCCCTAGATTTGTGATGATCTAAAGTATCATCTTATTCCTCGGATATAAAGGCACTAGGACAACATTTTTGGTTTTCAATATCATTTCCCTAAAGTTTATGAATTAAAACAAATACTTACATGATTTTGGTACAATCTCACTATTGTTCGTTAATTGAACAATTTCCACTTCATCCCTTAATGAAATGAAGTTGAATTTGTTATTCGTGATGTGTTAGCAAATCATGTGATAGAATGATGGATCATTCCATCTATCTCAAACAAAAGTTTATAAAAGTTATCAAAAATACATAAGTCAATCTATAGTGAGATTAATCATATATGGTTCCTAAAATGGACTTATACTTCATATATCATTCTACTTAATATAATAAAACTAGTTTCTACTAAAAATAGACTTCATGTAGGCCAGTGGTAGGCGATAAAGGCCAGTCACACTTCGGTTGTGGGTTCGATTCCCATAGCTTTGTCCGACGTGATGGGTTGTCGCATGTCCTACAGGTTTTCCTTTTTCTAAAACTACATTACTATAACATCCCATAAATAATAATAAAAAGTTCTATCCTTAAACAATACTAACTTATGTCCAACATAATCCATTCCAATCTTTAGGCTTATCTAAAATACTTCGGTCCAAGCTCATAGTATAAAGAAAACGATTACATGAAATGTCATCAACCAAGGATGTGAATACCATCATTTATCCCCCATAGATCTTGTTAGTCACATTCCAATCATGTTAATAACTTAATCATGTATTCTCTTGAAAAAATGAATACCCATTAAACCATAGTGAAAACATGAATGCTGTCAAAAGTTAACTCTTTCCACATACCAAAATCCAAAAATTCTATATACTCAAACCATGATATAACCTTCTCCTTATATAAGTCATGAGTTCATGAATACTATCAAACATTTAATTTTCTCCTTATCCCCTCATTATGAGCATGTCATCTACATTCATAAAATATCTCAATAACCTTTCATGGATACTGGTACCCTTAATCATACACTTTTAAAACTCAAGGAAAGACAACAGTGTAACAATCCTTAGATTTCTATTTATTCCATAGTACCATGAGATTACTTATACAACATTACACATGACAAACATGAAATCATTCCACTACATTCTTAAACCATTGACCAAGCTTCAACAATTATTTCATCTCACATATCATTTGTAGTCTCTTCGTCATCATCAACATAAATACTACCAATATGACCATACTGATTTTATTCATGAGACATTCCCTTAGGGCATTGGTTTTCATAATGCCCATACATTCCACATTTAAAACATTTAACCATTGTTGATGTCATATCAATACCATTATCCTCATCCCTGGTGTTAACTGAACCTTTTCCTTTGCACTTACTAGCATTGTGTCCTTCTTTTCCACACCCAAATCATCTTCCAGTTCCTTTGAAACATTATCCTTGATGCCTCTTCACACATGATTTACATAGGGGAAATTGAACTTTCTTTCCTCTATGATCATAATGAAACTCCATCTTTCTCTTTTAAGCCGAGTCCGAAAACTTACCAAATTTTCCTTTATTGATCATATTATGAGATTGTTGATTAGGTATAATAATGATGTTTGGACTTTCAAATCCCATTTCATTTGGTTGCTCATGAATAATATCATTCCATTGTCCATCATATCCTCCATTATCGTGAATCATCTTGTTTCCAGCCATTTTCTAAAACACAAAAAGAATAGTGTGAGAGGAAAAAACCATATTAAATAGGGATTATCTTCAATATCTAAAATCTTTGGTTTAATATAATATCATTACCATAGTTCTAGGACAATATCCTATACGTACACTTATCCTTAGGGACATCCCTAGACATATGTTAGAAATATCTCTAGGGATCTCACTAACATTTTCACATCCTAGTTTCCAAAGGTTGACTAAACTTTTCCTCTGATACCAACTGTAGAGACCCTAAGCTTGATGTACATGGACATTACATTACTTTTTCTGAATACTTATAACATAAAAAAAACACACACACAAGGACTGTAATAGTTTAGTGTCTTTGGAAACTTGGAATATAATCTTCTAATCGAGCTGAAAAATCTTCAACATCTCCCATAAAGATCGTCCCTCTTTTTTTTCGTACCTAAAACCTTTCTTTATATCCTGGGGAAAAGAAAACATAAAAAGGGTGAGCTCAAATGATCATTAATGGTAATCATGGATTAAATAAAACATACCATATACATTTGAACATAAAAACAATAACATAATGTTTATACATCAAAATCTTGAGAAATGACACAAAACATGGAAGTACGTAAGGAATAGATCATAAAGAAACATTATGAATGATAAAATAGCATGGGAATAAAACATGTAATTGTGGCATCCATTAAGCACATGTAGTGATTTCCATAGTAGCCAAGGCATTGCTGCCAAGACCATCTTAGTGGAAAAAGTCCCTTTCTGAATCGAGTTCACTCCTCGTTTCAGTCCTGTAACACTGAACCGAATTAACTTACCATTCCATCCATTTCTATATCATGAGATATAAAATCTTTACCCAATTCATTGGAGGGAGATATAGGTCCCACCAATCTCAAAATGAAATCATTCTTACTTGTGCCACAAAATAAACATACATCATTCGTAGTAACCCAATGAATAGAATGGGTTTCATAAACATCATCCCATCATCACATAATCCATATAAAAGAAATGGATATCATTTCATAATAAGAAAAGTGAAACCATTTCAATCATAGAGACATTACACTTGAAACATACACATATGAAATAATTTAATCTTAGATGGAAAATGGTTTTGATAAAACACTTGTAATGAATTCTTGAGGAAAATATCCTTTATTCTTCAAAATCAATTTCTTTTCACAAAACGTCATGAAATTTTAAAAGAAAGAGATTTTGTTGAAAATAGTCATTAAATATTTTGTCGTAAGATTCATGTAAATAAGGCTTTATAAAACTATAAAAATATGTTCGTGCTATATAAGTTAAAAAAACATTCTTTTCGTAATTTTTCCGGAAAAGTCAAAAAAGTACCACATAACGTAAAAAAAGGATTCCTTAAATACCATGTAGTAAATGTCAAAAAATGGGTAAAAAGGACTTTAATCATACATGAAAACACTTTTAGAAAACATGGACATGGATGATAGAAATTACTCTAGTAAATACTTACGAATAAGCAGTCTCGGATAAAAATGAGATTTGCAAAATTATCCCTTACCTTAGGTCTGATTTGCTTCGTAAGTGTCCGAACCTCTTGTATAATGATTTAAATAATTTACTTGAATTATTCCAGAATCATACTCATTGTTATGATATCATATATGGTTCACTTATGACTTTATATTACCCGTTCTCTTGTAAATTCCATGTTAAAGAGCGTTTTCGGTAAAATCGTTTCATTTGTCATCCGAGGATTGACTTTTAATTATTCATATGAATACTTAGATCATGATTACTTAATTCCATAATATAAAACATGATTTATATATAATATATATTCAGAATATACATATATATAATAGATCAGTAAATGGAAATAAATACACCATTCATGGAGACGGTTGGCCGTACGTACACATGAACGCTATTTTCGTTTCCTTATTGAGATGAATGGAATTAAGTAGATGACATACATATATATACACATAAATCCAGTATCATTATTATGTCATATATTTCATGATTACTTATTATATATACTTTATAATCATTCATGAATGGTTAATGTTGAGAATGAATCTCATCGCATCGTGGAGACGGTAGTCCGTACGTACACACGAGCGATGATATCATTCTCATGATCATGTAATTGTATTGGAACCAAGTAAGGTGGGGGCGGAAAATAGATTACCCCACGGCGTGGAGGCGGTATTCCGTACGTACGCACGCGCGGTGATTTCGTTTTCCGTAGGATGGATAGATGGTGAAATGGGGTTGTTTCATAGTTATAATAACATATAAGTATATGAGTGATACTGATGTTATTACTTCATAATGAAAGAACCTAAGAAGAATAAGTGGAAGAAGAAATAAAGTTGAATGAATCGGTAACGGACATTACATCTTCTTTGAAGCGCCTCTTTGAGTCCTCATATTAGGGCACTAAAATTGGTCATTGAAGAAGACCAAGACCTCTAGGATGTATCTAGGGAAGTGGAGAAGAGAATTTGGCAGGGTTTGGCCAAGATTGAAGGCTCAAAGTGGTGTGAGGAAGAGATGGAGGAGGTGCCCTTTTATAGGGGAGGAGAGGGGCACCTTTGGAATAACTAAATATATTATTTTATTATAAAGCCAAATTCGGTTTTAAATAGCTCCAAATTGATTTAATTTGATTCAAGGTGGGTATGGGTCGAAATCCTCTCATCCAATATAATTTAGACATGTTTAGGTTCCTATTTTAACCTTATCATTTAGATTTATCATTAAGTTATATAATTTTACTTTTAATGTGTCTTTTTGTGTTCTTACACTATAAGGTTAATAAACTTACTATAAGAAGAAAAACGAACCAAAATATGTTTATTACTAATATATATAACCTTATCTATGTTATTTGGCCGATCCGTAGATTTTTAAGAATAAGATAACAATTAATAATTTAATTTTTGTTTTAAAAACTATTTTATGTCAATTTTGACACTATTTTGTAATTTATTTTTGTGAAAATCATAACAGAATGATCGGTTCGAAAAAAGTTAATTAAATCAATAATAAAATGTCATATTAACCTATAAAATTAGTGTAATTCTTAAAAAGTCTCAAATTACATTTATTTTGGTATTTATAACATCTATTATGTCAATATTTCATTAATAAGATAATTACTGCATCATCTTTGTGTCATAAATAAATTAAATTATGTAATGTCTAAAAATTACAAATAAACTACCATTATGTAGGAAATATTTTTAAGTTTCTAATTAATATTTATAGTCGAATTTATCTTATGTATAACCCTATATTGAAAATGATATACTTATTAAACATTGATTTTAAGTATTTTAACCCTTCTTTAAATAAATTAATAATAAATTTCTTAATCTAATCCAAGTGGGCCTAAATGGTCATATTTTATTCCTAAGGTTGTTTTTGGTCGAATTAAACTTCTCCAATAGAATTAGGACATGTGTTAGGGTAATAATAATATCATTTTTACCCTTAATTACCCTATTTACTTTTAACCGTGGTAAATAAAAGTAAAAAGTTAATATTTACCAAAAATTATTTTCATCTCATTGAACCACATTTTACTTACTGACATCAACCGTGTCTCTCGGATTTTTTAAATTCTACTCACAGAAGCAGTAAAATTATGTTTTATGAATAATTCATTTTTTAACTACCACTTAGTGGTTTCACTATTCCTAAAAAAATGAAAGTTTCCAGAAAATTACCAAAAATTAGGCCTAAGATATATTTGATATTATGAATTCAAAAAAGATGTCTATTTTACCAAATTAAAAACATATCCATTGCATTAATTAATTTAAAAAATTAATTCCCATCGTCAAACCAAATAGCATGTTCTTAAGAGATAATAACTATCAAAAGATTGAAACTTGTTTATGTCTGGTTTAAATGTGAAATTATATCCAATGACCAACATTGTATTAAATTGTAAAAATATATTCTAAATATACTTTAAAACCACTCAAATTAATAATTTATCACTATTAGTTATTTTGATTAAAAATGTTGTTTTTAATTAAAATTTAGTAATTCTCACTATTCCTCATAATATGAAAGTTATCCGAAAATTACCAAAATTTCACTGTAAGCTAATTTCGATATTCCGAATCCAAAAATGAAGTCCATTTTGAAAAATAAAATTTAAAAAATTTCAAAAATTTGTTATTACTATTCATAACGGCTAGTTTTAATAATATTTTAATAGCATATTGTTGTTTAGTGAAACTCGTTATTGCGTACTACACACGCTATCGAGGAAGGTCCTAATTGAGTGTAATACAAAGAAAGTCCAGGATGCGTGTTTTGCAATCTCCTTTTGGTGTAGCGTACAACAAAAGACATTAATAAAATTAAAAAGAATATTTTTCATAATATCTTAGGGTGTTACAGGAGTGGTAATTTCTTTGGAAAATATGCAAGAGGTTGGGGGTTCAAATCTCACCCAACGCATAATTTATATATATGACATGGGCATGTGCCCAGTCATTGCATGGACATAGACTTATTCACGGAGATGGATGGGCATGTGCATGTTAATAATAATAAAAAAAAAATAAATAAATAAATAAATAATAAATAATAAATAATAAATAATAAACAATAAATAATAAATAAATAATAAATAAATAAATAATAAATAAATAAATAAATAAAATATGAAAATAAATAAATAAATAAATAAACAATAAATAAATAACTAACTAATAAAAAATAAAGAAATAAAGAAATAAAAACATAATCCACCGCTAAAAAACCGTCGCTAATTAAAAAATAAAAAAATAAAAAATATTAAAACGATTTAGGGACGGTTTAAACCACCCCTAATTATTTCCCGATGCACGATTTAGCGATGGTTTTCCAAAACCATCGTAGAAAAATTTCTCGGCAGTTTAAACCGCCGCTAAATGAAAAAAACCGCCGCTAAATACAAATTTTGGCGTAGTGCTAGTGTTAGATTACCCAAAAACACTACTAAGAATGGTTTTTCTAAAGATTAGTATTTATCTCAATAAGTGTTTTTTCCTAGGATTAATAGACCAGTCAGTGGCGGAGGGTGCAATTAGGGGTATTAGTTTTGGAATTCTTATGATTTTAAGGTTTTTCCCTTGAATAGTTTAATGAAATCGAAAATCTCATGAATATATCACAATAATCCACCTCATGCATAGTACTAAACTGAAGGAAATTTCCTGTATTATTTACATGTTTTTACAGAAATGCCTACTCAAAACAGTATTGTTTAAACCCTCTAATGTGGTTTATTCATTATTAGATAATTGATCAGAACCACATAATATAATATTAAAATAAAAAATGAATCCTGCTATTTTCCTATCCTAATATAGTCTAGATGATGATACCCATATCTTATATAATGGGGAACCAACATTGATAGATCTTTTTAAACACTTTGTTTTTTTGTAAATTACATAGAGATACAATCTCCCTCCCTGAAAAAATGGACCTACAGGTATACATGTGTACATAATTCAGATCATTAACACAACTGGAATTGATTTTATTCTATTTATTTGGTGCAGTCTGGATTCTCATCAACTTCTTCATACACACATATTTTTCTCTTTAAGTGAATTCTGTCACTGGTTCACTTTCTTTTCTCAATGAAACTAGATGTATCAATATCTCAAATAACTCAATGTAAGAATGATAGTTCACTCTATTTTCTTCCCACATAATTTCATTTATAGGTACAATGTATAATTATATTAAAAAGTTCATCCTAAATATTATTCTAAAAAATAATGCACTCAATATTTATATACTAGAACTATAGAAATCCCATAATATTAGGAAGTTGAAAATTCTTATTCAAATCTGCCAAAAGGTTCCAAGTTAACTCCATATTTAAAATCATTTTATTTTTAATTAAAACATTCAGTTAAATCTCAAGAAGACTCATGATTCATTCAATATTTTTGGGAATATATAAATATTCATGACCTGAGTAGTTCCTCAAATATTACTAATATTAAATAAATGAAGGAATTATAGAAATATTATCATCAAGGATATATCACTTAATTCATTCTAATGAATCAATTAGAATCCCATACCCAGATTCAATTCTTCAATGTTGTTCTCATTAGCTTCATCGTAGTATTCCCATATACATATTCACCTTCATAATTGGATTAACTATTTTGGAGTTCTATTAGACAAATATATCTAAAATCCCTATATAGATTATTTACCAATATTATTCACCTCTCTATATCTATTAATTGTATATTCACATATGCAGTAAATTAGACTTTGTGTAGTTTCATACATGCTCCAAACACTTACATGAATATTAAAAATTATAGATTTCAATCTTACTTTTTATCTCATATTTGGAAAAATTTTATGTCTTCTCAAACAATTAGACACCTCTTAATAATATTGTATATAATGCTTCTCCATCCCCCAACACATTTCATTAATTACTTCGACGATTATATTTTCAATCATTAGATCTAACTAATTCCACTTGGTCTTGAATATATTCACTATCATATAAAGAAATTATCATATCACATCTATTTCCATAAAACATGATGGTATCTCATGAATATTTTAGACTTACAGGGATTATTTATCAATCATTAAATCCAATTACATATCATTATAACCTTTACTAGGTCTCCATATAAACAAAATATGGACCAACATAGATTCTATAATTATAATTACAAATAATTAGATATCATTAGACCATAAAAATAATCCATGTATCATCATTAACTACAGTTAACAAAAATCATTGAAAATAAATACAAAAGTTCTTCAGAATAATTATCTACCACTTTGAATTTGTTGGAAATATGATTCCTTAATATCGAAATAAGTTTTTTATGGAGTCTATCTACCCTCACATTGACAAACTAATTAAAATGTGAATATAAGGGATTTATCAAATATAATTTTTCATTTGACTAAATTTTCATTATCCTTCCCCTTTTCTAATTGAAATATGAAATCACATGGTTCACTTATCAAAGAGCCCTTAGTTAGTCTACCTTTAGAGTACATGGGACAACATAGTGTACAAAATAACAGAGATATAATGAAGGTGGTCTATTCATTCCGCATACTTCCATTAATGTGTTATGATACTCACAAACTCTTTATTTCATGAATAGAAGATTCATTAAAAATATATTCCTTTTAAAACAAACATGTAACATTTTCTCAACTTGAAAAATCATCAATATAGTTTATGTACTGTCATGTAACTCCCCCTTGTCACACATTCAATAACCAACTCCCCTTAATAATATCATTTAATCTAATCATAACTATGGGAAACAATTGTGATTCTAATACATATTTCATTAGGTTTTTCAGTTATATACATAAATTATAGTTTTACAGAAATAATTGATTGTTATATACCTTCTCATATAACTCCCATTTTAGGTATTAACTTTTTCCATCATAATGGGGTCTTATTTTTTATTGGTCAACCATGAGCATATCATATTTCTTGTTGTAAAGTGTGTATATCTCTTAATATTTTTAATTCTCTTTACAGTGTGTAAAATATAATGAATATTTATATCAACTCCCTACAATAAGAATAATTAAACAATTATTTTAGTGAATAATAAGGGAAATATTTGTGTATTAATTACAACATTTAGGGTAACATATTTATTTTCCTCTAATCAAAACAAGTGTATTTTTTGTTTTAATATTTCTTTGAGCTTATTCTTTATATTGAATATAATTTTCAACATTCATATTTTGAATCTCATAGTTTCTTGTTTTGGGTAAAGTCTCATCAATTTTTAAATCATCCATTAATGAAACCTTATTTCTTTTATCCTTAGTAATTTATTAACCGTACTACAATATATTTGAAAACATCAATTGATTTTAAAAAACAACTAAGAAATATTTCGTGACAATATTATTCTTCCTAGAATTATCACATGAGTTAACTATATTTTTCCTTTTGAAAATAATCCCTTTCATAGTGTAGGGGACCCCTCCTTTAAACCATTACATAATTAAATAGTCAATATAAAGATCAAAACTACATCTCCTAAAATCTGATTTATTTTTTTGTAGATATAAATGGTATAAATTTGGTCACATTTGGTTTCCAAAGATACTTTTTCCTTAGATAAAGAATAAAACTACCCTTTGGTTCTTTACACATTCCTAATAATGATATATCGAACCATAAATAATATTATTTTCCAATTATTTCTGCAACCCCAAAAAACAATTGAAAAATGGTTATTCTTAAATAGTCCTTGATCTTTCCATATATGGGTCTCTACTATCCCCTTAAAAAACAAGACTCACTTTTCTTAGGGATAATTAACCCCATATTATATTCTTCCCTACAATTTATTTGGAATATTGTGTTTTAGTTTTCCTAGTGCAACCTTATACAATATTATTTATTATACATTAACTATTTGTTGTAACTTATCTATCTTGAAAACTAAATTTAACATAGTTTACAAGATAATTAAAACCCTCCATGTCACCATATTGAGAATAATATACAGTAAATATCACTAATTTATTAATACATTCTCATGAATTTTCATCTAATATTGTACTGTGACACATATGGAGTGTGTGTTAACATACTCGTTTTCATTATTAGTCTTGTTTTCTTTAAGATAACCCACCATATTATACATATCCATATAAATAAATTTATGCTTCTTGATTTATTAAATATAATATGATTCCTTTTTTCCTAGAATTTATTTTTCATACCAACCATCAATCAATTTTCATTCTTAATAATATTTTTTTCTTGATATATTTTATTGTTTCGTTGGACAATTGTAATTTTTTTCCTGTATGAATCATGTTTTTCCTTTCATATCCATAATCACTAAAACATGATGATTCATACACTTTTTCTAATAGATCATAGAAACAATCCTCATAATCCTAAGAACAACATGATGTTGTATCATTATTTTTGTTTCTAATTAAATTAATCTATTTTCTATTGATTTTTGTCATCTTAATATACCATTTGTGAATTTCAGGACTCTTATCATCTGAATTTGATTCTGATTCTCAAACATTATTCACTAGATACTTTTTAGGAAAATAGTTTTATTCACCATAGTTTTAACACATTATTGGTTTATAACTCATTATATACTTTTAAAATCCTTTTAATATTATAGAAAAAAATATATTGATATCTTTATCATCCATAAAATTATGTAAATCACCTAATTCACAAATCTATTAATCATTAAATTTTCATGTAATCATTTATTAAAAGAATATCTCTACTTTTTCATCTCCAGTAATTCTTGAGCTTTTATCACCTAAGTATCCATTAGAATGTTGTGTAATTCATCATGATACAAATCATCCCTTAATTATAGGGATGAAATTACTTACAAAAAATGATAAAAAAATCATAATAAATCTATTAATAGTGATGGAATCATCAAGATTATCAAAAAAAAACCCTCGATATTTCAAACATTTTTATTAATCCTCATAAAGTAGTCATTGATATCCTTATAACTAGTTATCATTATGTCTTGAAATTAGATACTCATTTCGTGTAGCTTGAATTCTTTGACTTTGATATTTCCTTCAAAAAAAATTATTAATTTTTCTTATATTTCATGTTTATTTTAATGATCGATGACCTTGGTATATAATTTTTATGATAATGAGATAAAGATGTTATTTTATTATATTACATTTATCTATGTCTTCCTTCGGTCTTCTAGAGTCAAATATGCTCCATCTACAGTGGGTGGAAAACCCACAATTGTAACATCTCACACTTCTAGGCCTAGTAATATGTGATATTTTGGAAACCTATTACTCTATATGTGGCAACTATTCCAAAAAAATGTTGAAAAATCTCATCTATTAAGAGAATTATTACTCTTTACCTCTCATAATTTTCCAAGGATCATTATAAGGAAACCAATTTGATAACACTTGTTGTTCCTATATATAGATATACCAATAGAAGGGTGGATAAAATAGTGGTCATATTTTAATGTATTTTCTGTTTTTATATTTACTTTCACCATTTGAATAAGGTGCCTGATCTACTCAAGTATATTTTTTAGAAACTGACATCATGTTTAATAATGAATTAAATGAAATCATCACATAATATATACATGGTTCAGGATAATATTCTTCTCCTTACTACATTGGTTGGAACCCCCAATACAGATACTTTACTATTAGCTAATTGATTGTACCAAAAAACTATCCTAGTCTAATCAACATAGAGTCCCACTAGCATTCTACACATTTGTAGTCTAATAGAAGATAAAACTCTCTTCTATAATAAGGTCCAAATGATGAATGATCTACTTCTGATAAATGGTTGTTTAATAATAGTTTGGGAATAAAATATTTCCCCATGAGATGATGGATTATGAGGTCATCATGTGTACATCATGAAGATCATAAACAATAATTGTCTTGAGTCTCTTTTATAAATTTTATTTGATCAATATTTTCCTTATCTTCTTCTAACATTCAGTTATATCTACTTTAGGGAATCATGGCTTCAAATCACTATCTGATCATCCTGATACAAGATGTATCAGTATTATAGATTTAAAAAATTATATATGAGTGTTCTTTCAATTCCATTCTCATATTATTTCTTTTATATGTGCACCATAAATTTATATTAACAAAATAAATATAAATACTATTCTAAAAAGTATCAAAGAAAATGTTTTCTATATTTTAACTATAGAAATTCCATGACCATTGAAATCAGGGCATTATTATTCATATCATTCAACAAATTCACAATAAATCCTCATTTTAATTCATTTTAATTTCCATTTAAATATTTAGTTATATATATGATAAATTTTGGATTCATTAACTATTTCAAGTGAAAAATAAATATGTTCAACCAAATAAATTCATAAAATATTATGGATTCAAATAGTTGATGGTCCTAGGAAATATCTCTCATTGTGTCGGGATATAATCCATTACACAATTCAAAAACAAATACTAGAATCTCATAAATATCTTAAAGAATCCTTCATGTTTCACTTGAGCTAATTCATCACATTCATATACGTATATTTTTCTATATTACTAGATTGGATATGTTGGATGTTCATCTATGGATTTTTGTAAAAAATTCCTATATAGAAGATTTTCACACATTATTCAACTATATTGATCTTCACTTTGTATATTCATATTCATGGTACATTTAATTATGATGAATTTATTATGTTCTCAAAATGATCATGTGATTTTGAGAAATTATATATTTCACTCAAACTCATTATATCCTCATTAGAAGACTTATATGACATCATTAGTAGTTTAAAACTTCTCAAAAATGTTATAGATTATTCTGTTTCATGCACCAACACATCCCTTTAATTCAATTGAATACCAGCTTATCAATAATCTTAAATAATTTTTGTCACATTATTTAGAATCTATTCAGAATCACATCAATCATGAAACCTCAATGTTCTATTTTCTTCTAATAAAGCGTTATATCAATATCTGTATAGATGTACATGTATTATTTTTTAGGAATTAACTTTATTGCTTCCTCATCAGCACCTTCACTATGTAATTATCTCACCAACAATTTCACTTACAATTATTATCTAGCATGAATTAAATATAATTACTTCTCATTAAACGAAAGTAACTCTCTTGTAATCCACATAAAATCCTCTAAATAAAAAATTATCCATTGATAAGGACAATAATCACTTATATAGGAATAAAAAAATCCAAAGGGAGGACTTGGAATATCATCACCATACAATGTAAATCCACGATTGAAAAATAATATACCGTCATACATTCACTAATCATAGAGAAACTAGAAAATACTCTGAAAAATAATAATATTCCATTATTTAATAACCACACTAGTGTAACACATAATACAAACATATGAATAATTATATTAGGAGCCAAATAAGCTAATCACGTTTTGTATAAATGAATTATAATTGAAAAAATAAGTCAAATAGTTTTATATAAATACACATTTGAACCAAGGTACTCATCCAAGTATTTCAACATCATAAGTCAAATCAAGCTAACATTAGATCCCACTGCCTATATGTTTCTACTTTCCTTTTACTATATTAGATAAATCATGGGTCATATATACCCATCGGTGTTAGTTGGTTGTGTTCATAAGGAGCATAGTAGGACCCCACATGGTGTTAAATATAAAACAATTTCTTAAAGAACCAAATAAAGATAGTTTTAAATTTAATACATGAAATAAACCTTAAATATATTTTATGATAAAAAAATTCATATAAATATTAAAAAACAATAAATCCATTACTGAAATTGATGAAATATATATTTAAAAGGTAAAAATTTTGGTTGACCCCTAAGGTCACTAATGTGTGAGTAACCTTGAATATACATTCAATAATTAGGAATCTACCTTTAACTAGTGGAATGGATATAATATGACTTCAATAGGTAGTTGGGATAGATTTTACAAAACATCACTATTCATGGGGATACACAAAACTAGATAAAGGGTAATTATTCCCATTCATAGAATATATACCCAAGAACCCTTGTTTCCCATAAATATTAATTGAATTGAATAATTGTTATTTAATATTAAATTATTGTATCCTTTTAATAAGAATATTTTATTTCCTGTTCCATAATTTTTTAAACTATTTTAAGTATCTAAAATGATGGATATTATAAAAAATTATCACAACATATTCAATTAATTCCTAAAAATTTCCATAGATCAACATTTACAGTATTTAATTGGTTTAATTTTATAATTTGATTATTAATGGTTCAATTTAAAATTTTAGAATATATGACCATTTATCAATATCTTTTTTTAACAATTTTCCAAGGTTAGAATACCCTAATTAATGGAGAATAAATTATAAAAATGAAATGAGAATTAAAAAAAATGATATACCATTAAAAAATTCAAGCCACAAAAACTAAGCCTTAATGGCCTTGGGAAGGATGGAAACATATGAGATAATGAGAATAAAACCAATTAATCTAAGAGGAATCACTTATATGGAACATGCATTAAGGTTATTTGAAGAAAAATAACTCAATTCAAGGACTATAAGTGTGAGAGAGACTATCTTGAGTGAGAGTGTGAGATGGGGTTCAGAATTGGGGTAGAGGGTTGTGTTTTTAAATTCAATTGGTGTAGTATGATAATATTATATTTTTTAAATTAAGGGGTTACTTAATGGATTGGAATAATTTTTTTCCAAACTAGATCCAATCAAGAATGGGGAATTGGAAATACCTAAGTAATTCAAATAGTTTTCCCCTTCATTGACATAAATTTTGAACCAACCAAGAAAACACTACTACTAATAGCAGTAGATTTTTTATGGATTGGAAACATGAAGACGTAAATCATGTGCCAACTTTAAAAACCGAATTATTATCCCATTTTCTAAAAAAATAGATATAAAAGACTATAATGGAATTCCATGGATAAATATTAATAAATGAAAAATTTCATGCTGGAAAATTACATCAGGTTCGTAAAAATTATTTGTTTATGTTATAAGGACCTCCCTCTTTAGAAAATATATTAATCCCATATTTTTAAATAAATTTTTTTTATTTTAATGGGATGATATTTTCAATCCTCAAAAACACTGAGGAATTATAATTTATATTAACATTTTATTATCTAGAGTTAAATATTGATTAGTGGTGTATACTTATTCAAAATATGAATCTAAAATATATCATCAAATCAATATAAATAGAAAAATTCAAGATAATGCATTTCTCTAAATATTTCCTTAAACAAACCATTAGAAATAAAAACAACGGTTCTTTTCATCATCAAATGACAGGATTCTAGAACTATGACTTCTGGGGAAAGAATCCCATGATTTTCAAATTGCAACATAATAAATGGAATTTACCCTAGATGTATGTTTGTAAACTTATAGAGTGGATTAAAAATATGACATCATTAAAATTATTTATTTGTTACATTGGTAGCAGTTAAGTAATAATATATCATTGTTTTAAATTTTAGATAAAAACTAATGATTCTCATTGACCTCATGTTTAACACCCAAAGATTTCATAGTACATTATTTTTTAAAAGTAATTCAATAACAGGCACTACACGGTACACTGAGTTCAAGCGCACCATGACTTACCAAACAAGACGTTCAAAAGTGGTTATGAATACTATTAACTGAATTTTTATCTTTATCTAATCCTTATAATTTTATAATCCATATTATGAGGTTCGTAGACATAATGTAAGAACAAATATATTTTTTTCAGATAAAAGAAGTATTTTTCAAAAAATGCAATTTTACTGCCTTTTAATGGAGAACCCTTTTTAAATCCAATATTTAAAACTTTTATATATTCAATTTGAAAAAATAACCTTCTAATTTACAATCGGGACATAATAATTTAGTTTCAATAAATTTTTGGTGCTTTTCTAATAACTTTCATATTTGGTTGAATAGTGAAAAATACTATATTTTAACTAAAAATAACTTTTTTAATAAAAATAATTTATAGTTTTAAATTATGCATTTTAATGGTTTGGAAGTATAAATAGATTATATTTTTACCATTTAATCCAATTCTAGTCATTATAAGTAATTTCACTTTGACAATAAACATAAACAAGTGTCAATCTTTTGATAGATATTGTTTCTTAAAAATACGCCTTTTGGTTTTGACAACAGAAATTATTTTTAAATTAATAAATTCAACTTATATGTTTTTAATTTGGTAAAATAGACTTAATTTTTTGCATTCGGAATATCAAAATAATTTTAGGGTGAATTTTTGGTATTTTTCTGAAAACATTCAGTGTTTGATGAATAATGAAAAATACTAAATTTTAATTAAAACAACTTTTTTAATCAAAATACTTTATAGTGCTAAATTATACTATTGAGTGGTCTTAAAGTATAATAAAATTATTTTTTTAACATTTAATATAATTTTGGCCATTGTACATAATTTTAAATTTAAACTGAACATAAGAAAGTGTCAATCTTTTGATAGTTATTATTTCTTAAAAACATGTTTTTTGTTTTGAAAACGTGAATTAATTTTAAATTAATTTCTGCCACTTCTGTGTTTTTTCTTTTGAAAAATTTATTCCATATTTATAATAAGTAGTTCCAAAATTTGTAAATAGGTAACTTTTTTTTTAAAACATTTTGGATAATTACTTTGGTAAATATTTTATTTACCCTGGTTAAAGGAGAAATCTGATAAATAAGGGTAAACAGATAATATTATAATAATAATAAATTACCCTAAAACCTATCCTAACCATATTGGGTCATACATGTCCGACCATTGGCATCATTGGGTCGATTTGTGGACCCCATGGAGCCACTTGTAAGTGATAATGAAACTTTATATTAATTATGTTAAAGTAAATACCAAAATGACAAAAGCATATATCTTTTAGAAAAACAATTTTTATATACGGTTATTTATGTTATATTTTAAATTATAAAAATTCATTAGAAATATAAAAAGATTTCCTACATAATGGTATTTTCTTTATAATTTTTAGACATTGAATAATTAAATTTATTAACGATACAATGATGATGGAGTATTTTCCTTATTAATGAAAGAATCAAATAATTTTTATTATAAATGTTAAAATAAATATAATTTGATATTTTTGTTTCCATAAAAGAATTTTATTACATAATATGAAATTTTAGTATTAAATAAATGAATTTGTTTCGAATTAATAAATTTATTAAGACTTTAACAAAAATAAACTATTAAATAGTGTCAAAATTGACAAAAAGGAGTTTTTAAAACAATATTATATTATTAATTGATATAATATTCTAAAAAATATAAGGATCAGCCAAAAGAATTATATGATGATATTTATGTCATTAATTAACCACTTATGGTTTTATTCGCAGTTTATAGTAATTTTATTAACCAAATAATATAAAAATACAAAGAGACATGGTAAATGTCAAACTAATTAACTAAGAGTTAAATATAAAAGATATGGTTAATATAGTGACCCAAACTGGTCTAAAATATATTGGTTGAGTAGTTATAGAAACATCACCACCATATACATTAAATAATCTAGTTTTGAGCCATTATAAACCAAATATGAATTTATTATAAAATAATACTTTATGTTTTTCCTAAAGAGCCCCTCCTCCCACTTATAAAAGGACACCACTTCTAACCGATTTCGCACACCTCACAAGCCTTTTGACTAATCCAAACTCAGACCAATTAATCTCCCTACATACCTATACTCATCCAAGAAGCCTTACCTTAGTCAGAAGGCACTTCAGTAGTCCTTTTAGTTCAAACCAAAGGGAGTTCCCCAAATTAAAAGTAACGATTTCTCGTAACTTCTTTTCTTTTATTTTACTTCTCCAACCCCTAAAATATTTTTATTCTTTTTTTTGTAACAAAAAAAGTATAATAAATACAATAGTATGTTGTTATGAGAAGGATTATAACTAAAATTACACACACCTCCATCTAATGGGCGAAGAACATAATGTTTTTATGGATGGAAACCAAATGCCTCACGAAATGATGATTGTTCAAATTATCTCCTACCGCCTCTCATGGTGGGAATTATGATGGAAATGTAATTAAAAATGATATTTATGATATATATTTTATATATAAGCTTCTTTAATTCCATTTTATAGTATACCATTATTCATTTCTTGTTGTATATATATACGATAATTTCATTTGGGGAAGTGCGGACTACCGCCCCCTCAAAGTGATAAGACTCGTTCATACCATACATGGAACATATAAAGGATGGTGGTAATGAACTTTAGTAACATATATAACATATTATATTATACTGGAATAATAATATACCTATGTATAATTTGGTTTTTATTCAATTTAAAATTAAAAATGAAATGGATGTTGCGTTCGTGCGTATGTTTAGATTACCATCTCCATGAATGCAACACGATTCATTACCCATCATATCCATTCAAGAATAATTTTCATTTTATGGTTAAAAATAATGTTTAATGACATAATATCATTCTGTATATAAATCAAATATATCCTATTCATAATAAACGTGTCTTACATAACCATGCATATAAAGGAGAACGAATTAGTTAACAGCGGTACACCGATAATACTAAAAGGAAATATTAGAAGATCATATGTGATATCATATTAATGTATATGATTATTTTAAAATTTAATAACAATTATTTCACCATTATAAAGGAGTTTAACCTACCCTCGACCAAGGAAAAGTACAAGGTAAGGGTTAATTTCACAATCTCTTTATTAACCGAGGTTGTTTTTACGTAAGTATCTACTAGGACTTCTTTATAATACACATCCATGTTTCTTAAAAAAAATTCAAAAAATTTTTTCTATATACTAGACAATGGGTTAAAGTCATTTATACCATTATGTGTTTTGAAAGGAATCTTTCTGTCCTTTTCCAAACAAGGTACTTTTTGACCTTTTTGACAATATTAAGATAAGAATGTTTTTTTAACTTATATGACCGGTGTGGTTATTTTCGGCCATTATAACATCATCAAAGCTTCCCATACAATATTATAAGAATATTTTCAAAATAAATGTTTTCTTTATAATAATATGTCTCTTAAATGATTTCAATATAGAAAGAGGTATTTCTCTAAAAAGGGTTTTGATTTAATCTACGACAACATCCTTTTATGGATCTTAAGTTTATATGAAGTTGATTTATTATGATACAAAACTACCATATTGTATTGAAGGTTTTTTGATATGTTTCAATGTGGATGTGCTATTTTTATACAATTCATGTTTTATGGTTATGGTATTGAAATTTATTATTATAGTTTTAATATAAATGTTTATGATATGTTTAAACATTTTCATATGAGGAATGTATTGGACTTAGTAAGTGATGGGTGGGGCCCGTTATAGCTCCTCGATGCATCGGTAGGTCTCATGAGACATCTAGATGTGGAATTGGTAGAGGCCCTTTCCCAATTTTATATGTGGTTTTGGCCGAGGCCTTAATCAATTTTAGACTTCTTGGTCGAGGCCTTGAAAAAATGTTTCAGAATGTCTGGCATTATACATTTCCTCATTATGAAAAAAATATTTATGGTTCATGTGGTCATTCGACTAGTAGAATACCCATGATTATGTATTATTATGTTATTTTTTACTCAGTTCATATTCCTACCATAAAAGTATTCTTTTTTATTATTGGTAAAGTCATGTGGTTTCAATTATTCACCTTACTTAATATTTATGTTACGTTCCACTGTATTTATTACCCTTACTGAGCATTTGAGCTCACCCCTTTATTAGGTTTCATTTTCCCAAGATGTGAAGAAGTATTTTATGACTAAACTGTAGGGACAATATGAGGGGATATGTGTTTGGACTATGGAGACTAGGTTGCTGTAGTTTTTCACTTTATGAATTAATGTAAAACTTATGAATGTACCTAGTGTTTCCAAGGCCACTAAAATAATCGGTCTTTCGAGACGTGATCTTTTGTGATCATGCCAATGTTATGTAATAATGAACCAACTCTGGGTAACTGGGGTCGGGGTGTTACATCATTGGCATGACGATAAGAAGATATAAATATTGTTTAACACTAGTGGACTAATTAACATTCATCATTTAGGAAAGAAGAAATATTTATCCATATTTAGTAAGTGTGGAAATAAGAATCCTAGAAACTACCTCAAAGGAACAACTAAATTTTTCATGTTTGGAAAATCTAGGTATCAAAAAAAATAAATCTTAAAGGGACATAAAGATGATAGTCAATATGATGGAATAAAAAAATGTTACAATCAATCCTCCACCATTATTCTAATTATTTAACTTAAAGGAAAATTGAAATTATAAAATAAAATTCACTAAAACCTGTGTTACAAAATATAATAAATGAAAACAACCACTAAAGCCAATGACTCATTGAAGAGATAAATTATAATAACTAATAGGGTCGATTGTTAAAATGAATTAATGAAAATTAATTTTCTTATTCATTCATGAATAAAAATACATATTTTTTCTATCTACACATTCATTTATATCATACATGTTCAAAAACAATATTCAAACCACACATTTGGATGCATAGAGTTATTTATTCAAGAAAACACAAACTAGTCAAATAATTGAATATCATGTATATAACTTTTCCTAATTTTAATTAATAGGTACAATCAACTTGAAAACCTTGTCATACTTCTTTTGGTAGGATTAAATGTTATACTAGACAGGGACTTGTCATTCTTAAATATAAAAAACATTAATACGTTTGAGGGATAAATTAGTTTATATATCCAAAACCACAACCTGATATAATTAAAATGAAATAAAAATGAGAAATCTATCTAGGAAAATAATTCTAAAAATTGATATCTTTTTGTTATTTTCACAAACCGGCCTAGGTAGCCGGGTAACCTGATAAATAATATGGTCCTGACATAGCCCGAAGGGTGTTCCAAATGTCCATAGGTTGTTTAATAGAACATGGAATCCTACAATATGTAAGTGGTAATGACTTTTACACACACACAATGTATACAAGAAAATACGCTTTATGTATACAAGGAAATAATTATAGAGACAATTGAACCATGAGTAAAAAAGGTGTGAAAACCGAATTTGAAACCACAAATTAGCAGAAAACAAAATAATAACCCATGTCATATTTGAAAAAAACCTCCATTATATGGAGAAATAGCTAGAACAACTTTAATGTGGCATTTTACCCTTACTAAATCCTAAAATGAGATAATCTACATACACCTAAAGTCACATACAGGTTATGAGGTAATATCCAAGTAGGGTCTCACCAATGGTTCTAAAATAAGTTTCCAACATTTAATTAACCAAATAAAGAATTCAATTTTAAATAAAATTGCATGGAATTTCAAAAAAAATACTTACATCAAATCATGATTGAAATTTCTATGTATGGAAATAAATTAAACAAATTTCATAAAAACATTTTATTAAAAACAATTATTTAAATTTATAAGGAATATTAAAATAATTTATGACAAACAATGGAATATATTTTAAATACATGTCATGAGAATCAAATTTCTCTATCAAAAGGTAAGATAATTCCAAGATACATGATCATCACACACTCAAAGGTGATCATGGAAGTACGTTTATACATGCATACCACTAGCAGTATACAAATAGGACTAATCACCATCCCATCAAGGATATAAATTGCTTCCCTGTGTCTTGTTTTAGTTGTAATGTGTCAAAAAGTGTTTTATCCCAATAATTAACTAACTAACTTGTCTTTAATGTTCTCTAATCACAACCAATGATGTAAAATTTACATTAAAACTATTTGAAATAAAATTCAACCCATTCTCCCATTTCAAATATTCTAATTCCACTTTACAAATATATACCTGGGATTTTAATCAAATATTTCATTCTTCCAGGATAAAACGACTAGGTTTCTATCAGAATAATTTTAAGTCATTTTCTTATACATGAATTTTAAATAAATTTCATTAAATCAATGTTTAAATTCCAATTCCACAATTTTATTTAATTAATTTATATACAATTTCTCAACACAACCCAATTAAATGGAATTCGTAGGGGGTCCCAATTTCATGGAAAATCGAATTCCAAATCACCAATTCAATGTAATTGGGTTTTTAATAATGAAATTGTAATAAATTATATATAAATCATGTAATTTAGGATTAATCAAATTGGGAAATCAAAAAGGAACCACCAATATAAAGACCATGGGATCTCAAAACATAAAGCTATAATCGGGAAACTCTATTGAAGGATGTTGTAAATGAGGTTCCTAGAATCAAACATAGATTTAAGATCAATAAATGTTGGGATTAGATCCTCAAAAAACATAAAGGTCTATAATACCTTATGTAAGAGAGAGGAGATATTCATATAAAGTGAATGGGAGGTGGAATCATACATTGAAGAGATGGAATATTGTTCACCTAGCATCAATTAACTTCTGGAGGGGTGTAGAAGGGACATAAACATCTCTTGGGAGCGTCAGTAGAAGAGAAAAATGTTAGAGGTTGAGTTAAGTCTATTGAGAACCTAAAAATAGTTTTTTAGTGATATGAAAATAGATTTATGGATAATTTAATCTCAAGCACTACTTATTTGGAAAGGCCTATTGGTTACACCGACCATGCGCTCTAACCTTACACCCCCGGTAATGGGGATTAAAGGATTATCCAAGGTGGCTACACAATTTTCCAAACAGTGTGCCAATCATGAAAACACTAACTCTTTGAGTTTTTATATTTTTCATTTCTATGGAACAACATATGGGAAAACAATCCACCAATTGTTCACTCCCAAAATCCCTTATAATTTTTCATTTTTTTTTGAATCTACCATAAAAAAACCAACCAAAGAATGATAAAAAGTTGGATTTTGGAATACCTAAAAACTATAAAAGGATGCTTTAGCCTCCCAATCATAAGAACATTCAATCCATATAAATCATAATAAAGAGATTTCAGGTAAAAAATATGAGGCCACATATCTCTCATCCTCCCACCCCCTCATCTCACAAGAATCACTATCTAGATTCCATCGCACAGGAACTAATGGTATCATCCTTCCATGAAGTATTTTGATTTTAGAATCAGTTATCCTGACTATAAATTCAGTCACAAATAAAACAGGTTCAAACTCAAGATCACTCTAACTCAGAACATTAGATGTATCATAAAGGAACTTATGTTGATTAGATACATGGAACATTCTATGTATCGATGATAGCTTTTGTAGAAGGGATAAACATTAATCAACCATCCTCACCTACTCAACCCCCTCAAAAGGTCTCACAGTATGAGGAGCATGCTTCCATTACCTCCCATGTCATCAATGACCCAACTGAGGTGAATCTTTTAAGAATGGATAGTCAATAACAAATAATTCCACGTTTCTATGATGATGGTCAATATAATAATTATACATAATATGTGCCATTAACATTCTTTGATGAATCAGCTGAATCATTTTTTAAATCTCTTGAACCAAGAATAGTCCAACCAAGTAACAATCCCAAATATCCTACTAACACAATGGATATTTAACAAGTTGACCATATAATTCCTAAAAATAATCAATTCTAATCGAAACCTATTAACTATTAATATATGAAAACTAAACCTACCCAAAATGGTCATCCCATAATCCAACCAAGTCAAGGACAGAGGCATATATAATGTACTCAAGAATCATTATAGTTATTTCTTTTTGTGCATCTAACTATGGATGATATCTCATGCTCAAATAAATAATAGATCCTAATGCCTCTTAAAGGCCTTTGAAGAAGAAAGAAGTAAACATGAGATCCCTAATAGATACATTAGTAAATAGGACTATGTGAAATGAAAAATATCATTCAGATTGATATTTCCCAACTTATCAACCTTTAATGAATCATGAATGTGTAAAACATGAGACAATTTTGTCAACTAATCATTTAAAACCCATATTTCATTCTTCTCTATCTAGGTAAGTGGAAATCCAACCACATATTCCAAATAGATCACATGTCATGTCCATATAGTCACTGAAAGTGGATGCAGAGAACCTAAATGTTTCTGGTGCCCAACTGTGACCTATTGGAACATATAAAAAAAGTGACAAACTCATCAAAACACCATCTAATAACTGGATACTAGAATCTAAACCACATTTCATAGAACATATTTGATGTTCTGGTGTACTTAGTGCCTATAGAGTTATGAAAATACCCTATAACAACATTCCCTACCACTAATAGAACAATGAAATGATTTTGATAACAAAGAATTCCCTTTGTGAAGAATGACCAATCAAGCATGGTCTCCCCACCATATAAAAAGTATCTAATACTATGGAATCCATAATCATTATGTTTCTCATAAAGAATTATAACACCCGAGGATTTTATGTTATATAAATCATCAAAGGAATCTTTTTCTACACAACACTTTCTTGGCTTGCTTTACACGAAATCGCGACCTTCCTTGATAGCCTGCGTCGTACGCAATACCGAGTTTCACTAAACAACGATATGCTACTAAAATATTATTAAAACTAGCCGTTATGAATAGTAATAACAACTTTATGAAATTTTATAAATTTTATTTTTCAAAATGGACTTCATTTTTGGATTCATAATATCGAAATTATCCTACGGTGAAATTTTTGTATTTTTTTGAAAACTTTCAATTTTTGATGAATAGTGAAACCACTAAGTGGTAGTTAAAAAACTGAATTTTTCATAAAACATAATTTTACCACATCTGTGAGTGAAATTTAAAAAATTCGAGAGACACGGTTGATGTTAGTAAGTAAAATGTGGTTAAATGAGATGAAAATAATTTTTTGATGAATAGTAACTTTTTACTTTTTTTACCACGGTTAAAAGTAAATAGGGTAATTAAGGGTAAAGATGATATTATTATTACCCTAACACATGTCCTAATTATATTGGACAAGTGTAATTCGACCAAAAACAATCTTAGGAATAAAATATGACCATTTAGGCCCACATAGATTAGATTAGGACATTTAATATTAATTTATTTAAAGAAGGGTTTAAATAGTTAAAATCAAAGTTTAATAAGTAAATAATTTTTAATATGGGGTTATACATAAGATAAATTCGACTATAAATATTAATTAGAAATATAAAACGATTTCCTACATAATGGTATTTTATTTTTAATTTTTAGACATTAAATAATTTAATTTATTTATGACACAATGATGATGCAGTAATTATCTTATTAATGAAATATTGACATAATTAATGTTATAAACACCAAACTAAATGTAATTTGAGACTTTTTATGAATTACACTAATTTTATAGGTTAATATTACATGTTAGTATTGATTTAATTAACTTTTTTCGAACTAATCATTCTGTTATGATTTTCACAAATATCAATTACTAAATAGTGTCAAAATTGACATAAAATAATTTTTAAAACATATATTATATTAGTAATTGTTATTTTATTCCTAAAAATCTATGGTTCGGAGAAATGACTTAGATAAGGTTATATATATTAATAATAAACAACTTGGGGTTCGTTTGTCTTCTTAATGTAAGTTTATTAACCTTATAGTATAAGAACACAAGAAGACACGGTAAAAGTAAAATTATTTAACTTAATGTTAAATCTAAATGATAAGGTTAAAATAGGAACCTAAACTTGTCTAAATTCTTTTGGATGAGAGTATTTCAACCCATCCCCACCTTTGCCTTGAAATTAATCAATTTGGAGCTATTTAAAACCGAACATGACTTTATAATAAAAAAAAATTAGTTATTCCAAAGGTGCCCCACTCCTCCCTTATAAAAGGGCACCTCCTCCCTCTCATCCTCACACCACATTGAGCCTTCAATCTCGGCCAACCACTGCCAATTCCTCCTCTCCACTTCCCTAGAGACATCATAGAGGTCCCGGTCTTCTTCAAAGACCAATTTTAGTGCCCTAAAAGATGGTCTCAAAGAAGCACTTCAAAGAAGATTTAATGTCCATTACCGATTCATTCATCTTTATTTCATCTTCCACTTCTTCTTCTTTAGTTGTTTCATTATGAAGTAATAACATCAGTATCACTCATATACAGATATGTTATTATAAGTATGAAACAATCCTATTTCACCATCTATCCATCCTATGGAAAAAATAAATCACCGCGCGTGCGTACGTACGGAATACCGTCTCCACGCCGTGGTGTAATCTATTTTCCACCACCACCTTAATTGGATGGGTATAATGGTGTACATAATGACTATATATGACTATTATAAAGTAATAATAATTCTGAAATAGTATACATACACTCCAATACAATTCCACGATCATAGGAACGATATCATCACTCATGCGTACGTATGGAATACCGTCTCCACGATGTGATTCGACTCGTTCTACATGATCTTCATTTCATAATGATTATATAAATGAATTGAATGAATTAATATGATATATATTAAAATAATACAATTCTGGAAATGAGTTATCTATAACCTAAAGAGAATAATAAGAATTTATTCGACAAAACACACTTAAGAACAAAAAGTTATAAACACCCGAATAACAAGTATCAATGAAATATTACTACTAAGAAGCTAAGAATATGACCATATATGAAATCATAAAAATAAGTATGATTCTGGAATAAGTCAATAACATTATTTAAATCATTATACAGGAGGTTCAGACATGTACAAATAATATCGGACCTAAGGTAAGGGAAATATCAGAATCTCATTTTTATCCGAGATTGTTTATACATTGGTATTTATTGGGGTGTATTTTATCATCCACATCCATGTTCCCTCAATATATAATATTTTTTCCATCCACCTACAATTTTTTAAATCCAATTTTACCCTTTGGTGAGTTTTTAGTAAAAGATATGAAAGTAATCTTTTGTCGTTTTTCGTACGAGGTACTTTTTTTACTTTTCCAACAAAAGTACGAGAAGAATATTTTTTTTACTTATACAGAAAGAATGGATTTTTTTAAAACATTATTTCCAAGAAGATTCCTTTATAAGTTTTCAAGTTTATTTTTAATCAACTTCGTTTAGTTTGTAATTGTATGACATGTTAAGAAAGGAAAAGTGTTTTTGAAGTAGAAAGGATATTTTCCTCAAGAATGGAGTTCAAGTGTTTTATCAAAATTATTTTCCATCTAAGATAATATAGGGTTCTGTTTCTATCCCTATTATTACATGGATTTGATTATGGTGTGATGGAAATATTTTTATTCCTTTATCTTATATGAATTGTTTTATGATGTCATTTTGTTTAAGAATCTCATTTTTACTACATGGGTTATGCAATGATGTATGATTTATGGTTTTGTGGCACACATAAGAATGGTATCATTATGAGATGGGTGGGACCTATATCTCCCACCAATGCATTGGGTAAAGATTTTATATCTCATGAGATAGCCATGGCTGAAATGGTAGGTTATACTGGTTCAGTGAAACAGGACTGAAACGAGGGTGACTCAGTTCAGAAATGGACTTTGTCCACTAAGATAGTCTTGGTAATAAGTCTTGACTAATAAGAAATGATTCTCTATGATTATGTGTGTATGCCACAAAGTTTCATGTTTTAAGTTATGATTATTGGGATTACATTTCACTACTATGATTTATACCATGTTATAAAATTATGATCTCTTTGGAAAGTTATGATTTCCAAAAGATATGTTCTTATGAATATGATGTGATTGATATTTATTTTGTTTACCCTTACTGAGCATTTGAGCTCACCCTTTTATTTTTTCTTTTCCCCAAGATATAAATAAAGGATTTAGGTTTAAAAAAAGAATAATATCTTTATGGGAGATGTTGAAGATATTTCACCATGATTAGAATATTACGTTCCGAGATTCCAAAGACACAAAACTATTACGGTCCTTGTGTGTGTGTTTTTTTATGTACTAAGTATTCCACAAAAGTAATGTAATGTCTGTGTACGTTAAGCTTTGGGTCTCTACAGTTGGTATCAGAGGAAAAGTTTAGTCAACCTTTGGAAACTAGGATGTGAAAGCCTTAGTAAGAACCCTAAGGATAAGTCTAAGCAATCTTAGTGTTTTAGAAATGGCCATGAATAACCTAGGATAAGACCTTAAGTGTGAAATTTTATTCTTGATTATGTGGTTTTCCTATTATAATTAGTGTTTCTCACACTATTCTTCTTGGTTTTAGTCAATGGCTGGAACCCGAAGGAACCGTGTTAATGCGGAATGCGACGAGAAATGCAATGATTGTCCCCCTGAGCAACCAAACGTTATGGGAGTTGGAATGAAAAATCTTGTAGCCATGCTCACACAACTTTTTCAAGCTATGAATCATGTAGGACTTCCAAATGATCAAGGGAAGGAGCAACATTCTGTTTAATCCTTCATGAGATAGCATCCACCTTCTTTCAGTGGGTCTACTGATCCATTAGTTGCTGAATAATGGATTAGTACTACTGAAAAGATATTTTCAGTTCTTCAATGTTCTGAGCATGATAAAGTCATCATAGCAGTGTATCGTTTGGAAGGTGATGTTGATCAATGGTGGAATCTTATTAAGAATATTAGGCAAAGGGATGAAATTGAGTCCATGGAATGGGACGAGTTCAAGAACTTATTTTTCAATAAGTACATCCCTAGTATTCTCTGAACAAAGATGGAGAAAGAGTTTCTTGAACTGATGCAAAAGGATGATGAATCTGTTTGTACCTATGAAGAAAATTTTACAAGACTTTCAAGGTACTCTTCTGGTATTATTATCCAACCTGAGACTAAGATCGATCAATTCTTTAGTGGCTTAAAACCAAGTCTTAGAAGGGCGTTAGCCATAAGGGACTTCAATAGCTACGAGGATATCATTCGATGTGCTCTCAAAGTCGAGATGGAGATTGGAGTAACCCATCAGTCATATGGGTTTGATAAGAAGAGGAAAATGGAATTCAAAGGAAAATCTAAAGAGCACACAGAATAGAAGATGAGGTTTCCCTTATGATCAAAGTGTGGAAAGAAACAAGGAGGGAGTTTTCTTAAAGGGACAAGTAAATGTTTCAGATGTGGAAAGGAAGGTCATCGGGCATTTGAATGCCGCGATGATGGGAAGAAGATGTCTAATGATGAAAACAAAGGAAGGGATACACAGAATGAACCTACTACACTTCAATGTTTCAAGTTCAAGGATATGGGACATTATGCCAATAAATTCCCTAATCCAAGGGTTGATGATGATGGTCGACGTCAACAAACTCTTAAGGCTAAAGACAAAGGAAAGTCACATGAAATTTCTATCAGCGATGTGGAGTACGATAATGATGTGGTGAAAGGTACACTTACCATCCACTCTAAAGTAGAAAATGTTTTATTTGATTCTGGATCCACCCACTCTTTTATTTCTGAAGAATTTTCTAAGGGTATCGCCGTATTACCTCAACAATTAGATGTTGAGTTAGCTGTGAAAACACCTAATGGCACAACAGTCGCATAAAAAGTTTATAATTCTTCTCCGATCGAAGATTGTGGGAAAGTGATTCCTGAAAATCATGTGATCCTTCCTATAGTGGAATTTTATGTGTTTCTTGGAATGGATTGGCTTTCATTATATGGATCTCATATCAGTTGCCAAAGAAGGGAAGTCACATTTCATATTCCAGATCAATCTATGATCGTCTATCAATGCAAGGATGAACACAACCTTCCAGTGGAAATTTCTTCCATTTTATGGGTATTGATTCCAATAAATGAAGGTTATTTATCTCAAATGGTTGGTGATAAACTCACGATTAAGAATATGCCCATTTTACGGGAGTTTGATGATGTCTTTCCGGAAGAATTACTGGGTCTTCCACCAAATCGTGAAGTTGAGTTTTCAATAGAACTTGTACCAGGTGATTTGCCTATTTCAAAGACACCTTAAAGAATGGCCCCAATTGAGTAGCAGGAATTGAAGAAGCAACTCCAAGAGAATCTTGATAAGGGATTCATACGCCCTAGTGTGTCACCTTGGGGAGCACATGTTCTATTTGTTAAGAAGAAAGATGGATCAATGAGACTTTGCATTGATTATCGTGAACATAACTAGATCACTATCAAGAACAAATATCCTCTCCCGCACATTGATGACCTATTTGACCAACTACGCGGAGCTCAATACTTTTCCAAGATTGATCTTCGTTCAGGGTATCATCAATTAAGGGCCAAAAGGGAGGATATACCAAAGAAGACTTTCCGTACAAGGTATGGGCACTATGAATTTATAGTGATTCCATTTGGTCATACTAATGCCCCTGTTATCTTCATGGATCTGATGAATAGAGTCTTTAGAGACTATCTTGATCAATTTGTGGTAGTATTTATAGATGATATTCTTGTCTATTCAAAGAGAAAGGAAGAACATGAAGATCACTTGAGAATTATATTGAAGACCCTGAGAAAGGAGACGCTTTATGCCAAATTTTCCAAGTGTGAATTTTGGCTTCAAAAAGTTTCGTTTTTTGGTCACATAATCTCAAAAGAGGGGATATTTGTGGATCCAGTAAAAATAGAGGTTATCGAAAGATGGTTGAGACCAACAACATTAACTGAGATCCGATGTTTTCTTGGTTTGGCTGGATATTATCGACATTTTGTGAAAGCTTTTTCACGATTATCTAATCCACTCACCAAGTTGACTCGGAAAGGAGTTAAGTTTGTCTGGACGGAAGAATGTGAAGAGAATTTCAAGGAGTTGAAAAGAAGGTTATCTAGTGCACCTGTTCTCACACTGCCTTGTAGTGGAGAAAGGTTTGTGATCTATAGTGATGCATCCAAGAAGGGATTGGGGTGTGTTCTTATGCAAAATGATATGGTGATAGCTTATGCCTCACGACAGTTGAAAATCCATGAAAAAAATTACCCAACACATGATTTGGAGTTAGCTGCGTTAATCTTTGCATTAAAGATTTGGGGGCATTACCTTTATGGTGAAAGGTGTGATATTTATACTGATCATTAAAGTTTAAAGTATATTTTCACACAAAAGTAGCTGAAATGTGCCAAAGAAGATGGTTGGAGCTGATTAAGGATTATTACTGCTCAATCCATTACCACCCTAGGAAAGCAAAGAAGGTGGAAGATGGATTAAGTCGACAAGACCATGCTAGTTTATCCATGATGAGGATCACAAAAGATCCAATATTTATGGATTTACAAAGGATGGATCTTGGAATTATAATGGAAGCGGAAAAGTCTTATCTTTCTCAAATGAATGTTCAACCATCTATACATGTGAAGATTAAAGAGGCACAGAAAGAAGATGTTGAGTTACAAAAGAAGGTGAGAAATGTTCCCAAATTCAACCTTGATTGTGATGGGATAATATAGTTCAGGAATCAGGTTTGTGTTCCTCCTATCCCCGACATAAAGAAGGAGCTGCTGGATGAGGCTCGTAGTTCTTCATTCTTTATTCATCCTGGAATCACGAAGACATATAGGGACCTGAAAGAGTACTTCTAGTGGGATGGCATGAAAAGAGATGTTGCTGAATATGTCTCTTGATGCTTGGTTTGTCAACAAGTTAATGCTGAGAGACAGAAGTCTAAGGGGATGTTACAACCATTACACATACCCGAATGGAAATGGGAAAACATCACTATGGACTTTGTCACAGGACTTCCTAAAACATCCATAGGCAATAATGCTATCTGGGTCATTGTTGATCATCTTACAAAGTCTTCACACTTCATTGCTATTAGAGAGGATTTCTCTCTGCATCAGCTTGCCAATATATATGTAAAGGAAGTGGTTAGATTTCATGGAGTACCACTTTCTATTATATCTGATCGGGATCCGAGATTTACCTCGAAGTTCTGGCGAAGTCTTCAGCATACTATGGATACAGAGTTGAGTTTCAGCACCGCTTATCATCCTCAGACAGACGGTCAGTCTGAGAGAACAATTCAAACCCTAGAAGATATGGTGAGAGCTTGCTCTATGGATTTCAAAGGTGGTTGGGATCAACACCTACCTTTGGTGGAATTTTCTGATAATAATAGCTTTCACTTAAGTATTCAGATGGATCCTTATGAAGCTCTCTATGGAAAGAAATGCAGGACTCCAACTTGCTGGGATGAAGTTGGGGAAATAAAGCTATTAGGACCTGATCTCATTGATGAAATGGCAGAAAAGGTCAGATCTATTCAACAACACATAAGAGAAGCTCAGAGTCGACAGAAAAGTTATGCCGACAACCAAAGAAAAGACCTAGAGTTTGAAGTGGGTGATATAGTGTTCTTACAAATATCTCCCTGGAAGAGGGTTATGATATTTGGAGAGAAGGGGATGTTGAGCCCTAGATATATCGGTCCTTTCGAAATACTAGATCGTGTTGGGAAGTTTGCTTACCGATTGGCGCTTCCATCGAATCTCAATCAAGTTCACGATGTGTTCCGTGTATCTCTCCTGAGAATGTACATACCTGATACTTCACATGTACTCAGCTCAGGAAGTTGTACCGCTGGAGCAAGATCATTCTTATAAAGAACAACCGATAGAGATTCTGGATCATAGCGAAAAATTCCAACGAAACAAGACCACTCAATTGGTGAAAGTTTTATGGAGGAACCACAAATTAGAAGAAGCTACATGGGAGCTTGAGGATATGATGAGGGAGAGGTATCCTCATCTGTTTGTTACAAAGTGACGAAGTTCGAGGGAGAAATTAATTTTAAGGGGGGTAGAATGTAACACCCGAGACTTTTATGTTATATAAATCATCAAAGGAATCATATTCTACACAACACTTTCTTGGCTTGCTTTACACGAAATCACGACCTTCCTTGATAGCTTGCGTCGTACGCAATACCGAGTTTCACTAAACAATGATATGCTATTAAAATATTATTAAAACTAGCCATTATGAATAGTAATAACCAATTTTTGAAACTTTTTAAATTTTATTTTTCAAGATGGACTTTATTTTTGGATTTCGAATATCGAAATTATCCTAGGGTGATATTTTGGTATTTTTCTAAAAACATTCAATTTTTGATGAATAGTGAAACCACTAAGTGGTAGTTAAAAAATTGAATTTTTCATAAAACTTAATTTTACCGCTTCTGTGAGTGGAATTTCAAAAATCCTAGAGACACGATTGATGTCGGTAAGTAAAATGTGGTTCAATGAGATGAAAATAATTTTATTGGTGAATAGTAACTCTTTACTTTTTTTTACCACGGTTAAAAGTAAATAGGGTAATTAACGGTAAATATGATATTATTATTACCCTAACACATGTCCTAATTCTATTGGACAAGTGTAATTCGACCAAAAACAAACTTAGGAATAAAATATGACCATTTAGGCCCACTTGGATTAGATTAGGACATTTATTATTAATTTATTTAAAGAAGGGTTAAAATAGTTAAAATCAATGTTTAATAAGTAAATAATTTTAATATGGGGTTATACATAAGATAAATTCAACTATAAATATTCATTAGAAAGATAAAAAGATTTCATACATAATGGTATTTTATTTGTAATTTTTAGACATTAAATAATTTAATTTATTTATGACACAAAGATGATGCAGTAATTATCTTATTAATGAAATATTGACATAATTAATGTTATAAACATCAAAATAAATGAAATATGAGACTTTTTATGAATTCCTATAATTTTATAGGTTAATATTACATGTTATTATTCATTTAAATAACTTTTCTCGAACTAATCATTCTGTTATGATTTTCACAAAAATCAATTACTAAATAGTGTCAAAATTGACCTAAAATAGTTTTTAAAACAAATATTATATTAGTAATGGTTATTTTATTCCTAAAAATCTAATGTTCGGCCAAATGACTTAGATAAGGTTATCTATATTAATAATAAACAACTTGGGGTTCTTTTGGCTGCTTATAGTAAGTTTATTAACCTTGTAGTATAAGAACACAAGAAGACACGGTAAAAGTAAAATTATTTAACTTAATGTTAAATCTAAATGATAAGGTTAAAATAGGAACCTAAACATGTCTAAATTCTATTGGATGAGAGGATTGCGACCCATCCCCACCTTATCCTCGAAAGAAAACAATTTGGAGCTATTTAAAACCGAACTTGACTTTATAATAAAATAATATTTTTAGTTATTCCAAAGGTGCCCCTCTCCTCCCTTATAAAAGGGAACCTCCTACATCTCTTCCTCACACCACATTGAGCCTTCAAGCTCAGCCAAACCCGGCCAATTCCTCCTCTACCCTTCCCTAGAGACATCCTAGAGGTCCTGGTCTTCTTCAAAGGCCAATTTTAGTGCCCTAAAAGAAGGTCTCAAAGAAGCACTTCAAAGAAGAGGTAATGTCCGTTACCGATTCTTTCATCTTTATTTCTTCTTCCACTTCTTCTTCTTTAGTAGTTTCATTACGAATTAATAACATCAGTATCACTAATATAATGATATTTTATTATATGTATGAAACAACCCTATTTCACCATCTATCCATCCTATGGAAAAAGAAATCACCGCGCGTGCGTACGTACAGAATACCGTCTCCACGTCGTGGTGTAATCTATTTTCCACCACTACATTACTTGGATGGGTATAATGGTGTAAATAATGACTATATATGACTATTATAAATTAATACTGATTATGAAATAGTATACATACACTCCAATACAATTCCACTTTCATAGGAATGATATCATCACTCGTGCGTACGTACGGAATACCATCTCCACGATGTGATGCGACTCGTTCTACATGATCATAATTTCATAATGATTATATAAATTAATTTAATGAATGAATATGATATATATTACACTAATACCATTCTGGAAATGAGGTATCTATAACCTAAAGAGAAGAATAAGAATTTATTCGACAAAACATGCATAAGAACAAAAAGTTATAAACATCAGAATAACAAGTAGCAATGAAATATTACTACTAAGAAGCTAATAATATGACCAAATATGATATCATAAAAATAAGTATGATTCTGTAATAAGTCAATAACATTATTTAAATAATTATACAGGAGGTTCGGACATGTACAAAGCATATCCGACCTAAGGAAAGGGAAATATCACAATCTCATTTTTATCCGAGATTTTTTATACTTTGGTATTTACTGGGGTGTATTTTATCATCCACATCCATGATTCCTCAATATGTAATATTATTTCCATCCACCTAAAATTTTTTAAATCCAATTTTACCCTTTAGTGAGTTTTTAGTAAAAGATATGAAATGAATCTTTTGTCATTTATCGTACGAGGTACTTTTTTGACTTTTTCAACAAAAGTACGAGAAGAATGTTTTTTTTTACTTATACGTCATGAATGGATTTTTTTAAAACATTATTTCCAAGAAGATTCCTTTACATGTTTTCAAGTTTATTTTTAATCAACTTCTTTTAGTTTGTAATTGTATGACATGTTAAGAAAGGAAAAGTGTTTTTGAAGTAGAAAGGATATTTTCCTCGAGAATGGAGTTCAAGTGTTTTATCAAACTTATTTTCCATCTAAGATAATATAGGGTTCTGTTTCTATCCCTATTATTACATGGATTTGATTATGTTGTGATGGAAATATTTTTATTCCTTTATCTTATATGAATTGTTTTATGATTTCATGTTGTTTAAGAATCTCATTTTTACTACATGGGTTATGCAATGATGTAGGATTTATGGTTTTGTGGCACACATAAGAATGGTATCATTATGAGATGGGTGAGACCTATATCTCCCTCCAATGCATTGGGTAAAGATTTTATATCTCATGAGATAGACATGGCTGAAATGGTAGGTTATACCGGTTCAGTGAAACAAGACTGAGACGAGGGTGACTCGGTTCAGAAATTGACTTTGTCCACTAAGATAGTCTTGGCAATGAGTCTTGACTAATAATAAATGATTCTCTATGATTATGTGTCTATGCCACAATGTTTCAGGTTTTATGTTATGATTATTGGGATTACATTTCACTACTATGATTTATCCCATGTTATGAATTTATGATCTCTTTTGCAGGTTAAGATTTCCAAGAGATATGTTCTTATGAATATGATGTGATTGATATTTCTTTTGTTTACCTTTGCTGAGCATTTGAGCTCACCCTTTTATATTTTATTTTCCCTAGGATATAAAGAAAGGATTTAGGTTTAAAAAAAGAAGAAGATCTTTATGGGATATGTTGAAAATATTTCACCATGATTAGAAGATTACGTTCTGAGTTTCCAAAGACACTAAAATATTACGGTCCTTGTGTGTGTGTTTTTGTTATGTACTAAGTATTCCGCAAAAGTAATGTAATGTCTGTGTACGTTAAGCTTCGGGTCTCTACAAGAATCATCTTGACTAGATAAAATTTCAACAAAAAATTGGGAAATGAATCCATGGTCCTTGATTCCCGAACACCAATATAATGATTTTCAAAAATATCCTTCACGATCCACTCTTCCAATGGTTCTTTCACGGTCAAGGTTGGAGGATTCTTCCTTATGGAATATTGAACAAAAATCCCATTTCATAGGGTATAGGTGATTTTAGAGTTGAATGATATATGAAATTCAACCTAATACCTCTATTGGAGGTTATAATATTTTTTATGGAATATATAAATCATAATCCTTTGATCAAAAAACATGGTAAACCTTTCACCAAAAAGTTAATGATGCCATCTTTTTAGCACATGCATCAAAACTCTGAGTTCAAGTTCACTGATCAGATAATTCATATCATGTGTCATAAGGTAAAAAGACCTATAATAAAGTACATGATCACCCATCATTATAATGTAGCACAAACCAGGACTCGACGCATCACTAAAGACCACATACCCCGACCCGGTCTATGGGATATTCAACAACAGTGTAGTAGTAAAAATAAACATCAACTCAAAAATATAATTCTGAATTTTTTTATCTTGAGAAAACTTTAATCCCTTCAGATCTTGAGAATTTACCAGAGACGATAACATTTAGAAGGAATTAATGAATCAATTATCATACCAAGATAAAAAGAAGAAGCTCTAAATCTCAACAATATTATGTGTTTGTTCCCATGTCATAAAATCATTCACCATATCAGGATAAACTAGAATACAATGTTATAACAACACATTTCCTAATAACATCACTTCTGGATTACATGAATAAAATTTTGAAATCATGGAATAAACTTGATGATTTCCCAATAACTATAGAACTGCTCTCATATGACACACATGATCATCCATGGCTGTAGAGTAAACAAATATGTCATCCAAAAAGTCCACCATGATTGTATTAAGATACTAAAATAAATTATTGTTCATTAATATCATAAGTATTAAATAACCATTGGTAAAACCTAACAGTAGGAAAATGTATTCGTAATGGTATTACATGCTTTGGAATGCGGTTTTAAAAAAGTAAGATTCTTTTATTCTAAACTAATGGTAATTAGATCGATGATCAATATTAGAGAAAAAATATTCCTTTTTCAACTGGTCAAACAAATCATCAATCCATGCAAGTGGATATTTTTTCTTATATGTGAATCTATTGATAATATAGTAATCAAAACAAAGTTGATGTGTATCCTCATTTTTCTTATAAAAAAGAATTGGTGCCACCCTAGGTGACACAGTCTTGTGGATAAAGACATTCTATTAATGATTATCTAACTATGTATTTATATCTTCCAATTAATATAGTTACATGTGTTAGGAAGGAATAGATATGTTATGAGTACCATGAACTAAATTGATAGCAAAAATTACCTCATTTACTAGTGGAATACCAGCAATGTTATAAGGAAAATATTTTGGAACTCAATGACTTTTGGAGAGAGTTCACCGATCAATGAATCTCAATTCATAATGAAATTGAACACATATATCACTTTACCCACCACTAGATAAGAAGGTCCAACTCTACTAGACCTTGGGTCCCATTTTCTATGAATGATAAGGTAAACCCCATTGGGTGCTATAAATGAGACCTGTCAAATATAAAAAAACAATCCTAGTATTATTGGAAATGATCCAATAAATACATAAAATGAAATCAAGAGGTTTCATGTCAAGAACTAGAAAACTACAAGAAATATTCAAATCTAATAGAGAATAAAAACAAGAGGGGATATGAAGACCCTACTCTATATTTATTCTAGGGGGCGTAGTAATTTCAATCACATAATATAAAATCTCTATATGATGATTAAGTAGATTTAAGACATGAGTTGAAATAAATGAATAATATGCACTGGTATCAAATAAATAAGACAATAACTATAATTCTATAGTGATGTTACCTCTCATAGTCATTGGACTCATATCCTCTTCATCTAGAGACTCTTCTACTATCTCAAGAAGATTATTTCCAGATTCTTGTAGTGGGAACCCCTTTTTTATGAAGTATCTAACTAAACTACAGTTTTTATTTTTTCTTATGATCCTACAACACTATATAGAGCAAAAAATATATGAATTAATTTTTTCATGTTACCTAGGAATTCCTAGGATCCATATACCTTTGGTTCCTTAGTTAAAACTCCCATTGAATTTCTAGGTTTTGGACATAGGTATGAAATAAAAGGGCCTCTTCCAAGAACTATATGCGCTTTAGAGAAACCCTACTCTCTAGAACCACCATGAGAATAATCAATCATCTTATATGATATATATGAATTCACACTACCACATGGAGAAAAATAAACTACCATTAACCCTAACATTCTATTCAGGTCTATTTCAACCATTAACGCTTTATCCAACACATCAGAATTAGAAGGAATATTCAATAAGAAAACCCAAAAATGGATATCAGAGTAATATACCAACTCAAAAACATCATGTCTTAATCATATTATTTCATTAATTCCGAGGAAAAAATTTGACTTTCTTAGCAGAAGGTTTTTTAAACTCGGTCACCTGATTCTTTTCCTTCTCATGTTTGAAAAACTCAATTGTTTTTGGAAACACCATCATCTCAAGATATACATGTTCATTGACAAGGAAAATGATGTATTTCCACTCAAATATATCAGGATTCTTATCCATCTCCATTATGTCCCACCATCTCCTTATATGTCCCTTTACCACGAAGGTGGAACTGTTCTCCTTGATTTCATCAGGTGTCTCTAAATATTGAAATAAACATTCCATCTATCTCAAACATTCCTTAGACTCATGGGGATATTTTGTGAATTTGAATGTTAATGGTATCTGGTAGAGTAACTCCAAAGAGATATTTTAGAATATATTCTTCTAAGGTTCTTATTTTGGAGCCAGAACTGTAACTGGTGTTGGTGCCCATCCCTAAGCATGGATAGTAAACACAATATACTCAACCGGAATTATAACCACGATAGGATTCACTCATTGAGTTTCATCCTCATATTTCTCATGGATTGGATTTTCTGACTTTCTATAGGCTAGATAATACACAATATTAGTATACAACATGTATGACATCAATTTAACACTCAAACAGAGATATAAGGGAGATTAATCTGAATAGTCAAACAAAAATGATTTGGATTTCAATATATTCATATATAAAATATGGAAAATACCATAACTAATCCTAAAGAAGTGTTTCCCAAACCACCCCTGGTGACATAAGACTCATTTTGGTGAGGGATAGCTAGACACTCAGGAAAAACTACCTCCATTGTCCTAACAAGAAAACACAACTATATACTAATAATAAGGAATGTTGTAAAATGTGAACCTTTGATACAAATTTTCCATTAACTTGCAAAAGAATCTGAGAAACCAAATAACTGAACCAGTCCTAACATATCTCAAATGAATTATCTATCCCTATGGGTTGGTGAATATCACCTAACAACATATAATATGAATTTTAGAAGACATTTTCCACAAAACACATTAAAAAGTAAGAAAAACAAGTTAGTATGTATACAAGGAAAACTCAATAGAGAGAGATGTTCTAGAATTCAAATATGTTTGAAAACCGAATTTACAAACATATAGTAACAAATAACAAAATACCAACTCAAGTCCTACTAGAAACAACTCTCAATTGAAAATTATAAAAAACTAGAACAACCTCTATGTGGATCATTCTAATTTCTCAAACCAGGGAGGAGATAATCTAAATGAACCCAATGGGATAGGTATGGTGTGAGAAGTAATCCTAGTAGGGTCTCACCAAGGATTCTACAATAATTTTACAACATTTAATTATCCAAATATTTTATTCAATTTTAAATAAACAAGAATGGAATTTCAAACATATATTTACAAAAATTCATGTAATATATTTAAAATGGTCAAATTAATTTAATCTAAAGGTTAAAAATTAATTTTTTATAAAAAAGTTTATATAAATTGATAACGAACGTGTAAAATGTTTACAAGAAACAATGGAATATATTTTAAACACAAAAATTGAGAAACATGGTGCATATTAACCTCAGCCCAGTTGGTGAGGACTCCATAGGTGCATCCAGGAAACTCGGGATCAAATCCTGGTTGAGGCTACTTTTAGAGGTATTGTAGCAAACAATGTAGAAGTACTAGAGATGGAACTGTAAAGGACTGTAGTTGTTACAGAATTGAGACTGTAGTAGGTACTATTTGGCACTATAGAAACCAAGAATATTCCCTCGTTTGGACCTTTAGGCCATCGATTTGGTCCCCAGGTCCTTTAAGGAATTCGAGCCACCTAGACCATAGGGTGAGTAAGGCCTTCTGGCCACCTCAAGGCCTTTGTGTGACATTAAGTGCAGATGTATTGATAACCTACAAGGAACAAGCTCAAGAAGGAGGTTGTGCAAGGGGCATTCACCAAAACAGAACTTAAACGTATTGAAAGAATGATATGGTATAGCACCTACACTTTGGACAAGCCTATGCATGCACTTGAAAGCCTAGCTGAACAACCTTCAAATAGTGGGGAGATGATTTCATGATAGAGATACTGGGGAGGAGTAGATCTATGTAGTTAGTCTGGGTTTAAAGTAATGTTTGAAGCCTATGGGCAATGAATTTCCCTAAGGCCTATGGTCCATATATAACTTACGCCTATGGGCCTTATAAGGGTTCCACAACACCCCTTAAAAGGTGGATTATAAAAAATCAATAAAAAATGAAGGCCATCAGGCCATTGGTTGAGAAACATGGTCATCTGTCAATAGGAAAGATAGTTCTAGTCGATGGGATCTGTACATACCAAAATGCGATCACAATATTATGTGTATAGAAAAGTCCCTCTAACAATATACGAAGAGGACATATCTCCATAAAATTAGGGATGTGACATTATACACTAGGTTTTCCCTCGATTGTAATGAATATAAAAGTGTGATATCCAAATAACTCATTAACCACCTAGGATTTAATGTGATCAAATAATAACTTGTTATGGAAAATTTATTTTAAAATTATTTAAAATAAAATACATACAATTATATCATTTTAAATATCATTATTTCCCTTTAAAAACCAATACACAGTTTTTAAAAAATTATACCTTTTTCTAAAATGAAACCACTAGATTTATTTCAATTTTATTTAATTTTTTTTTTCTAAAACCCCAATTTGAAATCAATTTCATCCAATCAATTTCACAATTAAAATTATACAATTAAATTACAAATTATAAATTAATAAATTTCCATCCAATTTCACAACACACCCCAATTTTGTTGAATAGGGGTTTTCCCCATAATTTTTTGTCAAATAAAATTTTGAATCCCTAATTAAATGGAATTGGGTTTTTAATAAACCAATTAATGAAATTATATTTATATCAAAAAAATTAATTTATATAAAGAAACATAGGGATAATAAAATTGGTCAATCATAATAGAACCAATTACATAATGATCACATGATCTTGAAACACAAATCCCTAATTGGGAAATTACAATTTAGAACATCAGAAACAAGTATCCAAGGATAAAACCAATATTCAAGAGCTAATGAATGGGGGAATAGATCCTATGATAACACGAATATCTATAATACCCATGGGAGTGAAGAGGAGTGAATGGATTATATAGAACAAGAAGATGAATATTAATAGGTAGAGATCAAATGATTCTTTCCTAGCTTTGATTCACTTCCCAAATGGGTGTAAAGGGGACAAAATCACCACTTGGGAAAATAAAAATAGAATTATTGTATTAAAAAATTATATTTTAAAAATAATTAAATCATTTTCACATTTATGGGGTAGGATCGCATGGTTAGATACATTATGCTTCCTAAAAGTGATCACATGATAATGTGGTTTCTGGGTTTCTCTTAGGTTAGTGCATGGTTTTCCAAACAATTTTCCAACCATTCAAACCCTCACTATCTATGTTTTCACATTTTGCATTAGAAGGGTTAAATATTTTGGAAAACCATTTTCCAATCATGGAAGACACAAATTCCCTTCAAACTTTTCAAAATTTCACCTGCATCACCCATTAATAGAAACCCATCTAAAGTATTCTAAAAAGAGGGGATCAATAATACATTAAAATTGTAATGGTATATTACAATTATGAGAGTAAATATATTCTAAAAATGATTTTAATAAAGGAAATAATCTCCGATGATGAGATAGCAATTATGAAGTAATATTCCAATATATTCATTGATGTCTTTCCTAGTATACATATTTACCAAGTGGTTGTGTTCATTGTATAATATATACATGTTTGTCTGACCCAATCTAATAACAACTATAAAATTTCCCCCATTGGACCAGATGAGTTGATAAGTGAACTATAAGAGAACAAAAAAAGGGATTTATATTCAATAGTGATTCTTTATGGGGTTCCTCAATTTTTTATGTCATGAAGATAGATGTTTAAATTCATATTTGTATTCATTATCACAATTTTAGAAAGATCATGATAATTAAATGGTATCAAGTTATATTTATTTGTAACATGTTAAGACAACTAAATTTTTATTAATAGTTATTATCATTGTATATTTTATAGGTATATCATTATATTATTTAGAATAAGTGGGACATTCAAAATAATTCCTCTTATACAAGTCATGAACACTATGAGTTCACAATGATTACATTCAAAAAAAAAAATTATTTGAAATATTATCTTATATGTTTGATAAATGATTTATTTATTAATAAAGATATATTTTGGGGGACTTTATTGATGATATTATCATATACTCTAACAGAGTGGTAGAATATAATGATAATTTTAGTATTATATAAAATAATTTTCCAAAGGAGAGGTTGTATACAAGGTATATAAAATCTGAATTCAATAATGAAAAAGTAATATTCATATGTAATGTTTTCAATTTTAAGAGGATGTATATTAATCCTTTATTGTGAAAGGTAATGGGGGAATGGAATAGATCAAAAAATATAATGGATATCCGATGTTTTATTGAATTAGTTGGGTAATATAAATTGATGGTGAAAATATTATCATGATTCTAAAATGTATTAATCAAGATATTAAAAAATGAGTAATGTTATTTTAGAGTGATGAATTTTATTAAATATTCACATATTTAAATAATATGATTATCCTCGTACTAGTAATAACACATACCTCAAGTGTGGAATTATTTTTTATATGGAGTGATTCATAAAATAAGTAATTTGGTTTTCTACTCATTAAAAAAATGATATCCTATGACTCAAAATAGTGTAATTTAAATGAAAAAAATTATGATACTTAATTTATTTTTTAATTAGTAATTATATTAGTGAATATTTAAAAAATGTCTTAATAAGGATAATTTTGACTCCTACTATATTCATAAAAGTATAAAATACATATAAACATAGAATGAGCATATCATGTTCTAACAAAAAAATTTAGTGCTGATCATGAACTATAAAATTCTGTCTATTACTATAAATAAAAGGTGGATAAGGTGGAGGGAACTACAATTGTAAATAATCTTTTGTCTATAACCACATTTATGAATTAAAAGTATCGAATATTTTTATACCATAAAATCGAGAACATGAGAATAAAGATGAATTAAAAATATAAAAAATTTATCAAATTATTTATAAATTTTATATCATGGGAAACATTAAATAATTTCAAATTAGTGATATAGAAATACAAATGAAGGTTTAAGTAGTAATTAATTGGAAAGGCACATAGTTAAAAATTTATAACAATTATTTTATATGATTTGGACCATGATAATATGTACCGTTTAATCCTAAGACAAATATTGAGGTATTATAAGAATCACATAACTCAAAATTATCTATCCACCGAGAAAAAATAAATATATATATAATTTATGTGACATTTATATGGGGAAAATATAAATAATAATATTTAAATATATAAATCATGGTTTGCCGTATGCCAAAATTTCAGAAAAGAATACTTGAATCCCCATAGAATGATTTAACCAAAACCTATATGTACATGGAAATGGGAGAACATATATATGAATTTTTACCGAAGTATTATAAAAATATCTAATGTAAATAATCACATATGGGATGTAGTTGATAATTTTATAAATTCTACTCAAATAAATTTCATTTTCGAAGAATTATCACTTGACCAACTGGCCTTGATATATATCATAGAAGTGGTGAGACTATATAGAACACTTCCATAGGTTATATCTAATGGTGATTTAATATCCACATCAATGTTTTTGAAATGTAATCCAAATTTTTTACCTACAGTCAGACATACCTATAGATTATCATCCCTAAATTTTAAACCATTATAAAATGGTCATTAAAGAAATTGATGGTATGCAATGATATTTTTCCTTAGAGATCAGATGAGAGTAAGATCAAAATCCTATATTGGTGGAAGATACATAAAATAATTTTTCTAATAAAGCATAAAGATAGATCCTTATGATTACCAACATGGTAAAAAGAAAATAAATATATCATGCTAATAATAATTTGGATAGTATGATCCATTTTAATCAATTTTTCTCAAACAAATTAAACAAAATGTCGACGTCATTCAATCAAAAATCATATCATCCCAATATCAATATCATATGTATGATAATAATAATTGATGAGAACTTGAGTTTGGGGATAAATATAAAGCGATCCTTCATATATTTCCATGGAATGGAGTTATGATCTATAAGATAAGGGGATAACTATATCCCAAACACGTTGTCCCCATGTATATTCTTTATCTTGTTACAACTATGGTCAATCGACTATAACTCCCATAAAACTCACAAAAACTTCATGAGGATTTCTACATATCCTACAAAAGCGTAGTATATATTAGATATATAAAATTTATTGAATTCAAATTATTCAATTTTATTGAACTATATATCTTTTTCGGAGCAACTGGTGGTGATCTTCTATAATAGAAAAAAACATATAAAAAATAAGACAAATCACAATTTTAATGTACTTTAGTGAAACTATAATTATGAAGAAGAATCAGTGGAACGTAATGAGGTAGGGTAATTATAAGTATAGTCATATGTTTTCATTATAGATTATAAAATTTAATTTCAATGTTGAAATTTTTAAATGTCGGAATAATTTAATTGATCATAATTTTTCTATATACAATTTTCATTTATGCATGCATGTGTAAGGTATGGAATAAATATGTCACATATACCTTATAAAAAACATACACAATTTTAATAATCTAAAAATTAAAAAGTATATAGTAAGTATAAATATAATATGTAATATTATAAACTATATAATGATGAAATAAACTAGAGTATATAAAAAACTAGTAACTAGAATTCTGTTGTGTCGTAGTCTTCTATAATCACCCTCACGTGAATAAAAATATTTACAATAGTTATATTTATAGAATAACATTCATATTTTTCAAAATTTGTAATATTTAACAATGAGATGAATTTTTGTGAATGATGAATGAGGAATAAAAAATTTAATTATAGTTAGTATAAACATAATATGATCATTTAGAATTGTAACTAGTCATTGGGAAGAGTAATTGGCCAATAGTAATAGTAATAGAAAATAGGGAATAGAAATTGAATATTATAAATTATTAAATATCAATCAAATAATATCTATCATAAATAAAATGAGATCTTTATAATATTATAATATCAGAAAATTATCTCTCAAATTAAAAAACCCAAAACATTACAAAAAAATAAAATTTTCATAATTTCTTTCTTAATGTAATTAGAAAAGACATTTAATTTCATGTAAAAATATAAATATTATAATTAGATACATTATTAATTTAGTGGATAAAATGATCCATATCTTTGGAAGAATCATGTTAAAATTATTTTTGATGAAGTTTTAGGTATTTTTCCAAATAAATATTTTTTTGGGTGAATATTAAAAACACTATTTTTTATTATACCATATATTTCTTGTCATCATAATTATGTAAAATCGACTAAATAGATTTTAAAATAATATTAGAAAAATATTTATGACATAATTATAAAAAATTATATTTTTTTAAATAATAAAATGAACTTCAGAACATATAAATTTTTTTCAAATTTCGAAATTATATTCCAAACCAATAAAAAGTAATTTTTTAACATTAAAGATAAAATTCCTATGATGAAATTTAAGTTTGAAAATTTATATATATATATATATATATATCAATTAAAAATTTATATTAGTCCCATGAGTCCTTACTATTTATAATTGTGTGATATAATAATAAAATTATCATCATTTAATTAAAAACTCCACTCTCATTCACTAATTATTACACCATCATTTACACCTATTACAATTTATATAAACACATATTCCTTTTTATATGATCTAACAAATTTACTCCTCTAACTTTATTTTCGATATTTTTTGGGTCTTGGACTCATGAAAAAACCAACCATCAATATCTTAGTGAGTCGTCCCTAGATGTGGGAACAATGGATGTATATTTTCTCATCACATTTCTTTTATGTTTTTATTCAAATATAACACAACATAAACCCATTATTAAACTAAAATCATATTATTCCACTATTATAATTATAAAATAATTATAATAAATTGTTTATTATTTTCACCATTTTATTTTATTGTTAAAAACATCACTCACACCATAGTGTGGTTATAGAACCTATTTCAGTGAATAAGTTTGTAACAGACCAGACCATATGTCTTGTTAGATTGTGAGAATTTCATATTAGAGGTTTTTGAATGAGTATAGACTCATTGGAGATGGTGGAGAAGGTTGGGGAGTCAAGTTAAAGGAGATGTGTTGTGTAGAGACTTGTGGTATATTGAAAATGTTTCTACTATGATTTATGAGTGACAACTTTAGTTTAAGGGGATCTCAAGAGGAATTTTGAGAATAACTCCTTTGGAGGGGAGGGGAAAATATACTATACACCCTTAGAGTTATTGTACCCCTTATTGATAGTTGGTGGATACATGGTGGGGACCCAAGATATTGGGTAACCCCCCCCCCCCCCTAAGTGGATATTTTGGTGGTTCTTCCGAAATCCATACCACCTCACCATGGAATGGGATTATCCCCTCTCTAGTAGTTTACTATATGTGGTGTACTATATTGGGACGCACCATGTAATCCACCATTGTTTTCTGAAATTGTGATGAATTGATATCCATGTATATTATAGTAGGTGTAACTAACAAGGCTATGGTTTAGTGAGGTGTCTTGCACTATAGTCCGTACGATTTTTATATTTAGCGAAACATGTTCTAGGTGCTTCAACTATAGTCAAGTGTTTTTCAGGTTGGGAAGAAATTCATAAATTTATTTAGACCTAATCACTATCCTAATATTCTAATTTCATTGAAATCCATTTTCATCCTATGGTAATATTTCAGCCTGATTTTAGGTGTATTTAGACTCTGAACATGGACGATCGATCCATGGTGGTTTATGTGACATCCAATATATTTTCCCCATTTTTCCTAGTTTTAGATATTTTTCTTCCATGGGAAGTTTTATTTAATAGTAAAACATGATTTATGATGTTTTATTGATAATGGTTTTTGTGGGGTGTTATTTATTTGGTGAAAAATCTATTTTTCTTCATTGATGTGTTTGATCGTCATTCTCTCTAGTTCTAAAATTCACATGAGATCAAGAAATATATTCTTAAGGTAGGGGTCTATTGTTATACACCTAGTATATTAGGTGGGGGAGCCAGAACTTCTTTTATCATTTTAATGTATTATTTAATGCCAAATAAATTTAGGGAACTCCTTAAATTGAAATTTAAGGGGTATGGGAAAAAGAGTTTCCCATGATTTTATAGGTTTTTATATCAAGATATTATAAATTATGGGAGCTTGATTTCCTTCCTAAAAAACCTGGTTGTTTGGGTTTTTTTAAATAGATTATATGATATAGAAAACTTTTTATCTGTTATTTATTATCATAAAAAATGGAAATTGGATAACTTCTTATATCTCATAAATAAAATTCCCCTAGAGAATATTAAATTATGTTAGAAATCCCTTAATAATGAAATGGAATATGATAATATTAACTTGGAAAATAAGTTTAATTTTTTTGATAATGTGATGTGAATGGTGTTTTGTTTTTTTTTTTTGTGTTGTGGTGAAATTATGAGTGGTTTTACTATGGGTGAGGATGTGATGATTTGTGTGGTTTGTTTATGGAGCAGTTTTCATGTAATGTGGTGGTAAAGGGGTGGTTTTGATGAGTGTGGCTATGGAAATGATAGTAGCATGGGGGATGATTTTCATTAGGGTAATATATGGTTTGTTTATTCGTGTGGTATTCTTTATTTCATGTTTCCTAAGTAGTACTCATATTTATCAGTTAATAATGAATGTTAATGGAATGAGTGGAATTATTTATAAATAATGAAATAAATGGAATGGATAAAGTAATAGTTTGGCTATATAAAATATAGAAAATTAATTAAATTGAGAAAGAGGATGAAAGTTAAAATGAGTCTTAGGTCTTATTATTCTGTATCATGCATTTATATGTGGTAGAAAAAGAAGAAGATTTTTTAGATTTGGAGGTGATGTTGAGATTTAGTTAGTGCATTGTTGTGAACCCAAGGGTTTAAATTTATATGTATACACACACACCATGTTTGTTTTGTGTGATTTTTTATAAAGACCCCACTGGTATCAAGAACCATGTGCTAAGAATAATATATTAATGGGGGGGGTTCTCAGTATCACAGTTCTAAAGTTGGATGGATAGATACACACCCTTTCATGTTCTCTCTTACAAGTCACAATTATATACATATGTTGTAATGTCCAATAGTTAAATAAGAACTATAATTATTTTTTAGGTGGTGATGAGATGGATAATAGTTTGCTTCATTCATTGTAGGAGGGATTAATGATCATCATATCCTTTATGTTCATGATACCATGATAATCTGATTATGGTCATGGTTGAGATGTGATGTGATGACCCAGGTGTCTATGGGGTGAGATGTGATGTAATGGACTAAATGTATAAAAAAATTATTTGGCGTACCCTTTATCAATATAATTAATATTATGATAATATAGATGTATGTTTTATTTTTATATCATTCCATGGTGAGTTAGGGAATGGATAGTTGACATTATTAGGTTCTGTTGGCTATGTTGTTTTCTCTATAATGAGTTATTGTTATTAATTCAGATTTGTATGAGATAATTTTTTACATTTCATTTAATTATAGATGTATTATAATATATATATATATATATATTGTTTTTGATGTTTCCTAGCAGAAATCATGGACCATTTTTTAAATTTCTAGCTTTTTATTTGGAGCTTTATTGTGTCGCTAACTTAGATTTCTCTTTGGAAATTTTATTTATAGACTTTTATCTGTATCTATTTTACTTATACACACATTTTTTTGTGGTTTTAATGGCGATTATGTTATGTTATTTCATGGAGTCTTTATGTTTGATTTGTCCTATTTCCTGAAATTGTTATTATAAAGGGAAATTCTTCATGTTTGTTGTATTTTAATACCCATAGTGCAAGTTTTACAACCCAAGGACTATTGGAGGAAAGCTTCAATGGGTCCTTATGTCTCATACATAAATTACATCCTATGAGGGGTAGTATTGGATGTAGGGGTTAAATAAATAGTGTTATTTGAGGTGATGTTTGATGGATAATATAGATTTTAGAGTTTATCATAGTGAGGATTTCATCTGTTGTTAATGAGAGAGTGTGAGTTGATCATGGTGCATGACATATTCTTGGGATGATTAGAACAGAAATAAGATTTTATGACTCCCCGTAATCAAATTGAAAGAATCTAAGCATATTTAATGACCAATTTATTTAATGCCACTTGCATGGTAGAGATCTTGGAGAGGTACATGCATCATGACTAACATGTTATATTGTTTTTATTGAGTGTTTTTTATTCAAGGAAGTTAATATGAATAAAATAAATGTTACTATTACTATATATTATTTGTTTTAATAAATATTCATCTCCCAATTTCAGTTATATATTATGGATATCGTCTATGGGGGTTTCAAGTAGTGTAGGTTTAGATGGCTAATCTAGTTGATCATGGAAGGAATAATCTTTCAGGGGAGGTTGATTAGTAGAAAAACCACAACATACTTTTAATAAGAAGGATTTTTGATAGTATGATGAAAGTGTATAAAATCATGAGATAGTGATCTGGTTGGAATATCTCAAGATATCTCTCAATTTTATAAGAAGACTTAGTTAGTAGAGGGAACCATAAAAAGTTATCTATAAGTGAGGAGTTACACATATACGGTGGGTGTTTTTTCTTAGTGTGTATAATGAGTAAGATGATTAGTTGTTCTAATTTTAGTAGGTGTTCAGATAAGAGTTCCTCTCATAGACTATGAAGTATGTGAAGATGTAGGATCTAATTTATTTTTAGTAAGAGATAATGTCTATGTAGGGGAATATTATCAAGTTCAAGGACACATTTCATTCCACTCGAGATCATTTTCAATATGAGGAATCCTGCTCATGGTGTCCTTAGAGAGAAACTGGCCCTTCTGTCTAATATTTGGTAACTCGATTTATATTTCTATTATATCTTGAGATTTAGAAGAAGGATGTGGTGATCAAGCATTTTAACTCATATAGTGGATTACTGTGAGAGGGGAATCGATATAGTTCCATATGGAGAAGAGTTTTTTGGGGGAATTTCCCAAGAACTAGAGCCTCTGAGATTTTTATTAGTAAGGATTAAATCTTAGAAACATCCCTAAAAACATTTTATGGAAAGTGGTTTTCATGATTTTAATGGGGGATTTGGGCCTATGTATATTTTCAATGGTGTTTATGGACATTATAATAATCTATTATTAGGGATCCTCCAATCTCAGCATAGTGGTGGTGAGTAAGTTCAAATTTAGAATCTGCAATTGTTTCCAATATGACAATTTTAGTAGTAGGGTAAGTAGTCTTATTCTCATGCAATGTGAGACTGTTGATATATGGGCCGACATCAGGATGTTCATTTAGTTCTGGGAACTCATCACATGTGTAGATATGAAGGTTGTATTAGTAGAGAGGAATAGAATTATAGTATCGTATGTTTCTTTTAGAGGAAGTAGCAGTTCTTGGTGAGCCAAAGGTCATTATATGTATGATCAATTTATCATGTACTATTATTTATGATATGTTTTATTTGGGAGATCCACATTCCAATGTGAAACCATCTTTAGTATAATATCAGGGACTATAGGTAGTGAGGATTTCCATGACCCTAGTTTTGAATTTTCTATTCGGATTACGGACCCAATTATTTGATGTGTTTCATGGGTGTAGGATAATATTGAGTCTAAATCAGTCATGTGTATAATTTTTTTACAGATGTAACTCTATAATGATATTCATGAAATTTACTTATTGTATTCTTTGCTTTCTGTTTTTGATTTCCTCTGTAGATGACTTTTTTTCCTGGATGTGGATAGTTGGTGTTATTTGTTTATTGGTGAGAGGGTTTTTCTATTGGACTTGTGATCATAGGATCCCCTTCATTTCATGATGTTTGAGATGTCTAATGAATCAATTTATCCTAGCATGGTGGAGGTTCCCAGGGTCATTGGGGGAGTTTCAAGACTATTTTCCTAAGGAGTCTCTGCTGACACCCCTAGGAAGTGTTGATTCATTTGAGAATGATTTCATCATGTCAATTATTAAATTTTGATGTAACATTATCAAATATAACCCTTTTATTTGCATCAGTTAAGGATATAATTAGATAATTTGACAAAAAATGGTTTCATCCAACCAGGTGTATCACCATGGGGGATCATATATTATCCAACAAGATGAAGGAAGGTAGTTTGTGGTAGTGTATAGAATTTTTTTTTTGAATTATCTAATAATTAATATTTATTTCCCCCTTATAGTATTTTTTATCCTTTTTATTATTTGATAGGATTGAGTTAGTTCTCAAATTTTTATATGTGCTCTAGGTATCAACAGTTGAGTTTGAATGGGAGAGATATCCCAATGACTTCATTCAGACGAAGGTATGGCCACATAAATTTTGTGTCCATGTAGTTTTTTATCACAAAAACACCAACTATGTTCATTTGGATTAATAAATTCATATTCCATGTATTATAGGACAAGTTCATAGTCATTTTCATCGAAACAAAAATTGAGCTAATTGATGTATGATGACGACTATGGAGATCATCACAGAGTAGTTTGATTTTTTATCAACAACATCATTTTTATGGGTATTTTTAAAAATTCATGTTCAATAAATTATAGGTTAACATCCATTGGAATTTTGTGTTCCATAAGGGTGCTTCCTAGAAGACATCAAAGGTTGAGTTAGATTTTTCTTGGTTAGCACAAAAAAATGTAATGTGGGTCCACAGTTTCCTTGGACTTGTGAGATATTACTGGAGGGTTGTTTCAAGTTTCTCATATATTGTGTAACATTTGATATATTTGAATTGAAGGATAAATGACTTTATCTATGAATATAAATTTCCAGAATAATTTAACAACCTAAAAGGATGATTGATTAGTGCTCCAGTGCTTTAGATTCATACTAAAGGTGTGAAGTTTGATGTGTTTTGTGATTCTTCCATTTTGGGATGGGATGTGTGCTGATGTAGAAGAAGTTTGTGACATCTTATTAGGATATGGTATTATTTCCCAAAAATATAATATATTCCACCCATGATCTATAGATAATATTTGTAGTGTTTTCTCTAATGGTGGGGTGAAATTGCCTCCTTATATAACCCTATGTGTCTTCATAGATTACCAGAGCATGTGGTTTATTGTTTCTCATTGTAATATGAATATGTGGAAGTAGAGGTGGAAGGAGTTTCTTCTAGATTATAAATTTGAGATATTTTAAACATTAGCGAATGTGAATTTATTGGTCAAATATTTTATTAGTAAGTCTGAAATAGATTGTTTGCATTAGTAGGGGGATACTTGGTGGGTGATGGAGGAGTTAGTGGACCTTCACTTATATTTAGTGTTGGTTAAGGGTAAAATATTTCTATTTAAAATGAGAGTGCAGTATTTTTGGATGTGGCAAGTAGAGGTTACACCGTGGTGAGACTATGAGTAAGAGGTGATGCATGATCATGTTGGCCATGGTGATCCTTCAAAAGGAATGTAGGTGCATGATCAAAAGTTGATTTTGTTTTAGGGGATCCTATTTGTTTCTTTATTGATGAATGAGGGATCCCATAATGAGTTTCACAAATCATCATTATTAGTGAACCCAAAAGTATGCAATATGTACCATGAATTTAGAATTCAATTTTTGTGGCCTGGGATAAAATAGGCGGGGGAAAGAGGTTGTGGCATGGTTATTTATTTTCCAGTTGGTAATGGTTGAGTACCATATTTCTAGAGGTGTGTTGGAACACTTGGATGTCCTCAAGTGAGAATTAGATGAAACCTCTGTGAAATTTTTTGAATTGTTACCTGGAGATCAAATTGGATGTGACACTATCTAGGTTATCATGGATCAATAGATGAAATTGGATCAATTCCTACCAAATAATGAGTTAGTAAATTGGTTGTTTTTAGGGAGTTATGTGGATGTGGTTTTTTGGATACATGGAGTTCCAAGATCTATCATCTCATATCTGGATTCAGAATTTATCTTTCATGTATAAAGTGGAATGAATATGTTGTTGGCACTCAGTTATGCCTCATCACTATTTCCCACCCTCCAATGGACATATAGATAGTGTAAAATATATAGATGATGGGATATATTTTTTTGGAATGTATCTTATAATTCAATGGATCTTGGTTAAAATAATTACCTTTTGTTGAGTTTTCTTATAATAATAGAGATCACTCATCCATCATCATGGCCCCTTTTGAGGCTTTATATGGTAGGCCATGTGGTTTTACATTGTTATAGGATGAGGTTCTGGAGTCATTAGTTATTGGTATTAATGTGGTGAAAAGATTGATATAGAAGGATCAGGTTATTCAAGAGATGATAAAAGAATCACCCGACAAGTAGAAGTCTTATGGTGATCACATCAGGTTCCTATTGGATGTTTGAGGTTAGTGCCCAAGGGTAATTGAGAGTCCCCCATTAACATCAACAATGTATTTTTTTCAAGGGAATAAGATATTTCCCTAATTTTTTTGGTATTTTATAGAATTATAACATTTTGGTTTGGTGCAAAACTTGTTATCAAATTCTAGCATACTAGACTAGATTCAAGAAATCTTTATTTTCCCTCAACTATGATAGTATATTCATCATTTCTACCATTTCATTTAACTTAGAGAGTTATATATGAATGATGATGAGCTATTAATGGATATAATTGTGGAGATCCAGGGTCATTAGTATAAGGTGTTTTGATGATAAACAATTCCTTTGGTTTGTGTGTTGTGCATACATGGTACCCTATAGGATGGTAAATGGGGGTGCGAGATATAAAATCATGCTCGATACCCAATGTTGATTTTATTTTTTTCTTTTGCTGTTTTATTTAATGAAGATTTTTTTTAAATAATACAATTTTATGATATATTCTTATTAAATTTTTTATGTTAATTTAAAATCATCAAGTGTATGAATAGGGGAATATGTGATTCCTAATAAATATGTGTTATATTATAAAAATATTAAAACTACATGGGATAGTATGTGAAACAAAATGTGGATAATAGCTTTTCATTGAAGAAGGAATCACTTAAATTGTGTTCAGTGGTCTTTATTTGGTGGTGTTATTGGTGATCACTGGACTAGAATATTTGTGGGATGATATGGTTGTATAGTTGGCTATGTGAAGAGAGTAGTTCTTTTTCAATTGATGTAATTTGTGTTGGTGATGTGGTTGTGTGGAGTGTCTAGTTGATGTTTTCATTTAGGTGGGTTTTTATGGTGGTTGTGTTAGGTTGTAATGAGTTCCCTAAGAGTTATATCATGGTTTGGTTTTTTGTACCTCATTTCCACTTTAATTTTTGGGATGTTTTTATTCTAAAAGGATAGAATAGTTTGAGAGTTTTATGGTGTAACTATTAGAACCATATTACCATCAACCTTTTGAGAATCTCATGGTTAAGGATTTAAAGGGAGACTCAAGGAATTGGAGATATAGGATCTAGATTGATTTTCATGATTAAGGTTCCCTATGGAGACTTGTTTTGGTGGGGGGGATCATGAAACGTTTTTAGGATAATAAGTTTTTGGAAGGTAGCTATGACATTGAACCATGGCTATGTTGTATCACTCCATAGAAGATAGTGTTGGTGTAATGGAGACCCTAGCTATAGATTTGTGTATCATGGTGGAGATTTCAACCGTTCCTCCAAATTCAGTTCCAATATATCCTATAGGAATTTGTTGAATATCCCAAACTATATTTATCGAGGGTCTATAGTATAGCGGCTTCCACTGCACCTTGATCTTATCGCCAGTTTTTGGGACATTTGGAGTGGAGATAGATGTGTATCTTTTATATGGATTTAATAGTAGGTATTCATCATATTAAGGGTTTTTACACCTTATTCCCCTCTATTTTTTAATAGGTTCAAACATGGTATGTGTGGATATACTGTAGTCCTATGTTTTTCATACTGGGCATATATTCTTAAATCCCCTCATACCTGACCATTTTTATGATATTCTTATCATTTATTAGGTTACCTAATTGTTTTCCAAGGTTACCTTTGACCCTAATGTTTTTTTATTTCATACTAAACATTTTAGGATCAGTGTATTATGATTTAGGTGATATCAATTTTCCCCCTTCACCTAACAATCCCTACTTTTATCCATGTTTTATGTCTTAAATAGTTTTTATTTGGGTTGATCATAGGTTTTGATGTTGTTTTTATAAGGGGATGTTTTGGGGTTCTATTTTTATTATGAATAATTTTTAATTATTTATTATGGTCCCTGGTTGTTGTTAACTCTAGTAAAAATGTTCACAGTGTATCAAAAGTCCCTATAATTGGAAGGAGGCTAATCCTTTACCACCTAGTGTATCATGAGGGATGGTCTAAAATTTTTTATATTTGGTTTTTTCTATATATGGACTAATAATGTTAACCAACTATTTCATTTGAAATTTAATGGATAATGGAAAATGAGTATCACATTCTTTTACAAATTTTATATTTTTATATTATAAATTGTACATTCCTTATACCCTATTGAACATAGTTGATACTAGTGTATTTTTTTAAAAGTTGATTATATGTGATGGAAACCCATTTTATATTGTTTTTGTCACAAAAAATGGAAAATTTATAACCACTTATATCTTTAAAATATAATGGTTTCTTAAATAGATTATTTACATGTGTGATAAATCACTTGAATAATGAAATGGAGTGTGATGAGTGTACATTGTAAAATCTGATAAAATGTTATGTGAGTATGAAGTTAAAGGTTTTTGGGTGTGTTGTTTTATTATGGGGTAGTGATGTGAGGTTTTATTGCGACACCTTCTTTTCATACATGTATATTATATTTTTTTGATAAATATTCATTACATTTTAAAACCTCATGCCAAAGGATTATAATAGTTTGGTGCCTTCAAAATCATGGGACACATTATTCTAATTTGGTGAAAGATATTCAAATTCTCCCATAATGAACTTCCCATTCAGTATTATTACTTAAAACATTCTTTATAATATGGGGAAACGAACCCTAGGAAAGGGTCATCACAGGTGCTCAGTAATGGTAAATAAGGGAGATGTGAATCACAAAATAAAAATAAGGGTATAAGAATATGAACATAATATTTGAAAATTATAAGCAACATATCAAATATCATAATCTTGAGTCATATAATAAATCAAAAAAATTTATAAGACATGAATCTTTACTGAATCAAGAGCATAAGACATGGAAGCATTACATATGAATAAAACATATACTTTTGGGAAACATAAAACATGTAATAACATATGCCATATGTCAAGGATAATTTCAAAAAATTATCAAGGCACTTTATGTGTCTAGACCTATGAGGCCTGAAACTCATCCATCAACAGTCATAGTATTTTCTTTATAATGGATTAGTTTACCCCATCTTCTCCTAGTGGATCAGGTTTCTCCATCTTCGGATTATGGATCAAGACCATGAAATTGTTCCCTATCATTATATAATGATATATGAATCTTTACCCATTGATTGGAAGGAGATATAGGTATAACCTATCACATAATGAAAACAATATATATGTGTGCCACCAGAAAAGAAATCATATCATAACACATGGAATTAAATAGGTTTAAAGGATATCATTTAATCGAAACATGACCCATGAAAATGAAATGGGTTTCATAAATATCAATCCATAATAAATGTAAACCAACCATTGGAATAATTGGGATCATATCTTAGAATTTTTTTTCATTAAAACAAAAATAACTACAAATATTTTTATCATAGAAGTAAAATAATTTTGAGATATTGCTTGAGAATAATTATTCATTAGAATATCCTTACGGCTTTTAAATTGTTATCTTTTCATAATATTACATTTAATTTTATAATAAAAAAATTAAATTATTAAAACATTGTAATATTGTAAGGTAATATTCACGAAAATATGCCATGATGAAATATTAAATATTTATTCATTCTATACAAGATTAAAAGAATTCCATTCACAATTTTCTTCAAAAATTTTAGTTTACATCGTTTGAAAAATGTAAAAAATATTCCTTTCAGAGAATATTTTAAAAAATCAATAATGTATAAAAATAAAATTTTAATATTCATTAGATAAGAGTAAAAACCATTTAAAAAACATTTTTTTGGAAAAAATGAATGTGGGGGATAAATATTAATTCATAGATATTTAAAATGAAGTAATACTAATTATGGAATAAATTGGGGAATAAATACTCATAAAATTGTAATTTGTAGAATCATATACCAATGAAAGAAAAAAATTTATATTGATATAAAACTAAGAGAATATGAAGCATAATAGTCACAAAATACATACATGGGCATTATATACACCCCAAAAAAAAGAAAAATCTAGTGTATAAGGCATGTGTCCCATCGAAATAAAAGTGAGACAAAGTTACCTTACCCTAATAATGGACATAAATTGTACAAGTTAATAAATACTATATAATAGTTATATGTTTTTTATAAATCTAAAATATAACCATATTCATATATATAATACCATATATGACTTTATATTACTATCTTAATAATAATTCCAAATTTTTGTTATGTTTCATATAATAACCGCTTTATTTCTCGTACATATTTTGAATTTTTATTCCATGTCGTCAAAGGTAGAAAATAATTTTATCATATGTATAACGAAAAAATTATATAAATATCAAATATATTAATCATATATGTATTTATGGGTTTATATAAAAGTTAGAGGTAAAAAATAAAACACACCATTCATAGCGACGATAGTGCGTATGTACACATAAATGTTGTTGTCTTTTTTTCATATTTAAATAAAGTAATTTATGTTATATATTAACATTCTAGAATCGTTTTTATATTATATATATCACATATATTTAAAAAATTAATCCTTATTATTGTCAATGTGAAATATTGAAGAAAAAAAATCACATCGCATTATAGAGATGGTAATCCAAATGTATGCCCGAGCAATATTATAATTTCCAAAAATATATCATAAAAGGGTAGATATGATATTTTAATTATATATGTATAATCTTGAAACAAATATTATATATAAACGTTTAACCCATCACTACTCCCACACATAAAATATTGTTATGGATAATGAATTGTATTTCTATGTGGAGATGATAAGTCACAGATCTGTACGAGCAATACTTCCACATCTTGTTTGATGGGAGATGGGAGGTATAATGGTCTGTACAAAAACAATAAAATTTCAAAATATTTAGTATTATTAATTTTTAATTATATGATATATGTCATAGATTTTTAGGTGGTACAAAAGAGTATAAAAAGAGAGTGATCATTTAGAGTGATTACCTCTTTTTCAAAATTCCTTATTAAAATATCCACTAAAAGACTATAGAGATCATAATTTGGGAATAAAATAACCTCTAGAATGTGGTTATAGAAGTGGAGAAGAGATTTTTCAGAGTTTGGTTGATCTAAAAAACACAAATAGGTGAAACGAGATGAGGGAAGTGGTGTCCTTTAATAATCAAGGTGATGGGATCTTTTGGAGTTTCTCAAAATAATAATATATAATAAATTAAATATCAATAAAAATACCTAGAAATGGAAATTAGTTCGACGATATTATCATATAGGATGTAATAAGATGAAAAAATTAAATTTTTTGACTGTTTTTTAATTTTAAACATAATAATTTTAATTAACGAATTACTATCCTGTTTTAATTTTAATTATGGTAACAAAATTATTAATATTAAAAAGGATTAGAGTTTTACCAATAATGTGTAGATTGAAACATAAATGGTAAATATAAGATATATTAAACCATAATTTATCCACTTTGTTCTTATTTAATATTTTTAATATTTTTATTTAATTTACAAAATATTATTTTCATAAAAAATCAATGGTGTTAATTTTGGTACTATTCATTACATTGACTTTATGAATGTCAATAAAACAATATAAATAACTAAAAATTAATTTAATACACCACTAAAATGTCATATTAAAATATTAAATTAGTGTATGACCTTAATTAATTAATATTACTTCCATTTTAATATTTTAAATATCACATAATTATGTTTCTCATTACTTTAATAATTACTGCATCATTATTGTGTAATTATTCATGCTAATTATTTCATAAGTTTCAATTATTAAGATAAAAATTATGGACTTAAAGGGAAAAAATAGGCTTTCATATCTCTTATTTATCCTCATATTAATAAAATTATACTTATTAAAAGTAGGAGTGTGACATTTTGTCACTCTCTTAGATTTTAATATTATCCAAGTCATTCACATGGATAGGTGTTCGTTAAATTATTCAATTTCTACCATTATGTAATAATTATAGAATTGAAATCATCCAATACCATTTTTAATATGTTAAGGAAAATTTTATAATATTGACATTATTATTTTCACCCTTAATTACTTGTTTTAACCTTAACAAAGGTAATAAAAATTTATAATAATATTATTCATATTCGCCAGAAATAAAATTGATCTACATAATAAATTAGGAACTTTTGATACAAATTATGGAATTCAATTTTTATAATTCAATGCACATAATAGGATAATATTAATTTAATATTAATCCCATTAATGGAATGAGAAATCAAATATTTAATGTGAAATCATTCAAAAGATTTAAAAGTTTTTATATAAAAATTAAAAGTGAATTTTTTTTAAATGAATTTCATTGGATTAAATTATAAAAATTGATCTAATTATACATTAAAATGAATAAAAATATAATTTAACAGTATACATTATTTTTATGAAATAGTTTTTTTCAATTAAAATTCAGTATTTGTAAATTTTCACCAAAACATAAAACTTATCTGAAAAAACATAAAAATTTCATCCAAAGTAGACTTACATATACCCATATCAAATAAGAAGTTTATTTTGGGGAATATATTTTATAATAATGTTAAAAAATTATATTTTTAACAAGTAAACCATCAAAAGGTGAAAAAACTACCATTCTAAAAAAACACTTCCTTTAGACATAAAAATGAATTTTTTTTCTTATTTATGTCCTAGAAACACATGAGATAAATTTTAAAATTAAATCGAATATTATATATATAATAATAATATAATCCAAAAATATTTATTTGTTTTTTTATCGGTATAAAAATGGCATGTTTATATTAAAATAATTTTTTTGAAAACATTACACCTTTTTATTGATGTTTTTACATTAATTTATTATTAAATCATCAAAGAAATAAAATTCATAATTCAGTTAATCATGTTTATAACTTCCATTATAATGGCTTGGTTGTCAAAATCTTATTTGAATAATTTTAATAATAAAATGATGCTCCAATGAAACTCAATGTTGCATGTAACACAAGATAAATCTGTGTTTTATTTAATGCAAGATATAAAATAAATAGTTTCAAGAAAAATTCATAAAATTATTAGGGTGTCACGTTATACCCTTATAAAATGAATATCTCTCCTAAATTTTTTTTGGTTTATCTACAGTTTAATACTTGAATGTTCTTTTTGTAAAATCCCATATCATAAAATAGAATAAGTAAAATCCCTTTTAAAAAATTAAATATGGATGAATAATGGTTACCCACAGTAACTCATATCGATATTTCCACATAGGATAAAATTAGTGGAATATAATAAAATGGGAAAGAATATAAATTTAGTTAACATGTTTTGATAAATAGTGATAGATAACATGCTCTGGATAATGTTAAAATTCACAAAGCCATATATCTGTGATGATCTAAGGGACCATTTGATTCATTGAAAATGAAGGTAGTAGGATAAAATTGTTCATTTCGCGATCCTTACTGTAGTGTTGAATAATTATCATGATAATAAATAATTACATGAATTCATTACATTTCATAAGATCAATGTCATCCTTTTATTGGGCATTAATCAGTTTACAATACATCTCTTATTCCATGAAATGATGGTGAATTTATCATTACTGAAGTGATAGAAGATCATGAGATCCATAAATAGAATGATAATTCATTCCATCTATCTTTATCACCAAAAAGGATAGAAGAGGTCATATAATATGAAAAATCATCATATTATGAAACAATAGTCTTTTAAATCCCATGAAACATTCAACATTAAAAATTTCAAATAATTTTACCCTTATAAACAATCCAAAATTTTAAAATCCAAACCATTCAAAATAAGGTAACCAACATCCAAAATGTAACACATAATTAATGCACCAAACTACTTGATGTATCTCCTAATTGTCAGATTCCAAACATGTGAAGACCATTTTCATGTGTTCTATTAAAAATTGATAATAAACCAAATTACCATAAATCATTATTGAAAACATTCATGATTTTAAAAAGTAATTTTTTCCGCATACCATAAATCCAAAAATACTATAAAATCAGTCCATGATATCATAAAACACCATGCCATCTTATCACAATCAAGAAAATATGTATTTAATTATCCCACACTATGAAAATATTAAGGTATATCCTTATATTAATCATGAGTTCTCCAAAAATATCACCTTACCACCTAAATCACTTTTCATGTCCAATGGAACCATTAAATATTTTCTTGTAAATCCATAGTTAAGTAAATTAAACAATCCATGAACATTTCACGATTCAGATATCATAATTCTTATACCCAAATATATAAACACTTCAAATACTTCACTTAAACATTAATACATAAACAAGATTCCTCATATTATTACATAATACATCTTTTCTTTCAAATTTCACATGTAGTTTCATCATCAGCAGCAATATAACAATTACTTGTATGACCTTTATTATTATCTTCAGAATCATTACATTTAAGACAAAGATATGCATATCTTCCATTACTTACACATTTCAATCATTCAAAAATTTATATTACCATAGGGAAGCTATTATTTTTATCCTTTGAATTAACATAACTTTTCATTTTCCCTTGTAGTCACTTTCTTTGTGTCCTAATTTTCAGTATTCAAAAAATCTTATTTATCCAATAAGGAATTCAATTGGAGGTTTCTTTCCAAATTCTTCGACCAAATGAATCTGAATCTTTATTCCTTGATAGTATTCATTACCAAAATTCCCATAAAACAGTTTACATCCCTTCCTAGGTGAGTCTTAGTGTTTTCTAAGGTACACATTATTAACAATGTTCCATGAAAACTGATTAGAAATGATCAAAAAATCTTGTTTTCTAGTTATAATCCCATTTTACTTATTATCATGATTTTTTTGTCACATTCAATGTTAAAAAATTTCATTTTAGTTCCCAACATTGACTTGAACCACAAATCACAACTAGAGAAAAACTTATCATAGTTGAAAAAAATATGATCAAGGAAAATTACCTTCAATATATAACATCTTAGGTGTAATCCTAGGTTATTCAAGATCGTTACCAAAATTCATGGATTGTGTCATATACTTTGACATATCCTTTGAAAAATCTGTTGAAATATCATTATTAATATATAGTGGGATCTCACAAAAGATTAATCATCCTAGTTTACAAATTTTGGCCAAACATTTCCTCTTATACCAACTATATGGACACAGTATTGTCAACCATGACATTGCATCATTTTAGATGAATATTCCTTAAATTTCACCAACACATGCCCGATGAATGTAATATTTTAATGAATTTAGAAACATGTACCACATTATTCAAATTTGGTGAATGAGATTCAACAAATCCCATAAAATTCATCTCATTTAGTACTCAAACATACAACTATTATTTATAACCTGGGTAATGGAAACATAAAAAAGGGTGAACTTATATTCTCATTAAGGGAAATAAAGGGAGATATAACCCATAAGATAAACATAAGGGAATAATAACAAGGGCAGAAAATTCTAAAATCATAACTTATATATAAACAAATATAATTATGATTTATAGAATAAATCATAAACATTTATAACACATTAATCAAAAGGTAATGAAGATCATAATCCACAAAATCGTAACATAAGAATAAGAAATGAAATTTTGGAAGATAGAAAATCATGTAATATCATTCCCAATAAGTCATGGTGCATTGAAAAAAATAATCAGGGAACTTCTTGGGAACAAAATATACTAGTAATGACACCCCACCATCCCAAATCACAGTCCTTTCCATATAATGTATTATGTTTCCCCATCATCCTATAGTAGATCGGGTTTCCCCTTCATCCCATAGTGGTCAACCCTGTTAACTTGTTTCCCATCAATTATCTTATAACATATAAATCATTACCAAATAAATTATAGTGAGATATAGAACCCACGTTTCATATAATTAAAACCCTAAATATGTTTCCCAATATAACATACATCATAGTAGAACCCATATGTTGTGTCAATAAGGTTTTCCTATGACTCTTCCATTATTTTCTGTTTTTAATATCACAAACACTCAATCTCAATACTATTTTTTTTTTTGAAGATTTATTTTATTAAGGAAATTTTCCTTTCCCAAGGAAATTTTCTCCAAACATTCATTTTCATTTTTCATGTTCTATTTTCTCTAAATATAACTCTTTTTTATTTCTATGTGTAAAATTTGGTTTGATATACAAAACCTTAGAATCCTATAAATACTTATATATGGAGTATTCTATTTTCAGGTTTTGGATTCAGATTCCAAATTCTCTTAATTATGATTTTGAATTCTCTACAATTCAGATTCTGAATTCTATGAATTCATACTCTAAATTCTCATAAATTAATATTCCAAATTCTCTAAATTCAGACTCTGAATTCTATGAAATTTAGATTCTAAATTATTTGATAATTATAATCCGAATTTTCTAAAATTCAGATTTCGAATTTTCTGAAATTCAGACTCCGAAATCTCCGAATTCATACTCTGAATTCTCTAAAATTAAGATTCTAAATTACTCAGAATTTGGGTTCTGAATTGACTATAATTCCAATTCTGAATTCATCTAAATTATGGTTCCTAATTCCTCAGAATTCAGATTCCAAATTCTATATAATTCAGACTCTGAATTCATTGAGATTCATACTCTGAATTATATAGAATTATGATTCTGAATTCCTTGAAAAATATAATCTGAATATCTATTTAATGTAGATATCTAATGTTTATTTTAATAGACACTGAAAATTATTTTTCCTAGATTTTGATAAATGGATTTGTTTAAGCTTCCAAATTTTTTAACCCTTTTTTTAATTATGAAATTTTTTCATTCATTGTGCTTCTAATTAACCGTCGTTTGAGTTACAAGTGTACATGACCCTCTGAGATTCAAGGACAAATATTACTGTTGGAGGAGGGAGCTAACCGTTGTAAAAAAGTCCTATAAATTGAAGTTACTTTGAACGAGCTAAGGACTACTAGATACAAACTGAGAACTGATCTATGATTCTAGAGACCACATTCTTTTGAAGGGATTTCTATAGAGATAGACTCTAATGAATTTTTCATACTGAACATCTTGTTCATCTTTCTTCTTGAAACTCTAATTGATGTTGTGTACTATCGAGGGCTTCCCGAGATAGGAAGATAGAGGTTCAAAATACCTTAATATTCAAGGACTTCCTTGTTTAGGAAGACAGAGGTGCTGACTACCTTAATGTTTGAGGAATTACTTTTTTAAGAAGACAGAGGTACCGACTACCTTGATGTTCAATGGATTGCATGTATAACAATATATATTCTGATATTCTTATTTGGGGCTTACCCTGGAGTGGGTAATACATAATTTCTTGAAAGTATAAATCAGAGTAACTTTATCCAATGTTGTTGGATACCCTTTTCTTAGGGTTAAAACATTCCATACTTGTTACTTGTATTGTTTAAAGTTTATTTTCCGCATAATTTTGACTAATAAGGAAAGTATAACTATCTTATAATTTCTTGTTTTTGTATAATCTGATTAGTAAAATTCTATACAATTAAAGGTAGAATCTTTTTCCTTGAATACTTTTCTTATGTTTCATTTCTGAAACCATTTTTTAGGAACTAAGAATGTTTTTAGAACATAGAGGTCTTGTGAATTTACCTTGATTAACTTTGATAAACATAGGTTTCTTCATGGTTAAAAACGGAAGTTTCATACCAACATTAAAGGATCCAATGGAATTTTTAAAGTATAGAATTCACCCCCCTCTTGTATATTGAGCAGCTACATTCATATTTAGATCTTAAAATTGGTATTAGATGAGGTCATCGAAATACTTATATTCACATATATGTTTTCATGCACTAGTTTTCATTGTTCTAAATATTTTTTCATGCTTAGGATTTTTATCCTTGTTTAGAAACATTTAATATTAACATGTTTCTGAGGAAAGATATTTTCATTTAGATAGAAGGAATGAATGTTGTTTTGAATGGCAATCTAAATCCTACTAGACCGTCAATATTTTATGGGAATGATTATGAATATTGGAGAGATCATATGAAGACATTTGTTATTAATGATGGAGTTGACTACATTGTTATGATTACTAGAGATTAAAAGATTCCTGATAAGGAAGTCATAACTTTTAATAATAATGAAAAGTCATAATATCAACTAAAATATAAGGTACCCAATTCTTTGTTGAGTTCCATGACTAGGAATATATATAGTCAGATTTCATCTTGTGAAGCTACAAATTGTATTTAGAGGAAATTAGAGGTTAATCATTTTGGTACATCAATGGTTATAGAAACTAGAAGAGCTATTCGTAGATCTTAATATCATGGATTTCTATTTTCTTATGGAGAACCATTGTTCAAGGTACAACAATGATTTATGACTATTTTTAACAGTTTACAATCCATGGGTGAGAAAGGTTTAGATGAGGAGGAAGTTGTGGACAAGATTATAGACATCATGCCTAATCAGTGGGAATCTAAGAGAACAACTATTGATATAAATAGAAAAGTATTTCAGATCACTCTTGATGAGATTTTTGGAACTCTTGTTGAACATGAGACAATAATAAAAATAGATGTTGTCTTAAATAAGAAAAATAAGGGCAATGGAACTGTAGCCTTTACAACTACAAAAGAAAAGTCTTCTAAAAGTGTTACATGATCCAAGTCAAAGAAAGTCACTATTTTATCTGAATCAAGTAAAAGATAACATTTTAAGAATGAGATAACTAATCTTTTTCGAAGGATGAATAAGATTTTTGGGAAGAAATACTTTCAGAATAGATATAAGAAGAAAGATATAAAGTAAATTAAAGAATCTGAAGATACATATTATGAATGAAAAAGATCAGGTTATATATCATCAAATTTTCCTATTCTTAAGAGAAAGTATTGAAAGGAAAACTATTCTAAGAATAATAGAAAGATTTACTAAAAAAATTAAGCTAATAATGTTTTGAGAGCTAATGATACATGGAGTGCCAGTGTTGGAGACTCTTCTATTGAATCCTTGAAATATTAATCTTCAAATAAGATGAATCTTGGTATACAAGCCAAATTACCCACTGAATATCATTTTCTAATGGCTAAGGTACACAATGTTGAATCTATAACCAATGTATCCTTGAATTCTAATTATAGTGATAATAGATATTTTGGATCTTCATATGAAGAATCTTCTGTTGATGAAGATAATATTTTACGTAATGATGAATAAGTTTCTTGGTTTTCTATACTTCTTGAAAATGAAAATTCAAATTTGATGAAAAATCATGATAAAATTAAATTATAGAATTTATTTTCATAATAAATATGTATCAAATATTTCTAACGATTTCAATAATAAAATTCATGATTTTGAATGTATTTCAAAAACCCTTGTGGAATTTAATTCTAGGAAGGATAATTTTTCTAAGGATTTATAAAAAGTAATTTCTAAGAAAAATGCTTTAGAGACTAACTCTAGTAAAAAAACTAATGTTTTTGAGGATAAAAATATAGTTATTAGACTGAAGTATGAAATATTTTCCTTAAGGAAGTTTTTTTTTCAAACTTTACCTTAGGTAAGGAAAACATTGATAAGATTTATTTTCAATTTCAACCTCTAAGGAAAAATTCTGGTTTCGGTTATACTCATTCAAAACCGGTTTTTAGTAATAATTATTTTGTTCCTAAAAGTGAAACATTATGCTCTAAATGTCAGTGTGGTGGGAATTGGGAAAAACATTTTCCCATAAACAGAACTCAATATTTAGTTTTTTATAAAGCTTATTATTCTATGAAAATGTGAATTCCTAAATTTTTTCGTTCTGATGTTTCTGGATTCAAGAAAGTTTGGGTTCTGAAAATCTAACAATTTTTTTCAGGAAAATAAAGATAGTACCAATAGTAATACTTGGTACATGGATAGTTGATGTTCCGATCACATGGCTGGTAAAAAAAATTCATTGAAAATATTATCAAGGTGAAATGAGTAAATGTAACTTTTAGAGATAATGTTCATGAATAAATTATTGGTATAGTAAACATTGTTTTATTGGAGAAATCTGTGATTTCAAATGTTTTATTTGTTATGTTCCTTAAAAAATAAATTATTAGCATAAGTCAATTATGTGATGATAGTTACATTGTGATTTTTTGGAATGATCATTTCTTAGTACACAATTACAAGGAAGATTTTATTATTTCTACCCATAGGCCAGATAATGTAGACACACTAAACATATATGACCTTAGGATCCAAGACCTCCCATGCCTTAAGGGAACGATAAATCATTATTGGTTATGGAATAGAAGCTTAGGACACTGTAACCTTAGGATCCTTTTTGACATCTCTATGAAAAGACTAGTTCAGGATATACTGGAGCTTAGATTTGATTCTTCCAGAGATTGTGATACTTGTTAGTATGGAAAGGAATATAAAAAATGTTTTAAATCAGTCAGTGAAGTATCAACTACTGATGTATTATAATGGATACATATGGATCTTTTTGGTCCATCACAAGCTGGAAGCATTGGAGTAAAATATTATTTGTTTCTCTTAGTTGATGATTACACTAGATTTACAGGGGTCTATTTTCTAAAAAATAAATCTGATGCTTTTTCTTATTTCAAAATTTTAAGTGGACAAGTTAAAAATGGGAAAAACTATCCATTGATCACTATTCATAGTGTTCATGAAAAAGAATTCAAAATTCTAATTTTGAAATTTTTTGAAGTAAAAATGCATTACTCATAACTTCTCATCACAAAGAAATCCTCAACAAAATGGTGTTTTTGAAAGAAGAAATTGAGTTCTTCAAGATATTACTAGAACTATGTTGAGTTAATATTCTATAGATAATCATTTATGAAATGAATCTATATGTACTACTTGTTATACTATAAATCGAGTTTTGATTAGTCCTTTTCTTAATAAAACCCATAATGATTAATGGAATGATAAAAGAACTAGAATTTATTACTTTAAGGTATTTGGATGCAATGTCGTCATTCTTAATACTAAAGATTATTTTAATAAATTCACACCCAAATTCGATGAAATTTTTTTTAGGCTACTCCACAATTTCTAAGTCTTATAGAGTTTTCAATAAAAACACTTGTACAATTGAAGAAGTAGTACATGTTAAATTTTATGAAACAAATCACTTTATTTTCAAGCACCCTCAACCTACATTAATATATGAGTTTTCAAAAACTGATTATCAACCCTGGATAGAAGATCCTTCTGATAAGGAAAATGTCCAAGAAAATATTTCTGACACATTTACCCTGGAGGATTTCCTACCATATGTTGAGGAAAAAGTCCTTCAAAACACAAATCATTTGTTTCTAAAGAATCATCACAGTGATAGTATCATTGGTGAAGTAAATCAAAATGTAAGGACTAGAAGTTCCTTATGAAATGAAGTAGAACATCTAGAATTCCTTTATCAGTTAGAACCAATATGAACTAAAAAATATTTAGGTGATGATGATTAGATAAAATCCATGCATGATGAGATAATTAAATTTGAAAGGAATAAATTCTGAACATTGGTTGAAAATCCTATGGAATCTTCGCTTATTGGAATAAAATAGGTCTTTATAAATAATTGTTGTAATAATGGAATCATAGAAATAAATAAAGCTAGATTAGGTTCTAAAATATATAATCAACATGAAGGAATAGACTTTGATGAAACCTATGCTTTAGTAGCTAGACTTGAATCTATTCATATTTTACTTTCCTTTGTAGAATTATTTAATTTGAATCTTTTTGAAATGGATGTTAAATGTGCTTCTCTTAAGGGTTATGTTCAAGAGGGAGTTTTTGATAAATTACCTCATGGTTTTAAAGATACAAAACATCCCAAACATGATTTCAAAATTATCAAAGCATTGTATGGACTTAAACAAGCCCCTAGTGCCTGGTACGATAGACTTACATGATTTTTTCATCAAAAAAATATGTTAAGAGAAATGAGGATCCAACCCTATTCTTTATGAAATATAATAAAAATGTTTTGATTGTTCAAATTTATGTTAATGACATTTTATTTGGATCAACTAAGCAATCTTTAACTGATTCAATTGCAAATCTAATTATACATGAGTTTGAAATGGGTAAGATAGGTGAGATAACATTTTCCCTTAGTTTTCAAATATCTAAAAAACTAGAAAGAATTAATATATCTGAACATAAATATATCGAACTCCTAATTAAAAAGGATGTACATGGAAACACTAAAAATATTAGTACTCCCATTGGTACCACAAATTCACTTGATCTTCATGAAGTTGGGAAACTGGTGGATCAACCATTGTTTAGAGATATGATAAAAACTTTACCATACTTGATACCTTGTCATCCTGACTTCATGTTTTCAGTATGATTATGTGAAAGAAATCAATAAAATACTATGGAATCTCATTTAATGGTAGTGAATAGAATTTTTTTCTACATAAAGGGAACCATAGATTTAGGACGCTTTTCTAGTTCTGGAAATGATTTTTTCTTAAAAAGATTTTTGAATTCTGAGTTTGGTGGATGTAGAATGGAGAGGAAAATTACATCTATAACTTGTTATTTATTAGGAGATTTATTAGTTTCTTGGTCATGCAAAAAAGCAACACTGAGTAGCACTTTCCACTATGAAAGATGAATATGTAGCAACTGGAAGATGTTGTGCTCAAGTATTCTGGATGCAACACACACTCAAAGACTATGTTATGAGTTTTACCACAACACAAATAATGTGTGAATATACTAATTCTATTTCCTTTTGTAAAAACCATGCACATTAATCTCATGAAAAACACATAGATATTGGGCATCACTTTCTAAGAGATCACACACAAATAGGAGATATCATTCTTCAATTTATCATAACACAAGATCAATATGCTGAAATTTTTACAAAATCATTACCCTCTGATAGATTTTAATTCATTAAAGAGAAGTTAGTAATGATAATAACGAGTTAATCTTACATATTAACTTCCTTTTGAAACTTATCTCCTTATAGTATGAAACACCTTTTCATAGGGGGAGTACATTGGCTTCTAAACCAAATTTTTTTGTAGTCAAATTATTTTGTAGTCAAATTTTTTGTAATCTAATTTTTTCTATAATCTAAATTTGTTCTTAATCTTAAATTTTTAGTAATCATATTTTTTTATCAAAATTTTCTTTATTTTTTTTTATTTTTTCTCAAAATCTAATGTTCTTTAAGAAGAATTTCCCTCATTAAGAATAATCTTTCTATCAATATGGATGTTGTGTTTTCTTTTTTATTTTTTTGTAATAATATTTTTACTTATTGGTATTTTCATTTTGAATTAAATTTTTTGGATTCAGTTTTACTTAAATCCAAATGTTTATATTTTAAAACCTCAAAAGATTATAATTTATCAAAATCCTTTTTCGGTTATCATCTCAACCTTCCGATTTGATCATAATTTCTTTCAATCGTTGGATAGACCAATAAATTTGAACTGTTGCCTCAATTGCCTATATATACCCCCTCCAATGGTTTCCCCACATCAATTTTTCAATATTTTTCATGATTTAGATCTACCTCTATATTTAAGGTCGTTCTGAATCCCCAAAGTTTTTGATGTTCCGAATTTCTACTGAAGCTTCTCCTCAGAAAGATATGTCGACCGTTAAGGAAATATATGAATGAAATATATACCGAGAAATATTAGTTGATCCAAAATTCTTCAAAAAATATGATTCTATCATATGTAATAATTTTATGTTGAATGGATGTGAGAGCCATTGTGTATCAAAACCAAATACACAATATGTGGTGTATCTAGACATGTTGATTGATTTCAATGAGACAACATGTTTCTATAATGAAGAAAGAAGAGACAAGTTCTCTTTCAAGTTTTATAGAAAGACTTACTCTCTTTCTTTTAGCAAGGAGACAAGTCTGATTGGAATTCCTTACGAAGGTGAAGCAGAATTTTATAATCACCGACTACCTATTGTATCAGGATATTTTTATAAGGAAAAGACTATAGAGTGCCTTGTCCTGAAAGGAGTGAAGACTCTGAAGATTGTTCATCTGTCTATGAACTTATAGATTCCTGAATTATGGGTTCAAGGCTTTATAATTCCAAGGAATGGTGATAAGGATACTCTGAAGAATAGTGATATCTATATATTGGATTTCTTGGTGAACCTCAGGGAGATAAACTTGGTTAAACATATCATGGTGACGATTGAGAAGATCATGAATAGAAATCTAAAATCTAAAATCATTATGTATCTGGATATACTCACAAAGATTATAGTTCTCTATTTATAATATTTCAAAATTCAATGTGGTTCCATGCTGAGAAATTATAAGGTAATGTTGTTGAGTGATGATACCTTAAAAAGGATGAAGGATGGATTCTCTAATGAATCGGGTGAATTTTATGATCTATCTGAAGAATAAGTAGAAGCATTGTAAAAGATTCCGGAAGTGGATGAAACTTATAAGAAAGTCAGAAGAAAAATAAAGGATATCGAACCAAAAGATAAAATAAAAGCCCTAGTAGCTACGGAAACTCAGTCAGCACCACCAAAACCAATGAAGCAAAAATATTATCCCGGTGAAGTAGTGGCTAAGTGGAGAGAGGATAAGAAAAACATGATTGAAGGGAAGCCTTAGTTTGGATTGGACATTACTGAGGAGAAATCCATAAAAACAAATGTTGGTGAAGAGATTGAGAAGAAACAGAAAGGGAAGAAGTAAAAGAACAAGATATCTAAGGATGTGATAGTCTAATCTCTTTCAAAGGCTATTGAAAAATACTCTGAGAAAATTTCGTTACAAGAATTATTTCTACAAGAATCACTACTAGAGACTCCAAGAATGAAGTTGGTGATTCCGTAAGGAGATCAAGAAGATGAAGTGGAAGAATAAGAAGACGAAGAAGAAGGCAGTGGTGACACTGAGGGTGTGATAAGTAATGCAAAGGGTTATCTTAAGATGGAATGTATTTCTTGGAAATTATGAATTAAAAATTCTGAAGCCGAGTCTTCAAAAATTCCTACTCTAAGAAAATATTAGATGGTTGAGAATTAAGTAAATAACTTTTATGAAGAGGAAACTAGAAATCATGATTTTATCCAGCCCGAGGATGTTGGGGAAGGAGATGAGAAATAAGAAGTAGATGATGATAATATTGTTCAGCTATCAGATAGTGAACACGAATCTCCCAAATAACAAGACATCATTCTGAGAACTGATAAGGGAAAGAAGGTGGTAATAGATACACCTAGTAAATCTGTGGTGAAGAACAAATATATTAGTGATTCATTAAATAGGAAATCTGAATACATAGTAAAATATTCATCATCAATCAAACACTCGTATTCTGAACCATCTTCCCTTGGACATGATTTTCTTGTTCAGTCATTGGAAAATAAGGTTAGTACTATTCCCTTATTCCCAATCATAGAATCAAGATTCTAGATGCTTCAGCATATGATTAATTAGAAATCAGATTTAGTTTCCATGGTTTTGGTCAAATGTGTCGGACTAGAGATAGATTTAAAACCCATCTTCATTTGTTATGAGGCTCATAAATGATCACACAAGAATATTATATGCTGGTAAAACAGGGAAATAGAAGAGTTGATAATCTTAGATGAATTTTCATGATAATGTAAAGGATGCTTTTAACAACGAATATTGGAAGATATGGGATCTTAAAAATACTTCTGAGTAAAATTTAAGCCTTGAACAGACTACTCGGAAGTAGGATTATAAGGATCTAAATGGCAAGCATAATTCTGTAGCCATGAATTGGAAGAGGTAAATGGATCTCAGAATTGAGATTGTAGAGGAGCTTGTTAAGAAAGATTAAGTGTTGAAACCTCAAGAATAATTCCTTGAGACTCAAGAAGAATGAATTAAAGACTTTGAGAAGAAAAGTGAAGAATATGATCAGTTGCTTAAACGTGAATAAGAGGGAAAAAAGGACTCAAGACGCTAAAAACCATTTTGAAGAAGCTGATGCTGAAGGATAATGACGTAGAATTTCATTCCGTTCTGATCTTTTGTTGTAATTTTACTTGTAAAATTCTTTCATCATTAATGAAATTCTTGTTGCTATTTATATATATTTTTGTTGTTGTTTAGTAATAATTTTTCAGGTACCAATTTATTTTTCATTCCATACCCTCTATTTAAATAAAAAAATCACAAACGGGAAGAAATAAATGATAAAAAGAATACAAAGGAAAGAATAAATTTCCCTATATAAGGGGGAGTTCATCTTGAGGAATGTTATTTTCAATGGAGATTTTTGTATGCAAGATAATGTAAAATTTTATTCAGAAAACCATGAATATGATCCTTAGTGATTCCGAATCCTAAAGGGGAGGTTATTTATATTCACTATGATCCATAAGTAAAGGGAGATAAGTTTTCATTTTCAATCCATAAAATTTCTAAGTACTTAGATTCTTTTTTGTAAGGTTGTTTATACGTTCCAAAAAGGGGGATATTGTTGAGTCTATAAGATTTACTTTTTTCTTTTCCATTCATTTATGTTTTTAAAATAACAAACACTCTTTCTCAAGGAATATATTATTTTTTTGAAGATTTATCTTAATAAGAAAATTTTCCTTTCCCAAGGAAACTTTATCTTTACCTTTATTTTCATTGTTCATGTTATAGTTTCTCTAAATCTAACACTTTTGATTTCTTTGTGAAAAATTAGGTTTCATATATTATTCCTTGAAATATGATAAATACATAGATATAGAGTATTAAGTTTTCTGGTTCTGAATTCAGATTCTGAATTCTCTGAATTCAGATTCCGAATTATCTGAAATTAAGATTCCAAATTCCTTGAATTCAGACTCCGAATTCTCTAAAATTCAGATTTTGATTTCATTGAATTCAAAATCTAATTTCTATGAAATTCATATTTTGAATTCTATGAAAATCAGACACCAAATTCTTTGAAATTTAGATTCCAAATTCTCTAAAATTAATACTCTAAATTCTTTGAATTTAGACCCCAAATTATTTGAAATTCAGAATCCATATTCCTCTGAATTCAGATTCCATATTCCTCTGAATTTAGGTTCCATATTCCTTAGAATTCTACTTCTGAATTCCTTAGAATTCAGGATCTGATTTCCTTAGAATTCATACCATAAAGTCTATAAAATTAAGATTATGAATTCCTTGAAAAAAATAATCTCAATATCTATGTATTATATACTATGAATGTTTATTTTCTTAGAGACCGAACATTATTTTTGCTAGACTCTGAAAAATGGATTTGGTTACAGAACCATATTTTTCATACCCTTTAATTAATTATGAAACATTGTCATTCATTTTGTATCTAATTATCCATTGTTGGAGTGACATGTATACATGTACCTCTGAGATTCAAGAAAAAATATTACCGTTGGAGGATGGAGCTGACCGTTGAAAAACTGCCTATAAATAGGAGCTAATTTGAACGAGCTCATGGCTACTATCTACTAACTGAGAACCGATATATCATTTAAGAGACCACATGATGTTGAAGTGATTTCTAGAGAGAGAGGGAGACTCTCATTCTTTGTGTGTATTGAACATCTTGTTCATCTTACTTCGTGTGACTCCAGTTGTTGTTGTATAAAATCGACGACTTCCAGGGATAAGAAGATAGAGGTGCTGACTACCTTAATTTTCATGGAATTACTTATTTAAGAAGATAGAGGTTCCGAATAACTGAATGATTGAAGACATCCTTCTTTTGGAAGACAGAGGTGCTGACTACCTTGATGTTTGAGGGCTTGTAGGGATAGAAAGACAGATTCTAATATTCTTATCAAGGGATTACCCTTTTGTGGGTAAGATATAAATTCATGAAAGTATAAATCAAGGGACCTTTATGAAAGATTGTTGTATAAAATTCTCTTTTAGTTGAAATATTCCATACTTGTTACTTTTATTATTTCATGTTTATTTTCTATAGTATTTTAATTTATAAGGAAAGTATAACTATCTTATACTTTCTTGTTTTTGTATACTCTGATTAGTAAGATTCTATAAGCTTTAAGGTAGAATAATTTTCCTTATAAATTTTTCTTAAGTTTCGTTTCTGGAACCATTTTTCTGGAACCTAGCATGCTTGTAGAACTAAGAGGTCTTGTTAATTTACCTTGTTTAACATTGTTAAATATAGTTTTTTCAAGGTTAAAAACAAAAAATTTATACCAACTTTGAAGGTTCCAAAAGAAATTTTAAAGTACACAATTCACCCCCACACCTATATATTGAGCATCTATATTCATATTTTGATTCTTCACCATATAATGAAATTGGGATCAAAACATTATTCAATTATAACACAACCCATGGAAAATAAATGGATTTCATAAATATCATTCCATCATAAACATAAAACAACCATAGCAATAAAAGGGATATTATCTGTGAAAAATATCCCCATTAGAACATAGTCATCATAAATGAATGTTATCATCAGTAGAAACTAGTTTTGATAGATCACTTGAATATAATTTTTCAGGAAAATATATGTTCTACTTTAAAAAAAATTTCTTTTTTTATAATTCCATGAAATTTAAAAGAAAAATATTCTTTGAAAATATCCTTGTAATATTATAATGGATTTTTCAAGGAAACATTTCATCATGAAAGGCTAAAATTATGTTTTTTCCATACATCTTAAAACACATTCCTTTCAAACTTTTTTCAAAAAACTCAAACAGTACCTCATTTGGAAAACTAAAAAACTATTCCTATAAAACCGTTTAACTAATATTAAAAATCGCGTAAAAATAAGGTTTGATATCCATTTTATAAAAGGTATTTTTTTGAAATACATCATTAGAAAACATGGATGTGGAGGATAAATATTCCCCAATATATATTTAAAATGAATTAATTGTGAATATTGATGTGGTGGTCGAATAAATGCATATCAATTTATAATCAGTATAATTTTATTCCCATGAATGAAAAAAAATTATATTGAAATTGAAATATCATAATCTTAAGAGTAATACTCACAAAATAAATTCATGTAAAAATATACACTAAATAGAAGTAATAATTACTGTATAAGACATGTGTCCCACAAAAATAAAAATTAGACAATGATCCCTTACATTAGGTCTTCACATTCATCATACATATTAATTCCTCTTGTATATTAAATATAAATTAATAATAAATGTATCACAAAACCATATTAATATAAATAATATCACATGTGACATTATATTACTCACTTATTAAATATTCAAAATTTAAATTATGCTTTAGGACATAACTTCTTTGATTCTCGTACATGTTTTTACTTGTTATTGTTTGTCCTCATACATAGATCATAATTTCATAATAATAATAATGAAAAAAATGATATAAATATCATATGTTTTCATTATATTTGTATTTATAGTTATCTAAAAAATATATTGGTAGAAAATAAAATACACCATTCATGGAGATGGTAGGTCTTACATATGCATGGACACTATTTTCATTTTCTTGTAATATTAAAATAAATAATAATACATTATATATTATAATTATAGTATCATTTTTATTTCATATATTTCAAATATATTGATAAAATTAATCTTCATTCTCATCCATGTGAAATATAGATGAATAATGAATCCATCACATAACAGAAGATGGTAAGCCAAATGAATTCACATGCGACATTATCGTTTACCAAAAATATAGATGATGTTTTTAATTATTATATTATCGGTAAAGAATTATAATTATTTCATAATTATCATATATTAAATTTAAACCCATAAAAAATCTAATAAAACGTTTTGGTGATGGAAAATGAATTTTATATCTATGTGGAGATGGTAAGCCCTATGTACGCACGCGCGATACTTTCACTTCATGTTTGATGGGGAAAAGGATGAATAATGGTGCATTAAAAATCGTAATAATATTTTAGAATATTTATGATTCCGATTTTTTTAATTTTATGATATATTTAATTTATTTAGAAGAGGTATAGATGAGTAGAGAAAGAGAGTGTTTGGTTAGAGAGATTACCTCTTCTTTGAAATGCCTACTTCTAATCTTCTCAAGAGGACACTATAGTTGTTCCTTTTGGAAAACAAGAACCATTAAAATGTGTCTGTAGAAGTGGATAATAAATTTTTGGTATATATTTTTGAAATAGGATAGTAAAATATGTGAAATGATATGAAAGATGAGGTTTCCTTTTATAATAAATGTGATGGGAACTTTTTGAATTTCTCAAAATACTAATTTATAATAAATTACAAATTAATACAAATTCCACCAAATGGAAAATGTACTAGAATATAATGTGGTATATTTTTTAATACAAACCTCAAATAGATTTTATAGATGTTTTAATATGTGTTGATCAATTTCAATTTTTACTAAAACATTGTGAACATATTTTAATTTTAACTATGGTAACAACATTTTCATATTAAAAAGGATGATATTTTTATTTATAAGGTGTAAATTAAACCATAAATGGTTAATATATTTCAAATTAGACCATAACTTATCACCATTATCATTATTTATGTTTTTTATTATTTTTAAATAATTTAATAAAATATTATTTTCATAAAATATCACTCGTGTCAATATTGAATCTATTCATTACAATGACTTTTAAAAAATAAACACAGTAAAATAAATTCAAAATAATTAATGTAATAAAATATTAATATTTAATAATAACCTATATATTTTTTGGATAACCATAAATAAATAGAATTATATATATTTTAATATTTTTATTATCAATTAATTTATATTTTCAATAATTGAAAAATTAATACCTCATTATTATGTGATTATTTATTATATATTCATTCACTATAAATTTAAAATAAATTTCCCCAATTTAGATAAACATATTTAATTTCAATATAATACATATAATCTATGATATATCTTATTTATCCACATATTTATAAATACTATACTTAATTAAAGGCATAGTGTGACATTTTTTTCACTCTCTTTGATATAAACAATATCCAAGTCATTATCACGGAAATGTGTCCATTAAAATATTAAATTTAGAAAAATATATGTTAAGGATAAAATTAACATCATAAAATACAATTTTGGATTGGTTTTGTGTAATTATATTATACTTATAATATTTTGTCAACTATAATTACCTCTTTTACCCTCAACTGTGGTAATAAAAATTACTAATGGTACTATTCATAATTTCAAAAAATAAAAGGGACCAATTTAAGAAATTTTGGACTTATAATTAAAAATATTAAATCCATTTTTTAAAATTATAAATACATAATAGGTAAAAATTAATTTAAAATTAATTAAGTTGATTGAATGAGAAAAAGAGTTTTTAAATTGAAAATGTTTGAAAGATTGAAATATTTTATATGAAAATTAAAATATAAAAATATTAATATGTATAAAATTGGACTAAATTATAAAAATTGATATAATTAAACATTGAAACTAATAAAAAATATAATATAACACTCTGAATTATTTTGGCGAAAAATATGTTTTTAGTTAAAAGTCTTTATTTTCACTATTTATCAAAACACGATACTCATCAAAACAAATACAGAAAACTCAAAAAAAGTATAATTTTACATAAAAATTCCAAGTAAGAGGTTTATTTTATTAGATACAATTTTTAAGAGTTTCAAAAACTAAATTTTTAATAAATGCTCCACAAAAAGGTGAGAAAACTACATTTTTTCTTAAAATACTTCTTTTATGCGTAAAATAAGACATGTTTGTATATATTTACTAAAAATCACATAAATTTAATGTTAAATAATAAATTGAATATATTAAATATATTTATTTATTTAATATACTCCAACAAGATTTTTTTTGTTTATTTAGTGGTATAAAACACATTTGTGCACATTTGAATAGTTTTCCAAAAAAATTCCTTTTATTCTAAAAAAGTTTTTACATTCATTTAAAATTAATTGGAAAAAGAACCATATTTTATTGTAGAGTTATTTATTTTAATACACTCTATCCTAATAGCTACATAATAACTTTATTATTTAAATAATTATAATAATATGAAATGTTTCTCTAAAAATCATTGATGTGTGTACCACAAGCTAAGTCGGTGATTCATGTAATGCAAGATGTCAATAAAATAAAATATTTTAAATAGAATATTTTTCAAAAAAATATCAATGTTTTAAGGGTTTTAAATTGGGGATGGATGTGATGAGTTTTTTGTCTTTGATATGAAGTGGTTGTTATAGAAATTGTTGGTGATGTGCAGATTGTGACATGGGGTGGTTATTGATATGATGGTAGCAGTGTGAGATATATGTCCTAGGAAAAATGGATTGTTTTTCTTTTTTTATGGTGTTATGTTTCCCTAGATTCATATTTGTATTAGAATTAATTGAATTATAATTAATGATAATGGAATTTGTTTAATAGTTTATGTATAATAAAACAAATGGAATAGATTATGGAATTTATTGGGAATATGAAATATTTAAAATGGTTAAATTGATAAATATCAAGAAATATTGAATCTGGATTGTGTATTATTGTGTCGTGTCAATTATTTTGAGGTATTAGTGAATGTTCCTGTGTTTTTTGGTTGGGTGGGGATCTTGGGAGTTGTTTAGTTATTTGGTATAATCTCATAGGTTGGGATTCCATGAAGATACACACACACACACAAACACATAAAATGAATGTTCCTTCTTATTTTCTTTTTGAACCCCACCCATGTTGAGAACTATGTTATTACAATTAAATACATTTTGTTTTTTCCATTATCCCAGTTTTAAGAATGTTTGGATAGAAAACTATTCATTCCAACATTCTCTTCCATTGTACAATTAAATTCATGGGATGTGATGTCAAAATGTTGAAATAACACTTCTTTTATATTTGATGAGGTGATGAGATATCATATTATGGGGTTTCAGAATGGAAGGAAGATGTAATTAGGTTTATGTGAATGAATGAATGGATAAAATTTTAATATAATTAAATTGGATAGTACGACATGGAAACTAGGGAAAGAGAAAACAAGGAAGAGATCTAAGGGGTGATAGAATAGTACATTCCAAGATAATCATCACAGACATGGGAAACATGTCCTAGGGAGGAGACCTAGGGATGGAGAAAAAAATACAAGGGTTATCCTCCCTACCCATAATAGTAATAAATTCATCCACCTTTATCCCCAATCTCTATCTGTGAACAAGACTCATCATAATGGTGACATATTTCATTCACCTTCTGATGATATTTATGATGATCCATGGCATAGGTGTATTTCCGTGCATAGAATTTCAGATAATAGATGATTTATTTTTAATGTCTTTTAAATTATTACAAAGAGAGAGGCATATTTCTAGACTAGTGTGTAAGGAATGAGCTTTATTAGTGATTCCATTTTCTTGATTGTAGAAGTTGTTGAAGGCCACCAATATCGAACCACCTAGACCACAAACCATGCCTCTCCCTCTCATCAGGGAAAATGAATAATAGTCGTTGATGTTATTTTTTATACCCTAATTTGGTGGGTTCCATCAGAATCATCTACCTAGGTTTGGGAGTCCTGGACTAAGAATAATGAAACATCTCTTTGCCATCATGTGTATGCGGATTTTATTGGTTTTCAATTATATGACTATAGATCCGAAATATACACAGTATTTATTATATTTATATTTATTCCCAAAAGGGAGTTGGAAATTCCCTCTAATGTCAATATGTTTCTTGCTATCTAGATCATCCAACATCCTACAAACCTGGATAATGAGCCTCACCATATTATCATTATTATTATAACTCACCCCACTGAAATAGTTATAAAGGAAATCAGAACCTGTGATTTCTTAAGGATTCATACCTATAAGAGTGTTAAAAACATGCAATACTATAGTATAACACTACACAGGAAAGAAGATATGATTTTTAGACTCTTCTTTTGGCAAAAAATAGTACACACATCAAAAAACCAAATTCAAATATAAAAATACTATCCTAGACATAATTCAGATAAGTTGTTGTTGAAAAAGTCCCATCGGGGGAATCAGGGAAGATAAAGCAGTCACGTTCTTAAAGGAGATCGATGTAGTAAAGAAATTCTCATTGTTGATAATTGAGAGTGGTTTGGAATAAATTTGCATGAGCACATTCATGAGAGAAAAAGTTTTCTACAATAGAAAACATATGTAATCCAAGAGCATTACTGGAACAATTATGACACCAATAGCTAATCTCACAATGACCCACAATCTAACAAGATCATAAAGAGAGGGTCAGGACATGATCCCTGAGGTACTTACAAATATATGAAACCTTCCCCTTTGGATGCTTCAAATACTTTCCATTATTTTTTATAATGAACATTCCATTGATATATTTCCCTTCCATAACCTCCCAAACTAGTTTATATTAAAGACCACACATTGTACCATCCACCAAGTGGAAGTTGAATCCACTAATATTGAGAGGCATAGAAAAGGGACACCATGAGTTCCAATGGAATCTACCCTCACCATGTAAGTTCCAAATAAAGGTAATAGAAACCTTTTCAGTGTTCCTAACGATAGTTATAGGGTTCTGAATATCCAGTAAAACAGGCATCCGGTTGTTTGTCAAAACATGATTGATAAGAGTTATTATTCCCCCGAAAAAAAGGAATTAGTTTTTTCCATTAGCGACACAGCTCATTAACATAAAAAAAATTCCTTCAAAATTCAGAATAATGGGTCCTCTAAAAGAGAGGGGAGCCCCCAAGTACCACATATTAAACTTCCTATTGTGACTTCATATTAAGGTCTGTATGTTTTTCTGTAACAACCCAATCTTTTATTAATTAAAATTTCTCTTCATCTAATTAAATGAATTATTATATAAAATGGTTATATTAAAAATATTCAATTCCATTGTTTTATGTTTATGGATCACAAAATCTGGTTAATAATTGTTAATGTTGATAATATATTCATTAAATAGTGATCACATGATTAGTATAATATAGGTCTTTAATAAATCCAATTTACTTAGACAAGGGAGGCGATGACCCCATCCAGTAGAATTTCTCCATACGAATCCCATTTTTTGAAGCTCAAAATGGAGATAGAATCACAGGGCTTCACTCATGACCAAGACCAATATGAGCTTTAACACATTTAGCTTGAACAGAGTCACCTAAAGGATTAGTGGAAGTTAGTAGAGATTACCACCTGAGGGATGTTACCTATGCCTCCCCGAGATTTTTTTACCATCAAACACATTAACCTTCAGTCTTATACGTGGTTTAAAAGGGGTTATGTAACAAGACCATAGAACTACTATCATGAGCTTTATTTTTTTATAAAATAAACAATAAACATTCAATTTATTATTTTTACTTTGTAAATAGTTTTTAAAATAGAAATAGTATTTTTTTAGTTAATATTCAATTAATAAATATATTTGGACGAATTAATGGATTTTTGAATGAAATAATTTTTTAATACAATATTATTACTAATTTAATTTTTATTAAATATAATTGATCGTCTAATTTTTATGAATACAGTTATAATTTTTATTATGGTTTGAAAGTTGTTTTTGTCAAAACCAATGAATTTTCATCAATTATAGGTTATAATATTAAAACTAAAAAACTCACATATTTAGATAATTATTTAGATAATATTAATATTTTCTTGAATCAGGATTTCGAAATTATCCAATGGTTAATATTTCAATATTTTCTGAGGCAGTCGAATTTTTTGGTAAAAATTAAATACTATTAAAATATATAATGTGTTTTATGAAATTATAATGACCCAATAGTGATGTAAAAAAAATATTATAAATGATATTTTTATCCAATATATGATTTAACATTTAAAAAAATGAGAGATTATATTTTTTTGATTTATTTTAAAAAACCTTAGTGGACCCTCAAATACATATAAAACATCTTATCATTTTAAAATGATTTCGTTGAGAATGTGACTCACCTCCAAATAAATAAGACAAATATTTTAATATGTTTGAAAATTGGACTTATAAATAATGTTTTACACTCCCCTTTGCAAAAAGCATGGGAAAAACCATGGTTTGTTTTGTGGTTTTGATTTGTCTAATGTGTTGTGTCCAAAACCAGAATAATAATGAATCCCCTCCCTTTCCCTATAAAACCCACCCTAGATAAAACTTATCTTCACTAAAAACCCTTGTATCAAATCCCTACCCTAACCTAATCTCTCTAAAATCCTCTCAAGGCTCCCCAATCTCATAATAAGCCTCTCTCAAGCCCCTCCCATGCCTTCGATATCACACTTCCAAACTAGGGATTTCTTCCAATCCCTTTTTTCTCTAAATTTCATTATGTTGATATAGCATTTTTTTCAATTAAAAATATTGTGTTATTATTTATCACATCCCCCATACATTCATCCTTATTTTTGAATTTTGACATACCTCTTTCCCTCTCATTAATTCCCCCCATGTACACCTGTTACCAGGCCAAAATTCTGCAAGGGATTTCTCTCTTCTCATTTACATTCAAGAAATTATTTTGGGTTATGAATCTAAATTAAAAAACATATATTGGGAAATGTATATATATATATGGAAATATTACAATAAATTTCATGTATATATGACGAGACTCCCCTTTATCTCTCATCAACTATTTTTATGAATTCTTACGCCACGTTGTTATGTTGAGGAAATGGCACAACGATTTTCCAAGGCAAAGTCATTTTATAGTGAATAACATGTCAAATTTATTTCAAGGTTACTCACCTTTAGGAATATTAACATATTTATTTTATAGTTTCATGTATGAATTTCACATTCTGTTATCATGGATTATATCATGATGTTTAATGAATCCATGTCATAAGATCCATGTGGCACACTTATGCAGGAAATAAAATTATTTCGAAGGGTGTGCATGGATAGCACTCCAATACATTGGTTATAGATTAATATAATTATATGTCTTGTAAAATGAGGGGTTACCCATCATAATTCAATTTAAATGAGTTTTTATCAATTATCCATGTAAAATTACCCTTCGATCAAGCTAATATCATGTCAAATGTCATTTCCAAATTTCCATGTTATGTTAATTATGATATATCATGCCTTTATGTTGAAGTATATCTTATGATCCAATGATATAATTATTTCCAAACATGTACTATATTCTTTATTTAATTCCTTGTTTACAGCCTTAACATGCTTAATAGCTCACCCTTTCCTTATGAATGTCCTCAGGTTATCCAATTTAATGATAAGTATGAAGTAATGTGTGTGGTCAGGTAAAAGAAGTTATCAATAAGATGTGTATTTATTGTTTTATGTTTTAATGTAATGTTCATAAGACCTAAAGATAGTAGAAATCTAAATCTACTTTGTGGTATCAATAAAATATTTTATGTAATATATAATATTTATGTGTGAAATAAATAGCAGGGATGTTACAGTTAGTATTAGAGGGTGGTTTAGTTATTTTTGGGATTAGGATTTGAAAACCCTAGTGAAAGCCCTGGGAATAAGACTAAGTGTGATAGAAACATCCCTAAATTTTGGTGAGTATTGAGTAAGTGGTTTATTATGAAAATAAATACCTGCCTAGATATCAAGAGGTAGAGGAGGCTCTATAGCAGATGTATCTAGTGGTAATACGCAAAAACACCGCATTGAGTCAGTCTCAAAATAGAAATGGTGCACGAAAACGGGCCTTGGTTCACACTTTGTTATGAAACTCTTGGAGGATATTATTTAGTATATTTATTATCTTAGTATAACTATTATTATGGGAAAAAAATTCCCCCAAAAAATATATATTGGGAATTATCTCATGGATAACATAGATTGAAGCCTATAAATTCGTAAGTTAAGGAAATACATGTAATTTATATTTTATCCCTTATTGTCATTGGATTTCACCTTATGTGCTACCCCTAAAATTCATTTTATTCTAGATAATGGCTGGTAATAGGGGGACTCGGGATAACAATCGATGTGAAGATGAACATGATGACTATTCAAATGTGATAACCAATGTAATGGGAATGGGAATCAAAAACATTGTCACGATACAATCTCATTTAACTAATGTTATGAATAAAAACATGGGTCAAGAACAATGTTCAACCCCACTATGAATGAAAAAGTCACAATTGAGAGATTCATGAGACAAAGGCCTCCTACTTATAAAGGATCATCTAATCCCTCAATTGTATAACAATAGATCAACTCCATTAAAAAGATCATATACATCATTCAATGTTCTGAAAAAGACAAGGTTATTCTAGATACTGATCATATCAAGGGAGAATCTGATCAATGGTGGATATTGAATAGAAATAAAAATCCTAAAGAAGATATTGAGGCGTTGGAATGGATGGATTTCCAGAAACTTTTTTTCAATAAATATTTTCCTCACAACCTCTTACTTAGGATGGAAACGGACTTCCTTTCCCTTAAGTGAAAAGATGATGAATCCATTAGATAATATGAGAAAAACAACACAAGGCTTTCAAAATATGCATCCGCCTTTGTCATTACCCGTGAATGAAAGGTTGGCCGCTTATTAAGTGGGATAAAACCTAGCCTACAGAAATCCCTAGTGATCTGTGACATCAAGATCTAAAATGAAATTTTATGTTGTTCCCTCAAAGTCAAAATGGAGTTTAGAAAATCTTGGGGGTATAATGGGGATAAGAAGAAAAATGTAGACTTTAATTATAGTGGTCTGATGGAAAAATATAATGATGCTATGAAACTCCAGTACCCCACATGCCAAAGGTGCAGAAAGAATCACCCTATAAATTTCCGGAATGGGTGAGGAAATAATTTAGGTGAGTAGGAGTAGGTAACCTGACCATTATCATCTGAAAAGAAATAACCGCTGTTGTGACCAAGGAGAAGAACTCTCCATTTAACCCTCAACAGGTTGTTCACTAATTCATCTACAAAGAACCAGGTCACACTGCAAACTAGTTCCCAAATCCATTGGTTTTGGAGGTAACCAACAACCTCTAAGGATAAAAGAGAGATATTTTTCCATCACTACCACCGAAGTGAACCCCGACGATGAAGTGATGATAGGTACACAATTTATTCATTCAGGAATAGAGAATGTACTTTTTTATTCCTGTTATATGAAATCCGGTATATCCATAGAGTATAGTAGAACAATCCCAACACCACCACAAATCATGGAAGTAAAGATGTCGGTGAGAATTAAAAATGGGGAAATCATTATAACATAGGAGTATAACTCCTCCCCCATCACAATTTGTGGATTTAACTTCCCAGTGAACCTCGTTATACTTCCTCTTGTGGAATGTGATGCAATTCTTGGCAAGGACTGTCCTTCCCTTTATAGAACCAACAAAAATTTCCGTGGGAGGGAAATCACTCTCCATATGGAGAATCGACCCCCTGATTCTGTAAAAATTAAATGAGGGGGATGAATAATCTTTAGTACCATCATCTCAAGCGTGGATATAAATTCCCAATGATCACATTTATCTTGTTTAGATGATTGAGCCCAAGGAAGTAACCATCCATGACGACATGCCATTTTTGGGGGAATTCACTGAAGTGTTTCCCTAGGAATTTTCTAGACTTCCTCCTAGAAGAGAGTTGAATTCTCAATTGATCTTATACTTGGGGTGTTCCCAATATCCATGAATCTATATACAATACATTTTATAGAGTTTTAAGATCTTATGAAACAACTGAAGGAGAATCTAGATAAAGGGTTTATATGCCCAAGTGCATCACCATGGGGTGCACCAGTCCTCTTCATCTAAAAGATGGATGGTTCAATGCACCTTTGAATTGATTATCGCGACCTCAACAAAATCATGATAAAGAAAAAGTATCATTTTCCTGGAATTGATGACATATTCTATCAACAATGTGGAGAACAATACTTCTCCAAGGTGGATTTGTGGTTGGGATATTACCAAGTAAGGCTGAAGAAAGGGGATACCCCCAAGACTACTTTTCATATAAGGTACAAGCATAATGAATTTATAGATATAGTTTTCAAACTATCTAATGCTCTAGATATATTCGTGGAATTTATGATTACAGTCTTTATAGATTACGTAACAAAAAAATTGGTAGTTTTTATAGATGATATTCTAAAATAATCCAAAACCAAGTAGGAGAATGTAGAGAATCTGAATACTATACTAGAGACCTTCCAAATAGATAGTCTCTATGGAAAGTTCAGAAAGAGTGAGTTCTGGTCATAGGAAGTATCATTCTTAAGCTATATCATCAGAAGAAATAGTATATATGTGGATCCCTCCAATACTTTTGAAATTTAGGGATTTCTAAGGCCAACATTGTTGATGGATATTCGTAGCTTCTTGGGGTTATCACGATATTATCACTGTCCGCAAAGAAGGTGGTTCCCTTCTTCAGTCCCTTTTCCAAACCAGAACTACTTCCCACTTTTCCACAAATTTCATTGACTCCTAAGGTCCCCGAGCTTCATGACGGTTTCCCTAAATTGCTAATTTCGATTTTGGAGTTCAATATGTAGTCTTCGATCTTAAATTTATCCCTAATCACTCAATTTCCATGGAGAAGACTGTCAGTTGACATCATCGATATGTTTTTGTAAGGTTATTGGGATCTCCAAGAGAGGGCCACAATGGGATTTATAGACAACAGATGTTTATTTATTCAATTCACATTGGAGGACGATCTTATTAATGCATGTTAAAGTGTTATTCGAAGCTACAATGGATCTCATTTATTTCTCCAGTAATGAACCTATGGTTTTCATATGAAGTGGGATTTACCTTCGGTGGAATCCAGGGAAAGCTTCACTAATCTACCACTCCCATTTAAAAATCACTCAATCATTAGGATACTATGGAGTCTCGTTTGGAGGTATTTGTGAACTAACCATCGAACCACAGTAGTGTTCCATTCAGTGAATCCTCGCATGTGTATAGAAGTGTATTTTTCAAGGAATCCTCTTGAGTTTGTTTGGATCAGAATAAGAGAGGAGTACCACTGTAGGAAACAGGTGGTGTACAAATTGTGGGTTTCATTCCATAATTAGTGCAATCATTTGTGGCACATGTTGTTGATGTGTAGACATGGGGCAGGGTGTTGGGGTTCTGGACTGGGCAAGTAGCCCATGGTCCAAAGGGCTGGTGTTGCTTGTGACAAGCCTTCAGGGGATTACAGTGGTTCAAATGTTGATCGTACGGTTGGCAGGGGTCATCCAAGCCTGTCCCGGACACTACATCTAATGGGAATGCACAGAGTTATGTGGATACATCTCCTAGTTTTTCAATGTTATAGGGTAAAGTAGGGGCCCCGGGTGGAGGCAGTGCTTGAGGGGCTGACCATCATTTAGTTGTGGTGTGTTTAGAGTATCATCAAGCAGGGTATTATCAACCAGTTTGTAGTCAGAAATGAATTAGGAATTCTCATAACATTAAGGATCAAGCCAAAGATGGGCATGCAGAGGAGGATCATATTGATAACCCCCCATTGGACTGTAGTACATGATTTGATGCGGGCTTGGAATTTGCACTTGTGTCGAAGGTAGTGGTGCCTCAGAATAATACATAGGAGAATAAGATGATGAGAAGTATATGTCATGACCAAGCTATCTCTATCATTAGAGAGGGTGATGGGTCACTCCAGCAGGCTGCTGATCGAATGGAAAATCTATTGCAGTGGAATAGAGTTGATATGGAGTAGATGTACAGTGGCAAGGAAGGGGCTCTGGCTGTTTTTATTTGATGAGGTGTTAAGTGTAGGTAGTGGGGTTTGTGTAAGGGGAGGGAAGGGGTTTGAATACAGGGATCCAAACTTCAATTCACCTAAGTAACATTTATGAAGGACATACAATGTTAGGTTTGATCTCAGACCAACTTAGCCTAATTTAATCCGATGAGGTCTGGGTGAAGGAACCTAAGGGAAATAATCTTAGTAATACGATAGATGAAGCTTTATTTTTGAAGAGTAAAAGGGGTGTTAGGAGAAAGAAAGTTAAGAAGGATTACTTATCTCTACCTCCTCTTTTAAAGACCCATTCTTCAAAAAAGATAAATGACACAAAACAGACATTGAGATTTTGAGTCACAAGAGTTCAGGGGCCCACAGTGATCATGTTATGGACTTGCTTATAAGTTTTTAAGAAGAAGTGGTTGAGAAGGGCGTGTTGCTTAATGAAACTGATGTGGAGCAAATAAAATCATGGGGAGGGCATTGAAATGACTCTAAATGAGGAACAGTTCTCCAGGATAGATATGCAGGACATAATTATGGTTGGTGGATTCAATAAAGGGAATATCAGCCTTGAGGAGTACATATGGTCCTGGGACCGATTGGTTTTCGAGTTTTTTAAATCTAATGATGGAGGCACCAGTCATTCAGGTTTCGTCTTTATGCAATATATTTTTTTTGAAATAGATTCTAGGAAACTAAAATTACTAATTAATGATTCTGTTTAGTGGTAGAATTTTGTTGTTTGGTTTGGTGGAATTCTAGTTCGAGTTGGGTCTACTTCTAGCCCAACTGTCTATTTGGATGTGACGTGATGTTTCAGTGCTATGATTCCAACACTATACATGGATCTTTTTCAGATGGGTTTTAGGGCAGTATTCCTTCTCTGATTCATACCATTTGTATTGGGATGTTTTAAGGGTATGGTTATGCCATTGGTACCATGCCTATGCACTCCTGAACAATACATCTAGCCAAGAGGTCATGCGATGGTGATGGCTTGTCGTCATGGTGTAGTTTCTGGGGAGGGGCAGTTTCATTAGTTTGTTCTGGGTGTTTCTCTATTTTGGTTTTACTTGGTTGTAATGCTGGATGTCTTGGTTTCTCAATTTACCCTCAAAAGCTCTTTGAAAATAAAAAAAGTTAATTTTCATTCATGTTTTCTTGGAGTGATGAATGCGAAGAGAGCTTCCTGGAGTTAAAAATAAGGCTTATCAATGCACCCGTGATCACACTACCCACAGGTGGAGATCTTTTTGTGGTACATACTGATGCTTTAAAGAATGGCCTTGGCTTTGTGTTGATGCAAAAAGACACAGTCATTGATAGTGTATCAATGCAATTGAATGTTCATGAGAAAAACTATCTCACACATGATCTGGCGTTGCATGCGGTAATATTCACATTGAATATTTGGAGGCATTACCTTTTTAGGGTTAAGTGTGATATATATACAGATCACAGAATTCTCAAGTATATATTCACATAGAATGAGTGGTTTATGAATCAATGAATATGGTTATTTTTGATTAATGACTATGAGTGCTCAATCCATTACCTCCCTGGAAAAGCAAACAAGGTGGTCGATTCTCTAAGTAGAAAGGACCCATCAATTCAATCGTTAATGAGAATTGAAAAGGATTAAATATTCCTATATTTTATGAATATGGATATGGGAATCATAAAAAGGTAACATCGAAAATCCTTTCAATAATGACTTATCAACCATCTCTTTTGGAAGGGTTAATGGATGCTAAAATGGATAATGTTGGAATTCAGAAGAATGTAAAATCTATCCAAAATGGGATATCCTAGGAGTTAAATGTTAATGATGAATGAATTGTTATATTTGGGTCAAGACTATGAGTTTCATCAAATCCAGTGTTAAAGAATGAACTTTTGGATGATGCAAGTAGATTGAATTTCTCCATTCACCAAGACAACCAAAAGATGTATCGAGATATACGAGAGATGTATTTGTGGGTTACATGATGAAAGAGATCGCTATGTATACCTCAAAGTGTCAGGTATGTCATAAAGGTAAGGATGATAGGATGTAGTATAAAGGGATGATGGGACCATTACACATACCAGCATGGAAATGGGAGAACACCGCCATGGACTTTGTCACAGAACATCCGATGATATCTAAAGGAAACAATGTTATCTAGGTTGTTGTGGATCATCTTACAAAAACTGAACACTTCATTTAAATAATAGAGTATATCTCATTGAATCAACTAGGACAAATATATTTCATAGAAGTGGTTAGGCAACATGGAGTGCCACTATCAATTGTATCCGATCGAGATCCAAGATTCACCTCTTTTTTCAGGAAGAGACATCAACACGCTCAGAATATTGAGTTGAACTTTGGTATGGCTTATCATCCTCAAACTGATTTCCAATCTGATAGGACTATCCAAACACATGGTGAAATATTCAAAGCATTCTAAATGAACATTAAATAAGGATGGGATCAACATATTCATTTGGTTGAGTTATCTTACAATAATAGTTTCCACCCAACCACCCAAATGGCTCATTATAAATCAATTATTGGTAAGAAGTGCAGAACACTGGAATTTTGAATGATGTTTGGGAGAGAAAAATCCTAGTTCTAGGAATGGTTGATGAAATGGTGGAGAAGGTTAAGAGGATTCAGCAGAACATTAAAGGCACTTCGAGTCAACAAAAGAGCTATGATGATAATAGTGAATGAGACATAGAGTTTGATGTTGGAGACATGGTATTACCCCACATATCACCATGTACAAGTGTTATGAGATTTTGGGAGAAGGGAAATCATATTCCAAAGTACTTTGGTCCTTTTGAGATCCTAGTTTGCATTGGAGTAGTGTCATATTGTCTAGAACACCCACCTAACCTATCTCAAGTACATGATGTATTCCATGTATCAATATTGACGAATTACAAACCTCACGCATCACATATACTCAATCCAAATGAGTTACCATTGGAGAAAGAACTCTACTATAAAGAGAATCAGGTGAAGATATTAGATCATATGTGAAAGTTTTACGAAATAAGATAATTCCCATCCTTAAGGAGTTGTGGCCGGCCACATTGTAACGTCTCGATTCCGGGTGCCACTCAATGGGTGCCCTGAACCCGGTTCTCCACGTGACCTCAAGCGCATTTCCACAAACTCCAGAGGCTACCGACTAACAGCGAGGGCCCAGGTCTGATAGTAGGGAAACTATGCCCTCATTTTTCAAAGTGTAGTGAAGTGGAATAAATAAATAGCATACAACAAACGGAATTGGTAAAACATATATATAACAGAAATGGATAACTGATAATAACAAGGAAATGAGCAGTCATATATATATGAAAATTCAGCATGTCACTATTCAATAAAACAACCAAAACATGTTACACTGAAATACAATACAACTGAAGCATAAGTACATAAAAGAAAAATAGAACTGCCAGCAGCATAGTGAGCCAAGCTCGGTCCCATGCTCCCCTACTTCCCAGCAACAATAAAGTACCTGTATAGGGACCCTTTCCCTTATCCACACCTCCAGAAACGTAATCTGTTTGGGTCGAAGACATGACCCAAAGAGGGTGTGAGAATTAAATCCCAGTAGGCACCCACCAAAGGCTCGTGCCCAACTGTGTGAAAATATACAACAATAGTGTGCAGTAGTAAAATTAAATAAACTAATCAGTACTCAAAAGTTACTAACTTTACCAGTTATATTTCCATTTTATTATTCATTTAATCATTCTTTATAAGGAAACAGCCACAGTGAATTTTTATGTAAACAGTCAGTGTCCTCAGACACGCAAACTCTTACCCTCCAGTAATTTGAATCTTTCCCTCAGGCATAACAGATATTTCCCTCAGGCGTACGAAGTTTCTCCCTCAGGAATAGAGTCTATCGCCCTCAGGCACGAATGAAGTTGCCCTCAGGCCAAAATAACCACTACCCTTAGGATTAAGGTAACACTTCCCTCGGGATAAGTAAAGCACTTCCCTCATGCTAAGAAAGTTACCAGGTCATTCCCAACATATAAACAGGTAATTCTCATACAATTCCTCTCGAGGAAAATGTAATGTGCAATATAAACATGGCATACATTCGGGTATCTTGGCCAACCTGCTAAACAGAGGAACGCACCCCCGGGGTGGTCCTGGATCCAAGCAGAGATCCCAAAAAATATTTTATTATCACAATTAATTACATATACAATTCTAGGTATTCAAAACATCAAAGGCCTCAGCCACACGACACCCTAACATGCGTTCGTATCACAAAACTACACTCAAATGCACAACAGTTGGAAATTAAACACCAAGACACCTACCTTTATCACTCAAGAACGGTATACCGCAACGACGCCTTCTAAAACTTCCAAAAACATCGTATATCTGAGGTAAAATAATTCTCATTCAACCTCAAATAACATCCATTAGAGGCGGAATTGGCAATAACTATTCAAGGAGATGGGAGGGCTTACCTGTGCGGTTCAAACGTGATCGACGGTAGCAGAAACGGATTCCCGACGCTCGATCTGGGGATCCATGAAGGTTTGGCCATCCTCTCCCAAGCTCCAATCTGGTTCTAAGACAATTCTATGAACAGGGTTTTCTAATGCCCATTTTAAGAGAAAAAACAAAGTACATGGCATGTACTTTTGACAACACGATGTGTACTCCCTTCCTTTAATTTTTCCTCTAGCGGTACTGTCAAACTGTTCATCCGTCGACATGAGTACATAGTGTGTATTCCTGACTACAAGGAATGTACTGTTTCCTAGCAGGCGGTAGCTCCCACCACCGTACTGTTTCTCCTGTCGACTGACTACACGTCATGTTAAGAACCACTACACGGCGTGTAGTCATTTTTTACACCGTTAGTCGCCAACAAGGCTAAACACCCTGTGTACTCATCCCACATGGCCAAATTACACAGTGTGTGGAAAAGTGCACAGTGTGTATGTAGAGACCCAAAGCCTGATGTACATGGACATTACATTACTTTTGCGGAATACTTAGTACATAACAAAAACACACACACAAAGATCGTAATAGTTTAGTGTCTTTGGAAACTCGGAACGTAATCATATAATAGTGGTGAAAGTTCTTCACTATCTCCCATAAAGATATTCATTTTTTTTACCTAAAACCTTTCTTTATATCCTGGGGAAAAGAAAACATAAAAGGGTGAGCTCAAATGCTCAGTAAGGGTAAACAAAAGAAAAATCAATCACATCATATTCATAAGAACATAACTTTTGGAAATCTTAACCTGCAAAAGAGAGCATAATTTCATAACATGGGATAAATCATAGTAGTGAAATGAAATCCCAATAAGCATAACTTAAAACATGAAACTTTGGGGCATACACACATAATCATAGAGAATCATTTCTTGTTAGTCATGACTCATTGCCAAGACTATCTTAGTGGACAAAGTCCCTTTCTGAATCGAGTCACCCTCGTTTGAGTCTTGTTTCACTGAACCGGTATAACCTACCATTCCAGCCATGTCTATCTCATGAGATATGAAATCTTTACCCAATGCATTGGAGGGAGATATAGGTCCCACCCATCTCATAATGATACCATTCTTATGTGTTCCACAAAATCATAAATCATACATCATTGCATAACCCATGTAATACTAAGGGAATCTTAAACATCATGGCATCATAAAACAATTCATATAAGATAAAGGAATTCATAAAAATAATTCCATCACAACATAATCAAATCAATGTAATAATAGGGATAAAAATATAACCCTTTATTATCTTAGATGGAAAATAGTTTTGATAAAACACTTGAACTTCATTCTTGAGGAAAATATCCTTTCTACTTCAAAAACACTTTTCCTTTCTTAACATGTCATGCAATTTTAAACTAAAATAAGTTGATTAAAAATAAACTTGAAAACTTTTAAAGGAATATTCTTGGAAATAATATTTTAAAAATCCATTCATGCCTTATAAGTTAAAATAAAACATTCTTCTCGTACTTTTGTCGGAAAAGTCAAAAAAGTACCTCGTAGGAAAAACGACAAAAGATTCCTTTCATATTCTTTACTAAAAACTCACCGAAGGGTAAAATTGGATTTAAACTATTCTAAGTGGATGAAAAAAATATTACATATTGAGGTAACATGGATGTGGATGATAAAATACACCCCAGTAAATACTTACGAATAAACAATCTCGGATAAAATGAGATTGTGATATATTCCCTTACCTTAGGTCCGACTTGCTTTGTAAGTGTCTGAACCTCCTGTATAATGATTTAAATAATGTTATTTACTTATTCCAGAATCATATTCATTGTTATTATATCATATATGGTCCACTTATGACTTTATATTACCCGTTCTTTTGTAAATTCATGTTAAAGTAGCGTTTTGGGTAAAATCGTCTCATTTGTCATTCATGTTTTTAACTTGTAATTATTCATATGATTACTTATATCATGATTACATAATTCCAGAATATAAAACATGATTTATATATATATATATATTCAGAATATACATATATAATGAATCAGTAAATGGAAATAAATACACCGTTCATGGAGACGGTAGTCCGTACGTACGCATGAACGTTGTTTTCGTTTCCTTATTGAATTGAATGGAATTAAGTAGATGACATACATATAAATATAAATAATTCCAGTATCATTATTAGGTCATATATTTCATTAGTACTTATTATATATACTTTATAATCATTCATGAATGGTTAATCATTGAGAATGAATCTCATCGCGTCGTGGAGACGGTAGTCCGTACGTACGCACGAGCGATGATATCGTTCCCATGGTCGTGGAATTGTGTTGAAGTGTATGTATACTATTTCAGTATTAATATCACTTTATAATAATCATATATAGTTACTCATTACACCTTTATACCCATCCAATTAAGGTGGTGGAAGAAAATAGATTACACCACGGCGTGGAGACGGTATTCCGTACGTACGCACGCGCGGTGATATCCTTTTTCCGTAGGATGGATTGAAGGTTAATTAGAGTTGTTTCATATTTATAATAAAATATCAGTATATAGGAAATACTTATGTTATTACTTTATCCTGAAACAACTAATGAAGAAGAAGTTGAAGAAGAAAGAAATTGAAAAAGATCGGTAATGGATATTACCTCTTTTTGACGCGCCTTTTCTTAGCCTCCACTTAAAGAACTAAGGATGGTCTTTGAAGAAGACCAGGACCTCTAGGATTATACTAGGTAAGTGGAGAAGGGATTTTGGCAGGGTTTGGATGAGCTTGAAGGCTCAAAGTTGTGTGAGGAAGAGAGGGAGGAGGTGCCCTTTTATAAGGGAGGAGAGGGGCACCTTAGGAATATCTCAAAATATTATTTTATATTAAAGTCAAAATCGGTTTATAATGGTTCCAAAGGGTCTTATTTCGAAGCTAATGTGGGGATGGGTCGAAATCCTATCAACAAATAGGATTTAGACAAGTTTAGGGTATTATTTTAACCTTATCAGTTAGATTTAACTCTAAGTTAAATAATTTAACTTTTACCGTGTCTTTTTGTTTTCTTTCACTATATGGTTAATACACTTACTATAACATGCCAAACGAACCCCTAATTGTTTATTATTAATATATATATCATTATATAAGTCATTTGGCCGAACCTTAGATTTTTAGGAATAAAATAACAATTAATAATATAATATTTGATTTAAAAACTATTTAGTGTCAATTTTGACACTATTTGATATATGATTTTTTTGAAAGTCATAACAGAATTATATGTTAGAAACAAGTTGATTAAATAAACAATAATATATCATAGTAACCTATAAAATTAGTTTAATTCATAAAAAGTCTTAAATTACAATTAGTTTGGTATTTATAATATCAATTATGTCAATTTGTCATTAATATGATAATTACTGCATCATCTTTGTGTCATAAATAAATTAACTTATTTGATGTCTAAAAATTACAAATAAAATACCATTATGTAGTAAATCGTTTTATCTTTCTAATGAATATTTACAATCTAATATATCTTATGTATAACCCTATATTAAAAATGTTTTAGTAAATAAACTTTGATTTTAACTCTTTTAACTCTTCTTTGAATTAAATATTAATAAATGTCCTAATCTAATCCAAGTGGGCATAAATGATAATATTTTACACTTAAGGTTGTTTTTGGTCGAGATAAACTTGTCCAATAGAATTAGGACATGTGTTAGGGTAATATTAATATCATTCTTACCCTTAATTACCCTATTTACTTTTAACCGTGGTAAATAAAAGTAAAAAGTTACTATTCACTAAAAATTATTTTCATCTCATTGAACCACATTTTACTTACTGACATCAACCGTGTCTCTCGGATTTTTGAAATTCTATTCACAGAAGCGGTAAAATTAGGTTTTATGAAAAATTCAGTTTTTTTAACTACCACATAGTAGTTTCAGTATTCATCAAAAATTGATGTTTTTCAGAACAATGCCAAAATTTCATCCTAAGCTATATTTCATATTCCGAATTCAAAAATGATGTCTATTTTACCAAATTCATAACATAAAAGTTTCATTAATTAATTTTATAATTAAATCCCGCTGTTAAAACAAATTGCGTGTTTTTAAGAAACAATATCTATCAAAAGATTGACACTTGATTATATCTGGTTTAAATGTGAAATTACATCCAATGAAAAACATTGTATTAAATTGTAAAAATATATTCTAAATATACTTTAAAACCACTCAAATTAATAATTTCTCACTATTAATTATTTCTATTAAAAAATTTGTTTTTAATTATAATTTAGTAATTTTCACTATTCATCGGAATATGAAGGTTATCCGAAAAGTACCAAAATTTCACCTTAGGCTAAATTCGATACTCCGAATCCAAAAATGAAGTCCATTTTGAGAGCTAAAATTTCTAAAATTTTAAAAGGTGGTTATTACTATTCATAACGGCTAGTTATAATAATATTTTAATAGCATATCGTTGTTTAGTGAAACTCGGTATTGCGTACTACACACGCTATTGAGGAAAGTCGTGATTGCGTGTAATGCAAGGCAAGTCAAATATGCGTGTTGTGCAAGCTCCTTTTGGTGTAGCATACAACACAAGACATTAATAAAATTAAAAAGAATATTTTTTATAAAATCTCGGGCTGTTACAGTGTACTTCCAAAATTTAGTATTTTCCCTCATTTTTCTTATTTTCTCAAAAACACTTAAAGAAAGGATAAAAGAAGAAGCTCGTACCTCAAAAAATAAGAACCACATTCTTACGAACATCCACCCTTAAAGAAATTCGTCACTGAATTTCCCTTCCAAGGGTGGCAAAGATAAATTCGTGAACAACTCCGGCCACTGAGCATGTGTGTCGGTCTCCCGCTCCCAGGTTTCATCCCACACTCGGCCATGCTGCCATAGCACTCCTAAGAGAGGAACTAACCGGCCTCAGAGAACCTTCATGATCCTATCAATGATACAATTCAGATTCTCCTCAAAGGACGCATCTACCTTAAGATCAACCTCCTCGGGATGAAAGACGTGAGATGGGACTGTACAATAGAGACACAACTGAGATACATGGAAGACGTCGTGCATGGCTCGGTACATCTGTGGTAACAGCAACCAATAGGAAACCAGCCCGACTCTATCCAGAATCTCAAATAGCCCCACATACCTTGGTGAAAGTTTACCCTATCTCCTGATCTACCTATGTCCCAACCTTGGTGAAACACGCAAGAAAACCTAATCACTAACCACGAACTCCAAGGGTCATCTGCAGCAATCATCATAAGATTTTGGATGAGACATTGCAGTTTCCATCCACTTCTGAATCAACTGGACCTGCTTAGAAGTATACTGCATGAGACATTGTCCCAGTAAAGCTTCCTCACCTGCCTCTAACTAGCACAAAGGTGATATACAACTTTCCAATCTCGTCAACTCTGAAGGTCTCCTCGATCGGTAAAAAGTGAGCTACCTTTGTGAGTCTGTCCACAACAACCCACAAGGCATCATTTCCTCAAGGTGACCTCGACAACCTAGTCACGAAGTCCATCGCGACATCATCCCATGACCATGCCGTAATGGGTAACTACTACAAAAGCCCAACTGGCCTCTGATGCTCCGCCTTCACCTACTGACAGGTGGAACACCTCGTAACAAAACCTGCTACATATCCCTTCATTACCAGCCACCAGTACTGATGTCTCAAGTCACGGTACTTCTTGGTAACTCCGGGATGAACTGCCCAAGCTAAAGCATAAAACTCCCACATCATCTACTCGTGTATATCACCCGAAACCCATACTGGTGCATGGAAACGCAATACTTCATCATTACCTATCGTCCAACCAGGAGAAGGGTCCTCACTTTCTTCCGAATCCCATAGAACTACACCTTCTGAATCAGATAGTTGTCTCATCCTCACTCTATCCAGGAGGGTAGAAGGCACAACTAAAGATGAAAGATAGGTCTGCCCCTAACTGTCGTGCACCTCCAAATGCATCTCATTGAAAAAAGCCATAAGCTTCCATTCACCACTGGCCTCTTATAGTGCATGTGTCTGAGTCTTCTTGCTCAGTTCATCAGCTACTGCATTACCTTTACCAGGTGTATAGGCAAGCTCCAAATTGAAGGACTAAAGGTATTCAACCCACCTTCGCTGTCTCAGGTTCAAGTCATGCTGAGTAAAGATGTATTTGAGACTCTTGTGGCTGGTGAAAACCACAAAATGTTCTCCGATGAGATAATTCCTACTACAGTGTAGCACATGAACAACTTCAGCTAACTTGAGATCATGCGTCGGGTAATTCCTCTCATGTGGCCTCAACTGCTGAGACTCATATGCAACTACTCGATCACGCTGCATCAACATAGCTCCAAGACCAATACCTGATGCATCACATTAAACTGTATAGCTCTTCCCCTGCTCAATAGTATCAGGATCGGTGTTGATGTCAACATTCCCTTCAACTCTTGGAAGGCTATCTCGCATGCTTCTGACCAAACGAACTTCAGACCCTTCTTAGTAAAACCCGTCATCTGTGCTGCTAAGCGAGAGAAGTCTTATATAAAGCGTTTGTAGTAACCTGACAGCCCCAAGAAACTCCATATTTCAAACACATTCTTAGGCTACCCCTAGGAAACTATTGCTCTCACCTTCTCTAGGTCTACTACAACTCCTAACTCCGAGATGATATGACCCAAGATGTGTATCTGGTCCATCCAAAAGTGGCACTTTGAGAGCTTAGAATATAACCGATGCTCTCTCAGTGTAATCAATATGATCTCAAGATGGGTGGCATGGTAATGTAGAGTGTGAGAGTACAACACGATATTTTCCATGAATACTACAGATAAGTATGGAACACACGATTCATCATATCCACGAAAAGACTACAGATAAGTATGGAACACACGATTCATCATATCCATGAAAACTGTTGGTGAATTCATGAGTCCGAACGGTATAACCATATACTCGTATAGACCGTACCTGCTCCTAAAAGCTGTGAGAGGTATATCAAATGTGTCTAACGTGTAGCTGATGATATACTGATCTCAAGTAAAACTTCGAGAACACTCGTGCTCCACGATGTTGATAAAAAAATATCATCAATCCTTGGCAAGGGATATCAGTTCTTAACTGTCAACTGGTTCAGCTTCCGATAATCCACGCAGAGTATGAGGGTACCGTCTGCCTTCTTCACAAACAGGACTAAAGAACCCAATGGATAAGTACTGGGTCTAATGAAACCCTTTTACTGTAACTCCTCAAACTACCTTTTGAGCACCTGCAACTCAGGAATGGACATCCAATAAGGAGGAATGGACACCGGTAATGCTCCTGGTATATGTTCAATAGAGAAATACACCTCACGCTCCAGAGGAGGACCCAAAAATTCATCTAGGAAGACAACCCGGAAACAATCAACCACTGGAGGGAAATCCTTCTAACAAGTCCCCTGGTCGTCCAGATACAAGCTCAAAATCTGGGCTATGACTCCACCTCGCCCACGATGATCTGGTCCATCTCGACTCGCCTAAACATCCCATTCTCCCTTTTATAGAAACTCTCCTCCCTCTGGTGATGTAAAACTCACCCTACGATGATAGAAATCTACAAAGGCTCTAAAGAGAACCAACCACTCCATCTCGAGAATGACATCATAGCTCGTCATCTCTAAGACATAGAGGTCCCAAAGAAGGTGACACCCACCAATCTCAAGGGGGAACTCCTTGCACTGACCCACACCAGCCGTTCTAGACCCCAAGGGAGTGTCTAATGCCAAAACAGCAGAATAAGAAGATTCACAGAGCCCAAGGCTCTCCACAACGGGTACAGATATGAAACTATATGTAGTTCCCATATAAAAAAGTACTAAAGATAAGACAGATGCTACTAGAATAGTACCTCTGAAAGTATAAGGTCTGGGATCCTGCTCGTGCTGCGTCTGTTGCACTACATATTCCTAACCATTTCCACAGCCCTACGACATAGCCTGGCTACCCTAAGTTGTCCCGCCCTGCTGCCTCTGAGATTTTGGTGTCTGGATACCTCGAAAATGTCCACCATCCCTGCATGCATGCCCTGATGTATTCCTATTCCCCAACTGATAAGAAGCTGCTGGTCCAGCCCCCAGATGTGGAGTCTGCACAGAACCCCTCTCACTAGCCAATTGTGGAAACACCCTGCAAAAGCATTGCAGATGACACATATTTCCACAAGCTCGACACTCCACTGGGTCTCATGGACACTGAGGTCTCTTGTGCCCCTCCTTACCACACTGGTAACACATACATGGACACATGAAACATTTTTCTGGCTGGTACTACCACCCTGAGAGAAGTCCATCTGCCTCTTACTCTTACCAGTAGAAATAGTACCAGAAACTGGTGCTGAATCGCCCTGGCCCACACCACTAGCTTCCTGCAGGTTCCTCTCTGTAATTAGCACTTGGTTCAAAATAGAATTTACTAAAGGAATCCTGAATACATTCACCATTTCTCGGATGTCATATCAAAGACCATCCTCAAAGCGTCTGGCTCTCAGCGTATCATCGCCCACCAGAATGGGTGCAAAACGCTGAAGCTCGGTGAAACGAGTAGAATAATCAATCAATGACATAGATCCCTGCTGCAGATTCAGGAACTCCCGAGCTTGATCTACCCTTAGCATCTCTGGGAAGAATAATTCATATAAGGTTGTCTAGAAATTTTCCCACACCATGTCTCTATGATGCTCTGACTGGGTGGTAACATCCCACCACCTCTTAGAGGAATCACGCAATATAAAAGTCACGAGCTTGACCCACTGCCCTGGAGGCATCTATAGGTGCTCGAAAATAGTCTGCATTGCCCCCAGCCAAGACTCTACAGCCTTTGATCTGCCATCCCCTTAAAATGTAGGTGAAAAAAGCCTACATGGAACTGCAGCTCTGCACTTGTGTCCGGTATAACGGCTGGAGCCACATATGGCTCTACTGAAGGATCAACTAGTAGCCCATGGACCACCATCTTTTGAGTATAATTGTTGTCTTTCTCCTGGAGAACAATGCGCGGTGGTCTCGGCGGCATGACTCTATAAGGTCAAACACACACCTTAGATCAAGATTATTTGAGTCTGAAAACGAAGGAACCAAAAGGGGAACAAGAGGAAGAAGGCTTTAAAAATTGCACAAAAAGACTACACAGCGTGTATACTGACTACAAAGAATGTACCTGACTTTTCTTCCCCTACCTTGGTCCTTCTACACGGTCAACCCACACAGCTCCCATTAAACAAAACTACACGGCGTGTATATAATCTACATGAAATTTATGGTGTAATTTTCCAACTGCATGTGTCATTTGTGACACGACTGACTACTTGGCTTGATACTAAACTACGTGTTACACCCGCACACGGCGTGTACACCACTCCGTCTTCCCAGCCACATGGCTATGTCCACATGGTCTATCCTCGGAAAAGAGTACACGGCGTGTCCCATAGGTACATGGTGTGTACTAGACGAGCTTCGCTGACCCGTGTTGTTAGTTACACAGCTAGATACACGGCTCCAACTACACTACATGTTCAATATACACATGGAGTGCACACAAAGGGGTTACACGGACCTCTGTTGTTAGTTACACGGCCGGGTCCCTAGGTCAGACTACACGGCGTGTTCCATAGTGGACATTGCGTGTATATATTAAGGTCTCCTCTGTCCATGTTTTTGAGTTACATGGGTGGACTCCGGGTCAATACTACATGACATGTACTTACAGTACACAGCATGTTCGCCCCATGAACTTCCCTTCCCCATGTCCCTGCCAATACGGTCTATGAAACGGGAATAGACTACATGGCGTGTACTTAGGGTACATAGTGTGTACTCAAAAAGTTCTCTTTTCTTCCTGAACAGAAGAACATACATGGCATGTTTAAGGTAATAAACGGCGCGTATACTTGGTTTCTGGATATTATGCCTCATAAACTTCTCTGGAACCAAGAAAATACTGAAAAACAACACCTAAGTGCCAAATTCCAATCTATGAGGGTCCATACTCCTCACGAATCAATGTTTGTCATCTAATATGTGTTATACACAAGTACTCTAGTCAATGATCCGCCAAATTCCGGTTATTGAGGGCCCATAATCCCCAAAAACCAAGGTTTGGTGTCCATCCATTAAACAGGCTCACACAATAATACCCTACCAACCAGCATGTATGTATCAAGAAGCTATCACATCACCATGCTTTTACTAACACAACATCTATCAAAAAAACATGCAATTTTTGATGCACCTACATGGCATGGAAACTATGCATGGCAGGTGATTTCTAGTATGTTCCTAAATGATGCATGAGATGGAATACCCTAATCTCATCTAGTTGCAACTAGATAGAACACATGAATAAAATATAAACTGCGCAGTCACAAATGCAACACCCTTCGGTGAAAATCAATTAAACTGTAAAATTGCAAAACCAGAAGAATTGCAACATGAGGTAAATCGGATTATCCCGATACACGGGTTAGCTACACCCGGGCACAACTTATTACCAACTACCGCTCTTGTCCTATCCCAGACTAAGGCTCCAAATAGAAATTCAATAAAAAGAACCCCTCTGATACCACTTTCTAATGTCCCAATTCTGGGTGCCACTCAATGGATGCCCCGAACCTAGTTCGCCACGTGACCTCAAGTGCATTTCCCCAAACGCCAGAGGCTACCGACTAGTAGCGAGGGCCCAAGTCTGATAGTTGGGAAACTATGCCCTCATTTGTCAAAGTGTAGCGCAGCAGAATCAATAAATTGCATACAATAAACAGAAGCAGTAAAATATATATATATCGTAAATTGATAACTGATAATAACAAGGATTCCAGTAGCCATATATATATATGAAAATAAAACATGTCACTATTCTATAAAACCACTAAAACATGTTACACTACAATACAATTTAGTTGAAGCACAAGTACAGAAAAGAAAAATAAAACAACCAGTGGCATCGCGAGGCAAGATCAGTCCCATGCTCCCCTACTTCCCAACAACAATCAAGTACCTATATAGGGCCCCTTTCCCTTATCTACACCTACAAATATTTAATCTGTTTGGGCCGAAGACAAGACAAAAACATGGTTTGAGAAATAAATCCTAGTAGGCACCCACCAAAGGCCCGTGCCCAACTATGTGAAAATATGAAACAAAAGTGTGCAGTAGTAAAATGCAATAAACTAAGCATTAATCAAAAGTAACTAACTTTACCAGTTATATTTCCATTTTATTATTCATTTAATCGTTCATTATAAGGAAACCACCACAGTGAATTTCTATGTAAACAGTTAGTTTCCTCAAACACAGAAACCCTTACCCTCAGGTAATCAGAATCTTGCCCTCGGGCATAACAGATTTTTCCCTCAGCTGTACGAAGTGTCGCCCTCCGGTACAGAGTCTATTTCCCTCAGGCACAGAAGAAGTTTCCTTCAGGCCGAAATAACCACTACCCTCAGGCGAAAGATAACACTACCCTCAGGCTATGTAAAGCACTGCCCACAGGATAAGAAAGTAACCGGGCCATGACCAACATATAAACAATCAATTCACATACAATTCCTCTCGAGGAAATATTAATGCGCAAAATAAACGTGGAATACCCTCGGGTATCCTGGCCAAACGGCTAAACAGGGGAACGCACCCCCGGGGTGGTCCTGGATCCAAGAGGTGATCCCAAACAACAGTTTATTATCACATTTAACTACCTATACAATTATAGGTATTCAAAATATCCAAGTCCTCATCCACACGACACCCCAACATGGGTTTGAGAACAAAACTATACACAAACACACAAAAGTTGGAAATTAAACACCATGCAACCTACCTATAACACCCAAGAAATATATACCCCAACGACACATTCTGAAACATCCAAGAACTTCGTAGATCTGAGGTGACAGAATTCTCATTCAAACACAAATAACTTCCATTAGAGGAAGAATTGGCAAGAACTATGCAAGGAGATGGGAGGGCTTATCTGTGTGGTTCCAAAGTAATCGATAGAAGTGGAAATAGACTCCAAGTGCTCGATCTGGAGATCCACGAATGTTCTGCAGTCATCACCCGAGCTCCCATCTGGCTCTAAGACAATTCTGTGAACAGTTTTGGCTACTGCCCATTTTATGATAAAAAAAAAAGTACGTGGCATGTACTTTTGACTACACTGCATGTACTCCCTTTATTTTATTGTTCCTTTGGAGGCACCGCCAAACTGTTCATCCGTCGACATGAGTACACGATGTGTATTCCCAACTACATGGCGTATACTGTCACCTAGCTGGCAGCTGCTCGCACCGCCTGCCTGTTTCGCTTGTCGATTGACTACACCGCTATAAAGGACCACTACACGGCATGTAGATGGATTTTACACCCTTAGTCTCCAACAACACTACACACCCTGTGTTCTCATCCCACATAGCCAAAGTACATGGCGTGTGAAAAAGTACACAATGTGTAGTTCCAAAATTTAGGATTTTACCCATTTTCCTTTGTTTCTCAAAAACACTTAAGGATAGAAGAAAAGAAGAAGCCCGTACCTCAAAAATAAGAACCCATTTCATACACACATGTTTGAAGTAGTAACGTGGGAATCAGAGGAAGTGATGAAGCAGAGTTACCCTCATCTGTTTTAGTGTGGGAAAAGGAAATTTCATTGGAGAAATTTCTTAAGGGGGGAATATTGTGACAACCCAAACATTTTATTAATTAAAATTCCACTTGATCTAATTAAATGTCTATTTATGTAAAATGGTTATATAAAACATATACACATCCTTGGTTTTATGTTTTTGGATTTTGAAATACCATTATGAATTGTTACCATTTCTAATATAGTCATTTAACAGTTATCACATGATTAGTATAAATATAGGGATTTAATAAATCCAATTTACACAGAAAAAGGAAGCGATGGCCTCATCCAGTAGAATGACTCCATATGAAGCACATTTATTAGTGCCGAGTAAAGAGGTAGCGTCACTAGGCATCCCTATTGACCTATCCCAAGCCAAGATTCAACACTATAGCCTAGAACGAAATAACCTATGGGAGAGGTGGATGTTAATAGAGATAACCACCCCATCGATGTTATATGAGCCTCCCCAAGAGTCTGTAACCATCACACACCACACCCTTTGGTCTTATGTGGGTGTTATGAGAGGATATGTAACAAGTCCCTAGAACTATTATTATGTGAATTATTTTTGTATTGAATACATAATAAACATTCATTTTATTATTGTTACTTTGTAAATATTTTTTAAAGCACACATAGTATTTATAGTTAATATTTAATTTTGAAATATATTTTGATGAATTAATAGATTTTTGAATTAAATATTATTTTTATGAAATATGATTATAAAATTAATTTTTATTAAAAATAAATTATCTTATAATTTTTATTAATAAAATTTTAAATTTTATTATGGATTAAAAGTTGTTTTTGTCTAAACCCATGAAATTTATATAATGACGTTTTTACTATAAAAGTAAGAATTCAAATATATAGAAAATTATTTAGAGAAAATGAATATTAGTTTTAGATTTAGGAATTCAAAATTATCCAATAGTGAATTCTTCATAATTTTCTGAGATAGTCGAATTTTTGGGTAAAAATTAAATACCTTTTAAATATATAATGTGTTTTATGATATCATAATGACCTAATAGTGATGTATTAAAATACTAAAAATTGGATGTTCTGCCAAAATATGTTTTATGTTTAAAAAATTTTGATTTTAGATTTGTCTGATTTATTTTACAAAACCTTAGTTGACCCTCCAAGACATATAAATCATCTTATCATTTTAAAATGATTTTCTTGATATTGTGACTCACCTCCACATAAACAAGGCTAATATTTTAATAAGTTTCGAAATAGGAAATTTAAAATAATTCTTTCCACTACAAATTGGAAAAATCCATGGGAATAAACCCTATGTATATTTTAGGTTTTTATTAGATTAATGTATGGTGTCCAAAACATAAATAATAATGAATTTCCTCTCTTTTCCTATGTAAACCCACCCATGCTCCAACATCTCTTAACTGAAAACCCCTATAGAACGTCCCTGTCATACCCTAATCTCTCTAAAATCCTCTCAAGGAGCCCCAATCTCCCATTAATCCTCTATTAATCCCCTCTCAAGCCTTTGTGATCTCTCATCCAAGTAATGGATTTCTTCCTTTCTCTATTTTGTCGAAATTTCATTATAATGACATAACATTTTTTACAATTAAAAATGATGGGGTATAGTTTTTCTCCACCACAATACTTCCCTAATTATTTTTTAATGATGATATACTTTATTCTCTCCCATTAATTCCCCCCATTTACAGAAGTTTCCATGCTTAAATTCCATAAAAAATTTCTCACTTGTCATTTAACCTCAAACAATTATTTTGTGTTATGAATTTAAACTCCACTAAATCTGTTGGGACATGTTTCTATATTACCCCATTTAATTAAATTTCATGTAAATTTTATGAGATACCCCTTTATCTATCATCAACCATCTTTAGAAATTCTTATGTCAAATTGTTTTGCTTCCGAAATTGCACCATGATATTTCAAGCCATAGTTGTTGTGTAGTGAACTCCATGTTGATTTACCTATTAAGGGTATTCACCATTATGAACATTTTATTTTTGATTATAGGGTTTAATGTATTAATTCTACATTCCTTTTTAGTTGAATAAATTATGATGTTTAATTAATATATGTTATATGATCCATGTGGCACACTTATGCATGAAATGAAATTATTAAGAATCGTGTGCCCTAATAGCACTCCAATGCATTAGGTAAAGACTAGTATCATGATACATAAATTAAAATGATGATTTACTCATTATAATTAAATTTAAATGAGGGTTTACTCATGATTTATGTGCAATGATCCTTGTCTTATGATAATATCATGTCAAACGTTGTTTCCATAATTCCATGTTATGATAATCATGATATATCATCGATTTCTGTTCATGTTTCTCATATGCTCAATTAATATGAATATTGTCTAAAATATAAAATATTATTCATGTTATGACTTTTTTACTACATTAATTGTCTTTATATCTCACAATTTTCTTATGGAAATCCTCAGGTTATCATATGCAATTCTAAGTACAAAGAATGTGTGTGGTCATGTAAAAGAAGTTTTCAATAAAGATATGTGTTTCATGTATTATGTTGTTTTTAAATGTTACTAACCCCCATATATACTTGGACTATATATATTCCATGTTGTATGAAGTTATTATTTTATGTAATCAATTATGTTTAATTGTGAAATAATTTGAAGGGTTGTTATATTTTACCCCATTATTCTGAGCAGTGCCTGTAAAAAAACATATCACTTTTATCCTTGTTAAGAAGATAGAAACTCAATTTTCTATTATTTATACAAAACATAGTTGAGACCTATAATGTGTCTAGTAATCTCATTAACAATTAAAATAATTTCATTTTTATATAGGCAATGAGAAATACCACTGATGTGCCTCATATTATTGAAGGGGTGGATACCACCATTATTGATTGTATTGATAAAGATCCTACTTAACATTCCTTGAAATATAATTGAAACACTAGGGGAAAGATAATAACCGTGACTAAGACCATGGGTTCATTTGAAATTACTATACCCTTTTCCCAGTTGTCTTCTGATGAGATGTGATATGATGACAAATGTTTCTTCGGGTGAAGTGTGATGTGATTAGATAAATCATCTCACATGGGGTACATAGCATGGTGTAAAGCTCAGAAGAGATAAGATCACCGTGGCGTATGAACATAGGGTGTTAGATTAAAAAATTAGTTGGATATTAAAGTGGTTTAACAATTATTGGTATGCTTAATATTATGGTATTACAATTTGATATGTTATTTGAAGATTTCTCCATAGTTAGAACGGTAATGGTTTGTTAACCTTATTTTTTATGTTGGTTTTAGGTTTTTCTCTCTGGGTTTTTAGTATATTTTTTGACATGTGAACAAGAGATTTTTGTATGCTCTTAAATAGTATACTTGTATTATTACAATAAATATATTAAAATAGTTTCCATGTTTCCATCTAGACTGTACAGATCATGACAGAAATTTCATTTTTGATCATTGGATCTATTTCATTGTTTCTTCACTATCTTTCTTTTATTTTATTTTATTTAGGGACATTTATATATCTCTATCATAATTATAAAGTCATCACAGAATGGTTATAATTTACATTATATTTTGTTATGTCAAGGAGTATATTGAGGTTGACTATTTCTACCTTCCAAGCCAATTCTTATACAGGTTAATGCCTCCACTTTGTAATATTTTTATACCCTTTTCAAATTCACTTACCCTAGACCTACTATAGGTGAGACTCAGGGGGGGTCATTACCACCATTCCATCATTAATATCCCATGAGGGGTACCTTTTAAGGGAGGGGGTTGGGAAAATTTTATAACTGGTACCATTATCTTGTTATTTTAAAAAAATTGATCTCTAGTATATTAAAAATATAAAGATAAAAATTAATTCATTTGTGATTTTATATATTTATAATGCAACAATTATATTAAGAATTTTTAATTGAAAAATTAATAGTTAGTTGAAATGTTTAAAAGTAATGTCAATCAGAAAATAATTTATGGTTTAAATTTATTTGGATTATAGTCCTATATATTAATGTATACTATGATGAAATAATTCATTACATTTAAAATCTTTGAACTCATGGAATCGAGGGATGGGATCTATTGGTCGATATCATCCAATCAGTTCCAAAATTGTACAATGGAACAAATATCTCAATAATTGAAAAAAATTCCATAATAAGTTACAGGTGACTTTTATTTGTATAAAAAGGCTAAAAATATTTAAATATATTTAATTAGTTATTAATAGATTATATAATAATAATGATGTTTTTATATACGATATTATAGTAAGTATTTAAAACCATGTTATCCTTAAGGTAAGATATTACCAAAATGCCTTTATTCTTGTTCATTCTTTGTTTCCATTATTGACCTTTTTCTATTTACATCAACTTGTAAACTGTATATCTACATTTATCCCATTATTTTAACCTCACTTATCTGTGTACATTTATTTATGATTCTCCCCCTTTTTTTTCTTATGAAAATTATATATGATGTTATATGGGGGGAACATCAAATGTATTTATTCCTCTCCTTAAATATTGTATTCACTTTATTTAATCAATTTCCTTATATTCATAATCATATACTCCATATTTTCTCTATCCATGATGTTAAAATATAAAATTTTAACTCTTATTTTGTGTACCAATTTGTTTTTTCAACTAATTATGATTTATAACACCATTACATAAACAATTTTCATTCCATGAATTTTTCAGGTTTAAACATGATAATTGTTTATAGTTTACATCTATAACATAAAATCATGGTATGTTTTTATGAAATGGGTGGACCTAAAGAAATATATCCACACAAAAATAGATTTTTTAAATCATTCATATCATGAGATACCATATACAGTTAATCAACAGTTATCCTTTCTCAAAATGTTATGATGTAATGGTAGTGAGAATGAATTATGTTTATGTGATGTTTTATATTGGACCACTTTATCCTGATTTCATGAATAAATGTTATTATAATACCATTCCATATATGTTTTTTTTTCAGTGTGAGTACACAGGATTACAATATTTTTTTATTATATTATTGATGATATCTCACTCATACGTTTTCATTATCTAATCATTACAATGATTATACATTTAAAATTTATTTATGATTACCTATATCATATCCCATGTAGTGATATATGCATTGTAAAATATAGGGGTGAATAATGGAGATAAAAATCATAAATTATGTGGTTTGTTTTTAAATATGTAAATAATATCCTCAAGACACTTAACCTCTACATTTATGGTTTTATTATATTTGATTATTTATAATAATGATGTATTAATAATTATAATTGATGTGTAATGTTAAAATCATTTAATAATAATGGATAATGAAAAATAATCTAGATCACACAAAAACATGAAATACAAAAATCAATAAAAAAATTTCAAAATTATTAATGTAATAATAATTTATAAGATTGATATATAAATGTATGAAACCAAAAAAAAATTAGAATTAAAAATAACAATGCTAACCATATAATGACTTAAAATTATAAATTATCAAAATAATTAAGTTCAACACTCTAAATCATTAAAAATCCCAAACCATGATTAATTTTTAATAAGCAGTAGAGAAACATACACATTCATTATATTTTCAACCACAAATATATGGTCCAAAATATTCATGAAACCTATGGATAATATTTATCTACCAAATATATTTATTTTTTTCCGCATTTTTCCATGATTAAATAAATTGTTTTATGAAATGAATTCAGGACTAGGCCTTTGATAACATGATTTGTTTGTTATATTATTTTCCTTCTAAATTTTATCAACATAAAAATCATGGCACATTTTCCAATAATTTATGTTTTCTTTCAATATTAAATTAATATCGATATATAAAATTATATAATGTTTAAAAACAAATTTTCTTATTTTAAACACATCCACCTATCTTTATTATGAAGTATCCATCGTGAAATAGTATCATGTCATGAATCTAGTGATAAAACTTTTTGTGTTATGATATATGAATTAATGATATGGATCTATTCCACTTTTTCTACTTCTTTTATTGATTACATTATATCCAATAATATGATTATTTATTTCAACTAATTACAAACCTAAATCTTATTAACTATCTATAAAAAATAAGGTGGTTAACATTAGTACTATTTTCTCTATACTATAAAAATAAAAAATAAAAAATATTTTTTCCAATAAAATTAAAACATTAACTCTAAAAATACCACAATTTTTATGTTAACATATTAATTAATTTATAATAATAATATTTAATAGATATTTGATATAAAATTGTCACATAAGTTAATAAATACCATAACAAATCTAAAAAATATTTAAACCAAATAATTAATTTCAAAAAAAAATTATACAGATTTTATATCCACTATATAATTATTTTAATTTTCCAAATAATAAATATCTATAATGAATCCCTCGTGTATTAATTATAGTAAGTAAACTATTCATTCCAAAGAAACTATAACATACTGCGTATATAATTAACTAAAAATTTTTATTTGAACCTAAATTTAAAACCATTATAAATTTAATTTCATGATTTATTTTTATTTTTTCGATTATAAGGACATGCATAATTTTATTTAAAATAATCCAATAATTTTCATTAGAATAAACAATATATTTTATTTTTTTCTAAAAAAAATTTAATTCTTAAAAAATGATTTTATCTAAAAATTATTTTCAATGCATTTTATGAATAAATATTAAAATTTACTTTTACCAAATTTGAAAATTTAATCTTTTAAAATGGATTACATATTTTAAAATAAAATAATTAATTTGATATAATAATTAGAATTAATTTTTGTTTATAATGAAATGTAACCATGGTAAATATTTATCACTTCGGCTAAGGTTAAAATGTATTAAAAGGGTAAACAAAATGGGGAAATTATTTAGATAAATAAAAAACATTTATTAAATATTATTTTATTTTATTATATATAAATTAAAGTTATTTTATTCAATTGTAAGATAATTTGGAGACATTTGAGTAGAGTAAGACATATATTATATAATAAAGTTTGACATATTTAAATTTGGTTCCCCACCTCAATTATAAAATGGTATCCCCTATCCTCTCTTATACTGTAATGACCCACATTTTGAACGAGGTTAAAAAGAAAAAGAATTTGAACTTTTTCATTTACTAAATCGGTCGTTTTGAAGACCATGCTTCAGAACAAGGTTCTGAAGGTTGGAAACCTTCCTTTTAATGTTTTTGGTCATGGGTGAAGGCCTATTAAGTATCTCGGGTGACTTGGAAAGTTTTAGAAGCGCTGAACCCCTGTTTTTAAAGAGTTACAGAGGGCGCATGGTTAGCGCAGGGTTTGGCTAACCGAGCGGCCCAAACCATGCATCCATATTTAAGGAGGTAGAGACTTGTGCATGGGCTGTGCACAGTTTCCCAAACCATGCGCTTAGCCCATGTAGTGGGTTTCCTTTGAGCAGAGGGGACCGCATTGTCAGCGCATGGTTTGGCTAACCATGCGGCCCAAACCGTGCAGTGTTGTGTTTTAATGTGTTTTAATTAAATTTAAAATAAATAAATAATATCTAAACACTCTCCCTCACCCTCACTCGACCTGCACATGCCCTCCTCTTCTCTCGTGAGCTGCGGGACACCCCTCTCTCGGCCTCCTCTCAATGGAGCTCCTCCCACCGATTTCCGGTCGTTTCTTCGTAGAATCTCCATGGTAAGCTCCCCTATATCTCCTCCTCTATCTTCTTGGATTTGTTTTGACCTATTCGTCACCCGGTGAGAGTCAGCCAAACACCCTAGAGTTTATGGTGATGCATTTTTCAGTCTTCTTTTGGTTCTAGGTTATGCTTAAGGTCCGTTGGGACTCCTTGGTGTGCGTTCCGGAAAATACCATCGAAGGCGGAGCAGTTCGGGTGGTTTGGTTCATCGGGTTCTTTCGGGGTAAGGATTTAACCCCTTTCTTTGTTTCACAATTTTTTATTTTGGGTATTTTGATGTTTATGAGGTCCTAGCACATTTTTATAGTGCGTTTGAGGTTTTGGTGTGGTTTCGAGTGGCCAAAGACTAGGCGACTCGCCTGCGACTCTTAGTTTGAAAGCACCAAGAGCCTGAGTGGATGTGTGGATCCACCTTGAGATAGGGTCCCTCTCCTTGTCTTTTTAATTAATGTGAAGTTGAATTTAATATTTCACTACCTCAGTATTTTAATTATTCATGTTTGTTCTGAATGAATGCTTATGTGAAAATAGTGTGAATTTTAGGAATAAAATAAAAATGGTTTTCTGCTAACTAAACTAATGATTTAATAATAAAACCCCTCAATAAGAGGTGCGTTGTCTTCAAGATAAAAAGTAGTGATAGACTTTTTATGCTTGCTTGCTGGATTGTTGTGGTGCCGTTTTGATGCTTGTGTGTGAACTTGATTTTTTGAGATAAGTAGAATGATATGGCTATGATACTCGTTCTTGGGACAATTTTCCATGTTAGGAAAATTGAGTAAGATGGTAACCTTAGTGGGATGACCTAAGACTAAGTGACATGTTTCCTCCAGAAAGTATCAAAGGGATAGAGAATGATAAAAACATATTCCTTAAAATGAAATGGTTAAACTAGAATGAATGGACTAGGGTGGTAGGACCATGCCATGGAATAACGTAATGGGCACGACTTATGTTAGTGAAATGAATGTGTGAATATTGAGATATAGATACTTGAGAGGAGTTTCTTTAAGTGTACTTGTGATGAACGTGTGTATGGTCAAATATATATAAATGAGATATATGATTTATTGGGAATGTGTAATGTTTATTTGAAATGTGTAGGATGTGTTTCCTTATATATTCTAATGCAACTATGATAATGATAATGAATGATTATAGATGGGAGGCATGCATACCCCATGCCAGCTTACTTCGAGTATGGGTTGGTGGCATGTCTACCCCACGCCAGATAAGATCTCTATACGTGTATGGAATAGAAGAATTCTTACCCCTTTCCAGTTGATTTCTGTTGATGATTACATGTCGGGTTGGGAGGCAGTTATACCCCATGCCAGTAGAATGAATGTGATGGATGGGAGGCATTCTTACCCCTTGCCAGTTTATTTAGGGATGAGAGACATTCTTAACTCATGCCCACTACTTAAATACATGTATCGAAGGGAGGAATTCTTACCCCTTGTTAGCTGATTTATAGGGATGAGAGTCATTTCTACCTCATGTCTGTTATTCTCTATTGATGGAATGGAGGCATTATTACCCCTTCCTAGTTGACTCATAGGGACGAGAGGCATTTCTACCTCGTGCCCGCTGTTCATTATTAATGGGTGGGAGTAATTCTTACACCACACCATATATAATCTAAATTCATTATATATATATATGTATGTTTTTATGTGGTGACATGATTATGTTACTTTACCGACAACGAGCCGAAGATGTTATAACTGTCAGGTGTCCCTTGGGAACCCGGACGAGTGTATTTACTTATGTATTTCTGCTTACATATTTCTCCATACCTGCTCACTGTTAAATTATTATAAACTGTCTAGATTGGGTTTGACACTGGTGGTTCCGACCTACTGATATTTATATCTCACACCCTACTCAAGCCACCATTGCACTGCGGTACACGAGTACACCTTCTTGCTTGAAGGACCTAGGTTTTTTGCTGTGTTGTTTGTACCTGAGGAGTTAGGAGGAAAGGACAAAGAGGGAGCTTAGGATGAATAGGAGATTCTTCGTTGGGATCTACTGTCTTTTCATTTTTTATTTCTTGTAAATCATTCTGTATTGTTTACTGCTTTCAAAAATGTATCCCCATTTATACATGCATGCATTGTAAACTTGAATTTTACACCTTTTATAAAATGGATATTTTTCTTTCTTTCCTTGCTGTCTTTCAATTTCTTACTGCATCCACTACTGAATGATATTTACTCTGATAATACCGCTATGTTACTATGATATGAGGGTTTAGTCTCCCCACTATCATCTCCCAAGACCCTCACTTCTAGTCAGCAGCCTCTGGCGTACGAGGAGACACGCTTGAGGCCATGTGACCACCGGTCCGGTCACCGGTTCGAAGGTAAGCCAGGCCAAGACGTTACATATACACACTAAATGAGTTAATTAAATCAACTAATACCACACCATATACCTCCGAAAAATCCTTACCTTTATCGTAGAGGTCATGGTCTCACCAATATAGTAGATCAAGAAGGATTGAGTTGTATTCCAAAAGAGGTTACCAAACGAATAGATATGTGTTCTTACAAAGCTGTTAAACATTCCATTATTCTAAGACTACCTAAAAATCATAAATAAAAAATTATTATAAATAAAACAAAATATAAAATATACATATAAGTTTCTTATGATAATTTTACTTCCATTTTCTCTTTCCTTTCCATTATATAAAAAATTAAAATAGCAATCATTTGTATGTTTGGTCTACCATCACCATGCATTTGGGTAATTCATTTTTCATCAGCACTTTATATATATAGTTATCAATATGTAAATAATTAATATATATTATATTTTTTATATAATTATGATTTATGAAATATAATATATAATTTTACACCTAACACATTCATCTATTATAAAATGATAATATCTGTTGTAAATTGATATCACCCTTCGTGTGTACGTTTGTATTTCCACCTATATGAAGAGTTATTATTTATTTTATATTACTTAAATTATTACATTGAAAAAATTAATATAATGAAAATTAACCTCATGATATTCTTAATATTTTAGAAATTTTGTAGCCATTTTAATGACATTAACCATGGTCAATATACTAATTTAATTTTTCATTAATTAACTGAATAACGATAAAAGGTCAATGTAAAAAAAGGAACTATTAAACAAATGGATTTAAAATAATTATAATAAGAACTAAAAAATTAAATAAAATCCTAAATTTTCCTTAATAATGTATTAAATAAATTTTAACTGATTATTTAGAATTATAAAATGTGTCAGACCAAAAAGAATATCGAGGTTAGGGTTAATTCCACATTCTCATTTTCTAAATGGATTGTCTCTGTTTAAAAATAAATTGAATGAAATAAATATTTAATATAATCAATTTTATCTTTAAAATTAATCATATAAGTTTTTTAGATATTATATAAGAAAAAATTCAATTTTTTGGGTTAATGATGTATTTTTCTAAAAAATAAAATTTTACAGCCTTTTGATATATAACCCATTTTAAATCTAGTTTTTTATGAATTTAAAAGTTCTATTTGAAAAAATAAAATTCTAATTTATTATTGGGATGTGAAAATTTACTTTTTTAAAATTTCTGAATTTTTTTTAAAAAATTCATATTTAACGAATAGTAAAAAAATACTGCATTTTAATTAAAAAATATCTTTTCAACTAATATAATTATGTATTTATATTATCCATTTAATTGGTTTTAAAGTATAAATAAATTAATTTTTAAAATTTTAGTACAATTTTTTTAATTAGATGTAATTTCACATTGAAATTAGTTATAAACACATGTCAATTTTTTGTTGTTTTTTTATTTAAAAACAAAACTCATTTATTCATTTTGACAATGGGTATTAATAATAAATTAATCACTACTACTTCATTATTTTGAATTTGTAAAAATGTATTAAATATTTGGAATCATATTTTTGAAATTCTATAAATTGGTGGCTGTTAATTTTTGGACATCATGAATAGTAACATTAGTAATAATTTTAATTACCATGGTTAAGGGTAAATCGGGTAAATAAAGGTAAAAATATTTTTATAATAATATAAACTACCATAATAATTGTTTTAATTTAATTTTATGACTGTATATCCCCCATTAAAATCCTTGGGTCTATTTTTGGACCACTTGGTTCCACATGGTTGTGATTATGAAACATATAACTATTTTATTTTAACCAAAGACCAATATGTCATAATCCTGTCTGTCATAACAATTTTTTTAATATTCTTTCATAAAAGTGAAGTCATTGACTATAAATATTCATTATAAATATAATAATATTACCTATATCATATAAATTTATTTAAAAATTTTAGGAATTAAATAATTAAATTAAATAGTGACACAATGATGATGTATTAATTTCTTAATTAATAAAAGAATGGAATAAATTATATTATAAGTATTAAAATAAATATTATCTAACAAAATTTAGGACATAAATGAAATTTTTGGATAAGTTTTACATGTTTTGAGTATAAATAAGTGTTTTTATCATATATTCTGGTTATGATATATTTCAAAGTCAAATAAGGAATAGTGCCAAAATTGACACTATTTGTATTTTATTATATAAAATATTTTATCAAATGATATCAAATTCACAAAATTATCTTATTCATCAAAATGTTTTTGGTAACTCCAAATATTTCATAAATGGAATTTTTTTGTGTAATTTATACATGTTATGGTAATTACATTATCCCATAAAGTGTAAATTACATAATATCCTAGTATGATTAAAAAGGGTAAAATAAGGGTTAAAAATGATCTAGGTTAAAAAATATTCATTACTATTATAATTTTAATTTTATAATTTATATTTGAACCAAAATAATATTATCATATAAATAAATGATATTGGGACCATTTGGAACCAAAATTGAGTTTATATTGACTTTATATTTTAAGAGTTTCCAAGGGTGCCCCTCCCTCTCCTATAAAATGGTTCCCAGTATTCTCTTATAATAAAACATCCAAAGCCATTTTTTCAGATAATATATGACCAAACATTTTCTTAGAATCACTATCCAAAAAATGGAGGCCTTAGTTTAGGCATAACAACCTTATTTTAGGTTTTAAAGTGTTTTTAATGGTGATCAACTGAGCAAGATGTATCGTTTTTAAGTGTTTCTATTTTATTTCATCCAACAAATCCACTAAATATTCTTATTCTAAGTTAAATTAATAACTCCTACGTCCAAAATATATTAATATGTTATTATTTTTTTATCATAAACTAAATTTATATCCAATTTCATCAATTGGAAAATGAACATTTCATATGTGTTTACAGAGGATTACCGCCTTGCAAACTGATATAGTATGTTTTTCATTACAGTCTATCCTGAATTGTTATAAAGATGGAATAAATTTTTATAAATTATATAAATAAAATATTTATCATTTTAAAATAATATTATTTCACTTATGTTCATATCTCCCTTGAACATAAAAATGATAACTTCGTTCGTGTATACGTGTGAACTATCTCATCTATAAAGCAATGCGAATCGTTTTTGTTCACCACATCACTTGTATGATATATATAGGTAAATTTAAATGATTATTATGATTTTAATCATGTTATTATCATTATGTAAATATAAAATAATAATTAACTTATTTTAATAATGATCAATGAAAAATGGAAACCTTAATCATGTGTACGTACAACCTACCGTCCTCATTATTATAATGTTGTTAATTTTTCCTAAAATAAAACAATGGTTTAAATTAAAAAGTATAATTGATATATAAAATTGATTATTAATTCATGAATATTATTCAATAGATGATGTACTTCTGAACATAATAACTATTGACATCAATCCATGTTTATTTTGCGACTCAAGTGCCAAATATCAACAAAGCATCAGACACAAACATAAATAAATATGTAATTTTAATAACATGGTAATAATTTATAAAATAGGAATAAAAAATCAATAAATATTATCAAGAGAGTATAAATTAAGCTTTGTTTATTATTTAGAAATATAATGATTGTATGTGACAATTCAGACTCAAGGTAATGGATTTTATGAACTCAATTTTCTCTCATTGGGTTTTATGCATACTTCATTGATTATATTATACCCAGATTATTTGCGAAATCACTGTTTATTTATTTATGTTTTATATCAACTTCAATTGTTGTGGACATACATTTTTGGAATGTAATCAACCCATTTATAAATTCTTATTTCCCTTAAACAAACATTATAAGGGAATTTTCAAACTAAATTTCAATTCATTGGGGTATATGTCTAATTCATATAATTTATTATGAAAATATTATATGTGGAATAAAATTTTATTGGTTTATGTTTTATTTACACTTATCATTGTGTTTATATACTTTTTATACACACAATCACCCCATTTATATGTTGTTATGTCCCTGATATGATGTTTATAAGGGAATTTCTTTACCCAATTTACCGTCTTTCGGATAAATTTTTACTTCTTGACTATGTAATTAAAATCTTATGTGTGAAATGAATTTTGGATATATTATGTTTTATTTATACTTTAGTTTTATGTATTTATAGTGAATTATGATAATAGATCTATTTGATTAGAAAATTGATCTTTGTAAGTGACTCTAACGATAACATGGTTTTAAATGTTTTGAAAATGTATTATTCTAAATAAATATCATTAATGTAAATGTTTTAAAAATGGTTTAATGATATATTTATATTGAAATAAATGTTTTTAAATGATAATACCTTTCATTAATTTCAAGGTTCTATGGGGCACATTGATTCAAAAATCATCTTCTTAAAATTTTTAATTAGTTTTTGAGAATATATTAATTATATCAATATCTTGGGAAGATATCTTGCGGAAATGTTATTTTTCATTAATGAAAGTTTTGTGATTTATTATTATGTTTTGGTTGGGGGGAATTTCTTTTGTATATGGGTGGTTCCATGATAAAATTAGGGATTATGAGCCCATTATAGCTCTCCAATGCATTGCGTTAGGAGAGAGTGTTAAATAATAAGGTATCTCCAAAGGGATTTATGGAATATACTATGATGGGAATTCCAATATAAACATAAAGGTTACTCCCTATGTAGTTGGGAAATATAAAATGTAATTATGATATTAATTCCTCATGTTAGATTTTATGATTTATGATTCAATGGTTTTTTAGGAATCATGTGATATTAGAGAGTATGCTAAAGAGTTTATGTTTTAGGGGTGAAATATATTATTTTATGAAAATGTTTTCATGATTTATAAAATATTCAAGGAATAATTGTTTTATACCATATTTTATATCCCTTATGGATGTTTTTATTCTCATCCTAGGTTTTTAATTTTTTTCAAATGATTTAATGGAGAATTGAGTCAATGATGGGATCCGAAAAAGATTAGGATGATTAAATATTAAAGAAAGCCTCAATTAATATTAAATGTTTCTATTTTATGGAATAAATACCTACCATTGAAAGTGTTCACTTTGTATGTCTATTATTTTTTTATTTATGACTTATTTCTTAATTCTTTAGAGATATAAACATTAAAAAAATACAAAATGTGAAATAATGTAAAATAATTGACTAGACATAAGATTATGTAATGCTTAATTTTGGGGACTTATAGTAGTTTTTAGAGGTTGGTTAAGAAAATTTTATTAATTATGAGTATTGGTAAAACATATGGTAACATTATATGTTTATTATTTTGGTTAAATCTGTGTTCTATTAATTTCTCAAATCAAGTAAATTTGGTTAAAAGGGAAGGAGGAAGATCTCAATTAGTTTTTATATCTCTTCTAGATGTATTGATTGTAATATTTATTACAAAATCAAGTCTATATGAATCTAAAACATTTTCTGTCATACAAATCACCTGAAAGATATTGTTTAAGATATCAAAAAACTCCATTATTCCTCGATACCATGATGGTTCATGGGTGTTTTTTAATGCAATCATATTTTATCTATTTTATCATATTTACAATAAAAATTAAATATTATCCTGGAATTTTTAGATATTTTACCTTATCCCAATATTTTAAAGCATTTTATGATTTTGAAATAACTTCAAAAGAAGGCAACCATTAGTAAACCGATTTATATTTTCTTTTAAAATATAGTATTTGAGAACATTATTATGGTATTTTTAGAGAATAATTTATTGTGTATTTCAAATCAAACTATGTGTGAATGTTTTATAAAAAGAATGTCTTATCGTATGTTTTGAAATTATATGTCATACACTATTATTATCAAAAACTATTTATCTGTGAACACCCAAACAACCCATGTTTTAGAAGTTGTATTGGGATAATGGAAGCAAGTGATTTTCAAAAATCTATAATTAATTATTACAATTCATGGGCCTTATATCTTTCTGAAGAAAATAAAAATTAAAACATATGGAGACCATGATGAATGTATGATGTTCTTTAATTTTTAATAGTTATATTTAGTCATTTGGAGGTGAAAGAAAATATATTTCAATATATATAAGACTTCTTGGTTAAATATTTTGAGGTCATTATGATTTAGTATGGAAATGATTGGTATTAGACAACTCTTAAGGTTAAAACATGATATGGTTCTTTTTGAGGATTTTATGCCATATTAGGAGTAATTTATAAGAATTATATAGTTTTATAGAAAGGAAAAATCACGGGATTTGTGACAACCCATCGTGTCTGGAAAGGCCGTGAGGATCAAACCCAAAACTAAAGGGCAAGAATAGTGCCTCGCCTACCACTATACTAAGTGTAGTCTTTGGTTAGTATTTTTTTCATTTTTAGTTAAATGAGTGTATAGAATAAAAAGAAGTTGATTTTTGGAACTTATGTTTTTTAAAATAGATATCATTATTATAGGAAAATGATTTGTGGGTTAATTGATAAATGTTATTTCAGAATACATTACCTTTTTTGGGAACCCTATATGACTAAGGAAAATATAATTCTATGTGATTTTATTTCAAGAGTAACAGTTTAAATATAATTGTAAAGAATCTATGTTTTAATTTTGGACTTATGGTAATTAATTATTTTATGGTAATGATTAACCTATCATGTAGAATATGCGAATAGGTTAATAAATTTTTAGTATGAGACATTAAGATTAATTTATGTTATTTGGAGATAAATGTTAAAATTTATCATTAAATACTTGGTCGTCAAATCCTTATGAATTTTGGGTTTCAATATTAGTTTGGGTTATTTTGAGTAATTTTACGGAAAATTATATTTTTATTGGTGTTTGTTTCTCTTTGGATATTACTGTTGAATTTTGGAGATTGTATGAAGTCCTTCTTATTATAATTGATTAATCATTTGGGAGTAATTATCTGATCTTTTACTAACCATTTTGGTTTTAGTTAATTTTTAAAAGTATAAGCAATAGATAGTTATCATTTTCTAGTTGATTGGAGTTCTTAGAAGTTGATTATGGAGGATTATTTTTGAAACATTGACCTTAAATAATCATTATTTTGAAAAAAAGATGTGTTTGTGGTGGAATTCAGTTGATGAATGAAACTATACTTGTCAACTATGTATATTTCCTTATGTTCTTATTCTATGTATTAAAATATTTCCTTAAATTTTTGAAAAAAAAACATTAAAAACATTTTTTATTTACATTTCCTACCACCACAACAAAAAAATGGCATATACCAACAGATATTTATTGACAGGTAACATATTTGTTGGAAAAAATGCACAATTCCAATAGATATTAAATTTTATTGGTAAAGATTTTAATTAACAACACTTTTTTTATCAACAGTTATATATGTTGTTATTGATTGTTAAACACTAACAAATCTTTTACCAACAGTTAAATTTATTGCTTTATTATATCGATACTATTTGTTTTTACAAACAAATGAATCTATTTCTATTAATTGTTATTACCATCAATTGTATTACATTATAAAAATTTGATGCAATAAATTAAGAAATAATGTAATCTATTTCACCCAAAAAAAGAATATATATATATATATATGTATATATATATGATTTTCAATAAATGATATAAATTATAAATATTTTAATAAAATCATATAACGATATGTTTTCATTGATACATTATAAATTATAAATATTTTTAATAAAATCATTTAATCCTATGATTTAATTGATACATTATATGTTTGTGATAATATATATATATATATATATGATATAGAATTGATGATAAATGATTATAATTTTTGAAAGATTTAATGTATTAAAAACTAAAAAATAGTCACTAATATATAATTTCATTATATGTATATAATATAATTTTTCATTTAGAATATAAATAAATTTCACACTATTTCATTATATTTAAATTACATAAAATTTATTCCACATCATGCTGAATTTTTTAATTATATCAATAATATGTCACTCTCTTACGTAAATTTAAAGTCTTGAGCTACAATAATCACATCATCATCACCGTGTCTTCCATTGTCTCACCCAGACTCGGTTAATTTCCTTTTGTGTGGTCCACTGTGCATGAGACTGGTAAAAAATTGTTGTTGTTATAATAATAATAATTTTATTAACAATAATAATAATAATTATTATTATTATTATTATTATTATTATTATTTTAAATCAACAAACATCTCTGAAATTTCAACACTGGGAACCCTAGCCACACCCACCCATTTCGTGAGATCTAAGTCCACACATAGGTGCCATCGTAGAGGAACTAGCCCACTGTCTCCCATTACACCATCTCCTGCCCCGCCGTATCCCGTCATTATAGGCTCCGCCCCGTCCTCCCATATGGCCCCGTCATTGCCCTCATCAGCCTGTCATGGATCCCAGAATGATGCATGTCTCCAATGGCACCTCCAGTCGATCTCACATGGGCCACTATATACCATCAGATGAGCCTAAGCCCTCATTTCACTAACATTCATTCACCCGTAGATCCCACACAAACCTCATACATTCCCACCTTATCCGCCTCTCTATATATCACACTCCCCCAGTTATGAGTAACATTATTCGTGTTCCTTCATCCTCCTCCAACCACTATCTCCTTGTGATTTCTCTCGTGGTCTCAATAGGATAACATTCCTTAACATCCCGTGGTTCATTATTCTTTTTTCATGGTGACATTCCCTCTATACCATGCACTAACCCAATTTTCAGTGTTTTATTTGATGATCCTAATATTTATGGTTTCTGAGCATAGTTTTTGATCCATTTTAGTTGCGTAAGCCGTTTCAGGGTAGTGGATAATGCTTGGTCATTTTGTGAATAATTCTGGACCACTGTGTTTGGATAAATTATATTTTTTTATTTAGTGTTTGTAATGCCTCAATATTTTAATTTTTCTTTAATAATGAATGATTCTCATTTCATGTGGTGACATCATATCGAATGGTCGGTGGTTGAATACTTGACTGGGTTTATATACAGGCATTTTTTTTATACTGGGACCAGTAGAATGAAATTAGATGATTCATTTTTGGTTTTCTGTTGATTGTGGATGAAAGGATTCATGTATAAGTTGTTTTCAATCATCTCTGGAGTTTCAAAAGGTGTTGAGTGGTGCTCATTCTTTTATAATGCAGATGAGCTTCATTGCATGACTATATCTACCTTTATTCAAGTACATTTCTTTTTACAATTTCCCCCTTTTTTATAAATTTATCATCAATATATCAATCCAATAAAACATATTGCTACATGATGTATTAGATTGATAAATTGGTGTAAATGTTTGGTTGAAGATCCAACCCCCATTCCATGTGGTGTATGGATTAATTATATTCATTTTATTACAATAATCAACCATTGTGCAATTGAATTTGATATTGATAGTTTACTTATAAGATATTTCACAATGCATGGCTTGTGGTCAAAGATTAAAATAGATGAACTATAGTAAAAAGTTGATCTCTATATTTAATTTTACTTATATTTTTTGAACGAAAAGTTTATTTTTAAGTGATTATAAATTTATAGGTTTCATGTTCATGAATTACAATTTATTTTTTTTAATTAAACTTAATTATTTTATGTGGTTTTTTTATGTTAGTTTCATTATTAATATACAGTAAATATTTCCATTTTAAATTGTTAATTGGTATTTTTAGTTTCCTCATTAATTTAATTTTTCACATGAATTTGTATTTTTTGTAGAGCAATGTTATGTTACAGAATTTTCATCATCATATTAATGGAGTACTTGTTGGAAGTTTTTTGTTGAATTTGGATGTAATGATGGACTTATCATTAAGGTGTGTTTTAACTAGTTACATGTGAATCATTTAATTATGTTTTATGTAATGTTTAACAGGTATGAATTTTATTAGTGTTATATTGTTTGGGCTACAAAGAATTGCTTCTAAACGTGTTTGATCAAGTGAACAAGTAAACTCTTTTAAATAGTATAATGCTTTAACCCATTCATATTAGTTTCAATTCACCTGATTTTGTATAATATGCATTCATTTATCCTTTTTAATATAAAGTACCATGTATAATTTTAAATAGGTTTCTAGATTATGTATAATATATAGTTTCATTATGAAACTAATATTCATTATTCATTCAATCTATCAGTTGATTCAATTTATATTTAATATGCAATCAATTGTAACCTATATTATGTATGTGGTTACTTCATTGAAAATTTTGAATAAGTGGGATAACTTGTGCCATCAATTTTTATCTCAAATTATTGATTTTATTCATACTATATTATATATTTTTTGATAATATTTTCCATTTTTTCAATATGGTAAAATTATTAGATTTTCTTGTAATTGTGATCTTTCACTTTGCATTCATGAATACTTTATTTCATTAAACCAATAGGACCAATGTTTCTATATTGGTGATATTGTATTATAGGGAGAAAATTGAATTGTTCAGGCTTTCTTGAGCTGAAATAGTCCATGCTGATGTGCAAGTCATGTTTCAAATTATTCAAAAATTGAACACATGGTATATTACCCATGACACATGGTTTGTCACGTATCCATTACATGTACAGACTTGTACCTCATAGAAAATTACATAGGGCCAATTTTTCAAGTACTAAAGGCTTGACCACATGGACTATACAATTTTGTTCAATTTTGTACAGTTATGCACATGCCTGTACATCATTTCCTGTACAAGCCACATGTTAAAGATCAATGTACAATTATTCACTCACCCATGTTTTGTAGTACTCATCTTATTATTTTACCTCTACTGATTTACCCACAAGTAACATATCATGATTTCAATGTATTGAACATATTTTTTAATGAGGAATTCAAACCAAAGATCTCTAATTTCAGTCTTTCCATTCCTGGTTCAACTATATATAATACCCTTGTTTCTAAAACCATTATGTGGACCTATGGATGTTGTGTGACTATTTATGCATGGAAAGACCATTTGACTACCAAATTTGATGTGTTTAGATTTAGTTTCTGTTCTTGGAGATAATTGGTTGAAGATGGGTTATTGATACTATTGGGCCCACTGACTAGTAGAATTTGATATCATGAGTACCTTGTAAGTTATTATTTCCTGCCTAATGCTAATTCTACATTTTCTATAAATAAAAGGATTTCAGTGAATGTTTATTTCCTTATTGTGCATGTACAACCTTTATTTAATGTCCAAATGAAGTTGAACACAAATGTAAGTTTTTTTATATTTTCATTTTTTATAATCTCATTTATTTCTATTTTGGTTTGAATTCATTTAGATATTTTACAGGGATTTGTGTGTATGATCCTTGGTTGTGTGGGGTAGATCTTGGAGGAGAAGGGTGTGACATAACTTGAACTTGAGGTGTCTCCCTGGTACTAGAGATGGTTTAATTTCTTGAGATGTCAATAGAGATATGAATGAAAAATGTCTGTTCCATGCATATCATCTTTTTATATCATCATTTATTTCTATTTTTGGTTTCAATTCTTGTAGATATTTTTCACTGATTTTTGGGTATGTTCTTTGGTTGTGTGGTGTAGATCATGGAGTTGAAGGGTGTGGAAATTAAGTGACTTGAGATTCATCATTGGTAAAGAGATGACTCGATTTGGTGATTATAAAGGCCTACTTGGGGGTGATAAAAGTTCTTTGGTGTGGTGTTGGATGATTGGAGTCAAGATAAGTCATGTTATTTTTTCTTTTGGATGTGGGAGGGGTGGTGGGGGTTTGGCGGCAGTGGTGTCATTGGTGGATCCAGTGTTTTTTTGTTTTTATCATCTTTTTAGGCATTAATCAACTTAAATATGTATTGATTAATTTTTTATTAAATTTTATTATTATTATGATTAATATTTTTCAAAGCTTGAACATGTTTAAAAAATGACTTCTGTATGATAATTAAAATAGGTGTATTATATATCATAAATTAATAAATTTAATATAAAATTTTAGCAATTAATACAAAAAATACCAAAACATAATATCTTATTTAAAATATAAATTACAAACATATAATAATTATTTGTTTTTCTTATGACTATTTATAATAATATTACCAATAAATAAATTTGGTATAAGAATATTTTTCTATGCATTTTGTGGAACAAATATATAATCTACTGGTGTTATTATAATTGCTATAGAAGTATTTCATATGTCATAATAACATTTTTCAATATGTTTTTTACCAATATTTTAGTGATAGGATAATTTTTTTGGTAAAAAGTTTTACCAATATATAATTTACTTTTTCCCATAGATATACCCTTGTTAGAAAAAGCTAATTATTTTGTAGTGCATGTAATCTATGATCATTTGTGCCATAAGAATTTTATAGTTTTTTTATTTTTAACATTATCCTGATCATGGGTTATATCCCTCTCCATTAGAACTAGATGGTTAGTTTGTCTTCCATATCTACTTTTTATTACCTAGATTCCTAGTATGTGTTATCTCAGGTGACCTTTGTACGGTTCTTTTATTCATTTAAAGTGGATGTTTTATTAATCCTTTTCTCAATGTGGGAATGCAATAAAGGTATTTTGAATATTTATGCATTAGTTACTGAACAGAAATTAGAATGTTTAGTATAAAATTATCAAAATTTTGAATAATGTAACATCTCGAGTTTTTAAAAGGAGAAAATATGTTTCATAGTGTACATAATATGTCACATCAATCTTATGTGAACAACTAAATATTATTAGGATACATTATAACCTGACTATTAAAATGGAAATAATGAAAAGTTTTAATTGATTTATGGAAATATTATTTACACATTAATTTAATAAAATCTATTGTAAACCATTAATTATAAATGTAAATAAAAAGTTTTTTTAATTAATTAGAAATGTTTTTCTAAAAAACTATTCTAATTAAAATAAGTGAGTTTATAAAATAATAAAATCACTATTTATGAATTTAATTCATTAAATATATTTCTAAAATATTCAATTTAATCTTTATTATTCATCTTATAGGTTTTGTAGACATGATATAATAACAAATTTAGTTTTTTGGATAAAAGAACTATTTTTCTAAAAAAATATAATGCATTACAAGCTTTTGAGGGAAAAAACCATTATAAATCTTATTTTTGACAATTGAATATGTTCTATTTGAAATATATAATATTCTTTTTTAGAATTGGGACATAAAAAATAACTTTATTTTTTAATTTTTGTTATTTTTCTAATAAAATTCATTTTTAATGAATATTGAAAAAATACTGCATTTTAATTCAAAACTGTCTTTTTGTCTAATTTAATTATGTATTTATATTAAAATTTTAATTGGTTTTAATTTATAATTATATAAATATTTTATCATTTAATAAATAAATTTCATTTGAAGTAATTTCAATTTTAAATTAAATAAAAATGCATATCCATCTTTTTATGGTTTTTTGCTTTTATAAAAACTCATTTTCACGTTTTGACAATATGGATGTTTTTAAATTAAATATCGAAACTAATGTGTTTTTAATATGAAAAGATGGATTTAATATTTATTATTATATTTTCCAAATTATATAAATAGATCCTTTTTTATATTTTGGAAATTATGAATATTAAATTTAGTAATTATTTTATTTTTCACAGTTAAGGGAAATCAAGAAATTAAAGGTAAAAAATATATGATAATTTTATTAACCTACCCTAATAATTTCCATACATTAATTGGATGAGTGTATCCTAACCCTGATCATCCCTATATCTATTTTATGAATACATGGAGCCACTTAGATTAGATTATGAAACTTAAAAACATTTTATTTAAAATAAAGACCAAGATGTGATAATCATGTCTCTCACAAATATACAAATTATAATATTTGTTTATAAAATTTATTTATCAGAATATAAATAATAATTATAAATCTAAATAAATTAAATAAATCATAGAAATTTATTTATAATTTTTATGAAATAAATAATGAAATTAAATTTTCACACAATGATGATGTAGTAATTTAATATTTAATGAAAGAACCAAATAAATGATATTATAAATATTAAAATAAATATTAGATGACATAATTTATTAGATACACAAAATTTAAGAATTATTTTGAAATGTTTTTAGGATTTAAAAGTGTTTTTTCTGACTTATTTTTCTGTTATGATATTTTTAAATTCCAATTAATGAATAGAGTTAAAATTAACACTATTAGTATACTAAAATATAAAATATTTTATTAAATGATATTAAATTTAAATAAAATTATAGGATTCATTCCAATGGTTAGGATATGTAAAAATATTTCATAAATGGAAATTTTTAGGTCGTTTGACATGTTATAGTAATTACATTGAACCATAAATATCCAATAACATAATATCAATGTAAGATTAAAAAAACTAAAATAAGGGTTAAACAAAAAAGATAAGGATTGAAAATATTCAAAACATGGATAATTTCAATTTTATAATAGTTATTCGATCCAAGGTAATATTATTTTATATATGAATGATTTTGGGAACATTTTTATTTGATATTTAATTATATTAATTTAATATTTTAAGAGTTTACAAGGGTGGTCATCCCCTCACCAATAAAAAGCTACCAACCCTTCTATAATACAAACATTTTCCAAGAATTTTTGTTCATAAAATATCTACCCAATACTCTTCCTAGAATCCATAACCACATTCTTGAGGTATTATTTTATGTATAACACCCTTCTTAGAGGTGTAAAGGTGTTCTTGAAAGGTGACCAACACATAAAGAGGTATCGTTTTTTAAGAATTTATATATTGTTTCTTCTTCAAATTCCTCTAAATCATCTTATTATAAAGTGAAATAATTAATCCGGTATCCTAAATATGTTTATATTTTTTATAAATATATCTTCCCCTAAATTCATCTTTAATTTTATCAAATGGTAAGTGAACATTTTGTTTGTGTGTACGACAGACTACCGGCTAACGAGCCGCTATAGTTCATTTCTCATTATCATCTATCTGGAATGGTTGAAATTATAGATTAATCAAGTATATATGATATTGATGAAATATTTATCATTTTAAAAGAATAATAATTCAATTATTCTCTAATATTCCAAACACATAAATATGATAATATCATTCGTACATACGAGTGAACTATCACCTACACAAAGTGATGTGAATCATTTTTATTCACCACATCACTTGTATGATATATATATAATTATATTTAATAAATTATTATGATTTTAATAATATTATTATAATTATGTAATGTTAAACTAATAATTACCTTATTTTCATAATGATCAATGAAAATGGAAACGTTAATCGTAAGTAAGTATGGCCTACCATCTCCATGATTAAAACGTTGTTCAATTTTACTACCATAAATGAATAGTTTGATTTAAAAAGTATAATTGATATATAAAAGTGATTAATATTTCTAGACAATTAATTTGGAGATGATGGAATTATGACCATATGCACTATTGACATCAATCCAAGTTCATTTTCGACACAGGTACCGAATATCCAAAAAATTTCTGATATGGTCTTATATAATAATATAATTTTTATAACATGGTAATAAATGATATAAAATGAATAATAATATTGAAAAAGGTTGTCATGAAAATTTAAATTTAAATTTTTTTATTATTCATGAATATAATTATTGTACATTATGAGTTGGTCTCATGATAAGGTATTTTCTCAACTTAATTTCGACTTGTTGGTTTTTACACATACATCATTGATTATATTATGCCATGATTCGTTTGGAATAATTGTATAATAATTTATGCACTATTTCCAAATCTATTTGTATGGATATACTATTTCTAGAAATAATCACCCCATTGATAAATGCGTACATAATTTTTATGGACAATGCATGATATTTTTCATTCTCAATTTCAATTCATTGGGTTATACATCTATATCATAAATTTTATTAAGCCATGACTATATGTTTAATAAAATTGGGTCGGTTTATGTATTATTTACACTTTAATTTGTGTGGATATACTTTTTCTACACATAATCACCCCATTGATAAATTCATATGTCATTGATATGAACTTTTTAAGGGAATTTTATAACCAAATTTCACTTCCTTGGGTAAAATTTTTTCTTCTGGATTTTTTCATTCAACTCTTATGTTTGCAATTAATTTTGGATATATTATCTTGTATACATAATTTATTTTTTTGGATTTATAGTTAATTCAGATAATATAAGTATTTTATTTGAAAAATGATTTTTGTAGGAGACTCTTTAACTAAAACATCATTTTTAATGTTTAAAAAATTTATTCTTATAAATAATTCTCATTAAGTACCATGTTTTAAAAAAGGATTAAAGTATTTATTTATATGGACATAAATGTCACAATATAATAATTCCTTTCCGCATTTTAAAGGTTCTATAAGACACTTGGATTCAAAAATATTATTTTTAAATGTCTTAATTGTGTTGTGATAATAGACTTATTATATCAATATCATGAATGATATCTTGAAAAACAGTTGTTTTTTCCATTATGATTGTTTTAAATATCATGATTATTTTTTATTTATTGGTAATTTATTATGTATATAGGTGGTTCCATGATAAACTGAGGGATTTTGATCTTATTATAGATATCTAATGAATTGGGAAATGAGATATAATTAAACGATAAGGTTTCTCCTAAGATATTTAGGGAATATACTGTGATGGGTATTCCAAACGTAACCATAAAGGTTTCTCCCTATGTATATGTGAAAGCTAAAATGTATGTACGATATGGATGACCCAATTTACATTTATTATTTATGATTTCCCTATTTTTTTCATGAATCTTATTATTTCATGAGTTATGATAATGAGTTTAGTTTTTATGGGTGAAAATTATGATTTTATGAAATTTTTTCATGATTTTAAAATATTCATGGACTAACTATTTAATTACTCATTTTATATCCCTTAAGGAGATTTTTTTTCTCATCATCATTTTTTTATTTTTTTTACATGATTGAAGGGAGTACAGAGTTGAGGATGGGATTAGAAAAATGTCATGACAGCTAAACATGAAAAGAATCTACCTATAATTATAAATGTTTCTATTTTATAGAATAAATAGACACTATTGGATGTTTTCACATTGAATTTATATGACTTTTTATGTATGAGTTATGGCCTAATTCTCTAGTGCTCTAAAATTGAAAAGATTCTCAATTAGAAATAATGTCAAGTTACTGACTTAACTCTAGATTATGTAATGTCTAAGGTTAGGGCCTTAGAATAAGTCCTTGAGGATTATAATATTATGTCAATAATTATGAATTATTTCATTATAAATTTGTTTGATTTTTATCTAGGTGATTATTCATATTTTTATGTCATACATGTATATATTACCCTTTTCAGATATTAGTAATGTATTTTTTATTATTTATTATCTTTAATATATTATTCAAGCATCATTTATTCTATGATTGTACCGCTCTAAAAATTATCAATAATTAATATTTTATTTGATAGATTATGTTATATAAAATTTTGAGTCATCATAAAATTCACCTACAAATAGTTTCTACAATATCATGCATTACATGAAATTGTGTGTTTTATATAACAGTAATATAATATTAATATTATTATTTAATATAATAGTTATCACCTAGATGATTCAATGTAGTGAATTAATAATATTAACAAAATTATTAAAATATATAGTTTAGACATTTGTATTTATTATATATTTATTATTCATAAAATGATAATAATATGAAAGAAACCGAAAAATAGCTTTTTTTCAAAAGGCGGTTTAATCAAACTTTGTGAACATAATTTAAATTAAAATTTCACCACTTTTGGAAAATTTATATTAATAAATAAAAATTATTTCTTAATTAATAATATTAAAATTATCTTAAGGTGAACTTTTAGTATTTTTCATAAATGTTTTATTTTATGACTATTAGTAAACAATAATGGATTTTAATTGAAAAATACCTTTTTATCTATATAATTTAAAATGATACGTTATATTTTAAATTAGTTTAAAATTAAAAATAGTTCAATTATAATTCTATTAATAAAAAATATTTCATTATAAAAAAATTTATATTTAATTTTGATATAAAAACACTGTTAACCTTAAAATTGTTTCACATTAAAACCCCTCTTAATCATCAAATATGTGGGATTAATTTTAAATTAAATTGTGCCAGATATTGTAATTAAATTTGGAAAAATGGATTCTATATTTTAAATCACAATAATTGATATTATATAATTATTTAAACCATGTTTTATTCCGTTCTGTATATTGAAAACTATTAAAATTATTTATAGTGCTTAAGGTAAAAAAGTCTTTCCAAGGAGTCATGTATAAAATATAAGTTGTATATTGGCCTACCAATTTTTCCAGCACCAATTGGATTGAAATATTTATACTCTTATTACCTTATTCTCAATTTTTATGATTTAAAAAGATATTATTCCATAAATCTGACCTATATTATATGTTGAGTAAATAGAATGAAAAAAATGAACCTTATTTGATTTTAATATATATATTGCATTGGGATATATAAATGAACCATATTGGTTTGGTTATACATAATATTTTTATGTATAAATTATTTTTTATTATTAAAATAATTTATCATTAATTTTTATAGACTAATTAGTTAAAAACAATTCTTAGGAAACATAAACATAATAATTATTTTGTTATTAATTAATTAAATAGATGACACAAAAAATACAAAAAGTGATGTAAATTGAATGAATTATTTGTATTCCACCAATTTTTAGATGGATATATCATTTTAAAAATGGTTTAAATTAAATTATTGAACATAAATCATGGTATTTCTCATTATATGTTTTAATTGAAAAAATGTCGAAATTGAAATTAAAGTTCTTTTCAATAAATTTTATTTTATTAAGTTATTTCAAAATACAAAAAATTACAATACTCTACCTAGTTAATTTCAAATGTTAATAAATGTAATTTATGTTACATTAACAGAACAATTTATCTTTTATAAAGAAAATATTGACCCTAAATAGTAAAAAACATTGTTACCACAATTTGGGTTAATGAAATGCTTTTTTCATTACATGCGCTTCTATTAAAATTAATTTACAACACAAATTTATTTTTTTATTTTATATATTATATATCAAATTTAGAATCAATTTTTCTATAATTTATAGTATTTATCACTATAATTTACTAGTAATGGATAAATTTCCTAGTTTAGAAAACTAGTTACCATTTTGTAATGGCCCGGACCTCTCTGACCCATTCCTTTGCCAAAAAGAGGGTAATGAAGTGTTCTTGAGGGTAAAATGGACTATTCCCACACTTTCCAAAAACAATTATGTGCACACCGTGTAGTGTGAGTACAATCCATGTACCCCTTTACTGGGTATAACCCGTTTTGAAGGCCGTTTCCTTACTGTATGAAATAAATGGGTACAAGTCGTGTATCCCATACTACACATCGTGTAGTCCGTCCCCGCGTACGTGTCACTCTCAAACCATGTGTTGACCTGTCAACAGTTGTGTGCTGTGTTGAATTTGTTCCCTTGCCGTGTGAAATAAATGACTACACACTGTGTAGCCCATACTACAGGCCGTGTAGTCCCTCCTCGCGTACGTGTTACCCTCAAACCGTGTGTTGACCAGTCAACAGCCGCATGCCGTGTTGAAGACCGTGTTGGAAGCCGCGTAGTGAGCGTGTGAAATGGACGAGTAAACACCATGTACTAGGATGTACACACCATGTAATTCTATTTTTCTCACCTATAAAAGGAGGGGTCCCCTCCTCTTTTTCAACTCACTCCTCTCCTCCCCATTCCCTCGAGCAGAGCTCTCCTAAGAGACTCGAAGGATCTTTTCTCCCATAACTTCTTCGTCCGAGATCCGATTTATGATCCGTCAGCGGCCACATGATCGTAACGACAATGAAGAACTTTTGACCTTGGATATATTACTTTCCCTATGGCCTTTCCTTCCCATATTCCACCTAAGAGGTTTTTCTAGGTCTTGACAGAAGCAATGGACGCCGACAGACGTCTTTTAAAGCTGATCCTTGGGAGCGTTGTTATCAAAACATATTGAGGTAGGGATCTTACCTTCGTCTCTCTAATTTTTGCATCAAGCGGGGTGGGTGTCCTCTTGTTTTCGTGAAACACAGTTGAACTAGTTTAATAAAGATAATAACATACTTATATAACGGGGATGGGAAGTTTGTGATTTCAGTTACCTTATTTATTTATATCCTGTGATATTATGTTATGAATTGAATAGACTTATGCCTACTAAAAATCACAATCGTTGGGGCCTTTGATTGCATAATTAAATGACACCCTATCTTTCTAAACCATTTATGGGTGGAAACCATGTGGAATGTGGGAATTGGTTAATCATGTAAAGTTGGTTGTTTAAATGAAAATATGGAACCCTTGTGTGATCACCTCGATAGAACAAAACTGAAATAATGAACATGTGTGTGCTAGTTAGGGTTTGTTTATGTGAATGTGGGGGGTGTTTTGAGGGTTCTTGTGGATCGGGTAAGCAGTGGGGTAGCAGTTGGCTTGGTTGTGGGTTGGTGTGAATGCTATGTTGGTGATGGGAAGCGGGGATGGGATAAATGGTATTAGGGGATGATGATGTATGAGTTTCAGTGTGTTTGTGGATATGTTGGTTGGTATCATGGCTATAGGGATGGGTTAAATGTGAACGAACTATGGTTTGTGAATAATAAATAAAGGTGGAAGAGTTAATGGATGGTGGGGCATGGTAATGGAATGAGAATAATAATCAATAGGGTTGGTTGGTTTATAAGAAGGGACTTGATTGTGTTACTTGTGATTTTATAACTTGATTTATGGATGGCATGGATATGTTTTACAAAAAATCGATGTGGTTGGTTGTGGATATTTGCCAAATAGTTAAGGAAATAAAAAATTAATTCTGTTGAACGTGAAAACCTAATGGGGTCGGGATTATTTGTTGTATGCATGCTTCGATATAGCAGTGCCGAGGCATGTGGTCAGTTTATCTGTTTAGAATCCATAGGTTGGGATAATTGTTTCGTTTATATATATATATATGTGTATCTTTGTGTTTTGTCTCACCTCACCCATCTTGAGCACTTAGTGTCGAACACTCCAATTTCATCGTATAGGATGTTTTCCCCTTAGTTTATATCTCCTTCCTTCTCCTTCTTCCATAGTCTATGATGGCTTGAGGCAACCTTAAACCTAAGTCTCTTCGAGAAGGTTTCAATTGGGGTGGCTTAGCCCAAGACTCTTCGGGCAGTTTTACTATTTTTCCCAAGAATCTTCTGGATGAGGCCCAGGTTTGTGCAAGCGGCATTCGTGGTTGTTAGGCCCCTGTATGTGTAGGAGGAAGATGTTGTTCTTGAGGCCCACGTGTGTGCAGGAGGGAAGAGTGTGGTAGTGTTAGTACATTTTCCATTAGGAATAGTAGCTAGCTAGTGGGACATGGTGTCAGGTACCCAATACTCTTGTTCTTATATACTACTACCTGTTGATTTGTGTTTTGGTGAGCTTGGCTGGTGAGGTTGGGTGGTTAGAATTCCATTATAGGTTTTGGTTTCTTCTATTGTTCTCACGGGACAATAATATGTATCCCCACATGTGCATAAGAGATTTAGGTTTCCCTACTGAGTATACTTGTATGCTCACCCTACGTTTACATTCAGGTTTCTAGGAGGACTACCAGGGCCGTGCGGGACCCTGCTAGTCGGGATAGTTGGAGTTGTTGTAGTTGTTGTACTATTTTTTCTTTTGGTATTGTACTTTTGATCTTTCTTGTACTTATACCTCTCTTCAGAACTATTTAAACATGCCTGTGGGATTAGTTTGGGTCTATCTACTTGTCTTTCCATTATTTTTCTTTTGGTGGTTGACTCATCCTATTTCCCGATCTTTAATAAACTAAAAATGGGAATGTCTCCCATATTGTGAAAAAATCATACCCTTGGTGCTAGTCTCCACCCCGGGGCCTAGTAGAGGCGGGACTCGGGGGGTCATTATATCCCTTTCAACATTGCCAGCTCAGGAGGGGCATCTTTGGTGGCAGGGGGTCTTGACAGAATGGTAATCCACTGATGCTTAGAGAGCGATGGGAGAGTTGGTTGCCTTGAACATGGATGCAAGGGTAGAAGTTGTTAGAGGCTGTTTGTTTCAGATGACGGTGTAGTCGTCCTTGTTGCAGCTAGTGGAAGAATCTCATTGGGGAGACTCCGATGAAAAAGTAATGCGGGGTTGTATCGATCAGGGAAATGCTCTAGAAGGATGGTTAGAGGACAGCTGACACCAGATTATTTTTCATGGAAGGATTATTGTTCCATAGGCGATGTGTGAGGGAGTTCTCTGTGTGTTCCATAGCATAGCCTTGGCGGTAAAACCAGGAGCTTCAAAAATGTACCAAGTCCTGATGGAAATGTTTTAGTGGCCCAGGTTTAAACGGGCGGTGGCGGAGTTTGTGGCTAAGTGCATAGTGTGTTAGCAAGTGAAGGTTGACCACTGTATTCCCAGTGGTAGTTGCATCCTTTAGATGTACCTGAGTAGAAATGGGATGACATATCGATGGACTTCATCATAGGACTACCTAGAGCTCAGGGTGGTTATGAGGCTATCTGGGTGGTGGGGGATCGAATGATGAAATCAGCTCACTTCTTAGCAATTAAGGAGTCAGGAATGTTGAGTACCTTAGCACAAAGTTACATAGACAAGGTGGTGCGTTTTCATGGATTTCGGAAGACTATCATCTTAGATCGGGATAATCGGTTTACCTCACGAGTCTGGAGGGGGTTACAGAATGATTTTTGCACCCAGCTATGCCGTATCATAGCTTATCACCCCTAGATCGATGGGCAGACAGAGCAGACTATCCAGACATTGGAGGACATGCTGTGAGCATGAGTTCTGGATTTAAGAGGATCATGGGTACGCCACTTTCCTTTAGTAGATTTTTTCTACAATAATAGTTTCCACTCTACTATTGGCATGGAACTATTTGAGGCTTTGTATGGAAGACCATATAGTTCACCCATTTTCTGGGTAGAGGTTGGTGAGACAGGTGCTCTTGGGCCAGAGGTAGTACATAGCACCACAGAGAATGTCTAGCTTGTGCGTGAGAGGACAAAAGCAGCTCAAGACCGACAGAAGTCTTATGTTGATCGTCGAAGGAGGCCCATGGAGTTCGAGGTGGGAGATCATTTGTTCTTGAAGGTTTCCCCTAGATGGGGGAAGAGGAGGTTTGGGAAGGGGAGTAAGCTCTCCCCTAGGTTCTTCGGACCATTTGAGGTGCTGAGGCGAGGTGGCATATCAGTTATCCCTACCACCTCAGTTGGATAAGGTCCATGATGTCTTCCACGTTTCCCAGCTTCGTCGGTACTTACAAGTTGACTCTCACGTTATCGACAGGGGAAAGTCAGATATGGGAGAAGACGTGACCTTCGAGGAACGACCAGTCAGAATTGAGGATAGTAATGAGAAGGTGCTATGTGGACGAACAATTCTGTTGGTTCTTGTGTTGTGGAGGCATGGAGGCCTTGAGGAGAGCACTTGTGAGTGGGAGTCACATATGCATTCTCAGTACCCGGAGTTGTTTTGACTTGTGTTTTGTTTGTTCTTAGGATCATTGTTTTGATATTATACTTTTTACCTTTGATATATGGAATGCATGGCTTGTTGGTTGTGAGACGTTTTGTTTCCTTGTTCTCTGGAAGTGTAACATGTCTGGATGTGTGGGGAGAGGGAAAACCTGATCCTTAATCTAGACACATTAATTCGGATTCGATTGAACCTGTGCGGGCGAGTCAGTGCCTCCTAAAGAGGATAATATCATGACGTAGGGGAAGGAATTTTCCCCAAACCATGTGTTCGGGAAGTGTGTTGGTTATGTGGTGTTGGGGGTAGTGCAAGTTGAAAAATCCTAATGTATGAAAGTGGGAAGACACAATTATTAATTGAGAAGCATTAATGAGGATGCGATTAAACCCATGTAGGTGAGTCAGTGCCGCCTAAAGCAGATAATATCTTGACATAGGATAAGGAATTCCCAACACATATGATTAGGGTTGTTGTATGGGTTCCTGTTATAACGAGATCTCTAATAGGTATCTTGTTGGGTTCCTCTAGGTTGGTTTTGAATTCTCAGGTATGAGAATATTTTAAGAGGTATCTCATGAAATGTCCTGGACCTCCCCAGGCCATTCCTTTGTCAGAAAGAGGGTCATGAAGTGTTCTGGAGGGTAAAATGGTCTTTTACCACACTTTCCAGAATTTTTTAAGTAAACACTGTGTAGTGTGAGTACACGTTGTGTACACCCTCGCCAGGTATACCCTGTTTTGATGTCTGTGTCATTATCGTTTGAAATAAATGGGTACACACCGTGTATCCCATACTACACTCTGTGTAGTCCCTCCCTGCGTACGCGTTACCCTCAAACTGTGTGTTGACTAGTCAACGACCGTGTGTCTTGTTGGAGTTGCATCCTTTCGGTGTGAAATAAATGAGTACACACCGTGTAGCCTATACTAAAAGCAGTGTAGTCCCTCCCCGCATGTGTGTTACCCTCAAACCGTGTGTTGACCAGTCATCGGCTGCGTGCCACGTTGAAGATTGTGTTGGAAGCCATGCGGTGACCGTGTGAAATGGTCGAGTACACGCCATGTACTAGGAAGTACACGCCGTGTACTTTAGTTTTTCTCGCCTATAAAAGGAGGGGTCCCATCCTCCTTTTCAACTCACTCCTCTCCTTCCCATTCCCTCGAGCAGAGCTCTCCCAAGAGACTCAAAGTCTCTTTTCTTCCATAACATCGTCGTTCGAGATACGATTTACGATCTGTTAGCGGCCACGAGATCATAACGATGTGGCAGAACTTCTGAGCTTGGATATGTTTCTTTCCCTTCAGCCTTTCCTTCCAAGCTTCCACCCGAGTAGGTTTTTCCGAGTTTTGACAGAATTGACGGACGCTGACGGACTTCTTCTAAAGATGATCCGGGGGAGCATTGTTATCAGAACCCGTTGAGGTAGGGATATTACCTTCATCTCTCTAAATTGTGCATCATGTGGGGTGAGCATCCTCTTTTTTTCGTGAAACACAGTTGAATCGGTTTAATAAAGATAATAACTAGCTTATACAACAGGGATGGGATGTTTGTGATTGTAGTTTCATAATTTATTTATATCCTGTGATATTATGTTATGAATTGAATAGGATTATGCCTACTGATAATCACGGCCATTGGGGGCCATTTCTTGCACAATTAAATGCTTCCCTATCTTTCTGGACCGTTTATGGATGGAAACCTTGTGGAATATGGGAATTGGTTAATCACGTAAAGTTGGCTGTTTAAATGAAAATCCAGAACCCTTGTGTGATCACCCCGATTGAACAAAACTGAAATAATGAACATGTGGGTGCTGGTTAGGGTTTGTTTATGTGAAGGGGGGGTGTTTTGTGGGTTTTTGTGGATCGGGTAAGTAGCGGGGCAACAGTTGGCTTGGTTGTGGGTTGGTATAAATGCTATGTTGGTGATGGGAAGCTGGGCTACGATAAATAGTATCAAGGGATGATGATGTACGAGTTTCAGTGTGTTTGTGGTTATGTAGGATGGTATCATGGCTACAGGGATGGGTTGAATGTGAACGAACTATGGGTTTTAAATAATAAATAAAGGTGGAAGAGTTAATGGATGGTGGGGAATGGTAATGGAACGGGAAAAATAATCAATGGGGTTAGTTGGTTAATAAGTAGGGACTTGTTTGTGTTGCTTGTGTTTTTCTAACTTTATTTGTGGATGGAAGGGATATGTTTTATGAATGATCGATGTGGTTGGTTGTGGATAGTGCCGAGTAGTAAAGGAACTAACAAATTAATTTTGTTGAATGTGAAAACCTAATGGGATGGGGATTGTTTGTTGTATGCATGCTTCGATATAGCAGTGCTGAGGCATGTGCTCAGTTTCACTATTTATAAGCCATAGGTTGGTCTGAGTGTTTGGTTTATATATATATATATATATATATATATATATATATATATCTGTATCTTTGTGTTTTGTCGCACCACACCAATGTTGAGAAAATAGTGCCGAACACTCCCATTTCATGGGAGAGGGTGTTTTCCCCTTAGTTACTTGAGCCTTCTTGCTCCTTCTTCCACAGGTTGTGATGGCTTGAGGTGACCTTACACCAGATAATCTTCAGGTAGGATTTGATTGGGGTGGTTTCACCAAAGACTATTCAGGAAGGTTTACTATTTTTCCCATGAATCTTTGGGATGAGGCCCTGGTGTGTGCGGGTGAGATATGTGGTTTGTGATTCCCAGGTGTGTACGGGAAGGATACATGGTAGTGAGGCCCAGGTGTGTGTAGGCGGGATACGTGGTTGTGAGTCCCAGGTGTGTGTGGGTGGGATATGTGGTTCTTGAGGCCCAGGTGTGTGTGGGCGGGAAGAGTGTGGTAGCGGCAGGATGTTTTCTGTTAGGAAGAGCAGCTAGCTAGTTGGAAATGGTGCAGGGTACCTAATACTCTTGTTATTATATACTACTACATGTTGATTTTTGTTTTGGTGAGAATTTCTAGAGATTTTGGGTGGTTAGAATTCCTTAATAGGTTTTGGTTTCTTCTGTTGTTCTCACGGACCATTAGGATGTCTCCCCACTTGTGCACTAGAGCTTTAGGTTTCCCTATTGAGTATAGTTGTATGCTCACCCTATATTTACTTTCAGGTTTCTGGGAGGACTACCAGGGCCGTGCGGGACTTTACTAGTTGGGACAGTTGGAGTTTTTTCAGTTGTTGTACTCTTGTTTGTTTTGGTATTGTACTTTTGAACTTTCTTGTACTTGTACCTTGTTTCATAACTATTTAAACACGCATGTGGGATTGGTTTGGGTTTATTTACTTGCCTTTCCTTTCTTTTTCTCTTGGTTGTTTATTCATCCTATTTCACGATCTTAAATAAATAAAAAAGGGTAATGCCTCCCATATTGTGAAAAACTCATACCCTTGGTTCTAGTCGCCACCCCGGGGCCTACTGGAGGCGGGACTGAGGGGACATTATCTCCCTTTCACCATTTCCACCACAGGAGGGGCATCTTTCGTGGGAGGGGGTCGTGACGCAATTATAAAAAAATGGTGAAATTGAGTAAACATAAAGACATTGAAAAATGATATATATGATTTTATTTTTATTTTGAGTAAATTTTTATCCACAAAAAATTACCTAAAATCCATTATTATTAAATATTTTGTTCACAGTAAGAATGTTAGACCTTCCAATAGTGAATACATTTCAGTATTTAGAAGAATGCCACTCATCCTCCACTATAAAAGGACAATCACTCTCCCCACTTATCCACACATTTAATGAAATTTGGATAAAGAAAATATAACTAAATCACTACCAAATCTCCATAAACTAATCTAAAAAGAAAATTTTTTATTATAAATTTTACATAATTAATTTTTTCTTCAAACTAGAGGATGATACCTAAAGAATAAGTAATTTTTATCAACAAGTGCCTATTTATTTCTTTCTCAAACTTCTTAAATTATTATTGTAACAAGATTACATAATATAAAAATTATCTAAAATATAATGATATTAACATATTATGGTTATGACCTACAACATTATAAAATCTAATAAAATGGGATATCGAATCACCACTTGTTTGTATGGTGGACTACCACCTCGTAAGACGATGTGGTTCATTTTTCCATTGCCACCACTCATGTTTTGGAATAATGATGTATATAAATATTAAATTGGATATTTATAACATTATTAAAACTTTTTTTCATTATATCATATATTAATTTTTTATATTTCAAAGTGTAAGGGATACAATAACATCATTCGTTTGTATGATGTACTACCACAACGCAATGAGATGCGATTATTTTTCACTATTTTATAAAATGGAATGGTAATAAGGGTAAAGATAATTATTATATAAATTAAATTTTTTATATTAAATAAATAAATATAAATAATTAATTATAATATTTTTATATATCCTTTTAAATCATTTAAAAGGTGATAAAATTGTTCGTGGACGTGTGGAACACCACCTACCTGAAGAGACGTGATTTCTTTCATAAGAACATCAGAAAATTGAAATATATATGTATATAAATTTTTTTATAATTTTATTTATATTATAATGGTCATTATGTAAAGATAATTTTTACTTATCTTCTTTCCATAATGATCATTGAAAAATGGAAACATTTTTGATCTGTACATATGGATTACTATTTTTGTGATTGTAACGTTATTTCATTTTTCATAATCAACATCCATAATTAGTTTAAAAAATTTCATTGTTTTATAAATATGATAAATATGTAATTATTATTTTTGTATATTTGTTTACATGATTACATATTTTAAAATAATCAACCTACCAATTTTATTTTGACACATAAGTCGAATATATTCAAAACATCCAACATAAATTTCTTGATTATATAATTCTATATAATTTGTTAATATATGAAATAAAATTAATAATAAACATATAAAAATGGTATTTATTGATGTAGATAATTAACATATTTTTATTATTTTGGATGATAGAGACACAGACGAGGAATCAGAATTAGATTAAGGGACTTTGTCACAATTTCCATTCATTGAAGCATTTTTTGATGTTATGATCATATTCTATGTTATAAAGTGTATATACAAACCCATTGAAAATATATAGCAAATAAATATAATATAATGATATTTAATTTTTATATATTTTAATATTTAGTTGGGATTATAATTCAATTTTTTTTCCAAGTCATTAAAAACATTTCCGTTGAAAAACACTCAATTAATATTTTCCCTCAAACACTCTTTCTCATCAATTTACTTGTATTGAAAACAATTTTGTTAATGGTTTTATGTGCAAATAAATTATTTATAAATTGATATTTTTGTCTCTTAACATTATATCATTTTTTTAAAATTATATTTTTTATGACTTATATGGAATGATTCAAATGATGAAAAATGGATGTAATACTCTTAATGTACATAGTGACAATGAATTTTATTCCCCCATTAAAATTATTTTATTTCTATATTATTTTTCATGATTATATTATTTATTAATTGAAAAAACAATTTTCCATTTTTAGGGTATTTTTGGAATTAGAAATAGGATTTCAATGAAAAAGGTTTTTTGGTATTGAAAATTTGGTTTTATAAGAAAATATTATATTTTTTTCAATCGGATTTTGATATTGGTTAAAAATATTTAATTCACAGGGTTTTATAATGATAGTTATTTATTCATGATATAGTACATAAGAATTAGATGAAATGGGTTCACCAAATATGGTTTATATGATGGGTCGAGCCCCATTATAGCTCACAGGTGAGCCTAATATAGCTTATACAAAGGGTTAATCCCCATTATATCTCTTAAAAAATTGTTAATACCCATTATAGTTTACCAATTCATTGGTTAATTGTTATATTTGAGGTTTTATTTATGGTTATTCAAATTAAAATGTTTTTTAAAGTGTTTACTGAATAAGATTCTCTATGTCACTAAAAATGTGTATTAATTTCGTTATGTGGGATTAAAGGGATTTAATTTATAAAAACATGTGTGTCGTTATCCTTTGATTATGTTTTATTTATTTCCATAAAATAAAATTTATGTAAATGTAAATATTTCAAGAGTTTTCTTATTCTTTTTTAACAAACTTTTGTACTTAATTTTTATACCCCTTTCAAAGATTATGTGCTTATTACATGTTTGAAAAAATATTTTCCACTAGGTTTAAGGATGGATAATGTAAATGAATAAATCATGTTGAAAATCCATAAAATTAAGCAAGAAACAAAGTAATCATTTATTTTAAAAGTTTAATATTATGGGTGAAATGGATACTAATTTGAAGTGTATAATTTCTATTTCATGATTTTTTATGTGTGATTTATGGTCAGAACCTCTAAAAAATTGAACTTTAAAAGACACTAAAATTTAATAGAGTGAATTATTGAATTAAAACTCATTATTATGTATTTTTTATTTTTGGTTCATTATAGTTTGTATCATAGAATAGTTTAGACATAATTAATGGATTGGATAATTTTAATAGCATGACCTTTGAATATTTTAAATTATTTTTATGTTGAAATGATTTAAAATTTAAGAAATCCTTATTGCTTCTTCAATGTATTTTTTATTAAGAATGGTTTTCCTTTTATGAAGTAAGGATTCTGTAGTTGGAAGGAAATAATAGAAAATTATCCACACAAATTATCATCCCAAGATGGTTAGATTTGGAATAAAATAATGTGTTTTAGTGATGGATTAGTTTACAAAAGCATAAATGGTGAAAATATCCATGTAATTGGGGAACCCACTATAACACAATGGAAAATTAATATAGTGGATTTTTACATGAGGAAAAATCCCCAACACATAATAGATTATATGACCTATTGAAATTCTGTAGATGGATGAATTACCAAGAGATTATATTGGAAGTCATTGTTTGTTCAGAGCATTAAAATGCAACCCTTTCCATCAATATTTTTGAAGGTGAAGCTGATTGATGGTATTATTTGGTTAATAATACAAGAGAAAAAGATGATAATGATTCTATTTAATGGGGAAATTTTATGAAAATTTTCCTTGATAACTATTTTCCTGTAGTTATTCGACTTAGGATAGATAAAAAAACTACTAGAAGTGGGGAAAAAGAGGAATATGTTTTGGTTGAATATGATGAAAAGATCACAATATTTTCTAGGTATGTACCAAATATCATTGTATAAAATGATAGTAAAATTAATATATTTAAATCATGGTTAAATATAATCTTATAAAGAGTTCTGGTCACAACTGAATTTAAAATAAATGAGAAACTTTTTCATTTGAATGAGGAAGTTGAGATGGAGTTTGTGACACTTATATGCCACACAAATACATGAGTAATAAAAGATAAATGTGGTAGGAAATATACAAGGATACAAATAATAATTATAGAGGAATTAAAAGATTGTTTCATGTGTGGTAAAATAACTTTTTGGGAATTTATGTCAGGATGTGGACATTATTACTTGTGTAGAATGTTTGGTCTCAAGATTTGTGAATCCAATGAGTCCTAAACAACCCATGAATGAGATAATAAATAGGTAATAAAAAATAATATGATTTTAATATAATGAGGTGGGAGATTATTTTAACGATTGTCTAGAGATAATTAATCACGGTGGAAATCATCTGAATCTAATGAAAAAAGGTGTTGTAAAATCATTTGATTCTTCTATAGTTGATGTTTGTCCACCTAGTGAAGCAGGGACATCATTATGAAGCTACATATTTCATAACGATTAGTCATAAGATAAATGACTTAGGAACCCATATTTTGAGTTTTTATGTAATTTAAAAACCATTGGAGACATCTATTGAGTTTTTATTGAGATCAAATGTATATATTTTAGTGGAAAATTTATTTGAGGTATAATTATTTTACATTTGATAAGCAGAATTTTAGTAGTATTGATGTCATCTTTGGTTAAAATGATAATTAATTAAATGTTATTGATAATTAAACTATATTATTAGAACTCTAAAATGATGTTTTTTTGAAAACATTGTAAAAAGGTAATTAAATAATTAATTTTATTTCTAATACGTTCATATTTTTATTATCAAGACAATGTTAACAGTTTCAGGAAATAATTTATTAAATGGTGGATTATATAACAGCCAAAAAATAATAAATCATTAATATTTTATTTTATATCATCATATTTATGAAATAATGAGTTACATTTCAATTCATAAAACATATAGTTTCTTCCATAACTTGTGTTACATGCTAGGTTGAGATTTACCGAAAACAACATGATATTAATATTATTATTTAATATGATAATTATATTCTTGATGATTGAATCATGGTAATTATAATGATTAAATAAATAATTAAAAATTATATTTTAATGTTTTTATTAATTATATATTTACTAATAATAAAATTAATATTAATGAAAACTGAATGCTTTTTGAAAAATAAGTTTTCCACTAAAAGATTGCTTAATCAAGCTTGGTGCGCATACTTTAAAATGATATTTTTACAAATTTTAAAAAATTTACATAAAAAATAATCATAGTTTTTGAAATATGAATGAGAAAATTATATTAAAATTAATTTTTTTAATTTTTTCAAAATTGGCCTTTTTTATGAATAGTGAGAAATACGGGTTTTCATTAAAAACCCCCTTTTGATATAAATAATATTTAATGTTAAATTATAATTTTAAATGTATTTTATGTAAAAATAGATAAATTATTTATATATTAAACTAATATAGGTTTTTGAAACCAATTTTATATTGATTTTGGATATACCAACATTGTGAACTTTTGAATCTTTTCACTTAAAATACATATTTTCTCATCACGTCTATAGGATTAAATTTAAATTAAATTCATCCACTTTTGTGAATTAAATTTTAAAAATAGAAAAAATATTTTGAATAATCATAATTAATATTATATAATAAAATAAACATAGTTTTCACCATTGTTATTAGTGAAATCCATTAAAATTAATTAATGTGGTTAAGGTTAAAATGAATTTACATAGTTGTTAAACATAGAATATATGGTTTAAAATGACCTAAGCATATTTTGAAAATAACTTTTATTGTCATATATATACCATAATCTTTTAGGGATCGATTTTTATGAGTGAGTGGGGTACTATTAAGCAATATCCTGAGATATTAAGAAGGGAACACTATGTTCGATAGCATACGTGATATACCACATTGAGCATAAATGAACAAAAAAAATTATTATATAAAATTTTAAATGAAAACATATCTATATGGATTAAATGTATGAATTATAATAGTTAAATTATGAAAATATGGTTTAAAAATTTATATATAATGAATTATTTGGGGACCAATTAATTTTAAAAGAAAATAAACCCCTTTTGAAAATAAAAGGAAATCATCTTTTAGAAAAAATATTTATTTGTTCAAAAGTGTGTTTTATACAATAAAAATAGAAAGTTAACTATTTTTGGAATATATGAAAGAATGATATGTTCAATATACTTAATCATTTTCTTAATACCCACCTTATCTGTATTTTAGATATCATATAAATATAAATATAATTTTACTTATAAAATGATGTATTTTTTAATGGTTATTTTTTTGACATTTGATGGCTCAATTATTTTAAAAATAAATTTCATACTTTTATAAATTTTATTGAAAAATTAAAATTCATTTTATAAAAAAAATCAATATTATCTTAGGGTTAATATTTTATATTTTTCTGAAATGATTCATTTTTTATGAACAATGAAAAGTATTAAATTTTTATTGAAAATATTTTTTTCATCAAAATATATTATTAAATGTTAAAATATATTTTAAAATGGTTATAAAGAAAAAATATATCCTTTATAAATCTATTAATCTAATTTTGGTCCTTATAAAATTCTCATATTGAATATATATATATATATAAATATTTTATACTTTTGAACATTTTGACTTTAAAAACATGTTTCCTCATATCATATGTGGGAAAAATTTTGAATTAAATTCATTCATTTAATTAATTGAATTTCAAAAATGGATCCCATATTTTGAATAATATGCCAAAAATTAGTAAATTGGAACCCTTTATTTTTAGAAATTGTGAATAGTAACAATACTAATTTGTTTTACCACAATAAAGGGTAAATTGATTAAAAAATAAGTAATTAGTGGTACTAATAATAATATTAAGACTATAAAATGACAAGTAAACATTCCCCAATTTTATTGGATGATTTAATTCAATTTTTAGTCACTCAGGTATAGAATATATAACTTTTGGTTTCCATTTAAAAGTAATTCTGATATTTGTAATATTTTTTAAAGAAAATACAATGATTTCACATTAATATTCGTAATAATTTAAATAAATTTAATATGTGTTTATCTAGAGGATATGTTAGAAAAAATTATGTAATATGATATATATATAGTATTTTTCTCTATAATGGAAATTTATTTCTTATTTTTAGTAAAAAATCATCGTAAATTCTTCTACAACAATGATGTGGTAATTACTTTTCTAATGAAAATATCAAATAAATGATATTAAATTTTTTAAAATAATAATAATTTGAGATAATTATTATGATACATGGATCTTATATATGACAATGATGAAATAGTGATTTATTAAATGAATTTAGTCAAATTTATCTTATTGTATTTAAAATTTTAAAAGTCAATGTTATGAATACTGTAAAAATTTACGTTAACATTTTTTTTAAATTAATGATATTTTTCATGCTGATATAAATTTCATAAATATATTAAATTCTAAAAAATTATTTTTTTAATAATATACATGTTATCAATGAGCCTTTTATGGTTCATTTCATATTTTACTCTAACTATATTAATCCTCATTGAGTAAATGATGTGGATTAAAAAAAGGTCAAAATATGTATAATTTTCATTGGATGATTGATTTATATTCATATTCATCATATATTATATCTTAATTATTTTGGATTCATTTTAAATATAATATTAATTTATACATGTTTAATATTTTGAGAAATTCTAATAGTGTCCCTCACCACTCTTATAAAAGGGAAGATATTCTTCTATTTTTATCGCACATCAAAACCTATTCAGCTAAGACTATAAGAGTCTGAATACAAAACTAGAATCCCCAAAATAAAAATATAGGCCATATTTTATGTATAATACTATCATTATAAATATTATGAGGTTAATCAAAGATTGATTCCCAAAAAATATGTATATTTTTTAATCATGTTTTTTTGTTTAATTTCATCTTCCACCACATTAAAATATTATTCAACCATAATAAAATAATAAATTGAGTATCCTACATATAATTATATGATATTATTTTAGTGTAATGACCTATATCCAAATACACTTATAATAAATAGGAAAATAATTCATCATTCATGTGTACGGCTGACTGCCGCATCATGAACAGATGTAATTCATTTTTTCATAACCATGGTTTAAGGCTAGATATAATGATAGAGTTAATGTTTAAATGTTATATTCAATAAATATTTATAAATCTTGAATGTTAATATATGATTTAATTTCTTACGGTTCTATGTATACTGAAATGATAACATCATTCATGAATGATTTTGAAATATCTCCTCCATAAAGTGATGTGATTTTTTTTTCATCATATCATCACATGGATGGTATATATATATGTATATTTAAAGAAATTAAATAATATATATGAAATTATAATCATTTTTTTGTATAATTTGATACCTACATTCTTTCTATAATTATCATAGAAAAATTAAAATGTTACTCATGCGTATGTTCAGTTTAAAATCTCCATGATTATAAAGTTGTTCATTTTTTGTATTCATATTTAATTGATGGTAATTAAAGTATAATTGATTTTATTATGTGATAATTATTTCTTAAATATTATTATTTTTGATTATAGACTAATGAAAAAATTGACTATATTCATCATACAAATGTAATTTTGGAGATTGGTACATTAAATTTTCAAATCGTCTAACGTGAAATAAAATGTATAACTAATTGTATATAACACAGAAATGATTAATATAAAAGTTATAAAAAACTAGAAAATGGTTTTAATAAAATTATAAATAAACCTAATTTTATTATTTTGGATGATAAATATTTTACGTGTTGAGTCTGAGTCGAGGTAAGGGTATCTAAAATTTAAAATCCTCATTTTGAAATGTCGCACAAATTAATTTTATAGTTATCTATCTTTAAAATAAAGTTTTCTTAAAATAAATTTATAAATTTATTCTATGTAAATTGATGTTTAAGAAACTAATTTTTTAATTTCTCTCAACTATTTCCAAAATATATCTTTTTAAGGCTTTATATAGCAGTTTTCATTTAAAAATCTTCTTTTAAAATTCCTCTTTCAACTCATTTTATAACATTAAATAGGTATGTTACTTTTATTATATAAAACGAAAAACATTTATTGATTTCAAATCACCCTAATAATTTGAATCATACATTAAATTTTTATGTGGTTATATTCAAATAAAATATATTTTGTTATATGTGTGAAATTATTAAACATGAGTGATTTCAAACAGGTATTTCTATTTTCTTCAAAGTGTTTTTTTATTTTCAATATTTGATTATTTATTTTATAGTAATTAAGAATTTTTTAGATAATGGGTGGTTACCTGATAAACCAATGATGGTCAGTTACATGACAGTATAATGATGGGTGGTTCTATGATAATCCAAGGATAGGTGGTTATGTTATAATCTAATACGTATTGGGTACTTTGGAGATAAATGTTAATGATATTGAAAATTATATTTATTAAAAGGGTTATGACACATTATATCTCACAATGTCCCCGATATAGCTTATATGAAGGGTTGATCCCCATTGTATCTTGAAAATGTATTGACTAATGATAATATTGGAAGTCTGTTATATATTTATTCTAATTAAAAGGGCTTTCAAATATTTTTATGAATGTGATGTTGTATGTTTATAAAAAGGGGTCTCATTTTAATTTTATGGGTTTTAAAGGATTTATTTGCACAAAAATGTTGTGTATTTTAGGTGGATTTTTTTTTCATTTACTCAGATAAAATTAAATGGGTTTCATGATTTTCAATAGAAAAAATTCTTTCTTTCTTTATATCATTTACTAAGATTTTATTTCACATCCCATTTTTTACAATTTTTTAGGTATTAATTATTCACTAGAATAAATATTATATCATGATGAAATTATTTTTGAATTGTATGAAATGAAATCTTTTTTTATTTTAAAAGGTTTTCCTTTCATGAATAAATAAATACTGAGAATTAGTTTCCAACTATAATGTATGGGTTTATATTGTATGTGTTTTCCCTAATTATCTAATAATATAAACCTATAATTTCATTAACAAAAACATAAATTTAATTATATAATTATATATTTATAATATGATATTTTTATGGTTATGACCTTATATTTTGTATCAATTTTGCCTTGAGACAACTTTGAAGATTATAATATTTTCATAAATGTAATGGATATCAACATTGGTTTATAATTTTATGAAAGACCATATGTTCTATGATATAGAAAAAACTTTTTAGATGTTATTTTTTAAAAATTTTATGTGACTAATAGTATTTTTGAGACATTTATTTTTCATGAAGTAAGCAGTTTTTACATTTTGGGAAAGGTGTGAGATACCTTTTAAGGTTAAAACATATTAATGTTATTTTTTAGGATGTTTCTCACATTAATGCAATTTTATAAGGAATTTTATAATTTATTTTTATAAAATGGACAACCCATTGGATGGGTGATAACCCATAATATCTGGTAAGGTCGTGAGAATCGAATCCATGACAGAAGGGTGACATATGTGGATTGCTCTCAATAGCCTACATAATTTCTATATTAGTATGAAATTTAATTTTTAGTTAAAAAATTCAATTAATGAAAAATATATTTTTTTGGAATAACATTTTTATTCAATAAATGACCATAGGATGGGAAACTTATTTGGTGATTAAGTTATTATTGTTATTTCAGATGATTTTCACTATTTTGGGAACCTAAAATGAATAATAAAAATATTATACATTATAATTTTATTTAAGTAATAAAATTTAAATAATATTTTGGAAGAATATATATTTTTAATGTTGATTAGTGGTGATTTAGGTTATTTATGAAAAATTTTAGCATACTTTGAGATTTTATTATTTGAGGGAGTACTTTTTTGTATGATACTTACAGATTAACTAATGTCATCTAAAGATAAATACTAAAATAATATTGGATAAAAATGTGATAAAATTCTTATAAATTATGTTTTTCATTCATGGTCTAAACAATTTTTAGAAATTATAATGATAATAATTTATTTAATGATATATGATGAACATTATGTATTACTGTTTAATTATAGAGAATAAATGTAATTTTTCTTTGATTGAATGTTTGAAAATTTTGGGGAATTGTTTTATATTGTTCAAAGAAATTTAATTTTCAATAATTAATAATGATTGGTGGAATATATTTTCATTCTTTGGTTGATTTTTTTATCCTTATATCGATTTTAATTTTTTACGTAGCAAAATTCATCTTAAATACTCATCATTTTGTGCCAAATATTAAATTATTATAGAAATTGAAAAATTAATTAAACAATACTTTTCATTTATTATATTTCTATATATTAAAAGTTTCGGTGGTAATATAAATCCTAATATATAGGAAAAAAATCTTTAAATGAAATTTTTATATCAAAACACCGTCCATTTACTTTTCATATAGATAAATAAATGGTATTTTAACACCCAAATTATTTAATGTTTGTGATGGTTAAAATTAAAATGTCTCTTTTCTCTATCACACATTAAAATAACATTATATTTAGTTTTCTCTATCATTTCATTGTTTTTATACATGTAATATTAGTATGTGTTACCTCAAGTGGCCTTTGTAATTTCCTATTTCTCTTTAAAATTGATGTTTTATTAAGCCTTGATAAGATGTGAGATTTAAATAAATGTATTTTGAATAGTTGTTCCCTGGATACTAATATCAAGTTACAATTACAAGGCCCTTTTTTATGAAATAGTGTGAGAATTTAAAATCTAATGATTTTAAGAAGGAACCACTATGTTTGATTTTATAACTGATACACCACATCGACCTTAATAAAAAACTAAATATTATTATTTAAATGTTACGATTATAACCTATCCATTGGATTAGAGGGTATAGAAATGATTATATTAATGATAAAAATATTATTTAAACACACACACAAATAGATATATATATATATATATATATAAGAAATTATCTTTTTACCATCTAATTAATAATGAAAATAAAACCCTTTTTAAAATAAATGTAAATATTTTTACGAAAATCTATTTAAATGTATGCAAGTATGTTTTATACCAGAAATATGAATTAATCACCCTTGTTGGATTATATTAATGAAATATATATATTTATATATTACATATTTAATATATTTTTTAATATTAAACATATGTATTTTTTGGGCATTGTATAAATTAAATCCCATTTTCTCATAAAAATTGTATTATTAATGGCAGTTTTTTCACCGTTTAATGGTACATTTATATGAAAAATGAATTTTTAAAATTTTAATTTTTTTTAAAAAATAAATCTAATATTTTAAATATTAATGTACAGATTATCTTAGTATTAATATTTTGTATTTTTATGATTATTGTCATTTTTTGGGGAATAGTAAAAAATATTTCATTTCAATTGAAAACTTACCTATCATCCAAATAAGTAATAAAGATAAATTATATTTGAAATTAGTAATAATGTAAATTTTGATACATTATACATATATTAATCTATCATAATTTATTGTAATGTTTTTTAAATTTAATATTGATATAAAAATCTCCAAACTTTTGTTGATTTTCACTTTAAAAACACGTTTTCACATCATGTTCGTCGGACTAATGTTAAATAAAATTCTGTTAATGTTGTAAATTTGATATTGATTTTTTTTTCTATATATTGAATCAGAATGTCAAAATATAGAAAATATATATCTTCTATTTTATTTAAAATAGGAATAATAACCAAGATAAGTTTTGTTACAACGATAAAGGGTAAATCGGGAAAAAATATATTAATTTAGAGAAAAAATAATATGACAAGGAATATAAAATGACCCTTCCACTTTTCCCAATTTTAATAAATTTTTAAATTACATCTATTGTTACTATTTATTTGAATATACAACCATTGAATTCCCTTTATAAGGGATTATGATTTTTATTATATTTTATTTTAAGAAAAGACAACGATGTCACAATCATAGTCTTAACAACTAAAATATTTTTTATATTAAGTAATACAGAGGCAATATTCACCATTAAATATTAAAATTAAATATAAAATATTTATCTTTATCTTAATAATTTACTTTTTTAGTAAATAAAAAACTATCTTAAATTCATGTACAATAGTGTTGCAATAATTATTTTAGTAATGGAGATTTAAAATAAATAATATTTAAAATATAAAAATAAATATAATTTGAGAAAATTAATGTCAAACATGAATTTAATAAAAGACCATGATATTATAGGGATGTATTAATAATATTTTTATGAATTTATATTTTTTATCCATATTTTTAAAACTCAAAGTAACAAATATTTTCAAATTTAAAATTATTTTTAAAAAAAATAATATTTTATTATATTTTTTATAAATCAAAAAAATATTTAATTCATCCAAATTATTTTGTTCATGATAAAAATGTCACCAATTATCAAATTATATATCTTTTGTCATTTTAAAGTAACTATATTTACCCTGAAAAAGTAAATGACAAGGATTAAAAAATAGCCAAAATATGTCTAATTTTTATTAGAAGAATTTATTTTGACAGATAACCATAAAATCAGTGAAATAAAAAATTATCCATTTTAAATATAAAAATAATTTTTATTAAATTAATTTTTTTTTGAGAAATTCCATGAGTGACCCTCCCATCTATTATAAAAGGGCACCCATTCTTCTATTTTTTCAAACTTCAAAACCTATTTGGTTTGACCAAACCATATAAAAATACTTTCATTTAATACCTACCATATTTATAAATGGATTAATTCAAACATGACACAAACCTTATATGTCTTGAGGTGTTAATAAAATGTTTTTTCTAAAAGTATTGGAAACTTTTTTAATCACTTATTTTCATTTTATTTCATTTTCAACCTTTTTAAAATCATCTCAATCCCTGATAAAAAAATTAATCTAGTACCATCCATATTATAATATGTTATTATGTTTTTCTAATGACCTATATTCATCTCCACCAGCATCAAATGGGAATAAAATTCATCATTCGTGTGTACAAAGGACTACCACCGCACAAACGGACATAATTTGATTTCCATCACCATGTCTCACGAAAATTTATAATGATGGAGTTAATATTTATATTTTATATTATTTTATTTATTTTTATGGAATGATAATATATTATTTACCTTCTTATCTTTCTATACATTGAAAAATGATAAGTTCATTTGTGCGTATGTTTGAATTGTCAACTCCACGAAGCGTTGTGATTCACTTTTCATCACCACATCACAAGGGTGATATATATGAGAATATTAAATGATATAAAATGATATATTTCATATTATTATAAATTTTTAAAGATAAAATAATACTTAAATTTTATCCATAATGACAATTGAATAATTAAAATGTTTCTCATACGTACACACGGCCTACCGTCTACATGTTAATAACATTGTTCATTTTTCATAACCATATTTATTGGATTAATTTTAAAGTATAATTGATATAACATATTTATAATAATGTAATTAATATTATTCTATATATTATCTACTAATTACTACATTGAATATAGACATCACAACATTGTAGTTTTTGTCTTAAGTAGTGAATATCATCAAAATGTCTAACATAAACATAATCAAATAAGTAATTGTATATAAAATAGAATTTAGTGATATAATATGAAATTATATACATAAAATGGTTGTAAATAGATAATATATTATGATATTTTTATTCTTTAGTACGATAAAAATTGTACCTGATGATTCATACTCAAGGAAAGGGACCTTTTAACTAAAAAATAATGTTTTTAAATATTTTACATATTTATTTTACAAATATTTACCTTTCATGTCCATTTATTTAAAAATATGTTCATAAATTTATTTTTATGGAATTTATTATTTGTAAAAATGGAATTTTTAATTTCTCTCCAATATTTTCAAAATTAAAACTTTTTATGATTTTACATAATGGAATTTCATTTAAAAATTGTCTTTAAAAATTGATCTTTAAAATATTTTTAGGAAAGTAAAGAGTTAATGATCTCGTTTTAATATATGGAATGAATATAAATTCTCAATATAATGTTTCATTGATATTTTTTATCTTAGTTTAATATTTATATGGTTACTTTCAATGAATTTTTTTCCATTGTATGAGAATTGTTGTTTAAAATGAGTAATTTTAGTATGAATGGTTCATTTTTGTCAATTATTGTTTTTGTGATGTTATATTTCATGATTTATGTAATAGTTCATGGAACATTATAATGATTATATTTGTATATATGATAAACCAATGATAGTTTGTCACGGGATAAAACAATGATGGGTAGTTTCGTTATAAACCAAGGACTAGGGGTTAGGTTATTAATTTTAATTCATTGGGTACTCCAGTGATGGAAGTGGACTATATTAATATTTAAATTAATACAATGGATTGTGCCCTCTTATAGATCATGGGTTATCATGAAAGGTCTTATATGAATGGATGATCACCATTGTATCTCAATAGTGCATTGAGTAATGATTATATTGGATATTGTCTATATGGGTATTCCCATTAAAATGGGTTTGAAAGTGTTTTATGAATGTGATTATTTATGTTTCCAAAAGGGTTTTTAATTTATTTTTATGGGTTAAAAATGTTTTATTTGGATAAAAATTAGGTGTGTTTTATGTGGAAATAATTCTTTTCATTCACTCAAAGAAAACTAAATTGGTTTTCATGTTTTTCAATAGACTAATGGGTTTATTTCTTTATGTCCCTTACTGAACATATTATGATTATCCCATGTTCTCCAATATTTTCCATAGGAATAAATGATTCATAATGACAATGAAGATGTCATGATTAAATTATTAGTTATTTTTCATTAAATGAAGTCATTTTTTAATTTAAAAGGGTTTTCTTTTAAAAAATGGACACTGACTATAATGGTTAACTTGTAATATATGATTTTATATTGTAAGAGTTGGTCTTAATTATCTAAAAATATAAAAATAAATAATATTTGGTAAATAAATAAGGTAAATTATATTTTAATGTAACTAAAATACGATAATTTTAATACCCAGCCCTTAAATATACTTTTTAAGGTGGTCAATATGATATTTTAGGTGAAGAAGTGTTAAAAAATGAACATTATTTGAGATTAATATCGATAATGCTTTGGGATAGTTACAAGAATCATATTGGAATAGTTATAAATATTATATTAAATGATAAATTATTATTTTTATCATCAAAATAATTTATTTCTAATTTTTAGAGATTAAATAGTTAAATTAACTTCTTAAGAAATGCCAAACTAGTAATTATTTTTTTAATAGTTAACTAAAACAAATGACACTAAAAATATTAAAAGGTATGTAAATAGAATGAATTTTTGTATGAAACTATTTTTTTATATTAATATATAATATTAAATAGGTTTTATAATATATGTATAAAATTCTATCATAATCCTGAAATTTTAAAATTTAAAGAAAATAAATAATGTTAAAATTGACATTAATGTTATTTATAATAAATTATTTTTTATTAAATTATTTAAAATTAATGAAAAAGATATCCTCTAAAAATTTATTTTTAAATTTTAATAAATATCTTATGTCTTCCAATAATGGACCAATTAATCTCTAATAATGATCATATTGACCAATAAATAGTAAAAAACATTATAAGCGTGGTTAGGGTAAAAGATTTGATATTTTTAGTTACATGAACTTCTATTAAAATTTATTTCTTCCACTCATGGGATTTATATGGTTTAAATTAGTTATCATATATACATGTAGTGGGTATAAATTTTATAATAATTTTCACATTAATTTATTCTTAAAGGTGAAATTATTTTTGTAAGAAAACATGTTACCATGGTAAAAACAAAAAAGGGTAAAATTGAATAAATATATGATCTAAGAAAAAATTTATATAAATTCATTTATTTTTATTTTTTTTATGTGTATATCATCCATAATTTCCTTTCAATACATTATTATTAAATTTTGGAAGCAAGTGAAGTAAGGGAGACCTCCCATTAAAGAATACTTCTAAGTCTTTATAAGAATGCCAATCCACCTCCAATATAAATTGTAATTCACTGCCCCCACTTATCCATGCCCCCAAATCTATTTGTAACTTCTAAAACACACCTAAATAAATTTAAAAATTCCTTACCCTCATCCTAGAATAATTATATTTTGATAAAATCCAACCTAGTGACGGTTTAATGAAAACCAAAGGATGATACCTAAAGAATAGGTAATGCCTTTCAACAAGCGTACCTATTTTATTTCCTTATCCAATAATATTAGTTATTATACCATGATTATATAAAAGTATCATTATAATAAATATAATTATATTTTTTATCTTATGGTTAATAAATTCTCCCACACAGACTTCCATTAAATGGGTTATGAAATCATCATTCATGTGTTAGGCGGATTTCTGACTCATAGAACGGTGTCAATTGTTTTTCCAACACCAACTCTCATGACTAGGAATAATGAAAGATATGTTGTTTATATATGATATTTATAAAAAATTAAACCTACTATTATATTATGTAATAATAAAAATTTCATATTAAAATGTGTAAGGGATACGATAACGTCATTCATAAGAATGGTGGATTACTGCATCACAGAAAAATGAAATCCGTTTTCACAAATGTGGTTCATTGAAGGTAATAAGGGTAAAGATAATGAATATATATATAAAAAATGATATATGATGATATAAATGAAATATTTATTAATATTAAGGTATTATATAACATTTTATTTATTATCCTTTCACTCTAAAAAGAAGATAACATTGTTCATGGACGTGTGGTCTACCTCCTCCTCAAAAAGATGTCATTCCATTTTTCATCAACAAAAAATATAAATGATATTAATTATATAAAAGTATGTATTATTTTATTTATTAAATAATTATAATTCTATAATGAATGATATTTATTACCTTCTTCTATAATGATCAGTGAAAAATGGAAACATTACTCAGGTGTATGTATTGCCTAGTATTTCTATGATAATTACTTGAGTTCATTTCATTAGAACAAATATCATTGATTGGTTTTAGATGTAAAATTAATTTCTAATATTATAATTATATATATATATATATTTATTCTTGAAATGATTAAATTATGACCAATTTGACCATATTCAACCTACCATAGATATTTTGAGATATATGAAGAATTTTGTCAAAAAATTTGACATAAACATAATAGATTATGTAATTGTATATTACCACTTAACAATTGAAATAAAAAGAATAAATTTTTTTATAAGGTTATAAGGAAACAATATATTTATCATTTGTTTATTATTATGTTTATAAAACACACCCGTGATGAATCAGACTCTATTTAAGGGACTTCATTTCAATTTCCTTTCATTGAGGCATTTTTTGATGTTATGCACCTATGTAATTATATAAATTTTATATAAATCATTAATGACATTACATATTTTGAATTTATATATTAAAATGATAATAATTTTTTTAAGGTTAGTAATTATTTGGTCATATTATTCATTTTTTTCTATACTGATAATGGACTTCTCCATTAAAAATCATATTTTGATGTTGTTCCCTCAAACTATCTTTCTAATCCATGTATGTGTTTAAAATATTTTTAAAGGGTTTATATGGATTTAAATAATTTATAATGTGTAATTTACATCTCTATACTTTATTTCCATAGGTTCCAAAAAGGAATATATTTACAGGCTTTATATGGAATGTTTCGACAAACAATAAATTTGATGTCCTATACATAATGTAAATGATGAAAACGAATTTTCCAACACAATTTCAATCATTTAATTTTTATATTATGTAAAAATATTACATAATTTCTTAAATTAAACGAACTTGCATTTTTTTGGTATTCTGGTATCGAAAATGTATTTTCTATGAAAATGGTGTTTTGGTATTGAAAATGAGATTTTAAATGAATGTGATATTATTTCAAAAGTGTTTTTTCATATGAGTTCAAAATATTTTAAAAATATTTTCATGATGAAATTTATTATTAATGATATATTAATTGAGAATTTTATGAAGTAGGTGAGCCTAATATAGTTTATATGAATGGTTTTTTTCATTACAAGACATGGGTGAGCCCAATATAGTTTATTTAAAGGGTTGATCCCCATTATAGATCACGAGTGAGCCCTATATATATTATAAGAAGGGAAATACTCATTATAGATATACAATTAATTTGATAGTGATTATATTAGAAGTATTATATATGGGTATTCAATTAAAATATGTGGTAAAATGATTTTATGAATATGATGACATATGTCAGGGAAAAGTAGTTTCTATTTATTGCTATCGATTTCAAAGGATTTCATATAAAAAATGTGTTTTTTTCTTCTATAAATGTTTTATTTACTTCACTCCGGTAACATTTCTATTGAGGAAAATATTTTATGGGTTTCATGTTTTTACAAAAAAAAATTTCCTTTCTTTTTATATCTATCACTATGATTTTTCACTCATCTAATAATTGAATTATTTTTTCACCGAGCTTAAGGATTTGTAAGGGAAAGGAATAAATGAATTTAAAAGATGTGGATATTTTCTCATAAAACTTATGATGATTTATTTTAATAAATTTATATTATGGGAAAATGGATACTAGTCCAATGTTTCTATTTTGTATTTCTTGTATTTTTATGTTTCAACTGTGGACTAATTATCTAAAATTATAAGATTAAAAATATCCTTAAATGAATGAAAGTTAATCCTTGACTCATAACTCATGATTATATAAATATTAAAGTTGGGTCTTTAAAATGATAGATTCTATTATATGATATCAATTAATGAGAATATGATATTTCTATTTTATTTTTTTCCCTTCCCCATGAAACTATGAATGGACGTATGAATGAATTTTTGGATATAATAGAAGAGATTATAATGTTATCACTATAAGTTTATTTTATATTTCATGTTTTCAAATGTAATATATGAATTATATATATATATATAATTTACTAATATATACAAACTATTCAATGGTATGGGTTGTGATCTATTATATGTTGTTGAAATGTAGTAATATAACCCTATGTTTTGGGATAATGGATTCAAGGTGTTATAGTTGGTATAATAGAATGTTCATTATAAACCTTCGAAACATGATTTTGGAAAACACTTATTAGAGATAATAACTCTATGATATAATCTTAGTATAATTCTATGTATATGATAATATGATGATGTTTCGGTATTTTAGATAATGTGTTGTTTTATAATAATGAAATTAGCATTTGGATACTAAAAATTATATGTGGCTATGCTACAAATACACCTACTGGTAAAGACACTGAAAAAGGATAGTTGACAATTAACTCGATCATCACTCAATCCAAGAATTGTAGGCCTATGACTATACACCTGGATAGACACTCCTTTCATATATACTAGGGTTATTTCAAAAAATCATCACAAACCATTATAAATGATTTAAAAATATTATTTTGTTTTGAATATATTTCTAGATGTAAAAATTTAATGATTCTAAACTATTAATTATTACACAATTTTTGAAATTTTACACTATGTTATCAAATTCATAAGGAAATTATCTAATTAGGTGTATTATATTGTTTATTAATACTTCATAGCCTTTGGAATTTCAATTTTATCAATCCAAAAAATAAATATTGGGATTTACTTCCCAATAAAAACAATGAATCAATAGATGTAGAAGAACAAATTTTAACTATATTGGGTAAGGTGACTCGTGTTTTGTATAATAACATAGAACTATTAGAGAATTCTATTGATACCCAACCTGGTGGAACAATGTTGAATCAATTAATGTTAAAATAAAAACATTTATTTAATGGGAATAATAATATTTCAGTATATTGTAAATTGATGAAGTCCCTAAAAAACATTTTTCTCAAATTGGGAAGTATGTAAAGGTAGAATATCATTATACAATCATATCACCATACTAGATATTTTAATTAATGGTGTCTATTTATCAAGAAAACTAAAGAGTTTGAAGAAAAAAATAATATGGAGGGGAATACTATCAAGTATATATAAATTGTAAAATAATTTCCTCACAATAAATGAGCTAATATGGTGTGGAAATTATTAAATATATGGAAAAATGAAGGATAAAGTACCTATGAACATAAAAATAACTTTAAAATGTTTGAAACTGATGTTATGGATTATGTAAATTATACAAGAAGAAAATATGATTATTTTATAAGGTATAAATCCTTCACGTTAAATGGAAGTAGTGCCATTTACATGTTTAGTGTATGAAAATATAGAATTAATTATCATAAGAAAAATAACTAAATTTTACATGTATTATGTTTTCCATGTAAATTGGACTATAAACATGAAGTTGAAAACATTAAAAAAAATATATAAAAATTAAATAATTGAGGGGTGGAATATCAAACTTGTAATAAATTTGGAATGAAATATTTTCAAACAAGGTAGAATTGAACGATATTTTTCTCTAAGTGTGGAGAAAAGGTCCATTTTGTTAGTGATCATAAGCATAAGAAAGAGGCCATCAATGTACATTTCTTTATCTATAAGGGGATAAAGAACAATTCCAATTAGTTTTGTTTCTGTAAAAGTAATTTTAATCCTATGAAGATAAGGGAGAATAGTTGAGCCTATGAAATCACTATATATAAGTTTGATATATCTAATGATGTGGTGGGTGGTAAGTTGACCATATCCTTAAATTTAGATAATTCATTATTTGATTCTGGATCATCACTCTCACTTATATCTTTTATGTTTTCCATGGAATATAAATTTTTCCCTAGAACCTTATGATGCTAGTATTCAATAAATATTCCTAGTGAAAATATTATTACAATTAGGATGTTTCATTCAATCAATGTTATGGAACATATACATAACAAACTCACAAACATTATTGTTATACCCATAATTGTATTTCATCTAATTCTTGCTATAAATTAGATTTTGAAATATAATTGGAAAATTTATTACCATTCGGTGTAGATTTTGATTATCTATGGTGATATAGACAACCTTATCTTTATAAGTGATACTAAATATACCGAATCATGTCAATTTCTACCACTAGTTTCAATTCCTAATGAAATTATTGGAGAAGAAGAACAGACACAACCTATGAATGTGAAGGGTATATATAGAATAAATGATAAATCATGATTTCAGGAATAAATTGTTGATTTTGTTTCATGAAATACATATAAACGCACATAAGACTTATATTGTGTTTTCTATTTAACTAATCCTTCATGAAAACCCAATATTAAGAAATCTAAATAGGATAACCATAGTGGAATTAGTGGGACACATGAAACAACTACATGAGTTGTGTGATAAGGAATTTATATTCACTAGTGTTCACCATGGAGAGACGCCATTAGAGTTTTTGTGAATAAATATGGGTCTAAATGGTTATTCATTTATTTTAGGGAAATCATTGATATCACAATGAAGAAGTATTGTATTTTTACTAACATTTATGACTATTTTCATGAACTTCAATGAGATAAATATTTTTAAATGATTAATACTTTTTATCTGTATCTTAAAAGACAAGAATTGAAATAGGATATTCCAAATATAACATTTCATATATGGTATGAACATTATGAATTTACAATAATGACCTTTTGATTGAATAATAAACCCCTTATTTTATGGATTTGAAGAAAAAAGTATTCCTGGATTATATCATTATTTTAATTTGCTTATTTATGGATAATATCTTCATATAATATAGAATAAATTAGGATAATAAGATTAATTTGAAAATAATTGTTAATATTCTTACAGAAAAAGGGTTATATAGAAAATTTAGAAAATTTGAACTTTGGATTCAAATAGTATATTCAGTAAGACATACTTACTTTACGGATGGAAAATCAATTTTTCCTTCAAATAAAAAGATTATGATATAATAAAAAAATTGAATGTAACTAAAGAATATAGTATCCTTATATTAAAAGGTTATTATTGATTATTAGTTCAATTTTTTTCAATTTTCTAACATATTAACCAAGTTCAAATTTAAAGTGTTTAGGGTCTTATATTTAGAGGAATGTAATGAGTGTTTCAAATTATTAAATAAGAGATTGGCCAAGTCAATGATATTAAATTTACCATTAATAATGGATGGATTTTTTATATATATTGATTCATCAAATAAAGGACATTGTTGTGTCCTTATAGAGAATGATGTATTTTCTACCTAGGGCACAAGGAAATTAAATATCCCTATATAGAATATTCAAACCCATGATCCTTTGTTGGATGTCGTAATCATTACATTGAAGAAATGGATGTATTAAATTTATACTTAAATATTCGAAATATATAAGGATAAAAATATGTTGAAAATAATTTTCTCATTAAAAGGGATCAAAATTAGGTAGTGTACATGGTTATAATTACTCAAGGATTATGATTTCTCAAAACACTACCACAATGGGAATGTTAATAATGTGGTTAATATGTTGAGTAGGAAAGATCGTATAGTATTTAAAAGATGAGAATTAATAAAGATCCTATATAAATTAATTTAGTGAAACTATATTGGAACTGAGACTTTTCATAACTATAGATATAGTTTATTTTCTGTTTATTATTAATACAAAAAATGGTAGTTTATGGAGTGTAAAAGAAAAGAGATATTATGAGACATAAGGATACAATATTGAAATTTGTGTCATTGCATAATGATTTCAATTTTTTTTGAGCTCAAATTTTTGAGGAAGGGGTAATTTTTATGAAATATGGTTTTTTATAATAGAAAATTCAAATATATGGTGAAGACATGGGTTCTATGAAGATTATAATTTCTAAATGATTTAGAGATTCATGAAAGAATATAATGTAACAAAGGATCATTGTTTTGTGAAATAGACTTCCAGAACCTAGATGGGCCATGATGTGAGTATAGAAATCAATTTGACAATGAGAATCATCATGAATGGAATAATTTCGCTGACACTTAATGAAGAAATGATGTCTTGAAAACATGAATATATTTCTTTTTAAAACATCTACAGTGATTTAGAAAGCATCATGAAATTAAAAGTCTATAAATTGGTGTCATCTCACATTTTGTATATTAAACCACTCTTAACACAAATGTATAATAAACCATTTTAGATTAATATTCTGTTCATTACAGTAATACATCCCCGAGGACCATAATACTTTAGTGACATTGGAAACATGGAAACAAAACTTTCTATCATGGTTAAATATCTTCAACATCTCCAATAAATATCTCCACCTTTAGTAATTCTACCTTAAACATTTATTCATTACATAGTGAATGGAAACATGATATGGGGTGATCTTAGATGCTAAGTAAGGTTAAATAAAGAAAATGTTTAATCAAAACATGAACAAAGTCTATCAAATATGAGAATAACATTTGAAGATCACATGATATACATTATAGATCCAAATAAAGATTAGAAAATTTTAAGACATGGATCATAAAAGAATTAAGATCATAAGTCATCAAATAAAAAAAATGAATAAATCATGTAATTTTCGAAGACACGTGAGAATATAACATGATTTTAATAGTGGTAAAGGCATTAATTCCCTGAACCTCATGGTAGATTTGGTTCACCCTCCATACCATATTGGAAGTCATGGTTCACTCCCATGGCTATTTTAGTATCATGAGGTCACACAACATACCATCTTAGAAGCCACATTTCACTCCCATGTCCAAATTATTAGCATGAGTTCACTCCACCTACCATCTCGGTCTTCAGCGTTCACTCTTATAGGAATATTAGTATTCAAGGTTAATTCCCAATACCACAATAATCTAACTAAAGTGATATAAATCATTAACCAATTTATTGGAGTGAGATATAGGTCCCACCCATCCCATAACTAAATCATACATACATGCGCCACAATAAAATAAATAGTCATATCATAACCCATGAAATTAAATGGGTATTATAATAATGTAATCATATCATAACCTATGGAAAAACGATATGTTTCATAATCATTTCACCAAAATAATAATACATTAAAGAGAAATGTATTTCATAATCATGTAACCCATAAAATATTAATGGGTTTCATAAATACCATGTCATCAAGCAAAACCCATTTATAGAAAGAATGTGAATGAAATTTCTATATCATTTCCTAGTAGGGAATTAGTAGTATAAATATATGCCTTATTAGATTGAAAATAATTTTTATACATCATTCAAATATGTTTCCAAAGTAAAATAACATTTCTTCTTTGAAATTTGTTTTTTAATGCATAAAACCATTTGAAACCCCTTTTTTTAAAGAATACCCTGATATCCTAAAACAAAGTCATTAAATCATTTGGAAAACATTTTTCCATGAAAAAAATATAAAATAATATTCATATAATTTTGAAAATAATTTAATTTTAAAATAGTTTAAAATCATAAATATAATTATTGGAAATTAATTGAAACCATTTTTACTTGAAAACAAATGAAACGAGATTGAATTTTTTTTAAACAATTTCATTGAAAATACTTTGAAAACATATAAATAAGTGTTAAGACATTTGAAAACTATTTTATTAGATAATAAATTTTAAAAAATTTCTAAAAAAATATCCTTTTAAAAATGAAAATTAATATTCAATGAAATAATGGTGGGTAAATCTGTACATTTCGTATGGGGTAAAAACAATCCTTTTTCATGGTAAAATGGATAGAAAAATGTCATGTTTAGAAATACAAAATAATATTACTTTTAGGAGATTGGTAAAATAAAAAAGGTTAAAAATTTGTTTTAAATATTAATGGATAATGCTATAATATTCCTGGAAACCATTTTTTTAGTTTTAGTTTTTGAAGGAACATATATTTTTGACCAAAGAGAGGGTAATGTCTGGATTTCATAAAAATAAATTCATATGTATCATATGTACCAAAGAGTGTAAGAAATGGAAATAATTTATTAATAAATAATTAATAACCAAAAGAGAAGAAAATTTAGTAATTTTCTTTAGATATGGATCATAGTATTTCATCAAAGGAATTATAAAAATAAACAATCTTGAAAATAGATGAGATTGTCTCAACGACCTCTTATAACATGGTAACTTAGGATCATAATATCCATGTAAGAAAAATAATATTACCTAAAACATTAAATTTCATTATAAGATTTAAATTCATGATATACCATGTAAAATGGAAATATATGCACTTATAAGGAGAATTTTTGTTCTTAACAAAACACGAGTCTCAGTAATGGAAAATTGAGAGAAAACTATTTCATCGATTTGATAAATTTTGAAACATAATCCCCATGAAAGAAATATAATAAGGTGAATATTTTAATACCCATAAATTATCACATTATATACATAAAATAAAACCATGGGATGTAGATACACCACATAAAATTAAATAGGGGGAAACATAACATGTATCTCACTGAAATAACAACTCAACTTAAATCTCTTTAACTTGTGTCTTAACTCTCATTGGAATAATTCAAACAATCTTTATAATAAATATAAATTTACAATACATATTTAAAATAATTATAACCTTATATCTTATACAATATATGTTTTAATTATGACCTTATATTACCCAATTTTTATCCATACCATGTTAAGGTTTAACTTAAGATCATATTCACTTTATTCTTCACATGTGTCTTAATTTGTTATTTTGTTGGTCCTTATTAGTTTATCAGGATTCCATAATTTAAAAAATTATATAAATATCATGTATGTATTTTATAATTTTCATAAAATATTCTATGTAATATAGAAGAATGAAACGGAATACACCATTCATGGAGATCGTAAGCTATACGTATGTGTGAAAATTGTTTCTGTTTTTATTGTCCTTGTAAAAGAAAAAATGAAAACGATATATATATATGTATATAATATCATTAAATTATAATACTAATAATATATGTATATATAATAATTTTAATAAACATATCTTTAATACATTATATGTAAATTGTGAATAAATAACTTCGTACTGAGGGGGTGGTAGTCCAAACATCATCAAAAAAATAAACATATTTACAAAAAATGAAAATTGAAAAAGTAACGTGTTGTGAAATTAATTAAGAAGATAAAATTTTAAATATATATGATATATAATATTTATAAATAGTGTTTCCATCTTATTTTCCACCATGATAGTTGATTAAAAATTTGAACAATCATCGCCTTGTGTGGAGGAAGTTTGTTGTCCACATAAACACTATACTAGTGAAACATTATATGAGGGCTTGTGTATGTGTAGAAAGAAACCAAGGAATAAATATATCATAGTATATTTAGTATTACGGTTTATTTATATAGTCATGGAATAATGATAGGGGATGGTGGAGATGTAAAATAAAATAATGGATGATGAGAAAAGGTGTTACCTCTTAATCGGGTAAATCTAGTTGGTTTGTGAAAAAAAGAATTCATTGGAAGAAATTATTCTAATAAGTAGGATTAAAAATGAATTTTGGGATGTTGAGATGGGAATTTGGGACATCTTCTTCATTTCTATGAGGTTTTGGACGTGTAAAGAATAGGGAAAGGTGGTTCCCTTTTATATGGAAGAGAAATGACTCAGAATTTTTGAAAAAAAGAGAGGTGTATCAACTTTTTTAGGTAAAAAAGTAATATAAACCCAAATTAAAATAATAATGGAAGGTTAATTTTTTATTAATGTCCAACCAATTTGTTTTCGAAAACATTATAGGTCATTATGGGTCATCAATTTAATGTTTAGAACTTTATTACATACTCTTTCTCTTTACTGTGAAAATTAACATTAATCACATTCAATAATAATTTTGGTAAAATGAATTTGGACATTATTTTAAATTTTGAATTATTATTATTCAAAATATGGAATCCATTTTTCCAATTTATAATCAAAGAAGTAGTAGAAATTATTTTAAAATTAATCCCAGATTTGGGTTGATAATGTGGGTTTTTAAAGTAAACACCTAATTTTTTTATATTATCTCCAATTCCAATATGAAATTGGTTCCAATAAAATAAATTTGATTAATTGAAAAATATAGTATCTAATAAAAATTTTAGACAAATTTGAAATTTAATTTAACCGTACAGATAATTTAGATAAAGAAGCAATTTCGAAATAAAATTATCAATTTTTCTTAATTCGTTAAAAAATTAATCCTTACAAAAAATTATCAAAAAATTATCTTAACCTATTTTTTATGTTTCTATTCCAAATATATTTTTTATTTTTAGATAATATACTTATAAATTTTCTGAAATTATATTTAAAATGGGTTCTCCATTAAAAAGTGTTATAACCTCCTTTATAAAAAATATAGATTAATTGTAAAAAATTATTTTTGTTATTATTTTATGTCTATCCAATATATTAGATAAAAACCAAAATTATTTGATTTAATATATTACATATATATTAAATTAATACCACTGACTAATTATAATTAATTTAATTTATTAGGGTAAAGAAACTTATAATAATAATAATATTTTCCATTATATTCAATCAATTTTCATATTAATTTATAATTAATATGTAACCTATGAATTCATTTTATAATTTTTAAACCATATATTTTAATAAATTATCTATTCATAACCACTAATTTAATGTCTAGGTTATATCTTATCATTTTCAATAATAAAATTTTAATGACATAATATAATTCAGTAAAACTCTATCTTCTGCATTACACAGACCATCGAGGTATGTCATTGTTGCAAGTAATTCAAGAAAACCTTAGTGTTTCAGGTAAATAAAAGAAAATATTATGTTGAATGAACTTCATCATTTTCATGGTTTTTAATATTACTCAATCCAAACATTGTACATTAAGATAAAATAAACTATTTTTAATGATGCATGAAATTAAAAATATCCAAAATGTTAAATTAAATAAAAAAATCAAAAATTCTCATGATGTTATATTCTACACCTTTTAAATTTAATTCCACCCACAAAATTAATCTAGGTTATTAGAGGAATAAACATTAATATTTTATTCATAAAAACCCATATTTTAAAAATGAATACTAAAAAATATCTTAAAAAGGGAATGTTTGAACAATAAATTTTACCCACAATAACATATAATTTATCTTCCATATATGAGAACAGAGGTTTGGAGTGAAGATGGACATGGAGTAAAAAATAAATATTTATAGGGAGTTATTATTATTTTCAACCGCATACAAGTGAATGATCAATGAAAATTTCCTGGCCTCAAATTATTAACTTTGTGATGATTTATATGTTCATTAGTTACACAAAAATTAATCTACAAGGACAATTTTTTTATCATTATCCTATCTCTGAGTAATTATTTTATTGACCAAACATATAAGGAAATATACATAAAAGATATATTTCTATAAAAATTTCATTCTTTGGTTATACCTTTAACTATTATAAATTAATCCATTATTCATGAACTGGATTTTTTGAAAATAACTTCGATGCCCGAAGCACTAAAATAACCTTTTTTCCATATTCTAAGGCCAAAAAAAGAATGAAATTATATTCAATGTATCTATAGATATTCTTAAAAATAAACATGGCTAATACATTAATATATAAACATAAATAGTAACACAACTATTTAATCATAAATATGTATTCATCAAAAACAAGTATACATTAACCATGAAATTACATCGGATAGTGGTAGCCATGAAACCCTTGTCATCCTTCAGTCATTCGTTTAAGAACTACATCCATTCTAGGTAAGATTATTTGTCACCCAACATACATGATTTTATTTTCTAAAACCATAATATTATAATTACCTAAATAAATAATAAAAAAAATACTTAACATAAGTTTAATCACTAAAATTCATTTTATCCACAGTTTCCAATACAAACATAATACATATATAATAACTATGAAATTTTACTTAAAATTTTTGTTGATGGTTACCCTTATAACACTTATCAAATTTGAAATTCCAAAACATTAGAAATAGATTCAAAAAATAATCATTACATTGATCCCCCAAATAGAAAAATGTATCTCTTGGTTGTCACATTCAAATGAAGTGAATAACCCTATGGTAAATTCTCTTGGAAGATGGTAACAACCCGAATTACCATAATTATACCTGGAAACCAAGAATGATTACTCATTCATTATATTACCGAATATATTCCATAAATCTAATAAGTTTTTTACTTCATCCATGATAGCATGAACTACATGTCAACATGTCCATAACTAGTCCATTGGTAATTAGTACTATCCAATTTACTTATTCATATCCCACTTATCTTTATAAAAAAAATTATCTTAACATGATGAACATATTAAGGTTTATCTTTCTCTTAATTAGTTTTTTTCCGGGACATCACCATTCCATTATTTCTCTTTTTTATTCTATCAGAACATTTCAACATTTTGTTGTAAATGCATATAAAAACATAAAACTACAAAAAATATATATTTGACCTTACATATTACATACTTATTGAATCCAAATATATAAAATATTTTATAATTACACTTCATTCTTATGTAATTAGTAGGCTTACCTCATCCTATTACACAATACCACTTTCTATTTACATTTCCTCTATAGTGTTATCATCATTAGTATTGTAACCATTACTTATTCCACCATTCTAATCATTTGTTGGAACTATCCTCTTGGGAAATTGATTTATATAATGAAAATTTATTCCAAACATAATACACATACAGTTAGATGATTCCATAGGGGGTCCAATATTCTCATCCATTACATTAACCAAACTCTTCAATTTTCCCATGCAGTCACTTGCTTTGTGTCCTTCATTACCACAATCAAAAAATGTTCTTGTTCCTATAAGATAATCAATGAAGTGATTCATTCCATATTATTTACACAAAGTAAATATAATCGTTCTTTTTCCAAGGGTTCTATTACCATAAATCTAAACGAACTCATTATGTCTTTTCCTTAGAGAGTGTGAGAGTTGGTTATGGTACACATTGTTAATAATGATATGTGAAAACTGATTAGGGATGATCACAACATATTTAACTCCAGGGATCATCCCACAAGACCTCTAATTAAAATATCATTTTATCACAATCAATGTTAATCCAGTTCCTTCCAGTACCCTCCATTGATTAAAACAAAAATATTTTTATGAGATTTGTTTATTATAGAATAAAACCACATAATCATGAAAATAATTACTTATAGGATGTATAAATAATAAAACCATCCTTAATCTGTGACACCCTAGGTTTAAAAAAGGTTATTCAAACCCATGTTATATTTAAATACAATGTGTTGGTATGTAAAACGTTTTTTAATTCCCAAAGCATATCCACATGGAGTGTCAAACCAGATGAATGGTAAGACCCATTTTCACATACCAGATTACCCCGAGTCAGGACCAAAATATATTTTTATAGTTTTTACCCCTAGTTACACCTATTCTAGAGATAAATCAACATTTAATATCCAAAAATGGATATATTTCATAGAAACCACTCACTATATCCTTTACAAAAATTCTAGGACATTATCCCAAATGTTGAATCATCATTATACTTATCCTTAGAGATATCCCTAAAGATATACCTAAAAATATACCCATGGATATCACTAAATTCATCTCATCCCACTTTACAATGGTTTAATAATAATTTCCTTTTATAAAAACTATAGTGACATAAGAATTACATATAGGAATATTATACCCTATTAGATTAATATTTAGTACATTATAATAATACATGCCTGAGAACCATAATAGTTCACTGTCTTTGGATTCATGGAAAAAAAATCTTCTATCCTTGTGATATATCTACAACACATCCCATAAATATCTACATAATTAGTTATTCTACCAAAAACTATTCATCATAACATGGGGAAAGTAAAACATAATAAGGTGTGAGATCAGATGATCAGTAAAGGTAAATAGTGGAAATGTGTAACCATAACATGAACAAATTATTGGGATTTTGAGAATAAAATTTAAATATCAAACCATGTATATTATAGATAATAATAAATATTGGAAATTCAAATGAAATGTATCAAAATATAATTAATTTAACAAGTCATGAAATACCAACAAAGGAATAAAACATTTAATTGCGGCAGAGACATACACATATAACACGATTTCCATAGTATTCATGGAATTGCTATAAAGGCCATCATGGTAGTATGGGTTCACTTCACATATCATATTAGTTGTCATGGTTTACCCCCTTATCCATCTTAGTAGCACATGTTCACTCCATATACCATCTTAGTGTTCCTGTCTCACTCCCATGGCCATCGTATTAGCATTAGTTCACTCACTAAATAGTATTGGTAGTCATGGTCCTCTCCCATGGCCATATTATCAGTCATGGATCAGTCCTAATAAAATCATAGTCTATATCATGAAATATAAATCATTACCCAATTCATTGGAGGGAGATATAGGTCACACCTATCACATAATGAAATAATAAAAACATGTTCCACAATATCATAAATAATCATATCATAACCCATGAAATGAAATTGGTATTATAAAACATGTAATCTGATTATAACATATGAAAAATATAGAATTCATAATCATTTTATCAAAATCATAACCCATGAAAGGGAAAAAAATTCATAAAGATATAACCCATTAAAAATAAATAGTTTTTCTAATGATAATGACAATAATCACAACCCTTTCATAGATAAAATATGTATATAAACGTTAAATCAATTCATATAAGGGAATTAGTAACATAAAAAGGATTCATTTTAGATAAAAATAATAGTGAAATATCATTGAAAATATTTCTTGAGGAAAATATCCTTTCTTATTTAAAATAGTATTTTTAATATGTAAAACCATTTTAAAATAAATTTGAAAATATTACCTTGAAAAATTATAAAGAATACATAAAATTAGTTTGAAAAAAAAATTCAATGAATACTTAAAAAACTACATGAAACAAATTTAAATACTGTATTATTTTTAAATAATTTGAAATCATATAATGAATGATTGAAAATGTTTCAATACCTTTCTACATTAAATCATATGAAATTATTGTGAATTTTTTTTGAAAACCATTTATATGAAAATATTTTGAGAACTTATAAACAAGTCTTGAAAACATTTTAAAACAATTTTACCTACAAATAACTTTTAAAAACATTTCATTAAAAATAATACCTTTAAAAATGAAATGTAATCTTTAATGAAATGACAGAGGGTAAATCCACACTTATCGTATGAGATAAAAAGAACATTCCTTTTCTTGAGAAAAAGAATTGAAAAATGCCTTATTTATAAAGAAACGTGAAGATTCCATTGAAGAGATTGGTAAAATAAAAAAATTTAATTATTTATTTTAAATATTAAATGATAATGTTACAATATTCTAGGAATCCAATTTTAGAATACATGTTTTTGAAGAAATCGAGATTTAGGAATAAATTGAGGGTAAAGTCGAGCTTTCTTAAAAAAACATTCCATACTATCATATATTACAAATATTGGATAAAATGATAACAATATATGAATAAGTCATTAACAACATAAGGATATTAAAATTCATGAATTGTTTTGATAGAGGGATCATTATATTTCATAAAAGGAAGCATTAATATAGAGAATCCTTAAAAGATATGAGATTGTCTCAATGAACTCTTATAACATGGTAACATAGGATCTTAAACTCCATGTATGAATTTTAAATTACATGAAAACTAAATTAACATTAAATTAAGTTAATTAATTATATAACATGTAAAATTGAATTATATACCCCTTAAAAGTGAATTTAGGTGCATACCAAAACATGAGTCTCAATGAAGACAAATTAATACAAAACAAATTCACCAATTTGGTAAATTTTGAAACGTAATCCCCATGAATGAATGATAATAAAATTGATATATTAATAACAATAAATCTAATTATAATATAAATATAATACAATCACGAGTAGTACATACACTAGAAAAAATTATATAGTGGAAAACATATCGTGTATCTAACAGAAATAAATCCAATGATGAAATCCCCATACATTGTGTCTTGAATCTCATCGTACTCCTTAAAATGACTGATATAATAAATATAATTTTATTATTATTATTTTTCAGAACCATATTATTATATATAATACCATATATGATTTTATTATGACCTTATATTACTCTCTTTTTGATCATCCAATGTTAAGGATTCATTTTTGATATTATTTAGTTTGCCTTTCGCATGGGTCTTAATTTTTTATATAATTGGTCCTTAAACTTATATCATGAATCCATAATTTAAACCATGATATAATCATATATTACATTAAGTATATTTATATAATAATAATATATATAATATAGATGTATGAAATATAATACACTGCTCATGGAGACAGTAAGCCGTATGTACGCATAAGCATCATTTCCATTTTTATTGACATATTAAAAGAAAGAAAGAAAATTAAATTTATATATATGTAAACAATATCATTAATTTGTCATTATAATGTTATATATATCATATAATTTTACTCTTAACCATCATTAATTAGTTCTATGTTGTGTGTGATTGAGTTACCTTGCTTTGAGGGTCGGCTGCCCAGACTTCCTCAAACAAAATTATCATATTTACACCAAATGGAAAGTAAAAAAGTTATATTTTGTAAAATAAATAAATTAAATTAAATTAATAAAAAATATAATATATAATATATATAAAAATAATGTATTTTATAATTTCCACAATGAGAGGAAATAAGGAAAATTGATCAATCATCATTTTTTGAGGCGGAAGTTCTTCATCCACATAAATAGTATCTTAGTTACATATTAGATGGAGGTACGTCTAATTTTAGGCCAAAATATCATCATTAATACATCCTATTATATTTAAGATACTATTTTTTATACAATGAGTTAATAAAGAGAGTGTAGGGGTGGAGATGGAAAATAAAAGAAAGGAGCTTGAGAAAAGGAATTACCTCTAAATTGGGTAACTCCTTTTGGTTTACGCCAAAAGGATTACTTGGAAGTATTTATTATAAAAATAGTCTTAAATTAGTAAGGGAGGTATGTTATAAATTTTATTGGGCAGATATTGGCTGAACATAAGATTATTGAGAGGTGTGATGAAGAGAGGGATGTGGTGGCCTATTATAGGGAAGGAAATGGTCACACTTGACATTTAAAAAAAGTGAGGTGTACACATGTTTTACCTTAAAAAAATAAAAACAAAAAAATTATATAATAGAATTTTTTATATCTATTTAATGTCCATAAATGGGGTTTTATATGTTTATAGGTCGTTTTGGGTCTTAAATTTAAGGTTAGTACTTTATTAAACTAATTTGTCTCTTAACGGTTAAAATGAATTTTAATCACCTTTGACAAAATTTTTGGTCAAATTTTTTTTTACATAATATAAATTCTAAATTATGAATATTTAATATATAGAATCCATTTTTTTAAATTCTAATCATAATAGTGTTTGAACATAATTTAAAATCCATCCCATAGTAGGGTCGACAATAATAGTTTTTAAAGTAAAAACATTCAAACATCTGCTACGTTTTTTATATACAATTTAAAAGTTACATTGGTTCCAATGACCTAAATTGGATTAATAGATTAAAATAATATTTAATTAAACATTTAAACCAATTTATTATATAATATAACCTTGTAAATAAATTTGAATAAAAATATGTTTTGAATTAAAATTTATTGTTTTTCACAAATCATTAAATTAATTAAATCTTATAGAAAAATATCAAAAAAAATTAATAAAATAATTTTTATGTTTATATTTAATTTATAATGTTTATTTTGACATATTATATTTACAAAGGTTCCAAAAACTTGATTTAAAATGAATTCTCCATTAAACGATGCTAAATATACTTGTATAAAAAAATTAGGTTTTGTGAATATAATTAGGATTGTTCATATTTAGTGTCTATCCAATATAATGGATGAGGACCAAAAATTTTTGATTGAATATTATATAAATATATATTAAACTAATATAACTCCCAAATTAGAAATAATTTAAATGAATAGGACTAAACAGATAATATTAATAATAATAATTCGTTTATATTAAATCAGTTTTTATATTTATTTTTAAATAATTAGTAACCTATGAATTAATTTTATATTTGTGTAAACCATATATTTTCATAAATTGGATAATTATATTCATGAAAAAAAATTTAATGGCTATGTTATATATTAATATATTAAATATTGATATTTTAATGATTTATTGTTATTCGGTAAAGAATGGTCTTGCGTGTTAGACAAGCTAGTGAGGAATGTAATTTTTGCATGTAATGTAAGATAACCTCAGTGTTTCATGTAGATAAAGCTAAAAATTTTGTTTCATTTAGTGAAATTTTAAATTTTTTTACATTACTCATTCCTAACATAGTGATTCAATATAAAAAAATCAATTTTAAGTGTTACGTGAATAAATATCAAAAATGAAAAATTTATTCAAAAAAATTCAATAAATAATACAGTGTTACATTATAATAAACAAATATATTTTAGGGATAGGTAAAAACCCTTTGGATTCATGAATTTCCTTCATAATGGAATAATTTTGAAAATATGTATCTCTCTATGAAAACAATATTTTCAAAAACTATGGTTTAGAAAGAATTCATATTACGGTGCTTCCAAAATAGGGGTTTCATGAAGATAGGGATACTTGTGATTGTATAATGGTTTAAAAAGGATAGGATATTTTCAAAGCCTAGTAGATTTGTGATTATTAGTGGTTTCACGAAGGCAGAAGTATATTTGGAATAAAGTGGTTTCATAATGTTTTTTTACTTCATTCCCAATAGTACTGAACATCTAATTTATTAAATAGTATTTCCAAGTGAATTTATTTAAGAGTATGGTTAATGTAGACAGTATTTATAATTATGGAAAAATATATAAAATCTAAATCTATTTATAATACATTCATGTTGATAAAATGAGTAAGACATGTCGAAATGCTTTCATCAAGGGGGAGTTAACTGACCTTATCTGAGGGAGGGCGCGTGTAATCTGTAAAAAATTTAAAAGGTAGTGTTCTAGGTATAGAGTAAATATTTATGAAAAATTTCATTCCAAAATTCCTTTTAAGGATTTTTTATATTAAGGTATTACTGACTCACTCTCAACATATACTCCTTAGAATAGCTCATAGTTTTAATTCATGTAAAACTAAAATGTTGTGTTTCAAATTTAGTATACAGGTGTTTCATAATAGTAAATTTCCATATAATATGAATAATATGTAAATTATAATGTGTGGAAAATATATGACTCATTTGAAGAAATAGTTGACACCCTTATTAACCCTTCCGCTATCGGGGTGTTCTAGGTTTTTACAAGTGGTATTAAAACGATCATTCTATTTGTGTTAAATATGTCCTATGTTGTTATGGAGAATTCGGTGAATATTAATGGATATAAAATATCTTAAGGAATAATTTTTCAGATTTGGATTAATATAATGATATCTCATCTTTGATATATTATAATGGATGTTCTATATTCCATATTTTAAGGGATTCATATTTGTGATGTGATAGGTTTTTATTTGAAATAAAAAGATAGAATAAATGGTTGAAGTTGATGCCAAATCTCATGATTCTTTTACTACTTAACTATATGATCAAATTTATTTTTAGGTGAGGATTTTAAATTCATATGAGTCATTGTGTAAGAGATTATCAATGTTATATGAAGGTGATAAAAAATTAAATGATGTAAATCATCAAGATCTATAATATCAATTCAATGATCTGACTTGCATCTTGATTAAAATGTAGATTGATTTTATAATCATATTACAAATGTGTCTGTAGAAATTTGAGGGATTGTTGAAAATTAAGGATATTTAAATTTTATGAAAAATACTAATAAGTATCCCAACTTCGTACAATAAAATATTTTTATCCCTTGAGGTAAAAGATAAATCTATGCATTCTCTTGATGATCAAATAAGCATTCTCGTGGATTATTAAATGGGATTAAAACTTGAAGATACAAATATTAATGTAAGAAAGGAAATATAATTATAATTCATAAAAAAACATGACATATCAAATTTTAGTGAAGTTGATAAGGACGATGATCCTGTCTCTATATTTTCAAAAATATTCATGAGACGGAAAGTTATATATTAAAGGAAGATACCAATTGATTGTTTTTAGTGTGGTAATGTAGGTGACATTGATCTGCAATCTCAATGAGATTCGATGACATATTAGGTGAATAATAAGTCATGAAAATTCCAAAGAAGAGGTTATTTAAAATGGGGACTAAAAATATTGATAGACATTATCAAGAAAGAGATTCTTTTGATAATAGTAACAAGATAATAATTACATTTTGAGGGTATAGACCCAATGGTTAAATCAGATATTGAGTATTTGATTATGGATAAATTTGAAATGGTAGGATCTATGGAATATTAAGACAATTAGTTGAATGTTATTTTATATCCCATCATCGAACCTGAGGTTTATTTTGATAATATTTACATTCAAATGTTAAAAAATGGGATATGTGTTGAGACATTTATTAGATTACATGTATTGACTTCAAGAATAGGTTTATCTATTATATGTTGAGGAATAAGAACATTTTCCCACACTTGAGGGCTTGAAATAAGTTGTGGAATTTAAACAATAGATTGAAGAGTCTGAAAAATTCACCAATGGAATTACATTAGGATAAGTGTAAGAGGACATGATATGCGTGGTCCTCGAAGAATAAGATGTAATCACTTTAAAAATTAAACAATAAAATGAATCAAAATCACAGTAAATAAATAATAAATTAAATATTGTAAGGTTTTTAGATGCAGAGATTTTAGAAAGAGTTAAATATGGTTCCGAATGAGTGAAGAAGGACTTTAATGTTAAATTATATAAATTTATTGGATAATGTGGAATAAGATGTGATATTGAAACATAAAATTTTGTAAATAGAATGATCCAATGAAAAGGTAAGTATAATGTTGGATATATCACAGAGGTTCTTCGTTTTTTAAAAGAGATATCATCTAAACAAAAAATGAAGAGATTTAAAAATAATCATCAATTATATAGAGAGGATATACATTGAAATTACTATAAAAACAAGGTTATATGTGGAGTAATAGAAGTGAGTATATATTTCCTCTTATGTAATGTAAATTCGATAACATATTTGGCCATACCATGTCTTACTGTGAAGAGGAAATGAGCTATCTGGATGGGGAAGCACATAGAAGTCTACCAAGGAGAATGATACTACATCTTACATCATATAGATGAAATATTTTATATGGATATTATTTTCACTATTCTAACAATTTTCTTAAAGCTATTAATTACATGTAGTGGAATGGTGGTAACAATAACTACCAAACATAAAAACCTTTCAATATCGGTCAACCAAATATGATTACCCTTAAAAATAGGTATATCATATATAAGTATAATATTATTTTTAATCAACCATGGAAATTAAATAGATATTGTAGATTCCATCATTTAACTACACTCAATTAGGTACATCATGTAAGGAAACAAAGAAGATTGAAAAATCCCACCTGGTATACGTCACTCTCAAAACTATAATGAATAGTATTACCTAGATTCTTAATAGGGGATTCTCAATCCACCTGATTGGAAATGAAAATTTTGGGGTAAATGTAATGAAAATTTTTTATGTGACATTGATATTTAGTAATAATGGTTCCTTAAATAGTAATGGTTGTAGGAAACCAAAATTATAAAATGATGATATTTAGAAAATAGGATTTATCTATGTGTATGGTCTATATAACCATATCTTGAGTTTGAGTAAACTCTGTGACTTAATAATGGTAGTGGCATTTAATTAAAAGGGGTGCACCAATAAAATAATGATAGTAACTCTCTTAGGAATTTATTTATCAAAAATGATAATATATACTAGGTATGAAATAAATAAAACTCTTTCTTTTTTACCATTGAAGAAGAAAACAACTTGTTCCAATTACGGTTGTGTAATATTAATCAAAAGAGAAAAGAGAACATATCTCCTATAAGGGTTGTTGTTGAAATTCACAATATAAATACAGATCACGAAAATACATGTGAAACATGCATGAGAGGATAGATAATTAAAAATTATTATTGGATAAAGAACATAAGGGAATCAAATCTTCTTGATCTAGTCCACATAGATGTGGGTGTTTCAGTAAATGTTGCTGAAACAAATTGATATACATACTTTATTATTTATTCTTGATTATTATAGTAGAATGTAATGTTTGATGTTTATATAGTATAAATGAGAATTACATAAATTCTTGAAAAGTTGTATCTGAATATCTAAGAATGAAACTTTACACACAATAAAGACATTTCAATCAAAAAATGGAACAAAATATATATACAATGATTTTGGTAATTGCCTCAAAAACATGGTATCAAAACTGATGTGTCTTGAGTTATAACACCTAAACATTATGTGTTCTTTGAATGTAGAAATTGAATAGATATTTATATATCTATAAATACATTGATTGGTAGTTTTTCTTCTAATCATTATAGGAAGGTGGTTGTTCCTGTTACGGTGTACACATGAAATCATACTGGGCTTTTTATAGGAGAGAAAATGACAACATATGTGATCTGTAATGGAATAAATCCCTATATGATTTCTTTTTAGATTTTTGGATGTAAATTTATTATTCTAAGAAATGGGTGAAACGATGGTAATTTTGGTGATGTTTTATATGATGGATTTATCCATGAATTTCAATGAACTCTAAAGACTAAATATTCTACAATAATCATCATAGAATTTTTGTAGAGGGAAATGATGTAAATTTAATTTTGGATAAAAACATAAATAACTATAGGGGAGAAATGTTTTATATGATTAAAGATGAATTAAAATATTTATATGGGACGTATTGAAATATAGAAATTATGGACGGATTTCCAAACATTGAAGGATCTCCAAATAATGATGATTCATGTGATAAATCAGAAGCGGAAACAAATGATGATGAAAATATTCTAGATCCTCGTAGATGAAATATAAGCTAATAATTTGATAAATACAATATCATTGGAGATTAGAATTCTCTTACATTGATGAGGATAATGATAATTGAAAGGCATTTTTTTCCTCCTATCAATTGTGGAACCAACCTTGTTTGAAGATGTAACACAAGATTAATAATGGGTTAAGTTCTCGAATGAAGAACTAGATCGTAATGATTAAAACCAAACATGGAATTTTGTTAAGATATAATAAAAACAAATGTGAATGGAGAAATGTATATCTTCTAAAAAATAAATCATTTAGTAAACATTATCATAAAGAAGGATCAACTGGTGTATAAAGTATATGCACAGATCGAAGGCATTGATTTTGAAGAAACATTTTCTCCAGTATATCTAATGGAGTTTATTAGGATACTCATAGACATTGTAATTCAAATAGGGAATAAATTTTATAATATAGGTGTCAAAAAATAATTCAAAAATTTTGTTCTTAATGTAGAAGTATACACTTAATAAAAAATATGATTGATTAATGGAAACAACGAAATAATGTTTTGTAAAATTAATATTGATCACTAATGTATATATATGGAACTGTGAGTGTGGTATTCTTGACTAGATGGTTATTGGAAGAATCTAAATTTTAAAATATGTGATTTCAAAAACAATCTCTATGGGAAGAATTCAGATGAAGATCAATGTATGGTTCTTGTGTATGTGGATGCTTTTAAATTTTGTCCGAAGTAGGAATGTATCAGTTGATTAATATTCAAATGAGATTAAATCAAAATATATTGTTTCCATGGTTGGTGAAATTATATAAATTTTAGGGATGAATTTTATTCCAAATAAGTAATATATATTCATTTCATAAGCAATGTTTACGAGATTGATTCTAAAGAAATTAAACATTCATGGCTCCAAACCAATGTCGACTCCAATTGTGGTTTGGAGAAAAAATGGAATGCATTTTAATTGGAAATATATGTATCCCAACTGAAATAGAATGATAATTGGAAGATTATTACTTTTGAAAAAAATAATTCTAGATGTGTTCTTTTCAAAATTTTATCATCTCACATTAAAATTATTTTAAAGGAAGGGTATTTTTTAGATATAAAAAGAATCACGAGGTATAAACAAGGTATAATTAAATATGGATTATATAGTTTACTAGAGAGATATAATAAATTATCACAATTTTCTAATGATGATTTGGATTGAAAGGTGGTGGACTAATAGTCTATAAGGGGTGGTTCATTCCTCATTAGAAGCATATTTATGGGATTGCTGAGTAAGAAATAGGAAAAAAAACTTATCTTAGCATTGATGATGTGCATTACCTCTATATGAAAAAGTCATTTACATAGATATTACAGATAAAGAAAAAACATACTAATATTGATAATGTGGTGAAATAGCTAATGGTGATACACTGTTATAATAAGAGCATGATCAATATAAAAAACCATATTCAACACATTCATACCAAACATATTGATATTAGATATCACATCATCAATGAAAATTCTAAACAAAAACTAGTTAAAATTATGCATGTTGTAACTAATTATAATGTGCCTGGAAACATTATTAATCCATTAGAAACACCATTTTTTGAGAAAGATTTATTGAACCTTTTTGTTCATCCACCTCTTAGTGCATGAGGAGGTTATGGTCATTCCCATCTCCACATTTTTTAAGATTATTCTAATCTATTCATGGATTTGATTCAAGTCTATGGGGATGATATGATATATGGGGTGTTTATTTTGGGAACTATAATAATGAATATATATTATTTGAGTTTATTTTGAAAATGGGAATATAACTACATTTCAATAATTAGTGGTTTTTTAGGATTGGTCAGTGGTATATAGAGGCATTAAATTCTATTTTTATACTTTTATTTTCTACACCAATATTTAAAAATGTAGACATAGAGTAATGGATGAGATGTTTTAGGAATATCTAGTTTTTGTCAAGGTTGGTTATTTATTGAATTTATCTATATATTTATAACACTATCAAAGGGAGAGATTATTGGAAACTCATATTTTCATAGCTCGTAATACTGGTTATTTTATATTTCTTATCAACCCACACTATGGATGGTCATGGATTTTTCTCAAAATGTGATATTTCGATGTATGAGGCTTCATTATTGATGGTGGGATAATTTCCCATGGTTTGCAATATTTTTGTTGCTCAAAATCTGGAGAAATGCATAAGATTCATAAAAATGTTTTTCCATAACATACCCTTCAAATATGTTGTGAATGAATTGAATTCATGGGGATTTCAATTATGAGAAGATGTAGATCTTCATGATGGAATATTATGTCATGAAAGATTGATGTCTTTTGAATGATAATCCAAGAAAATGGATGGGTTGTAATGGGATGATGATAATCTATGAGACTATGAGAATCATCGAGAGTGTAATAATTTCACTGATGCAATGAAATGAAATGTTGCTTCCTGGAATCTAATATAGTTCTTTACAAAATGGTCATGGTGTGATGGAATTATTTACAAATTTAATATTAAATATATATTATGACACTTGTTTTTTAAAATCAAATAGGGAATTCGGATAGAGTGTGTAATGCTCTGATTTCAAGAATGTTCTTCATGAATGAAATCCATTTAAAAATTTTAGAACTCCGCACATAATCAAGATTCGGAAATGGTATGGTTTAGAAATAATTGAGAGTAAAAATATTTAGAAAATGGGGTTTTGTGAAGATAGGTAGATCAATGACAGTTTTTAACTTTTTAAATATTGGGATCGTCAGGAAGGATGTGAGATTTGTGAAAGTTAGTGGGTTTGGGAAGGATGAAGTATCTTTGAAAGAATAAGGTGGATTCACGGAGGATTGTTGATTATCACACATTAATTTTGAAAATCAAATTAATGTGAACAGTGAATCAAATTCCATTAATTTTGGATTATGTTTCAAGTAATTTTTCTCTCTAAAAAGGTTTTATGTCTAAATTTCTTATTCTATTAATGAGAACTACAAGTCAACAAAACTGGGTAATTCTTCACCCAATGAAGGGAGTAAGGGGGAGTAGATTAAAGGGATCCATGGGTGGGAGTGTACTACACCAAATATTATCTATCAATAGTGTTCATAGTACAGATTCACCATGTTAGAACAATTATAATCCATAATACCTAGTGTACCTTTGGGGAATTTGGTACGACCGACCCGCTATTGGAGGATGATCCTCCGATTAACCCTTATTAGTGATCCCAAGGAAAATTATAAGGGTGTGTTACTATTTCTCCATCAGGGTGGTTGATAACTACACATTTCCATCAGAAGTTTTGAATATGTTCCAACTAACATGGGGATATTAATCGACTCATTTAAATAAAAAGTTGATACCATGATTCTCCCCTCCCCTCCCAGGGATTTCTAGGGTCTTTGAAACTTGTTAATAGAATAATTAATGAATATGAAACATCAAACCGATTCCAAATTATTTGTAACCATTCCTTATTATAGTAATTAAAACCATACAAGTTTGGTGATAAGAATATTCAAATGAAAATAAATTTCATTACTGATGGGGTGTTGGTAGACTTCATCAATGGAGATGTTATATTGAAATTCCTCAAGTAGTTATTAATTAAATATATTATAGAGCATAAAATATAATAATTAATGGTATCTCATATTTCATATTTCTCTTTTAACACTTCTAGAAAAAAAATTCATTATGAATTGAAGGAACAATTTTGGTAGGGAAATATGAAATTTAAAATTACAGACTCTGTATCAAGATTATTGGTTTATAAATAGTTAAAGGATAAGATTAAACACCATAAATGATTCATGAAACCAATACCAAATTCTGTACTAAAATGGGACTAAATTACTATATACATTTTTATAGTATTTTTATGACTCCAAAAAATAATGATTAAATGTGGGTTATTTTTAATCTATATACCAAGCCCACAAGTTTATTATTTAAAAGGGATGATCATACTTGTGAGCACCTCACACGAATCTATATTAATGATGTTTTGATTATTATGGTTCACCAATTTTGAATATATATAATCATGATACACCATTTACATAAAAATTATAGAAGAGACATCATATGTCTCTCGACACTGAGCAACATTTGGTCATGGCTCGTCATCCACAAACAGATTGTTAGTTTAATATTAAAAATTCAAACATTAAATGATATTTCTTGGTAATTATCTATTAACATTCACAGTGTGTGGGATTAGTATATAACATTGGACGAATTGGTTTATAATAATATATTTCATTCAGTAATTTACATGTAACCATATAAATAATTGTCAATATAGGTTTTTAATTCTCCAAATTGTTGGGATAACTTTGGTGAAAGTAATATTTCATTCCTAAATCTCATGGATGATACAATATTGAAATTGAATACTATTCAAAATCTTATTATGACTACTCTGTGTTGAAAAACTAATATTATAATAACCGAAGGATGGATATAAAATTTAAAATTGGAGATCATTTTTTCTTGAAGGTATCTCAATGGAAAAGTGTTATACGGTTTTTCAATAATGGTAAACAAATTTATAGGTATATCATGCCATTTGATATTATAGAATGTACTGGACATGTGGTTTACCATTTTTAAATGACACGTAGTATCTCTAAAGTTCATGTTTTATTAGATATATTAATTCTCATGAAGTATATTCCATTCCGAATAAAAATTACAACAAAATTAAAAGTATACTTATAAATTTAACTATTTTAATTTTAAGACACGATCGTGATTATTGAAACTAGAGAACTTGTGTTGTGGAATTAGATAAATCATCTAGTAAATGTAAATTTTAAAAATAATAAATTAGAATATGTTATGTGGGATCATAATTAAGATATGATGGGTAAATACCCATATATATTAATGAGTTTACGTTTTTGAAATTTTAGGGATCAGAATTTAGATGTGGGGAAGAATGTATCACACGAGGGTTAGTTATAGAAAGAATAATTTTTTATAATGAAACTATAGAATAATTCACATAGTATTATTAAATAATTTGATTAGAATGAAAATATATTTTTTAAAATATAATTTAATGAAATCAATTTCATTTCATAATTGATAATTAAAATATCATCTTAAGCTGGTTTTTTAATATTTTTCTGAAATAAGTGATGTTTTTGTGAATAGTTAAAATATCAAATTTAAAATTTCTACTACTTTTTTTAGATTATAATGATATTATAATTAAATTAATTTAGACAAAATATTTTCCCTATAAAAAATATATATTTAATAAGTAATATAATTTATATCAAAATATAAATTTTAAATCAAAAATATATTCTTAATATTTGGGAAATCTTTGTCATATTTTTTTCAAATAAAAAAATTAGCACATCTCTCTTAATCTAGAAATTAGAAATAAAAATCGGTTCCAGTTTTGTTCAAAACAAACACAGGTATGATTTTTTTAAATAATCCAATTTATTTGTGATTAATCAACATAATACATTATTTTTCTATAAAACCATATATATTTTTAATTCAATCATTTTTATAAAAAACAAATTCTATGGTATTTTATGAACAGATATTAAATGTAAATTTTAATATTCTAGAAATATCATATTGTAAAAATTATATAATATATATTCAATCAGAATAAATAAATATTATTTAATAAGTTCCACTTAATTTTTTTCCATAATTAATATTGACAATTATAATATTTATCACTTTAGTTATAGGTAAACTAATTTAAAAGGGTTAAATAAGAAGATATAATACTTTATCATATCATAATAAACATCATTTAATATCAATAGTTGGTAGTGTTATAACTTTTCCCTTCTCATCAATTAATATAGGATAATTTATTATCACTTTACTTGAGTAAGAATTATATTATATAATAAAATTTCATGTGTTTACATTTTTCCACCCACCTCAATTATTATGGGTTCACCCTTCCCTCCATTGTACACACAACATGTGCCTGATATCTCAACCAATTATTTTAAAAATGCATTTCCAAACCCCCCCCCCCCCCCCAATTTTATAAAAGTCCTCATATAACAAAAACTCAACTTTTATAAGGCTTAAGTTCGAATCCAAAGGAGTATACCAAAACAATAGGCATACATTCCTATTGAGAATTTTCAAATTCCTTTTTTGTTAAAAATTATTAAAGTACTTAACTAACATATTAAAAAAATTAATCAATATATTGGCCCTAATTAGACGTTTTTATGATTTTTCTCATCCATTTTATATCTGTTATCTATCCTATGAAAATAAATGCATTGCTTGTGCGTACGTATGACCTGGTGTCACTTTATAGTGGTGTGATTTTTATCATCACCATATTATATTTATGGTTATAAATATGTAACTCTTAAATATATATGATATTTATGAAAAAGTATATGAATATGTATATATAACATTTCATGTACCATCCTACCCTTCATTCCATTGGAAAATGATAATGTCATTTATATGTACATGTGGAATACCACCTCAAAGAAGATATGTGATTTGTTTTTAAATTACCACAATGCATGGATAAATCTTGAATTTTATATAATGAAAAATTATATTAATGAAATTGTAAAAATATGGATATGATGGAACTATTTTATAACACCTTCATCCAATTTGAATAGACCAATGTATGTTTGGAAAAATTTGGCAAATTAACTTACACAGTCCACATCCATAAGATAAATTCAATGAATATATGAAAAATGAATATAAAATTACATTAAAAAATTATATATATATGAAAATGGTTCTTTATAATTTATCTAATAAATTTAAATTAATTATTTATAAGGATATAACACATCAGACCAATAGAAAGTATGTGGTAATGATGTATTCTATTATAAAAAAAAAATTTAGTATTCGTTGTATGTAAATATACATTAAGATACACTATAAGATATTACTCATTTAAAATAAATTTATTATATTATACTATATTTATTAATAGAGTTTACATTTTTCCTCTCATTTTACTCTGTTTGGTAGTTATATGATCATGATTTATTAATAAAAAAAATCGACTTGATTTCTGATTTCATCAAGTAACATTTATTCCATCTATAAGTTTCATAACGTGTTTTCTTGATTATTATTTTAAATGATAATTTTATAATATAATTTCAATTTAACTATATTTTACATTCTTATAAATTTCTAATATGGAATATTGTTTTTTTTCTAAACAATGAGTTTTTTACTTTTTACCAAATCTCTAAAAGGAATATTTTTTTAACGTTTACCATAAAAATAAATATTCCATTGATAATAACTATACTTTTATATGAATTATCCATCACATGTTACCTTAGTTATTCTTAATGAATGAAATATCAAAAAATGATTTTAAATAAAAATATCAATCATTTAAATTTAAATAAATCAATTATTTTACCCAAATTATGATTTTTCAATCCAATCATTAAAAATTAAACTTAATAATATACACATCAACTAACTCCAAAAATATAATTACAAATGATAGTAAAAATAATGTAAAATGGTATTCCTATATGATTTTTGTGTAAATTTTAAAAAAATAGAATACAATATAAGTGTATCCTGAAATGTTCTATTTTTTCAATTATCATAATATTATTAATATATTCACAAATTATAAATTATATAGAATTAGAAAAATAAAAATTTTCTATCATGTATGTCACTCTTCTTTATATTCATCAGATATTTAAACAACTTATTAATTTTTTTACCAGTAAGGAACTACATAAAATATAAAAATGTGAAAGGTATGTTCCATTTATTCTCGAAAAGGTTGTGATTAATTTTTAATTTCATACTCTATTATGAAATAAATTTATATAAAAAATGTTTGATGAACAACTACCAATGAAATCAAATATAATAATATGTACCGTATTCAATAATTTCTTCATTTTATTTATTGTGAGTATATTATTTAATAACCATTTCATCTGAAATAAATATGAAATAATGTTAATAGATTTTGGTTAATTAATTGTTTTCGATTATTATCTTCTCTATATATGAGCCTTATTAATTTATATTACATAATTTTTAAACATCCTTGTGGTAATGAATTATTTAACTCTATTATATAAATCTACTTGTTTTCTCAAAATATATAATATATAATTATAATTTATGAATTTTAAATAATTTTAAATGTTTTTATCTTCTTCCCCAATAAAATTTAATTTTTTATTTCATTTATGTGAGAAAAAAATTAATTTATAAATTTTTATACTTAATATATTATGTTTCCTGTCATGAAAAATTTTCATTTCCTAATAAATAATGAATTTTATATGTTCACACAAAAATTAAAATGATAAAACCACAAAATTCATGTTATTCAAGACTCTCCAAATTATTAAATAAGATCTTCTATATATGAATATTATTTTCCTCTTTATCCATCTCAAGTACATGAAAATTCATATAAACAGAATATTTATGTTGATTAACCAAAAAATAAGTCAAAGAATTTGGGTTTTTATAATTATATTTAATAATGAAAAAGTAACTTTAATGTGATTAACCTCTTCAAATCCCAATATTTTAATTATCGAGTATTAAATTAAATTAATTAGACCCCCTTAATAAAATAATTTTTTTTCAAACACGTATGATCCTATATTATAGTAATATAAACACTAAAAGGATCTTGTTAAATCATTTGTAAACACTTTGTTCCTATAACTATTAATTCCCCCATGAGGGCTTTTATACTAAAATCTTTTAGCTTCTTATAATTTTTATAAAACTTCTTCATAAAATATGTATATGCTAGTATATTCATAATTTTTTTTATAATTGTAATGTTAATATAGAGTTTCTTCAAAATTTCTAGTAGAGTACCCTCATTATTCTTCAATTTTTCTTTTTGTTATTCTCTTTGAAAAAATAAATGTGTTCAAAGGGTTGGTAATGATTCATCTATAACATTGAATTCATTATACACTACCTTTTCATTACTATTTTATTCATATGTATTTGTTATAATTTTTATAGTAGTTTAGACAATTCATAAATTGGATCTCCACATTATTTTAATTTTTTTCTAATGTTTCAATTTTTTCAAAATGAAATTGGAATATTTATCAACCCTTTATTGCATCCCTCATAGTTATAAGAATAGAAGGCATGTTTTCATAAAAAAATGTGGACTTCCAAGAAGACTCATTCCTACTGTTGGATTATTGGGATTACTTTTTGTTTAAAATTGTATCAATTAGTTACAAAATTATATTAAAAAAATCCATTTCTAAATATTATTTTTTATTAAAATAAATTATAGTAAAATATTTATTCAAAATTGCATGGGGTTCATATATAGGTATAATAATATCAACTTTCGTTAGAAAAAATTATAATTAGGAAACCATACAACCATTAGAATTGATAATTTCATCAACGAACACTATAAAAAACACCTCTTATGATGGTAGTAAAGAGGAATTTGACCCCTAAGGACCACTTCCAATACACCATGGATTGATGAATATCTCTAATGGTATAAAAATTAGTAATGGGAGGTATTTCCTAATAAATTTTTAGAAATATATGATAATCTAGTAATAAATAAAATATATTATAAAATAAATTCAACCTATAATACATCAAAATTTTATTCATAAACAATTCTTATAAAATAAAATACAAAAAAGTAACCATTATAGAAGTGATAATAACCCAGATTATGATCTCTATGAGATAGTCATATCTAGATCAATAACTAATAAAATTCTAAAAACATATTTACCATTTTTACCTATTTAGGATTGAGTATATAATTATACTATATTGAATTATACTTGAAAACAATATTCTAAAAATGTATAATGATAATTAGAATTCCTATGTAAATAAAAAAATAACAAATATACACTAATTCATGGTCAATATTATCTGACATCACTAATGATAACACACAGAAAATCATATCCATATTAAATAACATAGTATGAAAATTATATATATCAAAAATATTTTTTAGATGAAACTATCTAACTATTTAATATAATTGAATCCCTCCCTCATATTTTAATTACATTTTTTGTTTGGGATTACATCATGAATCAACACTTAAACCCCCTTGAAATATAATTTGGAATTACACCTCCTAATGAAAATATTAATGTATTTGTTTTAGAAATTACCTTAAAACTACTTCCACACTAATTTATTCTCTCAAAATTCTTAATCGCATACATCATATGCCTCAAACCCCTATATATTCATGAATAAAAACATATCACCTATTATTACTAAATTTTTTATTATATAGCCATATCATACTCATAAAGTTCCCAAAAAAACCAAATCATAACAACAAATAACATGCCCATCCTAATGAAAATGAAAGACATCAACCTCTGTCCATCCTCCTACCATGCAGGACCCCCACCATGGATCCTAAAAAACTCCAAAATCAGATACAAAATACATATTTACAAAAAAACTTTAATCTATTATATCAAATATAAATATACCTATTATGATCCATTATATCTCATATATTATTTGAAGGGGGAGAGGGAAGAGTGATAATTCAATGAAGAATCCTAAAACCAAACACCAAATTGGAACGAAATATATCTTTTAACACCAAAATAGAACTCTATTATTTCAATTATATATATTTCCACTGTGATACATCATATTCCACAATATTTTTGAATATTGAGTAGAGAAGAGGGAGAAATTATATGTATATATCATATACAACTATGTAGTAGAGTTAAAACCTAGTAACCAAATACTTATGGGAACTGATAAGTTTCTAATACTTGGGTGGGGGTTTGTAGGAAATATGAAGATAATATTAGATGTATAATTGTCATAAACAAGCCCAAACTATGGTATAATTAAATATTAACACTACTATCATCCACAATGACAACGAAATTATCTTTAACACTTTATATTAAATTCTTCCATCGTAATTCCATAAACCAGTTCCATCTATTATGATAAGAAACCACGTAAATACTAATAACTTCACATTTCATTCAACATTTAAATTTTTATAATTACCATTACTCACCACCTTTTAGTTTTTAACCATATTCAATGTCAAAAAATTCATTAATAATCATCAAAATTCCATAACACCATTAAATAATCATCCCAACCATTTCATATCATTTTGAAATACACCGTTTATTAACATCAATCCCATTAGTCATTACCATCTGTATTAATTAAATCCATATTCTATTCCACAATGAAACTAACACACAACCCACAATAACTGAATTGATCAAGACATAAACCTCCATATAACCAATGCCAGCATCCACTACACCATTTTAAACCAACTATAAATATAAATTCTACCAGATTCTATATCAATTGAACTGAAACTCCCATATACAAAACATATTCTTAATAACCACAACCATACCATTATATAATCTTATATCAAACTATAATAGTCCCTAATAAAAAAATATGAAGATGTTGGATAATTAACCATGTTCTCTAAAATAATTATTTACAGAACAATTTATACCTTATTCTATAATAATGAATTGATATCCCTTAAATCATAGTAGTGAAATTAATTTAAATCAAGTATAATTAATGAATGTTATTGTCAGTACTAGTCCCCTATGGCCTATTCTATGACTACCCCAAGACCGTCTCCCGAAGACTAGGGGCTGGCGACTAGTGCGGATGTTATAAACCTGCATGTGGGAGGCATTTAACTAAATACCTATATACAGACACATGCCCAAACATGTCCCCCACAATGAAAGAACAATATTTTAATAAAAAATAATGAGTAAAAATTACAATTTAAAGAATGTGGGCTAGAATAGAAACCCATCCAATGGACTGAAAACGGACATGTACCCAAAAGAAACTCGTATTGCCATCCGTGGAAAACCCCACCTGGTCATGAGAGTAGTGTATCTTCTGAAAGATAAAGTAAAATTTCCGGTCCACCTAATCTTTATAGGACACTCTTAGTCCAAATCCACTAGGTTCATTGTCATCGAGTCCATCAGTGTCATCCCCCTGATCACATCTAGGTCCTGATCAACCAAAGTGTCTATCGAAACGTCGATCTTCTTCACCAGATACAACACATATGAGTGAACCCCATGTAGGGGTTAGTAACAAAGTACCTAGTGGGGAACCCAAAACCAAAATGAAATACCACAAAATAATCCTCAATGTAATGCACAAAACACAAGACATCTCACACCATGTTTATGTTTTGGGTAGTGATTGTGGAAACATCAATCACATCATCGAACACCTCAGCTAATGGTGAACTCTTACTCTAATGTGTACAGTGGGTCGACCAAGTCATAAGTAAGTGATTTCCACTATCCTTGGACTGCTTAGGTACTCCTCCACACCGTGTACTATGGTTATGTTATTTCATATATATGTTCCTCCCACCATTGGTGTACAAATCCATAAATAAGTGCTTCCCACTAATCATGGCCAAATGAGGTACTCCTCCTAGTCGTACACTATGGGCCTGAAATGTCATAGATAAGTTCTTCCCATCATGGGACTTAAATTTCATATATAATTTTTTCCCATCGTGGTTTGGAAACATCACAAAGAGTTGCTTCCCACTAGGCCATAGTCGAGTCATACATAGTCGAAATCTAGCAGTCCCCATGTCTCAGCCAACCGCATCGTTCTGTATATAGAATCGTTGGTAAAACCACTCCCCAATCCATTATTCTCCTCAAAACATGTTTGATAGTCAAAATATACAATTCAAAAATATCCTTCTCGTCGAGAGGGACCCAACTCCACAAATGCCTCATCAATCGTACACATGGTTTTCAAGATACAAGCATTTCAGTAAAAAATGTTGGGTTGGATTTGTGTTTGATCAAAGCCATACATACCCCATCACTCACAAAAACTCTAGTAGAGTATCTCATAAGAACTTCCTAATCGAAAGGGTCCTCATTCCATTGACGACACATCAATAGGAAATCCGGTCTGTGAGTTATTAAATTTTTTGTAACTCGGGGATGGTTGCATCAGGGCCCAATCCGTCCGAGTCTGTTAAATCCTATCGGACTATCCCGACCCACCCGACATGAGGGTCCCACAAACTCCAGTTTAAAATTGACAGACTAAACCTAACCCAGTTCAGGTCTGGGTTGTTTCAGTCTGGTCTTGCCAATGGGAGAGTCCCCATGGGATTCCCTGGACCCAGCCCGGTTTGGCCGAGGGTATAGTCCACCAGGTCGTCCGATGACCCACTCTATTCTGACCCAGCCCAAAGGGTACGATTTAATTGTATGGGAGAAGGGTCACACAGTTGGTGTGGGTAAGGCCCGTCGACATGGGTTTGTCCTGACGATGCGGTTCCGTGCCACTGGGGGATCATCTCGCTGACAGGAGGCATGTCGCTTGAGGCAGTCGGGGTGCACCACCCGGCCGGGGAATGACAGTTGGTCCACGTCTAGTCCCCTATACCTCGTAAAACACCGCAAGGACATGACCTCCAAAATTGGTCGATATTTTTCGGCTCGTCAAGCTGAACTGGGTGTCCCGGAGGCAGGCCATCTTCCTCCACGCAGCGCCCCTCCAGGAACCAAGTCCTCTATACCCGTGTTGTCATGGCCATGGTCTCTAGCCACTACAACACATTTCTCCACCCACCCACCAACATGGACGACTTCCCTATATCCCATTGATCGGCATAGTGGGAGATCCTTTGGCGGACCACTGAACATGTACCGGTGGTCCTTTCATCATGACAACTATGTCTATGGACTCTTGAGTTCACCATAATTGTTTTGAAGGCCTTAAATCACACTCACAATCATTTTGAGAGTACTTCCATCAATAAAACATAAGAGAAGGTGCAATGGCCTTGTTCATGTCGGTCCAGGCCCTCCGTATTAGTGGTTTATAATCGACGTGGGTGGCTCAGGGATTTCTGTTTGATTAGATAAGAATAAACATAATCCCAGATAATTAAATCCCCTATACTGTTACCCACCTGCATAAATGCATAAAGCATGGGTCAACCTATGCATGGGTTAATCCATATTCTTTGTTTCTAGAATAGATGGAAAGAACATAAAAATCATATAAAACCCATACCTCTTACACGTACGATGTTAAAGCAATCATTCTCTAGGATTCAAGGTTTCGACGTTGCTTCCGACTCCATTCTTCGATGTGCATCGAATTCGGTGTAGTTTCTCTAGAATTCAAAATAATTATTCATTATAGAGGAAATTCTCAAGTGTTCAGTCATAGAATCCTCCAATTTTAATTCCCAAACACCACACATCAGATTAATTAATGAAAAAAAAAAAGTTCAGTGACACCGAACCCATTAATAATGCTTATTAAATTTTCCTCATTTAATGAACCACATTTAGTGATCCATTAAGGTAATAGTGTCATGGTTCAAAATAACCCATTACTGACCCTCCATTAATGTGCCTCATCATCGCATCATCGTCTCCAAATCACTTAATCGTAACTTCTTAGTTCTCCATCGAATGGTTAGAATAGAAATAAAATAATTATTTTAAATTATTTTTTTATTTTTCATGAAATGCATAAAAAATGCCTTTTTTCTCTCGAACCTTAACGGCCTAAGTGAGTACATTTCTAGGAAAATCATTGTGATCCAAATTTAGCAGTGCCCTCATATTTTCGAACTGAGCACCGGTTGAAAAGTTAGAAAATACCACTCGCACGGTTATTGAATGTAACATAAAAAAACTCAAAAAATTAGCATTCACCCTCGACTTGTGCTGGTCTAGGATAGGCTCTTATTGAATGGGAAAGACCCCCATGATTTCAATGGTATAGTCGGATTTTAATTCTGAGATATCGTTTAAGAGATAGAAGGTTTTGAAAATAAAATAATTATTACTTTAATTATTTTATTCACATCCAAAAACTAACTTCCACTGTTGGCCTGCGCCATCCCATATTATGGTTTGACTAAAGAAATCATACCCTCACATGTTTAGTAGTGGTCTCAAATTTTTATCCAGAGTCACCCTTCATGAGTTATAAGAATTTGAAAAATAAAATAATTTTATTTTACAATTTTATTTAGATTTATGCCATTTGGGTTTTCTCACTAGAGGCCTACACTGAATAAAATTAAGTCACAAATAGGATAAACATGTCATCCTGAACGCAATGGTTCCCTCAGATTTATTATTCGATCAACCGTTTATGATTTATTCCTTGTTTTTCTAGAAAACTTCCCACGTGTTCTATTTAATGTTAAACATTATTTGACTGATCATTTCAAGTACTTCAGGCCTCAGAATCATGTGTCATCATAGCATGTAGTCTCTAAATAATTCCATACATATATATAAACATGAACATAAATTTTAGGATATTAAATTCTCCCCACCATTGGACTTTATGTCCCAAAAAGATAAAATAAAGGAAAATCTATAAATGGGGGGTACTGAGCCTCATGCTCCCATGTGCTCTTCTGGAGGTTCTTGTGCTACCACCAAACATGCACTAGAGGAATCGACAATCCAAGAAGGAATTTATCTGGTCGATCCTCTAACTCCACCAAGAACTATACAAACGTCACCCCATCAACAATATATATCATGCCCTAGTCGATGACGTGCTATAGATCTTTCATGTACGTCCTCAAATTCAACACATCGAAAACATAATTAACTGGGTGCATCTATGGGTGAAGAGATAGGTAGTATGAAACCTCTCTAACTACACTAATAAAATAAAAAGGTCTGATAAATATCTGAGATAACTAGATTCCCCAGTCCCAAAACCTCAATCCACACCAGGGTGACACATGAAGGAAAACATGGTCTCTCTCCTCAATCTCCAAGGGTCTCCATTTCTTGACAACCCATACAGATGTCAAAGGTCTTGGTAAATCATCTCTACACTATAACGTACCACCAAAGGGGGTGTATGAAACTACCTCAGTACCTTCTCCTATAACATCACAGGTAACATAGTGTGTCCTATGAAAATAATGATGTGCTACCCACCTTTTGAAAATCAATCAGTAGATTATTATTAGGATAACCGAGAAGGTAGGTTCACATAGACAATATCCACAATATATCCCTCCCTAACTCACTTCAATTGTGGAGGAGTGACAATCATTTAATGAAGGTAAGATACTCCATCATAATCCACTAAGGATATCTTCTTCATGGCTAGCAGCTCTATTGCCTCACTGACCAGCTATAAACTAGACCTTATATTGAGCATTTCTTCCACAATGTTACATTTCCTAGGAGTTTGGAATATCTCAAAGACATAGTCCTGATGGAACTCTAGCCATCGCCGCTGTCTCCACGGCTAAATAGACTAAGGGTACCTTTCCATTTATGGGAAAGGCTACCCCTTTTAACTGATTTATTCTCCCATCGAGTCTTTGGTAGTGGGTACTCATTCCCCATGGCCACTTGATTAATGTGACGGTAATACACACATAAGCTCGAACAATGGGTCCTAATAAAACTACTAAAAATATCGCCTATCCCAGAAGTTGGAAAATGTTAGGAAAATCCTTAAAACTAATTGGATAAGTTATCCCAATAGTTCCTAGAACTGTTGTCTATTTGGCCATTCTAGTATAAATATACCAATGGTTTTATAGAAACTATTTGTATAGTGTATCTGAAGTCCCTCAATTCCAAAAATTTCATTGATACCATTGGGATATATATATATATCAACGGTTCAAGAACCACTGGTATATATGTTGTTCAACATACTCTATTAATCCAATGGATTCATTAAAACTGTTTGAATATATGTATACCAATGGTTTAGAAATCATTGGAATATATTATGTATAGTATTCCTTAAACAATAGTCTTGTAAACTATAGGAAAATATATACACCAACGATTTAGGAACCATTGGGATACATTCTGTTTAGTATTCATGTAAAAATGGTCTAGTAAACCATTATTAAATCCCCTTCTCCCTAGGGAATAAAATAATTCCATATTCTACTCTTCTAGAACCTGCACTCTGGAGGAACCTGTAGTCTTTAGAAACCCCATCTTAGAAGATCCTGATGTCTTCAAGAACCAGCAGTCTCACTCTTGAAGAACCTATAGTCTTCCACAAACCCATATGGAATGAACCTCAAGTCTTATTGAAACTTCATTCTTCATAGAAGCTTCATTTATTAGAGATTCCATAAATTGCATAGGTGATATGGGGTGGAGATAAATGAAACCAAGAGTTTTATAATCCATATAAATTCATGTAATATTGAATATGGGGCTCTAGTAAGCCAATATTTAAAAGGGTAGCAGATATGTGTTATAGAAAATTTATGGATGTAGGAGTGGTGGTTCAATCAGATCCAAGGAAAAAAGTAGGAGTGTTTCAGTATCCTAGTTCATATAAAGACTACTTCTGTGATAAGCTAAATAATGGAATCAGATGTGTCATATAGTAGGGGACTCATGTTATGGGATTCAAAATTTTTGTTTATTGTGGAAAGTGTTTTCAGATATAGAAGGGCTCAGAATGGTGGTGCCATCATTGATTCATATATAATTATCTTGGAACTGGGATTATAATATCCAAAAGTTGAATATTATATTATAAGTTATGAATAAAATCACTGACATATATGAGAAGTCAACTATAATGAATAACTTATTTCTTTTGCTGAGATAGTTTGTCACAATGGAATCAAAAGGTAAACCAGTGATATATCATATCAATGACTTCAACATGATTTGGTATTTTTTAGATTCAATACAAAGTAAAGTTGGAGAACTGTACTGGGTTTCGTTAGTTTCATGACTCCATAAGTCTTGGGACGTGATGGAAACCATAGTTAGTAATTCAAGAATAAAAACTGACCAGGTCTTTGAAAACATTATGAACCTAAAATAGAATGAAGAACATCACTGAATGGGGTCATGTTTTGGGGATAGTTATATTGTGGAACAAAGGGAGAGTTCAACAAGACCGAAATTTTAGAGAAAAGGGAAATCATAACATGTTGGAGTGGTAGTAGTTGAGTGAAAGATGATCCCATGTGTTTCCATTATGGGAAGAATGGAAACAAAAAAATGATTCCAATGAGTGTAGATTTTTTTATGGAAGATAAAATTTTGAATGTGGTTTTCTTAATCTTATATTATAAGATTATATTTTTATTTTTTTGAGTTTCTCTAATTCTCTTGAGCCTTAGGTATAAACTCTCGAGCTTGAATTCAGTTAATATATAGTAGGGGAAGTTGGAAGAACTATACATCTAAAATATATGGAATGGTTCTTTTTATATGTAACATTCCAACCCAGTATTCCAACCAACCTGACACCATGTTTCTCGGTCATCGCACGGTTTCACTAATGGTGAAGGAAAACTGTGTGGCACCCAAAAGGTACTTCCAAATCTGATATTTCATTTTGATATCCATTAGATCTCATTCCCACTCAAACATAAAATAAAATAATCCAAAATAAATATTCCATGACACCCAGGGTATTACATTATATATTTTATTTCTCAAAAAATAATTCAAAAATGGTGACAAATCCATTCATATGGGAAATAGAAGAATTTTTGAGTAAGGGGTGTGTGTTGAATACCAAGATTAAAGAAGACTTAATTTTCATTTTATATGTAGATGATGTATGTTTTTATACCATATTCATAGATGGAGCGTAGAAAATTTCATACCATTCAATGGTTTTGGATAAAAAAGTTTAGGATGGGAAGTTTTACCTCATTAGTGTATAAAAAGTTTCAATTCATTCTAAATAGGTTACTTTTTTAGTGTTACGTCATGGCCATTAGGGTCACTTGAGTGTGAAGGGGATAATGATCCCCATAGTTAAAGGTATGTTAAAAAATATAATTATGGAGTATGGGAAGTGTAAAGGTAGTATCTTTTGAAAGTAGATAATGGTTTCCTTCTAAAATAAAGGTAAGTTATTGAAGTGCTAGAAGCTAGAGTTTGATTATAAAGATGTTTGGGGCCGTCTCCTTTTCATTATAACATAGGATCATTGTTCTATATAACATTAATCAATAATTAGACACATAATGTTTGGGTGTTCCTTCTCATGAACATGTCTATGGTGTTTGGAACATTTTTTAGATGGAGAGACCTAGGGAAAAAGAATATTACTTTTAAGGTTTAGTTCATATGGTCACATAATGTTGGGGAGTATAAAAGTAGAGAGTTTCAAAGGATATAGTAGTATAAGGGCATATGGATTGAGAAAACCATACCATCTAATCTAGAAAAAAATATTCATGGTGAATATTAATTTGAAATTGGTTAGAAATGAGAAGGTAATAATAATTAACATAGGATATACCATGAAATTTTTTGTAATGGTGGTCAATTGTGTGATATATTCATTTTCTCCATTATGTTAGGAAATACAAATTGTTTTTTGTTTTAAAAGGATTTTTTTCTTCACTCATCTCAATGTCTCTGAGTCACCCACATATATCCATGTTTCTTCCAAGGAAAGGGATAATCATGAAGCTAAGTCATAAACATGTTACATTATAGGATATGTAAATGGAGAGTTCTATTTTTTAACTCTAGGATAATAATTCATATATTTTTTCATAAGTTTTAAATTTTTATTAAATGAATAGATTAGGTGGAAAGATAGAAACTTAGATAAGAATGATAATGAAAGAAAAGAATCTTCAAAGGATGATGTTCAATTAAATGGAAGTGGGGAAGTGGAGATAGGTTACAATAAAGACTATGTAGCATGTTGGTTTCCAAGGATAGATGGGTTGACTGTTGGGATGGTTATCAACACTTGTAGTAGTTGAATTGATTTTATGAACATGGAAATGAAACCATCATGTTTTTCAATCACACTAGAAATGTCTCTAGTTGGAGTGCCAACTATTGGTTTTTCAATAGGTTCCGGTGCCGGTTTTGGATGAAATGTTACTAGAAGAATGAAAATGCTTAGAAATAATTTTAATCAGAAGAGAAAAATAATATTGAGATAACCATTTTTAGGGTTACATTTCCTTAGGAAAATGCATTCCAAGGATTATTGGTTGACGTGAGTTATTAGAACTTGATTTTTAAATTACACAACTATAGAAGGTAGGGCTATGGTTTTCAAGGGATGGGGAACTACATGCCCATTGGTTTATAATTAATTTTTTACTCCTCGTCCATAAAATCCAGTGGAAGTAAGTGTAAGTGAGTCAAAAGATGGGAATTGATACATACCTAAAAGACATTGTATTGGGGGAGAAATGGAACCAATGAATAATCATGGTCATGTGGAATATTGGTTTGATCAGTCCCTCATGCTATAACCGGTTTATTTCCGATTTTTAAGGGATTTTATAGTAGCAATAAAACTTGAAAACAATTATACTACGGCTCTAGTTGGGTATGATTTTTGTATGGCCACTATGCTGCAATTTTTTGATGACCCGTCATGTGTTCAGAGTTCAAGGATGTTTTGTTTGATCCGTACAATGAAAATCAGACTGAGATTTATGGAGAAAATGAGGAATAAAATATTCCACATGTTTTTTTGGATTGGAATTATGAAGTCCAGAGGCTTCAAGATGCTACTATAAATTCAATACTTCACATAGTTGGTTAATAGCTATTTTCAATAGACTTGGATGGTTTTGAAACCAGAAGGCTTAAATGACAGATGGGTTGATTAACATGAAATTATTTTGGTTATGAAATTTTTCTACCCTTGGCTGTGTTGTTGCTCTTGGTGTTCATTTGGTATAGAAACATAGTTTTTCCCAGATTTTGTGAAGTTTTACTCATGAATGAAGGTCAGTTAGCAACACATCCTGCAAAATATTATAGTGGTGAATTATATTGGAAATATTTTCCACTTACATTATGGGTGATGTGTGGATATTGGAAAAGCATGGAATTAGATGAGAATACTACTTAAAGAGATATATATTTGTGTGTGTGTGTTTATACTAGCCATTTTCATTAACAACAATGAATGGTGTGGATCACACCAGGCTTCTATATTAATAAATAAGAACAAGATGTTGCAATGTTTTGAAGGTATCTCCCCTTATCATAAAAGACTCATGCAATATATATATATAAATATGTGTGTGTGTGTGTGTTTTAGTGTGATAGCCATTTTCATGCACAACTATGAATGGTGTGGATCACACAAAGCATCAATTATCTTCTCTCTATTCTCGAAGTTTCAATGAAAATAACATGTATTTGAATTCAAATAAATATACTAAATAAGAATCCATGAACATTCACTGATATTTTCCATTAACTTCTTCATGTTTTCAATCATCATCCTTTGAAAAATATTAACTATCCATCCACATAATTTTCATATGTATCCTTTTAAATCCTCCACATAAAATATCCAAATATTTTGATAGAATACCTCCATTTTATTTCTCCGCATTTTCTATAACATTGGAATGATTTTAAACCAACAACAGAATATTTGTGGCATAAAAAAACCATTCAAATATTCCATTTAAAATAATGAACCTCAGGACATAGAAAATCATTATTGAATTGTGTTTTTAAGAGTTAAATTTATTTGACCATCACACCAACGTATTAAAAAACACTTTATTTATACAATAATCCCTTCAAAATGTCAAACACCAAAACCACTTGGCCATTATTCTCCACTAAAAAAACCAAATACACCAAAACACCCAGCATTCGAAAAAATCTCTAGGAAATGAAATAGAAACCCCTCAAACATCTTTATATTCTTCTCCATACAGAAGTCCACCATAGGGACCACAATTACATTAGTGAGTGTCCCCCTTATAATTCCTCTCATTTGACCATGTGAGAAATGTTTCAATATGAATATTCAAAGGAGGAGGCACTAAATCATATTAATTGGTTGTGGTAAGATGAAGCTTATGGACAAGAACACCATAATCTAGAAAAGTGTTAAACAATGGCACCATCAAAGATTTTAGATATATGGGTTTAGGTAAAACCCGAAAGGGGTGGCCATGTTTCTAGGAAAACACCCCAAATAGATTTTTCCATAAGAAAAGGTCACAACAGACATGATATAACATATAAACTATTTAATAAGATATAACAAGGGATCACTGGAAGGTTGTAGCGAGCAGCACAATGACACAACATATAAAGGGAAACAGAAGAATATAAAAGAATGATACACTATACACAAACAATTTAAAAATTCATTCACTTTCCCTAAACATAAAAATTTCATTTAAAATATTTAAAGTGTGAAAATGAAAGTTTCATGGTCAAGGAATATGCCTACATGGGAAATGTCATTTTAGTTAAACGAGTATGATAAGAAAATTTATATTATTCAAAGAAAACAATAACTAACTATCCACAAACCAAACAGAAAAAATATATATATAGAAAAATGAAACAAAATCTAAATATTATACAAATAACTATAACTACTCTTAGGTTTAGTGGACAATGCACATTCGTTGGAGGGGTCTTATTATAAAATCATGGAGTTTCATTATCACAAAATTAATTTAATTATATTTAACATTCATTCTAGAATTCTATCAGTACATATAAAATGAAATATGTCATTCCAATAGAACTTCATAACTATTACTATGAGTATTTTTAGACAACACACCTCCATTGGGGGGACTTTATTATAAAAATATTAGTTTTTTATAAAATAAAACAATTGTATAAAAGAACACTTATTGAATATTTCTTATTCAATATAAATAATCAAAATTAAGAATGAATATAAATTCAATTTAAATCATTCTTGAATAAAAGAGGATAAGAGAGGGACCATACTACAAGGTGGAAGCAAGCAATCCACATCGGCTCAAGGAGTGTTCTAACTAAAAGATGTTGTTCCCCCACTGTGTATACACTCCTTTACACACATGAAAGGACACCTAACCCCTATCCACACACCTGCATGGCCAGGTGCATGTGCAAGGGGATCCATGCACATATACTTATATGAATATACCAATATCCACTCTCCTACATATGAATTTATATATATAAATATATATGGGAAAACCTATCCCCTTACGTGCATAATCACTACCATAATTGACTATAAACATAACGGGGGAACCCACAAACATATACATACTTACCTATGAACATGCAGGAATGTTTCCCTTGTCATGGGGACTAGAAACCAAGGTGTAAGGATCAAAAAACTACACAAAGGATACTAGGAACCTTTAAACTCATAAAGGACACTACATAACTAGGGATAAACCTACCAACTAAATTAAATACTTACCGCAGTTGGTAGAGGAGAACCAAATCCACCCTAACCAAAAAAAACAATCAAATACCCTATCAAAAAAAATTATGGATTGAAAAACACTAAAATCCCCAAATACATGAAGTGATATATGAGTAGTAACCATAGAATCTTACCTCAGATCAAAGCCAGCGGACTGAAACAATCTAAACACCTTCTTTCCTCCTTCACAGAATATAACTACCCTCCTTATATGGAAAATAGTAAACGAACTAAGAGGTCAATGCGATAAAGAAGATAAAATAAAAACTAAACTAAAACATACCTGTCTCCAGTGACTGTACATGTTAGTGCCCAACATATAAGAACCAAAACACCCCATGGGTTAAATAATGTTCTTGAAAACAATGGGGTAACAGATACATATATCAAAATGATACTATCAAATAGTAAATTCCTATTAATTAAAAATTACTCTTCCTATTAATGGTATTTAATCAGTTTGGCTCGAGTTTTAGCTTAGTTCGGTTTTGTTCGATACAAGATTGTTTGGGAAATTTCCATTATATTAGGGCTGTCTTGTTTTTGTTTATATTATGTTGGATAATTTCATTCATTTGGGTTTTAGTTGATCATGGAATTAATAATAATCATTAAATATATATTAATAATTTTATCCATCATTTTCATATCTAGAGTAAAAAATTCATATAAATGAATGATTTCATATAAGGAAAGTCATAAGAGGGGAATCTGATACCTTTCTTATTCCTTTTACCTAGTGGAATTGAAATATATATCACACAATGACTGAAATCAATAAAATTATTTATCATGTACACAATATAGTTATAAATAATATAATTAGTGGAAATATTATCCAATAAAACACTATATAATGATGAATCAATATTAACTGTACCTTTCACTATTGTTGGACCTGCATAATCTATAATTAGATTATCATATACCATGTCATGAAATTTCATTCATAATTCATGTCGATAGAACATCAAAATCAATCTTCAATACTATTTTAAAGACATTGAGTTAGTTATTGGGAATCTAGAATGGGTTACCCATACATTGGACATCCATGAAATGTCAAATAAACTGAAGTAAAAAAGAAAAATAACCCAAATAAGATTACAATAATTAACATCAGTTTAATACTAAAAACGAATCATACACATAATATTAAATGAATGTAGAATTAAACATACAATAGACTGAGTTGAAAAATATAATAGCACATAAAAAATGAAATAAAAAAACAAGTATAACCATATATCCATTATAAAATATCATGTTTCTCATCATATTTCAACTCTTCTATGTATAAAAAACATGGGATGATTATACCAAATGATGAATCTTGAATATATAGTCATAATATGAGCTAAAAACACATACAAATATATATGAAGGATTTAAATTAGTCTTATTCGTTAAATTTATTCCTAATATAGATTTTTCATGGGAATAGAAATCACTAAGATCCCCAAATTAAATTGGTCCAAACAAAGAGGGTAGAATAAACCAACCTCAAATGGTGGAAAATGGTGGCAGATGAACCAATACGATCCAAACTATTTTTCGTTCAGCAGTAGATACCAAATCACGTCCCAGGTGGAGCCGAAAGCACAATGATAATCCCTAGAAACAAGGATAAAAGTTAGATAAGTGGAAAAACTAGAATCATATAAGAGTAGTACAATGTCATTGTGAATATTATGGATTTTAGAATACATGTGAAAACTAAAAGGGTGAAATATATTTATTGTTTACTATAAAAGATTAAAAAGATTCATTAATAAAAAAATCATAATACTTAAAGAGATAAAAATTATTTGAGGTTTAGAAATACTCCCACATTATGAAGTGCATAGAACATGGACCAAAACTCAAAGAATTTTAAATCATCCAAAGATGAACCTCCAAATAAAAATAAGAATAAAATTATAACAATCCAAATTACATTGAATAGATTATACGAAAAATAGATTCATACTAGTAAAAAAATCTTTAGAGCATTTGTAGAGCACTCCATTGTATCTTCATTGAATAATGATTCCCAATAACCTAATAAATTAATAATTTCTATTTCTTTTTTATTTTTATGTGTTGTAAAAAGATCAATGTATATAAAAATACTAGTAATATAAAATATTATGAAACTCTCCTAAAAATTAAGGGTGGAAGTGATAAAGTGTCTGAAATGTAGTTCCCCAAACCAATCCCAAAATTATACTGAATATATCCAAATACATTAATTAAATAAATAGAGAAAATCAACCTCAATGGAGAATTAAAGAATATTTTATATAAAATATTTATGTTGTTGGATGTTTGGGCACATGGAAATTGATTTTGAGTATAATATATATACTCATAAAAGTGGTATAAGATAATAATAAAAAAATAGTACAGTTAAAACAAATTACAAAACTATTGTGAAAAATTTGTTTTCGCATATGAAGATAAATTTATCTCATGGAATCATATTTTAATGCCTTGATAATTTTTATGAATTTAGAAACATATATAGAAATTATTATGAGGCATTGTGTTATTTATATATTCAAAATGAGGCATATTTTAATGAAAACAGGATTCCATTATTTAATAAGTAGGAAAAAAGGAAAAAAACTCTAACTTGAGGTGTATAATGATGAAAAAATCATAAAAAGACACTCCCAATTTAAAAAATTGTGATAGAAAATTTGAACTGAAAATGGAAACACTCCATGAAATTGATAGTAGAATTGGATTAGTACATGGAATTTTTGAAGAATATCCAAATAGATTTCATAAAAAAAATAAAAAACAGTTCATGAAGATTTTTGAAGGTGTAATTATATTGTTCATAGAGATATCATATATATGACTTTGATTCCTAGTCAAAATCATTTTATTAGTGGAAATGGAAATGATCCAATATTATCAAGTTATATATCAATTTCTACAAATGGATCCACACCTATGAAGAAGGTTGAACATGATAAATAAGAATGTTGGGTCATATAGTTTGATGATTTATAAAATGATAAACCACAAAAACGAAAAACATTTAGATTTTTATAATTTCTCAAGAGAATAAAAATTTTCGAACAATAATAATCTAGTGAAATAAGAAAAACTCATGTTTCCTCAACATAATTTTTTTTGAATTTGAGAAATAAGAATGCACAATGAAAGAAAACTCATTTTAGTTACAGAGAAATGTGCTCCAATGTTGTGATAAAAATATTAGTGTGTGTTATAACATAAAAGTTGATAAACCCACCTTATTATCATACATGTTGATATAAAAAAATATTTAAATGGATATTTCACATAACACACACTTCACCCACAAATTTTTTTTGAATGAAAATAATTTTCCAAAATGAAACATCCATTTAATGTTGTTATTTAATTGAAAAAATAAACACGGAGAAAATCGGGAAACACATTCTAGTTAATCAAATCCCTAAAAAAGTATCAACACCTTTCCCATGGGTTAATCCCATGTTTATTGGGAACATTCCATCATGATAACACATTATAATTTAATAAAATATGGTTACCCATTAAACTATATTTGAATCCTAAAATAACAAAAAATTTATCCATAAAACAATTTCACTTCACATGCATCATGTGTTTTTTAAAACTGTATAACTTAGACAAAAGTTTCATTTTAAAATTATAACACTCTATTCACATGATGAATACATCCACGAAGTCTCAATGGTAAGAATAATTCTTCTCGTAAAATATTCTTATCATTTTAGTGAGCTCCAAAAGATTTAACATAGAATATGATATTCATTATGAAACTATAATCAAATCATATAATGTTCACCTAAATTGAAAAAAAATAATGCTCTAGTTGTATCATCATATGTGAACATAGAGTGATTTATATCTACAAACACTACAATTTAATGATAACTTTTTTTGTTTTGAGAAAGCAAAAAATCAATCATATATCATAGATAAATCATTAAATATGAAATGATAAAAATTTAATCAACAAAACAAAAACTAAAAAATGAATCAATTAACCATAAAAGAAGATGATTTGGGACTCATAGTCAATGAATACCCGAATCAGAAAAAACTTAAAAGGGGATGATTGACCGGAGGCATCCTCGACCTAGGTGGGATGCCCAAGCAAAGTGGGTTATTGACATTCTTTACCTAGGGGAATTATTTTCAGGTGAGGGAATGATCGACCTAAGGGGGATTCAAATTGGGTGAAGGATAGCTCGACCTAGGGGGATTCACGTCGAGTGAGGGAATGCTTGACATGGCGGGGATGTGTGACATAGAAGGGGATAATCGACTAAAGGAGGATGCAAAGGGGGATGTGTGAGAGATAGATAATGGGGATTTGTAAGTAGGGAGCTTGGAATGGTTATCGGAAAGTGGGGAGTGGTGAGTAGCAAGCGGCGAGGGGAGTCTGGATAGTAGGATGGGAGCGTGATGGGGAAGAGGGCGGTAGTGAGGGGTAGTGGGGATGGGAGTGGCGAAGAGGAGCATAGGAACACTGTGGTGCAGTATGGATAGGAGAAGTGGGGCGTGAGGTGATATTGGGAAGGGAGAAGGGGTAAAATGGCGAGTATATTTATATAGGTTTATGCCAACAGTTCTTATTAACCGTAGGTATTTAACATGTTTATTCTAACGGTTTACCCAAATTGTAGGAAAACTAAACTTCTATTAGCCTATACCAATGGTTTCACAAAACAATTGGTAAAACTTATTTATCTAAATGGTTTTTCAAAACCATTAGGAAAGAACTATTAGTATTGATGAGATTTCCACTTGTGTAATCCCTTCATTTGCAAGTCACATGGTTCGGATAAAATCAGAAGTTCAACTCTCAATAGAGAGGAAATCATGGAACATATTCAAGGGAGACGTCCTTTTACTCTACTGTCACTATGTATCTTTAGGAATCATTACATTCATTGCAATAAGGGTAGAACTATCCAACTGAATAGGATTTGGCTATACCCTCCTCTCCCTATGTCCATCAATAGAAGCTGAGATTTTCCCTCTACTGATAAAGGGATATCTGATTCCATCTCCTCTAATGATTCAATTCCTTTTCATAAAAAAATAAATAATGGCATGAACTTTACTAGTCTATCCAAGAATAACATTGTAAACACATTATTCTCATATAAGAATAAAAGGAAAATCTCACACGAGATGACCCTTTTCATTTCAAGAATAGTAAATAATTCAATTGTGGATTCTTGAACGTTCCATCATATGAACCCTTTGGTTCCGAAGCTTAAATTGTGCACCTGAAATCCATAGGTCCTACTGACTCTGAAACATAGGTGATCATTTCTTCAAATTCCAGTGACACACAATTAATCGCTATGACTCATCTCTAAGTTCCAGAAGTGTTTTCCATGACACAGTCTGGAATGATGTATCCAACTGAACCACTATATATGTTCCTTTTGGTAGATCAATGGGTAGTGGTAACACCCATATACCACTTTTTGATTCCATCTATAGAACTGGTCCCTGAACTGAAACCTCATTTCTAGATAGGTTTTCCTCACTATCGTGTATCGGGATCCTGGCCGGTCGTCCACATGGAGGCATCCTGAGGTAGATCAAGAAGTACCACGGTTAAATGGTTATCAAAGGTGAGATGAATATTATTTCAACGAACATAAGGGGACACATAAGAGACAAAAAATTTCATGTATTGAGTTGAAAAGTAGAGTTCAAGTTATTGGTGTATGGATACGTAGGCCGCTACAACAACACTAGACTCCCCGAATCTGAAAGCCGAACTCACATCACATAATACTATTTCCCAAAAACATAACATAGACTCCTATATTTTGAGGGGGAACCAACAGCCCTATGATACAACTTTACCATGACCCATCCCCTGGGGCCTGTGCTTTGGGAACCCCAAGCCCACCTCACTATGTTCAGGGGCTAACGAATTGCACCGAAGGCATCAACCTGCATGTGGGAGGCATTTTCCAGAATAACTGTATGCACACACATGCCCAAGAATGTCCCACACACTGACCCAAGAAAAACAAGTATACTAAAACAAGATTAAGTACAATGTATAGCTGAAATAAATTGGGCTTGAATACAAACCCAATGAATGGAATGGAAAAGACAAAGTACATAGAGGAAACTCTGATAACCATCCATGCAAAACCCCAGCTGGTCATGAGAGTAGTGTAGATACTCGAAGAAAAATTAGAATGGCCTTTCCAACCAGTCCAAGCGGCCCCCTCCTAGTCCTAATACACCTAGTCTACTATTGTAGCATCTGTTGGTCTCACCCCCAGTGCACCTCTAGTTCCTGATCCCCCTAAGTATGTCAAAACGTCAATCATCTGCACCATACACAACACTTGTAGGTGAAGACTGTGCATTGGTGAGTAAAAAAGTAATTAGTAGGGACCCCAAAACAAAATTTAAAGACCATGAAAAATTCCTCAAAGTAATAAACGAAACCAAATATGTCTCACATGAGGTAAACTTTTAGGGTAATGATAGTGGAAGCATCAGTACCAACATCAAACACCTCGTCTTCTAGAGAACTTCTCCTCCAACGAGTACAGTGGGTCATTGATATCACGAAGGATACCTTACAACTAACTTTGGACATCTTAGGTACACCTCCCCCCTGCGTACTGTGGACCTGCTAAGTCACTGAGATGTGTTTCCCACTGTGGGCCTCCAATGTCATAGAGATGTGCAGCCCAAAAATCGTGGCCAATAGATGTACTCATCCTTGTCACATAACATAAGAATAATAAGTCACAAAAAATTGATTCCCACCTTGGGCCTACAAAGTGACAGAGTAGTTCTTCCCACTAGGCCACAATCGAGTCACACAGAGTCGAAAGTTAGCAATCCCCAGGTCTCACCAAACCATAGGGTTCCGTACATAGTGCACATGGGATAACAAGTACTCAAGACGTTCATCGCATTTCAACATCAATTAATGTTTCCATTGGGTGTGTCAAAATATATGCCTCTTCGAGGGGGTCCCAACATCGCAAACAAGTTGTTAATCAGACACATGATTTAGAAGACATTAACATTTTAGTAATAAGGTCCTAGTTTGATTCAAGTATCATCCAACTTGGCCATACGCAAAACCCCTCCAAAACTCTCGTAAAGTATATCAGATGGACTGCCTCATTGCAAAGGTATACATGCCATAAATGGTGCATCAATAAGTCCCCTAGCCTATGAGTTATTATCATTTTAATAACTAGGGGCCAGTGGTGCCTGAGCCCAGTCCGACTCGGTCAGACCAACCTAACCAACCTGAACCATGGGTCCCAAATACCCCTATTCAAAATAAACTAACTCAACAAGACCTAATTCGAGTTTGGTTCGGTCCGGTCCAGTCTGGCCAATGGGACATGCCCAATGGGACTCGCTGGACCCGTCCTGTTTTTGCCAAGGGTCCAGTCCGCCAGGTCCTCCGGTGACCCGATGTAGTCTAGACTGGCCCGAAGGGCACATGTCCGGCTTTCCGTCATGGGTCCGGCTAGTCAGTGAGGGTCTGGCCAGTCGATGTGGGTTCAGCACATTGGTAGGGGTTTGACCAATCTATGTAGGTTCGGCTGTCTAGGGGCTCGGCCCGACACCCAACAGCATGAGGCGGCGGGGGTGCACCGCTCGACTGGGACCTGGCATCCACCCCACTTCCGGTCCCCTCTACCCTATAGGCCACTATGGGGATTCAAACTCCAGCCATGGTCAATTGACTATGGCTCATCCAGCCAAAACTGGAGGCCTAAACATGGTCCACCCTTCTCTACAAAGCTCTGTGCATAGTAATGCATCCTCCATTGCCATGGCATGATGGTTGCGGTCACTAGCCTCCGCAGTGTGCCGATGGGCACACTGCTCCACCCAGCCACTGGCATGACTAGTGATACTCTATCCCACTGATCAGAACATGGCTATCGTGTGTAGCTTCTGCCACCATCACGTGTCATTTTCACTGACAGTACGGTGGTAGAACCTTCTGTGGACCATCGGAAGTGCACCAGTGGTCCGTTCTTCACGCTGTCGGCCACTAAGACCTCTACAGTTGTCTTTTTTCACTGTGAAGGCTAAAATTTACCCTTGTTGTTGTTTTGAGAATGAATCCATCAAGAATTCAAAAGTGACGGTGCTTGATCATTGTTTGTGTTGACCCGTTCCCTCCTTGTTAGATGTTTATAATAAAGGGGGAGGCTCAGGAATTTTTGGTTTCATTATACAAGAATAATCTTAATCCCGAATAACGAAATCCTCAATAGTGTTACCCTCCTACATAAATGCACGAAGGGTGAGTCAACCAATTCGTGGATTGATCAGTATTCGTCGTTTCTACAGAAGAACAAGGAAGAAAATAAAAATAACATAAAACCCCAAACTCATTGATGTTCATTGCTGAAGTGCTCTTTATAGAGGTTTCAAGGAGTCAATGTCGCTTCTGGATCTGTACTTCAAGTTTCATTGATGTTTGTGTGGTCTTGCTGGAATTATTTGTCATTCAATGTTGGATAGGAACTTAATAGGTGTTTCATTAGAGAATCGCCAAATTTTAATTCACAAACCCCACACATTTGATTATTTAAAGGAAAAAACGCCCAGCGATGCTATTCCCATTAATAATTCTCATTAAATTATACTCATTTAATGTGCCACATTTAATGATCCATTAAAGTAATAGTGTCACGGTTTAAAACAAGACATTATTTACCATCCATTAATGCGACTCGTCGCAACCTGATCATCGCACCGTAACATTGTGATCTGCCACCCAAAGGTGAGAAAAGAAAGAAAATAATTCTATTGTATTGTTTTATTATTTTACTAGAGATGTCCGAAAAAACAATTTTTTGACTCATCCCTTGTCTTCATTGGTGAAATCATTTATAAGAGACTTCTAACATTTCAAATTTTACTAAGCCCTCAGTTTTTGGATTCTACCATTAGATCAAAAGTTAGATAACCCCGCTCGAACATTTACTAAAGGTACCTTAAAAAATTTCATAAATTAACTTTCACCCTCGAACTACACCGGATGAGGTTATCTACACCCATGGGGGACACTCACCCATCAGTTCAATGATAATCTCTAATTTTCAATAAAATATACCATTTAGGACTTATAAGTATTTGAATATAAAAGAAATGTTACTTAATTATTTTATTCAAAAAAAAACTGACTTCCATTGTTGGCTCACGCAACCTGATATTATGGTTTGTCTAAAAAAATACACTTCGCAGTACAGTAGTGGTTTTAGATTTTTATTTGGATTCACTGTTCATGAGTTATAGGTATTTGAAAAATAAAATGATTTTATTTAATAATTTCATTTACAGCTATGCCATGTTTGGGTTTTCTCACTCAAGGCATGTGCCAGCAATAATTAAATTGTGCCTTGGGTAAACCCACCATCCTGAATACAACGATGCCCTCATATTTCTGATTAGAAAACCTGTTTAAGCGGTATTCAAATTTCAGGAAAATGATTCTTGCGTGCTATTAAAATCATAAAATTTTACAACAAATCATTTTGTGCACTCTGGGACTCAGAATCTTGTGACGTCTGATCCTGTAGTCTCGAAGTAATTCCAAATTTAAAAACAATTGCACAAAAATTTCAGAACCTTATAGTAATGACATAACCAAGGTGACCAAGATGAAAGATCTAAACTCCCAAGGATCCAAGTTAAAATGTCAAACTTCTACCTTCTATCCCAGGGAAATCGAAATATAATCATGATAAGTCAAAATACACCATTTTGAAATTGAAATAAGAATAGAAAAACAAATAATACTAACTAACCAATTATTCTATGATGTGTTGTGCATAGAAATTCTATAGTGACCTACATAATAATAACTACAATGAACCTAAATATGCACTATGTTGTAATTAAATTATCCATGACCTTACAAAAATTTTATAATATTAAATTAGGAGTCGTTACACAACAACCAAATGATGTAATATTACAAAACATTCCTTCCCCAAATAATAAAAAATCATTAGGAAAAAACCTAGATTCCACTCTGAGATTGATAGACAATAAAATCCCATTGTTCCTCCCATATATTAAAATTTGATGTACCACAATACCCTTATCCACTAATAATATAATATTTACTTAAATTCCAATAGTCATAATTTAATTTGGGAATAATTCCAATAAATAAGACAAAAACATATTCAAACCTCGGGTCAACCTCCGCCTAACACCTTTAATATCTAAGGGATTCAATGTTACTATCTAATAATATATAATTCATTAAATAAAATTTGAAATCCAATTATTTATTTCACTCTCTAGAATTAACAATGAAATCTATTTATATAAATCTCATCTAATAACTTTTATGTGATTCATGATAAATTCCTACCAAAAAATTAGAAATTTATTGTTTCTATGAAGGAAATTTTAACTTGATAAAATCATAAATAAATTATTTGAATTGATGAACAGATCTCAAAATAACAATTTACAAAATTACATTAAATTTTTATAATGGTTTTTCTTTGTTATCAAATTGATTAAAAAATTAAAAGGAATATACAATTATAATTTTACTTATGTGAAGGGAATTTTATATATGAAAATGTATCTCTATCTCACCACTTTTAGTAATGGAATATAATAGAAATATTATATCTATTATCCCTTATCTATTAAAAAGAATGTAAATATTGATCTTTACATAATCAAAGAACCAATTAAAATGAAATGAATCTCGATCATCTAAAAAATATAAAGTGTACATTTAGATTCTATCTTCGTAACCATCAAATTTTAAATTATTTGAATTCTTAATGGATTTATCATGAAATTATTCAAAAAAATAGGTAGCATGTGAATATATTATTATACTCTCAATGAAGAATGATAATTATAAAACATTAATTTTTTTTCTTCAATTTTAATTTTCAAATAACCATTTTACATAATGAATATTATGATTTCAAACCATGATCAAAAAATTATTTTTTTTCCTTGAACTCATCTAAATCATTGAATCATTACTAACAATATCACTATCTAAATTAATGATCATTTCAAAAAAAAATCTATTCATCAATTATAAATGTTATTGTAGAAAATATACATATAAGAATTATAATAATAATAATAATAATAATAATAAAATAGGAAAGTGATAAGAGAGTAATCATCTAAAAAATTTCATTATTAGGTTCATTTTTGTATAATAATTCCCTATTATTAATAAAAAAACATTGATCACCTACAAAGCCTCATTAATTCTCAGTGGGGATCCATTTTAATAAATATATAAAAAACTTTCAAATATATAATATAATGATATGGTAAAGTGAAATTCAAAGGATGATTCCATGGATAACAAGTGAGATTTATATAAAAACATTAGAATTAATTATTTATAGTTAATAAATAAACAAGATAAATATATTGTATAATAATTATTTTATGAATATTTCAATTACAATATCACAAAACATCTATAATTATAATATCATAAGGAATCACAAGTCATAATAATGTTGTTTTTTCTAATAAAATATATTTAGTATAGTTATTGTTTTCACTTGATACGTTTTTTTAAAAAAAATCTTATCATGTACATAAATAATCCTAGACGTTGGGTTATCTAAATGAGATTTCAAAAATTGATATAAAAAATTCATTCTATTATAAAAAATTAAAATAATATAGTTTTTACATTTAATTGATATGACCCAATGAAAAGAATTATTTTAAATTTTTTTAAAAGAATAATATTTTATAAGAACAATGATTAAATTTATAAAACCAAAAAATTACTAATAAAAATAAAAATGACCAACATTCCTTTGACAATTATTAATAATAATCAACCCAAATATTTTCTTCCATCTATGTATATACACAAATTTAAATAATTATTAATTCTGCACACTCTAAAGCCATGGAGATATGAAAATAAATAAAATGAACATATCACTTATATTAAAATGTGTTTATTTGAAATGAACTACAAAATTTTTATTTATGATCCACTAAAAAACCATCATGTGTCCCTTAATGGTAAAGAACATTTATTATTAATTTTTCATTAAAAAACTATCTTTGGGGAAATCATGGATCACCTTAATACTATTTTTTTAATTGATTTTATTTGATATCAATATATATATATAACCATGTTATTTTATAAATAATTCCTAATTTGTTTTCAAAAATTATACTTTCTTCATCCTAATCCTGAAAACATAACCCCATATCATGTTATAATTAAATTCATCCTCTTCAACCACCCATGGAATAGACATCCTGAATTGGTTTTATCCCACAGTTTCCTCTAAATCAATTTATTAAATTTTATCAAATTTCAGTAGCTTTCACATTATTTTTTCACTATGTAATTATAATCCATAATATTATACAAAAACTATAATTTTTCAATGGTTTCATCATGTAATTTTTTACAATCTCATATTTATAAAATAATTTAATATTCTTAATTACATAGAATAAAAACAATAAGTCAAAAATACTAAAATTATATTAGAAACAATATATTTAATCATTATTAAAAATATTTACAAAATATTAATAATCACAGAAAAAATTATACTATTAACAATAAAAACTAAACAAAATTATATTGAAACCAATCCATTAAATTGATGAATTGTTTCATGTATTATAGACCAATATATAAAATCTTGTTTGGTCTTAATGTATAAATATCCCTAACAAATATAAGTCATTATTAAAATTTAAATATCTTTCCAAATGAATTTCAATAAATTATTTATAATTAATGGATTTGGATGTATCATTTAAAAATATGGTTCATTATGTCATTATTTAATAAAATAAATAAAATATTTATATTATATTTATTTGATATTTTTAATTTATTTTTTATCTTGTATGTTGAAATTTTGAATTTATGTAGCGATTTGATTACATTACAAATAAAATTCACACTTATGGACTTAATTGAAAGATTTTTTTTATTTTTTTCTTATTTTTACAAATATTTTATTTTAATTTTTGTATGATTGAAACTTCATATCCAGTAGTCATCATTTATTCAACATCCCACAATCATTGTTTTTCATAATTGGAGAAAATAAATTAGATTGTTATAAATGATAATTAAATCTTGTAAAACATCAAAAGATGTTAAAAAAGAACCATAAATGTCAATTCCAACTATAAAAATCATCATGAACGTATTATGGTGGTTAATGTATAATGTGAGGTGTTTTTATTGCTATAATACAATCAATGATAATTTATTATTTAATAACTCAATAATTTGAATTATTAGATTGATTTAAACAAATTTCAAAATAATGAATTATTATTTTTATTTCATTACTAATTTCAAGACTCGCCATTCAATTTTAAAATGAAAATTATTTTTATGTTAAGAAAACATCATTTATCCAAATTGATTGTATCATCAAAATCCAGAATCATCATTATAATAAATACACGAGTATGATTAATCATATAATCACTATCATACTCATTCAGCATTATTAATAATTAAACTAAAAATATGATATCATAATATTATAATGAAATACTACTATATAAATGATTAAAATGGAACAATAATAGAATTTGGAGAATAAATTTATAATTTTCATTTATCCGGAATCAATTTAATAAATTCATTAACAGAAATATATATGGAATTTAGAATAAATAATCTATTATTAAATAATTTTTAATTTGTGTTCATCCTTATTTTATATTCTATTGAATTCCCCCATAATTATTAAAATATAAATGAAAATGAAAAATTCAAAAGTGGTATTTCCATTCCACTGAAGCTAAAGATGAGTGGAAATTGAATTTGTACATCCTTTGAATTAAAAAAATATAGAAATTAAAAAAAGATCAAATATTCTACCTAATATGACATGAGAAATAAGGTTTCCTCCTCTAATAATATTGTTTTATATCTTTTAAGATATATATTACTTTATTTTATCATGTAACAAATGAAATTAAATAATTTGGTTTATTGATTTTAATGAATTTCTTCCATCGATTCTCAATTATATATATTGTTCATCTTACATATTTTTAAATAATCATTAAACTTCAATATTATACACATTCACCACTATCGTTGGGAAAATCCAAATTTTTTTAATTAATCATAAAAATTTAAATATATTTATTAATGAGATATTTATACATGTTATCCCTCCATTATCTATTTCTTCAGAATAAATTCTTCATTTAATATATTTAATGAGTAAATTTCTATAATTTCCATCATTTTTTCCTCGCTAATTTTTTTCACTATAATCTTTGTTTATAATTTCAATAAGAATGTTAAATTTTACAATTCCACCACTAAACTGTAGTTATAAAATCCTCATTTTTACATAAAATAAATTACCTTTGTATTTTATTATAACTGACCTCACACGAAAGAAAGTGTTTTCTCTTAATCAATATCAAGCCAAAAAAATGAACAAAATTTAAAATATATCAATTTAAAAAAAATCCCTAAATCATACCAACAGAAATCTCATCATTGTATCATTTAATTAAAGAGTGTATTTAGTGGGATTCTCAACTCTGAAACTAATATTTTTGAATGTTAATTGTGAATTAATATTTATATTTTCATGTATATCATGAAAATATTTTTAAATTCTTTAGTGACTCCTTGAGAAACATTATATTTTAATAATTAAATGATTTATTCATTTTATCTCATTTAGTAGACATGATAATTTTTACAATGTTTATGATAATGTATTATTAAAATTTATTAGATCATAGAAATTTATTTCATTAAATTTCTTGTTTTGATTGGTCATAACTTATTTTAAATATATCATATAGTGTTCCTTGTAAAAATAAGTTGTTTGGGACATTACAATATAAATTTTGGGTTTTTTACTGCTTTTTGGTAAGGGAGTGATGTAGAAAAATACCCCATGAAAGGCATTCACACAGTCAATTCTCCCAAATAGCTATTTCACTGTTCACCATGAAGTTGATTTTCTAGAATCAGATATCATTTGTATTTACAGTATAATATGGGCTATAAAATAGACAATTAAGTTATTATTGTACTATTTTAAATAAAAAAAATTACATTTCATTAGAGGAAATAAAATTATAACTTAGTATCTTTCATGTAAAATATATTGTTATAATTCCCTTAATACATTCAGTATGAAATCTATAGTTATCCCGAAATAAATTTATAATTAATTTTAATTATAACAGTAGCTATATATGTATAATTAATCTGAATATAGTTTATATAAAGAGGTAATGAAATTATATAAATATAATTCAACTTTAGATAAACATGAATCCTCCATTTGAAGGTAACCTTTAAATATGAATTTGTTTACCTCATGTCCTCTATAGTTTTTCAAAATCAACCATGATGATTCTTTGGATACATGATAAATATTCACACGTTGTGAATTGCATATGTGTGTAATTTTATTATGTGAGTAATGAATAAATATATATTTTGCGACATGAAAAACATTTCCTAAATGAATATTTTCTATGCTGTGAAGATTGGTTATGTAAAATGGCTATATAAATTCCCCTATATGAATTTAAATACTTCAATTGGATTTTTTTAAATTGCAACATAATTCAACTTTATGGTGAATATCCTATGTGATTTTCTCACAAGATTCAACAATAGGATTTTACTATGTTAATCTGGTATCTGATTTCCTTATATGGATTTTCAGACATTGTTCATTAAATTTCTATATAAAACTAGAAATATACACTCTTTTACATTATTCTTGAAATTTGAATGTTCATTATGATTGTTATATATATAAATAGTGTCTTATTAGTTCAATAATTACTTATTATTTTTATATAATCCATAAAAACATTTTTATAATTTTTTATAAATATATAAATTAAAATATCGTGTTATTAAGTGTATATTGATATTCATAATGAAATTATAGACCATCAAATATTCAAATTCAAATTGGATGTTATATAATGAGTTTACCAATTTTAATATTAGATAGTATTTATATAATATTAATACATATTATTAAATTCCAAATTAAATATTTTAATGTGTTTCATTGTGTCTTTGTTTTATTTTATAAAATATCAAAGTGAGACTTTATTAGTTTTGTTTTTAATTGATGAATGATATACACATGGATACCATTTGAGAAATAAGTGTTGGAATTTCTAAAGAAGTTCATTGAAGCAGCATTCATGACTCATTCCTTGAGAAAATAAAATATGAGACGATATTTAGAATATAATCGTGATTTTCTCAAAAGAACATAAAATAATTTAAGATGAAATAATCAGTATGATATAAAGATGTTGAGGATTTCATAAATATTATGTGTGCTATATTTTTTGGTGATCAACTACTTCTCCCAGCTAAACAAAAAATCTTTATATCTTTTAATGTTGGAGATTTCAATATTGCATCAACACTGATATATTGGAACTATACTTCTAGTTCTTTGTTTAGAATTAATTATATTATATTTATGTGTGCTTAATTTTAAAGTGTTATAGTGTTAGGTCCACGAGGTTAGATGCCCTGAGGGGGGGGGATGAATCTGGGTATGATTGATTAAATCGATATCCCATACAGATCATATTTAATTGTTATGAAAAACTCTCTTCTCTATATTTCTTGTGGAAAAGTAAAAACAAAGATTAAATCATGCACATGACACATCAATTATTACTAGGTTCACCGTTATTGGGATACATCCATGGATATTACACCACCGATGAGCTGATGTAAAAAATCTACTAAAAGATAACTGATGTTTTGAATGTTCAGAGCAGACTCACTATCCCTCATGGTTTACAATAACTCACAGTATGAATACTCACTAATCCCTCAACTGAAGTTCTCTAACTACTTCTTCGGAAGATCTACTCACAGTTTACATACCTGTATGTCTCTTCATTATCATAGATGAATTATTCATCCTTAGCAGTTGATATATTCTCTATTGAAGAACAACTTTTACCAGGATATGAATCTCACTTTGCCTCAGAATTGAACTAGGAAACCTCAAATTTTACGAGTAGACCTTAGTGCGCCGTGCGTGTAATTCTCTTCCCTTTGATGCAAAATATAATTTTTTGATAACAATCCCAACTCAACCTTTCATGCAACCTCAAAAATTCCACGTATCCTTCATATTATGTGCAATTTAAACTTTTATATGCAACACCATTTTTTACACCAAACACCAAATTTTTCTCACAATTCCCATATTCATACTTTTTACTCACACCAAAGATTGAATCTTCTCTATGTCTTGAGCTACCTCGAATGAGGGGGTCACCACTTATTTATAGGCACCACTGACCCTTGCATGAAAAATCCTATTTGACCGCATAATATTCTTTACATACAGAAAACTCATCTTCCTCACAACACCGTATTTCATGCACTGGTCAATTATTTCATGAACCTCATGATTTTTCCAATTTTTCTGATTTTGATATCGAAACACCTCTTTTGCGAAAAACATCATTCCTCTATTTCACACACCAAATTCATTTTTCATACACCGCTTTAATATTGCACGAAACTCTCTTTTCCAAAAACACATCTCTACATTTTTGAATGTTTAGGATCAAAAATTTGGCAAACCCTGGAAAATATTGCCACCGTGTATCTTCTCATTTAATACCACATCCAGATCATCCATTCCATTATTGAAGTTCTTCTGTAAAACATGTATTTCCTACAATATCTCTTAAACCTGACAAATCATCAGGTAAACCCCCTTTTTCAACAAATTGGACAACGTTGTCCACTTTTTCAACAAACACAATCACCTAAAAAATGAATCAATAATACCTTGAGGGTTTTTTCCCAACATATAGTACCATTTAAAAGGCATTATTGGGGTTTTTGACTCCTAAAAAAAGAGAGGAATTTGGGTTGTGCCTCTTGGGAAAATATATATACTATTTGGGGATGTGACTTTGGGGGTTAAAAAGGTAATAAGTATAGGGTTTGAGCCTCAAATGGAAAATTATTTTTAATTGTCTTATAACTCAAGGAAGGATAATACATTTTAATTTTTCATTATATTTGTTAAAGTGGTTTCCGTAGTTCTCAACTTGTGAGAGTGGTGAAGAGTGGGATTGGATCATTTAGATAGAATCCAATATAAAAGTATCTTGTGTTAATATTCATTTATTTTCATCCACCCTAGTTTTTTATTAACTATTACATGAAATATCAATAAAATATTTTCAAATTTCCAATCCCCCCTCTATGATATTTTTCAATCTTAACCGAAAAAAATTAGTATCAAAGTTGATTTCTAAGATTATATGTATTTGTGCTAACATTTCCATGACATACTCATCTTGGGGAAAATATCTATTTATGATAATAGGGTCTTTCTAAAATTATGGATGGATTGATAAAAAATATCATTTTGATGGTAAAAATTATCTAATTCTGTAATACGTAATTGAATATTTCGTAATGTAACATAAAAATGACAATTGTAAGATCATTGAAAATCCATAAAAGTTTCTCAAAGGTGAACCTCAATCATTGATTTGAAATGACTAAGTAATATATGTTCTAAATTAAAATGTGATGAATATATTATATTTTTAAACATATAGGTATGTTTATAGTCATGTTTCCGAATTTAAAACTTCTCATGACATCTAGAAAATTATTCAAGATACACATCCTTGTTCTGTTATGCTTATTATACCTATGTTGGGATTATTAAGAGAAAAATATAAAAAATTTATAAAGGGATAATATTAAACTATGAATCAAATACTTCATATATTTACAAGAATTCTAAAGGTTATGAGTTATTTGGGTGAGAATCTTGAAAATAAAATTCTTTTTAATTGATTTATATTATATAAATTTTTAATAATTGATATGATATAAAGGTTTTTATAGATGAAAGTAATAATTTCATGGAATACACTATTGATGATATTATTATATCATTATTACAATATGATATAGTCTATACAAATATTTCTGATGATTAAAATTTAAAGAAGAATGGAATTTCATTAAAAACAAATGTTACTATATACACTTCTAATTTTGAGTTACTATGTAATGTCAGGAATGATACAAACCATGTTTGAATAGGGAGATATAAAAGGAAGAAATGTTTCTTAAAAAAATATTGTAATGACTATCAAAAATATGATCAAAAGAATGGGAAATGTTAATTTAAATTCTAATGATCATTGGGATCAAATATTTTATTAGTGCAAGAAAAGGGCGAACATCACCCCTAAATTCCTGAAACTGAAGAAGGGAAAAATAAGGAAGAGTAAATATAATAAAATAATGAAGTGAATGGCTACCAGATAGAGTTTTAATTAATATTTTAGTACAAATAAAGAAATATGTTCTGAAAAGGATTTTACCAACATGAATTTAATATATTCAACTAATCAGGTAAGTGACTCTACATATTATTTATATTATGAATTTGAAAATAAAAAACCCCAATTTTAAGGAATTAATTGATGGTGTTAATACACTTGAAAATAAATTTGAAAGATTCACATGTTTATACAAGAAATATAGGAATCATTATAATGACTTTTTTATGGGAAATGAAATTATGAAATCTGTCTAGGATGTCAAATATTAAATTTTTATATATTTAGAAAATGTTTAATATTATATGAAAAATTATCATTCAGAAAATGTTTAATTAAAATGTGAATTTTATTTAATATAAATTATCAGGAATTTGAAATATGGAATTTTGATTCCATTTAAAATTTCATTGAACTACTCAAAAATGATGTTTATTTTTTTTAAAATATGTCCATTTTTTTATTAGAGAATGAATTGATAAAATAATGATTTTTAATAAATTGAAAAAAGGTTAACCATTCATTGTGATGATCCTAATTTATATAAAATTTACAGTACATTTTCTAAAGATCTAATTGGAGTGCATCAACATCCACTTATATAAACTTTTATATTAATTTTCAATATGAGAATGAGTGTACCTCAATATTTACACAATATTTTTTAAATAATAATGATTTTATTTATAAATATTTATCAACTATATTACTTGTAAACATGTGTTTGAAATCAATTTAGGTTCCCAAAAATTCATATTCTAATCCCATAGGACCCAAATTTTCATGGGTACCACATATTTTGTAAAATATATTTCTATATGAACTATTTATTGGGGGAATCAAATTAGATGTCTAGAATAAGGACAGTGGATTCTCAAGACACATCACAAGTGATATTTTGAACTATCTATTATTCAATCAATGTGGTGGAGGTTATGTAACCATTTATGATAATTATAAATAAATAATAAATGGTTTTATTGATGTTGGAAATTATGATTCTGTTATTATTTTTTATGATTTATATATGAAACATAAAATTCCAAATTAAATAATAATTTCATAAATTTGTTTTGATAGAATGTTTTTTAAATTTTAAATGATAAATAATTTTTTTTCAAAAATAAATCTATGTTTTTTTATAAAAAATAATAATATTTATTCAATTAATTTTTCAGAACTAAATGATAAAAATGTCAAGTGATTAAATGTTATATAATATAACAAAATTTTTTGGGCATAGTAGGTTTGGATATTCTTGTTTAAATATAATGCTAATTGAATTTTTCTAACATAAGATTAATTAAATAAGTTAAATAGGAATAATTTATGGAATATTTTTGTTCCACCAGAATTTATCAGTTTTGTAGAATAACATATATCTTTATATATAAGCAATATTAATCTAGAAATATTAATAATAATAATGAATCCATAGATTCTTATTTATATTATTAAGATGATGGAATTGTTATTGAATAAGCATTTGATGATATTTTTATGTTAGAATAAATGTTGATATTATTAGCTCATGTTGGTTTCTTTTTTTAAAATTATATCAATGAGATTACAAACCAAATTTTATGAGTGTTAAAATTTATGAATTATTATTTGATATATATCTTATAGATTGGAAAATGAAAAGAATCCAAATCATGTTTTTAAATTATCAATGGCATTATTTGGTTTGAAACTATCTACTAAAGATTTGTAGAAAAAGGGAAAATAGATTTCTTTAAAAAAATTATAAATGAAATGATTCCGATATTTTTTTTATAATGAAAGGTTCAAAAGATATTTTTATTGTAAAATATTTTTCTTATTATATTACATTTCGATCTTAAAATGAAATTACTCTAATGAATTTTCAAGATTTATGACATATGAATTTGATATGACTGTGATGGGGGAATTGAAATTCTTCCTTATATTGATTTTTTTCAAATAAGATATGATATTTTTATAAATAAGTATAATTATTTAAAAAATAGTTATTATATTTGTTCATGAATCATTTTATAATTAAAAATACTCCAATCAATACTTATTTAAAATTATATTTAGATAAATCTGAAAAATCCATTGATGTTGAAACCTATTAAAGATAAATTAGAATTGTATAATATTTTATTTCTTCAATCAAAGCTTTAATGTTCATAGTATGTATTTTTGATAAATATCAAAGTGACCCTATGAAATTTAAATGTATATATTTTAAAATAACTATTAAATATGTCAATGATTCGATGAATCTGTGTTTATTTTGACATAAAAGAACTAATTTTGATCTGATTAGTCATATAGATTCTATTTTTAGTGGATGTATGATACATAATAAAAGATCATCATGCATGTTACTTTCAATTAGTAAATCCAACTTTTCATAGTCTTAAATAAAACAAAATTTTGTTTCTCTTTCAACTGCTGAATCAGAATATTTATCTGCTCTATTATGTGGTGCTAAATTTCTATAGACTAAGCATACTCTTTCTGATTTCCGATTTATATTTTATAATAATTGTATTAAATTTTATGATAAATTTTATATTTAAATTTAAAATAATCATATACAATACTCAATAACTATATACATTGATGTTAGGTTTCATTTTCCAAGAGATCACCTATAAAAGGTAAAAATAATATGAAATTTATTTCTAAGTAAATTTTTTTCCAATATCATTACTAAGACCTTATTCTTTAATTTTTAAAAAATAAATAATTTTGAACTATGTAGGATGGGGTTTTAAATTTACATTTATAAAAAATTAATTTATGGGGATTTTTTGTGTTTATATAAAGAAATATTCATATTTAAATGAAATCTATGAAATCAAGAATAAAATTTTTTAATTAATATTTTTTAATTTTTGTATATATTTTTTCATCATATTATTATCTTATGTGTTAAAATTTATACTAAATTATTTGATATTTCCATTATGATTTTTAGGATAAAATTATATGATATAAAGATTTTCTGAATATTATTCATCAACACTTTTTTTATCAGTTTCTAGTGACTCCTTGACACATGTTTTGAAATATACATGTTTGGAAACACTGTTCACTATTTTTATACTTATTCTTATCAAATATAATATATTTAATAAAAAGATAAATAAAAATATTCATTATAATATTAGGATGATTTGTTCAATGTATCGTTATATTTTTGAAAATTTTAAAATTGGGAGAAGTTTTAAAATTATACATGATTAATTATTTATCAAAAAAGGGTGATAATTTTATCTGGATCCTTGAATAAATTTATGTTTTGATAAATATAAGGAATTATTTTTTATTATTTCTTTTATATACTTGATACTATTTCATATTTTTTTTAATAAATTATTCTTATAATTTTTTGGATCATAATATTTATTTGCTAAAAATATCATTATATTTCATTTTTTGATTGGTCATAACAATTTTCTAAATATTTCATAATGTGTTCCTAGGAAAATGATTATTTTTGGGACAATAAAGTGTCATTTTTTAATTTTTTTTACTATTAAATTGAAATGGATTCACATAGCCAAATCTCTCATGAAAGGTATTCACATATCCTATTCTCCCACATAGCCATTTCACTATTCACCACAAACCTAATTTCCCCAAATTAAATACCTAATATTTTGACCATAAAATGGGATAAAAAACTAAAAATTATGTTCTTATTATAGATATGTAACGATATACTAATTTAATACATTCTATTAGAAGACATAATATTATAAATAGATAGTTATCCTATCATTAATTAGGTTATAATTAACTCTGTATTTTGAGTCTAAAATTTTCTATTTTCTATAATTAATTTTCTATAGTATTTTAAGGATAAGAAGAGATATATAAGTCTAATAAAAATTGTCATTAATTATATATAAATATTGTGAAATTAAATAAATATATTTCAAGTATTTATAAATATGGTTTCATCATTGTGATGGTTATATTTAGGTATTAAATTTTCTTAATCAAGCAGTCAATAGTTTTCAATGTTCATCTATGTTTATTTTTTGGACACCAGATGAATTTCAATACATGGTGAATCTATTACGTGAATAATTTTAATACTCAATAAATGGATACATATATATATGGATAGGATAAAAATAATACTTATTGAATATTTTATATATAGTGAAAAATTGTTACACAAAATTTCTATTTTAATTCCCTTACATGAATTCAGCTACATCGATTGTCTTATGTAAAACATCAATGTAAGTTGAAAATGGGGTAATCTACCAATGAGATTCACATATGTGATTCAAATATGTGATTATCTTATGTTAATCTTGTATTATATACCCCTACTTTGATTTTCTTATGTGGTTCTTTAACTTTTCACTAGAACCTAAATAAATACTCTTCTTCACATTATTATTTAATTTTCAATATAATGTATTATTATTATATATATAATTAGGTAATTTTTTCCCTATAGTTACATTATAATTGTATAAAATCTGGGAAAACAAGTTTTAACTTTTATTATGATTAATTAATTGGGATTCTCTTAGGATTAATCATATGTTAATATTAATATAGAATTTATAGATCATGAAATATTTAAATTAAAATTGGATAGAATAAAAAAAGTTGGTCTGAAATATTATCAAGGTGTATTTCTAGGATATTAATACTAATATTAAATTTAATATTCAATATTTTAATAATTTCCATATAGTAACTGTTTTATTTTACAAAATACAGATTTGAGATTTCAAAAATATAATTATTAATTTATAAATGATATACACTTGGAATATCATATGCGAAATGAGTATGTAACACTCTAAAGTAGTTAGTAAATGTTTGAGGCCTAATTCTTGATTCGAGAAAATAAAAGGTAAAATAGTATTCAAATTTCAAGCTTGTTGTAAAAAAACACCATATATATATAGTTTTGAAAATAATTATGATATATAGAGTTTGATGATTATGTGAACTATACAAGTGCTTGAATTTAGTAGTGATGACCAATCATACCCATCCAAATTCAAAAACATTTTCTTCCCTTGCTACTAGAGATTTTATCACTGCTTTGACAATTAGATATTGGATCTATACATCTTATTTCATTGTTCTTTTTATTCCTATTCACTTTTCCTATCTATGATTGTGAATGGTTACTCTAAACATTAAATGGTATGATTGTGGGCTATGTATCCCTAAAAAATTTAAGGATTTTGGTTTTTCCCTCCATAGGAAAAAGGAAGGCAGATCACGTTGAAAAACCTAATGTAAAAAGGCAGAAAGTATTGGTTTGATAATCTAGGGTTAAAATCTATTGTAATAGAGGTTTGACTTTAGGTGGAAAAATTTATTGTATGATTCCTTTATATTAATTATATTGAGTTAAATATCTCTTAGTTCATGACCTTGGGGAAGAGTTTATTAGTATAATTTATATCCAAGCCACTATAAAAATATCATTTGTTCAAATTCATTTATTTTCCACTGCAATATGTTTTTAGTAACCCTAATATAAATTTTCATTAAAACATTTTTTAAAAGGAAAATTCACCCCCACTTAGATATTTTTCCATATAAACTATTTACAAAAAATTGCTACCATTTGAGGTGCTCTTATTTATATTAATTTGAGCCAATACATTCCTAGCTTAACCATCAAGGGGAAAAGTTCTTTCTTATGATCATAGGGACTCGCACAAATTATGAATGGATTACTAAAAAAGAGATTCATTTTAATGGTACTAATACATACTATTACAAATATTAATGGGAGATTTTGATAATGAAAATTATAATATATCATTAGATGATTTTGTAAAATCCATACATGTTTCCTATAAGTGACCTACAATTGTTTGAAAAATATGATATGGTAAATTATCATCTAAATTATAATTTGATGAACACATTATATTTTTCCATAAATATAATTGTTATAGTCCCTGATTCATCTTGTAAAACTATTCATGAAATATAAAAAATTCTTCAATTTACACATCTTGGTTCAGATTTTTATTTTTGATTTTTTGGGCATTTTAAGTGTTGAACATCATGATTTTTGAAAGGTAGTAGATGAAACAATTAATAAAATGATTAATATATTTAATATCATTATAAATGGTATTTGTTTTTTGGGATAGAATCTTTAAAATCATAGTCCAGTTGAACGAGTTCATAGAGACCATCATAAGATGTGTCAATCAAAAAAAAGAAGCTATAGATGAAAGTAAGAATTTCATGGAATACACTATTCAGGAAATTTTTTTATAGCTATTACAATATGAGTGAGAAATTAAAATTTTTACTAAATTTAATAATTATGAAAATAAGGGATTCACATTTAAATAAACTTTTATTACTGAATATTATTATTCGTAGTTATAATGTAGTGACTGTAATGATATATCATATTTATCAAATTTTGGATATATAAGGAATAAATGTTAATAATGTATATTTCACAAAGACAATTCTAATGATAATAAAGAAAATAAAAAAAATTTCTATTCTAATTATTCTAAGGATTTAAATTTTTATGACTACAAGAAAAGGTTGAAGATACGGGTTGATTTCAAATGATTATAGAAAGAAAAAAAATAAGATGTTTCACTATAAGAAATAAAATAAGTCAATAAATTCCAAAAGTTTATGTGCCAAGGATTCTAAAACTACAAAATAATATTTTATAGAAAAGATTGTTGAATTTTATTTCATGGATTCTTCAAATAAATTAATTGAGTTTTCATATTATTTATCTTCTAAATATAAATATAGAAACTTTAAAGACCCACACATTTCAAGGAGAATTTGTTCTTAATTTCTTTGGTATTTTACGAGTATTTAGTTTCTGACGGCACCTGATTCTGAGGCCCGGTGTGCCCGGAATCAATTTCCAATGTTTAGCTCGGGTACATTTAGTGAACAAACGAGCAGTTTTTTCTAACTTTTGAACCGGTGCTCAGAATCGATTTTGAGGGAACCGATGAAACTGCTACACTAGCTATTGCTTAAGAAGACCCTTTCTGGTGTTGTGTTTTCTTGAGTGGAGTTTCTAAAAAAAGGGTAATTAATTGAAGAGTAAAATAAAATTGTGAGACAATTTTATTTTATTTATTTTAAGTGGTTTAATCCTAAGGATAGAAGTTGTATGGAACTAACCACCCATGTGAGGTTAAAGATGAGGTGGGGACACACAAACCCCACCCCATCAATTTTCCTAAACCCCATCTTTTATGTTGGAAACACCCCATAAGTTTATGACTTTCTCTCTTCTCTATTATTGAATGCCAACGCAACCTATTCAATTAATTGATCTAATTAATTAATCGAATTATATATTTTTTAATTTTCAATATTGGCATGTGTGAATAAAATAAGACAAAGTCTTATTTTATTTTTGGTTGTTTCGTTGTGTGGAGTCTGGGGAGAAAGTAACCAATGTCTTGAAGTTCATCTTCTTCCTTGTTAAAGAACGCAAAGAACATCGGAGCACTAAGGAAAGATCGACGTGCCGTTCTTCTCCTCTCCGCAGCCGGTGTGAGATGCCATCCACCTTGGACATACGCTGATGCTGTCAACCTCGACACCATCTTTGACATCGTTGTTGAGGTAGGGAATTGTTTTACATTCAAGATTAATTTGCGATCTTCTTTTATGTTTATTAAGACACCTGTTATCAAGATAACATAAGGTGTTCAGACCACAAGAACACGCCCAAACCTCCTCCCCATGGTTGTTAATTTTTTCTCTATGGTTTGGAATAGAGGTGGTGCGGTGTCATCGCACCGTGCGGAAACGAGGGAACCACGACCAGAGCGGGCCGCAGCGAAGAAGTGTGGCACCGAAGCAGAAGAACACGCGGCCAAGGTCGGGCCGTGATGGAGGGGCAGGGATCTGTTGCGCAGCACCGGACGGACAAGGGACGCGGCCTAAGTCGCGGCTGTGCAGGGGAGGGCAGCCGGAATTGTCATCCGGCGGCGGTTTGGAAGGGCGGGATCGCGGGGTCCTGTGGCGGCGGCAGCGGCCGGCCAATCGGGCAGGCCGTTCAGAGGAGGCTGGGGGTAGTAACCCCCAACGACAAAGAGGCGGTCCCCCTCCATGTGGGGGTCCTTCCTTTCGAGATAGTGGGGCATCACCCCTTATTTTTCGCTCAGCCGAAACGGCCGAGATGCTGGTCACGCGGGTCGTGCCCGCACCAGGCCAACTGTCCACGTTGAGCCAGACCAGTCTTGTCGGGTTGGGCGATGCCCTAATGGGCCGGACCCGGACCCGGGTCGGGTTGACCCCGTTCGGGCCGACCCATGTGGTTTTGGTCCGGGTCGGTCCAGGCCCAAACCCACCTAAAATCGGACATATTCATTTAAACCCCTATAATATGGGCTACAGACCTCCCATCAACACACCGTCAGTTGATATGCGATCCTGGGATCAAGACGGTTGTTTCTTTATTTTACAGTCATGGTTTCAGAGAACTTTGGATATAGTCGGGTTGCTTCGAACACAAAACCAACTGGGCCTTCATAGGAGAAACACTTATAACTTGAGCTCCGGACGTCTGATTGATGTGTCATCGACTTTGTTAGATTCCTCTTAGTGTGACGGTTCTTTTGGATTACTCTACTCGAGGTTTTTATGCAGTTGGAGTACGGTCGGGTTGGTTTTGATTTAAAAATCAATCGGGCCCATGGGATGAAAAAGCCAATTACTCTCAGACCGGGCATCCGATTGACGCGTCCTAAGTCTTGTTAAGTTACTTTTGATGAGATGGAACTTTGGGATAAATCAACTCCAGACATCGTGCAGTTTATTTATCGAACCCCTTGTCTCGTGGAGCGGACCCTCCTGGAATCGAGCATGCTGTGTGTGGGAACCATAGAGCTGGCTGTGACTGGGACGACGATAACGACAGTACTGGGATCCTCCATGGGTTCGGAAGTGATGCCGACCATACTGAAATACTCCGTGGGTTCGACGGAGATGACTAATACTCTTGTATATTATGTGGCTCTGGCAGTACTTGACTACTGTTCCTGTATCCTTCATGGGTCTGGCAGTATTTGACTCTATACTTGTATCCTACGTGGGTCCGGTAGAGTGGATGGTCCTGTATCCTTTGTGGGTCTGACAGCTTAGCTGGTCTTGTATCCTATGTGGTTCCAAAATATTTGATGAATCAGTAGATACATTTGATCATCTCAATCACCATATGAAGAGTATACCGGTGTGAGCTGAGTCTTGACATTCAATCATTATCTTCGATATGATTGTTTTGATATCCTGTGTGGATTGGGTTGTGTTATCATGTGTGGATTGGATTTTTCTATCCTGTGTGGACTAGATCAAACTTGGGCTCATATTTTGGAGCCAAACTGGAATTGATGACTTAGGTATTTGTATGGGAATATACCTAAGTAGAGTAGGTTGTTTCTTCGTGATTGTATCTTTCCTTTGTGGTCTATCCTTCATGGATTCTTGGAGACCTTCGGGGGTCTCGGGGTCCTTACACAATAGCATATACTCACCCCTGCATGGGCTATGCCCACACTACATTGTGATGGATGTAGATGACAGATAGCACTGATCATGGTTGAGGCTTGTGGAGCAAGTCGGTACCTAGAGGTGGACCACTGGGCGGGACGCACACGGAGAGGATGGCTGGACCCGAGGAGCTGAGGAGACTATATGTACCCAACCTTTCAGGTGGGATTTCCAGTGGATGGATCGATGTTTCTTCTTTACTTTTCAGTTTTTGTACTTTCTTTTCAGTTGAACTTAACTTTATATTGGGTTTGTATTTTGGCCCATTTACTTTCCAGCACTTACAGTTGTACCCAATTTACATAGTGTTTACTTCATCTTTTTTACTCTATGGTATTTGTTTACTTTGTAAAGGCAATGCCTCCCCTTCTTTTTGGGATTTACGCCTTTGGTGCTAGTCTCCATCCCCTGGACTATGAAAGGTGGGCTTGGGGTAGTCACGATACGGGCCCTGAGGACTGGTCAAGTCAAATTGGTATCAGAGGAGTTCAGTTCTACCGCAGAACTCAGGAATCTATTCTTTCCCTATGTGAAGCAATAGTGTTAAGGGTATTTGAGTATGGTTATCAGTTCAGGGAGTCTAGTGTTGGTGCAGCGACCGACGTATCCATACACCAGGACCCTGACTTCTAATTTCCAACTCAATGCATGAAAACGTTGATTGCGTGTGTGTTTCAAAGTTTTCTTAGTGATTACTTATGTCAGCTCACCAGGAATATTGTATTGACCATGGTGGACCTGTCTCTTTTCAGGATGGCCCCACGATGGCAGCCAGCTAGGGTTCCGAGCTTTGTGTGAGATGACAGCCCACCGAGTAGCGAGGCCTCGGTACATGGCCCTATTACAGTGGAGGCATTGGTGGTACCACTACCCACCGAGACACCGATGCCACCAGCCCCAGCCGCTGAGAGTACACATCACCTTAGTGAACTGCACAAGTTTCAGCATCAGAGACCACCCAGTTTCCGCTGGGATACATGCCCTCAGGTAGCCGAGGATTGACTGGAGGCTGTTATATGAGTTTTCATGTTAGTGGGGACACCATCTGATCTCACGGTGATCCTTGCAGCGAGTCTCCTACACGCGGAAGCAGGCAGATGGTGGAGCCTGATGATCCAGGTGCACGACCAGGCATCTCTACATTGGTCGGACTTTGAGAGCCTCTTTTGGTCAGAGTTCTTCCCAGTCACCCTCCGTGAAGTACGCATTTAGGAGCTACTACAGTTGTGGAAGGGTAGCATGACGGTAGCCCAGTACTCAGCGAGATTTACCGAACTCTCACACTATTCCACACACATGGTACAAGACCCATTCTTCCAGGCCCTGACCTTCGAGCAGGTACTAAGGCATGAGATCGGGGCATCTATGATCTCCCTCAGCATTCCGACGAAGGTAGGATTATTGGAGCGAGCCCTTCTTGTAGAGAGATTTCTTGCTGAGCCTACACCAACAGCGAGACCTACCACATGGAAATACGTAGCTGAGTCTTCTGCAGCTGGCAGTTGACGGATGTCATAGGGGTCCAAGCAGACCCTAAATTCAGGCGGACGACCTCAGGATTCTGGCTCAGAGGTGAGGGGCACATGAAGCAGAGCCAGTCTTACGAGGAGGAGACAGATCTATGCATGTGGCGGGCAGGGCCACATGTCTTGTTTCTGCCTGACTCGGCGTGCAGAGGATAATCAGATGGTTGAAAGACCACCCAGACATAGGAATTGGTTCGACCATGGCGGTCCACAGGGAGAAGGAAGATGAGGCAGAGGAGCTGACCGAGTAGCGGGTGGTGGTTGATGCTTTGAGGCTCTACCACCACCACCACTAGGAGGTCAACCCCGACCATAGGGAGCTGGCTGACAGAGGCAGGCTCAGCTTCAGGCAGCAGAGGCGTACGACCACGACTCACCAGAGACGATTCGAGGTACTATTTTTTTCTACTCCACCTTTTCTACAGTTCTTATAGACATAGGAGAGAGTAATTATTTCATTGTCACTGGCCTTGTTCGGAGCTCAGAGATTCCAGCGGAACTATTGGCTCGATCATTACGACTAGAGACTCCTACAGGAGAAGACTTGATGATTACACACTGGTGCCGGTTGTGTGAGCATACTCTAGAAGGAGAGATATTCGGTTGGGATCTTCTTGTAGCGGCGTCGAGGCCTTACTATGTCATCATGGGCATGGATTGGTTATCTATAGTTCATGCTCAGATAGACTGTGTTAGGTGCAAGGTGCGGTGTCTTTGCACCGATGGGAGCAGGTTCACCTTCACCATAGAAAATGGAGCTTTGGAACCACAAAATGGACTCACGCAGAGTAGAGGACAACTGATCACTCATCAGTTGGCCAGCCTCATCCTAGAAGCAGTTGACGCATGGAGTCCGAGTTTTCCTGTAGTGGTGGATCAGTATGCGGACGTTTTTCCTGATGACGTTCCAAGGACTATCTCCTCGCAGAGAGGTAGACTTCTATATTGACCTATACTCGGGGACAACCCCCGATATCTACTCCAGCATATCGGACGGTTCCCGCTGAGCCTCGAGAGCTATGGGTACAGCTAGAGGACTTACAAGGCAAGGGATTCATTCGACCCAATGCTTCACCCTGGGATTCCCCGATTTTGTTCGCCATGAAGGAATGAGGGATCTTGTGACTCTGTGTCGATTACCAACGCCTAAACCAAGTGACCGTGAAGAACAAGTATACGCCGCTGAGGATTCACGACCTCTTCGATCAGCTCAAGGGAGAACGGTGGTTCTCGAAGATAGATCTCAGGTCAGGCTATCATCAACTTAGATTTTGAGATGAGGATGTGCAGAAGACGACCTTCAGATGTCAGTATGGCCACTATGAGTTCTTGGTTATTCCTTTCGGTGTATCCAACGCTCCAACAGTGTTCATGAGTCTCATGATCATGATCTTTCAGCCTTACCTTGATCAATTTGTCATAGTCTTCATCGAAGACATATTGATATACTCAACCAGTGAGGAGGAGCATGCCTACCACTTGCGGGTTGTACTGGACACACTCCGAGAGTACCGGATTTATGTTAATATTTCGAAGTGTCAATTCTGGATACGTGAGGTCCACTTCTTAGGACACATCATCCTTGAGGCGGGAGTTGCGTTTGATCTTGCAAAGATCGAGGCAGTGCTAGCTTGAGAGCCACCCAACAGCGTGATGGAGGTGCAGAGTTTCTTAGGTTTGGTTGGGTACTACCGGATATTCATTCCTGACATCTCCAGAGTTATGACACTTCTTTCATCTTTGAAGAAGAAGGGGAAACCTTTCGTGTGGTCAGACAGATATCAGCAGAGCTTCCAGGAGATAAGACCGAGATTGACCAGTGCACCTATATTGAGGATACTAGAGGAGGGTGTAGGGTACGTAGTCTACTGTGATGCATCAGGGACAGGACTCGGGTATGTCCTGATGTAGAAGTGGGTAGTGATCGCCTATGGATCACGACAGTTGAGGCAGCATGAGCAGAACTATGCTACCCATGACCTGGAGTTAGCAGTAGTAGTATTCGCCCTGAATATTTGGAGACACTATTTGATGGGAGAGCGTTTTACAGTCTATTCTGACCACCAGAGTCTCAGGTACATCTTCTCACAGAAGGACCTGAACCTGAGATAGTGGCGATGGATCATGTTTCTCCAGGACTATGACATTGAGATAGTCTATACTCCTAGAAAGAGGAATGTAGTAGCTGATTCTCTCAGCAGGAGGATGAGAATTAATCAACTTAGAGAGGCGACAGAGAAGCTAGCTACTTTCCAGATATCCTTTGTGGATAGATATGGAGAAACCTTCCTTCAGTCTCTCACAGTCACACCTCCACTTATTTAGTGGTTCAGAGAGGTACAGCGTGGGGACGTTGACTGTGAAACATGACATGCACTAATATCCTTAGGACAGGCACCTGATACATTCTCTTTAGAAGGAGAGCATGTCATCCTTTTCAAAGGGCATACCATGGTACCAGATGCGTTACAAGAGGAGGTGCTGAGAGAGATTCACACTTCCCTTTTAGCGGTACATCCAGGAGTGGCGAAGATATACCCGGATCTCATAAGACAACACTATTGGACAGGGATGAAGATGGTTGTGGTAGGGTTCGTTTCTCGATGCCTCACCAGCCAGTAGGTGAAGGCAAAGCACCAGGTACCAGAAGTCTTGGTACAGCCCTTAGAGGTCCCGGAGTGGATGTGGAACAATATATCTATGGATTTCATGATTGGACTTCCATGTACTTAAAGAGGTCATGACTCCATTTGGGTGATTGTCAACCGACTCACCAAGTCAGCCCACTTCTTACCCATCAGAGAGCAGGGCACAATGGAGATCTTGGGATGCATCTACGTTCAGGAGATTGTATGGCTTCCTGGTGTGCCATCATATATCATCTCCGATCGAGATGCTCTCATTACTTTTCGGCTTAGTAAGGGGTTATAGGAGGTATTTGGGACACAACTACGTCTGATCACCGTCTTTCACCCTCAGATGGATGGTCAGATGGAGAGGACCATTCAGACTCTCGAGGACATGCTCCGTGCATGTGTCCTCAATATTTGTCATAGCTGGGATATTCACCTACCCATGGTGGAGTTTGCGTACAATAACAGCTACCACCACACCATCGGGATGGAAACATACGAGGCATTGTACGGCCGACCTTGCAAATCGCCTATGTGCTGGACAGACCCTGGGGAGTCAGCACTTGTGGGACCGGAGATGGTCCAGGCCACGACAGAGAAGGTCCAGGTCATCCAGGAGCAGATGAGGAAAACATAGAGCCAACAGAAGTCTTATGCTAACAGGAGGCAGAGACCACTAGAGATTGAGGATGGGGACCACATTTTCTTTCCGGTCTAACCTAGACGTGTATTACGGAGATTTGGATGAGGCGGCAAGTTATCTCTGTGCTTCATCGAACCATTCCATGTTCTCAGCAGGATAGGTGAGGTGTCTTATCGCCTAGCTCTACTACCTCAGTTGCAGAGGGTGCATGATGTCTTTCACGTATATCAATTTAGGAGATACATGCACAACCTAATGAATATCATCGACCATGGGGAGATGGACCTTGACAATGGGGTGACTTTTGCGGAGGTCCCAGTGGAGATCGAGGTTTGACAAGAGAGGGTCCTACGTGGGCTGTTGATTCCTCTAGTGCGCATCAGGTGGCAGCACGAGAACCACCAGGAGAACACTTGGGAGAGGGAGGCTCAAATGCGTGCTCAGAACCCTCATTTGTTTTCCTAGTTTGTGATGTATCTTTACGGGGACATAAATCCCTGATGTGGGAGTAATGTTAAGACTGGTAAATTTCAAGGAATTTTTATTCATAATTTCTTTGGGATTTTACGAGTATGTAGCTTCTGACGGCACCAGATTCTAAGGCTCGGTGTGCCCGGAATCAATTTCAGAAGTTTAGCTCGGGTACAATTAGTGAACGGATGAGCATGTTTTTCTATCTTTTGAACCGGTGCTCGGAATCAAATTACGAGGGCACCGATGAAACCGCAACGCTAGTTATTTCTTAATAAGACCTCTTCTGGTGTTTTGTTTGCTCGAGTGGAGTTGCAAAAAAGGGGAATTAATTGAAGAGTAAAATAAAATTGTGAAGCAATTTTATTTTATTCCTTTTAAGTGGTTTATTCCTAAGGATAGAAGTTGGGTGGAACTAACCACCCATGTGAGGTTAAAGGTGAGTTGGGGCCCACACGAACTCCACCACTTCAATATCCCTAAACCCCCTCTTTTATGTTGGCAACCCCCCATAAGTTTCTGACATTCTCTCTTCTATATTAATGAATGCCAACACAACCTATTCAATTAATTGAACTCAATAATTAATTGAATTAGATATTTTTGAATATTAAATGTTGGCATGTGTGAATAAAATAAGACAAAGTATTATTTTATTTTTGGTTGTTTTGTTGTGTGGAGTCTGGGGAGAAAATAACCAAAGTATCGAAGATCTTCTTCTTCCACGTTGAAGAACGCAAAGAACGCTGAAGCACCAAGGAGTGATCCAGGTTCCGTTCTTCTCCTCTCCAAAACTGGTGTGAGACACCATCCTGCTTGGACATACGCCGACATTGTCAACCCCGACACCGTCTTTGGCATCGTTGTTGAGGTAGGTAATTTTTTTACATTCATAATTAATTTATGATCTTTGTTGACATTTATTAAGCCGCCTGTTATCAAGATAACAGGAGGAGGTCGGACTGCAAGAACACGACCGAACCTCCTCCCCATGGTTGTTAATTTTTTCTCTAATGTTTGGAACGGAGGTAGAGCGGTGTCGTCACACCACGCAGGAATGAGGGAACCGTGACCGGAGCAGGCTATGGTGAAGAAGCGCAGCGCCGTCACGCCACGTCGAAGCTGAAGAACCAGCAGCCAAGGTCGGGACACGGTAGAGGGGCGAAGCACCGTCGCGACGCACCAGACGGACAACAACCGCAGATGTGTAGGGGAGGGCAGCCAGAATCTCCAGCCATCGGTGCTTCAGAAGGGCGGGAACGTGGGGTCCTGAGACGGCGGCACCGACCGGCCAACAGGGCCGGCCGTTCGGAGGAGGCCGGGGGTCGTAACCCCCGGTGGCAGACAGGCGGGGCCCCTCCACGTGGGGGGCCCACTGTTTTGTGACAAGGGGGACAGTGCACCCCTTTTTCTGCTCGGTCGAAACAGACAAGCTGCTGGCCGTGCGGGCCACACCCAAGCCGATCCGGACCGGCCGCGCTGGGCCAGACCGCCCGCGCTGGACCCCGCCACCAGCATTGGGTCGGACACCCGCGCCGGGCCGCACCGCACCAGCTGGGCCAGGCCACACCAGCCGGGCCGGTCCGCTCCCTAATGGGTCAAACTCGGACCAGGTTCAGGTTGACCCGATTCGGGCCGACCCAGGAGGTTTTGGGCCTGGTCGGTCTAGGCCAAAACCCCTCTAAAATCGGACAGATTCGTTCAAGCACCTGTAACATCGGCTACGAACCTCCCATCGATGCATCGTCAGTTGTGATACGATCATTATATCGAGACTGTCGTTTCAGTATATTACAATCAAGTTTTCAGAGAACTTTGGGTACGTCCGGGTTTGTTCGAACACAAAACCAACACGGCCTTTGGATCGTAAACACTTATAACATGAGCTTCGAGCATCCAATTGATGTGACGTCAACTTTTATGGATTCCTCTTAGTGAGATGGTTCTTTTGGATAACCCTGCTCGAGCATTGGATGCAGTTGGAGTACGGTCAGGTTGGTTTTGACTTAAAACCCAACTGGGCCCCTCGGATGAAAAAGCCATTAACTCTCAGACTGGGCTTCCGATTGACGCACCGTCAGTTGCATTGAGTTACTTTTGACGAGATGAAGCATTGGGATATAATCAACTAGGTACATCATGTCAGTTGCTGTATCGACCCCCTTGGCTCGTGGAGCGGACCCACCCAGAATCGAGCATGCTCTGTGCAGGAACCCTAGAGCTGGCTGCGACTGCGACCACGATGACAACTGTACTGGGATCCTCAGTGGGTTCAGCAGTGATGACGACCGTACTGAAATCCTCTGTGGGTTCGATGGCGATGACTAATGTTCTTGTATTCTATGTGGGTCTTGTAGTACGTGATTACTGTTCTAGTATCCTTTATGGGTCCGACATTATTTGACTCTGTACTTGTATCCTTCGTGGGTCCGACAGAGTGGTTGGTCTTGTATCCTTTGTGGGTCTGACAACTTAGTTGGTCTTGTATCCTATGTGGGTACGACATCTTGGATGAATTAGTGGCTACATATGATCATCTCAATCACCTTATGAATAGTATACCTGTGTGAGCTGAGTCTTGACTTTCAATCATTATCTTCGATATGATTGTTTTGATATCCTGTGTGGATTGGGTTGTGCTATCCTGTGTGGACTAGAACGGTCTTGGGATCAGATGATGGAGCCGAATAGGAATTGATGACTTAGGTATATTTTTGGGAATATACCTAAGTAGAGTAGGTTGTTACTTCATGATTGTATATTTCCTTTATGGTTTATCTTTCGTGGATTCTGGGAGACCTTCGGGGGTCTCGGGGTCCCTACTGAGTAGCGTATACTCACCCCTGCACGGGCGATGCCTACACTACGTTGTGTTGGATGCAGATGACAGACATCGCTAATTGTATTTGAGGCTTGTGGATAAAGTCGGTACCTGGAGGTGGACCACTGTGCGGGACGTACACGGATCGGACGGCTGGACTTGAGGAGATGAGGAGACTATCTGTACCCACCCATCAGTTGGGATTTCCAGTGGACAGATCAGCATTGCTGCTTTACTTTTCAGTTGATGTACTTTCTTTTCAGTTGTATATTACTTTCAATTGGGTTTGTATTCTGGCCCATTTACTTTCCAGCACTTATAGTTGTACCCAGTTTACTTAGTGATTACTTCAGCTTGCTTACTCCGTGGTGTTTGATTACTTTGTAAAGGCAATGACTTCCCTTCTTATCGGGATTTATGCCTCTGGTTCTTGTCACCATCCCCTAGCCTATCGAAGGCGGGCTTGGTGTAGTCACGGCACGGGCCCCGAGGACGGGTCGTGACAGAAACCTTGGTATTAAAAAATTTATAAAATATTTTGATAGTCTTTAAAAAATGTTGAATAATTTACTACATTATACCAGAATCTTATGAGGAAAAAAAGTATCTTTCCATGGAAAATATAAATATGATATTTTTTCTGGATGAAAAAAACTCTCCATATATTGATCTAGAAAAGTATCATGAAAATCAAAAAAAATCAAATAGTGAAAATTATAAAATAAAATGGGTATTTTATTTTATATAATAATATCTTGAATTTGAAATTATGAAATTTTATTCCATTATAAAGATGAATTAACTTATAAAATATTATGTTCAATGTTTATAGTCAAATATTTCAATTTTTGGTCATGGAAGGTAAAACAATGACCCAATGATATTTTTCATTAATATTAACAATAGGTGAACTAGTTTTGGTTATGATAACAAATTACCCAAAACATAAAATAATTTCATTATTAAGATATCTAATGGGAGTGAATCTACTACCACTTGTTTTAGATTACATATAAACGCCCAATATTCTAATAAATGATCTTTGAGAATACAAAAATGTTTTTACATACTTATACTTTAATTTATAAATTTTTACCATTAATACATTAATTTAAACAAGTTTTTAAAATTGGTTTGGGTTCTAAAAATTCATATACAAATCACATTAGACCAGAATTTCCATGGGTCCCATATATTTTATTAAATATATTTTGGTAGAAACAATATATTGGGAGCATCAAAGAGGATGTATAGTATATAGAGAGTGGATTCTCAAGAGACATGAATAATTATATTTTTAAATTTCTATAATTCAATCAATTTGATGGAGGTAATGTCTCCTTTAGTGATAATCTGAAATGAAATATAAAATTTTAAGTGATTGTGAATATATGACTCTATTTTTATTTTTATTGACTTATATATTGAATGATTAAAAATTATTTAATAATCATTTCATAGGCATGTCATGATAAAATCTTTTTCAATATATAAAATGAAAAATGAAGTGTTTTCAAATATGAAATATTTTTTTGAGATAAGAATCAATAACATTTATTCAATAATATTTCATGAATTAAATGATCAAAATGTCAAGTGTTTAAATTCATTGTAATCTAACAACATTATTTGGCATAAGAGGTTAGGATAGCCAAATTTCTAGATGATGATAATTTTATTTTTGTAATGTAATATAAATTAAATCAATTTAATATAAATAATGTGTGGAATTTGGTTTTTCGAACAAAAGATTCTAATATTACTGGTAAAAATATATCATTTGAAATAAAATTGATATATTTGTAAATATAGTTAACAAAAAATAAATATTATTTTCCCAGGGATATTTTAAATGAGAAGGAATTTATTTAGAAGATTCATTGGTATATGCTTCTAGGATAGATGCAATGAAAATATTATTGCCCCATTATGATTTTCAGGGTTTTAAATTTTAACAAATGGATGTCAAAAATACTTTTCTAAATGGTTGTATTTCTAAATAATTATATCCTAATAAACCCTTAATTTTGAAAATAAAAATATTCATGATCATTTTTTTTAAATTCACTAGTTATTTATATTATTTTAATAAAGCTCCTTGATCTTTTAATAAATAGGATAGATTTTTTTTCATTTGAATAACAATTTTGAGAATGTAATGGTTGATCCTACAATGTATATAATGAAATGTTCTAATGATATTATTATTGTAATTTTTTTTTGATGATATTATATTTTTATCTTCAAATGAAAATAATTCAAATGAATATTAAAAATTTATGTCATCTTAATTTTATCTTTGTATTATAGATGAATTGAAATTCTTCATTTGTTTGTAAATTTTTCAATGATATGATGGTATGTTTCTCAATCAATAAAATTATCATAATGAAAATGTTAATTGATTTTCATGAGAATATTTTAAAATTTTAAATACTCCTATGAGTAATTATTGTATGTTATATTTTGATAAATATGAAAATCTTCTATGTTAAAACTAGTAGAGGAATTATTGGATGCATATTATATTTACCCGATTCTTGGATATATTTAATGTTTTCATTATTTATGGTTTCCAGATATTAATCATACATTATGGAAAGACAAATTAAATATATTTAAATAATTATTAAAAAATTTATAGGTTCTTTGATTCTTGGTTTATTTTTCCCTATAAGAAGTAATTTTGATTTGATAAGTTGTTAAGATTACGATTTTGGTGGATGTAAGGTATATAGGAAGAAAAAAATAGGTAGGCTCCATTTAAATGATAAATATCTAGATTCATGCATTTCTAAAATCAAAATTATATATATCTTTAAAATTCATAATCCAAATATTTTTCTGATGCATTATCTATTTTTCAATATTTATAGATCAAGAAGACTCTTTCTGATTTTGTCTTTGTTTTTTATAATAAAAATATTTTTAGTTACAAATAATTATTCTATTTATATTTATGAAAATCCCTTCAAATAATCTATAATTAATAAAATTTTAGTTATGATTTATTTTCATAAAGATCTTGTATAAAGAGGAAATAAATGTCCACAACTTATTTCTACTGAAAATCATTTTTTTATTTCATTAGTAAGCCCCATGACTTTGATAAGTTTTATAAAATCATCTATAAACTTGGTATGATTGATATTTAAAAAGAAATTTATATATGATCAAAAATGTGGATATTTATGTGTGTTTATTGCTGAAATTTTCATATTTAAATGAAATCTATAAATTTTGGATCAGTTTTTTGATTTATTAATTCCTAATCTCTATACATATTTTGTATTATATTACTATTTTTATAGATCACATACATATTAGATGTTTTTATCTTATTATTATTTTTATAAAATAATAGTTTATAAAGGCTTTATTGTTATTTTAAAAAAATCATGTTGGTTTTATGAGGATCATTGACACATGTATTTTATTATACATGTTTAAAAAAGATCTGCATAATGTTTCTATATATTACTATGAAACATAATGTGTTAAATAAATTGATAATAAAATCATTAATTTAAAATAGATGATAATACATTGGTTTTATCTCCATATATTTTTTAAAATATCAAAATCGGGGTGGTGTTTTGATATTATACTTGATTTTGTAATTATAAAAAAAGTGGAGAATATTGTGTGGATACTTGTACCACATTATATTTTTTATAATTGCAATGATATCATTGATATATTTTCTTTGGGATTCTTGATACTTTGTATTATATTTTTAATAAAGTATTCTTAAAATTTAATGGATCAAAATATTTCATTTTATATAATATATTTAAATTTTATGTTTTCATTAATCATAAAATGTTCTCCAAGATTCATATAGTGATCCTAGAAAAAATAAGTTTTTTGGGACATTAAGAAACAATTATTCATTGTTTTTTAACATTCTCTCATATGGTATTTACATATCCAAATATCATATGTAATGGATTCAAATAGGTGATTCACCCAAATACCCATTAAAATATTTAAAGAATAGATGATTTTTTTAGAATTTCCCACCTTATATATTTTGACAAAAACATGGTCTAAATAACTCTAAATTAATTTATTTTTTTATATTTTGAAATATAAAATAGAATCCTAAATTACATTAGAATATTTAAAATTCTAAATCGATCATTACAATGTCTTGTATTATGTTATAAGTCACTTTATATTTTAAGTTTGAAATCTACGGTTCTATAGAATTACTTTTCTAATGTATTTTAATGTTAAATTTAGAAATATTAGTTAAATTAATGTAATTAATAATTTAATGGAACTATAATTAAATTATCAAAATATTATTAAAATAAATATAAATATGATTTAGAATTTTTAAAGTCCTTTTACATTTTAATTTTTATATTTCATGTTATTTACAGTTTTAAAATATCATCTACATCATTTTTTGGGATACTTGATGAATTTAGTTATGTGGGGAATATCCTATGTGAGTAATTTACAAGCATGATAAATGGACATATATATATATATATATGGTTGTATTAAAAATATTTCCCATATTATTATAGGTTAATTAACCAAAAGTGGTTACGTATAATTACAACGTAAAGTCCCTTATGTGAAATTGACTACATTATATATCTTTTATAAAATGTCTATGTAACTCATCTACATAGTCAATAGCCAATTTGATTAACCTAAGTTATTCAATAATAAAAATGTCATACATTAATCACCTATGTGACCCCCCAATGTGGATTTCCCTAAGTGGTTATTTAAATTTATGTAGGAAGCTTTGAAAATACTCTATTTTAAATTATTCATGACATTTCAATTTTCTTCAAGTTTATTATAGATTTAATTATTTTTATAGTTGTTATATAATTACTTTATAAATGTATAAAATCCAGTAAAATAAATATCAACTTGTTTTTTGAATGATTAAATGAGATTATCATGTGATTAACCATGTTATGATATTCACACTAAAATAATAGAAAATGAAATATTTAAATTCAAATTTATTGGTATATGTAGAGTTTTCCTTGAATATAATTAAAGAGTATCTCTAAAATATTGATATATATTATGAAATACTATATTACATTTTTTAATGGGTTCCGCTGTGCTGTTATTTTATTTTTCATAATATCAAGGTGAGATTTAATCAATATATATTTTTCATTTATAAATAATATTCAAATAGAATACCATCATGGAAACTGTTGTGGTCAACATTAAAGTTGTTCATATAATCTCAATGTCTGATTTGTGATTTGAGAAAACTAAAGATTCAATAGTCTTCATATTTGTATCATGATAAGCATAATGAAACACTATATATGTATAGTTGATGGAATAAAAATGTTATACATAGGAGGAGGATTACTTGAGCTTTATAAGTGATGTTTTTCTCTAATGAAAAACTATTTCTCCAAACAAAACTTAATATTATTTGATCTTCTATACTGGAGATTTCATAGGTACCATGATATTCAGATACATCAAATGTAAAACTTTTTAATTTTGTTCATCTTATTTCTATTATATTTTTTAAATAATTATAAATGGTTATTCTATCATATAAAGGTTGGACTGCAAGTTCTGAATTAGAAGAAAAACACATGAATTTGGGATGTGGATCGAGTGAAAAATGGAAAAATATTTGGGATGTGACTCCATGGTTTAAAAAGGTAGGGTGTATTGGGTTTAAGCCTCATAGGGAAATATCCTTTGTAAATTGGTTGTGACTCAATATTGGAAAATGTCATTATAAGATTCAATTATATTGGTTTTAGTGGGTGCCATCTCCCTCAATTCATGACTGGGGTCAAAATTATAGTAGGATCATTTATATTTAAACCACTATAAATATCTCTCATGTTTATTTTAAATTAAATTCCACTTCAGTAACTTTATATCTACCATATTATAACATTTCATTAAAATATTTTTTAAATAGAAAATTAATGTCATGCTTTTTTATTTTTTATTCGTAACCCCGGGAAAACTGAAAAATCCTATGATATAATATTAACTGGATAATTTTTTTGATCTTATTGTTTAATTTGTAAATTCTAGGTCTTTAATCAAGAAATGTCTCATTAGAGGTAATATAACCATATCCCATAGATGTGTATTATTAGTGATAACCACATTCTTAAATATTTTATAATTGATAATGTATATAAAGGATTAAATAAAATTAATTTAAATATAGAATTTATATACAATTTCTTAGTACTAACTCCATTTTTATTCGATTGTATTATAATTTTCCTTATAGTAATTTTATTCTTGTGGAAATATAAATTAAATGTATTAAAATGAAATTTCTTCATCCCATACATGCTTAGAATATAGATTATATTAATAAAAATTATATCAATTAATAATTTTAAACACAAATAATTTTTTTATATACTACTGATTGTATAATTGTAGACATTTACATTAAATAATTATTTATTAATTATTTATTCTGGGCGACCATCTTAATATGATAATTGATTATCTATACACTAATTTTTGTTAACACATTCAATAAAACAATTTATGTTTTTAATAAATCCATATTAATTGGATATGGTAGAGCCTTTATATAATCCCATTCAAAACACATAACCTAAAAAAATTACAAAAAACATGGGAATAACTGATGATTTATAAGTATAATGGTGAACCGAAAATCCCCATAAATAACCCAAAGAGATTATCCTTTACTTATGAAATATAAAATTTTATTGATCCCTTGAATAACATGGGTTACTAATTATTAATAGGTGTCAATGTTATATATTTATATAAGATGAAACTATGCATTCTTTAATTTTCATTAAATCAATTGAAACTAGTGGTTATCCATCAAACTGTATTTTTATAGTCACTGCATGTTCATCTAATATGGAATACTATTTTGGAGAATATAAGAAATTTTTTCCAATGCTTTTCATGAGTCATTACCTATCCCCTTTTGTTTACCCTTTTTATTGTTACAATAATCACCATCATTTTAATACTTTTAAGACATAATATTTCATAACAAATTAGTCACCAGAATAAAATTAGGTGACCTCATTATAAATAATATCTGCTTCCATGAATAATAAATTTCAAAATATTAGGATTTACACACCTAATAAGATTTCATATTAGTTTCCCTAATTATATCATTGGTTAATTATAGTTTTTTTCTTAATCCACTAAGATCAGAGAAGAAATATGATCCTCAAAAGCTCTATGTGTTCCCTTAGTTGATTCATGATTTTAGATAACCTCCCCTAAATATTCCATTAGTATAATGGAATCCAATTAATATCCATTAAAGTATCAGAAAATTGTTTTCCTCATCAACTAGAGTTCTAGTCTATCCCTTTATATTAACCATATATGAAGAACCTATTAAACAATATAGAATATAATTTCCTTATATCAGATTATAATAACATAAATCCAAATTTATTTGGTTTACAATAGATTTATTATGTCTAAAATATTTATCTATAAAAACAAAAAATGCTCAAGACTTTTCATAGATAATTCCAACTCCACACAAAATATGAATGAATAAGGGCCTCCCCTTCATGAATATTGCATTCAATACACGTTAATTTTCCAGACCGGTCTCCAAATGTTCAAGAACCAATGGAATGGAGAATCAAAGGTGAAACATGGTAATATGAATCTATAGAGCTGAATAATAGGATTCATTGCCATAATTAAAATAATGTATTCACATATTGAGTAAAAACACAAATTGAAAAGATCAGGGATACATCAATAAAGAAAAAGTAATATCCACATCAACATGTAACGTAATGAAGAATATTTGGGTTTGTTGTAGAACTATAGTTTCTTTATTCCTTGAGCCTTATAATGATTTAATGTGTTTTTTGAAGTAAATAACCACATGAATGACGTTAAAAACATTTAAATTTATGTGTATTGATATGATGTGATTCATTTTAAGTATTTTAGGGATGAATAATTAATCATTTAAAATATATTGATAACTATATAAACCATTTTATTAAATCGATTATTATGATTCTACCCTAAAATGGGATGTATCACGATTGAAACCTACTAAAATACTTGAAACAAACACTATAGAAGAAGGAAATGATTGCTGAAAGCTACTTAAGAGAATATGTTCTTCAGGGTGGTGAAATAATCTTCATAAATTTCATTTAAAATTCTGATTTAAATTTTTATAATATTCATGAATTTACATTGATTTAGTTGTAATAATGAATAAATCATCAACATTTTTTCCATCAAATAAAATAATGTTATAAAATTTCAGGTCATTGATGAAATCAATTATTTTTTTTGAAAATAAATTATATCAAAAAACAATTATTGAAACTTCATGAACATCAATAAAATAAAATCCCTCCTATTATTTATAAAACACTCAAATTTAGTAAATTTTTGAATTTTTAACATATGATTGTTATTTTAATTTGATTCTAAATTTTTTAAATGAATATAAACATTATCTCAATATTATTTACATTTATTGATTGCATGAAAAGAGTTATAACATAAAAATTATAAGTAAACCACATCCAATTTACAATATATTCTTTATTTGTAAACTTTTTATTTCGTATTTTACTTCTTAAACTTGATCGACGTCATCTATTAAAATTTTCATTTTTTAATAACTCTTCCTAAAATTTTGGGATCATAGATGAAATTTTATTTTCAAAATTCAATAAATTTTTCTAAATTTGACTGTTTTTTAAAATAAATTTATAATTTCATTCAATGAGAAAATTATGAAGAGAAAATGATTAAAAATATACACAAAAATAATTTTTTAATCTATGTAATTTTTTATTCACCCAAATTCAATTTTTCACTATTAATAGATCTGAAAATATCACTACATGAAATGAATCATTAATTTATTGTTGGTAAATAATGTTTTTATGTCTTTTAGACTCATCATAGTAGTAACTACAAAGAACTAGTAAAAATTAACCATGGGGCCGACCCCATTGAGAATAAATAATCCGTATAATAAAACCATGGTTTAATATTTATCAGAAATGGGTTATAATATTTTTTACTTATGAAAAACAATAGATAAATATAATTTAAAATTAAAATGTGATAATAATAATTAATCAATTATTATGTAATAATTATTCTTCCAAAAAATTATTGAATTAATTTTATTAAACAATATCTTGAATAAACAATGTGTAGTTAAATATTTTTTCTCTAAATCAATAAATCATTCATTTCCTATGATTATGTGTTTAAATAGAATCATAAATTGGGTGAAACACAACAATATTTAAAATTTGATTTCCAAAATTCATTACATTATCAATAAAAATACTAAAATTACACAATATACCTGATAAATGAAAATACCCAAATTATTTATTGATGGTTACAATTGTTAAATGAATAATATTTTAGTTGAATAATAAATGAATGTTGAATTGAAAAAATTATCATGAAAAATTATATTATTTATATAATCACTAATCATTACTAATTAAGTACACAATGAGGTTCACCCCTCTTGTTCATTAAAAAACACTAAAAATAATAATTTTCAACACTATTATAGGAAATAAAATTCTATTTTTTATTCAATCTAGGAAAAACCCATGGTCTTCTAGATATAATATTTTTCCATTAAAATCCCTATTCCATTCAATTATATTTTTTCTCTTAGGAGATTATATATTTGTATAATTTTTTAATTGACAAAAACACTCATTTAGCCTATATGGAAATGATATTTTCCTAGTATATTATGAACATTAATCTTATCAGCTCTACAGTAATGGAATTTTATGCCACATATTAATCATGATTTGAATTTATTATCTTTTATACATATAAAACATTAAATTTCAAAAGAAAAAATTGATCTATTCATCTTTTCACACTATAATCAATTGTTTGAAACATAATCCATTTTCATGATTTAATTCAATTTTCCCATCCGCCCTAAACATTGAAAACTATAACATGGTTTTATCATGTCATTTATCATTATAATTTATTTAAAATCATTATTTTTACAAAAACATTAAAATAATGATTTCATTAGGTGATTATAATCCCGAACCGATATAAACGATGAATAATTTTGGAGTCCATGATGAGGTGTTTTTTTTTCTCATATAAAATTAATAATTTTCAATACTTGAACATTCATAATGAAAAATAAAACACATAAAAACATAAATTAACATTTTAAAAAGATATTTAAAACCTAATAGTATTATTTAATAATAATATAGTATATCACTAGTTATTTTAGAGATAATGTTTTAGATTACTCAAATTTTGATTAAATCTCTTCCATTAATTGAATGTACTTTTACACCTATCACACATTAAAGGAGAGACTATATTTAGATTTAAATTCCTTTTCCCTTTGGTTATATTATTTACTTTTAACAATCCATGTTAAACATGTTACATGTTAAACTGATATTTCATAAATCAAACATTATGATTGAAGAAAAATATAAAAATACTAAAAGGAAATTAATAATGACATTAGATAATAATGGGAATTTTGATATTCAAAAGGAATCATAATTTTATGACTAATAAAGTTTAAAAAATTGATTTCCAAATAAATATTTTAGATACTAGAATTTTTTTGATGAATTATTTAATTATCATGGATTAATAACCATTTGCATTGAAATATAAATGTTGGATGAAACATTTTGGTGTGATTTGAATCAATAAAAGACCGCATTTGATGAGTCATTCCAATCATTCATAGTAAAATGAATGATGCGTGCTGGTTGAGATCCTAAAAAAATCCTCTTATGTTAACTTCCAAGAATATTGATATAAATTATTATCATTGTTTTTATCCTATTTTGAAATATTTATATTTTTAGCTGGTGGAAATACATTTCATCACATGTTATCTCTTCTTTTACCATATATTTTATTATTATTTTTTGATATGAGTTGGGTAAACAACTCCTTCCTGAATCATTTTGGTAAAAGATGATATAAATGAAATAAATTACATATTACCATAGAGTGTTATTAAAAATAACATCCAATTGGTTTTATTTTATATTAAATTTTCAGGTAGAATTTGTTCTATAATTACATTTTCCTCACAAGGTAGTTATTATGTGAAGGTTCCCCAAATTAATAGTTCGCATGACCTATATTTTTTCTTGCTAGTTTAGTTATATTATATAAAATTATGAATGAATAATTTCCAAATTAAATCTGGATCTTATTTGTATAAACACAAAATATTGAATGAAAATGATGATATTGAAATTAAGGGGAATTAATGGGAATATTATAATAAATACAATCAATAAATGAGAAATCAAAAGGAAAAAATTATTTTCATGTAGAATTTTTTGGAAGAAATAAAATATCATGAAGGATTGAAAGGAGATGAAATTCCAATATATGTTAATTTGTGAAAAAATCTGTTGATTATTTTAATGGAATATTTATTGTCCATTTAGTCTACTTATATGTTTTTTAAAACAATTGAGAAAACTTTTGATAATAGGAAAATATAAAATACTGTAAAATTATTCAATAATATCGTTAATATGAAATTAAAAAAGAGTATTATCTTTGGATAGATAAAAATAATGAAATTGGATAAACAATTATAAGGAATGAGATTCAACCATTAAGTGATGAGCAATTAAACAAATTAGTATTTCATATTGAATTAGTATTATTAAATATACATTTTAATCAAAATAATTAAACATAAAATTAATAAATAAATTGAAATATAAATAATGTGTATTAACAGGAATTCTTCTATAAGGTACTACTAAATAATATGAATGTTTATGAAAATACATATATTTATATTCAAAATAATGATATTTTGGAGAAGAAATGTAAAAACCATAAGAGAAAACCAAATGAGTGTAATGTTTTATTTGAGAATGTACATTAGGGAATTTTTATGATTTTATGTGTAATTTACCTATTGCATGAACCAATAAACTTGAATGATGTGCCTATTATTTGACCATTATTTTAATATTTATGGAATCTAATATATTATTTCATGAAATATATGACAAAAATTTCCACTATTTAACATTATCCCACCCATTTATAATCCCACCGATTTTGGAATCAACGTTTACCATCCCACCCCACTACTACATCAATTTAGTTTAATTTTAGTTACTAGAACCAATGGTTAACACAAAACCAAATACATGTCATTATCTTTTGAATCTATATTAAAAAAGGTCATTTACGAAAAAAATAGTCCTAAAACAATAAAACAACTTTAAATTTTATAAAAAATATAACTATTTAATACAATCTATCTTGAAGATAAAATTATATAATCTTATTCAAACAAATTATATATATAATTTAATAACTCATAATAAGTATATTTCAATTAATATAAATACAAACACCTAACCCATGTGAAATAATTCTTTTAAAATGACACCTCTAAGGATCTATAATAAACTATCTTAACATCATATATAACTAGCTCAATTACCATAATTCACTATTATATTAGTTTCGAATTTTACCTAAAATTTATTATTGTAAAGGAGAGTTTAAAGTGAGATTATGAAATCCCATATGTCAGTATATTATAAATTCAATCTCATCAATATGTATAAATATAAATATTCAAAATCAAAATATATATCAACGAAATTACTACGTGGTATCACATAGGGATAAAAATGTCAAAGATCAATTAGGTGGTTTTATCATCCTTGAGGACTCATATGATTTTTTTATGAATCTCAAACATTGTATTTATGTAGGTGTTATCTTTAATAAATTAAAATTGGAAATTAATATACCCAATATCACTATAATAAGTCTTTCCCAGAATATAACGGCACATATGGGTATGAAAATCCAAAAAATATAGCTCAATAAAACCACATATGTATCTATGGAAGAATATTGATCCATTTAGTTTTATAAAAATCACTCTATTTAATCATTTAACATGAAGGGGCCTTATTTAAACATTTGTAAGTATAATAATGTTTTTCCTGGAGTACAAAAATAAATTACTCCCAATTTATTTAATTTTACAAAACAAATATATTTTGAAACTCTATTTATCATATAGAGGAAATCCATTTTTTGGTATTTTATCTAACTAATTTGTATATGACACCATCTAAACCCTATAACCAATAAAAAAACCTTGAATATAATTTAAATTTTATAGTATCACCCCAAAGAATATAGGTGGGGATATATTGTGTGATACCACATAAATAATAATTAAATATTATTTTTATTACAGGTTAACAAATGTAGTAATTTATCTAGAATATGAATAATTTCGTAGTTTCAAGTTCAAGAACCTTTATCCTTAGAGTAAATTACATATTTTCTATAATATTGTCTACAAAATGATTATAATAAATATTTATTGCTCTATATGAAGACAATAGTTTACCTAATGCCTAATGACATGGGAATCAAAACCCACCAAGTCATTTCAAATAGTGAAACATGATATTCAATAGAATGAATCATTAGTTTATATTGTTTATATGTTATTTATACTATGATTTTTTCATTAAGTAAATTGGGAAAACTCTAATAAAATAATAAGGAACACTCTTTTCCCAATATCAAACATTGTTAGAGATTTAAGGGATATGAGAGTCTTATCATTTCATAAAATCATCATATTTTACTAAACATTCAATATTAAATATTCACAATTTTAATCCCAAACCCTTAAAAATTATTGTTAGATCTCCATTAATCATCATTACCAATGATTTCATGAAAATATAACATCATTTTATATCATTAATCTCCAGGATATGTCATTCTCTTACTACATATTATGGCTCCCACAAACACCACATCACTAATCATTTCCATTGAAATAATTTCTAGCTTTCAATTATGTATTCCCATTTAAAAAATATTATTTTAATAGGGAAACTAATAATGGATCATTAAATTAATATTTAGTGGAAACTATTTTTTAATAATCATAAACATTATTAAAAAATTTGTAACGCCCTATTTATTTTATAAAAAAATATAATACCACAAGCAACAATAACCATAAATGAATGAGGATGTATTAGTAATTTATTTATACAATTATATGTTAAATGTTAAAATGGTTCTTATAAATAATATTAAAAAGTTTATGAAATATATATATTTCTTATTAAATAAAATTGTATTGATAAATTCTTAATTAATATTAAGTCATTTTTTTCAATGTTCATTTTATGCTTCAAAATTACATTTTCTTTATAGTTAAATTTTATTAGTTTTTTTGAGAATATAATAATTAAATACTATAATTTTATGATATATAATTTTATAAAAAGTATATCATTTATATTTCATCATTTCAATATCATATTTGTATGAAATTATGATAATTTTATAAATGATATATTTTTCCTTGTATAGTGAAATATACTATTTTTATTGAAAAGTGAATTTTAATTTAAATTAAATAAAAATTAAAAATATAATTTATATTTTATTTAAAATATAACTATCCCATTTTTATTACTGATTATTCAGTAATGGTTTTTGAAATTATTTTTAAATAGTAATTTTGTATAAAAATATTTTTATACATACAAAAGAATTTTTCTAAAGAATATTTTGTCGTTACATTTTTTTGGGATAATTTAAAATAAAATAATACCACTTCTATGAATAGAATAATAAAAAATGGATTCTATATTTTTAATGAAAGGCTACTAATTTATTAAATGGTTCCCCTTTAATTTGTTCGTTATTAATAGTGACTATGGTAAATATTTTCCAATCTATAAGTGAAAACCGAGTAATTAGGGAAACAAATAATATAATAAGGGCTAAAAATAGCACAAAAGTTTTCAAAATATTTATTTTATTAGAGTATTTCACCCATAAATAATCATTAATTGAATATTTTAAAAAAAAATCAATTTTCCTATGATGCTGACTGTTATCAAATTATATTTAATGAAATGTAAATAAGGTAACTCTTTTTATTTTTTTATCTAAAAATATTTATATTATCAAAAAAAGAGGATATGTTGAATTATAAGTACTAATTTTAATGTTAATTATATATTTTTAATGGTAATTTATTTCAAATTTTGTTTGATTAAATAGTTATCATACATTCTTACACAACACCACAAAATATTTATTCAAATAGTAGAAAAAAATAATTTAAAAATATTATTATAAAAATAATACAAATGAATTATTATGTTACCTAAATTTTTTAGAAAAATATATCATTTCTAGGATGTTTGAAAGGATTATATTCTAATTCAATTGGTATTATGTTGTTTTTAGTGTCAAATTAAATGAATAGGTGGAAAAATGACATTAATGCTAATTTAAATTATATAATATATTATTAAATAATATAAATGTTATTAAAATTTTAAATATTAATATTATGATGATAAATGGTTTAAAATTTCCTATATTTTCCATTTATCATCCAATTTTCAACTTATAAGTAATATTATTACCATTTAATATTGAAAATTCAATACCAATGTCAAAATTATGATTGGAAAACCAAGGGACTAAACGAAATGAAAAGCATTAAAATGATATTTAAACCCTTATAAATTTTATTGGATGGGTATATTAATAATATATACCCATTATTCAAGAATACATTTAATTTTGGAAACATTTTACATGAGTTTTACTCATATTATATTATTATAACTCAGATATTCTCAAATATAACATTAGTGAAATTTTATAATAAATAATATTTTATTTAAGGATTTAAAATTCATAAAAATACAATTTTTACCCCAAATTGATGATATTATGTATAAAATATAATCTATAGTGTGGTTATGGGAAAAACATTTAGTAACATTCATGACCCATAAAAAGTGAAAAACATCGATATCAATGTAATTGATAAAAAATTTACAAGTGCTGGAAATAATGATATACTGGTCAAAAAATATTATAAACATCCCCAAAATATATTTTATGAAACTGATTTGAAAAATCATCATATAATATTCTAATTATATCATTTTGGAGATATTTTCTAAGAAAATTAATTGTTATAAATTAAGTATTTTATCTATTTTTGAGGGTTCCCCTCTAATATTTTATAAAAGGGAAGCTCTTATACTCATTTATTCAACCATACAATTCAATTTTTTAGAGAGAAATAGCTACAAATTTCCCCTCATAAATTCTCTCCCTACGTTTTAGTGTTCTTCATTTTGGGTATAATACTATCCTTTAATGGATTAAGGAGTAAATCAAAGGAGGTTTTCCAAATAATGCATATTTTTCTTAACAAAGTGATTTAATTTATTTCTTCCCCTACATCCACCAAATATTCTTAAAACAAGATTAAACTATAAAAATTTATATATTATATATATATATATATTTATGATAAATTAATATTGTATCTTCATCTCATGTTTTAAAAAATGGGACATGAAACCACTGTTTGTGTGTACAACAGATTACTACCTCGAAACCAAAGTAATTTGTTCTCATCACTACCACTCATGTTTGATTAAAATGGAGTAATTGAAATATATATATTTATAGGATATTAATGAAATATTTTTAAATATTTGAAATTAATATACCATATATCTTTTCCCTATCCATTTATAGAAAAAATGACAATGATGTTCGTGCATACATGCAGACTACCACATCGATGAAGCGAGGTGGTTCATTTTACATCAACTAATTACATTGGTGAAATAGTATTTTATTTATGATATTATTATTAATATTTAAATATAAATTGATTCATACCAAACTTCTATAATGATCGTTGAATAATGGAACATTTTTTCATGTGTACGTATGACTTACCATCTCAATATTTGTAACATAATTCATTTATCCTAACGACTATTCAGGTATGGTTTTAGATGTTTAATTTATATGTGAAAATGATAATTTATTATTATTATTCTTCTTCTTCTTATGAAAAAATCAACACTATGACCTTGGTTAGCTCACCAATGGTGTTTTTAATCAATGAGCTGACTGTTGTTAAAACACTTGATGTGGACATAACTGGTTTTGTAGCTAAATATTCCACAGATATAGATGAAATAAATGGTTAAATTATAAGGTATGAATCCTGAATAAGTTTTTTAATATGTCATGTAATTGAAATTATTCTATTATATTATAGTTAAAGGCTATGAATGTAAAGTATGGACTCGCGGTAATGGTTTCCACCTCAATTTCAATTCATTAAGGCATATTTTAATATAATTCACATAGTAATTTTATATGATATATATAGTACAATTTTACATTTCCAATATTGAATAATTCATTACTAATTTTAATTTTATGTAAAAATTATTTTTTATTATTTCAATAGGATTTGTCATGAATGTTACAAAGTAGTAACAGCTTTCGTAACCCAATTTTTTCATTGGGTTATATAACTTTCTCATTAATTATATTATAAAAGTATTATATAAGAACAAGATTTATTTATTTATTTTACATTTCCAATTTTTTGGTATAAAATTTTTATATATAATCTTATGACTGATTAATAGAAAATTCAATGATATGATCTTTGTAAGGGTTATTTGTCTAGAATTCTCTTTCCATAGGAAAAATGTTTATGTTATGAACATAATTATTTTTATTAGGTGCATATTTTGATAATTAATTTATTATATCATGAATGAATTTTTGAAAATTTTATTTAATGTTCCTCTTATGTTATTTCTTTTATCATCTATTGGTTAAAATTTTATAAAAAAATTTAGGGTTTTCATTTTCTCAATACCATTTTTATAATGAATAATTATTGTGGTTCACCATAATTTCCAAGAACAGTGTACTTAATGACTCATGTATTTGTTTTGAAATTCTATTTTTGGAAATTAATTCAATTTATAGATCAATACAATACTATTTCTTTTAGTGACTATTGATTAAAATGTTTCCTAAGTGACAACAGCTTTATATAACAATCATATAAATATTTGACATATTTTATGTCTGAGGTTCATTTTGGGGAAATCAAATGATATTATATTATAGAATCACATATATTTTATTCTCACATGGTTGGGAATGTACTTTACATGTTTTTTTTAAATTTCATCCATTATTAAGTAATTTATCATTAGGAAATTTATTAATAAGTGACATCGATCTTGCGTCTTATTTTATAAGGGGGAATTTTTTATTCTTATCCATGTTTCTAAAAGATTTTAAATAATTTAAATTTATAAAAATAAATTATTTTATAAGGATTATATATATTATTATTTACCTTCTTCTAAATGGTTTTAGAAAAAAAGATATTTATTAATATTTTTCTAATGGGTCACATTTGACATTATTTGCAAATTCTAGAAAAGAATGTTTCATTTTTCTATATATGGTATGAAATAATTTCCTTGAAATCCTTTAAATTTCCTAATTGGATGATTCTGTCATAATTTTCAATGTTTATTTTGAAATAATATTTTTTAAAATATTTTAATCTTTTATAAAATATTACCCCAAAGGGTATTTTCCCAGGTTTTTATAATAAATGTATTAAATGTTTTGATATAAATATTTCTTTTATGTAATCATCCCCAAATAATTAATATTCATCACTTGAATTATGGTCTTATAATACCATTAATATTCCATCTATGGTTGTTTTATGATGATAATTTTACGTAGATCATCATTGAACTTGTCTCTTTCCCATGGGTTAATAGAACTATATCGTATTGATGATTTATTTAATGGGTGTTATATTGGAAAGTAAAATCGTATAAATGTTTCATTAAAACATGGTATTTGGAAATTATTGATGATGAAATTTGACATTGATATATCTCATTATGACAGTTGTGCATGATATATCTTATATGATGGGTGATCCCAATATAGCTTCACAATAACATGGTTAGTATTCCTTATCTTGATATGTAAGATAGAGGAATTTCACTATATTCGGTTCTCTAATTTATTTAACTAGGATATAAATATTTTTGACATGGTTTATTATTATTATAATGTCTCAAGATTGAAATTTTTTTCTATTTTCTTTCTATGGGTTTTAATGTTACCTATGATCAATATTAACATCACATGATCAATATTATTTATTAATATTACTTAATACTTTGAATAAGTGTTTTTACATGTCACATGATTAATGATTTCATTTTATGTAGTTATGATTTATATTATGATATTCCCATGTAGTTTTATTATGTAATCAAATCCAACTTCTTATCTTATTCTCAATGATAGAATTCAATTATTGATTCCAATGTATACCTTTAATGGGAATTTTATCTCATGCTTATTATCGTCATTGTTACCCAGGTATTGAGCAAAAGGTTAAATTTTTTAATTATTTATAAGTTTACTAGTTTAAAAAAAATTAACATGAAAATGTTTTATAGAACCATTATTTTAAATAAATACAATATCATATATAGCTTGGGGTACATGAACCATTAGATTTTAAAAGAATAACATTGTGACTGATAATGTATAGGACAAAAAACAACAAGCTTAAAAGACAAGTGAATTATTTTATTTAAAAATCAACATTTTATCATTGAGATTGAATTGACAAGTATATATAGGATTAAAACAATTATGATATATATATAAATATATATATACTAATAAATAAAATTTTATGAAATAATTATTATTAAATAATCACTCAAATTTTTAGTAAAATTATTTTATACATTATAATAAATATTATAAAAATGATTTTTATTTCTTTTTGAAATAAAATATTAAAATTATTTTATAAATATTTTTAAAAAAATTCATAAAAATAAAATAATTCTTTATATTAGAATATAAAAATTATATTATAGTCAAATTTTGGACTTTTCCGGAAAAAAGTAATTTTTCCTTGATTAGTGAAAAATAATGATTTTTTTGAAACATTAATATATTTTAATAAATTAATTAATTTAAAATTAACATAATTATATGAAAATGATTTAAAAGAAACATATTTATTATTTAATAAAATTTTATTCAAATAAAAAAAATTAATTAATATTTTTACTGCATTTTAATATAGGTTCATTTATATTCTTTAAAACATATTTTATCAGAAAACATTTTTAAAGAGCATAATGTTTCTCCATTTTATGTAATTAATATAAAAACCAAATAACTATTTTTTAAATTAAATTACTATATTATGTAATTTTAAATATTATTTAAAATTAATTTATTTATGATTACTAGTCATATAACTAACATAATATCATCTAATGTAAAAAAAAATGCATTTAATGAAAAATGACTTTTCGACACAAATTTTTTCTTTCATTAAAATAAAATTTACCAATTTTATGAATTGAATTTAGAAAAAGGAACTAAATATTTGGAATAAAAATAATTTATATTATAAAAAATATCAAATTAATTTTTTAGCATAATTAATTGTGAAAATTGTAAAAAATAATTATCATGATTTTGGTTAAAATGGGATTACTAGGTGTTAAAATAAAATGATAAATGTAATAATTTCATTAAAAATTTTCTAAATAAAATTTTATGCCAATATATGAACATTATCCTACCCCATGTTTGAATATAAGGTCATTCTGAATCTTTTTTCAATGGAATGACAATATAATTTAAGATTGTTTATGACAAATTTCCCTGTAGTTTCTGTGGGGGTTCCTTTCTCCCAGATATAAAAGGGTACTCCCACACATCAATTATTCAAACCTCTCAATCATTCCATATCTACTAAAACCTAGAAAAATTTATCCTTAATATCCTTATCCACATATTTTAGTTTCTGTTAGTCCCAAAAAATCAACCCCATATCCCTTAAGAGAATACCAAAAAGGATGTTTTTCATATAAAAGCCAATTATCAAAACAACATTCATTCGTTTTATATTTTTTTCCAACATAAATTATGTCCAAAGAAATATAATATAATAACACTTTTATATTCCAAATAATAATACATTTTTTTCTAATGGTAATGACTAATATCAATATCCTCATCCCTAAAATGAGAAACAATAATGTCACTTGTTTGTATTGCGGACTATTTCGTTGTGAACCGATGTGACTCATTTTTTGTAAATATGTATCACGATTTTATTTGATGATGTATATAAATTATATTCATATGATACTTATAAAACAATTAAACATCCGAAAATATAATATTAGATAAGACTTTTCTTATTTTTCTTCTATGGGGGAGAAAACAATGTTTCTTGTTTATAAAGAGGAATACAGCCTTAGGAAGCGATGTAATTTGTATTCACTACTAATATACAAGTAAGTTAAAAAATTAAAAATTTAATGAATAAAAGTGATATATTAGAAATTATATTGATTCTATAAAATTAATATTTCACCCACTTTTTTACCCTTACATCTATTAAGAAATTACATCATTGCTTGTGTGTTTGTATGACCAACAATCACCGCAAAGTGATGTGATTCATTATTTATTTCCAATTTTCAACAACAGTTATAAAAATATATCTAATGTACCCAAATTATTTTTATATCATTAAAATAATTATGGATTTGATGTTAACATATCCTATATTCAATACATAGAACTTTCATGTAAAATATACTTGAGAAGATAATGAAATTATCACTTTATACAATAGTGATAGTGAAATATTGTTAATTAATGGGTTATATTCTATTATATTATGATCATATATGATATTATAAATGTTAATAAGATTCTATAATATGTTATTAAAATGCTTTAAACCACTATACATTATGTCAATAAGCGCATAACTAAAAGGATGATTGAGAAAAGGGATATCATCTAAATTTCCTTTTGTTTGGTAATATTTTATTGTTATGCACCTAATATATTTTATGTAGTATATTTTATTAACCATTGAAATGTAATACCATTATTCCATAACAATTTATTTTATTTTATATTTAAACTTTAATTATTTATTCTAATGGGATTTAACAAAAAATTTACCAAGAGGTAAATAATTTCTTAACTCAAATTATTTTTATTGAGTTATATTAATTTGATTTACTAGATATTATATGATTATATGTTTGATTAATATTTCTCATCTTATTTTATATTTCCCATTTTTAAAACAATTTACACATGATACACAAAATCTATTCATTGATTAATTATCACATCATCATTTCGATCACTATAAGGTTTTATTTCATAATATCATTCTATTAGAGAAAGTTTATTTCTAAATTTCAATTGAAGAAAATGATTTAATCATTGTATTATAAACCCATTTAATTTTATTATAATTTCTTTATTCATAAATTTTTAATTTATATTACAATTTTGACTCTTTATAGAAAAAAATAATTTAGATAATGTTTTTATGACATTCCAATGTCATTTCACTATTTTATTGCAAATAATTTTTTTTTAAAAATTAAATTTTCTAAAAATATTTTCAAAAATGATTTAATAATATCAATTTAATTTTAAAAATTAATTTTTGCACATTTTATCTTTTTTCAAAAAAAATGATACTATTTTTTAGGTCCATTAAAAATGTCCAATATAAATTTTTCGGAATGTGTAAAAGGAATATTTGTTGTAACATACTCAAAATGTAAAATATTTCATGTAGTCATGACCACTCAATGCTTTAGAATTTACATTATATGTTTCAAAAAAAATTTAGGGATAATTATTTTCATATTATTTTGTGAAATTTTAGTTTCAAAATTGTCTTCAATGTAAAAAGATTATTTTCCTCAATATTTTTTTAATAAATATTTTTTGAGTATTTAAATTCATCAATGACTACAATGCATTGTTTTACTTATAATGACCTAGAGATATGTTTTATTGATACCATCCTCATTCAATCAATAGGTGGTTTATGGTCATTTTTACTATTTAATGTATTGAAACTCTCATTTTTTATTAATTATTTAGTCATTTACTTAAAAAATTAACTATATTTTATTAATATCCTAAAATTTTTAAAAATATTTTTTTACACATTTTATATTTTTAAAAAATATTTTTAATGGAATATTCTTATATTTTTCAAAACAACAACCATTTTAAATTATCTAAAATGTGAAATGAATATATCTTTCAATAGAATTTTCATGTGTCAGGACCCGACCCTAACAGAGGCTCAAGACACAACTACCCCATTCCGGCCTCCATATGCCAGGGGGTGGTGAAAAAATCATAAATTAATGAGCTAGATGGGAGGAATTTTAATAATGTACGTTTAGGCACACACACAACCATATCAATATAGAAGTCTATAGGAAAATTAATTAAAAGAATAAACATCTAGAAATTAATCAAATCATAATATCCATATAGAGTGTACAAGAGTATGATAGTGAAAACCAAAAAGTACTAGAAAAAATACACTCCCCAATAAAAATATATCACAATCTAAAAAAACTAAAAATAAAATTTACGATTGATGTTATCTACTGATATTCAAGATGTGACCACCATACGCGGTCCACGACACCCAGTATCCCAAGATCATATGATGTCACCACCAATATATCCTTTTCCTGTATAAGACACAACATGTGTGAGAAAATACAATGTAGGGGTGACTATACATATCAAATAGGATGCCCCAGATGCTGAAGGTGGGGATCCAAAAGAGAAAATATGTATAAGAAGATCGCTAATAGTAAATAGGGTGAATCTCAACCGAATGGAAGAAAGAGAGTAACAACTTCCAGGAACATGGGGATTAGAATAGTGTATTGATAGATTACACGTCGAGTCTCGGCCACCCTTAGTTGAAGATTTAACTCAGAAAGTCACTAAAATCTGAACACAGAAATCCCATGTCATACACAAGAATTTTCGCATCCCATGGAATGAGATTAAAAAAATCCAAAGGTATGTGTGTATATATATATTATTTGTAACTTAATCCCAAATCAAGGAGAATAGTGATCTTCATAACATAAATCCACTAAGAAAAATAGGCCATAATAGTTATTGAAGCCCAAAAATGATGTCCATCATCTCATGCATCTGCCTAGTAGAAATTATCTTATTCAATTCATTACAAATCAATGTGATGCATTGTCATGGGACTATAATCTAGATGCATAAGACTTATCACCTGGTAAAATAAGAGTTTTACACTCTAAAGGTAAAAGGTGGACACATTCTCTTCTTGGTAGGAGAGATCCAATGTTGTGGTAGAGGACCCATTCCCAACCAGGTTGTAGGGTTCCACTCAAGGAATATATAGAGGACCCACACCCTACCTATATGGAAGGTTCCACTCTAGTGGTAGTGTTCTCATACCCAACCCAACTAGATTGTTCGACATATGGAGTAAATGGAGGACCCATGCCCAATCCTATAGGAGGGTTCCACTCTGGTGGTAGAGGATCCATGCCCATACCAACATTATGTTTCCACTATAAGAGTCAACAGAGGAACCATACCGTATATTGTAAAAGGGATCCAATCTGGTGGTATAGGACCCATACCCAACCTAGATATAGGGTTCCACTATCGGATTTTATAGTGAAACCATATCCTACCCATCCTGAGGGTTCTACTCAAAAATGAAATCCCCCAAAAATTGGACCTCATGAATCCAGAAAACAAACTTAGAGTCTTTCCCATACATCTTTTGAACTCCATGAATATCTACAACCATACTCATGTTCTTTACATGATCCTCTTATAATGAAATGTATATAAATATGTAATTTTTTAAGTCGAACACAAACTAGTCCATGTATGACTAGATGATCCAGTTCATCAAATCTATAAAGGCAGTGAAGAATTAGTCACACCAAAGGTCATCACAAAGAAAAAATAGTTTTTATAGATTCATTGGATTTATATCTCTATAATATCTGCCTCGTGGACCCTCAACTATTTTTAGTGACACCAGAGATCAATATTCAAGATCACACTCATGCCTCACAACTAAACAGAGAGTCCACCAGTCATCAGAATGGGGAACATGTTCATTATCATAACTAGTCCATGCAATTATAATCCATGAAAATATATAGGCTACCTTCTCCTTTGTTATGAAAAATATTCGATATAGAAATGGGACACACTAGGCTTGATGAAAAACTTTTCTCTATGGTCCTTCAACTACAATTGCAGTTCCTGCAGCATAATATGTTCCATCTGATTTACAACAACGATATCAAAGTAGTCTTGGGAGGGAAGTCTATTAAAAACTCAATTTCTTACCTTGGAAAAAGTTAGATACATTTTTGGGGTATAAGTATATATAATCCTCTACAACTAAAGGAATAAAATTACTCAAAAATCCTATTACACCAAGGGATACACTTTTCAACTGATGGGTGATGGGTTATAGCCTTCTGCCCACAAAAACAACTCATCACGCCTTGATATCTCATCTATACATAATGGATAATCTCATCCTTGAAGTGTGAATTCATGAAACATGCCTTTGGTGAATATATATTTGGGCACTAACCATGAAAAAAAATCCATATCCACGATGAAGTCATATGGTCCCATCGTGATGACCAATCATTCTCATATGAACCTCACTTATTGATGATATATATAACATTATCAAAAGATAAAAGATATAGAATAAGTATTCCATTTAATAACCTCAGGATGAATATTATAGGATAACATGTCAAATGAAAGCTAAATATATCACACCATATGTATAGAGATAATGTAATGGCTAACACATATGTCTACTATTAATAAATTAATGTTAAAAAATGCACTGATCATACCTCCGGTCATCTATTGTAGTGCGAGGTCATAATCTTTTAGATCCTACAGCTACCTTCTGTCCCAACTGCCAGCAGCCTATTCCTGACATGATCTACCTAGTGGGGGTGTTAGAAGTTTATCATGGTGTTATAAATGAACCATAGAAAATCCTCCTCCTTTGTAACCTTTTTCACCATGGGGAATCCATTCCCTCTCCTGGGAGATCTCAGATCACCATGTTTTTTCCACTGTGGTGGTTCATCGGCTATCTACCTATGCTACTCAGTGTGTCTTGTTAGATAGTCTTGCTCTATATGACCTCCCTAATTACAAGAAAAGAACATTCCCACACCAGTCTACCATGGTGGACTTTGATATCCCTATTCCACAAAACCAAACAAATGAGTCACTCTAATATTGGATCTCGTGCACAGAGATCAGTCAATTAGAACCTTCTATATAATACATATGACGTGGATCTATTGTATCCAATACTATCTCTGACTTCCTTGATCCAATCTGGATAAAATACCACGTTCACTAGTTCCCTCTCCCAAGCCTCGGAAGAGGTTGGAATTCATAAGGCCACCACACTGGAATAGATCTCTATGAATATTCCCTTATTAACATTTTTTGCTCGAAATTATCTTTCTTGGATCATGTCGAGGGAGTACCATACAAGTTCAATAAAATTAACTTCATAAATAGCCACATTCATACCCCCTATTGTAGCACTAGATGTCCATGAATCTAAACTGATTAAAACAAGAGGGGTAGTACTCCTCACGGAATAACTACTGGATGTCGGGCCACAGGAGGGTTGAATCATTCTACATCTGGGTAACAAGATTCCACCAACACCCAGATTCTCCATGGAAAATTCTACATTCTAGTTCAAATTCCTGATCAATTAGGCTCTAAATATGTCTGAATATACCATCTACTAACATTAGATATTCTTCTACTACCTATTGATATGGCTCGCTCTTGATCATTAATAGCCTCTGGTACTAGAACTCGCATAACACGCTATACTTGCACGCATGCCCATCCTTCTTTTCTGGAATGATCTATTTCCCAATAGGTTTAGGTGTATATACCTTACCTCCAAGAGTAAGAATCTCAAAATATTATCCATAAACTAATGAATTTTCACTCAACAAATTTTCATCCCAATTCGGAAAATATGTCATGGCTTGATGTCCTCATCAAAACATCCTAAAATATAATCTACCCACACCACGTTAACATGATTCTATATATATATATATATAAATTGGGGAGTTTTATCAAGAAGTACAATCAATGATTCATTACAATATGATTCATGTACCATGAATCCTTGCAACCAAGGTATCTATATTCTAAGTTGACAAGTAGGTGGTCAAGGTCATGGTGAATGTATATGTCGGTGACCCTTACCATCATAAGATGAAAAATCCTTGGAGTCACACTTGAGACACATTTACACTTTTTCACTAATCTTAACCAATTCCACCAAAACAAATATACACAAAGAAACCTACTCATTAATGAAATTCTTTGATAAAAATCATTCATAAACTGAACCTAATGGTGTCTCGAGTCACAACTCTTCAAATCCTGCCTCCATAAGCCAGGGGTGGAGATAACCACCAAAATTCGTATCCTAAATTGGTGTTTGTTTCATAATGTACATGTAATATCTCACTTGAAAATCTCAATATATAAGTGTGGAGGAATAAAAATGATAAGATGAAATAGATAATATTAATACAAGCATGAAAAACCTATATGGTGTACTACAGTACAATGGTGAAAACAAAAAAGTAAAGGGAAAAAATACACACCCAACCAAAAATATAGACCATCCTTAAAATACTAGAATGTAAACTTCTACGAGAGCCCAAATCCTAATCTCCAAGATATGGAATCCTTAAGCAGTCTAAAACAACCAGTTTCCATATAATATTTTAAAGTAACAGCTGACATTTCCATCTTGTACAAACGACATGACACATGTGGGGAAATTCTATGTTGTTGTGGGTATACACATACCTAGTATGACAACATAGAAGTTGAAGGGGGGGAGTGATATAAACAACATCAATAGAAAAATATTAGATATTAAACAAGATTATGCTCAACCTAATGGAAGAGAAAATGTTACATTATCGAAACATAAGGAACTCAATTCTGGGTGTATATAGACTACACATTGAATCATTTCCACCCATAAATAGAGATTAAATTCATATAACCATGAGAAACTATATACGAAGAGCATGTGGAATTCCCCATGTGTTTTTGCAACTAATGTTAGTAGAGTATCCAAACCAAATGGTATTGATACATATGTATACATATGCTGTGTAAATGAAGACCAAATGAGATAGGAAGGGATATCTATATCACATCTCATGCCAATAAAATATTTTCTAATAGTTACATATGTTTAAAAATTATTCCTAACATATTTCACGTCTGGACTGTAGAAAACATCAATGTTTAGCCATGACTTATCACTACGACACAATGATGAGGTTCCATAATAATTGGGGATTGGACCCATACCCTGGAACAATAAGGAAGGTTCATATATAATATTTTATTTAGGACACATTCCCTACTATATAGGAGGGTTCCACTCTAGTAGTTGAGAAACTATTCCCATCCCAACTAGAGGGTTCCACTTTATGAGTTGATAGAAGACCCATTAAATGCCCAAGAGGAGGGTTTCAGTCTAGTGGTCGAGGACCCATACCCAACCCAACTCGAGGGATACACTCTATGATAAGATAAAGTATAAATTCTCTTCGTAGTAAGAGATTTCCACTTTGGTGGTAGAGGAACCATCCCCAGCCCAACTAGAGGGTTCCACTAGATGAGTGATAGAGGACGAATGCCCTGCCGAGAATAAGGGTTCTTCTCTGTTGGTTGATGATTAATTATTAGACTAGTTGGAGGGTTCCAATCATGGAGTAAATAGGGGACCAATTCCCTACCCAACATGAGTCTTCCACTCAAAATTCTCCGTAGTGGAACTAATTGATGATTAATATAACCATGAATCACCTAAACAAGAACTACTCCTATAACATGTCAAATCATATTCCAAAAACTAAAACTGAGCGAACCATTGTGTTCTATGTGAAAAAAATCTGGATAGTCTACTCACATGTCAATATACAAGTCCAAATAAAGGAGACATGATAGTTTAATGTTTCATTGAATGTCACCAAGGGCTACATGACATGTGAGGGGACCCACATGACATGTGGTCCCACTACATCACATTGTTTGTCCATAGAGTTACATGGATTTATATCTCTATAGGTATACATGGTTTTTAAGGGATATACACAGTGTCCTACCTCTTGGGTTCAATCTCATTTCCTTGGAGATGTCTGTGTATCCACCACCTATTCATATACATTACCCTATGTCTGTGTACATACATATACATCCTACCTAGCCATGCCCAAGACCATGTACACTCTATGTACACACTGATACCATCATCTTGTTGTCACATAAAGGGTGGGGGACCTACATAGTGTGTGATTCATATAATTTACTAAAACTCTATCCTCTATATCCAGGGCCTGACATGTCGTGTTTTATATAAACTACAAGACTTGTAGTCTCGATTTTTCCTTATATCAAGATATAGTCTCTACATGTAGAATCTATCATTTCTACAACTAATGATGCCTCCAAAATATTTTCAATCAATGTATCTAGTCTGAAAATATTGTTTTCAGACATCCAGAGGCCAAAACGTGGTTATTTATCTCCTGAGAAGTTCATCAGTTGCCCCATATTCCATGGGGTCCTCCACCATTGATTATTCAGTTATAGATCATTGAAACAATCTCTCTAGTCCATAAAACACACTAGAGTTTCCCTTGATTATGTGACATATCACTCTTATGTCATTTTATCACTATTAAAGTTGTCTTATCAGGCTAGGTGCCACCCACAACTGTTGAACTAGGATAGTAGGGCCCAACTGGTAAAGAAAGCGAAGAAACTGAGGGGGAAATGGAAAAGACTAAATTTTTGTGATCATTTCCAAGAGTTCATGGAAAATTTTCAAGAATGGTGATATATTATGTAATATGAACCATTGAATAATTATGTATATGGTACGTGGGTACAACAGAAGGACACAATTGGTGTATATCATTGGAGGGTAATGATATGCTCAATCAATTTAATGAAAATGGGAAATATACCAAAATTGATGAGTCCTACATGGTGATTCGATCATTCATCAAAAAGGAAATTATTTCAATTGATTGAATGATGTCATTGAAATTTCTACATCTCGATCTTCTTTGATCCATAGGTCCTTCATAATCTAATTTGATTCTCCAATGGAAGGAGTGGAAGAAGAAAATCGTGACAATCCCAAGATTATGAGGCTAACCCAGGGTGATTCTTCATAACAATATATTTATATGTCATTGTATTATGTTAAATGAATTAATTAATTGATTTAAATAATTAATTTATCAAATAAATGTACCACCCATGTGATAGATATCTAAATTCCCTATTCCAACAACTTTTAGATTATACCCATGTTAATCATTGCATTATGGAGTCAACTGTTGTTTTAGATTTATAATATGAACTTCCTTTCAAAAGTTATCCCATTTTATTTAAGAAACTATATGTGTGTAATATTTAAATAATTTAAGAGTTTTACAAAATTAATAATGGGAACATGAGGCATTGGAATCAAAAAACATCTCACTGTCTGATTTTGGAAATACATGTAGAAATAATTCAAAATATTACAAGTTAAAAATCGGGTCTGTACAACATGTGTTGATTTTGCTTTCATTATGACCAAAAAATGTTTTAAATGATCCTTTATATGATTCTAGGGTTATTTTAAAAGAATATTATTTTATACATGTTTTTTAACATTATGTTATAAAATATTTTTCAATTTGAAAATTATACTCTCCCCAAGAATGTTTGGAAAAATATTTTGTATGGAATTTATATTCATCAGTTAACACAATTTTTTTATTTTACTTAATATACAATACAAATTAGTTGTTTTAATATTATCCTTAATAATTTCATATAATTCTTTCGATCATTTCGAATAAGGAAAGTATTGACACTCACATTATTGATTAATTTTTAGTCACATACATTCCCTTATAACATTCACATTTATGGAATCATTGGGAATTATATAAAATATACATATTATGATTATCATGGATATGATTTTCACCAAATTTGTATATCTTTTTTTAAATATGGTATTTTATTATGAATGATATTTTAATTTCTACGTAAAATATTGATAGATACCTGTTCTTTACTCAATACAGAAATTTTTTGCCAAGAAATATTGATTCATGAATTAAATTGATCATTTGATATATTAGGAATTATTTGTATGTGATGTTATGGGTAGGGACATATTATAAATTTATCCTCTATTAATTATTAGGTCTCATGAGATAGATATGTTTTCCAAATCATGTGGACTTTTACGAACAATTTTATACAGTCTTTTGAAAGGTCTTAACTGTAGAGGTATAATGACTTCTAAGATCATGACATCAAATAATTAATAATTTAATTAATTACTATATTTTATGGTTATATATTATAAATTAATAATTATATTATGAAAAGATTAATTTCATTTTCATTTTATGGATTAAATGGAATTAATTTTTATTTATTTAACTTTCAATATTTATGATGACTTAATTAATCGTGACAGTCAAGTTATTTACTAAATTGAATGTGTTCAAATTATTTTCTTTTATATATTGAGTATGTTTTATATCATTCCCATGTTATTGGTAAAATGTAATATATTTTTATTTATTTACATTTCTAAATTTAGGATGCATTATTTACATTCAATAGCTTCTTCTATAGGTAAAAAACATTATTCATTTAAGCTCACCCTTAATTTGATTCCTTTTCCAAGGAATCCAAGATTTATACTATGAATGATATCAAATGATATGTTATACATAATATAGATATTATTGAAAAATAAATAATGTTCTAATTTTTGTTTTAAAATAAATTAATGATATCAAGTATGTATATTTTTCTTCAAGAATACTAAACTATTCATTCTGTTATGATGTGATTTCTTATATATAATTATAATTTATTAATGTAAACACCAGCTCCAGAATATCAAGGTTATGGTCTTTTCAAACATAGTGGGAGATTATAAATATATTTTTTGAACTAATGGTATGATTATCCATGTGATTTTGAATTTTTATCTTATTTCACCATAACTCGAATCACGAAAGATCACTAGATGTGTAAGTATTCCAAATATTTTTTTTTATATTGTAGGTTTTTCAGAGTTGAAATCAGTTCCTGTTTCCTGAAATAATATATAGAAATATAATGATTATTTATTAATCATTAGATACATTGGTGCATGTTCAAGGATCTTACATCGGGTATTATAGGAAAACGATGGAACTATATCCTTCATAACTCATTAATTTGAACATTGGGTGAAGTGTGACTCTTTATCTACATGATTAATTAATAATTGAATACTCTAGAGGTAGTGGAAAGAGTCCAAAATAAGATATATAACAACCCATGGAGTTCTATATGTGTCAATGATATCACACTATTAATAATTCCATACAATTATATTTGGAATCATAGGAAAGGATTAGATTACTTTGGTGATTTGGATGTTTTCCTGTGAGGTAAACTTATGAGTAATTGAAAAAAATCAAGGGATTATATGTTTATGGTTGATCATAAGTTCCAAGGCCTAGACACCCATATTGTGGTTTTATATAATGGAATATTAAGGTGGATAATGATATTTTGAGAGACATTTTACTAGGTGGAGGATCATATTACTCCTAGATTTAACGTTTCATATTATTTTGGAATAATAAAATTAAAATTTTCGTTATGTAAGATGAATGTTATGAGATAAACATTAAGGTTAATTTGGATATAATGTTATATATTTTTGTAATGATCTATATAGAACCATTAGTATTATTGTAACAACTTAAATATTAATCAATTATTTCATCATATAAAAGTTTATTGATTCTGGAAATTATTTTAAATTGTACTAACAATTTTTTTAATGACTAATAATTGGTGGACTAGATTTTTATACTTTTTGGGTCTTATATGATCCCTATGAATTGGATTTTAGTTCTTCATGCCGTAAAAAATCATCTTGAATACTCATAGGTTAAAAAAAGAAAATGAGATTAGGGTGAAAATTGATAAGAGGTTGAAATTATTATATTCTAGTAAAAATATTTCCTTATGTTATTAGTATAAATAGTAATTTAATTTTGTAACTCTGGGAAATGTATCATGAATGAAATATTTTTTCATTTTACCTTAATTTTTGTTGAATCAATGGTTGTTTCTAAATCACATAGTTTATGATTTTGTCGTCATTGAATTTTTCATGAATCATATAATTTTTTTAGATAAATGTTTTATATTAACCTCCAAACTAATTTTTATTTTTCTCCTTTATTCCATATACATTTTTTACATCAAAAAAATATACATCTTTTGTAAATCCTAGTAATGCATTATTCTGGATGACCGTTATATTTCCTATTCAATTTATTCAAGATAAATTTATATCAACACATTTTATGATAATGGATTTCATCAAATGAATTTAGAAATGTAAAACCCTTGATTAAGAAGATATTATTTAAAATTTAATAAAAAATTATTAGGTGGAAGAATGTGACAAACTAAGATGTTTTAAAAAGATGACTATGTGGCCATAAAAGACGAACTAAAACAAAAAATAAAGTATTTTTATTTAAATTTTACTGTTATAACCTTGACATTATATTCATGGGTATGGATATGATTACATGATTTATGATATATATATATATTAATTAGTAAAAATCAATTTAAAAAATATTTTATAATTTCTAAACTTTTTTATGAAAATTCATTTTAAGCATAAAAAATACATTTTCTTTGAAATTTATTTGTAATTATTTATATGAGAGAATATAATAATGAATTTCAAGAATCATTATCAATTTATTTTTATAAAATGATATTGATTTTTATATTTTCATGTAAAAATTATCATTGGATCAATATATTATATTATTCTAAAAATTAAATTTTACAATAAATATAAATAAATATATATTTTTATTGAATACATTATTTTCATTACAATATCAAGAAAGTAAAATTAGATTTTCAATAATTTTTGAAATTTAATTTATCAATTTTTATTATTAATAAACCAATTATGGTTTTTTATATGTATTTTAATCTATAATTTATTATGACACAATTTTTTTCATGAAAATACATTTTTCTAAAAAATAGATGATCATCGGATTTTGTAGGTTAAATTTTAAATTAAATTATTCCAATTATATTAATTGAATAATTAAAATTTTCTTTTCTTTTTTTAATTATGAGGTAAAAATTTGTTAAATATTTCTCCTTTTTTGATAACTATGAATAATAACGATTGTAAATATTTTTCCACTCAATAATGGAAAATCAGGTAAATATATAAAAAATCATATGTCAAGAATTAAAATAATACTATAATGTTCTTTAATTTAATTTTATGAGTAAAATTTTTCAATATTAATTAAATCCCCAAATATATGAACTTTTCCCTATTTGGATGTTATTTTTATGTTTAAATTATTTAATATAATGAAAACGGAAAAAAATTATCCTCTTTGTTTTCTTATTAAATAATTTTCGACAATGGGATTAGTATGTAATTTTTTGGTGATAAAAAGTTATTTTAAACATAAACACTATTTATAAAATGTTAATTTTTTTTTAATTATTAGATATGAAATAATTACAATAAATGCTTATGTAACACTAGAATAGTATTTAGTGAATCAATATAAATGTAATATAAATGATTTTAAAAATTATATTAGTAATATTATTCTAATTAAATAATGGTTTACAAGAATAATTTTGGTATATTAAAAAATTTAGGGATACATTAACATATTAGATTCTAATTCAATTACTATCTTGTTGTCACGACCTGCCTTCACCGAGATGAGAGAAGGGACAAGAAACTACCAAACCCTTCCTTCCTCAAGTTGAAGGAGAGATAATAACCCCAGAGTCCTACCTTCAACAGGCCCCAGATTGGAGACTAGCACCATGGATATAAAATCACATGTTATATGGAGGGCATTTCCCTTTTTATTTAGTACAATCGAGTGATACGATGGTAAAAACCCAAAAAAATCCAACACTGAAGGTAAAATTAAATCCAAACCCCATTCCAATATTCATGTTCATAGGTTAACCCAAACAAGTACAAGAAAAACTCCAAAGGGAAAGTACCAATAGAAAGAAAACTACAATAAAAATTGTCCCGATGTCCGAGCTAGTATGTTCTCACAAGGTCCCTGATGTCCTCCTGGAATCCGGAAAAATGATTTTTTTATATAGGGTGAGTATACAGGTATACTCAATAGGGAAAATAAAATGTTCTCGTGCACAAGTGGGGAGACACTCTAATGCCCTCTGAGAATGTAGAGATAACCAAATCCCAAAGAATGGAAATTTATCCACCTAGGCACACTCCCAAAATAAAACAAGTCAGGTAACATAATATTAATAGCACATAAACATTTGGGTACCCAGCACTACTTTCCCACTAGTTATTTAGGACATCTTACGCATCAGACCTCCCCCTCCATTTTCATTGTAGTCCCACTACTTCTCCAAAACATCCTTTTTGGGACACTACGACCATGAATCCCTTCTGAAAACACCTAGGCCACCACAAACACACACACCCCTCCCCCCGGACACCTAGTCAAGAACAAATGCCTCCACATCTGAAGACAGCTGGGCCTCATCCCAAAGACACATTGGAAACAAATTGCCCGCACACATCTGGGCCAACCACGACAACCTACCTTCCCAATGAATCTTGGGATATAATGGACCTCAGGCCATCAGAGCCTACCCAAAGAGTATTGGGATACCCGAGAAATGGAGAAGAAAATGAGATAATTACAAGAAACTCATAAGAGTGTTGGGAAAACACCCTCCCCCATGAAATGGGGTGTTCGACCCAAAGTTCTCAACTTCGATAGGATGAAAATAAGAAACATAAGAACTAAATTACATATACAGGTAAACAATAACTTATCCCAACCATGGGGTTCCAAAACCAACCGAAACACACAATCCCTCGTTATTAATCATTCATAAAAATCACAACATCCACAACCAAGTCACTACTCATTCCCTGAAATAATTTCCACATTGAACCCATTATTGTTACCATATTAAGGGAATTTTATTTAAAATAAATATTCACAGTCTAGAAATTAATAAGAATTTCCACAATACAATGAATAAAAAATAAACAAGCATCAATGTAAGAATTTACACCCGAATCACTTATAAAGTCACAACAAAAATAGGGATCCATGAGATCCCTCGATGTACTGGAACCAAACCAAGACCCAACATAAGGCCTCACATGGACTTAAATCCACAAAAAAATAACTAAAAAACAAGGGATCTCATCCCCATCCACGTCACCCAAAAATCATCATGAAAAACAACCAAACATACCACTAGAACAAAGAAAGGGATTTTTCTTATTTAAACACGCCTTTAATTTAGTTCCTCCTTTCTGTTTGGTTAACCAGGGTGACCACACATGGATTATTATCCATTATACATCCATTTAATTAACCTAGTTTAATTGATTAACTGGTTCCCATGTTACATCCATCCAATAATAGAATTATCTTGAAAATATAGGTTCATTGGTGAAAAAGAAAAGACTGCCTGATGTTATTAATATTTTCATGACTTATTATATTCCCCCTTTACTTATTTTATATGAAATTTTCATAATTTGTGTGAAATATTAATGTATTAATATTAAGTATAATTTTTGAGCATTTTTAGAAGTAGTAAAATTGAGTCAGTTTACTGTTTTAATAATAACTATCACCATACTGATCCCAATTGTGTGGTTATTGTTTTTTAGGATTCTCCTTTCTAAATAGAACATTTCCTTAGAAGGTACGATGAGCCAATTCTGCCATTTGAAGGGTCATATGGTCCTCACAAACAAGACCAAAGAATCGGTGAACAAACTGGACCATCCTTGAAGATTGATTTACTGGGCTCAATAAAAAAGTCCAAAAACATTAACTCTCCACCATAATTCGTGTGACAGTACATATCATCTTGGATAAAAATTACAAGGCCCAAATCTAAGTACAAGGGGCCCAAATAAATCTTTAAAGTCCAGCCCACCATTCTAAACGAGAAATAAAATTAGTATAGTATTCATGACATATCTCATGATGTATGCATAATATAGAGATGATATTTTTCAGTGTGAAATAGTAGATATAGGCGGCCGACTTTGTTGAATAACCCATTCGGATTTGAAGGCATATTAATATTCAAAAACCCTTTCACATTCTGGACTTCAAAAATACTAGATTGAAATGGACAATTTTACTTTGTTTAATCAACCGGACATAACCTTTGATACTTAAGTCCACATGACTCCAAATTTTGAGAGTAGTCAGACATCTCTATTATATAAAACTTTGAAGAAGGATATTTCTCGAGATTAGGCTGTCATGATGTCCATATTGGCGAACCAAGTGGAGGATTATTGCTGGAATGTAAACGGTCCACTCCTTGGGCTATAAATACTCTCCCCTTCTCTCCTTGAGAGGGGTTGGTATTTCAGAAGATAGGATATCATATTGGCACGACCAAAGCTTTGCCAAAGGCTTGGGAGGATCTTCCATACTCACTTTTTCACTTGAGATACCTTTCCTCCTCTCATTGTTTTCACTTACATTTGAGTTCTTCATTTTTGTAATTTTGTAAGTCCTTTCTTTTGTAATTCTGTTTTAATAAAAGTTTCTTCTTCAATATCTCTTATTATCCTCCACCTTCTGTATATTAATATTTATTTTCTTAAAATATTTTAAATTCAGTTCAATCCCCTTCCCTTCTTTAGCTTCCTCATTTAATCGAAAGTCTGTTTTTAATTATCATCATTGTTCGTGTGTGTGTGTCGACGTACCACTTTTTTCTTATCCCTTTCTTTTTATTCTCTTATTAATTTATAATCATAATAATTATAACCAGATTATTAAACACCCAAATGTCTGAGTAAATCTCTCATTGGGGTGAGTTATAATTTAGGTATGTTAATTGATTGAGAGCATCTGCTCGATGAATATTCTTTGAATTAACATTGTGTATGTTGGACTTACCATGTAATGGATTAATGACTTGTTTTGTTTAACATGTGATTTACATGGATTATTGGAACCATAAATAAACCACCATTAACAAGTACTGTTTGATTTTATAATCCTAGTTATGTTAAGGATTGTATTAATGCTTTAACACTTAGTAATTCTAATCGACGTCAACTTGTGAAGTGGGTGTTAATTTAAATGCCATATAAAGCAAAGCTCAAGGATATCACAAGCTTAACTCCCTAATAATGAACACACCCCAATATTTATCAATTTGTTAAATCAATTATATTCAATAAATCATTTTAATTAAGCTCTACAACAAACCCCCCTAATCAAAATACAATCAACTAAAAAAACGACTACTACAAAGTATCATTGCTGAGGATTCGACCTGAGTACTGCTATACACATTAGCAGAGCACCGGAACAATGACCGGTCGATAGGAGACAATATGTCGTGCATTTTAAATGGTTACATTGCCGGGGATGATTCTTTAATTAGTCATTAGTTTCTGGTTATTGTCAAAAAAACCAAAAAAACCAAAATTTTAAAAAAAAATTGAAAAAAATCACAAAGAAAAACCCGTCATCTCATAAAAATCATAAACTGAAAAAAATACAAAGAAAAACACATCTTCCCCTTTCTTCAAAAATCTCACGGAATGCCCCGTAGCCTTCCAAACAATCCATCGGATTTGTTTGACACTGAAATTGAGCGAACACTTTGCCAACTTAGGAAGAACATAAGAGATACTCAAATAATTCAAGAACCAGTCCTCATCCAACCAGTTGAAATTGAAATGGACAATCCTAGGGAACAAACCCTAAAAGAACACGCTGCCCCTGATATGAATTACCAACCTCTTGGTATTCAATATCCAAACATAGATGCTAACTTTGAACTCAAATCAGGATTGATTCATCTTCTCCCTCATTTCCACAGGCTAGCCGGTGAGGATCCACATCTCCACCTTAAAGAGTTCCAAGTGGTGTGCTCTACCATGAAGCCTCAAGGGGTTTCTGAAGAACAAATCAAACATCGAGCATTCCCTTTCTCCCTAGCTGACACTGCTAAATCATGGCTATACTACCTTCCTCTTGGTTCTATAACTACATGTAATGACATGAAGCGAATCTTCTTAGAGAAAATATTTCCTGCTTCTCGTACTGCTTCTATCTGAAAGGAAATATGTGGTATACGTCAATTCCCAAGTGAATCACTCCATGAGTACTGGGAGAGGTTCAAAAATCTTGTTGCAACCTTCCCACACCATCAAATCTCGGACCAAATCTTGATCAAATACTTCTATGAGGGTTTATTGGCTATGCAGAGAACTCTCATTGATGCCGCAAGTAGTGGTGCTTTGGTTGATAAAACTCCGGCAGCTGCAAGAGGTCTCATAAGTAACATGGCGGCAAACACACAACAATTCCATACTCGAGCACATGCTCAACTCAAAAAAGACCAAGATAATCAATAAATTGAGCCGAACAAAATGACCGAGTGGATGAGTGAACTTACAGGTCTTGTGTGACAGCTAGCAGTGGCTACCAAATCCCCAACCTCATCTTCTCTGCAATCAATGTTTCCTGGACCAATCAAAAACTATGGAATCTGCAACTCTCCATCTCATCCAACTGAAACATGTCCACAACTTCAAGAGGATCAATCCGATTCATCTAGAACAATGGATCTCAATGCAGCATATACTCAGCGGAACATCAATCCTCAACTATCTGGTCAGTTTGGTAGAAACATCAACCAACCTCACTCTGACCCCTTCTCCTCAAACTTTAACCAAGGATTGAGGTATGGTAATCCCATCTCTCATCCCCCTCAATTCCCTTCACAAAACCCAAACCAATTCCAATATGCTCAAGGTGGAGGTAACTTCCATCAACCTTATCCTTTTGTTCCTCAACCTCAAAGGAACAATCCTCCTCCTGGATTCCATTATCCTAGTTAGCCTTCCCAATTCCAAAACCAATACAATCTATTTCCCAAGAACCAAAATAAAGGCAATCCCAATCCGGAACAAGCCTCTTCTTCCAAGAAACCATGGGAATGTGCAGTGGAAGATCTTGCAACCTTCACCCGTTCTAGTCTTAAGAACATTGAAACCCAAATAGGTCAACTTTCATCCCATATGAGACAGCAACAAAAATCAAATTCTTCCCAACTCCCAACTCAACCATTACCCAACCCCTAGGGTAATTTAAGTGCAATTTCACTTAGATCAGGAAAGCAACTTGCTATGCATCAAGATAAATCCTCAAACCCTCCTTTGAATGTTGACCTAGAATATGAAAAGAAAAAGAAAATTGAAAAGGAATCTGAATCCATTCCATCACCTCCTTCCATTCAACTTAGGAACCCAATTCCTTTTCCTCAAGTTGTTTCTAAGACAAATAAGTCATTTGAACCTGATCCTAAAATGCTTGACATGTTTAGACATGTTGAAGTCAACATTCCCCTCTTAGATGCCATAAAAAAATTCCTAAGTATGCCAAGTTTCCCAAGGATTTGTGTACCCACTAGAGGTAACTTAGGACCTTTGAAAATGTTTCCACCCAGCTGTCCATACCCATTAAGTGCAATGATCCAGGTACCTTTACGGTTCCATGCCAAATTGGAAGTTCCAACTTTGATGATGCACTCATAGAGCTAGGAGCCTCAATTAATTTCATGCCCAAATCCATATTCTCCATCCTTGGTCTAGGTCCCTTACATCCAACAGGTGTGGTCATTCAGTTAGCCAATCAAAGCATAGTCAGTCCTAAGGGAATAATTGAGGATGTCCTTGTTCGTGTGAATGATATTATCTTCCCTGCATATTTCTATGTCCTTGACAAGGAAGGTGAGATAAACTCTTCTCGATCTCCCTTAATTCTAGGAAGACCTTTCCTCATGAAATCTAAAACCAAAATTTATGTCCATTCTGGTATATTATCCATGGAATTTGATGACCAAATGGTCAAGTTCAACATTTTCCAAGCCATGAGATACCCATCTAAGGATCACTCTGCATTCTCAATCAATGCTTCTGAGGACACTTCTAAGAGTCAATCAAACCCCAATCCACCATGTTCTTTATGTTATAATGACAAAGGATCTTGTGAAATCTGCACCATGATTAACAAAGTAATAAATGGTGAAATTGATGTTGACATTACAAATGAAAACTCAATTGATCTAAAAGATCTTGAAAACTCTTTGGAATCTCATCTCACCCCTAACCTCCAATGATCCAATATGAATGGTAATAATGAAAATGAACTTGAATGCTCATTTGTTGATTCAAATATGATTATCCCACATTCATCCTTTCTTATCCATGATTATGAAAATTCTATTATATGTGAAGTGAACCCTGAACCAATGTGTTTATATTGCCTTGATAGTAGTGATGTTTGTGACATTTGTTCCCTAATTAATAAAGTGATCACTGGTGAGGTTGAAATTGACAATTATTTGGTGAACAATATTGAAATAAAGGATATTGAAAATTTTATTCATTATTATGACTCCACTGATCCTCATTACTCTACATCGGTAGGTGATGAAATAAATGAGTCAAAAAAATTGGGATCTCATATTGTGGTACTGTTTTATCTGATCCTTACAAAAATGAACCATCATAATTGTGCCATCTTCCTGAATTTCCATGCATAGAAAACCAGCACTTTGTGGATAACATCGTTCCTCAGTATGAAGACCAAAGTGATGATAGAAATATTCTATTTCCAACCCCATTGAATTTCAAGAACACTAACAAGGATGGGAAGAAATTACCTAATGGATCATCAGGCCTCCCAAATAAAAAGAATCTATAGATGCACATTGGAGTTGAGAAAATACGATGGCCACCGTCAGACTATGGGTAGTCCACTGCAATTGTCCAGCTATAGACAAATAAATGCAGCGCTTCTTGGGAGGCAACCCATGTTTTCATTAACTTTTATGAAATTTCAATTTATTTTTAGTTTTTAATTAGATGAATAATGAATTTTCTTTTTCAGTTAAATTCCCACTGTCTTGGAACCACCTCGAGTTCCACTGAATCCCCAAATTCTCTAGCCGACCCACCACTAGATGGAGATGGAAACCCACCAAATCCAAACTAGGGGGATCCTCTTTACCTTTAACTCTCTCTCTATCACTTCATATCTCTACCTCTTTCTTCTTCTTCTTCTCTCCTTCAATTTTGTACCACTTTTTTTTCAACCCTTTTCTTCACTTTATCTTTTGTGTGATGAGTATTTTAAAGAACAAAAAAGATCTAAAAAAATAAAATAAAATGTAAAAACACAAACCAAAAGAGTCATTCTTACTCACCATATAGTTTTGAAATTTTGTCCAACTATTTTGGGGATTTAACAGACATGGTTTCATCTCAAAATATTTCTATTTTCATCATGACTTTGGATAAAGAATTTTGTGTCAAAAATTAACATTTTGACTGCTCAATTTTTGATTTGGATAATTATTTTCCCAAACCATGAGGAATAAAAAATTGGTTTCATGCCAAGGTCACCTATGGCCATATTTTCAAAATGTGTGTTTTCACCCCCTATTGTGAGTCTTGAGTTTCTGGACCTTCGAGCTGAATTTTCTACCTTAGTGTGTATTAATATGATAGAGGCATTTTCTGAACCACATGAAAATCACAATAGAAAAATAGCCTCCCATTTCCCTTACATTAATACTCCTTTTGAAATCACCTTTGAGCCTATGAAAACCTTTTATTTGATATCCACATTACACGCCCAATACCTTATACCACCCAATATCAACATGGATTTTCATTGCATATGTTTTTGAAATTTAAGTGTGGGGGGGAATGGATTTTATTTTTGGGTATCATTTCCTTACTTTCTGGTGTGTTATCATATGCTTTAGGGAAAGCATCCATTTTAGTGTGGGGGAGGTTTTCATTTAGTGGGATTTTGGAATGTATTGTTCAAATGATATTGAAAGATGTTAAAAAACGTTAAAAAATTTCAAAATCTTAAAAAAATCAAAAAAAAGGAATAAAATGGGGTGTGTCTTGGTTAGGTCAAAAATAACTCTTCCTAAACCTTTGATCTTGTTATAACTATTACAATTAGTGTCGTGAGGAGATCAAACAAGGGTTGGGATATGAGTGTGAGATCTGTTTCAAGGTCAACTTTCAAAAAACAAATAAAAAAAGGAAAAGAAAAAAAGAACACTTGGATTATATTCTTATTGGGAGAAGTTTTTTTGTTTTGTAAATATTCCATCTTCTCATTACCTTCATATTTTCTTCATCTATTGTGTCTTTCTTCACACAATAATTCCCTTGTAAATAAGTGTTTTCATTTCCTTCCATGTTTCATTTCAAAAAAATGTGCATTGCTTTTTCTATGTTGGTATTTTATCCCTCTTCTTCTCTCTCTTGGACATTATATTCCTACCATCCCACAGCCACAAAAAACCCCTTAAAAAGACCTCTTGATTCTTGTTCACTTTGGATAGGTATTGGAAGCTGAGAGCTCCTTTCAAACTCTAAGATTTTCTCTTTTGGTTGGTGAAAGAGTGAACCTCCACAAATGAATTTTATCATCTTGAGAGGTGTGAGTTTTGAGTGTCCACATTTTCCATTTCTAAATTTGAGCATGAAAAAATGAATTAGTTTTGGAAAATAGTTTCTGTAAAAACTTGTGGTGGAATTCAAAATTGATTAGTGAAATAGTCTAAACCTCCCCTGATTGGAGAAAACAAAATTTTAATATCTGTTGTTGAGTAAAAATGATTTTGTCATGTTTTTATATTTTTTGCACATTTGGACATGCAAAAAACTTAGTGTGGGGGAGTTTATGTTATTAATATTTTCACGACTTATTATATTCCCCCTTTACTGATTTTATATGAAATTTGCATAATTTGTGTGAAATATTAATTTTTTAATATTAAGTATAATTTTTGAGCATTTTTAGAAGCAGTCCAATTGAGTCAGTTTACTGTTTTAATAATAACTATCACCATACTGATCCAAATTGTGTGGTTACTGTTTTTTAGGATTCTCCATTCAATATAAAACATTTCCATAGAAGGTACCATGATCCAATTCTTCCATTTTAAGGGTCATATGGTCCTCACAAACAAGAACAAAGAATCTGTGAACAAACTGGACCAGCCTTGAAGATTGATTTACTAGTCTCAATCCAAAAGTCCAAAAACATTAACTATCCACCATAATTCTGGGGACAGTACATGTCATCTTGGATAAAAATTTAATGGCCCCAATCTAAGTACAAGGGGCCCAAAAGAGGTGTTAAAGTCTAGCCCACCATTCTGGACGAGAAGTGAAATCAGTATAGTATTCATGACATATCTCATGATGTAAGCATAAAATAGACCTGATATTTTTCAGTGTGAAATAAGAGATATAGGCGGCCGACATTTTTGAAGAACCCATTAGTATTTTAAGGCATCTTTATATTCAAAAATCCTTTGACATTCTGGACATCAAAAAGACAGGATTGAAATGGACAGTTTTACTTTGTTTAATCAACGACCATAACTTTTGAAACGTAAGTCCAAATGACCCCAAATGTTTAGATTAGTCTTCCAACACTATTATCTACAACTCTGAATGAGGATATTTCTCGAGATTCAGCTGTAATGATGTCCATATTGGAAATCCATTGGAGGGGTATTGCTAGAATGTAAACAGTCCACTCCTTGAGCTATAAATACTCTCCCCTTCTCTCCATGAGAGGGGTTGGCATTTAAGAAGAGAGGAGATCATATTGGCACGACCAAAGCTTTTCCAAAGGCTTGAGAGGATCTCCCATACTCAGGTTTTCACTTGAGAGACCTTTCCTCCTCTCTTTGTTTTCAATTACTTTTGTGTTCTTCGTATTTTTAATTTTGGAAGTCCTTTCTTTTTTAATTCTGTTTTAATGAATGTTTCTTCTTCAATATCTCTTATTCTCCTCCACCATCTCTATTTTAATATTTATGTTCTTAAAATAGTTTAAATTCAGTTCAATACCCTTCGCTTATTTAGATTCCACATTCAATCGAACTTTGTTTTTAATTATCATCATTGTTCGTGTGTGTGTGTCGACGTACCACTCTTTTCTTATCCCTTTCTTTTTATTCTCTTATTAATTTATAATAATAATAATTATAAACATATTATTAAACACCAAAATAGATAATTAAATCTCTCATTGATGTGAGTTATAATTTAGGTATGTTATGTGATTGGGAGATTCTGCTCGATGAATATTCGTTGAATTAACATTGTGTATGTTGGACTTAACATGTCTTGGATTAATGACTTGTTTTGTTTAACATGTGGTTTCCATGGATTATTGGTACCATAAATACACCACCATAAACAATTAATTATTGATTTTAGAATCCTAGTTAAGTTAAGGCTTGTATTAAAGCTTTAACACTTAGGAGTTCTAATCGACGTCAACTTGTGAAGTGGGTGTTAATTTAAATGAATATAAAGCAAAGCTCAAGGATATCACAAGATTAACTCCCTAATAATGAACTCACCCCAATATTTATCAATTTGTTAAATCAATTATAGTAAATCAATCATTTAAATTAAGCTCTACAACAAACCCCCTAATCAAAATACAATCAACTAAAAACAAACGACTACTACAATGTATCATCGCCGATGATTCGACCTGAGTGCTGCTATACACATTATCAGAGCACCAGAAATTTGACCGGTCGATAGGCGACAATCGTCCGTGCATTTCACCTCCAACGGCCAAAATTTTTAGTGGACATATGCCCATACAATTTACAACATAAAATCATTGATAAAGAGTATAGCAGCATCATCAATCACACACCATCATTCTATGAAAATGATTGGTTATCTTTTTTAAGGTTTGGCTTCATCCATCCCTGAAGTAAAATCATCATACCCACCCCACATGACACACAGTAAAGGGAGACGAAGGAAAACCCCTACTTGGATGATCAACGATCGATGTTTTCCTCCATGTACCAAGAATAGGGGATGCATGACTTGTAGGGGAGGAAATCTGAGGACTCCAAAAGTGAGTGGGAAGGATCCTACATAGGAGAACCACTAGCCTCAAGAAAGGGGACTCCATATGCACCAGGTAAAGGAAAATATACCACCCAAGAAAAAGAAGGAATCCTCATGCGATAAGAGGTAGGATCCTGGAGTTACGGAATATTAAAACATGAGCAACATTAAATATGGATATCATATTCACCACACAGTTGGGCTATTAAACATTATAAAATTAATTGTTTTTCAACAATTGTCCTTGGAGATGTGTCCATACCAACTATGAGTTAAAATATTTCATTTAAAAAGAGGAAGCACGTAACAGCGACACAAAGATTGTGTGAGTAATGGTTCTCCCCACTCCTGGAGATAAATAACATCATTTATGGTATTTAAAAACAGCCTCTAAAAACATTAAGGAGGCATTTAACCTCAAATGATGCGTTAATTATGAGAAACTAGGGAAAGAAACCCCCAAAAACCCCATGGCACCGATCGAGTGTGGCGTCGATCGGTGAAACTAATTGGTGACACCCTGCCCCCGACACCCCCACCCTCACAACTCACTAATGGGTCCAGGGTTCCCCATCACTAGAAATTAACCACGTAATGGACCATGATGTTTTGGGAAATTACATATGTTACCTCTCAAACTATTCTCATCTTCGAGAATCGAAACTAGTCCCAAAGAAAATATAGGGATCCTAAAAACATCCTTGTAGATACATCTCCGGAGTAAACCTCCTTGACATCTTGTAACAACTCTCTCTCATGTAACCACACAAACATACAAAGGCCACACTAACCAGTTATATGGATTAGGGTTTCCCTCCCCCATGTCATGATACGATCTGGTTCAGGAAGCATTGACTCACCAGCATGGGTTTAATCACATCCACTCTAATGCGTCTTGATTATGGATCAGGTCATCCCCTCCCCATAGATATAATTCTTTCCATACATTCAGAGAAAAATGAAAACAACAAATTTCCTAGTTAACAAGGTCAAGCACTACATCACAAATAAGTCACAAAAACAAAATAGAACAAAACTCAAACCATCTCTAGGTACTGGGCGCACATCTGAGATTATCGCTCCCAAGTGCTATCATCATGGCCATCGTGACTCCACTACACACAAAATAATGGGATGTACCATCCCCAAAAAAATTTCCCCTTTAGAAAGTAAATTCTCATTGTTTTCTCCATGAATATAGCTTCACCCCCTTATCCAACTCACCCCAATTAATGACATGGGAATCATCATGTAGATATCGAGAGAGCTGGGAGACATGGATAATGTCATGGATCCTTTGAAACAGAGATGGAAATGCCAGCTGATATACCACCTCACTAACTCGCCCCAGCACTTTGAATGGTCTGATGAAGCTAGGAGAGGGCCTGATCCCCTTACCAAACCTTCCCTACCCACATTAAGGGACAACGTCAAGAACACAAGGTCCCTAACCTCAAACTACAAGGGTCTCCTCCTATGATTGGAATACGACTTCTGTCAGTCCTAAGACACCTTCAACCTCTCTCGTACAAGTTGAAATTTCCCTGTGTTACTCTTCACCTCCTATGTGTTGAGAAAACATGCCTCCCGGAACTCTGTTCAGCACATAGGTGAGCGACATGGTCTCCCATACAAGGCTTTGAATGGAGCCATACAAATGGTAGTGTTGTAGTTATTGTTGTAGGAAAATTCTACCCAAAGCACATGTTATAACCACGATCCCTCGAAGTCCAAAACACATTCTCGAAACATATCCTCAAACGTCTAAATGGTCCGCACTATATTTCCATTTGTATGTGGGTGGAATGTAGTGCTAAGGTGCATCAGGGTTCCAAAAGCATGCACTAATACCCTATAGACTCGTGAGGTAAACTGTGCATCCCTATCCGAGACTAGGGACCTCAAAACTCTAATGATATCACCCCAGCTCATCCACATATGTTCATGCCAAGGTATCTATGACACTAGAATCTTTGATCACCAGGAAGTGATCAGATTTCATTACCCAGTATACCACTAACCAGATAGCATCACAGCCTCCTTGAACCCTAGGTAGTTTGATGACAAAATCCATTGAGATGTCATCCAACTTCCACTTGGGGAAATGTAATGGTTGCAACAAACCTCATGGTATGTGGTGTTCGACCTTCACCAAATGACACACCATGAACCTTTCCACAAATTCTACCACTACCCACTTCACCCCAGGCCACCAAAAATGACTCCTCAAGCCCCGATACATCTTGGAAACTCCTAGGTGTACCTCTAGGGGTTAGTTGTGGAACTCACCAAGAAGTATCCCATGAATTTCCCCCAGGAAAAACAAATATTTATGAAAAAGTATCTGATTCTTACCTTCTTCTGACTATCCTTATATAGCATTTCCCTGGCTAACACGATCACACATCACATCACTCTCTAAGTCTCTGCACTGAGACTTCTTCACCTACCGCAATAGAGAGGACTTCATTATCATCTAAAACAGACAACCTTTACCATCCTCCACCCACATATCTAGGATTAAGGCATCCAAGTCCCCCATTAATTTCCATGAATCTATCGATTCATGAAACACAACCTTCTCCAATGTCCTACTCAAGGCATCAACCACCATATATCCCTTTCCAATAGTGTAGGAAATCTAAAATTCATAGTCTTAAAGATACTCCATCCACCTCTGCTTCAACAAGTTCTTTTCCTACTTGGTAAAGATATGCCTCAAAATCTTGTGATCTGTGAAGACCACAAAGTGATCCTTGATGCGGTAATGTCACCACAAAATTAGTGTGAACACAACCATTCCAAGATCCATGTCATCAGTTTCATAGTTACATTCATGGGGACATAACTTTCTTGACCCATAAGAGATCACCCCCACTGCTGCATCACCACACACCCTAGGCCAAGTACAGTAGCTTCACAAAACACATCAAACAAAACCCCTTCCTACGGAAACCTGAGCACTCATTCACTGACCAACCTTTCCTTTAGATAGAGGAATGCTACCCGATAGTTTTCACTCCACATGAAGGCCTGGTCTTCTCTGGTCAAAGCTGTCAAAGGATCAGCAACTCAGGAAATTTCGGGCACAAATCTCTGTTAAAAGCCTTTTAGACCTAGGAAACTATGAACCTTCATCACATTCTTGGGTTCTTCCAAATAAACAATTTCTTCTACCATTGAGGGATCAACCAATAACCCTTTATAAGACACCACATGTCCCATAAAATGTACTTCTCATTTCTAGAACATGCACTCGGACAACTTTTCATAGAGTTGGTGATGTCGATGGATCTCCAAGACCATCCTAAGGTGCTTAGTATGTTCCTCCTCTGATCTTGAGTAGTTCAAAATGTCATCGATGAACACAAGGTTGAACTGGTATAGAAACTCATGGAAAACATAGTTCATCATCCCTATGAACGCTGAAGGTGTGTTCATAACACCGAAAAAAATGACTATGAACTCATAGTGCCCAAACCTGCACCTGAAAGCAGTCATCAGGATATCATTGTCTTTCACCATTAACTGGTGATACCCAGACCAAAGACAGATCATATAAAACCAACATGCTCCCCTCAGCTGGTCATAGAGATCATCTATCCTTGAGAGAGGGTAGCGGTTCTTGACTGTTACCTGATTCTGTCATCGAAAGTCTATGCACAGCCTGAGGACACCATCTTACTTCTTTGCGAACAAGACCAGAGCACCCCATGGTGACACGCTAGGTTGGAAAAAACCTTTCTTCATCAGATCATAAATCATAATCAGTAAATCTCGCAATTCAAAATGCACCATCGGATAAGGATCCATCGAAATAGGATGCGCATCGGGTTGTACATAAACACATGTCATTCTTTTTATAGTTTTTACTTCAAAAAACCATGCTTTCTAATTTTGACAATGGAAATTAATTTTAAATTAATTAATAAAACTTATATGTTTGGAATTTTGTAAATTATACATCATTTTGGAATTTTGATTTCCAAATTTTTCACTGGGTGAATATTGGATATTTTTCTGAAAACGTTCAAATTTTTATGAATAGCCAAAAACACTACTTAGGAGTTAAAAACTGAAAATTTTCATTTAAATTAAATTTTTCACTTTTTTTATTGAATTTTAAAAATATGACATGCAAGGCTGTCATCATTAAGTAAAATGTGGTTATAATAATATTAAAATAATTTTTTGTTTGTGAATTGTAGCTTTTGATATTTACATAATGCGGTTAAAGGCAAATAAGGAAATTCAAGGAAAAAATAATTTTATAATAATATAAAATTACCTTATCACTTGTGCTAACATTATTAGATGTGTCTTGGATAACTAATAAAATCCCTGGGTGAGTCTTTTGTCCTTTGAAATCCACATGGGTAAGATAATCACATTAATAACATATTTATATAGAGTAAAAATTAAAGTAATATAAACATGTATTGTTCTTCTAAAACAATTTTAAAGTGGGGTTATATAATTGATATATTTGACTATAAACATTATTTTGAAATCTAAAAATATTTCATACATCATTGTATTTTATTTATAATTTTTAGACATCCAATAAATATATTTATTTATGACATAATGATGATGTAGTAATTACATCATTAATGAATAATTTAAATAAATGAGATTATAAATATTAAAAAAATTAATTTGAAACATTTTATGCATAAAAGAAATTTATAGATGTAGATGACTCGGTATCTTTGAATTAATGATGTTTTTTCAAAGGAATCTTGTTGGATTGGATTTTTTAAATTTTCATGATTTAAATAGTATAAAAATGACATAAATTAGTTTTTAAATCAATTGATATTTTATTAAATGATAAAATTAGTCCTAAAAATATATGCTATTTCAAATTGACCTTTATGATGTTAAAAATGTCATCAGTGATCCATTTTGTGTCACTTGGCATTTTATAGTAACTATATTAACCATATATGATGAATTTATAAGAAGATGTGGTAAAAGTCAAATTAGTTAACAAGTGGTTGAAGCTAAATGATATGGTCAAAAATGAAACCAAAACCTGTATAAATCTTATTGGTTGAGTAGATTTAGAATTATAGTCATATTATAATCTAATTTAATGTCTTTAGGACCTTTTCAAACCAAATATCCTTTTATACTAAAATAATACATTCAAATATTCCTAAAGAGACCTTTCCCCCCTTATAAAGGCCACCACCTCTAACCCATTAACCAAACTTCTAAAGCCACTTCACTCATCCCAACTCTATCCAAATAATCTCCCAAAATCCATATTTTCCTCCAAGAATACTTTACCTAGGAATAATGAAATTCAACAGATCCCTTTGTCTCAAATCAAAAGATGTTACCCGATTTAAAGGTAACATATCCTCTCTAGTTCTTTTTTTTATTTCCATTCTCCACTCACTATTATCTTATTATTATTTGGTTATATAGCCAAAGTATTATCCTAAATATGCCAGTTTTTTGTTATGATATTTATTCAAACAAAACATACACACACCGTCATCTAATGGATTTAGAACATACTGTTTCTGTGGACGGTGAACTACAACCTCATGAAATGATGATTGTTCGATATTCTCCAACCACCTCTCATGGTGGCCATTATGATGGAACGATTTTTATATGTGTTATATATTATATTTATATTGTTTCTATGATCTTTTATTTTTTATTTATATAATACCTTAATGTTTTCTATAATGGTTAAAAATTATAATTTCATTTGAGGAAGGGCGGACTACTGCCCCCTCCATGTGATATGGCTCATTAATACCAAACATGGAATATATAAAGGATTGTGTTAATGAACATAGGTAAAATATACAAAATATTATATTATATAGAAATAATAATATACCTATGTATCAATACATTTTAATTCCTTTAAAAATGAAAAAAAAAACTGAAATGAATGTAGCGTTCATGCACACGTACTGTTTACCGTCTCCATGAACGGTGAATTTAATTTCTTATATCCAAATGATATGAAATTTTATAAATAAATATATACTAGATGTAGATGATATATATGATAACTAAATCATTAATTTTATTCTAGAGATAAGGGAATTTTGACCACATGGATAATTTTTAATTATAAGAAGTTCATTTTTGACTCAAGTACCGATCATCGACAAAAAGACCAAAAATGATCTTGATTAATTATATGATTAGTAGAGAAATGATATAAGTTATATAAAAGTAATAATAAAAATGATAAATGTTCTGATGTAAGAATAATAAACATAATGTTATTATTCAGTAAAAACAAGGAATATACAAGACAAGTCGGACTTTAGGTAGTGGGTTTTCATATCACTTTTTAGTCCCGTGAGATTCATGCAATATTAGCCACTATTTAATTTTGTTTGTTGTATTTAGCTCCAATTATTGTATTATTTTTTGTAATATACCAAAATTTATGGGTATTTACATCTTCATTTTACTATCCTTCTTTCACGGGGAGTATGTTTCATAAGTTACCAAATCGGTATGGGAACATTTTAACCCAATTTCCATTCTTTTTGTTAACCTTCTAATTCGTAATTATGTCTTTCTATGATTATGTGTAGAATCACTATTTATTTATTTATGTGGAAATTTCCAGTCACCTTTGTGTGTATGTATTGTTTATACACATAATCTCATAATTGTCAATTCTAACTTCATTTATATGATCATTAAAGGGGAACTTTTCACCATTCTTTTTTAGTTAAAGAATTTTTTTATGTTATGTCATTTAAATTTCCAATTTTTTATGTTGGGATATGTTATTCTATATAATTATTTCTGAACATTTTATTTTCATATTATGATAGACCCTTTTATATCTCATCAACACATTTTATGAATTTTATTGGGACTCCATTAGGCTATCGAGGTTTTCAAAGAGAATTTCTTAACCCAATTTCAACTCTTTGAGTTAAACTTCTACATATTTATTATGTCATGAGATGAATATGTTTGAATAACTTATGATTGTTTTACACATAATATCCACTTATATTTGGTGTATTGATATTTTTCACACATATTTATGTCATTTATTTATCCTTAATCTAATGATGTAAGAGTCTTTTCTCAATTTACATTCCATTGAGACTTATTCATTGTTATACACCAATAAACATTTATATGGCTAATAAACTTACCTTTGAAATATTATATAATGAATATCCTTATTCTCAGGATATTATAATCTTTTTTTTTATTTTGTAATTATTTTTATTCTAGTATTTTCTCAAGTGGTAAGGGTCTCTATAACTAAAAAATTGTTTTAAATGTTTTAATGAATTATTCATATAAATATTTCTCATTAATGACCATGTTTTAAAAAAATTAATTATTTATTTATATAGATATTAATGTTTTAAATTTTTATTTCATTTAAAATTACTAAAATGTAATGGGACAATAAAATTCAAAAATCACTTTTTTGAATGTTTTAAATTGTTTTGAAAATGGATTGATAAAGAACAGATTATGTCTATATCTTGAAATGATATATTGTGATTTAAATGTGTAATATTTATCATTACATTATGAATTTTTTATTTTTTATGAGTATCTTATACTTATTAGACATTATTTATGTATATGGGTGGTTCCTTGATAAACCTTGGGCGAGTTATCCTGATATAGCTCTCCAATGAATTGGGTAATGTGACAGAGGTAAACATAATATTTCTCCTAAGAGATTTAGAGAATATAATTTGATGGGTATTCCAAAAATAACTCCTTATATATCTATGATTGCTTAAATTTATGTATGATATGGATGCCACATGTTACCTTTATGAATTATGATTTCTATGTTTTATTTATAAATATTATGATTTTGTTAGGTATGTTAAAGATATTATGTTTAAAGATTGAAAAGTATGATTTTGATTATTTGTATGTATTCATGGACTGATGTTTTCATACCTTATTTTATATCGCTTAATGATATTTTTATTCTCATCTCATTTTTATGAAATGTTTTCCACATGACTTACCGATGAATAGTGTTAACGATGGGATCATGGAAAAGTCATGCTTTCTAAAACAATGTACAAGACAAGCTTCTTTTTTATGAATTTTTATTTTATAAAAAAATGGATAATAGGTAGAAGTGTCCTCATATAATATTCAAGTTGTTATGTATAAATTATGACATCATTTTATAAAGTTCTAAATTATAAAATATCCACAAGGTCAATTCATGACATTACTCAGGATTATGTAATTTTTAAGGCTAGGTCCTTACAGTTGGGATGAATGTTTTGTTTAGATAAATTTGGAGGTTAGGTTGTTATTTAATAGTAAGTGACATAACCATAATAGTTATAATATTATAAAGATTCATTCTTATTTTAGAGGTCATAAATGGTTCTTACAGTTGGGGATGCAAAATGAATGGTATTAGATAACCATTGTGGTTAAAATATGTTTGGGTTTTTTTTTTGAGGAATTAATCTCCTTATTAGGAATGTTATAAAATTATATGGTTTTAGAAAAAGGAAAACCTGTAGGAAGGGTGAAAACCCATCGTGTCCGGCAAGGCTGTGGGAATCGAACCCCAGCCAAAGGGCAACAAGGGAGAATCGCCTACCACTGGCCTACGCGAAGTCCCTGGTTAGTATGACTTAATATTTGTAGTTAAATAATTATAGGTATCATGAAAAAGTTGATTTTATAAAGTTATATTTTATCAAATTTATATCATTATTATAATAAAATGATTTTGTGATTTAGTGATAAAGGTTATTTTAGAATACATTCTCTCTTGATGTAACAATATATGGTTAAGGAAAATAGGATACTATGGGAACTCATTTTTGGGGTAAAGTTTTAAATTTTATTTTGGAAGAATCTATGTTTTTATTCTAGACATATGGAAATTTGGTTTTTTTATAGAAATTATTAACCTATCATAGAGAATATATGATTTGTTTAATTACCCATCAGTATGATACTTTAAGAGTAATTGATGTTATTATGAGATATATCTTAAGATTTACTATTGAAGAATATGTGATCAAATACTTCTCAATTAGGGATTTAAAACTTATTTGGATTATTTTGAATAATGTTAAGTGCAATTTGAAGTTGAATGGTCTTTGTTGAGCTTTGGGTATTGATTGTTCAATTTTTGAAATTAAGAGTAGTATTTCTTTCTATAAAAGATTATCCTTTTTGGGGATTGTCCAATCTTGTACAAACCATTTTGGTTATGGTTAGTGTCTAATGGGATGGGAAATATATAGTACATCTTTTTTGGATCATGTTATTCTATAGATGTTAATTATATCTCTTTAGTTGTGACCAGACCCTGTTGAATACTCATTTTTTGGGAAAAATATGATATTTTTGTAGAAATTTATTAAAGGATGAAACTCTATTTGAAAAGTATGTATATTTCCTTATTTCCATAGTCAATATCATAAATAAATTCCCCAACCTTATGAAACTGAACTTAAAACAAAAACATTGTCGATTTACTTTTACTACTGGGAAACCAATAACATTTTAACCCATCACATGTTTGTGGTTTTCTTGTTGTTAACATTCTCCTAATCATTTTTAATATCATTTTCTACAAGAACATGATGGTTAGTTTTCTCTTCCACATCCATGTTTTCATGGAATCATAGTATGTGTTATATCATTTGACCTTTGTAAATCTATTTCTTTCTTTAAATCTGATTTTTTATTGAATATTTTCCTGATGTGGGACTTTAAATGAAGTCTCTGAGCCCAATTTTAAAATTGTGAAAAGGAAATCCCTAAAAAGGGGGTAGGATGTAACATCCCAGATAAATATAGAATATAACATTTTCATATTTATTAATATTTGTGAATTGAATATTAATATTATTTTAAAGGGGATTTTATGTCCGATAGAATACTCAACACGAAATAATTTGTTTCTTTGAAATCATACATTGCACACATCATTGAGTTATACTGAAAAATAATATGATAATATTATAATTTTATATGGTAGTTAACACCTATCCATTATACAAGAGAGAATGAACAGAACAAACTAAATTATGATTATTAATTTTTTTTAAATGTTTTTACTTCTATCAAATATGTCATAGAGGCCTAAAATAAGAATGAATCTGATTCTAAGCAAAAAATACTCTAATATTTTTTATAATGTTGATTTAACTCCTTTTCATGTTGAACCCATTTTAAATCTTGTTTCTGTCACATTTATATGTTACATTATAAAAAATAAAATTCTTCTTTAGAAGCATAATATCAAATTTTTCTTTGGGTAATTTTATGGTATCTTTCTCATAAAGATCATTCTTTGATGAATAGTGAAAAATATTGCATTTTAAGTCAAAACATTATTTTAATATTATTTATTTGTGTGGTTATGTTATATTTTTAATTTTTTTAAATTTTATTTGTATTATATTTTTACCATTAAATTTAATTTTGTTCATCATAATTAATATCACTTTGAAATTGGACATAAAAATATGTCAATCTTTTTGTAAATTTTACTTCTTAAAAACATGCCTTTTAGTATTGAAAATAGATAATAATTTTAAATAAAACAATTAATATTCTATGATTTCAATTTGGTAAAATAGATATCATTTTATAATTTATAATATCAAAATTTTCTTTTGGTGAATTTTTTGTTATTTTTCAGAAAATGTTCAATTTTTTATAAATAGTGAAAAACACTACTATGTAGATAAATAACTGACTTTTCCTTTTAAATAAAATTTACCACTTCTATGAATTGAATTTTGAAAATATGATATATATTATTTTCATCATTAAGTAAGGTATAGTTCAATAGGATGAAAATAATTTTGGGGAATAGTAATATTTTATTTTTATTAACAGTGGTTAAAGGTAAATAGGGTAATTCAAGGTAAAAATAATATTATAACAATGTAATATTAACTTAAAACGTGTCCTAAACATAATTTTTGTCTCATGGACAGCCAATACAATCCATGGGTGAGACTTTGTCCATTGAAAGCCACATTGTTAATATTATAACATTAATAACATTTTATTTAAATAAAAATAACAAAATCATAAATAGGTATTGTTTTTCTAGAATAATTTTAAAACAGGGTTATATAATTCATATCTTTGACTATAAATAATCATTAGAAAGATAAAAATATTTCTAACATAATGGTATTTTATTTATAAATTTTAGACATCAAATAAATATATTTATTTATGACACAATGATGATGTAATAATTACATCATTAATGAATGTTTTAAAAAAATTAGATTATAAATATTAAAATAAATTTACATTGAATCTTTTCATGACATAAACGAAGTTTAGAGATGAGGATGACTTGATATATTTGAATTAATGATGGTTTTTCATGGAATCATGTAGGGTTGGTTTTTTAAAAAGTCATGATATGCATTTTATAAAAAATGACATAAATGAGTTTTTAAATAAATTAATATTTTATTAAATGATAAAATAGTCATAAAAATGAAATATCCATCCAAAAGATGTATATCATGTTAAAAATATTTTTAATGATTCGTATTTGGTATCTTGTAATTTTATATAAAAAATATTAACCTTAGAGTACTAATATATAAGAAGACATGGTAAAATTTACATTAGTTAACTAAGGGTTAAAACTAAATGATAACATAAAAAATGAAACCAAAACTTGTATAAAACCTTTTGGATGAGATTATTTAGAATAATGGTCATCTTATCTTATAATCTAATGAGTTATTTACTTTTTTAATCTGAAAATACTTTTATAATAAAATAATACTTTCAATCTTTTTTTAAAATCCCCTCCTTCCCCATATTAAAGCCACCACCTCTAACCCATTACTCACACCTCTGATTCCCCATGGATCGTCCAACCTCCATTAATATAAGCTCCCAACAACTCTCTATTCTTCCTAGATTCCTTCCCCTAGTAATATAGAAATTAAAGGGAGCCCTTTGGCTCAAATCAAAAGAATTTTCTTGATTTAAAGGTAACGTCTCCTCTCAAGTTATTTTCTATTCTTTCATTCTACACTTTCTATTCTATACTTATTCTTTTTTTACATAAAAACACCAGTATAATCAGTATACGAGGTTGTTTTAATGAGAATTATTATAACTACACTTACACACACCTCCATCTAATGGACTTAGAACATACTGATTCTGTAGACGGCAAATTACTACCTCACAAAACAATGGTTGTTCAATCTTCTCCAACCACCTCTCATGGTGGACATTATGATAGAAATAAATTAATATGTGTTATATATTTTATTTATATTTCATCTATTCTTATTTTTTTTTCATTTAAAAAATACCTTAATGGTTTCCATAATGAGTAAATATGATAATTTAAATTGAGGATGTGTGGACTACAACCCCTCAAAATTATATGACTCGTTAATACCATACATGGAATGTATAAAGGATGGTGTTAATGAATATGTGTACCATATATTAAATATTTTATTTTATGGGAATAATGACATACCTATGTATCATTTTTTCATTCCATTAAAAATGTCAAAAAGAAATGAAAGTAGCGTTCTTGCATACGTATGACTTACCGTCTCCACAAACGATGCTTTTCATTTCTTATATCCAAATTATATAGAATATTATTAATACATATATAAAAGATATATATGATATATATGATATCTAAACCATGAATTCAATTCTAATGATAATAGACTTATGACCACATGGAAAATTTGTAATTTTAACAAGTACATTTTTTACTTAAATACCGAACATCGACCAAAAGACTGATATTAACTTGAATAATTTTATGATTATTAGAGGAAAGTAATAAGTTATATAAAAGAAATAATAAACATGAAAAAGGTTCTGATGTAAGTATAATTAAATTAAATTTTTTATTCATGAATAACAAGGAACATACACGACATGTTGGACTTGAGGTAAGTGGTTTTCATCTATCTTTTTATTCCCGTGAGATTCATTCTACATTTTCCAGTTTTTCCTTTTGTGTGGTGTATATACTTCCTATGATTGTATTATTTTTTGAAAAAATACTTTAATTTATGGATATTTACATATTCATTTTATGATCCTTCTCTCATGGGGTGTATGTTTCGTAAGTTTCCAAATTATTAAGGGAACTTTTTAACCCAATTTCCATTATTTGGGTTAATCATATAATACTTAAATATGTCATGCTATGATTATGTGGGGAATCGCTGTTTGTTTATTTATGTTTCAATTTCCACTCCACTTTTTGTGGGTATACTATTTATATACATAATCTCTCAATTGATAAATTCTAACGTCATTTATATGATCTTTGTAAGGGAAATGTTCACCCTACTCTTTTAGTTAAAGACTTAATTAATATTATGTCAATTAAATTTTCATTTTCTAATGTCGGGATTGGTTCTCCTATATCCTTACTTTTGAAAATTTTATGTCCATATTATGAGATACCCTATTCTATCTTATCAAATCATTTTCTATATTTTAATGAGATGAGGTTAGGCTATCAATTTTATTTAAGATAACTTTGTATCCCAATTTCAATTCATTGGGTTAATCTTCTACTAATTGATTATGTCATGATATGAATATGTGTGAATGACCTATGACTATTTGAGACATAATATCCACTTATATTGGTTTTATTCTTATCTTTCACACATAATTATGTCATTGATTTATCCCTAATCTAAGGATATAAGGGAATTTTTTTCAATTTACATTGCATTGATACTTATTTATTTTTATACACCAGTTCACTTTTACATGCTGTATATACATCCAATTGACATATTATATCATTAATCTCCAAATTATAATGATATTATAGGCGTATCTTAATTTTATACTTCAATTATTCTTTTTAAATTATTTTCTCAAGTGGTAAGGGAATCATTAACTAAAACATTGTTTTAAATGTTTTAATGATTTATTATTTTAAATATTTCTCATTTATGACAATGTTTTCAAAAGATTTTTAAGGATAGATTTATGTGGATGTTATTGTTTTAAAATGTTATTTCCTTTAAAACCTTCAATTTTGTATGGGACTCTTTGATTCAAAAATCAATATATTAAATGTTTTAAATGTTTTTTAAAATGGTTTGTTAAAGAATTTATTATGCCAATATCTTGAAATGATATATTGTTATTGAAATGTGGAGATGTAATCTTTCCTTTGTTGTTGTTTTATTTGTTATGAGTATGTTATGGTTATTGGGAATTGTTTATGTATACTTGTGGTTCCTTAATAAACCTATGGATGGTGAGCCTGAGATAGATCTCTAGTGTATTGGGTAACATGAAAGAGTTAAACGTTAATGTTTATCCTAAAAGATTTATAGAATATACTATGATGATTATTCTAAATGTAACTCCCTATATAACTGTGATTGCTACAATGTAAGTATGATATGGATTCCACAAGTTACCTTTTTGGTTAATTATTTCAATGTTATATACATAAATCTAATTATTTTGTGAGGCATCATAAATATATTATGGTTTAATATTGAAAAATATGATTTCATTGATTTGTATCTATTCATAGACTAATGTTTTCCATCTTTATTTTATATCCCTTACTGAGTTTTTATGCTCATCCAATATTTTTGAAATGTTTTCTAGAGGACTTAAAGATGAATTGGGCCAAGGATAGGATCAATGAAAAGTCATGCATTCTAAAAAAAGGAAGTAGACATGGTTCTTTTTAAAAAAAATTATGGATAAAATGGATACTAAGTTGAAGTGTCTACATGCAATATTCAAGTTGTTATGTATAATTAATGACCTAATTCACTAAACCTCTAAACCTAAAAAGAAATTCAATGTCAATTATTGAAATTAGTCGAGATTATTTAATGTTTATGGATTGGTCCTTATAAAATCAATATTAGATCATCATGTTGGATTCCACTAGACAAGTTCATTTGTAATTAGGACTAGTTCTTCATTTTCCATCCTCTCAGTGATAATGTATTTATATAGTCTTATTTGTCCTTTTTTTTGTAATTTATCCATTCTTCATTTTTCCCCTTATCCAGGATAAAATAAGGGAACATAAAATCTGGGGAGACTACTATTAGTATATGGTTGGTGGTTTTTTACTCATCCCTTGATGTCTTACCACTTATATATTGTTGTCATTGTGTTTATGTCAGTTTCAAAAGGAAATGCTTCTAAATTTTATCAAACTTACTTATAACTCTTTAGTTTTTTTCTAATTACTTAAATATATTTTTTCATTATGTCATTTGAGGTAGAGACCTCATTGTCGAACACCCAATTAGCTTCTCTACCATGTTATACATTTATTACTATTTGTTGATATTATGCGAGACATCATTCAGGTTGGAATCACTTGGCCAAAATAAGGTATGTGTTCAATCAAAATGAAATGAGTATTTAAATTATTAAATGAAATGTATATTTTTTGATTTCTCTAGGTAGGTGTAATTGTAAATGAATTGAATTTGGTTTCACATCCATTAGCCCATGTCATTCATAATGAATGGCCTTGAACAAATTAATTAAATGTTTATAAATTAAATTTGTAATTGGTTTGAAGTCCTTGATTGATATTGTCAGTATTATTGAAATTTAAGGGAATAAACCTTTTTAAATGATTAAATTACATGATTATTACATGGAAATTGTTTACATATAATATATATATACCGAGTAGAATATTTATATTACCTTGACCCTTTATCATAATTATTGGAATATTCAGACATGTTCCAACCTAGGATTCTTGAGATAATTATTCGAGCACTCAGGGGACCCCATTCTGATTCTATGAACCAATTTATATTGGAGATAATCAACATAGAATCTATAAATTGTCTTATTATTTGAATTCCATTATATTTTACTGATGATTAAAATGACATGCATTATATATATTATAATTCCTGGTATACACTCCTTGGTTTATCATTATGTATTTGGAAATGTAGCACCATGGATTCACCCAATAGGGACCAGCCATGATTATATTGTGATTACTGTGGATGTGATCCATAGACTTGGTTAGACACATGTATAGTGGAATTGTTTGGATTAACCCAGGTGATAACATGAATACCCATTATTTCCAAACTGCATGATTTATTTCTAGAGTTTTTAATCCCCGAGTTTAAGGATTACATGGTTTAACCATGAATCACCCTTTATTATTATTATTCTCTATTTGGAAACTATTTTCAAAATGACATAATTTATCTATATAAATTTAATGATAATTGATAAAATGGTTACATGTTCAGATTCCATCAAAGTATGAAGAAGGTATGAGTACATTATTATATAATTAATTTACTTTTATATATACATGCATACAATACAGTTTATACTAAAATATTGGATTGTATAGATGCCTTTTGCTAGGGCCTGCAATGATTCTTCCCACATCCTATCATATTTCTTGTTGGTACCCTATTAGATTCTATGAGGAAATGTCTTGATAAGAAGAGGCATCCCACGTTAGAAACCTAACATTGTTTCTTTCTTGTATTAGGGTGGGATCTTGGTTGCAAATGATCAAGTCCAATCTTAGGATGCTTCGATAGTTTTTTCTTTTTTTGTTTCCTTTTTATGGATGTATTATACTTATCACCTTCTTCCATTTATAATAGTTTTCTTTTTGTGGAGACATGAAATTACATCATCTTTTGTATATAGAGTAGTTTTCTTTTACTGGGATGCATATTTATTACATGACTTATTATGTTTATCTTACACTAATACTCTTAATTATATATATACTTGTTCCACTATTATTTATCTATATTTTATTATATCTGCAGTGCACAACCTAGACATGATGGAATAGTCTCAATATAAACACTCCCCAATACCTTAATACTAGTTTAAATAATCTACAATACGAGGATTTGTTCTTGAGGCCATGTGTCCAAATGAATTTGGGTATATTTGAGTGGAACTCGGGTATTTACATTACCGAGGGAATTATTAAGGGTCATATAAGGGTAAAACCATGGTTAAAAGGGTTTTTTAGAGGTAATATTATATTTATATTTATTAAATTATGGTAAGGAACTATTATTATGCATAGTGTAAGGGTAATATAAGTTCTATCTAAGGGTCACCAAGCCTATATATAATGGTAACATAGTTTCTCAAAAGGAAGCATATGGTTTCAACATGTGCTTTATAATGATTTGTTGGATTCATTAAAAATTGGAGAAGGGTAACCCACTGCTGGTGAAAGGGTACAAACTTCTATATGGGTGTCGGAATAAGGGTACTCACTTGTGTAGGGTTCATCTCTTAAGATGACAAAGGGTTATATGATATTTCAAAAGAATGGGTGTGGGTAATCAGTAACTCACATGATGGTAGATACCTAGTTTTGTAGAAATTTTTAAGGATAACCAATACATGCATAAGGTATTCTAGGATTGTGTGAGGGGAATTCAGACATGTGTTAGTGAAATATAGATTGTGTAATTGTAATCCAATGTTTTATAATGGTAAAAAATAACTATATAAAATTAAACAGTTTCCTTTAATGGTTATGTATGGGTAATATATTCTCCATAAGGTTATTACCATGATTCATATACAAACACAATTTTTTATAGAAAAATTATTAAAACTGTTTTTTTCTATTATTCTACTTCTAGAACTACACATAAAATTCGTATAACGACTCATATCCATTTTAGAAGAAAAAAATCAAATAAAATTATTTTAATTTATTATTTATTATGTTTTTAAATCATATATGATAGTTTTAAATTCACATTATTTATGAATTCATTAGGAAGAATATTAATTGGGGTAATTAGCAATCCATTTTTTTCCATTTTCTAAAATCCTATTTCTAGGTTACCAGTAACCATTAGAATATTCAAAAACCTCACCCAAAAACATTCCACCTTCAAATTAAAAGTTCAAACTTCAAAATTCAAAATTCAAAATTCAAAATTCAAACCACCCGCCCTTATCAATCTCGCTCCATGAACCACGACACGCATACCCAACATGATCCAAAAATCCACCATCTATAATGCAGAAGCATGACTGAGTCAGATGGTCCTGTCACTACCCACATCAATCTTTGTTCTCAATAACACCACCGATCTATCCACACAGACGACATCCTCATCATTTTTTCCCACCTCCACAACACCACTGAACACCAACATCCTCGCCATCTCTATCTCACGGACAATCATGCCACAAATAGTAACCATCGAACTCAAGGATGAACAAAACCAACAACTAGAGATGAAAAATAATCTACTAAATACATTAAAGAAGAAAACCCTAACAAAATATGATGAACAAAAATCAATCCCCATTATTGTTTCCAAATCCACAACTGTAGATCGCCATCTGCAAAGAAAACAAGAACCAAATCCATCCTCGAAGGTGAAAATTGAAAGAATGATGAAACTAGAGAGATCCACCACAAGACATGCCGCTAAGAAACAATGAACAACCATCAATTTCAGATCATACCATCATTCAGGACCGACATTTCACCGAGATGGATTAACACAGACCCAAATGGCACTGAAACCTCACGCCTCCACGAACACCGCACATCAATAACAAGAAACACGATTAGATCTGAAAACCACAAACCAAACCAAAAAAAGAGGCCTCCCAAACATCCGATCTTTCTGAAAGGAGCCCCATCAGGCGCCATTGAACCAGATCCCACCGCTGCCTTCAGAGCCTCACCAGAGGACCAGATTTCCCAAAATGTTTGTAGATGACACAGAATGTGATGACACCCCCAAACCACCGTATCTGAGACCCAGAACATCTCCCAACACCACACCACCTTGTAAAATCTATCCATATCGGAGGTAAGAGAGAGAAGAAAGTCAAGCACGATGTGGATCACAAGGGATGAAGACGAGCCCATGCCACTGGAAGTGGCCATGCCACGAACGCGCCGAGCAGAACACTAAGGGAAGACGATACGGCCAAAGGAAGAGGTGGGGAGGAGGTGGGGTAATTAATCTGTGGTTTTATGTAATTTGAGTCATAGAATCATGTTTAATTTTTTATATACATAGGCACTATTGTAATTAATGATTTTTGTTATTATCTTGAAGAGATTTTGGGGGACCAGGTTAATATAGATGATAAACGGGTTCTTTAGATTATTTCCATTTCATCCACATTGGGAGATTAACATAAGTTCGACTAAAGTTGTTTTTACTTTCTTATTCAAGAGACCCCCAATCATTGACTTTTTTCTAAAAAATAATTACCATATTAAGGTAGGTGTTAAATTATAGTGGGGATAAACCATGAATTACATGATGTTCTGGATAATTTATTTTTCATGTTATTAAATTATAATATGGAAAAAAATTATGAAAGAGATCACATTGATCTTGTTAAATCATACTAGTGGATTCATTAAACTTTTTAGTCTAGAATTTATGTGGAAAACATTCTAAAATTTACTCTTGAAGGATTTCAAAATAAAATATTTTGTTTTACCTTAATAAATAGTATATTTACATTCTATGATTGATAGAAACCCTGAAAATTTGATTTATTTTAAAGTTTAATTTCGATGAATTTATGGGGTTCTACTCTTCTTGTGAAAAAAATTATTTCATTAAAAATAGATTATGAATGAAATGATGAGGATATACTTTTATTGTGATTGTGTTTATTATTTTAATGTGATATTTCAAAGAACTAAGTAACGATGCATTTCATGGAAAAAATATACTATTATAAATTGGAATTTGATATCATTTGAAAAGTGATTCATAAATTATGGAAATAATGTTTATAAATTATGATTATCTTGATCTGAATATTCAATGAATGGGAGTTGTGATACCTCTTTTTTGATAATGTTTTGTTAATAGTGTGTAGGAGTTATTCTTATCTTGTGAAAACATATAACATGGAAATATTTCGGAATCTTTGGGGTAAGAAAAAATTCCTTTGTTAATGCAACACTAATATGGATATTTAAGAGGTGCTTATAAGGCTATGATGGCATATTTGGTATCATGAAACTAACAGACAATGACAAGATATTACATCATTAGTATTCAATTGAAGTTTGAGTATTCCTTGTTGTTTTATTTGTATATTAGCATTGGATAGTGTCCAATTTATTTTATTCACTATGGATTCACTTGTTTAACTATTTAACATAATCACATGTTTATAATATTGATTTTTGAACCTATAACTATCGCTCCATAACATGTTCTTATTATTTTGGATACTTTTTGTACCAAGATTTATATTCCCACCATAATATCTCTAGAGGTATGGTTGTTTTGTTTACATCCATTTTTATCATTCTTATTTACATTCATATTATTTTAGTTATTGATGTGTTATTTTCTAAATTAATAATAATAATGTTATTATAAAAATATTTTTAATATGGCTATGTAATTAAAAAAAATTGATTAAAAGAAAAATCTAATGGATTCTTGGGGATAGAAATTGTAAATATTATTTGGTGGTATCCTATTTGTCTTAGTTCTGACACCCCACTTTTTCCATTTGGAATTCATTGCCTTGTTTCAGAATTTTATGATTATAGAGATGGTTGTCATGTTATTGGGAAGCTTCACCTTGTGGTGATTTTTTCATATTGTTTCAAAATTGTGGTGACAAATTTTTACATATTGTTTTGATCTTATAATTGATTGCTCTTGCATTTAGGTTCATCCTTCCATTTCATTTTCCTTTTATGTCTTATGATTTCGTATTTTTTTTTGCTGTTTTTTATCTTATATTTGTTGTACATGAGATATGATAGGTCGTACTTTAGCGTAAAATCATATACATGGTTTTACATGTTGATACCAATGTGTTTTTCAGCATCCCATTGTGATCGGGAGTGTTCTTCTAGTCACGTGTTCCAAATCTGGTGATGTGTTACGTTTTCTTGGGATGGTTCATTAAAAATTATTATAAAAGGGAAATAAAATCTTTGTGTGATAACACTACCTAATTTTACTCTTGGTTCATTTATTGAGTGGGTCTTGGACATGACAGAGATAAATGAGTACAAGGGGTGTAGGTGCTTGATCACTACACTATGTGATTCCACATGACTTACTATGGGTAGTCAAGATTTATTATAAGTTTGATATTAATCAAGATTTATGGGTTGATATGATAAATTTTGATCATCATTGGATGTTTTTGGTTTCATTATGGGTTATCCTAGATTCATGGTGTATAATTAAAAAAGTATCAATGTTGTTAAGTCTATTGGGATGGCCTAACAAACCCTTTCTCGGGCAAGGAAATATTTTTTGAGAGCATTTGAGGTGTTTTTCCATTATTAACACATGGTATTTAACTACATAGATATGGACATCATGACTTCCCATCCCTTTTCTATGGTTTTTTAGAATTCATGATTATTGGATTATTTCAGTGAATCATAAATGGGAAAATAATCATGATAGTTCATGGGATATTGTGATATAAAAAATTAGTTTGACTTAGAGTATTGATATGACTTTATTTTGTAGGGATGAAATAACTTGTATAATGTGTGACAATGATTTCCTAAAATTGAAAAATGTTTTAAATGTTATGAATTATTTTTTTTCTGATAAAAAGATTCTTATTTTATAGATAGTGTTTTTATAAATTGTTATTTAAACATTCAAACACCTTTGTAAGGCATATGGTTTGGGCTCACAATTAAAAATTACAAGTGATAACAATGTGAGAGCCACTTAAAAAAATACATGGAACGGGTTTTTAACATGTATATGTAAACCATGTGCGATCTATGTTATGACCCCTTTTACCAGAATTTTAAAACATTTGTGATGAAAGCAATGAGAAATGAAAGGTAAGGGTAAGGACCAATAAATAATACATTTTTACCAGAAAAGGACATCATGGGTTTGACAATACATCCCATATTATCCTTTTATATACTCTAAAGGACTATGCAATTCATAATTTCCTAATAAATATGTACATTACTACCATATAAGTGTTTTATTATCCCATGTATCACGTGATTCATACCTATCCTACCACAATACCAATTCTGATCGAATGAGATTCCGACAAAAAACATTTTCCTAGGTGTCCATAATTTGAATTGGATTCTTGATGATCAATATATTTGGTTACAATATGTGTTCTTACTAATTAAATACATGGTAGGTATCAATTTTATACCTCTTCACTTGAGAGATGTCTAGAACATTATAAATTTCAATTAATCAAGGTGTAAACACAATAATGTAATTATCATTATTAATGTTTTTCAAAATATCTAATGATAATAAAAATCATGGGGTATTCTTACCCTAAATAGTCATGAGTTAACCGAATTGGGTGGTACCCATAAAAACAACTAGACAACCAAGAAAATTCGTTGGTATGGAAGTAGTAGCCAAAATAAGAATGTTTGGAGACTCTATTTTATCTCAAATAAATTTTAAATAATCTAAATCATCCAAACTATCTCCTAGGAAAAGATGTGTCCTACAAGATAGTTTTCAAATACCCTAGTATTCTATATGGGAGAGTATGATAATAGACTATAATGGGGCATGGATAGAGATAACTAAATCATTTACATATGATAGATATTATTGGAAAACATATTATGTCTCAAATAATTATTCCATGAAGCATTGATGTTTAAAATAGAGAACTAAGGAATATCTTTTATGATCATTATAAACTACTTCCTAGTGTAATCAGTTGGAGGGGTGGTAGGTAATGATCCACCTCGCTTTGGTTCCCATCACCCCATGAATACCTTCCAATATTGAAAAGTAACATAAGGATGTGTGTTAGACATAATATTTATGGTCTTGCAATGTAGTCTAATGATATAATTCACATAATTCTTCCTATGATACCCTAATTTCATGTAAACTATAAATAATATAAATTTATATTATTTAGTTAACATACCATTAACGATCCAAATAGAATTCCCCCACCACAGGATATGAAGTAGTATGAAGATTATATCCATGGATAGTACATACCACTTAATTATTGGGGAAGTAAGGGAAAGAGAGATCAGGATGGATCTAGTGTTCATATATGACCTTTTTAAATATATAACTCAAATATAAAATGTTATTTATATCCCATATAATTCTAGAACATGAATAATAAGATATCATATCATAAAACATTAAGGTGGGATTAGGGTGTTTGGCCCACATAGATTGATTAAAATACGTTATATCTATAATTATCACAAATGAGGGAACCACAAATATTTTCCTGAAACAAAAAACACCCAATACGGATAATTAAAACTCATTGGAAGTCTTCCCATCATATATAGTTCCTTTAGTATGTTGGAATCCATATTTTCACTTACTTCTCTTATAAAATGAGCTCAGGATTAGAAGGATTTTGTTGGTTGATTGTAAGGAACATAACCAAAATCTCCTAAGCCACCTCTAAATCTATATGCATGAAATGATTCATGAGATTACATTCAATAAAATATTCCATAAAATCTAAAGATGGGAATTTCTCTCTTAGAGAATCTATGAAAAAACCATTACCTAGAATATATATGAGGTAAAAATAAAATGATTAATGTGAGTCTGTGCGTTTTCGTAACATAAGAATTATACATTTATATTAGAAAATATATCTCCAGATGTTTTGATCATTATATACTATAAATTTATCAATGGGAACATAATTTCTCCAATATTTTAGTTCTTTTATAACTACGACCAATGATTTTTTATTTGTAGGGTAATTCCACTCATTGGTTCATAACATCATAGAGATGTAATATACTACATTATCCCCGTATATGAGTTAAAAGATCAAACCCACACTCAAAAAAATAAAATTATAACACATAACCATTAACCTATTCATGTATAATAAAAAAAGATTCAACATAAAATGCTGAATTAACTCGTTGAATTAGGTTTGAAATTTTGGGTTCTATAGAAACTACACTTCTTTTTGAGTGTGTGAATATGTATTTGATTCCAACCCTGATATATCCAAAATTATTTAACTAATAATTCATTATAATCATAGGAATATATTTAACTTAAAGAAATTATTCGGATCCTTAAAATTCATCATGGATTTCACATTTCCAAAATCAAATAAAATTTCCAATTAGGAAAACTTCTATCCGAAAAATTCCACTTTCCTGAAATATAATATGTACATATATAGATATTAAAAAATTATTCTGATTAATTCCATTGATTAATCTCATATTATCGTCATTTTCCTCCTCATTCGTTGAGTATACTAAATAATCAACAATGCATTCTATATAAAATTAAATAGGGATACAAATATAATATCTTGTTTTTTGGTGTCATAAATTTTAAGGGTGTATTAGTAATGATAAAAAAATCATGATATAATCATAGAGGTTGAACCATTAATTGAATGTTTTTCATTGAAATATCTACATCCCCCATTCTAAACTAGTGATATTCAAACAAAAGTTTTTTTTGAAAACCATAGTTCCCATTTCGACTCATAAAATAATTATTGAATATGGGAAATGAGATATTCATATTATATATATAACCTTTATATATTCTAATGGTCAATACATATCTATAGAGAACAATATTCCATCTTTGAAAAAAATTTACCGAGAATCCCATAAATACACACTTGATTGAGTAAAACACATGGAACTAAATTCATTTATATTGATTTTAAACTCATTTAATTATTATATATCTATATCATATGATGAAAATTATCTTATTTGAGTATCTTGAATCAAATAAGTAGATATATCACCCTCTAGCTGCTGAGGAAAGATGAAAAACAATATTGAAATATCATGAAGAAATCACAAACCACCAGAGGTAGTGCAACCCCATATTTTCATGTGTCAATTTCTACAATAATGATGGAACCTAACATGTACGCATGCAAACCTCGTGTTGTAGGGGGACTTCCTAATTAGACTGGGGATATTATTACCATTATAAATTTTTAACACATCTATATTTGGTATTGAAATTAAAAATTGGATCATAATAATAAATATGTCCATCAGAGGTCACTATCCAGTGAATCTTGATAGAAATGTAGAAAAGGGACTATAGAAGGAAAATAAAATCCCATGATAACTCCATCACATATATATCGATTATACAAGGGGGATTCCAAAAACTGTTCTCTGTATTTTTTATAAATAGATTCGATTATTCCATAATGTAAGGAACTATAAGAAGTACTATTCATTGAATATATAGTACAAGAAAAAATATATAATTTATAACTAGATGTATTAAATAAATAAATATACATGGATGATAAAATAAAAATAGTATATCTCACCATGGCCTTTCCTACCTCAATTTCTAGGTTTTCTTACTATACATCATGATTCTTCATTTTCATTACCTGTGTTTGAGGTCTACTGTATATCTTATAATTATATTGTAAATAATTATCCCTATATAATTTCCCACCTATGAATTTGCTTCATTGATATTGTTATGTAGATGATATTCATGAATTATATTTTTTTGTGGTATCCCTTTGGACTTGAAAATAGTTTATAAATTTTAAATAGAATAGTATTACTCCAGAATCATTATAGGTTTCTTATAGGCCCACATCAATGTAATTTATTCAAATATTCCATAAAAGTGTTCTTTATAGGACCTTACATTATAAATTGATGTAAAATTGGTTTCCTGATTATAATAAAGAACATTTTCAATGAATATACCAATACTTATTTTTCATTTTTTTCTTAAAAATCGTTACTATTGATTATAAATCACAAAAATGAGGGCTTAGGTTCTTTTAAGGTTAATTTTAACCCTAGAGCTATGAAATTTGAAGAATAAACAAGTTCGCAAGGTTTTTTTTGCAACAGTGCGCCTCGGGAACACGATTGTGTGGCATGTTATAGGTTTTGGAAAGATCAATTTTTCACGGTTTGCACATAGTTAGTAAAACCATGTTTTTAATGGTGAGATGTTTCCCAAATTAGCAGTGAACTAACCATGGTTTTCACATGTTTTGGGAGAAAGATGCTCCCAAACTGTGAACCTATGTCTATTAGGGTGACATTACATTTTTTACCTTCTTTTATTATTATAAGATTTTTTATTTATACTTATACCTCTTGTAGAAAAACACCAAAATCAATAACCTTTAATGATCTAAAATCCACCCACTCTAGGAGTTGATCTGATTGTCAAATCTGAAGTCATATTAACAATCCATCATAAGAATTGGATCTATCATTGTAAGCTCCACTTGTCTCTTAAATCATGTATATGTTTATCATCGAATGCATCAGGTTATATGATTTTATGATAATTTTCCCTATTTTCATTGAATTGGACCAATTTATAAATGTTTTAAAATGTAATCTAAAATTTAGGTTATTACTGATTGGGGAGTCACCTACAACCATGAGGTATGTGATCACCTTGTTTTCTCTTCGAGATTTGATGTTTCATAATAAGTAATTGAGTTGTATGATGACTTTTTCTGAGAATATTTTTTATATTGAGGTATTCATGTTAAACCGATAAATTCCCCCTATTATATATCTATTTATAATTACATATTAGTTTAGAGGTTGATTCCATATTTTATGGACACACCTTCAATGTTCTAGTCATGTTTACCCCTTAATTGTCAACTACTTATTGGCCTGGAACAAACAATTATCTATCATCTTAGATTTTAAATGATTTTTCCCTTGATATATGAATAAAAAATTGAACTAAAAACACATATTATGTTTTTGGTCCTCTTGTCACCTTCTAAGTGACCCCATGAGCCTTACTAATTGATTTTCATGCCTTAAGGCATTAAATGGTCAAATAAATGAGATTTGATAATGCATGATGTTTTCCATTATTTAATTGATCTTTATTCATTAAATGAAATGTTTTATGAATAATGTTAAGGCCATTCGAATAATTATGCTTATTAAGAGTTGTAATTTTTTTAATGGAATTGAACATATCAAAAGTAATATATATGGGGTATTTCATCCTATTTTAGGTTTCAATCATGAATATGCCTTATTTATATATAAATTTATTATGAAACTATTGAATGGGAGGTTATGAAACATTGTAGTTACAATTATATTATGCCTTCAAAGATGTTATGAATTGATTTTAAGGGACTAGATGAGCATGATGGTTTGACACTCCGTTACACCAGGTGTTGAGTATGATGCATCACACCATTGGAAACTTGTTGGACATCGGGATTTATGAACTGTGTCCCAATTCAAGGGATGTCATGATAGATCACACACAATAATGAGTGTTGTGAAAGATGTAACACACTCTTTTTTGATATAGGGAATGTAAAAAATAGTTTTAGCTTAAAGGCTCATTATAATAGTCATGGATGTCTATGTTATGCCCTAGTACAACCAACCGTTGTATTCCATGTATATGGCCACATACATACTCCTGTACATGGTTTATATAGGTGAATGTAATATATATATATATATATAATTATACTATATATATATTACTAATATATATATAATGACTCTGCTAAATTCCATTCTGGCCATGAACCAAAGCAGGTAGAGCCGTAAGCTACCCATTAGGAACCTGGGCGGCTAGTTTTTTTGTTTATTTTGAATTAAATTACTATTTTTATTATTCATGAACACAATTTAGTGATGAAAATTTCTTGTATTAAATGTAGAAATTATTTTTGATGGCCTACTATGATTTATATCTCACACCCTTCTTGGGATTCCTTTGGTACATGAGACGATTATCTATCTATAGGTACTAATAAGGTAATGTTCATTTTTTGGGTCTATAAAATGATTACCAATAGTTAGTGGATAGAAGAAGAGGACCAGACACACACACAAGATTATTTTTGAGTTGTTTTTTTTTATTTTTTTTATTTTTTATTGTTTTATTAATGGTTCTATCTATCTGAACCATGTTCCCATTTTAACTATTATCATACCATGCAACCATGTATCAGTCATTAACTTATTGATTTTTGAGATATTTAAACATTTATTCTGTTTATTTAACCTTATGAAATTATTTGTTTTATCATTTATATTTATGCTTCTGTTGACATTGTGTTCATTATATTTATATTTTGATTTTATTGTTGATTATATCTATTGTGGCACATGGAAATGAGGATATTCTATCTCCATTGTATCACCTATACACCCTCATTTCTAGTCAGTAGCCTCTAGCATAAGGGGTGACATTGTTGAGGCCATGTTACCCAGAAGATTAAGCCATAGGTTAATTGGATCCCAATTCAGGATGATACAAAGTGTTATCATATAGTATTCCTTTCATACTTTACTAATTTGGAGACCATATAGTTGTGATTGGGAATTCATAGACCATGATCATCAGCCCTTATTGGGAATTTTGAACCCATGTTATGGGTAAAGACTGAGTTTCTAAAATTATTAATGTTGTTAAACATCATCCTATTACTTTTGATATCATTTCACCATTGGGTGACACACATGATGTGTTTGGGTTATTTTTTTCTGATTGAGTATTAATTTAATACCTCACTCTATGATATGAGGGAAATGATCTTTTTTACATGAATCATTATTAAGAACATTTGGTCTAATATGACATGAATTTTAACATGCCACATCTATTTTCAATGTTCACTTTATTATTACCTATTGATAGTGCCTGGAATATATATTGAAATGTTTTTCCACATCATATAGGGTTTGGAAATAATAATTGATACCTATAGTGTCTTCCTCAACCTAACAGTGTTTTCATATATAGGTTAAACTAGAAAAATTAAGGTGTCAATTATCGCTTGTAGATCCATGAACCATTTGTCAAATAGTATGGAAATTGTTATGGGTTGAGTTGAATAGATATAATATTTTTTTTCAGAAGGATTTTTTGCACGTATGGATAAAAAGAGTTATACCATTTAATTTGACCATTATATATAATGTAAAATATTTAACAAGAACAAATTCAAAATGAATACCAAATATAATGTAAAATGTTTTATCCAAAATGTGTGAGACAAATACTTAGACCAAAACCCAACCTTAGGAGATGGTATTAGGGTGTTTCCTACATTTCTATGCATAATTATGATCTATTATACCATCTAGACCCTGCTTTTGAAGCCTAAAGTGAGGAATGGGTTTTTTTATAGGATATATTTCCTCCTATCATAGTTTTATAAATGAAATCTTATCAATTTTTTAAATCGCTTATGAGGTGTGTGTTTGGAATTGTTGTATCCTACCCTATGATGTCTTGATTACCAATTCCCTAAAATAGGTGAAAACCATGTGTCTGAGGTTCCATGACAAGAGCCACCAGTGTTTCCTCCTATAGATCAAACAATGTATCTACATTATATTCCAGATATGGTAACTGATTCTTAATTCTGATAAGGTTTTCTCCCTTCGTTATATACCATGAAAGGTGTAGTTGGACCTTCACTGAGCATGGAAGAGTGTATTCAAGAACTTCAGCAGCAGCATCCTCCCACCCTTTCATGGTATGAAGGAGATTATGTTGTAGGGTCATAGATCAAATTAATTCTAACTATTTTCAAGTATCTTGAGACACCTCTAGAGAACATGGTCAATTTTGTGGTTGAAATACTACAAAATTATTCAATGCGATGGTGGGGTTTTATCACCCTAGAGGATCAAGAAAATGATATGGTCTTGGATGATTTCTAGATGATCATATATGACTACATTATTCCTCATAATCTTATAGATGATAGAAAAAGGTAATTAATGAACCTATGGTAGAGGATCATGTCTTTCATTGATTATTCTGCTCATTTCACATAGCTACAACAGTTTAATATGGAAGATAATGATCTTGGGACCACTATGTGATTTGAGAATGGTGTGGTTTATTATATCTGATCACTAGTCAATGTGTTCTAGTTTATGAATATATCTGAAATAATTAACCCTATTTTTATAATAGTGTGGAATCTATGGGATGAAGAAGAAACGAGTCACGGTGGTTCGACACCTAATTCTTGAAGTTGTTCTTCTTCTAGGGGATTGTGTCACTCGGAGGCTGATTATTGGGGAATCATCAGCTAGTCTCCTCATGTTGATAGCTTCCTCGTTTGTCACCAATGTGGTAATAGGGTAACATGAAGCATCGGTTCTTGTGAAATCTAATGGAGTACAGAGACTATGGAAGGATGGTCCATATGCAGAATTTGTGTAGGATTTTATTTATATTGACCTTGGAGTGGGGATCTACAAATACTCCTCAATCAGGATTAAGGATAAGAGGATCATGTTTGATAAGTAACTGGAATACCACCAGATGACTAGACCAAGGTGGTTATTAAGGAAAAGGATGTTAGAATTGTGATTCACATTGCCAGTAGAGTGGGTTTTCTTAGGCTAGTCTGGTAGTGTCATCGGGTTGTGGTAAAGTCTGGTTACATGATTTCTAAGATACTCCTGAGGAGAAAAGTGCTAGACCTTCTACTATATGAGGTATTATTATATTAGCCACCACATTAGTGTGTACTTTATTTTAAACATCCACATATCACTATTTTATAACTGAGGTAATCACTGAGAGTATGGGCCTTGATATTGATCTCTGTTATGATCTTTTGATGAGAGAAAAATTATTTGGTCTCCATTTTAAGGGAGTTATTTGTTGAAATAATTTTACTATTTATTTATGTAGTTACCTTTTCTTTTTAAACCATTACCTCCTCAACATTATGAGCTTCGACATAATCACTGGCATGGTCTGGAAATCAACTAATAAATCTCATATAAACTATTATCATCGAAAGCTGACAATTACATAACCACAATGCATTAGGAACACACATAAGGGAGAATGTGAAGTTAGTGCGACTCGAGCTGGACCCGAGTACTAGATCCTCAGTAATGTAATAGATCATATCATCATCCATTTCCAAAATAACCATGGGTTAGAACTCACTATTTTTATCCAATAGTGGTTCTTTTCTTGGATGTATTTCTGGAAAACTTATTCGGTCTACCTTTGGAACGGGAGGTAAATTTTACAATTGAAATACTTCCCAGAGGATCACCCGGGACCATACCTCCATATATGATGGTGCCTAAAGAGTTTTTGGAACATAAGAAAAGTTGGACGATATGGAGGCTACAAGTTTCATACACCCTAGAAATTATATGTTTGGTTCACCAGCCCTTTTCTATGATAGGTCAGGAAATGCGGTCAATATCTCCCTGGATTACCATCATTTGAATCATCTTATAGTAAATAATTAGTATCCATTCCCTAGAATAGATGGCCACACTAATATGATCTATGTATAATTTTTTTCAATGATATATTTTTGGGTAGGAAATCATCAGGTTCATGTTATAACATTATACATACATCTCATACCTTTTAGCTGCATGTATGGTCTATACTAGTTCATGGTTATATCGTTTAGACTCATAGAGACACATGTTGTCCTAATGGATCTTATGAATTAGGTTTTCCACCTATATCTATATTCATTTGTTGGTGTCATTTTAAAATATATATTACTATATTTCTGATACATTCATGTACATGAAACCCATCTTGATATCATAATTAATACATTGAAATAAAATCAACTCTATACTAATAATTGTAAATTCGACTTTGGATCAACAACATCCACTTCTTGGTTCACATCATCTTAGAGTTTTACGTTTTTATAGACCCAGATAAAGGGAGGGATATAGTTCATGGGAGTACCTTAAGATCATCATTGAAAATATGAGCTTCTTGGGGCTATTTGGATATTATATATTCTTAATCTAGGATTTTTCATGTCTGGAATAACTGCTTACATGCCTGAAAAATAATGGTTTAAAATTTTTATGGTCATAAACATTTGAAAAATCCATTAAGGAGTATAAGGTGTTTTTGAATTCAGTGCTAATACTAATTCAGTTGGAGACATTAATTAGATATAATGTTTAAAGTTATATGTCTGGTATCAGGTTTGGAGTTGTTTTGATGTTTGATGAGCGAGCCATCACGTACATGTCTCATCAGTTGAGGCATCGTGAGAAGAATTTAAACGTGATCAAACTCGAGCTCACTATTTTAGTCCATTCATTGTGTTTTTGAATAAACTATCTACAAGGATAGAATTTTTTCTTGTGTTCACTGATCATAATATCCTCAAATTACATATTTACATAGTGAGGTCTCACGCTCAGGAAGTCCTGGAGGGTGGGGTGCATAAATTTTTTTGGTTCCAATCATTCATGTAGATGTAGGAAGGAAAATTAATTAGCTAATTCTCTAATCTAGAAGACTCATACAATGGTAGTTTAGGAATATGGAGGAGAATGGAAGCTTATGGCCATATTCTCATAGATATTTATTAAGGTTCAGAAAGACCATGTTTTCACTATACTCTAAGCCTTAGAAGTTACAAAAACACTTCTAAATTATGTGAGAATGATATAGTTGTCTTATACTAAAGGCCATGTCCTAAGGGAAACCATTTTAGATTATAAAACATATTCAGGTAAGACCATGGATAGGGATGACACGTTACTTTTACATGGGAATGTATGGGTCATGAAAACCATCATAGAGGAGCTTATGCAAGAATTCCATGAATCAGTATTGTAAATTCACCTTGATTTCAACGAAATGAATCGGGATCTTCGACACTTGTACATGTGTCTTGGTGCGAAATGTGAGATTTCTGACTTGACAACTCAATGTTCCACCTATCAACAGGTGAAGGTAGAACAATAATCACCAGTACGGATTTTGTATCTTTTGACCATTTCATTATGGAAATGGGACAATGCTGTAATGGATTTTGTGACTTTCAAATCATAACACCTATTATAAATGATATAGTATGGGTTGTCATTGGATGTCTAATGTTGTTATCCCACTACATACTATGTGAGAGAGATTCTTGATAGATGATCTAGGAACGTTTTATGTCAAGAAGGTTGTACGTCTTGATGGAACTCTGTGTTACATCTTTTCATATATATATATTCTAAATTTACACCTTGGTTGTGGTAGTGGTTATAGAAGGATAGGGGTATGTAGGTAATTATGAGCGTGAGATATCATCTGTAAGTCGATGGACATGAAGATAGTATGATCCAGGAGCTAGAGTACATTCTTTGTTCTTCTGTCTTTAACTTTGGAGTTTCCAAGAAGAGGAAAATTCCCCTCATTATGGTTTATTATAATAATATATTTTAGTCGACCATAGACATGGATCCTTATGATGACTTATATGGTAGGTATTTCTGGTCACCTATGTTGTGGATAATGGTTGGGTAAGGAGATATGCATGGACCATGTCTCATGCAAGAGACTACATAGTAGGTTCTGCTAATCATAAAGAGCATGGTGAATGCTCACTTTAGGTAGGTTCCATATGCCAAAATGTGTTGGCGACCTCTCATGTTTGAGGTCCAAGATAGGGATTAGTTCGAGTCTCACCCATGTTAGGGAATATACCTATTCAATATTATGGTAATATCTCACTGAGGTTCATCATATTCTTTAATGATGTGAAACAAATGAGAACATTGGTTTACTAATTGGTGCATCCTCAAAGATACCAGTCAATGCATGGTGTATTTCAGGTATCTCATCTTTTTAAATAATATTCATACCCATCACAAGACTTTTATCATAATAAGGTTGAATTTGATGTAGATTTATCCTTTGAGAAGTATCTAGGGACATTTTTTGATTGAATCATAATGACACTCTATGAAAGGTTAGTTCTTTTAGTTTAGGTGATATATAAGCATGCTTGAGTACAACATAAGACAAGGGAGGAGGAAGCTGATTGAAGAGCTCAATGGGCATAACTGTTTTCTAAAGATACATATTCACCCTCAGAAGGCCAACTCAGGGATGAGTTTCTTTAAGGAGGGGAAGTTGTAATAACATGTATTTTCAATGAAGGTGGTAATCGTGAGTTTTTAATTTTTTTCTTAAATGTACCTAATATAATTTAATAATCAATTCAAGTAGATATCAGGTGTGTTTGGGTGTTATTTGGAGCTCAGATATATGAAATGGGAAGAAAGGTCTAGGCATCAAGGTTTGTTATAAACTGTAACACACAAGGCCCACAATCGTATGGCTAGTTGCAGGTTTGGGAAGAATCATTTTTAATGATATTCATATGGTTAGTTACACTAGGTTCTTAACCATGTGATGTTCCCCATATTAGAAGTTGACTGAGAATGCTTTGTTCCTAGTTTGGTGAAACTATGCAGCCAAACCCAAAGACTATACATATCGGTGTGAAATTAATTTTTTACCACTCATTTAATCTTATTACTCTTTTCATTAATTCTTATTCTTCCTCCAGCAGAGTTTCATCTCTTTACATAACATTTGAGCTCCAAAATACTCCAAATAAAGGGTTTGAGAGTACTCTCTTGTTCGAAGTCAAATTCGCGATATGTCAGAAGCATAGGATCTATCTCGGTAATCTCCCACAGTTTCTTACATCTTATATATGTTTATATCAAATACATAAAACTATTTAAGTGCTAGATCATTTGAACTATTTTTAGTGAATTTTACTATTTTTCATGTCTCTTCTAACCTACTGTGAATCTATGGTCTATATCAAATGAGGATTCATCTATGGAATTGAGATAGGTGGTCATGTGAACTTTTCTCCATGTTTTGATGTTTTATAACCAAGCTAATGTGCTGCTAATAAGCTTTTTTCTGAGCATCCCCTTTATATTTATTTTGTCATGTTAAATATAATATTAGAAGCTATATTATATTTATTGATCCTTTTTAATAGTATAGGGGTTGATTCCCTTGGTTATTGAAACCATATAGTTGTGAAAAACCTTTTTTCCCCTATAATGATCAATTCATTAATGGACTGTAAGCCTAAATTTGATTCCATCTTAGATTCTAAATTAATTTTTCCCATGATATATGTTTAAAAATGGATCCCAAATAACCTATTAGGTGTTTGGTGCTCTTATATTTCAGATTTCCCAATTTTGAAGTTGTCTTGTTTCCCATGTCACCTCCTATGTGACCCCTTGTGGCTTATGAATTGATTCCCTTGTATTAATGAATTCAAAATTTTAATCGAAGGTATTGAATAATGCATTATGTTATACATTATTTAAATAAATTGGTTTCTTTAAATTAAATGTTTTATGATGTATGGTAATTCCATTCCATTAATTATGATTATTAATAATTTTAATGTTTTAAATGGAATTCAACATGAAAAAAGGAATATTTGAGAATTATTGCCTCATGTTTTATGGTTCAAACATGAATATTCCATAAATAAATAAATATATATATATATATATAATTTCATGGTGTATATGTTTTATGGGAGGTTATTCATCATGCCAATTATAATTATATTACACCTTTAAAGAGTTTGTGACATGATGGTTAGGGACCATTTGAGCATGACGGTAGCACACTCCCCTTCATCAGATGTAGAGCATCATGCCTCAGACCATTTGACAGTTGTTTGATGTTGGGATATATGTACCATGTCCCTATTCATGTGACGAAATGATAGATCATTCGACATCTTGAGTGTCATGAATGATGTCTCAAAATCTTATTGGGATGCATGGATTATACCATATTTCATGATCTTATAGGATCGTTAGACTCCTCATTAATGTTAAAGTTATTCCTAGACCCATCTAGCTCTAGTATTCCAATTATATTTTAACTTATGTCTTTATGTAATTGCTTCAATTATAAGGATGAAATATATATATATATATATATATATTAATACTACATATATAGATTTTTTAGACTTTCTTTCTGTCCATGAGATGTAGTATGTAGAGACGTCAAGTGTAATTTAGAAACATAAGCGGCCTTTTTATTTATATATTTAACATTTCTTTACTATTTTTCTTATACATGCACACTTTTTAGTAACAAGAACTACTTGGACTCTGTGTAGACACCATTAGGGGTGGCCTTATGATATTTATATCTCATACCCTACTCAGGCTTCCATTGGTAACCAAGAATATTATCTATCTGTAGGTACTGATAAAAGAAAGAACACTTGTTATGGTGTCTTTCATAATTACATATAGTTGGATATTAGGATCAAAGGACTAGTTATAAGCTCATGATTGTTATAGAAATGTATTTGCCTTTTTTTCTTTGGAACAATTACAATCCATCAATATATATTTTTATTAAAAGACAGTTTTATGGAGAATGTGTGAAACCAACATATACAACCCCGCCATAAAACACTATAGGACATATCCACATTGTTAAAAACCATCTTGAACCCATTAGAGGTAATTTACTAAAAAAATTCTAGGAAATTGATGTAACCTTTTTGCCGAGGTCATCCCAGATAATGTCTTCCAAATGAGAATACAGCTTACGACATGCTCACAAGAACTCCTCCTTATCTATTTGCTTCATGTTGAAACCTCTCACTAGGATTAGGTGTTGTTTTTCAATCCACTTGAATTTATCCTCATTCGTGTCTACTTGAATCACTCTTTCATGAATCATTTCCACAATCCCAGTATAAGTAGATATTGGTAACACCTTATCTATTATCTCTTCCTCATATTGGGATTGAATCTCCCATGGATATTCCCGGATAACAACCTCTCTTTCTTAATCCTCAAGTATTAGCTTCTCTCCCACATTAGTAGGTGGAACCAATTATTTCTTGGGAACCTCCACTCCCTCTACACCAACCATGTCAATTGGCCTAGTTTCTACCTCACACTGTGGACTAGGGGAAGCAGCATACTTCACCATCAGTGTTACCTCCACTATATGTAGGTGAGTCCCCTCTTGTTGATGTACTTACTTTGAGGGTTAATTCTCTTTCTCTTGAGACATGGAGACCTAGACATGCAGAAAATCCACTCCCTTAACTGGATGGATCTTGAGCTCCTTGAGTTCCCCCCTTTTGGCCGAACGAGTCTCCATCGGGCTAAGATGGTTAGAGTAGTCTTTACTCCCCTTCAGATTTAACTTCCTAGAAACAATCCAGCACCACAGTTCCTTGTTCTCTTTGTTCCCTTTATTCCATATTTGGATGTGAAAGACTTTTAACACACCTCCCCATCCATTATCATCAATGATATGTTCATTACCCTCCTACACAGCCTGAGATGGACAGTTAGAATGTCCCTCAGACTCTCCTACATTATTCAAACATCAAAATCAGTTGCTTAGGTTAATACTGGACATAGTTCTCCTCATGTGTGTGTCCTTCTTAGTATCCATTAGCATATGGACCCCATGTGATGTCTTCTCCCACTCCTGGACTATATCTGAATTACTCTTGCTAGGAGACTCCCTTTCAGAGTTTCTGCTACTACCAATGTTCATTTCCATATCATAAGTGCATTTATTTTGACTCACCACAGCCCTAGAAGTTTGGCCAACAGCCCTAGCAGCTCCCACAGACTCCCCCGGAGCCTGAGTGGGTTCCTTGAGTGTGTCCATATTTGCTTAATAAACTCCACTGGCCTAGGAACCCATGCCATATACTTTCTTCTAAGAGGGTTATCCAAATCACTCTATTCCATTTTTAAAAATTCCACTAAACTAGGTCCGAGAGGGAAGGCCATAATAGGTTTTTGCCTCCTTGCTCCACCAGAGCATGTGTTAACCATCACCATACTATTCCCTTGACTAGAACTAGAACATCCATTAAAAAACCATGAAATAGTAATATTCTGAAGCCGAGCAAGATCACATGGAGAACCTCCTAGGACACATTCGTCCCGAACCTCCATAACATCAACCTATTGCGTCACCCTTCGCCTGATGATCAGCCGAATATTCCCTAAAATCATTCACAATGAACTATATTCATATAAGGATTCAAATATGATGGAATACTTATATATTAATTCTTATCCCATGACAATATTGAAATAATCAAAAAATCTCCTTCAATACATCCACGTCGACACATACCCTTTGGATATCCAGGTGGCACCCCATGTAGGACCGATTATCAGAACATTGGAAATTTCCTACCAAATTTCCAATCAATAGATGGATATATGAATATTGAAATGGATGTGGGAGTTCTAGAAAACATAAAAAAATCACCACCATTGAAGGGTCACATTTCATGTGAAAATAGTATTACCATTTGAATATGAAGAATCGAGCACCATCACAGGAGAGAGTCACGCATGACCAAACATGGATTAGATCTTATTCAGAGGCGAAGCTGATCATAATGTTTCACGAGTTGAGAAGACCAATGGTGAATCACTCTTGTAAACCCCATGATTCAAAAATCCAGCAGTCAAAAAAGTCCACAGACAATAGACATCGCTAGAATCATGCAATCTGGTTCATGTTCAGTAGGGAGGTCGCCTCCGTAAATTCTAGGGTTGAGAGTGGTAGAATCAAGATTCCAATGATGCATTTGCGAACTTTCGGGCCTACAAAAATCAATGGAAATGGAGGTAGGTTGTTAGGGTTCATGAAGGGGAATAATGGAGGCCGATCCCCATGGAAATGAGAAAGAGGACCCACCCCCTCAAAGGGGGGAGGGGCTGAAGTGAGACTTATCGCCTCCTAAGGCATGGACCCGACAGGTGTGAGAGAGAAAAAGCTATATTTTTCTCCTCACACCTAATGTGTATTTTGTAATAGTGAATCGCATTCTTGTATTTATCTAACCTTTGTATCCCTTTTTAATATCTACATTCCAGGAATCCATGAATTAGACACTACATAGTGTCTTTTGAAATATTAATTTTGTGGTTCTATTTATTTACACTTCCATACTTTTCTATATTATCAGTTATTTTTATTCGTTCACAAAAATATTATTCTAATTATTTATATAATGTTATTATTTTGATTTTTGTTGATTTTATCCATTATGCCACACGTAGATGTGGATATAGTATCCCCATTGTGCCACCTTTACACCCTCACTGATAGTCAGAAGCCTCTGGAATATGGGGTGGCACGCTTGAGGCCACAAGACCCACCAGCTCGGGGAATGGGATAAGTGGATCCCATGTCAGGATGTTACTATAAATCTCATACTCGAAGAAAAATATCGATATGGAATTTGACATGAACCATAAAAACCACCCATCCTATATTAATACCTCCTTTTCATTATTACAAAATGGGAATACTGAATACTTCCAAACAAGATAGAGTTGTAAATAACCATGTACATCCCATCAGTATACATATCAAAAATAAAATTCAGATCTACAAAATATTTAGTAAATTTGAGCTTCAACGGGAATACTCATATTGAATTTTAGTTAGAAATCCCATTTTTTTCTATGAACCATTATCTCATCACTCATCGTTATCTAAAATGACAAATTAAATATATTTAAAACTAGTGTATATATATTATTATATTTAATTTTCATTATTAAATAATTTATACTCATCATACATCATTATTGATGATTTTTGTTGTTAAAAATTCCATGTGAACAATAAATTGAAGTTTTATATCCCAATATGTTCTTATATATTAACTTTTAATATAAATTCCATCCATTTTATCAAGGACTGTAAGAATCATTTTGGAATATATCACTTTAACTACCTCTATAGTATCAAGGAATTCAAGAAAAATTAAATAATATCCAACCGGTATTAATATTTAAGAGGTTTATTACTACCTCCCATGGATGGTGTTTGATAGAAGCAGAACTCCAGTTTTCTTCTATTATCAAGGCCCATAAATGTACTTACCATTTGGGGTTTTTCTGCATATTTGGTTATTCCTTAATATATGGATTAAACCAACAATGAATATTTTATAGACTCGTTTGGATCAATGGGTGTGGGGATTCTTCAATGGGATATTACTCTAGATCCCGCCCAGAAAATCATTATAGGTATTCTAGTATAATTGATATAGCATTTTAATTAAAAATAAAGGTAAATACAACAATAATTGGAAATTAATGATAATTTATATCACAAACACTCACTAAATTTTCATATAAATAATTTAAAGGAATTTAAAAGAGGATAACCGATAAATACACAAAATTAATAGCCTATATAGATTCAAACCTGGGATTATCAAACCATGTACTCAATGTGTGAGACTAAATAGTGTAAATATCTAGTACGGGATGTGATGTTACCATAAAATTTTCATATTATGACCCTAAACCATGTGCTCTTTGTAATGATTCACAATTTTTCCATTATAACCCTAAAATATTTAAAATATAAAAAATTAGAAATAAACATCCGAACACATATTTTTAAACAACCCATAGAAACATAAGGAATGTTAGGATGAGTGTTTTTTAGGCACTCAATCACATCCTACCCCTCCTATATCAATATTAAAATCCACTATATATCATGACATTCCAAATATCAAACAATAAAAATTGTGGCTATGATGCCATATCAAAAGTAACCAAGATGGGATTAACATAACTCAAAAAAAACAACTAGTATTTAATAAGGATTAAAGGGAGTTTTAGATCTACATTGTTGGACAACTACAACATGGGAACAATGGAAAAACCATTGGTAATGGGATACTTAAATATAATGATTTAATATATAAAGGTCCTCATCAATGACTGCTCGAAGACTCACATTATTATTGACAGTCATTATCAAAAATAAACATAAAATAATAGAATCTCAACTCATTTAATAAAAAAAATAAACAAATACATAATACTATTCCATAACCAAAAATCCACCTCAGTAAAACATTTTATTTAAACATTTGAGTAATAATATTATAAGTAAAATATGAAAATAATGATCTTTTTAAGAAAATTAAAATTGAACAAAAAATAAATAAAATTATTTTCTATTCATATGAATATGATATGATGTCATGATCCAATAATGTGACCCTTATAAACCGAATGGATATAGGATGAGAACCCATTAACCCTAATTGGATCTATTCATTTTTATATCTTTTGAAATAGGTAACGTATATATCCATTGATGTATTAAGGTTTTAAGAACAAAATGACCACTTGGATCCCATCCGTTGTTCCATACACAAACATTTTAATAAGAAACAAGTCCTTAAAGATTAAAATTAAATAAAATAAATTATGCTATATACATTTTATTCAAAATAATCTGCATGATGCAAATATTTAATCACATAAATATTTTTCAAAAAAAATGAAGTATATCATTAGAAATATATACTAGTGGTTCAATGTAAAGACACTGTGGTGAGGGATTCCTATTAAAATTCCTTACCTAATCAAGGAATTACACATAAATATTTGAATATATATATATATATAATTACCTCACAATTGAGGGGGATGTATTTCATGACACTTCACAGTTTTGGTGACACACATAATTAGTGGAATGTGAATTGTGCGTATTTTTAATTTTCTACCCACGAACCATTGTATCCCATGAATATAAATGAAATTGAAAAAACATTAATTACCATGAAATATTATGAAATTATTAATAACAATTTTCATTTCACTTTTACAATTATTTTAAACCCCTATAAGAATCTTATATGAAATAAATAATAAAAATACTATAATATGATGAATGATTTCTTCAAAAAAACCATTGAACACACTTTTTGGTAGTTAAGAGATTTTAATTCAAAATTAAATCATTATTGGATCTATTATCATAGAGAGTATATAGAACCACATACCATAATTAGATGAAAATAAATTACATTTGTTAGAATGAGAAAATTAATAGATAAATAATGATTAATGGGATTAAAGAATACCAAAACTTCAAACACCTTTGAATAAAATATAGAAAAACAAACTTGGAGATAGAATTGGATTAGTGAAGGAGTGAAAACAATAAAATTGGAAGAGAAAACCCCACAATTATATGAAGAATCACATACATGTAATTTCCCGTAATGATAATTAGATAAAATAAAAAAATAACTATAAGTGTGGATTGATATATTTTATTGTTGTTGGAATATAAGGTTCTAAATAGTGGGGGAAAGGGTTACATGTTTAATTTCATTCATGAGTAGTTAAATAATTTAATATTTATAGTGGTATTGGATTGAATTATAATTTGGGTGAATGGTTTTTCAAACCATGCACTGATCGTTCTTTTGGAATTGGACACACCTAGGCATTCTCTATGGTTTTTCAATATAGTTAATCCCAATTTATGCCAACCATTCAAGAGACAGTTATAAAAACTATATAAATGATACATTTTCAAATCATGGTAATGTAAAATTTGTACTAACCATGGGAATCACATTATTAAAATTTTTCCATAATATTTTGATGAAATGGACCATATAGTATTTTTAGGGATAAAACAATTAAATTCTACATTATTAAATTCAAATATCATCATTAGTGTGATTGTTAGTTTTTGTGGAAAAATTATATACATCATAATAAAAATAGAATAATCCCATAAATAAAAATAATTTTTAATTGCAATGATAATATATTTTACATAATCAAACACCTCAACAAATGAGAAGTTATATTAGATTTATATTATTTAAAGGAATAAGTTGATTAGTGGTGAATACTTACTAATAATATGAATCCCAAATATGATATAAAATAATCATAATGATAATTAATTTTGATGATATATTTCAGAAAATATTTTCCCCTCACACTCTATATAAAAATTTAAATATTGTTTCATTTCATAATGAAATTAAATAACAAAAAAATACCATCTTGTGAGGAAAACCTAAAATGTTTTTCAATGTCGGACACAAGAATTGTAATTGAACCTAAAATCAAGGTTGAATATTTGATTAATGTAATTAATCCATGTAATTGAAATGAATTATTTATTTTTTAAATAAATTTATACATTGAAATAATGGATTTTCTCTTAAATATACGATATATATTAGAAACTTGAAATGGTCTCATAGTGTTGGAGATAAGAATAGATGAATGTAGTTTAACACTAGAGATCAAATTGATTAAATTAATTGATAAATAAATATCGATCTACCCACATATAATAATTTTGGAAATTTTAATTTTGTAAACTATAATAAATGATCATGGATATTCTACAAGTGTGAAATATGGTTTCTATAAAATTAATGTCAAATGGAAATAATGTCACTAGTAAATATGATATATGAAATGAAGTTTTGAATCAGTATTCTACACTTTTTCTAAAGATTAATCATTACATAACATGAAATATATGTATACAAGTTCACTAATACATTAATCACTAAAAATATATAAATAAAATAACCTCTATTTCCAACAACGAAATATAAAGTTAATAATATAACCACTATTGAAGTGGAAAATTTAAATGATGTGGTTAGATGTATAATTTATATTCACTCATTAATAAAAATTAATTATTTGATTTTTGTTCTAAAAATTTACTTATATAATTCATGTTCAATAAAAATAATCTAACCAAAATTTCGAACATAGAGGTTTTGTTATTCGTGAAAACCAAAAATTATACAATAACTCTTCCATATTTAGAATTAATGGAATGAATTTCCCATCGATCCTTTTTATTTTACCTAATTTATAATATAATTTGATTCTATGTATGGACTAGTTTTTATTATATATAGTCAATATTTACTCTTTTGTGTAATATATTTTTTTACATATATCATTCAATAACCCAATATTATTAAATTAAAATAGTTGTGATAGATTTCAATTGGAAACTCCTCAAGAATAGATATTGCATCATTATTAGATTGAATACCTATAAAAAATGATTGACATATATTTAAGGATCAAACATGATGACATATCAATTGTTTGAGAATTTTTAGATACATTCATTAAATGATTTCTTGGACTCCATCTCAATCGATAGGTTCATTACTCTGTAGATCCTTCACATAATTCTATTATAATATCCCATGTACTCTATAGAATGACCCCCTTGGAACTAGAAATTTTTAAGATAAAACTACATGACAACATTAAAAAGTATTTATATTCGATTTTAGTTTAACATAGAGTTTCCTATCTCTGTTTTTATGAAAAATCGATGTTTAAAAAGAATCAATTAATTAGATATCTTGAGTATAACATGGACAAGATAAAGAATGAGTATCCTCTTAAATGGATTGATGAATCGTTAGACTAAAAACAATTGTATTATTACTAATAAAAGGTGGAGGTTTTACCATGATATTATCAAATTATGTTGACAAAAGAGGATATTTCAAAGTATTCCTTTTACAAAAGAAATGAACACTATGTTGTCATAGTGCTTCCATTCAGACCCACCAGTTTTCTAGTAATCAGATTTTATAATATGAATAAAGACATTAAATATAATCTAAACAATATTTATATGGTATTTATTTAGTATATTATCAAGTACTCTACTATAATGGAGGAATAAATATATAAATTGATTATTGTACTAAAAGAATTTAGAAAGAAGAATTTGTATAAAAATTATATTTAATGTGAATTATAGACGGAAGTAGTAATGATCATATAAAACTTTTTCATATGAAAGAGTATATATATTGATCCATTATAGGTAGTTTCAATAGATGAATGAAATATAACAATAATTGTAATAGAGATACATACTTTCCATGAATAATATTGGTAAAATAAACCGTTTTGAAGAAGCGTCTAATGATTATTAAACTCATTAGTGATGTTAAATTAGAAAGGGGTAAATTTTTTATGTATATGTGAATATTAATAGTTGTTAATATAGTTAAATAAAATGATAGAAGCCGAAAAAATACTCACACTTCTCTCCTTTTTGGAAGGATTTGTGATATCGATTGATTCATAAAATAAGAAATTAGTTTTTTTAGAATGTGAAATTTATATATTCATAGCCATTCCCTTAAGAAAGAAGAATTAACATAAAAAATATTAAATTCATGACATAGTGTTTGGTGTTGTTTTATTTTCATTTAATGTTTGGAACGTTATATTTTTAGATATATCTGTCATATATATAGTAATTATATGTTTATAAAGTATACATTCACAAGGAAAGAGCATAATATATTCTAACAAAAAAAATTAAACTGATTAAAAAATATGAATGATATATTCATTACTAACATGATTTGGGGAATAGGGTAGAATGTTCATTTTTCATACTCTATCCTATAACATTAAACATGTTTATGATTCAATATGATTTACCTATTTAGACAATAAAAGGTTAAACATGGGAGTCAAAAACAAAGGAGAAAATACTACTTATCTCAAATGATTTATCTGCAGTCTATCATAGGAATGATTAAGGAAACTCAATGTGATGATTTGGATATATTAATAAATGAAAATTCAATAATGAATTTGAAAGAATTATTATTTTTCATTGATAAAAATTTAATTTCAATATTTTTAACATGATTATTCATACCATCTAATAATAAGATTCATAATTAGGAAATATTGTATGTCCATAACTCAAAATTATCCATCTACCTAGGATGAAAAAAGATTCATATGGAACCCTAAAAAAACTTATTTTGGGGAAATATAAATAAGAATATTTATAAACGTACATTTATGTGGTTGGTATTTCATTTAGCCAAGTAAGAATAACATAAGTCCAGGGGAACAACACAACTATTTCATATACCATAATTAAAATTGGATAACATGAAATTTTATTTCTTAATCTTTATCCTAAATACATATAGTGGATGAAATTCCATATTTCATTTGATGGAATATATAAAAAACACTACTAAAAATATTTTATTTCCAAAATACTTCACTCTTGACCAACTAGATACGAAATATAATAGGCAAGGGACGAGGTTACAAGGAACACCACTATTAGTGATATCAGCTGGAGATTTGGGAATTCCCTCAAATTTCAGGAAATTTATTCATCATTAAAAGAACATATCATTAAATATCCATATAAATTATCAACCGACAAATTGATATTTGTTTTAAATATACTATATATATAATATTTAAGATATGCTGTTAAATTTATTTTTGGACTTCAATTGAGACTATGATCAACATCTTCATATGATAGATTTCTCATATAATAATTGTTTCAATGGAAAAATATAAATAGATCATTATGAATCCCTAAATTGATTGATTTTAAATAATCCAATATATTAATATTAATTTGGATAGTGTGAGAAATTGGGAAATGAATATTGAAATAGTGGGTGCCCTAGTACCAACTATGCAGTACTTTTGATTACCATATCATGTGTACAGTTGGTTATACATGATGTCATATTACCATTATATTTTCTCCATCTACAATTATTATGTTAATGTCCAAAGATTATTTGTCACATCGAGAGGTTATAGCCGACCCCAGTCTATAATGATAACCTCAAGATACAATGACATTGATCTTAAATATATGTTCTATAGTCTAGATACATCTTACTGACTAAACACAGTAGATGTTTGAAAATCAGGTGTTGGGGGCTCATAATCATTGAGACTTCTTCTCTTGAAGTTCAAACTTGGTGATCTCTAGTAGTGAGATCCTGTGAATAGACCCGCTAATAAGAACACCACATGTTTTGGGTGTTATTGGTCATTTCTTACCTACATATATGTGTATTGTTCTCCTGACATGAGACTATTACAAATGTGAATAATTTAATTACGTATATTAATACAAGGTGAAAATCATGTCATTGAAATCGTGGAGAAGTATCTGGTGTTGGGTGAGTTGTGGTGATACGACATTGGTTGAATGGTAAGAAAGGATTTGTCACTTCCAAGTTTAGGGAATTGTATATCTCAGGCATGGTTGATCTAGATGGTGCTTCCTTAATAGGTCTTTGGCCAAAGTAGTAGAAAGGAAAATCCATTTGGATAGATCATCAAATAATAAATCAAGATTAGAAATATGACTCAAGAGTGTGTCCTTCATGAGACATTCAATGACAAATAGATTATAGTACACAGTCAGTGTTCCTAGGATGGTAGTTGTTTCTATGAATATCCTTATCTCTTTAGGGGCCATGATGGGTTGCTAGACTCCGCTCTAGGTCAGTGGATTTATTCACTACTATCAAGATAAGAACCTAGAGGTTCACACACAATAGTGTATTCAAGATTATACCCTATTCATTTTAATATGTATATAAACAAAGTGGGACCCACCATGGTGTTTGAGCATTGTCCAATTTATTGATCACCAAAAGAATTAAAAAAATTCATTAATATTCAAGTTATTAAAATTTTGGATAGAATTTAATTAATGTGTTTACATGTTTATTAAATACAGGAAATTATTTATGGAACAAATAATATTTTAATATTCACGGTTTGTTTAATATTAAGCTGGACATCAAGTCAAGTTAAATGAATCCGTTTTTATAACATAATATATTTTATATATATTACAAGTATGTGATAATATAATAAATAATATTTGAATATTTTAGTTCATGAAAATTATTTTTTTACTGGACGTTGAAATAAACGGGGGTCGGGGAGCCCAACCATGTATTTTTTCAATTACACTATAAATAAGAGTGGAGGATCTCTTACTTGGTGTGAAATTCACTATTCACTCATTCCATGGAGTGAAATCCATATAATCTCTCTCCTCCTGCTATCTAGTTAGAGAATCCCGTGGTCCAAGAAGCCAGGATCAAGATCTCTCTTTAGCATTGAAGGCATCTCAATGCAGTTATCGTCGGGACGTCGAAAGCATCGTCGGATCACCGTGATAGTACCCGGAAATCGACAATCGACACTCCCATGGATTATTTAAGTGCGTTTGGATGATCTAGAGGGTTATTTCTTTGGATCCTTCAAGCGATGATCTCCTTCAACTAGTTGTAGTCGACCGCGGCTTTGGATCTGAAATGGATAAGTTTTCATTTTAATTTTGTTCACTTTCAAATTTAATCAATATCCTCGGGCTTTATCGGGGCTCAGATCATTGGCGACGACAAGTCTCGTCATCCCGTCGATGAAAATTTTAAAATCCTCATCCCACCGGCATCTGCTGGAACATCTGATCCTAACAGTGGTATCACAGGGATCACATAAATTTTCTCCGCCAAATAAAATTAATTTTCATAAAATTAAGTATAGGGTTCAATGACGGTCCCAATGGTCTGAACCACGCGTTGATCTGATGCCGAATGACCAAGTGATGGTCAGTTTAATTTTTCAGATTGAATCGAATATGCAGTTTGATCTTGGCTTCTAATTTGTATTTCATCTTGCTGAACCAATTAAGTTTCATTCGTTTCATCCGAAATAAATTTAGTTATGCATATTGTAAATTTTACAATTTAGTAATTTTCTTAATAATTTTATTAAAATAATAATATTTAATTCATAATTATAATAATATAATAATAGTAATTATTTTTTCATTATAATAATTTTATTACTATAATATTAAAAAGCTGAGTAGCTTTTGGATAATTTGGGAGGTGTTCACTTAAAAAGAAGTCATTTTTTTAAAAAAAATACAAGGGGGTTGAAGAGACGTAAAAGAAGACATAAATAAAGGGGGGACAGGAATGTGGAAAATGAAGCAACAAAAGAGGTTCTGTAGGGGTTGAGGGGACCCCCTCTCCCCCACATGGCACAACATAGGGATGCCACACCACAGAAGCCATACCAGGCTTCAACCGCTCAGCATGCAGTACCCCAACCGGCTCCCGACGCCATCCCCTGTGTCCTACCCTATGGCGTACTCACAGTGTGCATGGCCACCACTTCTAATCCTGGTCCGCCCTCCACTATGCCCTACATGAAGGCCTCTACTCTGGCCTTCTTGGAGTCCGCTGTCCCAGCACCCCCTTTGGTATGCGGTAGCTGCATGGATCCTGCCTCCCAAAACCAGAACAACACTACACCTCCGCCGCCAGTACCTGAGGTGTTACACCGCCCCGCCTCCATTGGATCTTACTCCTGGCAAGCCCCTTTGTCCCACTCAGCATGCGGAAGCCTGGAGTAGAACCAGGCGAACTACATGAGGCCTCGTGGACCCTACCTCTAGGCCATTGCGGCTCCCCCTCCGGCTTCGTCCTGCAACCACCCGGCTGCTTACTGGCCAACTCTCAAGCACTCCCCTGCCCCTAGTCCTATTCCATGTCACCTCCCTACCTAAAACTCTACTCTCATGGCCCCCTAGCCCGCACCTTGGTCCCCCTGCGTCAGATAGTCTTCCTCCAGCGGAGACGCCGCAACAAATCAGTGCCCCACCCAGCAGGTTGCGACCCCTCGAGATGGATCCTTCCTCTGCACAAAACGTCAGCACACCACCTCCCAGGTTGCAGACCTGCCCCCTTCACTACTACCTTTAGCGACACGCCACCCCACCTATATGGCTCCCTAACCTCGCACCCTCCCAGATCTTCCCCACAAAGGACCAGAACTGTGACCCTGCTAGATTCCTATGACACCAGGTAGGTACTTCTATTTCGTTGGTCTGCAATCCTTTCCTCGGGACAATAAATTTTCCCCAAAATGGTCCAGGAAATCCTACGCAACCCGAAACAGGCTTAGGCTGATCGGTCCAACCTAGTTGGGCCCTGTATGGCCTTTTAGGGTCTAGTGTGGGTTTAGCCCGATCTGCGCAGGCCATGTTGTGACGTTTCGGAGACCATCCATGAAAAATTAATCAATTTAATTAATTTAATTAATTTAATTTCAGTATTTACATTAAATTAAATAAAATTAATTTTTTTAATTATTTTAATACTCTTTATATAAATTATTTTAACTTCTCAAAAATTTAATTAATTAAATGACCAATAATTATTTAAATTATTTGAATTATTAAATTAATTAATTTTAATTTAGATAACTCTTGTACTTATTCAATAAATTTTAATTTTATCATGATTTATTTTACCTGCATTCTGCTCTTTAGCACCGACCCGTGCTTGTTGCATTTATTTAATTAAATATTTGAATGTGTGCGCTGATTGTAAATAATTAAATAGATGGTCCGCACATCATCATTCTTTTTAGTTAAAATGTATAAGGACCCCCATGTCCAACCCACTTCATGTACATTTATACCGGAGTCCCCCTTGCATGCGTGTGAGTATTATTCTACATTGGATGAAGATGACGAGCGATGTGGACCCTGCCAAGTTGATGCGGTGCACGATGGTGGGAGACAACACATGGATTCCACCATGATGAGGCGGTACTCCAAGACGTGATGTCGACACCGCCAAGATGTGGAGATACTTCAGAAGACCAATGTACATGCATGACAGGGTAAGCTACATCAAGAGTCAATCATTCAACTCAGGTATGATTCCCTTAGGTCATTTAGATGCTCAATAACAATCAGTTAACAGTTAACCTTTATGAATTTATTTATTATTTTATCCATTTTAGAACAATAGGAAAAAATATAAAATAACATATAATAAAATGCATAAAGAAGCAGTGTGTGTTTTTCTATTAAAGTTCAGTTGTGAGCACGACAACATAGATGAACAAGTTTAATAGAAATGGAATACATTCTTTGAGAGAGAAACCAATGAAACCCACAATTAAAATATTAAGTCACAATAGCCTTCCATCATTCATGTTTTAACAAAAATGGGTTTTTGAGGTGTCGGTCATGCTATAGCTGAGGGTTCCTCTAACTACCATGAAGTTCCTATTAGGGTGGTCAGCTGACTTAACTAAAATTGCAGTAAAGAAATATTCATAGATAGCTTTTTGTAATTCTAGAGGCAAGCATTAAGGAAATCAGTAATGATTTTAGAAGCTGGGACATCACTCAACAGATTAAGGAATTGTGAGTTAATGCAGTTGGCCAATAAAAAGCCTACCTTGGACACTATAATTAGTATATTAGACAAATCATTTAGACTATGTGTTAGTTTCAAGGATCCTTTCCACTTGAACACTAAATAGTATTCTGATTCTGGTACAGAGGGTTCGTAGAATTTGAAAAATTAATGGGAGACATTTAATTATTAAATTAAATCATTGATGTCACATTTGGTAATCCCAAAATGAACAATTTTAATATGTTTATTTATAGATAATGGCACATAATACCACAATAAAACTGAAAATTTTATTTCAAAACATTAATGTATAAACAGGAACAAATTTCCAAGTGTAGTATAGGCGCTTGCGGACATTACTACCATAATGGAAATTCAAGGTGCTGGTGTCCTAACCTGTTAAGCTGCCTCCAAAAGTGAGGGTAAAAAACTGCTTACAGGAAACTCATGAATCAAGAAAATGATGATTCTATCATAATTCTATCATCAAGGTCTTATGTTAGTTAGGGATGATACGTCATGTCATGGATTGTGATACATGTGGTCTCATCTACATTAAGTTTCAAGGAGAATGTTAAGTGTGATTTGAATGTGGTGATTTCACAGACATTGAGTTAAGTGAAAGACAGTTCAAAATTGTTCATGTCATCGCATTTTTATTCCATTTACAAGCAATTACTCTATTTTCGTTTAAAGGTAAAAATTAATGATATAGACTAAGTGATTTATTACCATTATGTTAACATTCTCCATGTAATAAGAATATTGGAGATAACACCATCTTTTATTCTAATGGCGAATAAATTGAATGACAACATGGAAATTCCTTTGTCTTGTTATGCCAAAGGCACCTTCATCATGTCCTTCATAAAAAAGTGGATGGTTATTTAACAGGGGGTTATTTTCATCACATAATGAAATAAATTTGTGGAAGATAAAAAATGCAATGAACTGAAAAACCAAAAGTAAGTACCAGCTTCTCATTCATTTTATATTCATCAAATAAAAGTATTTTTTTCTCAAACACTTCTTGGGTATTAAAATACAATATTATTTTCACATATATGTGTTGAAAAATAGTAACAAAGTTAGTAAGACATTACTTGATGTAAAGTGTCTTCTCCAAGTAGCTGAGAAATGGTTATTCCTAAGTCAGTAGTGAGAATCACATAACATCAAATTGCCGAGTAATTGAATCAAACTGAAAAAGTTGTTGAGTATAACCTAGAAACATATCTCACATGCCATTTGGACATAATGAGACATCATTCCATGTTTTTGGAATGAATGTAGTTTCTGGTTACATATTCAATAAATATTCCATACATACTTGTATGAAAGGCAATACATGATGTATATAAAATTGTAAGACCTAGAAAGTTATGGGAATATGATTCTTTTTGATTTAAAACAAAATGTGGACATCAAATATATAACAAGTTAGATATTTAGCTTCAGCACAACCAAACACGTTTGGTATTATTGACATCCTTAGTTTGGACAAAAAAACCATTAAAAATTAATGTATGCCACAAGGCTTTCAGGATTAGTTCAACAAGAGAGTGTGAACAATTATAAACGAAAGAAAGAGGTAAAGATTCTTCATAAGATTACTTTATTTTATTAAGGAATAGTGAGGTATATGTTTGGCAAGAATATATATGTTGCTTCGGATCAGTATACCGAATAATATCTTGACCAAACAACCATGGATCATGATAATGTATTGTGGAATAATTCCTAAATACATGTTACATTATCTACATCACCATGTTTATGTTCATAAAAAGGATTGATGATAATGTCTTACATGTTAAACATTGATCAACAAAATTCAGCATGGAGAAATTCCAAAGCACAAATTGTATACATCCAAGTTAGGATGTAAGTAGTATCAATGTCACAACCTTCTTTAACATCCATTATATTTCATGACATGCTTTACAAATAATGGAATAAACTCATAACCAGTAAGACAACTGAAATAAAAATTGGATATCATATGATTTGTAGTATGATGAAAATACATTATTCCATAGATAATGACTTAGGATGCAAAGAGTTTGTTAAAAATAAACATGCATCAAGCTGAATACATAGTGCATCTAGTAATTATCCTAACTATTTCTCTGGATATTACATAAATCCTTAAGATAGAAAATATGTAGTCAAACTTTAGACTACATTTCTATATAATAGTGCACATCTCTATTGGAGATACTAGGAGCTGAATTAACTTGTACATATTCAATGCTTTAAATGCACAAAGGGTTGACATAGGAACATGTTCCACAAGTACATGTGGAATCGCCAAGTTCCTATGACACATACTGTGTAGGAAGAATGAAACCATTCTAATGGATTTATATTCACCATGGTCAGTGATAAAATATTCATTAAAAATAATAATTCCTACAATTTAGCAGTATATAGAAATAAGCTAAGATTGACAAGATCAATTAAAATTCAGTAATGGATTCCATGTATAAAATTGCAATGGGACTTATAAATTGAATATTTTGGTGGGTATTCAAATGATAAGATACATGGATGATACATTCCACATACCAATAAGGCTCGATTTGTTATACTATGTTGGTATGCCTAAATCCATTAGAATATTACTTGTCATAGCTAACTTATATGATCATTATGTTGGTCATTGGATGTCAATATCACCTTTCATGGAAGGTGACTATAAAACTCAACCAGAAAGAGATGATGACATCATATGATGACAAGAAGGGTTGCAAGTTACTGAAATCCGATTATAGTTTAAAGTAAGAAACAAGATCACAAAAAATTCATTATAAAGGAATCATTTCCTTGTGTCTACCAAAGGTTAGTGTGAGCGAAAATGTTTTCCAAATGAAGTATGTTCAAAAACATATGAAAAGAATATATTGGTCTTACAGTTAGCTAAGACCAGTTTGAAAGCAATTATCTAATTATTGACTTAACGTAGAAACATGAGTTCTTAGGAAAAAGATATACAGAGGTAGATCCATAAGTTTCTTTGTCCTAGTCAATCTTTTATATAATGAAATTATATTGAAAAATACAAGTTGGAACAATTCATGTTCAGAATTGTTTCCAATGTCACATAGATAATCTTACTAGGGTGACACGTTCAGAACATGGATGTGAATAATGTTGTGAGTTGAATACCATACGCTTCAGCGATGAATTAATCACATATGCCATGTTATGTAAAATAATTGATATTTCAATAATATTCTTTATATTAGGAAGATATCAATTATATCTAGGAGCACTACAAGTGTGGCAGTGAGAGTTACAATTTTGTTCTTTGGTGAGTACAGATGATATGTACCTGGTGTGAGGAGAATAAGGTATATTAGTTTTGTGGAACACAAACTAGTAATCCATAGATCAATTTGATCATGTATCACAGTTAGGTAAATATTATGAGTGATTCCAACTCATAAAAGATAGTGGTAGCCGTACAAACAAATAAAAACTAGGATACAGCTTCAAAGGTAGCTACGAATTAGTTATAAATCTCAACGATTTGGTCCAGTTCTTGGATTCACACTTAGTGAGAAAAGTATGATCATAATGTAAATTACGATATTCTTACTAGCCTGGTTTTCGAGTTATGACAATGGACAAATGGGATAAACTTGGGGATACCTTATCTTGAGAAGTTTTACTCAAGGATATGAAATTACATACATCAGATATACCACGTTGAGAAAATGAGGTTGGCGTAGCAGTTAAATCCATTACTCTACAGGAACATGATTTTCAACATGTGAGTAGCTAAACAATTTTGTAAGCAAGTGGGCTCTAGTGCAAGTGGTAGTTTTGAAATAGTGGGTTCCCTAGACCCAACTATGCAGTACTTTTGATTACCATATAATGTGTACAATTGGTTATAAATGATTCCATCTTACCAATATAGTTTAGACTTTTCTTCGTCGATAATTATAATGGTAATGTCCAATGATTAATTATCACATTGAGAGGTTATAGCAGATCCCAGGCTATAATGAGAACCTCAAGATACAATAATATTGATCTTATATATATGTTCTATAGTCTAGATACATATTACTGACTGGATACAATAGATGTTTGACTATCAGGTGTTGGGTTCTCATAAGCATTGAACTTCTTCTCATGAAGTTCTCACTTAGTGAGCTCTAGTAGTGATATCATGTGGACAGACCCTCTAATAGGAACACCACATGTTTTTGGTATCATTGATCGTTCCTATCTACGGACATGTGTATTGGTCTTCTGACGTGAGACCATTTACATTGTGTATCATTTGATTATGTACTTTAATACATGGTGAAAACGATGGTATTGAAATTATGGTGATGCATCTTGGGTTGGGTGAGTCATTGGTGATATGACATTGGTTAAATGGTTAAGAAAGGATTTGTTGCTTCCAAGTTCTAGAAACTTTATATCTTAGGCTAGGTTGATCGTGATGATGCTTCTTTCATAAGTCTTTTTCCAAAGTAGTAGAAAGTAAAATCCATCCGGATAGATCAAAAAATAATAAAGCAAGATAAGGGTGATGAGAGAAGAGTGAATCCTACATTATGATATATTTAATAACAATGAGATTATAAAACACAATCAGTGTTCGTAGGATGGTAGGAATTTCTATGACTATCCATATCTCTTTAGGGGCCATGATGGTTTTCTAGAATCCACTCTTGGTCTTTGGATTTATTAACTAATTTTGAGATAAGGGCTTAGAGGGTCACACACAATAGCGTATTCAAGAATCCACCCAATTCATTGGAATAGGTATATAGACATAGTGGGCCCTAACATGGGGTCTGAGCATTGTCCAAGATATCGATCACCAAAATAATTAAATAAATTCATTAATATTCATGTTATGAATATTTAGGATTAAATTTATTTAATTTATTTACATGTTTAGTAAATAAAAGAAAATATTAATCGAGAAAATATTATTTTAATATTCAAGGTTCATTTACTATTAAGTGGGACATCGAGTTGAGTTAAATGAATCGGTTTTTATCATGTAATATATTTTATATATATTAGAAGTATGTGATAAAATAATAAATAAAATTGGCATAGTTTAGTTCATCAAAATATTTTATTTAGTGGATGTGGAAATAAATTGGTGTCGGGGAACCCAATCGGGTATTTTTATCAATCCCACTATATATAAGAGAGGAGGATCTCTCCCTTGGTGTACATTTCACAATTAACTCATTTAATGTAGTGAAATATAGAGCCTATCTCTCCACCCTCTCTCTAGAGAGAGAATATCTCGATCCAAGAATCTTAGTTCAAGATCTCTATTCAGCATCGAAGTCATTTCGATGCGGTGATCTTCGGAACATCGAAATTATAATCAGATCACCACGTAAGCACCCAGAATTCAATGATCGGTGCTCCCGTAGATTATTGAAGTGTGTGTGGATGATCTAGAGGGTTCCTGATTTGGATCCTTTAAGTAACGATTTCCATTGACTAGTTTTAGTCGATCGTGGATTTAAATCTAAAACGGGTAAGTTTTCATTAAAATTTTGTGCTCTTTACAATTTATCCAAGATCCTATGGCCTTACCAGGGATCGGATCATTGGCGATGACATGTCCCATCATCTCGCCAACAAAAATTTTAAAATCACTGGCTCATCGACTTCTCCTGCTAGCTCGGAACCGAACAATGAAATGGTGGTGTAAATGACAGAAAATTTAAAATCCATTTGCTAACACATTTGATCATTTCAATATGGATATAATATCATTGATGAAAATAATCAATGAGGCCTAGATATAGAGGTTATAATAAAGGGTTCCTTTATTTATTTTTATGGAATAGAGTAATGTGGTCTGTTTTAAAGGGATACATTTTTACTGGAAACATTTTATGTCTAAATATTTTGGATCATGTTACCATTTTTTGAAATAGTCTTGAACGACCACAAATACTATACCAAATAATATACATGTTCAATAAATCCCAACAAATGGAATTATTACATGATATATATTTTTTATCGAATTTAGAGTGGTTAAATAAGTGAAAATATTATGAGGAGATACTTGTAGTGATATTTATCAATAAATTTGGAGTTCTCTAAGATAAAACAACTCAAATAGTCAATGTACTCTGGAGAAGCTATTGGTATGAAGAAGAATCATTAAAACCCAAATATGGGTTGGAAAATTGTAAACACGTATGTTTTCATTATAAAATATAAAATTAAATTTAAAAGAATTAATTTCTTATGGTGGGAAGATTGAAATTATAATGGATTTTTCAATATGATATTTCCTTCTAAGCATGTATGTGTAAGGTATAGTATATAAACATCACATGAACCACATAAACAAAATAAACACTATTTTAATACAATAACATAAAAATGTATGTCTGAAATAAAAATTTACTCCATTAAATTGGAGATGGTAACACCCAAAACATCTATGGTACGTTTCCCTTTGAATAATGTAGCAACTTGTGTAGTACGAAACTTAGAGTTTTAACAAACCACGACCAGTCAAACTAGCCGTTATAAATAGTAATAACCAACTTGTGAAATTTTATAAATTTTATTTTTCAAAATGGACTTCATTTTTGAATTTGGAATATCGAAACTAGCTTAGGTTGAATAATTGGTATTTTTCTGAAAACATTCAATTTTTGATTAATATTGAAAAACACTGCATTATTGGTTAAAAATAAATTTTTATTTATATAATTATTTATTTAAATTTAAATGATATCAAAATATATACATAGTACCAATATATGTTCAATGTAATTCATTGGAGTCATTATATATTAAGCTTAGAGACATAAAATTTAATTGAGCTTTGTACCGCCTTTTACCCACCTCGTGGAAGAATATGAAATTTTTTGCATAAAACATAATTTTACTACTTATGTGAGTTGAAAATCAATAATATGAGAGACATGGTTGACATCTGTATGTAAAATTTTGTTCAATATGTTGAAAATAATTTTTGGTGAACAATAACTTTTTACTTTTATTTAACATGGTTAAATGTAAATATTTTAATAAAAGGTAAAAATGATATTATAATTACACTAACACATGTCCTAATTCTATTAGATAGATGTAATTTGACCAAAAAAACCTTATAAATAAAATATTACCCCCTTTGGTCCACTTGGATTATATTAAGACATTTATTATTATTTTATTTAATGAAGAGTTAAATGAGTTAACTTCAATGTTTAATAACTAAACCATTTTCAATATAGGGTTCTACATGAGATAAATACAAAAATAAATATTCATTATAAAGATAAAAATATTTCCTACATAATAGTATTTTATTTATAATTTTTGGACAATATATAATTTAATTTATTTATGACACAATGATGATGTATTAATTACCTTATTAATGGATGATTAAAATAATTGATATGTAAATATCCAAATAAATGTAATTTGAGACTTTGGATAAATTACACTAATTTTAGAGGATAATATGAAATTTTAGAGTTTATTAATTATTATTTTTCAAAGTAATCCTGCTGTTATAATTTTCATAATAACCAAATACTAAATAGGGTGAAAATTTCCATAATCGAGTTTTTTAAACAAATATTATATTATTAATTGATATAATATTCCTAAAAAACAAGGATCTGAAAAAGGACTTTGATAAGGTTATATATATTAATAATTAACAACATGGGGTTCTCTTTACTTGTTATAGTATCTTTATTAACTAAATAATATAAAAATAAAAAGAGACATGGTAAATGTCAAACTATATGACTAAGAGATAAATTTAAAAGATATGGTTAATATGGTGACCTAAACTGGTCTAAATTCGATTGATTGAAACTTTTTAGACCCATCCCCACCTTAAAGTCAAAATAATACATTTTTGAGGCATTATAAACTGATAATTAGTTTATTATAAAATAATATTTCAATCCTTTCCTAAAGTGACCCTCACCTCTTTTATGAAAGGGCACTTCCCCATCTCTTAATGTTACACCTCCAAAGCCATTTAGCTCTGCCAAACCCTCCCCAAATATCCTCCCAACTTTAATCCATTCATCCTAGTGGCCTTCCTTTGGTCATAAAGCCACCCTAAAGAGCCCTTTGGATCAAATTAAAAGGAAGAACCCGAAGAAGAGGTAAATATGTCATCACCTCTTTCAAATTTTTTTCTTCTTCCACTTCCTTTTTCTATGTTATTTACATTTTAAAATAATAAATTCAGTATCTTATATATAATATGACATTATTATAAAAATTGTACAACCATGTTAATTATTCTATCCATTATATGAATGAAAGAGTCACCATACGTGGGTACGTACGACTTACCGTCTCCAAGTCATGGTGTAGTTTCTCATTCAAAGACTTCATTATTTGGATGGGAATAATAATGAGTATAATTGATATAAATAATACACATAAAATATTAATGATTATGTATATATGATATACCATCCAATTACATATGATTTCACCATCAATATAATTATTTTATCGCTCGTGCGTATGTTCGGATTACCATCTCCACGAACGTGATGAGATTCATTCCCCATCACAATCATTCAAGAATAATTTACTTTTACGATTAAAAATAATGTTTATGAACATAATATAATTCTGTATATGAATCAAATACATATTATACATAACAAAAATGTCTTATTTAACCAATCATATAATGTAAAACGAATCAGTTAACACACGAAATGATGATACTTCTGAAATATTATTAAAAAAGAAATATTAGAGGATCATATATTATATCATATTTATGTATATAGTTATTTTTTAATTTAATAAAATTGTTTTAACTATTATATATGAGGTTAACATACCATCTACTAAGGAAAATTACAAGGTAATGATTAATTTCGCTATCTTTTTATTATCCGAGGTTGTTTTTACATAAGTATTTACTAGGACCTCTTTATCATCCACATCTGTGTTTTCTTAAAAATGTATTTCAAAAAAAATTAACTATTTACTAGACAATGGGTTAAAGTCATTTATACCTTTATTTGAAATTATATGTTTTGAAATAAATCTTTCCGTCTTCATCCAAACAAGGTTCTTAATGACCTTTTTGACTAAATTAGGGTATGAATATCCTTTTTTTAACTTATACGGTAGGTGCAGATATTTTCCACCATTATAACATCGTCGAAGCTTCCCAAACAATCTTTTAAGAATATTTCCAAAATATAGGATTCTTTTATAATTACCCGACTTTTAAATGACATCAACAAAGATAGATATATTTATATCAAAATGTTTTGAAGTCATATATGTCAACAATCTTTGATCGATTTTAAACCTGTTTGATGATATTTTATTATCAAACAAATCATATATATTTTATTGTATTTTTGGTGATATACTTAACTGTGGATGTGTTATTTTGATACCATTCTTGGATTATGGATAAATTATTGACATTTAGTATGCTAGTTTTAATACTAATGTTTATGTTATGTTTAAAACATTTCATTTGAGGAATGAATTTGACATAGTAAGTGACGGGTGGAGACCGCTACAACTCTGAGAGTCATTTTTTGATCTCATGAGACAATATAGTGTATTTTCATAAGACCTTGACAAAATCATATTTGTAGTTTTGGACCAAGGCCTTGACTATGCAGTTATGAAGTGTGTCATTGTGAATTCCATCATTATGAATGTGGCTATTTATATTGCTTGTGATTATTCAACTAGTATAATATCCATTCAAATATGTAAATAGAATTATTTGATTTTATCTTTTCCATAATATGCTAAATCTTATGTTTAAAAGGCTTCTGTTTTAGTCTTATACATTTCCTTAAATGTTTATGCTTATTTATGAATGTCTCTTCTATATTTTTATCATTACTGAACATCTATGATCCCCATTTTTATGTTTTATTTTTCCTAGGATGTGAAGAAGTATTTTATGGTTGACCTGTAGGGATAGTCTAAGGATATAAGTGTGTTAACATGGGTAAAATGTTTTTGATTTTTTTATTTCAGGATTTAATGTAAAACTTATGAATATATCTAGTGCTTCCAAGGCTACTAAACTGATCGGTCTTTTGGGAGATAATTCCTTGTCTCATGACAATGTTATGTAATAATTCACTGACTTTTTGTAACTAGGGTTGGGGCATTACAGAAATATTATAATTAAATTATAAACAATAATATAAAAAATATTAGAAATTAGAATTCTGGAGTGTCATGGGGGACCTACCCCAATGACGTGCTCCTGGATAAGTGTAGGAAATATAATATTTCCATATATATAATGACACTAATAATAGTGTCCCAATTTTATCCATCCATATAGTGAGACATCGTAGAAAATAATTGGATCAATTAATACCCTAAAAACTTTTAGGCTTAGTGTTTTAATGAATTTGGACAAACTATTTCATGCATAATTATATACATAAAAAACTATTCAATAATAATATACATCATATCCCATTATGTTCGTCAAATTGAGTATCCTTCTTATGAATAAAATGTTTAATACATTTCATCGAAACATAAGTAATTTGAAATATAATAAGGGTGAGATCAAATACACACTAAGGGTAAAAATAACAATTGACAATTGAATTTCATTTGTGAGAATAATTATATCATAATTTTTTGATGGAATAATTAATGTTCATGATAATTACCCAAGGGAATTAATACCCATAAAAATAGGTGTTTGGACCAATAGGGGCCTATATACCCTGAGGGGAGGGGGGTGAATCAGGGTAGGGATATTCTTTTTCAATGTTCTTCCTTCCCTACTGGATCATGTCCTCTTTATTACAAGGGTCACTTTGTTTTCACATGTTTATTTATTGTGATAAATTAATTTCTACTTTATCTGATGATGATGCTTTAAATGCAATGTAGGGATGTAAGAAGGCAGACACAGTGATTTTTACTTGGTTCACCCTCACTGGGATATGTCCAAGGAGCATATGCCGAAAAGTTGCCGGTCATACCAAATTCCATTATTCTTCACTAGATGTTGATACAAAGGTTCGTGATAGATCACTTCTATTAAAAATATCAATACCTTTACAAAGATTAGGGTTAGACCACTACTTTCTCAAGGGTCACTCTCTGTTTCTCTCTCTCTGGCTCACTACCGGTGGAGAGGATCACCTTCTTCCTTTTCCTTTGCTCACTGCTCTGGAAAGGATCCACTCACAGTTTATATACTTGTAGGTCTCTTCATTATCTCTAATGAATAAATCCTCTATTGCATGTGGATGCTCTATTGAAGTCCAACTTTCACCGGTAGATGAATATCTCTTTGTACTGAAGGTATCAGGCAAACTTCGAGCTTCCACACAGCCCGAGAACACTGTCGGGGAATCAACCTTACCTGGAGAACAAGACAAACCTGGTGCGTTTGTCTCGGCGCGCAAGTCACAACTGGCATGAAATTCCACCTCAGACACTTGTGCGACACAAGCTTATTAAACTCCAAAATTGCACGATGCACTTTCCTTTAAGCCCAAACCAATATTAGCGTGCAACTAACAACAACCGTGCTTCTCCAAATCTGGCGCGCATGTCCCACTTGCTCGACACACCACCGCTTGCATGACCACCACACCTGCATGACGGGAGCTCTGATTTTTCAATGTTTTTTACTTCGTTGAAAATGTGGAGGGGTGGTCCAGTATTTATAGGCATTTGGTCACCCTGTGCGGCAGTGTGCAAGTCACCCCTCGGCGCACAAGTCTCGGCGCACAAGTCTCTTCCCCTGCAAGTCACTTGCACGAACAAACCAAAAACCTACGTGAACCTATTTCCTTTGCCATATTTTTATCTTCTGACCTTGAAATACAACAGGTTCACAAGTTCTCAAGCATCAAATGCAGCGGTGCGCAAGTCTCTTCATAGCGCGCAATTCACCTGCGCGACCACACCAATACTTGCGTGACCCTTATCCCTTTTTAATATTTCGATGATCTGATCTTCAAAAAATTATGTCGCGCAAGTTTCCTATTCTATAAGACCTCATCACTCATGTCCCATTGTGAAAAACACTTTTCTTCATTTTTCAATTTTCATACCCCAAAATTTGGAGAACACTGGAAAATGACGCCACCTTGTATATGTTCTTTTTTGTACCTCCTCCAGATCATCTATTCCATTGTCAATGTTCTTGAATAAAACATGGATCGTTGAACATAGCTCTTGAACTCAAAATTCCACCATGAAATTAAATCCCCTTTGTCATGAAATTTGTATGTCATTGTTTTACTTTTTCAAAAATCACCACATAGAAGTCCACTTTGTCAAAAAACACAATCACCTAAAAAATTATTCAATGATACCTTGAGGGATTTTTTCCCAACAATAGGGATAATGGTCAAAGTCATTAATATTATAAAAATGTAATATATGTAAAATATCTGGATCCATGTCAAAACAATACATCAGAAATGGGTTTATTATAAATTCATTGGATTCTTAGAGAAAACAAGTAGGTATTTTAGAATGTCATTGTTATATCAACATTAAAACCACTCTTACATATGGAAAACTCCAGAAGTAAAATCCAAATAATATCTATGGATAATTATATAATTTTATAACTTCATATTTATACCCAATGCATTGGAGGGATATAACAGAACCATAGATTACATATTAGAAAAATTCCATTAAGGATTTAGGTTCACTCCCCAATTCAACTTTCACAAATATTTTCAATTTAATATATCATGTTCAAAAAAATTATATTCATTTCCATTATAGTATAACAATAACCATTTTTATTTCATGGAATTTTTTACCCCTAGAAAATAATGGGGTTCAATAAAAATATCATTGAAAAAATCATAATCTATACCAATAAAAATTAGGATTATAACATTAAAATATATCCCTAAAGGAGAATATGAAAAATCAATGGTTTCAATTCTTAGTGAATATAGATACCATTTAAATTTCATTAAAAATAAATTTTACGAAAATTCTCTTTCCATTTTGAGAAAAAAATTATTAAAATTATTAGAAAAATATGTTGAAAATAAATTATTTTTAAAATAAACATAAAACAATATAAAGTAATCATAATTAAAAATAACAATAATGATAGTGTGTAAATTTTTTTTTGTTATAAAAATTAAAAATTAACATTACTTTCATTACTTTGTAGATGAATAAAAAATTTACCATGGGGAAAATGTTATGAAATTACCAGTTAATTTTTCATAAAAATGATAAAGATCAGATAAAATAACCTTTTGAATAATTTTATGTTCATAAAAGAACACTGTTTGAAATTTCTATATAACATTAATATGTAAGGGAATAATTTCATATCTAAATGATGATACATTATCGATATCAATTATAAAAACATCTTTGGTGTTTCTTTTTTCGGTAAGGGGAGAAATAAAAAATAAACATGTAAAAATAACTCTTATGAATATGTGAAAAAATATTTTTTTATTATGTAAATAATAGCTTATGATTCCTCCTAAATGAACTTTGATAGAAGAAAATTCCAAAATTTGATGACATGGTATCAAGTAAATCATTACTATTTTTGAATCTTTTGAATCTTGTTCTCATGAATGATATGGATTCAAAATGAACATTAAATTAAATTGATATAATTATATAAATGAGAAATAATATAATGCGTAATATATAAACCCGATAGAAGAATATATTTTCATAAGATAAACGTGTTTCCTATAGAATGATAATTTGAGACAAATGACCCTCATAAAGATCATATAACTAAATTAAGAAGTAATAAATTGAGAGATTATGTTTAAAAATTCAAAAACATTAAATAAAATATAAATAAAAGAATGGTTATTTCACCTATAATATTAGTATAATATAATCAATGAGGAATTTATATAACACAATGAATGAAAATTTAGTTATAAAACCCATTACTTATTTATTAAATTTTTAATGAAATCACCATGAATTAAGTAACATGAATTGTAATATAAAATTATAAAAATTATAAATGATTGATATTATAACTATAAAATCATATTCTATACAAAATACAAAATAAATTATGTTTATAACATTGAAATTTCCCTTAATGAATGGATATTGAAAAAATGTCCCTTACCTCGAGTTTAGAGACTCTATTTATGTCCTTCTAAACCTCTATAATTAACATATATAGGTTATTTTATTTATTAATAACATATAACAAGATTAATAACTTATCATCAAACTATTTTTTCAATTATTTTAATGATATATTTAATTACTTAATAAGTTAAGTCCACGTCAATTTTTTTTAGGATTTTCAATTAACTACTTTAAAATGACTTCAGTATATTTAACATCAAAAAATGTATCACAATTAAATTGTCAAAAGTATAACAATCATTACATAATTATAATTTTTATAAATAATATATAATTTTTAAAAAAACCATGAAAAATAAATTATGTTATATTCAGGGAGATGGTTGACCATATATTTACATGAGTAATATTTTAATTTTTTAATGAATGTGAAACAATGAAGTTAACTATTATTTTTATTTAAAAAATTTAATTGTCTTATAATTTTCATAATATCTATTAAATACATTATATATAATTTCATTGAATAAAACATAATCTCATCTCTTTGTGGGGGTGGAAATATACATGTATTCCCAAATGATGTTATCATTTTTCAATAGATGGATAGATAGAAAAATAAATCACAAAGTAATTTAAAAGAATGATAATTATTTAGTGAATATAATAATAAAAATTAAATTAATCAATAAATAAAGTCAATAGATTTGGTCATGGAAGATATAGAACATCTATTTTTGATGTGGTAGTCCACTATGAAAATTAATTATGGTTTTATTACCAATTTTGTAGAAAATTGATAACAATTCATGTTAAAATGTTAAAATGTTAAAATTTAATTATCACAAAGATACTAGCGGTTTTATATCATTTTGTTTAGAATATTTTGGAAATATGTTGAAGAATAAGTAAGACTAAAACATTCTCTAAAATACTTATTTCTTAATCAGACAACCTCATTTGCTTACCACATTAAACCATCTAATTATTGTATTATGATAAAACTAATAGATATTGGACATGGGGAGGGATTTTTAAAATAATATTTAATGGATTTTTGGAACTTGAGTTCTAAAAAATGAGTGAATAATAGGGAAGAGGTGTTGTCATTTTATATGTGAGGGGAGGGGAACTCATTGAATTTCATGAAGTATAAAATTAATATAAATTATTTTTCCCAGATAAGTGGAAAAAATTACATATTTAATTATATGATATAGTGGATTATTGATAATTTCCTAAATTTAAATATGGAATGTTTAGTTGTATTTTTCTCCATTATCTGTTTGATTTATCAAACCATTTAATCTTTTGATGACTATAGAAGAATCAATATTTTTTTCTCATTGGGGATCTATAAAATTACTATAAATGGAAATGAGATGAATAAATTAAAAATGGTTGATATTTTAAACAATATAAAACGAACATGGAATAATATTGTGTTTTTATAAATATTATGTCAATTATTAATATATTCTCTATTATAAAATACTATTAATTTAATTTTTGGAACAATCCATTTACGTTCACTTTAAAGTAATTAATATAACAATTGAATTATAATATAATATTTTAAAAATTAATAAATATGTAATTTATATCAATAAAATATTATTCAAACTATAAATCTCCCCAAAAAAATACATTAATTATATTTAAATTATAATAGTTGATTTTTCTACTCCTCCCACAAGGACTATGATATCGTTACATAAATATTTGAGGTAATAATATCGACACTAATAATTAAAAACAATCAAAATTCATAAATATTGTTTCATTATTATAAAAATAAACATTAATTTTGATTTAAAAAATATTTTTATATCAATGTAAATATATAAGAAAAATGTTAAATCTTTAGAGTGACATTTTTTATTTTTCTTCACAAAAAATAATAAACATGTCATTTTCAAAGAAAATGAAAACACTATTTTTATAACTCGAAATATTTACTGAGTATGGTAGATCCTCACACATTGAATACATTAAAGGCTATTTTATTGGTTACTTTTATTCGTTTTTATATTAATTTTAACATTAATTATCGGATACACCATTAACGAGGTGAGAAAATTTCATTATAGATATTATTCATAATGGAAAAAAAGTATTATTAACCCAATTTCACCTAATGATTCAAAATAAGGGATATATCTTTAAATATTAATTTCATATAATTGGAGGAAATAAATTTTATTATCAATGTGAAAAACATAATAAAAACTGTTTTTTAGAAAAAATTTGTTTTAAGCACAATAAAATATACAAATATCATATTGAATGATTATTTGAATTTAGGTAATTAGATTATATATAAATAAATATTTTTTTAAATTATGATCGACTTTAAATCATAATTTTCGATTTTAATTAAAATAATTGTTTGTTCTTTAAAAAAATATTATTGTCACTACTCACCCAAAATAAATGTATTAAAAAAATACTAAAATTTAAACCTTATTAAATTTTGATATTAATATTAAAAAAAATTATCTATTTTAAAAAATAATATTTTAAATAGTGTTATATATTTATAATATTATATTAAACAAAATGATATAAAAAATATGACAAAACATATATTTGATTCATAAAATGACTTTACTGAAAATTGAGTATTATTTGTTATGGATTAATCAATAAATTTGAATCATACAAAAAATTGATATTAATTTTTAATAATTTCTTCTTTATTACACATATATTCTCGTTTAATGACTAGGTAGTAGTGGGAAGATTTAAATAATAATATTTTTATAGAATATTTTAATTTTCATAAAGCGCATGATTACATGTTTTGAAACATATTGAGCATAGATTTATGATAAAGAATAATGGTATTACATTCTACCCACATTTTATAAATGTACCCTCAAAATTTTAAATTGATATTGGCTATTAAGGGAGTGAAATTTGAAATTACCTTTCCAAAAACCCCAAATCATAAAAACTGTTAATAAAAAATAAACTTGAATAGAGGGAAATGGAAATAATAAGTTCATTTACTAAAACAAGTTTCTCAAATTCCTAATAGGATAAAATTAGTTGGAAGAAAAAATAAGATCATGTAAGAAAACAATATTATATAAATGATGAATGTGATAGAGATTTTGGAAATAAGGAAGTTAATGGGTACAAAACAATAACTCATTTATGGATTAAGAAGACCATAAATTCACTAAAAACGAGTTAGTATGATAAATTTCTTTATTTCAATGTTTTTTCCTTGAACAAAATAATTACATTATAATATATAATAATAATAATATAAGGAAATGTATTTACATTATTTTCTTATCTATAAAAATTTCACACTTTGGTTTCATTTTTCAATATGTTTCCTCCTTAATCTCATAATCTAATTCAAATGATATGTTTTAACAAAAATATTTTTTTATATGTTCATTTCTTATTATATCTTTTTTTATGTGATAGTGGTTCTTTGAAACATTCGTGGTTTTTAAATCAACTTTTGAACCTATTTTAAATTTAATTTACAAGATATCCCATTGAGAATTTAATAAATTTCAATTTTATTATTATCCATAAGAATTTACCTGGGCCTATGTAATGGAAATTTTACTTCTAACTATATTGATGTTGTTTTAAGGTTTTTTTCTAGATTAAAAGGGTTTTTTAGGGTTATATATGAGAAACACCTTGAACTCAAGGGTTATGTAAAGGTTATTTCATTCTTAATTCATTGTGTAAGGGTATAAACCTATTTATATATGATTTTTAAGGGTAAATAAGTTGTTCGTAGGGTTCATATAGGTATTATACAAAGGTAATATCATTTATCTCTATGCATAAAAATGGTAATTTATTAACTATGAATGTATATATTGGAGTCTCTATGCTTCTCTTAAGGGTTACCCATGTCTTACATAAGGTCACAGTATTCAATAAGGGTATTTACATAATGGTTCTAGCATGTTTAATGGTCATTTATTATGTTTTTAAGGTTTAGATGATATTAATAATGGATACATAAGGGTAACGGGAAACTCACATAATGATAGCCCCCATTTATTGATGACTTGTGTATGGGTAATCCAAACTTATGTAAGGGTAATATGAGATTTTGTAAGGGTAGTTGAGACTTATGCATGGGTAATCTAGATTGTATAAGGGTAATCTAAAGTTATATAAAGGTGAAATAGAGATATATAAGGGTAAAATTGAACTTATAATGGTTAGGAAATGGTATAATGAGATCAGTAAGGTTAATACCATGTTTCCCCTAAACAACTCACATTTTAGAATAAAAATGAACAAAAACATTGATTTTTCTTCATCTTCTTTGAAAAATATTATATCCAGGACTCGAATGCTGCTTAATAGGTTCCCCAAGTCTAGTGGGCCACATTCCCTCAAGTGCATCTCCCAGAACATTGGAGGCTACCTACTAGAAACAAGGACCTAGGGTGTGTCTTTGGGATGACTATGCCCTCATTTCAATAGTGTTGCGCAGTGGGTGAGTTCAAACAAGGGTAATTAGCAAAATCAATATATGTAAACAAAAGGCACAACATAAAATAGATACAATAATATCAATAACTGAAATAACTAGACAAAAATCCAATAATACAATAATTGATGATGATATATCATGTCACTAGAAAACTAGAAAACATGTATACAAGACGACATGAATAATATGTTTATTAATGTATAAAGGAATTGAAATAATATCGCAAGAATCCTGATCTTCGTCTCATTCATCTGCTATCATGATCCACACAAAAATAAATAAATCATGTGTTGTAAGAAATACGATTCCCTTTTTCAACACCTACAACCATGTATTATTGCCCAATTACCAAACGAGACCCAAAGACGGTGTGAGATAAATATCAATGGGCCACTACCAACGGTGTTAATAACATTCGACCTGTGTATTGGAAATGTAGTTTTGTTCAAGAACCCATAAATATATCAAAGTAGTACAAAATAACTAAATACCACAGAACCAGCTTAAGCCCTTGTATGGTGTCTGAACAATTTAAAAATTCATTACTTGATTACTAAAAGTTTATAAGTAAGTAACATGATAGAAATTTAAAAGGTTCAACGTTACAGCAAGGAAACATATAATGATATTTCATATTGAATTCCCAATGTAATAACCAAGGTGACTAAGACCTCAAGGGTCCATAAGTTAGTAATAACATTATCCTAGAATTGTGTAAGAGTGTAATCCAAGGATCGTATTCCAAGGCATTCCACAGATAGGTGCCTACTAAGTCTAACTAGTTCATACAATGTAGAAGTGGGAAAGTCATTGACCGGTACCAGTAGGCTTAAAGTATGGAACCTACTTGTCATTGATGGATCCAAGGACTATATCTAAGGCATCATGTAATGATATTTCATGATCCAAGGAGTGTATCCAATTCATTTTGTAGTACTACATGAGGGATACTATGTATCATATTGGGCATCCAATGTTAGAAAATTATAGACATCTAGGTGGGTCTCAACCTAAGAAAGTTGTATCCCTGAATTGGAATGGAGTTCCTATGTTCTCATGGAATTATCTAATCAAAATCCATGGAGATCTCGAGTTAGGCCATTCTCATTTTATGAATGATGTCATGTAATATTTCATTTAATCCAATACATTCATTTCATTTTTGTGATAAGGTCAAGTATCATTCAATAATGTTGTCACGTCATTTGGTTCAAGCCTATCCTATCAATAGTGTGACAAGGAAATGAAGCATGAAATCATTCTTTCAATCTATTTAAGTCATATTCCATATTATAGGTTTATTACGCTAACATCCATTAATGTGGAAAGGGGTGATATGGATATGCCACCTATAATTCATTTACATTAAATCAAATTCATATTCTTAGTATACTTTCCAATTCACATTTAAAATTTCATTTTCTAATTGAATGACTTACCATAGGCAGGTCAAGTGGTGAGAATACATGGTACTATCCATTATTCAATTCACAATGTAAATCATTCCATTTAATATTGAAAAACTTACCCTTAAGAAGGTCAAGCCAATGAACACCCAAACGGTTGCACAAACATGTCATAAATCTAAAGAAAAGAATATGACATAAAAACCTACATGGGATGGATGGATTTGTAGGGAAAACAAAAAAAATTAACCACATATATGGATAGAGAATAACCAAACAGTTAAAACGAGTGTATTCATAGAACATTAATTCAATAAATTGATCCCGATGAAATCGATGGGCCCCACATACAATTAAAAAATAACGACATTTAGTGATGGGTTATAGACCAACAACCATAGTCTTGTATGAATCTACTACTCAGGTATTGGCCATTTATTTGGAATGAATTGGAGTTGATCTATAAAAAATAGAAAAACACTCATACTCTGATAACTCGGTCGAGAGAAAGATAGTAGGAGAACGACTCAAGACGACTCTAGTACATATAGTTGCACATCCAACGTGCTGAACAAAAGCTCAGTTGGATCACAAATGGTGGGGGTTCTTCAAATACCTATCTTTTTCATTAAAAAATCTCTGAAATGAGAACCATGGTGGTAAATCTGTAATAATCTTGGATTAGGAAAGAAGAAGGGAGATAAATTTAATCATTAACTGAAAAATGGAAAATTTACTCTTAAAATAGCTAGTGCACTATTTGTCCTCTATTTTTGATAAATTGTGTGCAAACAAAAGAAGATACCTTGGAAGAAGGGGCACCCACACAGTTAGGCCACAAAGTTGTATGCCTACCATGCAAGGTGGTTGTGTTTGAAAAAACACCATCTTCATGGTATGGAAAAGGATGTGCCAACTATGCACCGACTATGAGACTTGCCTGGTTCCCCCAAAATGATGTGTTCCAGGCTTCCAACATTCACCTAAAACTCCTATGAAATTTATAAACCCATTATGGGTCCATTTTAGGTTCAATGTAAATATTTAGACCAAATTTTAAAGGATCCATACATAAGTAGAAAATCAGGTTCATATAATAATACACCTTTAAAAGGACTTGCCTCATAGTTCTCCTTCGATAGGTGGAGAAACACTATATGAGAATAACTCCAGCCATTGGGAAAGTACGCCGGCTTTCCTTTCCAACGTCTCATCATATACTCAATCATTATTCCATAACACATGTACTGGAGTGATAGACCATCCTTAGTGAGCCTTCGTGCTCTAGTCAATGGTGGTTACTGGATACTCCTCAAAGGTAAGATGAACATCTAACTCAACTTCATCAGGATCAATGTTATGAGAAATATTAACATGATAATGGTGAATCTGTGAAAATTGAAAGACGCCATGCATTTGCTGGTACCTCTGAGGTTGTAGAACCTAATAGGCTACCAGCCCTACTCTCTCTAGAATATCAAATATCCCTACATAATTAAGTGAAAACTTTTCATTCTTTCATAATCATCAATGCCTTTTCCTAGGAGATACCTGAAGAAAAACAATACCCCCAACCTCAAACTCAATAGGTATTCAATGGTGATTGACATAAATTTTCACTCTAGATTGGGAAATAATCATATGCTTTCCGATCATTTTATATTCCTCTGAAGACTCCTGAATGAGATGAGGACCTAGTAGGGTTTCCACACCTACCTCTAGCCAGTATTGGGCTGAATGATAGGTTTCATCATATAAGGCCTCAAAATAATCCCTATGAATTGTCACCTGGAAGCTATTATTATAGGAGAAATTGGTGAGAGGTATATTCTTTTCCCATGAACTGTTGAAATCAATGATGTATGTTCAGAGCGTATCATCTAGAACATATATTTATCCTTCCTATTTTCCATCATCCTGATGGTGAAAATATGTGCATTGAAGGACCTATATTCCCCTATACATATTGAATCCCTTCTAAAACATAGAAATGATACAAGAATACCTATCAGAAGTGATATTAGTGAAACCCCGGGTAATCATATGATATCACAGTCATATAGGCTTCCCAGCTCATCAATTGAGAAATTATCCCACATAGGAATTATGTGGGATGGTTTCATTAGTCGTTAAATGACTAACCATGTAGAATCACTACCCCTCAGCAACCTAGGTATGCTAACTATGAAATATATGGAATCATCTTCCCATTTCCATTCTATAACTGTAAGGGATTTTAGTAAGACTTAAAGTCTTTATTACTCTGAATTCACCTACTAACAGCTGAAACCCTAGGTGATAAATCCTATAATATGATGTTTCATCCCAGGCCAACAATACTAGCATCACATATCTCGAAACATATTCTAGATGCATGGATGAACATCCCAATAAGAAGCTTGGGACTCTTTCATAATCACTTCCTTCATATCTGTAGGAAACAAAACATGTCCACATTGACAGAGTACATCATCTCTATGCAGAGAACAATCCAAAGGTGGGTTATCTCTTGATACACTCCCATAGAGTACCAACCTTGCAGGAATAGAAAACTTTCTACGCTTCCCCTTCTCAAATAGGTAAGTGTTAACTGTCAAGGATGAAAGATAAGACTACTCATGGCTCTCATGAAATTACAGATGCAGCTCTAAAAATAGGGACATCAATTTCCATTCATCACTTTCATCATGTAGAGAATATTTTTGAGTTTTTTTGGATCAATTAATCTATAACTACATGTCCCCTCCCAGACATATAAGAAATCTCAAAATCAAAGTATTTTAGTTATTTGACCCATATCTACTGTCAAAGGTTCATGTCACTCTGTGAAAAGATATATTTGAGTCCCTTGCGGTCTGTGTACACCACAATGGACTCACCCAGTAGATAATGTCTAATGTAACCTAAGATTTAGACGACTACTTCTAAGTCAAGGTTATGCATTGGTTAATTTCTATCATTAGGAGTCAACTATCGAGATCCATACACAACAACTTTGAGCTCCTATATCATCACAACTCCTAGGCTGATGTCGGATGCATCACATAATATCGTATATCTTATTTCTGGCATTAGAAAATTCAGAATAGGTGATGATACAAGCCACTCTTTTTTCTCATGAAATGTTATCCCACATTCTTCTGACCATATGACCTTGACACCCTTCATTGTTTGACTAGTAAGTTGTGAATCAAGGTGATAAAAGTCTTCAACAAAATTCCAGTAATATCCATCCATCCCAAAGATGCTCTGTATAACCATCACATTTTTTTGGCTTATCCCATGAAATTACAACACTCTTATTTTCTGGGTTAATAGATATGCCTGATTCTGAGGTAATATGATTCAGTAAGTGATCTTTGTTGATGTAGAAGTGTAACATAGAAATATTGGCATAAATTTGATCTTCTCTCAGTGTACTCATAAATATCTCAAGATGTTTTTATGGTTTATATGAATTTTATAATACATCAAGATGTCGTCTACAATAACCATGAAAAAATAATACAAATAGGGATGGAAACCCTATTCATCGTATCAATGAAAACAACAGGTGCATTTATAAGACCGAATGACATAACATAGTACTCATAAAGACCATAATTGTTACAAAAAGATATATGCGTTTTGTTTGATAGTATTACTCACACCTGATGATAACTAGATCTCTAGTGTATCTAGAAAATATTAATCCGTAGAGATTTTAAAAGATATTATCTATTTTAGGATGTAGTAATCAGTTCATGACCATAAGTCAATTAAACCTTCTATAATCTAACAATAGACATAAGGTTCCATCAGCCTTCTTGAAAAAAGCACATGCAAACCCCAAGAGGATGTACTGAGCCATATAAAACATTTAGACTCTCACTCCTGAAATGACCTATGAAACTCTTAAATCTCAGTATGTTCCATCCTATATAGAGGAATGGAAATTGGAGCTATTGTCGAAACAAGATCAATAGTAAACTCGACCTCTCTCTCAAGAGGAAATCTAGAAAAATTATCAAGAATTAAATCCCTAAAATGATTCACTACTGAAGGGAAATCAACCTGTCATAATCCATGACCCATCATGAATTTAATTAAAATTTGGGAGGTTAGTCTACCTAGCCCATGATTCTCTCGTCCGGATCTTCCACCTTAGACATCCCACTCACCATTATTTACATAACTACTACCCTCTGGTGATGTAAAATATACCCTATAGTTGTAGAAGTCTACAAAATCATGATACAAAATTAACCAATCCATCCCGAGTATGACATCGAATCCTATCATCTTGAGAATAAAAATCCTCATAAGAAAGGGAAAATATCTATCTCAATAGGGATGTCCCTACACTACCCTATTCGATATATTCATACCCTTAATGTAATATCTAAAGTCATTAAAAAATAGTAATATTGTATCTCTAGTCTGAGACATTCTATGATAGATATTGAGATAAAAGAGTTCAATGCACCTACATCAAATGAAGTAGATACTATAGTATAAGTAACTAGAATAGTACCTCATATTGTAGATGGTCAAGTATTCTGATCCTCGGGCATCAACTATAGTGAATTCAACTAGCCTGATCGATGTCCCTATGAAATAGACGGACTAACAATATCATAACTCCTCTATTGGTGCTGCTAGATATTAGGGGATGGGATACCATGGCCACGACCTCCACCCAATCTAGAGCTACCAGTGCAATTCCAATGTCCCGCTGGACATGGCATAAAAAATTCCACTTCTAATGTTGGAGATGGTGATAATCAATATCCACTCGAAGATGGTACAAAGGTACTATAGAAACACTGAAAAAATGACCCATATATCCGCAAGCACAGTAATTCTTTTGGTCTCCATCACACTTAGGTTTCGAATTCTCATGTCTCCACACCAATGACACACTTTAGAGCTATCAAAATGGACACTCTGGTTGTCAGTTCCCTGATAAATTACCTCAAGGGAACACTTCCTGCCACTAGATGAACTACTTGGATGAAGCAGAACTGATCCTTTAGAGTTGGTAATATTATTATCCCTTAGTATATGCATAGTGATAAGATCCTGATAAACTCTCTCAAAAAATGTATGCAGGTGAAAGACATTCAACTGCATATTGATGGCATACTGGAACCCATATAGAGACACCTAGCTTGAAAAATCTCATCACTGGATTGAAGGGGTGAAGAGAACATTAACTCCATGAAGTATGCTGAATACTCCCTAACATGCATATAATCCTTCTATAGATGCATGAACTCTCTACCTCTGTCAGCTCTCAGAGTATGAGGAATGAATTGGTCATAGAAGGAAGTCTAGAAATCCACCCATAACATTACCTGATGCTGACCATAATTTGTAGTCAAATACCATAAACTAATGGCCGAATCCTGAAGCATGTTTCTGGAAAGTTGACCCCCCGCTCTGGAGGTGTCTTCAGATGCCCAATGATAGATAAGGTTTCCATTATCCAAGACTCAGTAGCCTGCAGACCTCCATCACCCGAAGAATTATGTGGATTATTCTATTATAACTCATGAGTCAAATAAAAAATCATACATGAAACTCATGGAGCACCATGATTGGACTTCAGCAGATGTAGGAAACAATCATGAACTCATAAATCAGTGACCAGATCAGGTACAATAGGTTATTCCTCGAGTGGAAATCCTAGTGGTATGACTGGTGACTCTTGTCTCACCATATATGGAGCATTGTCTTCACCACCCTCCTAGAGTACAATACCAAGATTTCGTGGTTGCATCCTTCTACAATATCATAGCACACCCCTTAGAACTAGATTAATAATAATGTTAACATCACTTGTTATATCTGAATGTTTGAAAAATCAAAACCCAAGGCATACATTCCCATATACCCACATAAACGGAAAGGTATCAAAAAGTGATCTAGTATAAATTTCATTTCATTTACATTTAATTGCTAGGTTTACTCTTATATCTTTCATAAACCTGACATGGTAAGAAAAGAATGTGCATTCAATTCAATTTAAAATTCATATTTCACTTTATAATGGATATCCTTTCATGGTGAATTAGTGCCCATACCCCTATTAATAGAAACAATAAAAATTATTTATAGCATAATGGCTCAAATCAGTAAATTACACAACCCAAACAATGAGAGACCATACAACTCATGAATTGTGATAATAAATCACACAATCACATCCAAGTTTAATACAAGCATAATCTAACTTTCACATCATCACTCAAAAATTACATGCATATCAAGCAACGAAATGTAGTGAATTTAACCCATATGGTATGGTGATATGCTGGACATGTGAATTCCATGTGACTCTAATAATGTATGTTACAATTCTCCTTGCCCACATATCATCCGGAAATGGATGAAATAAAATCATCAAATAGTGTAATAGTCAACAACTCCACACATCATGTGCATCAACCAATGGTGAAATATTATCAATAATAATATGAAAAAGAATTAAAATATTTATAATTTTAGGAAAATTGATTTTTACCCCAAATATGGGTTCTCGATGCCAAAACACGACTTATAAATCAGTTCTAGTAATTCCAAATCTGCAATACTTTTTCTCCAAATTGTATAGAAAGGAATGAAAACAATGACTTTGATACCACTTTGTGACATATCAGACCCAGATTCCACTTAATGGGTGCCTCGAGCTTGGTGGGCCTTATGGCCTCAAGTGCATCTCCCTGGGCGACTGATACTACTGACTAACAGAGAGGTCCTAGGGTGTGTCTGTTGCAAGACTATCCACTTAATACAAATCTGTAGTGTATTAGGTGTGTAAAAAGATAGGGTACATATAAAAAGAAATTTATGCAAACAAAAGAAACAATGTAAAATTGAGACAACAATAACATTGACTAAAGTTAAAAGAATAACATCCTGGTATACAAAAACTGATGATGATATGTCATGTCACTAGAAAACTGGAAAATGTGGATACAAGACAGTAGGAATAATATGATCACAACAAAGTATAATGGAATAAAAATACTATCCCAATCATCCCGAGCTCCAAATCGATTATCTGATATTATGATCCATACTAAACAGAAAGAAATCAGGTTTTTGAAGCCATATGATTCACTGTTTCAACACCTGCAACCATGTAATCTACCACAAATACCCAACGGTGGCCATAGAGGGTGTTGGATGAATCTTAGTAGAGAACCAAAAATGGTTCCTATATCATCGGCCCATGTAATGTAAATATAAAAATGTGTAATCATGAATATATATATTAAAGTTATACAATGTGACTAAATAGCCATGTGCATACTTTGACCCTTATCTAGTGTTTGTACATATCAAAAATTCATTATTTAATTGTTACTACTTTATAAGTAATACACATGTTATCAATTTCAAACATTCCATGTTATAATAAGGAAACCTGTAATGATATTTCATTGTGATGACCCAAGGTAATAACCAAGGAGATTTAGACCTCAAGGTTATACAACTTAACAACAACTATATCCTAGCATGGGGTAAGATTTTAATCCAAAGATCATACTTTAATGCATTCCACTGTGAGGTGCCTACCGATTCTAAAGAGTTTATAAAAGGTAAAATGGGGCGAAGCAATGACTAGGCCCAATGGGATTCAACCATGGAACCTACTTGTAAATGATGGATCCAAGGAGCTTATCCAAGGCACACTGTAATGATATTTCAAGAACAAATGAGTGTATCCAAGGCATCATTTAGTTGCAAATAATGGATCATATGGTATCATAGCAGGAATCCAAATATATACAAGGATTGGTACATAGGTGGGTCTCAACCTAAGAAAGCTATATCCCTCAATTAGAAAGGGATTTCTATGTGCTCATGACATTATCCGATCAGAATCCAAGGAGATATCTATTATGGGCTTTCAAATATATGTATGAATTCATGTAATATTTCATTTGTTTCAAGACTTTCCTTTCATTAGTGTGATAAGGTCAAGTGGTATGAAAATATTTTATCATGACATTTGATTAAACCCTTTTCATTCATTAGTTTGACAAGGCCAAGTATAATGAAACCATTCATTCAGTCCATTTAAAGAATATTAAATATTCACAGTTCATTCCATTACATTAAATTAATGTGGTACAAGGTGCCACATATTTTTAACCTACAATTCAGTCAAATTAAGTAAAAAAATATATTATTAGTATAATTCCAATTCACATTTCACATTTCATTGTAAAATTGTAGTTCTTACATTAGTTGGGTCAAGTGATGAGCATACTTGTTAATTTCCATTATGAAATTCAAAAAAAAATCCATTTAATATATACACACTTACCCTTTGAATGGTTAATCCAATGCAAACCTGAATGGCGGTACAATCATGTAAAAACACTAAAGTGACCAATATGGTATTACATATTACTTGGGATGGATGGATTTGTGGGAGTAACCACCAACAAATAATCACATATATTTAAATATAATTACCTTATTGTTCTAACGAGTATAAAAACGACACATTAATTCTAAAAATGGAACCTGATGAAATTGATGGTCCCCACACAACAATTCCAAAATAAAATATCTTTAGGGATGAGTTATATACCACCCAAATTAAGATTTTATGACTCTCCAATGATTTTATTGGCCCTTTATTTGTATTGTATTGGAGTAGATCTATATAAAAGAGAAAAACACTCATACACCCGATAACTCGGTCAAGAGAAAGAGAGAAGGAGAACGAATCAAGAGGAGTTGAGTATATACAGTGGCACATCCGACATGATGAAAAAATGTTTGATCAGAGAAAGAATGAATGAGATATTCAAATACAGATATTTGGACTTCAAAAATCAACAAAATTAGATACATGGAGGTAAATCCCAAATAAACATAGATTAGGGAAGAGAGATGGGGGTTAATTAGATCATTAAGGGGAAAAAGACAATTTACTCTTAAAATAACATGTGCATGGTTTTTCCGCATGGTTTTACAAACCATGTGAAAACCATGAAGAGTTACCTGGGATGGAGGGGCTCTTGCACGGTTAGGCTGCCCAACCATGCACCAACCTTGTGAGGTGGATCTGTCCAAAAAAAAAATCATCTACACGGTTTGGGAAACTCTGTACCAACCATGAAACTTGGATAGTTTCTCCAAAAAGATGGGCTCTGGGATTTCATATTTCAATGGACACCATTTAGACCATTACTTACACATTAGGCATCTATATTATGTCAAAGTAAATATTTAGACATAAATTTAAAGGTTACATGTATGAGTGAAAAACCTAGTTCTTACATGAAATCCCCATTAACACCAATAATGTTTTAAATCCATTTTAAAAGAATACAAATATTGGGAAATATTTCATTTAGCATATTAATTTTTTAACTCTTATACAAAATTTTTCAATTAGAAATATTTATGAATCAATTAAAAATAAAATATTATTGTCTGAAGTAATTTCCATTTTAAGAAACAAAAGTTAGAGAGGCTTTTTTAATTACTTATAAAGACCAAAAATAATGATACCAATGATTTTTATTATCCATATAGGAATATTTTAGTACATATATTTATTATTCATTATGATTCAATTCCATGGTTCATTTCCTCATTATTTCACATTTATAGAATAACAAAAGGTTAATTGAGGTTTATCCCTTGATTGTTGTAGTGACTCCCTATTATATAATTTTTACTATAAACCAACGACCTTATTTTATATCAGTGATTCTCTAAAGTGGTGACAAAAAATGAATTAAAATATATTCATGAAAAATTATTTTTATCTACTTAAATTACTATTTTGAAAAATTATCTCAATGTGAGAATTAAATGTTCTTGTTAAATAATTCTTATGTAATTATTAAATTATGTAGTTGTGAATATGTGAGGGTAGATTTCTAAAATTCTATATCAGGTGACTAAGTAAATTTTTTTAGAATTATTTATTTTTATAAATAGTACATGTACACTGTATTTTTGATATAAATCCAAAATAATATTTTTGATTTAATTTTTTATTTTCAAAGTATTGGTGTGAGGATACTATACTTATAAAAATATTTATTATCCTAAATATAATTTTTAAATCATGAAATTTTAGATAAGTTTATTGTGATCTTGTTTATTATTTTAAATTATATTTTCAACACATGGAAGAGGTGATAATTTCCCATAAATTTTATTATTATTTTAAATTTATTTTTTTAATCATTTGAGTGTGTATGCTTCAAATGGAAAAATTATGATCACAAACATTTTTTATCTTAATGTGAATATTCTAAGCATGTGAGTGGTGATAATTTTATTGGGATAATTTTTATTAATTATGAATATTATTTATTCTTGACTTTTTAAAACATGGAGGATGGTACTATTTGGCATCCTAGGGCAAAGAAAAAACCAAACTATTGTCTCTGTAACACAAAATTTTTTTTATATGTGCTCATGAGGAAAAGGAAAAAAATCGACAGCCTTATATCGATAGTTTATAAAATTAATTGAAATAAAAAGGACTCACTTTTTTATTTAGTGTTTATTGTTTTCCTAGTTAACTATTCACATTTGATAGATCCCAATATGTTTCATGCATTATGGGTTTACATGTTTATATATTTTTTAATAATATATGTTTATCATATGGATTTTCCCATGAATTTAGTGCTCTCAGATAAGATTTTATTATCTAGGATACTTTTTTGTAACATTATATATATGCTCCCCATATTATCTTTTTATAGGTTGTTTTTTATTTAAATCACTGAGTTTATAATTATTATTTACATTCATGTTATTTTGTATTTGGACATGGAAGGCATTGAATGAAATCTAATGGAAGATTTATATAAACGTTTTTCATAAGGTGGTGTATTTATAAACTAGTAATGTTTTAAATATAGAACTAATGGTTTTATGGTGAAAAAAATTATTTACATTCATTGTTCACATCCTACTAGGATTAGTAATCTTACTTGATTTTTTTCCATTTGGTGATAAAATCTATAGTATTATAGGTCATTGCAAAAGGTTATGTAATAAGGCCGAAAGATAGATTCACTTGGTTGTTCTCATCCTTTTTCTACTTCTGAATGTCGATGACTGATTTTCATTTGGGGTTCTGTTCTTTTGATCACATTGTTTATATTTTAGTTTCAGCCTTTTATGTCCATTTCCTTATATGACTCATGGTTTTGAATTACTCTTCAGTAGTTTTCATTGGTTTTTATATTATATTATTTATACATAAGATATTTTATGTTATATATTTGTGTAAAATCATTCCATGGGTTTACATTTTTATACCCTGGAACATAAATCCATATAGAACACACATCTAGTATTCGTCCGAGCCAACTCAAGTAATGTGTCTGGATAAACTAGTCTAGTTCACTAAAAATATGTATCATAGGGCACCAAATAATAATTTTGATAAAACTAAATGAGTTTGGTTCTTATATTATGGTTGAATAAATGTATGACTTATTGGATCTCACTTTTTACATAGAGGATTGGTGCTTTTTCAAATAAAATTATAATGCCACATCACTTACCATTGGAATTTGATATTGTTTTTTTGTATGACGTTTTTTAGGTGATAAATGTTGTGATGGTGAAATCTGATCTTCATTTTAATTTTTTTGGTTTCCTTGGGGATTATCTTGAATTTGGGATTTAATGTAGAAAAACGAATCCTATTGTAATGTATATTGGGATGTTATATGAAACCACTATCTAATTAAGAAATTTGTTTTCAAAGTTTCAAAGGTGTTATAGAATTCATAACACATGGACATTAACCACATGGATAGGTCATGAATGACTCTGCATCACTTTAATATGGTAATTTCAAACACATGGTTCTTAGATTGATCAATTGACTCAAAGATTGTAAAATAATAAAGGTGGATCCTAGAATATATAAATATCAAGATTCATTTTGACTAATAGATTTGATATTTTTTTACAAGTAAGGTGTAGTGGATATATTATGTGAAGATGATATCATGAAAATTAATTTTTTATAAGTGAACCTTCATTGATTTCCAGTGAAATGAGGAATATTAACATGCTTATAGTTTTAAAAAATATTATTTAAAAATTAAATCCTATAAAATGTTTTGTTTTATAAACCAGTTATTTATATTTATTGAAAGGATATTACACAATTGAAAAATGTTTTAATTATGTTCTATATGGATAATGTCTAATGGATGTTTTCCATGATTTTGTGGTGTGGGGGTGGGGGTTGGTTGGTTTTATCATCAATTGTTTTGAACATATAAAATAATTAATTAATTAATTTGTGAATGTTTAATGATATGTAAATAGAGTACTGCATATTTAATGAAAACAATATTTTAATACCATTTATTTTGGTTTATTTTATAGAAATTTAAACTCATAATATGAATTTCAAGTTAGGAAAGAATCAAATCTAATGTTTTTTTCCTAAAATTCTTGTCAGGATCTATTGTATAATTACAAATTTTTGGATTTTTTTAATGTTTCTATATTTTAATCCTTATCAAATGTAATGAAGTAATTTTATTTTTGAAATTTAATATTTAAAACAATCCTCTTAAAATGGTGATTGTTGGTTAAAAATAGTTTTTGAAGGAGTTTTATACTCTTTGAGGGGGTAGTTTTAAAAAATTAATAATTTTTTTCTTCTCTTATTGAATATTTTTTTTGGAATGAAACATTATTATGTTTATGTTATATTTGATATTCTAAAAGATAAATTATTGAATTGAGGTCACCAATAGAGTTAGAGTGTTATTATTTCTTCAAGAGAGGCACATTTTCCCCATATTTCAAGACTTCACTACACTCTAAATGAGTGGAGATATTTTTACTCAATCACAATAGATTTATTGTATTACATGGGAATATTGGAATCAATTATATTTCCTATTATTTCTTTTTTATCCATTTTATTTCACACTCGTTATTTTCAGAGTGGTTGTGGGTTTTTGACAGCCATGTTTAGGTGAGATCCATAATGGTTTCCTTGAGATGATCAGTTGAGAGTATTAAACATACAATTTTTCTTCATGAATAGTTTTTTTAGTTTCAACATATTATAATTATCCCATGGGAAATATTTTTGGTGAAATATATTCCATGTATTTAGTCTTGGATCCCTATAATTGTTAAAATAAATGTTTTTGATGGACAATGGTATTTAGATTCCTGGTAGACTAATATGAGAGATCCATTGGTGATATATTATTATTGGTTGGATAATGGGGAATACTTGGTTAAAATTTATAAACCCAACGGGGTGATATTTCTAAACCAAAGATTCCATTGGAGAATTATCATTATTCAATACAAGTGCCATGCCATTTCTTATTGAGGCATGTCTTTGTTTGAACTGTCAACAGGTTATGCATGACATGGTGGATATGACGTTTTAGACTGTTACTTCCAAATGATATTTGATGTTTATATTTTTTTAACTTAATGTGGACGATTATTTTTAGTAGGATTGATAGTGGTTTCTCATGGATGGTAAAAACATGCAAGGAGAAAACAATTTCCTTGGTTTTGGATAGAAAACATATAAGTTTCCTTTGTTGGAAATGTGAAAAGATAGTGAACGTGCTGATACTATATTTTAACTATGTAGTTACATGTTTCCAAAAACAAATTACACGTTGTTTGAATGGTGGGGAGATCTATGATTGGGATCAATTTTTTTAATGCCTCATGTTGGACAATATGGAAGCTAGAACTCCTTTGAAATGATTGATATTATGTTAATTTAATCTAGTGTGCTGTTATATTATAATTCTAGTTGATTCCTGAATATTTCACTATATAAATTAGGAATATGGTTGAGATATTTCATGATTTCAAAAAATTGGCTTTGGATAAAAAGATTGAAATAATTATGCTCGCATGGAATGAATTCACTGAAATAGAACATGATTTCATAACAGTTATACATATTCTAAGAACAATATTACAAGAGTCCCTTATAGTTAATATTATGATATATTATTATCGTATGTGTGTGAATTTCACTTTTACCTAGGAGAATCTGATCAAAGGAAAAAATAACAGGTTGAGTAATTTCAGATATTTGATTTCGATATTGGGTAATCAATCAAATCCAAATCATTAGTGATAAAAATGTTGATGAGGGTATTACAAATAGAATATTTGATTAATAAAATAATGAAGGAAATTTGAGGCCATTTCATAGAAATTTATATGATAGAGGTTGAGGATGTAATGTGATTTTTTATCATATTTTTAGAATGATGGTTCTTCTTTATGAAATCACATTCAGCTCAAGCATGTAGAAGATATAGTTTAAGATATTTAACATCATCATTTATGTTAGGAGGGATATTAGTTTATGGTGTTTTTCTCATAATTTTGCTTTATTCCTTCATAGATTATTAGTTATTTATATTAATATTTGATAGGATTTTTTGTATTTTGAACATAGTTGTTGTTATTCATTAAACTCAGGGTTATCATGATGTGGCCTGATATGAGACACCAATGATAGTGGTTAAAGTGATCCATTTTGTTGTAGAAATTAGGTTACAATCCCAATCCACTTAGATAATTAGAGTGGAACACCACATACCTACTATTTTGGTTTATCCTTATCATTTTTTTGCAATATTGACATAGGAACCCCTAAATATCCAAATTTGAAAACATGATACTCCTTGAAAAGAATGAGATTCAATTCAGGTAATTGTAATTTAACTCATGATTTTAGCTAATTCATTCCCTTATAATGAAATATTAATTATATAACTTCTTTAATGTTATGTTTTATGGGTTTATTAGAGTCTTTTGTTATTGTAGATAAAATTTCCCATTGGTACCCACTATTAGAATTTTAAATTTCAAACAAATTTCTTAATAAAATTGATTTTTTGTATCTTTAAGGCCTGAGTGTTATAGTTTGGATTGGAAATCCATGTGTTGTAGGAATTAGAATCATTTTTATGTTGTTTTGGCTGTCTTTTTTCAAGTCAATAATCACTACCTATTTTTAGGGGAAGAAATAATTTTCAGTGGGGACAACTGCACCACCCCAATTTGATTAACTATAGTATGTTATTTTTTATGATGTTTTGTATTTATTATGGAATTATTGGAGGTTCATTGAGACATAAAATGTTTTTTTTTGATGACTTTATAACGTTTTTTTCAATTAAATAACATGTTCTTATAATGAGTGTTTAATAATTTTAATGTTTATTATTACCCTTATTTATGGCCTAGGGTATATGTTATTATAATTTGTCCTCTACTTACACAAATGGAGTTTTTATGGTGCTTTACATTTGTAAAAGGGGTTTTAAGGTTTATGTGTGGGTAACTACTTGATGTCAAGGATTATGTAAAGTTATTCCTATTTTTCTTTGGGTTACCTAATAATAAGGCAATGTTATTTTTGGTTGCTTAAGGGTATGGTATGTTCTCTATAAAGGACACGTACATCATAATTATAGTATACTTGTTTTTAATATAGGATATATAAGCGTATATCATGTTCAGTGTTAGGATATATTTTATTATCTATGTCCTACATATGTCCAACCTCAGGATTGAGTAAGTGTATAAACATTTGAAAGATTATTTTGATAAGAGTATTGGATTACATGTTGATTAATCCATAAGATGTGGAAGGGTCATCCAAAATTTTTAAGTGATACACATTGGTAATGTGTAAAAATAAAATTGAATAATCCTTGATTTCAATTAATTGCATAAGGGTGATCCAAAGAAGCTTAACCATATTCCATGCTTCTGTAAGGGTAATTTGGTCTTGCAAAAGGGTAATACCGACTTTTGTAAAGGTAACCAAGAGATGTGTAAGAGAAAACAGAGTTTTTAAGGGTTCAATGTTTTCTGAAATGGTTATGTATTGTTATTTTGAGATACTAATGGGTAAAACATTTTTAATCATACATATTTAAATTTTTGTAAGAAAAATTAATGATATCATTTTTTGTACTTCTTCTTTAAGAATTCCACTTTAATGCCTCTAATTTCATAAATACATTTAAATATGGGTAAAATAATAGGAATGATTTTATTTTACATCCTTTATAGTTTTTAAATCATTTTTAATAATTTGAAATACATTTTAGTTATTATTTTATTAAATGGAAAATTAATCAGTGTAATTAATTAATGATGTTAAGCAATGCCAATCAGATAACCTAGAGTATTTAAAAAACGATGATCCTTTAATTCTAATTATTTTTATTATCTTAATAAATATATTTATATGTTTCCTACTACAATGGAATATGATTGACTTACTTAGATAGTTTCCCTATACATCCACATTTATAGTTTAATATAATAATGATTGGGGATTTTATCTATATTTCTATAGTGACTCTTTATTAGAGAATTATATGTTGAAATGCCGATGAATCTATTTGAGTTTGTTGTTTCCATATATTAGTGATAAAACAAGAATTAACTGATGTTCAATATAATTTCATTTCCATGTGATTAAAGGATACCTTTTAAAAACTGCAATGTAGTGAGAATATAATACCATATTGTAATTTTGAACTACTTTTGGTGGATTTTTTAAATTATGTATATGGGAATATGTGAGGGGGGGATTTCTAATATTCAATATTGGATGATTTAATAAAATTTTTAATGGGATTTATATTAATAAAATGTTAAAATACATTCTATCCCTGACGAAAACCTTAAGTATTATATTTTATTTATTTTGGATTTTCATATCATGTAAATGATGATACATTTCTTTAGAAAAGGTTTATAATTTTAATGTTGTTTTAAAATGAATGGAAAAGGTGATACTCTTCATTTGAAAGAATATATTATTTTAATGTAAATTTTCGAAATCATTTATTTAGTGATTCCGTTCTTGTGAGTTTTTTTATATATTAAATTTATTATTTAGTGAATGGGAATGGTGATTATTCTCTTGTAAAAATTATTTTGTTGAAATATTTTTTTCATAAAGAGGATTCTCAATGTATGGTATTTGAGATAATTCACATTATATTTTTTTAATTATGTGTTGATATATGATAGTCTTGTAAAATTTTCAAACCTGGGAATATTTTAGAACCATTAGAAGAACCAAAATGATCTTTAGTGTTTGTAACACAAGTACTGAATTTTTATAGGTTCTTATGAGGATCTAGTTACAAAATTATTAGACTTATATAGAATGAAAATTATAGTATTTTTATCAGCATTATTATCTATTTTTTTAGTGTTATTTATTTACCTAGATATTTATTCCTATTTAATAGAGAATAATATCTTTCATTAATCATGGTTTCAATTTTGAAATTCTATTATATTAACACATATTTATCAAATTAATTATGTCTCGTGGACATAGATCTCTAAGACAACATTGTATTATATTAGATATTTTTTTGTACCATGTATAATATGATCGTTATAATATCTTTTGATATATTTTTTATTTGTTTATTTCCATTTTTTCATTCTTATTTACATTCATATCCTTTTGGATTTTGATACGCTATTTTTTGAATTCAAAAAAGTATTTTTTACAAAAAAAGTTTCAATATATAAGTGGATATGTGAACTGGTTTTTTATGATTAAAATAATGGTTTCATAATCATAGAAACATTATATAATCTTTAGTGGTATCCTGATGGTCTTAGTTATCATAAATTCATTTTTTCTGTTTGTGCCTTTATTTTTTCAAGTCATGAGTCAATGGAAGGGTGACATACAACATGGCAGCTTTTATTGGTCCTTCTATTTATCATATTTTTTTGGAATGATAATGATATAATTTTACATGGAGTTTGGATTTTATGCTCTATGGGGTTTGATATCATGTTCTTCATTTTATTGGGCTATCCTTACATGTCTAATGGCTATACACTTTTCTCATATTTTGTAATCTTTTTTATCTAATATCTATTATATTTTAGATATTTAATGTTATAATTTATTTTAATGGTGTTAATATAGTTTTAAATATACATTAATATGTTTTTTCTATTTCATAGTGATTGGATACATTCATTGAGTATTATTCCCAAAAATCATAGGGTATGTGTCATGTTTACCATGATTGGATCATTACAATAGTAAGAATATTTAATTCCATGATCCCTATAATAAATTTTTTTATGAACATGAGTTATATAAAATAATGGACAATATGTTCATCTAATATTTACATAATTTTTAGCACATGATAATATAATTCTAAAAATGAATGAACCTTCGCACTAAGAAATAATAAATTAATCTTCAAAATTCACCTATTACAAAAAATGTTCAACCTATATAATTCCATTAGAAAATAAAAAATTAAAAAATTTACTAAATAACCTCAACATTAAGGAATGATTTATCCTTAAATAATGTCTTATACCATTTAGTATAAATACCCAAAAATATAATGTCATTCTTCTCAAAATTGTCCTTGATGTTAACCATAATAGTTATATATACCTCAACCCAATAAAACACCTCCAAAAATATATCTAATCACCTTCAAATACCATCACTTAATACCTCAAGAGGGTGTATATACCATTAAATATTTTATAAAAATTAGAATTATTAACTCATAATGGTATCCAAAACCCTTATTTTATCATCATATGAAATCATCATAATATCGAATAAAATCTAAACCATACACTAATACTAACTAAAAGACTAGAAATGACACTCTGGTATCATATGATAAAAACAAAATCATCCCATTTCAGCTCTATATTGATATAGTCAATCAAATTTTAAAAATACAAAAAATACAACATCATGTAAAAATATTTCATCATTTTCAAACCTGAGAAAGTTTTAGGATTATAGTTTTAAGGAATTAGGGAAAATCCATACATAGAAAATAGGATACATAAACATCTTATTCCTAAAATTATGCATCATATTGATCTGGGATCCTTATATAAAACAACATTAATAAGAATAACATATATAAATTATTTCATTATAACATGGGTAAATCCAAAATAGATGAAGAACGATGATCATAAACACTCAGTAATGGTAAACATAAGCATTTATAATTGAATGTATGTAGTGAGAAGAAGATGGTAAAAGGGGTTTGATCTCGTAATAAAAGTTAATTTTTATAACATAAGATAATTCATCACAAAAATACGTGTATAATAGAAAATTTCATCAGTAGAACACAATTTTAGTAAAATTCAACAATTAGGAGCCTTATCAAAAAAATCATTGAGAAAATGATTTATTAAAAAAGAATATAAATAATAGATAAAACATGTTCATATCATGGAACATCATTATAATATCTCAATTAAAATCACTATTATATATAGAATAAACTACCTGAAAGGTTAAAAAACTCCTTGTAGAAACCTATAACTGGTTTACTCTGTCTCTTACTAAATGCATTATAGGGCAATAATAGAAACCCCCAAAAATGATCAGCAAATATTATTAAATTATTTGGTTCCTATATCCAATAATACATTCATAAATATTATTAATGTACTGTATCATGAGGAAAAAATTATAGTCATTCACTTTTGGACATAATATTAAAAAATAGCCCATAATAAATTGATTTTTGAGTGGAAAATAGATGGGTTCCATGAAAATATCATTCAAACCATCATAATCCTTCCAAAAAAATTATAATGGTATCATTACAATAAATATCATGTGGAGAATATGTAACATAAAGTGTTTTTTATTGGTGAATAAAAAACAATTAAAATAACCATAAAAATAGTCATGAAAATTTACCCTTTTCACTTTGAAAACAAAATATAACAAAAAATTTACAAAATAATGTGAAAATACATTTAATTTAATATAAATTTTGAAACATATATATTAATATTAGAATAAAATAATGTCTATGATTATTTAAAAATCATCTCATGTAAAAAAATTAAAAAAATATTCTCAAATATATATATAGTGTCCCAAATGACCCTTGGGGAAAATTTTAAGAAATTCATTTCATAAAAATCTTAAAATATTTATAAATATCATATAATATAACATTATCTAAGTATTTATGTTTATAAAATAATATTTATTAAAATATTTCAGAAAACCTGGAAATGGAATATAATGATTCTTAATAAAAAAGATGATACAATATTGGTATTAGTAACAATCAAATATATTGATGTTTTTTATTCAACAAAGGTGGAGAGGTATCCTAAAAATATAAATCATATTAATGAAAAGAGTGGATGAAAGGAGATGTGGTTCATGATAAAAAGATTATATTAACCCTCCTAGTGGATCTTCTAACAAAGATAATCTAGATATTATAAGAGAGTCTATCATAAAATTCCTTTAATTTTAAAAAGCATTTGAATCTTTTTCCTGTGAAATAAATTCCAATAAAATAAACATTAACTACCATGAAATTAAGGATATACATGATAAATCATTTAAAGTTTCAGTATATACACCTCATAAAATTTTATAGTTGAATAAAGTAAACATATATCCCAAATAAATAGAATTTGAGAGGAATAACCCTTAAAATGTTCATATAATTGAAGTGGGGATTAATCAATGGTGCGATTATGTGTAATAAATGATAATAATAAAAAATATTGAAATGAAATGTAAATTAGTAAAAAGTAATTTTAGACAAAAAATGGACATCATATAATCAATGGAGAAGAGATATAACCCAATGAAATAAAATTGATTAAGTAACCCCTTACATGTTTACTCACCTAAGAATCAAAATCAATCAGATGTAGTAATGTGAATTTTCACTTAAAATATTATAAATTATAAATTATTAAAGATATAACATGTAAAAGGGTAATATATTCACCATATTAAAAAAATTATTTGTATAGATTTGAAACAAGACAAAAGGATGAAGATTGAGATGATATCACATACCTCGACTCTAGTCATACTATGAATGTCCATTAACACCTATAAAATAAAATTGTATCCATTTTTTTCATTCATAATAAAAATTTCTTGGATTAATCCACTATTAATAATAATTTTTTCAAGTATTTGTTTGACATTTACTTACTTTATTATCTAATTCCATGTAAGGTATTTTTGAATATGTTTAGTTCAGAACATCCATACAACAGTATCATGACGACCGAGATGAACCCTTCCTTATAGGCCCATTAAATTTTTTAGTGTGGGTTTTTTAGGTAATCATTTGGAGGATTGGGTAAGTTTTGTGGTGGTTGGAGGTGTAGTAGAGCTTTTGCAATATATCCATTCCATGAATGGTTTGTATGACATGAGTTGGTGCTTCATGCCTTCTGTATCCTACCGAATTCAAATATTTCATGAAGCTTAGGGGTACCAAGGAAAATTATTCATATTATGAAACTAATTCATATAATGTAATTAAATAATTGTTTAGGTGACATGAATTTTAGATAAATATTTTTGTTTTGGGGAACCAATGGATTTCAATTCGTGAATGGGTTACATGACGTTAACATGGTCGGATCTTGGATTTAAAGTCCATTTCTTAGATGATTCATTCCACTCGATTATACCAATTTCTCAACTCTTTTTATGGTGAAAATAGGTATTTTTGGGAGGTATTACTTCCATATTTTCCATTCTTAGAGTTTCTGGATCTATTGGACGTCTTTTGGTTATCGATGATAGTCCATTCCTTATTCCTGGAAAGTTTCCTCTTTTTCAGCTCTAAGAGAGCATGAATAGTGGTGTGTGTTTTGGTTTTGGGTGTCAATTAGGATTATGTTTTTTTATCATTAGGTGTGGTTCAAGTTGATATTGGATTCTTATGTGTTTTTTTGTATGTAGACATTCTTTCTTCTTTTTGTGGTGTACACCGTGTAAAATATGATTCTTTAACGTATGGAATAATTCATTTACAACTTTTGTACATAATTTGTGGGGGGTTTTAATATTTATTATATATGGGGGACAGTTTTCACAATACTAATAAAGTTTAATTAATATGTTAATTGAAATTTGAGGGGAAATTAGAATGATTCACATGCATTTGATGATTTGATATTATTTAGAAATTTTGATTATATGGGATAAAACCCTGAAGAAAGTAATGGATTTTGGTAGCCATTTATTTCAATATATTATTTGTGATATCACCCCAAATGGAAATTTTCTAACAACATATATTTGGATAATGAAATGGTCTCTAATGTTTTTATCACTTGGGTGATAACACCCCTATAATAAATTGAAATGTGATATAAGTCCCACTGTTAAATTTATTATATGGTATTTGAATTATTGTGATGCATGGTCGTGCATGTAGGTCATAAATGTTTGGATGTGATGTGGTCTGGGGGGATGTGTGTGTTTTTTTGTATGTGCTTTTGGGGTAAGGAGGTGATGGTTTATTTTTTTATCACCTAGGGTGGTGAGGTGATAGTTTGTTTTGTTTTGATTTTGAGGTGGCGAGGTGGTAGTTCATTTGGCCATTATTTTAGGGGGTTGAGGTAATGGTTATTTTGGCCATGATTTTGGGGAGGTGTGGTGATGGTTTTCTGTCTATGATTTTGGGGTAGTGTGGTGTGGGTTTCATGGGAATGTTGAGCATCTTGTGATATATGGTTTCCTTCTTCTAGATTGTAGTGTTGTGATAGAATAGTTTATTAAAAATGATCCAAATATATGGGTATTTCATTAGTTAATGGGGTGGAAAATACTTATAATGAAATACATAAAGGGATATTATGTTCACTGTGAATTATTAGTGATAATTAAATGATTGGAAATGATAATAGAATTGGTTGGTGTTGTGATGTGGCACGTGGTTTTGGTGGTGTTTTTTATTTAGTGTGGGAATCCATAGTAGTTATGTTGTGAATTGGTATTTTTTTTTCATAAATTTGTATTGGGGGTTGATATATGTATATACATTTATATTCCTTTTTTATTTCCATACATACCAAACTTTTATCTTGCACTACGTGTCTACACCCATATTCTCAGAGAGGGGGTGTTTTCTCTACCACCCAGTGATGATGATGGATGGATAAATACATTCTATTTACTTCTATCACTTCTAGGAATAGTGATTTCCCCTTCCTTTTGAGGGTGGATGTATTTAATGTAATAGGTGATAGATGATGTGTTGTTGGGAGGAAATTGTTGTGATAGTGTTGTTGTCACGACCCGTCCTCGGGGCCCGTGCCGTGACTACCCCAAGCCCGCCTTCCATAGGCCAGGAGCTGGCGACTATCACCAAGGCATAAATCCCGATAAATAGGGAAGGCATTGCCTTTGTAAAGTAAACAAGCACCACAGAGTAAGCAAGCGGAAAGGTAAGCACTAAGTAAAAACTGTAACAAGCTGTGCTGAAAGGAAAAGAGGCCGGAAATACAAGCCCAACTGTAAAGTACAACTGAAGGGGAAAACAGCAACTGAAAGGAAAAGCCGCAACGTCGAGCCGTCCTCTGAAGGTCCCACCTGAAGGGTGGGTACAGAAAGCCTCCACAGCTCCTCGGTCCAGCCATCCGCTCGGAGTACGTCTCGCCTAGTGGTCCACCTCCAGGTACCGTCCTGCTCCGCATGCCTCCACCTCGTTCAGCGCTTCCCGTCGTTTGCAACCGACACAACGAAGTGCGGGCATAGCCCGTGCAGGGGTGAGTATAAGCTACTCAGTAGGGACCCCGAGACCCCCAAAGGTCTCCCGAAATCCACAAAGGATAATCCACAATGGAAAGATACAATCACAAAGTAACAACCAACACTGCTTATGTATATGCCCATACATATACCTATGTCATCAATCCATGATCGGCTCCAACATCTGAGCCCAAGCACAACCCAGTCCACACAGGAAAGAAAACATAAATCCACACAGGATAGCATGACACAATCCACAAAGGAGAGCAAAACGTAAATCCACACAGGATAGCATGACACAATCCACAAAGCAAAGAAAAACGGAATCCACACAGGATAGCACAAGACAATCCACAACGGAGAGTAAACAGTAATTCAGCTCACACAGGTATACATCGTCGAAAAGGTGGAAGGGATGATCAGATATAGATACTGAATCATCTATGTTGGGACCCACATAGGATACAAGACCAGCACAGCTAGGACCCACATAGGATACAAGACCAGCTATCTTCATTGATTCATCTATACTGGGACCCACATAGGATACAAGACCAGTATTGAATCATCAAAGCTGGGATCCACATAGGATACAAGACCAGCTGTCTTCATTGATTCATCTATACTGGGACCCACATAGGATACATGACCAGTAATGAATCATCAAAGATGGGACCCACATAGGATACAAGACCAGCTGTCTTTATTGATTCATCAATACTAGGACCCACATAGGATACAAGACCGGTATTGAATCATCAAAGCTGGGACCCACATTGGATACAAGACCAGCACAGCTAGGACCCACATAGGATACAAGACCAGCTGTCTTCATTGATTCATCTATACTGGGACCCACATAGGATACAAGACCAATATTGAGTCATCAAAGCTGGGACCCACATAGGATACAAGACAAGCACAACTAGGACCCACATAGGATACAAGACCAGATGTCTTCATTGATTCATCTATACTGGGACCCACATAGGATACAAGACCAATATTGAATCATCAAAGCTGGGACCCACATAGGATACAAGACTAGCACAACTATGACCCACATAGGATACAAGACCAGCTGTCTCATCGTTGCAGTCCACTGAGGATCTCTGCATAGTCGTCGTCGCAGTCCACTGAGGATCTCTGCACAGTCGTCGCTGTCGAAGTAGCAGTCGCAGCTAGCTCTAGGGTTCCCGCACACATCAAGCTCGTTTGGGAGGGTCCGCTCCACGAGCCGAGAGGCCGATACATCAACTTTCACAAAGTCCGAAGTTGACGTATCCAAAATTTCCGTATCGACAATAGGAACCCAACGTCGCAGATGACACGTCAATCGGACACCCAGTCTGAGAGTTATTGGCTTTTTCGTCCCAGGGGCCCGGTAGGTTTTTAAGGCAAAACCAACCCGACCATTCTCCACCTATTTCCAAACCTCGGGCAGAGTGATCCAAAATATCCATCTCACTTAGAGGAATTCACCAAAGCCGACGACACGTCAATCGGACATCCGTAGCTCAAGATATGAGCGTTTCCGCTCCGAGGGGCCGGTTGGTTTCATGTACGAACCAACCCTGCCAAACCGAAAGTGTTTCAAAACCTTGAGTGCGATATACCGAAACGACCGTCTCGATCCAAGGATCGCTTTGCCGCTGACGGCGAGTCGTTTGGAGGCCCGTAGCTCATGGTATGGGCATTTGACCGAAAACTGTCCGAAGATGGGGGGTCCGGGCCCGGGCCGACCCGGCCCAACCCCCCTGGGTCGGCCGACCCGGTCTGACCTGGTCCGGTCCGGCCAGGGCATGACCCGGCCGGTCGGACCGGCCTGGCTCGGTTCGGCCAAGCGGCCGAACGGCCGTGCGCCGCGGGGCGCTGCCCCCGCGGTCTGGAGGTGTCGCGGCCCCCCGCGTGGGGCTGCGCTGCATCAAAGGACGCGGCTTTGCCACGTCTGAGTGCACAGGACCCGCGCGGCTGCGGCTTCTTCCACGGCGGCCCTGTCCGGCGGCGTGCCGGGGCGCCGCCGCCCCTGGCTGCTGGCGCCGGCGACTCGCACCGCCGGCGGCTTCCACGGGCCACCGGAGTCGCTCCGGTGGTCCGATTTTGTTCACGTCTGCGCCGCTGCTCCTCCCGGGACATGTTCTTCACTGCAAAACCATCAAATTGACCTTGCGTCACGTTCCGTCGTCACCCATCAAATCCGCACAACAACGAAGAATGGCGGAGGGTTGTCGGGCCGTGTTCGTTTGGCCCGCACCGTCCACGTTAGATAAAACCAATGAGAGAAAATAATTCAACACATGAACAACAATTTTAATAAATTAAAATTGTTCATTTGAATCTGGTTCTTTATTTTAAATAAACATTCACGGGAATAAGGTCATTTCCAAAACAAAAATCCCTACCTCGTCAAGTCGCACGCGCGGGTCCTTCGCGGATTGATCATCGCGGAAGGAGGGGATCGTCGCGTCGTCGTGGAAGGGTGTCGTGTCGACGAACTCTGATGTTCAAGAACAAAAGATTTAATTAAAAATAAATAGATCATTCTTGAGTTTAAAACCGCAATGAAAATTATAAGAAAAACTCAAACCCTCACCTCAACGGATGATCGAAGGTTCTTGTCGCGGATTAAGGAACGTCGCCGAAGAACGTCGCGGGAGAGGAAACGCCGGCGTCGCGGCACACGGTGTCGCGTCGTCGATTTCCGGGTTTCGTTGTACTTCGTCGGAGGCCGGCGTTCTTCGCGCTCTTCGCGTTCGTCGCGAAGAAGGATGAAGGCTCAAGAACCTCTGTCAAAAACCTCTCAACGAGTAATCCTCCAAATTTTGGTATTGGTCTTATTTTATTATTACGCCAATAAACAAAAAAGAGGTAAGTAATGACCCATTTAATTCGTAGAATTAAATTAACGAAAGAAACTGCCCATTTAATTTACGAACAAAACTGCCCAATTAAATGGTGCATTAAGAAAATAAGAAAACGCGCCAGTTGACTTTCATAAAGACGGGTTTTCGTGGGTGCGTTACTTAGCAGAAAGAAACGACGGGGCTCATGCGGGCCCACCTCACAAATATCCTACCAAGAGGGTAGGATATTTCTGGATAGCACTCTATCCGTTTCAACTCAGTTTAAGTGGCTTTCAAGTGGCTTCAAGTGGCTTAAGTGAAATAAAATAAAGTTTGTCGAACAATTATTTTATTTCTAAACTTAAGCCCGAAAATTTAAAAACCACCACTGAGCAAACGCAACTCTGGAAGAGGCGTTTCTATGAAAATACCAATGCTGCGATTTGATCAGTGCCCTCAGAATTCGATTCCGGGCACCGGTTCAAAAGTTCGAAAAACCCACTCGTCCGTTCACTGAACGTACCCGAGCCAAACTTCAGAAAATGATTCCAGGCACACCGGGCCTCGGAATCAGGTGCCGTCAGAAACTGCATTCTTCTAAAATTACAAATAAAAATTAAGAAAAAAAATTTCCTTGAAATTTACAGGTCTTTACATTACTCCCACCACAGGGCTTTACGTCCCCGTAAAGCTTCACCACAATCTTAGGGATACAAAGGTGGTACTGATCATGCATCTGAGCCTCCCGCTCCAAAGTGCTCTTCTGGAGGTTCTTGTGCTGCTATCTGAAGTGCACTAGAGGAATCGTTCATCCACGTAAGACCCGCTCCTGTCGATCCTCGATCTCCACTGGGACCTCCGTAAAAGTCGCCCCATCATCAAAGAACATCTCTCCATGGTCAAGATTTGCATCGGGTCATGCATGTATCTCCTCAGCTGAGATATGTGGAAGACATCGTGCACCCGGTGCAACTGAGGTGGCAGAGACAGGAAATAATCCACCTCACCAATATTACTGAGGACCTGGAAAGACCCAATGAAGCGTGGAGACAACTCGCTGCCTCGGCCAAATCTCCATAATCCACGTCGAGGTGAGACACGCAAGAAGACGTGGTTGCCATCCTCGAACTCTAGTGGCCTCCGCCTCCTGTTAGTATAAGACTTCTTCCAGCTCTGAGCAGTCCTCATCGCTCCTGGATGACCTGGACCTTCTCTGTCATGGCCTGGACCATCCCCGGTCCCACAAGAGCTGCTAAGATTTCTTCTTTCCCGATAAGAGAAATCTGGTCCCATCCCCTAGATGAACCAAATTCTTAGCCTAATACAGTCAATCCCGACATGGATGATACTAATACATACCAAGGATGACGTCGTAAGGCTCGACGCTACTACCAAGAGATCCAACCATTACTCTCGCCTCTAAGGGTTGAGTCACACTGTCGGCATCAGTGTGTGGTAACTGGGTCTCCTCTAGTAGATGTCTCACAAGTGAGGGTAAAGTCAACAATCAAAACTGGAACCTCTTAGTAACAACACAAAAGAGGACAGGAATGAAAACATCACAAAGGCATGAGTCTTTTATTATTGCAGGTCATAATACAAAGACGCTACACAATACCAACAACGAACTAGAAGTACAAAGGACGTATCCACTAGTTCCGCTCCTGTCCATTTGCTCCCAGAGCTCCATGATCGAAGGCCTCAGCTTCCTGAAGCTGAGCTCTCCCATGTCCACCAACTCCCTGTGGTCGGGGTGGACCTCCTTGTGGTGGTGGGGGAAACACCTTGAAGTGTCTCCCACCATCGGCTACTCAGCCAGCTCCTCTGCCTCGTCCGCCTGCACCCTGTGGACCACCGTGGCCGAACCTCTGTCTGTGAGGTCCCTCTACCACATGGTGGTCATCTGTAAGACGATTCGGGTAGTCTCGAGCCATGTGACCTCACCCGCTGCATGCGTAGCAATGCTTGCCCCTCGTGTAGCTGGCTCTCCATCGGGTGCCCCGCACAACCGAATCTTCATCCAGTGACTGCCCATCTAATGGTCTGGACCGTTTGAACCTCTGTGTAACCCGTCTACTGCCAACTGTAGAAGACCCTGCTACGGGACGTCCTACGGAGGGCCCTGTCACTGGATCCGGATCGGCGAGAAAACTCTCCACTAGAAGGGCTCTCTCCAACACCTCTGCCTGAGTCAGAATGTTGAGGGAGATCATCGAAGCCCTGATCTCATGCCTCAGTCCCTGCTCGAAGGTCCGGGCCCGAAAGAACGGGTCCCGTACCATATATGTGGAGTAGTGCGAGAGATCAGTAAATCTCGCCGAGTACTGGGCCACTGTCAAGCTGCCCTGCTGCAGCTGAAGAAGCTCCTGAATGCGCACCACACGGAGGGTGGCTGGGACGAACTCATAGCGGAAGATGATCTCAAAGTCCGTCCAGAGAAGAGATGTCTCATCGTGAACCTGGAGCATCAAGCTCCACCATCGGCCCGCTGCTGCGTGCAGTAGGCTCACAACGAGGATCACCGTGAGGTCTGATGGTGTCCTCACTAGCCTGAAAACTCGCACCACTGCCTCCAGCCAGTCCTCGGCTGCCTGGGGGTCCGTATCCCAGCGGAACCTGGGCGGTCGCTGACGCTGAAACTCGTGCAGCGCGCTAAGGAGACGTGCATCGTCAGCAGATGAGGCTGGTAGCATCAGTGGCTCGGCGGGTAAAGGTACCGCCGGTGCCTCTGCTGACAATGAGTCCTGCACCATGGCCTCGTCGCTCGGTGGGCTGTCATCATGCTCCACTCTCGGAACCCTTGCTGGCTGCCGTCGTGGGGCCATCCTGAAAAGAAGCAGGTGCACCACGGTCAGAACTGTATACCTGGTGAGCTGACACAAGTAATCACAAAGAAAACTTGAACACACATGCAATCAGTGTTTTCGTGCATTAAGTCGGAAATCAGATGTCAGGGTCCTAGTGTACGGATAAGTCGGCCACCGCACCAACACTGGACTCCCTGGACTGATAACCACAGCCAATACAATAAACAATATTGCTTCACATAGAAGAATGATCAGAGTCTGCGGTAGAACCGACCACCTATGATACCAATTTGTCACGAACCGTCCTCTGGGCCCATGCCATGACTACCCCAAGCCCGCCTTACATAGGCCAGGAGCTGGGGACTAGCACCAAGGCATAAATCCCGATAAATAGGGAAGGCATTGCCTTTGTAAAGTAAACAAGCACCACAGAGTAAGCAAGCGGGAAGGTAAACACTAAGTAAAAACTGTAACAAGCTGTGCTGAAAGGAAAAGGGGCCGGAAATACAATCCCAACTATAAAGTACAACTGAAGGGGAAAACAGAAACTGATAGGAAAAGCCGCAGCGTCGAGCCGTCCTCTGAAGGTCCCACCAGAAGGGTGGGTACATATAGCCTCCACAGCTCCTCAGTCCAGCCGTCCACTCCGAGTACGTCCCGCCCAGTGGTCCACCTCCAGGTACCGTCCTGCTCTGCATGCCTCCACCTCGTTCAGCGCTGCCCGTCGTCTGCAACCAACACAACGAAGTGCGGGCATAGCCCGTGCAGGGGTGAGTATAAGCTACTCAGTAGGGACCCCGAGACCCCCGAAGGTCTCTCGAAATCCACAAAGGATAATCCAAAAAGTAAAGATACAATCACGAAGTAACAACTGACACTGCTTAGGTATATGCCCATACATATACCTAAGTCATCAATCCCTGGTCGGCTCCAACATCCGATCCCAAGCACAAACCAGTCCACACAGGAAATAAAACGTAAACCAACACATGATAGCATGACACAATCCACAAAGGAGAGAAAAACATAAATCCACACAAGATAGCATGACACAATCCACAAAGGAAAGCAAAACGGAATCCACACAGGATAGCACAACACAATCCACAACAGAGAGTAAACAGTAATTCAGCCCACACAGGTATACATCGTCGAAAAGGTGGAAGGGATGATCAGATATAGATACTGAATCATCTAATCTGGGACACACATAGGATACAAGACCAGCACAGCTAGGACCCACATAGGATACAAGACCAGCTATCTTCATTGATTCATCTATACTGGGAACCACATATGATACAAGACCAGTATTGAATCATCAAAGATGGGATCCACAGAGGATACAAGACCAGCTGTCTTCATTGATTAATCTATACTGGGACCCACATAGGATACAAGAACAGTATTGAATCATCTATACTGGGACCCACATAGGATACAAGACCAGTATTGAGTCATCAAAGCTGGGACCCACATAGGATAAAAGACCAGCACAGCTAGGACCCACATAGGATACAAGACCAGCTGTCTTCATTGATTCTTCTATACTGGGACCCACATAGGATACAAAACCAATATTGAATCATCAAAGCTGGGACCCACATAGGATACAAGACCAGCTGTCTTCATTGATTCATCTATACTGGGACCCACATAGGATACAAGACCAATATTGAATCATCAAAGCTGGGTCCCACATAGGATACAAGACCAGCACAGCTAGGACCCTCATAGGATACAAGACCAGCTGTCTCATCATCGCAGTCCACTGAGGATCTCTGCATAGTCGTCATTGCATTCCACTGAGGATCTCTGCATAGTCGTCGCTGTCGAAGTAGTAGTCGCAGCCAGCTCTAGGGTTCCCGCACACAGCAAGCTCATTCGGGAGGGTCCGCTCCACGAGCCGAGAGGCCGATACATCAACTATCACAAAGTCCGAAGTTGAAATATTCAAAATTTCCGTATCGACAACAGAAACCCAACGTCGCAGACGGCGCGTCAATCGGACGCCCAGTCTGAGAGTTATTGGATTTTTCGTCCCAGGGGCCCGGTTGGTTTTTAAGGCAAAACCAACCCGACCATACTCCACCGGCGTCCAAACCTCGGGCAGAGTGAGCCAAAATATCCATCTCACTTATAGTAATTCACCAAAGCCGACGGCATGTCAATCGGACGTCCGTAGCTCAAGATATAAGTGTTTCTGCTCCGAGGGCCCGGTTGGTTTCGTGTACAAACCAACCATGTCGAACAAAAAGCGTTCCGAAACCTTGAGTGCGATATACCGAAACGACCGTCCCGATCCAAGGATCGTGTTTCCGCTGACCGCGAGTCGTTTGGAGGCCCGTAGCTCATGGTACAGACATTTGACCGAAAACAGACCGAAGATGGGGGGTCCGGGCCCGGGCCGACCCTGCCTGACCCCCCCTTGGGTCGGCCGACCCGGTCCGACCCGGTCCGGTCCGGCCAGGGCGCGACCCGGCCGGTCGGACCGGCCTGGCTCGATTCGGCCGAGCGGCCGAATGGCCGTGCGCCGCGGGGCGCTGGCCCCGCGGTCTGGAGGTGCCGCGGCCCCCCGCGTGGGGCCGCGCTGGATCAAAGGTTGCGGATTTGCCACGTACGAGTGCGCCGGACCTGCGTAGCTGCAGCTTCTGCCGTGGGAGCCCTTTCTGGCGGCGCGCCGGGGCGCCTCCGCCCCCCGCTGCCGGCGCCGGCGACCCGCGCCGCCGGCGGCTTCCGCGGGCCATCAGAGTCGCTCCGGTGGTCCGATTTTGTTCCTGTCTGCTCCACTGCTCCTCTCGAGGCTTGTTCTTCACTACAGAACCATCAAATTGACCTTACGTCACGTTCCGTCGTCACCCGTCAAATCCGCAAAACAACGAAGAACGGAGGAGGGTTGTCGGGCTGTGTTCTTTTGGCCCGCACCGTCCGCATTAGATAAAAACAACGGGAGAAAATAATTCAACACATGAACAACAATTTTAATAAATTAAAATTGTTCATTTGAATCTGTTTCTTTAATTTAATGAAACGTTCACGGGAATAAGGGCATTTCCAAAACAAAAATCCCTACCTCATCAAGTCGCACGCGCGGGTCCTTCGCGGATTGATCTTCGCGGAAGGAGGGGATCATCGCGTCGTCGCGGAAGGGTGTCGCGTCGATGAACTCTGAGGTTCAATAACAAAAGATTTAATTAAAAATAATTAGATCATTCTTGAGTTTAAAACTGCAACGGAAATTAAAAGAAAAACTGAAACCCTCACCTCAACGGATGATCGAAGGTTCTTGTCGCGGATTAAGGAACATCGCTGAAGAACGTCGTGGGAGAGGAAACGTCAGCGTCGTGGCACACAGCTTCGCGTCGTCGATTTCCGGGTTCAGCGTTCTTCGTCGGAGGCCAGCGTTCTTCGCGTTCTTCGTGTTCTTCGCGAAGAAGGATGAAGGCTCAAGAACCTCTGTCAAAAACCTCTCAACGAGTAATCCTCCAAATGTTGGTATTGGTCTTATTTTATTATTACGCCAACAAACAAAAAAGAGGTGAGTAACGACCCATTTAATTCATAGAATTAAATTAACGAAAGAAACTGACCATTTAATTTATGAACAAAACTACCCAATTAAATGGTGCGTTAAGAAAAAAAGAAAATGCACCAGTTGACTTTCATAAAGACGGGTTTTCGCGGGTGCGTTACTTAGCAAAAAGAAACGGCGGGGCTCGTGTGGGCCCCACCTCACAAATATCCTACCAAGAGGGTAGGATATTTCTGGATAACACTCTATCCATTTCAACTCAGTTTATGTGGCTTTCAAGTGGCTTCAAGTGGCTTAAGTGAAACAAAATAAAGTTTATCGAACAATTATTTTATTTTTTAACCTTAAGCCCGAAAATTTAGAAACCACCATAGAGCAAACACAACTCCGGAAGAGGCGTTTATAATCAAATATCGGTGCTGCAATTTCATCGGTGCCCTCAGAATTCGATTCCGGGCACTGGTTCAAAAGTTCGAAAAACCTGCTCGTCCGTTCACTGAACGTACCCGATCCAAACTTCGGAAAATGATTCCAGGCACACCGGGCCTCGGAATCAGGTACCGTCAGAAACTGCGTTCTTCTAAAATTCCAAATAAAAATTAAGAAAAAAAATTTCATTGAAATTTACGGGTCTTTACAGTTGTGGAGCATTTTCAATGGATTTTTAAGGTGAGAAGGGATATGATCATCCATTGGGCTGGTGGCCTAGGTGTCTTAAGTAGATATTTGTTATGTATATCCTATGAGGTGCCTTATGGTGGGTGATATTCTGGTAAGAGGATAAAATGTGGTTTTCCTTCATGTTTATGACACCCCCACTACTCTAGTTATATGTGGTATGTGATGGCCCTGGTGTCTATGAGTTTGATGGGATATGATTGTGTTATGGGGATAGTGGCCTAGGTGTCCATAGGGGATATGTTATGTTTCCATGCTATGTGGTTTTATTATTTGGTTTTTGGATGTGATGGGAGTACCAAGTTGTACGATGCTAGGGTTGAGAGGGAAGAAAAACATTGAGAAGTTGTTTGGGGTACCACTTATTGATATTATTCTTATTATTTTATTAAAAAGGGTTACATTATTTGGTGTCCATACCTTTCTATGGTTAGGATGGATAGTTTATCTCTTTAAGAGCTCATGGTTCTGTTATTTTCTAATATGTGCATTATTCTTCTTCTTTCACATGTACACGAGATACTTTTGTTTTCCTACTAATTATATTTGCTTTCCCAACCTACATATATTATCTAATTTTTTTATTTCTACTCGTACTACATAGAATATGTAGGAAATTAATATCTTAGAAATTTGGATAGTTTTTGTATCACTCTTATAGCTTTACATTATGGGTATTTTAAGTGGATACTTTTATCTGTAATAGTTTTACTTATATGTGCATTGTGGGATAATTTTAGTTTCTTTTAGTTGATTTCATGGGGTTTCAAGTGGTTAATTCATCTTTTCTCCAGATCCTAAATTTCTATATACCGTAATTCCTCCTATTTCATTATAGTTTTATACACTTGGTTCTAGTTTCCAAACAAGGACGTATTGGATGCACGACTCGGTGATCATTATCTCTCTTCCCTCATTGTGTTATCTTTAGAGAGAGAAGGTCAGGATATAGATTTATCATATGTGATGGTTTTGAGATAAAATATAGTTATGAATAATGAGTTTTACATGGTTTGGTGTGGAAGAAGTTCTAGTTGTCCTTGGTGCATGACATATGCGAATGAGATAGGTTAGGACCTGAATTTTTTTGGGCCCTTATTATCCAGTGCACAAACTCTAAGCTTATTGAATGACCATCTGTGGTGGACCAACATGTAGCATAGAGTAAAAGGTTAGGTAAATTTGTTCTAATAGACTATGTTTCTATTTGAATTAGGTTGTTTTGTGAGGTTATAAGGAATATATCAAAATAAAATGATTCGAAATATACTTCCATGCTACCTTGGATTACGATATTTTTTTATTCATTTATATACGGATCTAAGATGTTTTCAACGTGTTATTTAAGAAGTAGAAATTCTGCGGGATGATTTGATTGACCACTAGAGTGTCGGTCATATTTATGAGGAAGATCAATGTGAAAAGGAATTTTGAAATTTTTAGTGATAGTAATTGGGGATGTATGAGGATTTTTTTTTTGATGTGGAGATAGAGAGCCTACTGGAATATCTTTAGATTACTTTTTTTTATTTGGGCCTCAATGGTATATTGGGTCCCTTAGGTATTTTGTCATTTGTGGGATGCTACACTTAAATTGTGGACATTTTATCTTCATGATATGATGGAGGAAGAGGTTTTGTGGGTTGAAATTCACAATGAGTTTCTAGAAGAGTTCCATTATCAGACCAGTAATGAATTCATGTGTTACGTACTAATTTCACTTCACTAGGGGGGTATTTTAGGGTTGGTGTTAAGAACAAATTTCATTGACCTTCTATGTTTTTTCCTTGATCTTTTTTAGGATGATAATTTTCACTAGAAATGAATTGAGGATACACTCCTTCCATTTTTACTGTATGTAATGAATCCTTTTTCATTTACAATACATTTAGACGTTTGTTAGAAGTAAGAGGTGATTCATAGGATGAGGTTATTAAGAGTTTTTCTATGATGGGGGAACTTTAAGGGTTACCTATGGGGAAAAGTTTTCAGTAATAGGTATCAAACACTTGGTCCATCATGACCTCAACTAGTAGGGGTTTAATTCATCAACTTCCCTTTGGGTGTTCTGGATCCCATGGATTCCATGATTTTCATGGGGATATAAAGAAATTGTTTTTTTGTGAGGTTCACATCCATCACTAGAACCAGTGCACCGTGGATCTTCCTAGAAATATTTGTGTATGTTGAATGGTTCAGCATTAGAATTCAAAGTAGTTTCTTGACTAAATTTTTAATAGTAGGGTATGTAGGTTTATGATCCACTAAGGGGAGATGGAGAAGGTAGAGTTCAATATGAAGATGTCACTTGTGACCAGTGACCATGACCCAAGAATGTTCAAAGTGGTGTTTGTTAGCAGACAAATAGTTGAGATGATTGTGGTTAGTTTCATGAAGTGGTCGGTACTTTTGTTTTCTCAAGGGTGCACTAGTATGCTTCATTCACATGTGAACAATTGAAAACAATATTCCTACATAATATATTTGTACCCTCACCCGATTAATATAAAATAATATTTATTTTCCAAGGTGGACAATGTGTACAATGATAGACATTAATAGGTCATATCTTTTCATAGTGGTTGTGTCACTACTATAACATTAATTTTGGTTATTTTAATTTGGAGACTTTTATCACTATGAGTTTTATTTTTACCTGGATTATGGGAGAGTTTTTTATTATTTCATGGTGTTTTGTTAATTATATTAATCTTATCTCCCTATACTATATTATTATAAAGGTAAATTCCACCCATTTCTTGGGTTTTTTACCCTCGGTGCTAGTCGCCAACCCAAGGCCTACTGGAGGCAGGATTAAGGTATCATTATATCTCTTCCACCATTATGGTATATTTGGATGCAGGGTTCATGATGTGGTATATTATTACATAATATCTAGTTAATAACCATATGATAATTAACATTTCATTACATTAATAATATTTTAAAACAAACCATTAAATATGAATTTTAGAATTGAATTGCGCTAAAATCTTGAAAGCAGTAAGTTATACATATGTGTGTGTAAAATTAAAATTTAAAAATTGAAAGAAAGATTAAATGCACTACTTTATAATTATATAATTATTATTCTATCATGAATATTTTATTATATCTTTAAATACTTTTTATATTCCATATATTTGATGTGGTAAATAAAATTGAATCACTCCACTTTATGGAGGTGGTAATCTAGACATACTCATGAACGACGTAATAATATTTCAATGGAAGGAGAGGTAAGAAAATAGATAATATATTTGATTTATATACTGAAAATTATTTCATGAATATAATTTATACATTAAATTCTGGAGTTATAAAATTAATGAGGGTCACTGGTGGAAAATGAATAACATCGTTTTGTGAGGTGGTTGTTCACCATACACACAGAAAAAGTTTTCATTTCCCATTATATTTAATAATGATATGTATTAATTTTAATTATTTAACATAATATCACTTAATTATATTTTATATACTTAAAATTTTATATAAAAATTTGTATATGTGTTTTTGAGGATTTAGTAGAAGATATAGAACTAAAAAATTCGGTTAAAGTTTATACATCTTCATCCGAAAAAACATTTTATTTTCACATTAATACATATAAGGATGGTATTATTTCAAAAATAATTCATATATGACTTTTTATTTAATATATAAGTGGATTTGGGAATATATTTTCAAAACTATAGTGTAACATCCCAAGTAAGTAATTAATAATAGATATTTTTATCTATTTCTATTAATGAATTATATAGTGTTTTAGAGGCTTAAAATGAGAATAAATCCAATCTTAAGCAAGGAATACACTAATATTTTTAAAAGATGGTTTTACTGCCTTTTAATGGAAAACCATTTTTTTAAAAAACTTTTGAAAACATTATAAGCTCTATTTTTCAAAATAAACTTATTATTTATGATTGGAACATTGAAATTTACTTTGGGTAAATTTTTGGTATTTTTCCGATAATGTTCATTTTTTTAATGAATAGTGAAAAATGTTGTATTTTAATTCAAAACTTATTTTTAATCTAATTTATTTATATGATTAGATTATCTTTTGAATTGGTTTTAAAATTAAATTAGAATATATTTTTACCATTTAAAACAACAGTGTTCATTGGAATTAATTTCACTTTGAAATTGGACTTAAACTAGTGTCAATCTTTTAATACTTATTGTTTCATAAAAACATGCTATTTGCTCTGACAGTGGGAATTAATTATTAAATTAATTAATGTAACATATATGTTTTTAATTTTATTAAAATAGACATCATTTTTGAATTCAGAATATTAGATATATCATAGGGTGAAGTTTTGGTATTTTTCTGAAAAACTTCAATTTTTGATGATAGTGAAACCACTAAGTGGTACTTATAAAAACTGATTTTCCGTTTAAATGAAATTTTACCACCTCTATGTTTTGAATTTCAAAAATCCTACATACATGGTTGTAATTAATAAGTGAAATGTGGTTGAATGGGATAAAAATAATTTTTTGGTGAATAGTAACTTTTAAGTTTTAATCGCAATTAGAGGTAATTATTGTAGTTTAAGGAAAAAAATAATGTTTTAATAATATGAAATGACCTAGACATATGTCCTAAAATTATGTGATGTGTCATGTCCGACCAAGAAAATCCAAGGTTCGACTTGGCGACCCCATGAAGCCACTTTGGTAGGAAAATGACATTAATAACTTTTTATTTAAAGTTAAAATGAAAATGTCACAAACATGAGTTGTTTTACTAAATCAATTTTTAAATGGGGTTATACAAGACATATTTTTGACTATAAATATTTATTAGAAATCTAAAAATATTTCCTACATTATGATAGTTTTTTTATAATTTAAAGGCATTAAATAAATTAAATTATTTATTACACCATGATGATGCCGCAATTACCTCATTATTTAACGATTTAAATAAAATGAAAAGATAATGTGAAATATAAGACCTACACATGTCAAAAACCTATTGTATGGGTTGATTTAGAAATCTTATCACCCTATACTCGAAATATATAATTTTTGTACCTTTTAAATCCGAAAATCATTTTATAATAAAGTAACCTTTTATAACTTTCCAAGAGTGCCCCTCCTCTCCTCTTGTAAAAGGACCCCACCTCTACCAACTTCCCACACCTCTCAATCCTTTTTCTCGGACAACCCCTACCAATTTTGTCTCTCCACATCCCTCTATTACTCCTAGAAGCCTCACTTTGGGCAGAAGTCTTCCCAATGAATCCTTTGAGCTCAAATCAAAAAGAGTTACCCGTTTTAAAGGTATTGTTTTCTCTTGTGTTCTTATGTTTTATTTTGCTTCTCCAACCCCCTAAACTCTTTTTATTCATTTAATTTGTAAAAAAACCAGTATATTCAATATACTAGAATGTTGTTATAATATGGATTCTAGCTACACTTACACACACCATCATCTAATGGTTAAAGAGCATACTGTTTCCGTGGATGGTGAATTTCTACCTCACGAAACGATGATTGTTCAATATTCTTCTAACACCTTCAAATGTGGCCATTAGGATGACACTATATTTATATATGATATATAATGTGTTTATGTTTTACATAATCTTCTGTATTTTTCATTTATGGCATACCTTTATGGTTTCCATTATGGTTAAACGCGATATCTTCATTTTAGGAAGTGCGGACTACCGCCACCTCAAAGTGATTTGATTCGTTAACACCATATGTGGTACGTATAAAGGATAAATTTAATGATATTATATATGATATAATACTGGTATTATAATATATATTTATATAATTATTATTTCTTTCCATTAAAGTATGTGATAGAAATGAAAGTAGCGTTCATGTATACGTACGACTTACCGTCTCCATGAACGGTGCATTTCATTTCTTACCCCTAAATGATTATGTAATATTATAAATTCATGTATATACTGGATATATATGATATATATATCATCTAAATCATGAATATAATTCTTGAGATAATGGATATTTGACCACATGAACAACTTTTAATTATAAAGAGTTTATTTTTGACTCAATTACCAATGATCGACAGAACGACCATATTAAATTAAATAATTACATAGTGTTAATAACATGGTAATAAGTGGTATAAAAGGCATAATGAAATAGAAATAGGTTCTCAAGCAAGTAGAAATTAACTCAAGTTTATTATTCAGGACGTTAAAGAATGATCGAGTCAAGTCGGACCAGAGGTAAGGGAACTTCTAAACCCAATTTTCGTTCTTCGGGTTAATCTCCTACTTTCAAATTATGTCATGATATTATTATGTCCTATCTCGTATTTGTACTTTAATTATGTGTACTTATAGTGAATACACATAATAGATCTATTTTATTTAAAAAAAATGAGCTTTGTATGGGACTTCGTCTCAATCTCCTTTCATCGAGGAATATTTTGTTTTATATGCAACCATCTTTTATACGGTGTATAAACCCCTTTGACTTTTACATTTATCCAAAATGAATCTTTTTTATACGAAGAATTTTACTAAATGACAAAAGGGAATGTTTTTATCATATGTATGTGGCAACAACGACTTCTCTGCCACCGTGACAATTATATGAGTTTCGGCTTCCTCTACAAGTCATACCTTTTTTAAAATGAAAAATAAATACCATGTTTTACTTTTCTTTTATTTTGGTATTGAAAATGGTTTTCATAATGTTTTTATTATATCAATGTGTTGTATTGATATCTTGTGATTGAAATTTTGAAATGTTATGTTTCCTTTATGCATGTTTTATATGATACGATTATGTTATGGTTCTTGGGCATTGTTATGAAGGCGGGTGGTTCCGTGATAAACTAAGGGCGGGTGAGCCCGATATAGCTCTCCAATGCGTTGGGTAACGTGAAGGAGTTAAACGTTAAGGTTTCTCCGAAGAGATTTAGGGAATATACTGTGATGGGTATTCCAAATGTAACCAAGAGGGTTACTACCTACGTAAGAATGTTATGAATGCATCAAGTTACCTTTATGTCTTATGATTTCTATGATTTATTCATTATTTGAGGAGGTATGTTAACGTGATTATGTTTTATGATTAAAATATGATTTCATACATGGACTATTGTTTTCATTTCATACTTTTATATCCCTTAATGTTCTTTTTATGCTCATCCCAAGTTTGTGAAATGTTTTTCATAGGTAAAGGGAAAGGTACATGATATGATGATAGTATCAAGGAAATGTCAAGAAAGAATCCATGTTTTATTTTAAATATGATTCACTTTGATGGAAAAAATGAGTACTAACTTTTATGTAACCACTTTCTTTAAATGTGGAATGTAATGAATGTTTTATGATCTTATTCTCTAAAACTCTAAATATAAAAATATCCTCAATGTGTAATCTTGTAATAACTCAAGATTAAGTATGTTTTAAGGGTGGGGCCTTATATTTGGTATCAGAGGTCAGTTTAAATAACTTTAGGAGTTAGAATTATTTTAATTGATTATCCAAAAATATTTTTTATGGTCAAATTGAAATGATATAGCATTTGAAGATTACCATGTTTCTTCGCCTAAGATATTTCTGTGTTAAGAATGGTTTTTCATAGTGGAAACAGAACAAATTTTCTGGGAGGCATACTGAGGGAAACACCCTTTCTAATCAGTATCCTAAGATGGTTAGAATCAGAACTAAACATTTTGCTATAGTGATGGCTCAGTTGAATCAGGTGATAAATGGTGGTTGTGTTATTGATGATATTATGGTGTATTACAAATGTAAAGAGGAGCATGATAGTAATTTAAGGGTTATCTTGAAAACCTTAAAATAAAAGAAACTGTATGGAAAATTCAGCACTTGTGAGTTTTGGTTACAAAAAATTTCTTTCCTTGGTCACATTGTTTCAAAAAATGGCATAACTATTGATCCTGCAAAAACAAAGGTTGTTGAAGAATGGCCAAGACCCACAAATGTAACAGAGATTAGTAGTTTCCTTGGTCTGGAAGGCTATTACCGAAGGTTAGTTAGAAAATTTTCACGGTTATCTAGTCTAATGACTAAACTAACTCGGAAGGGTGTTAAGTTTATCTGGACAAAAGAATGTGATGATTGTATTCAGGAATTGAAATGAAGATTGGTGAATGCTGTAGTTTTGGTACTACCATCTAGGAATGGGGAGTTTGTTATCTATAGTGATGCTTCATTGAAAGGACTTGGTTGCGTCGAAATGCAGAATGATCAGGTAATTGCTTATGCTTCATGACAGTTGAAAACTCATGAGGTAAATTACCCTACACATGATTTGGAATTAGCTACTGTTGTTTTCACTTTAAAAATTTGGAGGCATCATTTGTATGGAGTAAAGTGTGAAATATATACCGATCACAAAAGTTTAAAGTATTTATTCCCTCAAAAAGAATTGAACATGAGACATAGGAGATGGATAGAACTAATCAAGGATTATGATTGTACAATTCATTACCATCCGGGGAAAGAAAATAAAGTGGATGATGCTTTGAGTCGAAAAATTAATGCTTCATTAATAATGTTGCATTTAGAATGTGATCCTTTGGATAAAGATTTGATGAATGTTGGCATAGAAGTTGTTGGTGCAGGATGTCCTTCTGTTTTGTTTCAGGTATCAGTGAAATATTCTCGATCAGACAGAATCAAGCAAGCATAGAAGCAAGATAGTGAGTTGTAGAAAAAGGTAGAGCTGGTTCAGAAGGGTAAGTTTCCGGAATTCAACATTGATAATGATTTTGTTTTGAGATTTGGGAAGAGATTTTGTGTGCCTTGTGTTTCACAGTTGAATAGAGAGTTGTTATGTGAAGCTCATAGTTCTCCGTTTTAAGTTCATCCTGGTAGTACTAAGATGTACAGAGATCTGTGGGAGTATTACTAGGGGGATGGAATGAGAAGAGATATTTCTGATTTTACTATGAAGTGTTTGACTTTTCAGCACGTTAAAGCAGAGAGACAATTATCGAAAGGGATTATTCAGCCTTTACTAGTGCCAAAGTGGAAATGGGAAAATATATATATGGACTTTGTTGTGGGATTTCCGAAGACACCTCGAGGTAATAATGAAATATGGGTTATTGTTGAACGCTTGACTAAATATTCTCATTTCCTTGCTATATGAGATACTTTTTCCCTAGATCAACTTTCCAGTTTGTATCTTAAAGAGATAGTCAAGTTACATGGAGTTCCTCTCTCCATTGTATCTGACCGTGATCCCAGGTTCACTTCTAACTTTTGGAAAGGCCTTCAAAAGTCATTTTGTAATGAATTAAATTTTTGTACATCTTTTCCTCGTCAATCAGATGGGCAGTCCGAATGAAAAATTCAGACTTTGGATTATATTCTACGTGCTTGTTCGGTGGATTATTAGGGATGTTTGGATCAAAATCTTTCTTTGGTTGAATTTTCATATAATAACAGTTTTCATTCAAATATACAGATGTAACTATTTGAGGCATTATATGGGAAGCGGTGTCGAACACCAGATTTCTGGGATGAAGTGGGTGAGAGGAAGCTGATGGGACCAAAATTGGTAGAAGATTTGGTAGAAAAAGTTTAGCTAATACAGAAACACATTAGAACAGCTCAGAGCAGGCAGAAGAGTTATGAGGACAACAGGAGGAAGGATCTCTCTTTTGAGGTAGGTGATCATGTTTTTCTCAAAGTCTCGCCATGGAAAAGTGCGATGCGATTTGGTAAGAAAGGAAAGTTGAGTCCAAGGGTCATTGGACCATATGAAATTCTGGAGATAGTTGGATCAGTTGCTTACTGAGTGGCTTTACATCTGAGTTTATCTCAGGTACACAATGTTTTTCATGTTTCAATGTTAAGGAAGTACATGCCAGATCCATCTCATGTTTTGAGTCCAGAGGTAGTTCAGCTGGAAGAGAACCTATCTTATGAGGAACAACCGGTCCAGATTCTTGACCACAAGGAGAAAGTGTTACAGAATAAGGTGATCCATCAGTTAAAGGTTTTGTGGAAAAACAACATGATTGAAGAGCCAACAAGGGAATCTGAAAATGCAATGAGGGCTAAATACCCACACTTATTCGATAAGTAAATAAATTACGGGGACGCAATTTTATAAAGGGGGAACGATGTAACATCCCAAGTAAGTAATGAATAATAGATATTTTTATCTATGTCTATTAATGAATTAGATAATGTTTTAGAGGCTTAAAATGAGAATAAATCCAATCTTAAGCATGAAATATACTAATATTTTTAAAAGATTGTTTTATTGACTTTTGATGGAAAACCATTTCTTAATAAAACTTTTGACAACTTTATAAGCAATATTTTTCAAAATAAACTTATTCATTATGATTGGAACATCAAAATTTACTTTGGGTAAATTTTTGGTATTTTTCTGATAAAGTTCACTTTTTTAACGAAATGTGAAAAATATTGTAATTTAATTCAAAACCTCTTTTTAATCTAATTTATTTATATGATTAGAATACTTTTTGAATTGGATTTAAAGTTAAATTATAATTTATTTTTACCATTTAATCCAATAGTGGTATTTGGAATTAATTTCACTTTGAAATTGGACATAAAGTACTGTCAATCTTTTGATACTTATTGTTTCATAAAAACACGATATTTGCTCTAACTGCAGGAATTAATTATTAAATTAATTAATGTAACTTATATGTTTTGAATTTTGTAAAATAGACATCATTTTTGAATTCAGAATATCAAATATAGCTTACGGTGATGTTTTTGTATTTTTCTGAAAAACTTCAATTTTGATGAATAGTGAAACCACTAAGTTGTACTTATAAAAACTGATTTTCCGTTTAAATGAAATTTTACAACCTCTGTGTTTTGAATTTAAATAATCCTAAATACATGGTTTTCATTAAGAAGTAAAATTTGGTTTAATGGGATTAAAATAATTCTTTTTGTGAATAGTAAATTTTAAGTTTTAATCGCAATTAGAGGTAATTAGAGTAGTTTAAGGAAAAAATAATGTTTTAATAATATGAAATGACCTAGACACATGTACTAACATTATTGGATATGTCATGGACGACCAAGAAAATCCATGGGTCGACTTGAGGACCCCATGGAGCCACTTTGTTAGAAAAATGACATTAATAACTTTTTATTTAAAGATAAAATGAAAATGTCACAAACATGAGTTGTTTTACTAAAAAAAAATTTAGATGGAGTTATACAAGTGATATTTTTGACTATAATTATTAATTCGAAATATAATCATATTTCCTACATCATGATATTTATTTATAATTTTTATACATTAAGTAAATTAAATTATTCATGACACCATGATGATGCAACGATTACCTCATTATTTAAGGATTTAAATAAAATGCAAAGATAATGTAAAATATAAGACCTACACAAGTCAAAAACCTATTGGATGGCTGTATTTATAAATCTTATCACCTTATCCTAGAAATATATAATTTTGGGACCTTTTAAATCAAAAAATCATTTTATAATAAAGTATCCTTTTATAACTTTTCAAGAGTGCCCCTCCTCTCCTCTTATAAAAGGCCCCCACCTCTACCATCTTACCCACACCTCTCAAGACTTTTTCTAGGACAAACCCTACCCATTTTGTCTCTAAAAATCCCTCTCTTACTCCTAGAAGCCTAACATTGGGCAAAAGTCTTCCCAAGGAAGCCTTTGAGCTCAAATCAAAAAGAGTTACCCATTTTAAAGGTAGTGTTTTCTCTTGTGTTCTTATGTTTTATTTTGCTTCTCCAACCACCTAAACTCTTTTTATTATTTTATTTTTTAAAAAAATCAGTATCTTAAATATACTAGTATGTTTTTATAATAAGTATTCGAGCTACACTTAAACACAACTTCATCTAATGGTTAAAGAGCATACTGTTTCCGTGGATGGCGAATTTCTTCCTCACGAAACGATGATTGTTCAATATTCTTCTAACACCTTAAAAGGTGGACATTATGATGACACTATATTTATATATGATATATAATATTTTTATGTTTTACTTAAGCTTATTTATTTTTCATTTATGGTATAACTTTATCATTTCCATTATGGGTAAACACGATATCTTCATTTTAGGAAGTGCGGACTACCGCCCCCTAAAACTGATTTGATTCGTTAACACTATATGTGGTACATATAAAGGATAAATTTAATGATATTATATGTGATATAATACAGGAATTATTATATAATTTATATAATAATTATTTCTTTCCATTAAAGTATGAGATATAAATGAATGTAGCGTTCATGTGTACGTTCGGCTTTCCATCTCCATAAACGGTGCATTTCATTTCTTACCTATAAATGATTATGTAATATTATAAATGCATGTATATACTAGATATATATGATATATATGGCATATACATCATGAATATAATTGTTGAGATAATGGATATTTGACCACATGAAAAACATGTAATTATAAAGAGTTCGTTTTTGACTCAAGTACCAATGATCGACAAAACGACCATTATTAACTTAAATAATTACATAGTGTTCATAACATGGTAATAAGTGATATAAAACGAATAATGAACTTCAAAGAGGTTCTTAAGCAAGTATAAATTAACTAATGTTTATTAATCAGGATGTTAAAGAATGATCGAGTCAAGTCGGACCCGAGGTAAGGGAACTTCTTAACACAATTTTTGTTCTTTGGGTTAATCTCCTACTTTCAAATTATGTCATGATATTATTATGTCCTATCTTGTATTTGTACTTTATTTATGTGTAATTATAATGAATACACATAATAGATCTACTTTATTTAAAAAAATTGAGCTTTGTATGGAACTTCGTCTCAATCTCCTTTCATTGAGGCATATTTTGTTTTATACACAACCTTCTTTTATACGGGGTATAAACTCCTTTGACTTTTACGTTTATCCAAAAGGAATGTTTTTTATAAGAAGAGTTTTACTAAATGAAAAAGGGAATGTTTTTGTCATACGTATGCGGTGACAACGACTTCTCCGCCGCCGTGACCATTATTTGAGTTTCAGCTTCCTATATAAGTCATAACTTTTTTTAAATGAAAAATAAATACCATGTTTTACTTTTCTTTTATTTTGGTATTGAAAATGGTTTTCATAATGTTTTTATTATATCCATGTGTTGTATTGATATCTTGTGATTGAAATGTGGAAATTTTATGTTTCATTTATGCATGTTTTATGTGATACGATTATGTTATGGTTCTTGGGAATTGTTATGAAGATGGGTGGTTCCGTGATAAACTAAGGGCGGGTGACACCGATATATCTCTCCAATACATTGGGTAATGTGAAGGAGTTAAACGTTAAGGTTTCTATGAAGAGATTTAGGGAATATACTGTGATGGGTATTCCAAACATAACCAAGAGGGTTACTCCCTACGTAAGAATGTTATGAATACCTCAAGTTACCTTTATGTATTAGGATTTCTATGATTTATTCATGATTTGATGAGGTATGTTAACGTGATTATGTTTTATGAGTAAAGTATGATTTCATACATGGACTAATGTTTTAATTTCATACTTTTATATCCCTTACTGAGCTTTTTATGCTCATCCCAAGTTTTTGAAATGTTTTTCACAGGTCAAGGGAAAGGTACAAGATATGATGATAGTGTCAAGGAATTTTCAAGAAAGAATCCTTGTTTTATTTGTAATATGATTCCGTTGATGGAAAAAATGAGTACTATATTTTATGTAACCACTTTGTTTAAATGTGGAATGTAATGCATGTTTTATGATCTAATTCTCTAAAACTCTAAACCTGAAAAGATCCTCAATGTGTAATCTTATAATAACTCAATATTAAGTAAGGTTTAAGGATGGGGCCTTATATATAGTGCTTTAAAATTGTGAGGATGAGAGGATAATAGGTACCCATTAAAATTTTAGGGGAGTGACACCCTTGGAATTTCTTAAAGTATTAAATTTATATAAATTAATTTTCTAATAAGAGTGGAACCAAATTGATAATTCAGGATTTGTGTTCTCCTACATAGTTTAATAAAATAAAAGTTGAATATGTTTATGTGATGTTTTTACCCTTTCCACTTTGTTTTAACCCCTATTAACCCTTATGACTATTACTACAATATCGAAGTTTTTTACTTTTTAGGTGTCAATAAATTAATATTAAGTGGAAAAGAGACCAAAAAAGAGACCATGGTATATATTATCAACCATTTATATTATATTTTTAGAGCACTTATTTTTTACTGAAGATTAATTCATATATTAAAATAAATTTTATTATAAAATTTTACTAAGATCGTATTTGGAACTTTTAATTTAAATTCAATTCAAACTCATCAAGAAAAAAAATAAAATTATAATATATAATTTTTAAAAGGACCTTAATAATTTATATATATCTATAAAATTATTCTAAAACAATTACTATCCTAAAAAAATTACTTTTTTGTGTTCTTAAAACCATTTACATTATTTTCCAATTTCATGTAAAAGAAACATATAAGAATTATGTTAACATTAAATGTAATTATTTTATAAATATATATTAAAAATAAATTTACATTAAATAAATAATTTATTTATTCTCAATATAATCATTAATATTTAGTCACACCTTATTTTTACCCCTTTATAAACATATATGAAAAAATTAAAAATTGGAAATTGAGATTCTATATTTTTAATTACATATAATTATATAAGTAGTTTGAAAATAAAAATGTCCAATAAATTTCACAACTTTAACTAATTTATGAATAAGGTAAATCCACAATCATAAATTTTATTAAAATAATATAGAATTGTTATTTTTCCTTATTCAAATTATTTTTACCTTTAATTATATAATTTACCATTACCAAGGTTACAAATATTTAGAGGGTATAAATTATATATTTTTCTAATAAAATAATTTTCTATTACAATAAATAAAAAACTACTATGATACATTATTATATCAATAACATAAACAACCCATAATTATAAGAATTAAAACTACAGTTTCACTTTCTATCGTCAATAAGAACTTTTCAATTAATTTTATTGGGGAACCAGTTAAACAATTATATAATAAAGTGTATATTTTTACCCAATATTAACTTTTCCCACAAATCATGTTTATTATAAAATATAACATTCCTCAATTTAGGTACCTCTAATACATGAATTTCTGGATTTATAATATTTATTAATCTTCCTTAAGAACTCAAAGAAATCATTTGAAAATTTAAGATGGTATAAAATAAAAAATAATTATTTATATAAAGTAAAACTAAATAGATCATTTTTAATCATGAAAAATCAAGGGGAATGTTTTCCCTTTTTGAAATGAAAATTTAACATAAAATAATCATTTATTTTTTAAAAAATATAATTTTTAATAGAACTATATATGAATTTCCTATCAAATACTAAATTAAAAAAAAATAATTTTAATGGTTTCATATAGAATAAGAAACCACTTGAATACATTTCCATTGAAAATAATTCTTTAAATTTTATTTTTCAAACTGATCCTAATAATTCCTCAAAAAAATATTTTTATAAATTTTAAAAAAATATATATCATTTCTGATCCAAAGAAAGAATATCATATACGATTTATGGGAAATTATCCTTACATTAACTAATACATGTAGCTTTACATTGGAATCATCTAACTAGTTTATTCACATATCACTTAGTTGTAACCTGTCATTAGTAAACTCAATCACATTACCCAATTTATTTTATATTTATATTAGGATCACCTATTATTTGAGCTATATTGGTCACACTCTAATGATCTAAGACTATAGTACATAGATGTAACATTACTTTTTTTCAAAACATAATACGTTACCCAAAAATATTTCCAAATACCATATTAGTTTAGTGACTCAGAAACATGGAAAAAATTATTCTAATTTTGTGAATGATCTTTAACATCTCACATAATCCATTTGGTTTTCCTATTGATAACCATTATCTGTTTCATGGGTAAAAGAAAATATTTGAAAAGTGTGTGATCAGATGCTCAGTAAGGGTAAATAAGAAGAATATCAAAAAAAATTATCATAAGAATGTAAGAACAACAAAATAACCTTTTCAAGTCAAACAATGTATAACATATATAAAAAAACAGGAGACCTAAAATAAATATTAATAGTTCATATGACATAAATAAAAAAACAGAATCCCTTTAAAAATAACATTAGAATAAAACATGGAAGTGTGGAAAACATATAAGAATATATAATCATTTCTATATTATTAAACTCTTATTGTGAACATGATCATAGTGGAAAAATTCCATTACTAAACTAATTTCATTCCTCGTTCCAACCCCGTATTACTGAACGACGTTTACATACCATTCCCGCCTAGTATTACTAAACTGAGATTATTTCTTAATCCAGTATTGTCTATCTCCTGAGATATAAATACTCACCCAATGAAGTATGGGGAGATATTGCTCTCACCCATCTCATATTGAAATCATTCTTAAGTGTATCACAAAAACAAAAATCACTCATCATAGCCAAGCCCATGGAACAAAATCGGTTTTGTAAACATCATTCCATCCTAACAAAGTGCATATAGAGAAAATGGATTTTAAAAATAGAATTCCATCATAATAAAAAATAAACTTAAGTAAAATTGGGATAGTATAGTTGAATCATAAACCTATTATATAATTCCACATAAGATAAAATATTATTTTGATTGAGAATTGAAATTAATTCTTGATAAAATTGTACTTTCTTCTTCAAAAATATTTTATTATCTCAAAAGGTTTCATTATTATAAAAGAATGTTATTTATTTAATGATAAAAATTAAATATTTAAAATTAAGATTCATGGAAATAAAGTGTTAGGAAGACATATAATTCAGTTCATTCCATATAGGTTAAAGGTAAACATTATCCTTGTACTTTCATCAAATAACTGAAAATGTGCCTCTTATCAAAAATAAAAAATGATTCCTTTAAATGATTTTTATAAAAATTCACCAATGGGTAAAATTTACATTAAAACATTATAGAGGAATATAATGAATATTTTTGAATTCTTATTTCGGAAATGTTTACATGGTTGGTAAATATACCCCAGTAAATACATACCCAAAAACAATCTAAAAATATAATGAGATTTCAAAATTATCCCTTAACATAGGTATGATATCTTTATATATATTTTAACATCCTATATAATAATTGAAATAAGTTTATTGACCTATTACAGAACCATATACACATTTATTATATAATATTTGATCATATTTACAACTATTTAATAATATATCATTATTACACATCATTTGAGTGTTAACTGCTTCATGTTCTTATGTGTGTTTTTTGAATAAGTTCTAGTTCTCCTTCTTAGGTTTAATTTATATAATTTAAAAATGTTATGGACAATATATATATCATATTATTTCATTATTTACATTGATATAATCTTGCATTAATGCATATCATGTAGAATGACTAGCATTGTATTGTGGAGATGGTAGATCGTATGTATGCATGATCCAAAATATCATTCCAATAATTATGTAATAGAATGAATGTGTATGGAGAAAAATAGATTACTCAATATCATGAATATGGTAAGACATATGTATGAATGCATGGTGATTTAATTTTTATTAAGATCGATATTAGGTGTCACATAGTTATTAAAAATCATAAAAATATATAATAATTTAGGCTATACCAGAGTTATTAATTTATAATGAATAAAACATAAGAATATAATGTATAATAAAAAATAATCTTGAATGAATCAGTAGAGGATATTTCCTCTTCTTCGACAATCTCCCTATAGATATCCAATTAACGACAATAGAGTTGTTATTTTGAGAATACCAAAACATATATTATGTAAATAAAGAATTTATGAATGTAAATGTGTAGGGTATGTCTGATCTTGAACATTAAATGTAAAGTGAAGATGTGAGGGAGGATGTGAACTTTTATAATTGAGATGAGGCCCACATTTGGAATCTCAAAAATAAATAATTTATAATAAAATAATGACCTATCAAAAAACCTCAAAAATATCATGTTTTAATGATTAGTTGATATACGGTTTTAATATCATTATCCAATTAATTTTATACATGTTTTTCTATAAATGTAAAAATTACCCTTTAAATTAACACTCTAGTATTATATTTAAATTTTAACTAAGGTAACAAATATTTCAATATAAAAAGGATGAAATATTTAATTAATTGATGTCAGTTTTTCCATAAATGAATAAATTAGAATCTTTTACAACATATCATAATTATTATATATATTTTTAAAAAACTTACATGTTTTATAATATTTTATAAAATATTATTTTGAAAAACAATCAATAGTTTAAATTTTTACAATAATCAAATTATTGATTTTCTAAAAATATCATGATATGATTTTATCCTCTAAAACATATTTTAGTAAAATATTATAAGTGCCATAATCTTTTTTATATTGGTCCAAATAGACAATAAATACACCTTTATATGATTAGGGTAGATTTATACACGAAAATATGACTTTATTATGTGCTTTAGTCTTTTAATGGTTATTATAATTTTTATATAAATGGGTTTTTATCACCATAAAAATAATTTATACATCATCAATATATATTTAATTAAGGTAATTATTTATTTCCAAAAATTAATAATAATTTACAATGATAATGAAAACAATTTTATCTTTAAAATATGTATTAATTGTTGAATTTTTATTGTATATAACTAAATATTAAAAATAATATAGTTATCAAAATTTCAGTAATATATATTTAACTTTTCTGTAAATAAAATATATTAAATGTCCAAAAATCATCCAAGTGTCTTCTAAATGATACAATTTCGACCCAATGATAATTTACATCAAAAAAACTCATCCAATGATATCATTTAAAGATTTATGGTGATTTTATAATATTATTTCTACCTTAAATCAAGAGTTAATATTTTAACCATATTAATAAAAAATAACTGAAGTTACTATTCATAATGCCAAGAAATAAAAGGATGGTATTTACATAATTTGGACCCATTAATTTAATGTTTTCATTAATTTTTTTTTAAAAAATAATTTTTATGAAATAGTTTTAACTAAATCTTATTTTTAGAATTAGAAAACAATTTTTAAATGATAAAATAATAAACAAGATTTAAATGTTTTTACATATGAATTAAATTTAAAATTAATTAAAATGACATAAAATATATTAAATAATAGAAATATAATTTATTTATACTTCAAAACCATTCAATAATATAACATATCCTTATAAATTAATTCAATTAAAAATGTTGTTTTCAATTAAAATTTAGTTTATTTTTACTATTCATCAAAATTTGATTGTTATCAAAAACATTAAAAAATTATTCAAAATTAAATTTTTATAATATGATTCCAAATAAGAAGTTTATTTTGACAAATATAATATTAAAATGTATAAATATATTGATTTAAAATTGGCGTTTCATCAAATGATGGCCAAACTATTTTTAAAAAAAAATACTTGTTTTATCTAGAAAATTAATTTTTTTCTTATATCGTGTCCTGAAAACATATAAAATGAGTTTTAAATATTATATTGAATATATATTACATATACATTTCTTAAATAAAATCTATCAGAAGTGATTATATTATTTTATAAACTCAATTATTTTCACTAAAATAGTTATTCAAAAAAAATCATTTATTTAAAACAGGTTTTATTTTCATTTTTTCTTAACATATCCAGAAATAATTAATTATATAATCACTCATAAATCATATTTTCATAATTCAGTTAATATTGTTTATATCCACCATTATTATGGCTAGGTTATAAGGTAATATAATAATGTTTTTTTGTTTACGTAAAACTCGACCTTGTGTGAAATGAACTCTGTTAAAAGTACTTAAAATTATGTGTAACAAAATACATTCATAGTTTTTGTGTACACTAAGATAATCTAGTGATGTGTGTAGTGCAAGATTATCTTTGTGTATCGTACAACATAAGAAATCAATGAATTCAAAAAATACCTAAATAAATAAATAAAAAGAAATAAAAAAAAGGTTTCCTAAAAATTTATCGGTGTTACATTTTATCCTCCTTAAAATAAATTTCACCTTCAATATTTTTTTGGGTCATCAATGGATAAAAATATTAATTACCCATTCATAGAAACTCACATTGGAAAAAATATTAAAAATAATTCATATTAAAAAGGATAGTGAGAAACTTAATGGTTACCCAAAGTTACTCATAACAGGATTTCCATACAAGATAACGTGGGTGGAATGTGAAATCATGGATATGGAAGATAAATATAACAATTATGTTCTAATGGAGAGTGATAGCGAATAATTTTAGGAGAATTTTCACAATAAAAAATTCATAAATATGATATGATTTAATGGTCTATTTGATTAATTAGAAATGATTTTACTAAGATAAATTTTTTGTTTTAGGATTCTTTCCATAGAGTTTAATAATGATTTAGGGGATGAAATACTTACTTGATTGAGTATAATCCTATCGATATCCCTTCATCTATTATTAAAAGAAATGAATTAAAAAAATTCACTCTTAAAGAATTAACAGATCTTGAACACTATAAATTGAATTATAGGTTATTCCACATGTCCAACAAAAATATGTTAAATGTTATCAAATATTCATAGGTCCAAATATTGTGAAATAATTTATTATTATAACAAAATTCATCCCAATTTTAACTCTAAATTTTAACTACAAAGATAAAAAAATTATAACCTTATATTCTTTCTGTATAATGAAAATAAAAAACATAGATATAGTTTCACTAAATCGTCTTAACATTTATCCACTATATATCATAAAGTATCTATTATTGGTCACAATCAAAATAAATGAATTCCTTTATTATTTATTTCCTTAAAAAATGGTAATAAATTGAATTATAATAGAAACATAGTGAAAACGTGCTTGCTTTCGAAAATTAAATATTTTTATATACCAAAAATCTAAAAGATTTATATTCTCCATCCATGATATCTTAAATAACATTTTCATCATATTTTTCATGAGTTCATTAATACAATCAGAAAACCCTTTATTTTCTTATCCCAACATTATGTATAATTAAGGGTTATCATTCCGTTATTTTTCAAAAAAAATATGAATCATATTTCATGGTTACTCGTACCAAGTAGAATATAATCATAAATAGATATGGGAAAACTGTATTAAACCAATAGAAATTTTATTATTCCCTAATAAAATAATTTTTATTTTACAACATTAATTTGGAATCCCATTATATAACCACTCAAACATTCCATAACATCATTGTCACACTCTACATCGCCAATAGTTATTAAGTATGATTTTTCATTGTCTTAGTCTTAAGAGGTTACTAGTTTCGATCTACATCAATAACCCCTGAATTATGTCATAGGTTTGTAGAATTCCCCATTTCCTTGACCTTGTAGCGTTTAAATGATGGATGTATATTCTCTGTAGCATTTTCTATATTCGCATCATTACATATCTTTTTTCCATTACTTCGACAATTAACTACCCAATGATATTATTTTTTTACACATAAAAAATTTACAATTACCTTTATGAAAGTCACCATCATTATGGTTTCTAGACATTGAGAATATGAAAACACTCATATTATTGTCATCATTTTGTTGTGATTTTCCCTTAAACTTCAACTTTTGTTTCTTGTCAAAAACATGAGATCGATATATAATCCCAAAATCCATTTCTACCATGATATAAAAACACACAATATCTATATATATATAAAATTATATTATGGATAATTCCATTTGAAAAAATGGTTTTATTCCCTAAATCATAGCTTGTAAATCTTATAAAACTATCGTTGTATATACTAACTAATTCAACATTGTTTTTCATATCTCAAGTAACTCCTCTTACATCTTTTTATAATGAATATTAGGAATGAAATTGTTATCGAACCAGATCATTTTTTTGATTTTAAAAGGACAGTTTAAGGAGTTTCGGAACCCAAACATACTAGAAAAAAATCAAACAATAGAAATGTAAATGTAGACAACAAACATAGGATTACACATCAAAAGAAACCATACTCATCTATGTATCCAAAGCTGGATTCATTTTTTCCAGTAGCGCTGGTCGATTCCATTTCTGGTAACATCCAGTAGCTCTTAGTTTGAACCCGAATCCTGAGCTAATACAGAGTTGTATTGTCTAGTGATCTCATCTTGACCACAATACCCTTCTTAAAATCCAATGTCACCTCACTATCCCTCTTAGAGGCAGATATAGTCCGCATCGGCCTCCGAAGGTATGGGAAATATCTTCTTGGTCGTCTCCTTGGTGTGGCAGAAAAAGGTCCTTCAACAGTTGCCAGTTTCTGATTCCCACTTTGAATAACATCGCGGAAAGAATGACCAACTGGGCTGCTCAAATTTTCTTTCCCTTCCCTAGAAAATTCCCTTCCTTAATCGGCTTGCTCCCCCAAACCCGGAACAGGACTCCAAGAAGTTGGAGTTTTAATCTCCATCAGAAGCAGTTGTTCACCTCCTTGAGACACAATTTCCACATTCGCATCATGTGCCTCCTATACACCACCACCAACATGATGATCCAACCTATCATCACTTTCCACCAAAGAGAACTTCCTGACCACTGGGTGGTCGTTATCCACAGACAAACCAACGAGTACCTGCCCCTTGTTGCCAACCTGTTGAACCACTATAGGCTCCTCCCCAACCATAACATATTTATTTTCCAAACTATCAACCAGATGACTCTCTGAAGCCTCCTCACCATTATCCCCTCCTAGAAGACCATCCTCCTCTAGACCCTCTGCCATCAAACCAACAGACAGACCTCCAAACCAATTACTCAAGGAAAGAAAATGAGGAGCTGAAGGATCCAACCCTCTTGACTCCTTTGGAACAGCCATGTAGAATACATAAGCTATAATCAAAACCCTCCCATATGAAACCTTCCATGCACCCTCACTAACTAGAGAGCCAGAGGACTCTCAAACATCATGCCTTAACCTAGGTAAATTCTCAGAAACTACAAGAATAGGCTTCTTCCTGCCAATCGAAGCTCCAGAAATTGGAATGATCTCAAAGTATACCTTACAAGACCCACCTCTCTTACCATCCAAACCCAGACCAGACACACCAGGGCACCTCTTTCTGGAATCAGACCCTGGCGACCTCAGAATAGGACCTGACTCTCAGCCTATCTCCAAATGATTGTCACTAGTCATGCTCATAGGAGCGGCTAGACCATCGCGAAAATTCTACCTCAACCACAGAGGATGACCATTTCGACACACCTCATATGAATGTCCCAACCTCTTCTATGAATTGCAAAACTTAGTCCAATTTTCATAAATAAATCGTTGTCTATAACGGTACTCTTCTCCAATAATAATCAAAACAAAATCAAACGGTCTTCAAGACGCAACAATTTTAACACACACCCGTGGATTCATTGGGTATAAAACTGCCTCGGTATGGCAATCCAATCAATGTAATTGGCCTACCATATTACCCAGTAATCGAATAATCGAAGGGTTTTGAAATTGAAAAGTAAGTTTAAGGAAACATACCCAGACCGCGATGGAAGGAGGGTCAGGGTTCATATGTAGGTCGAAGGAACAATGAGGTAGAAGAAATCAATATCCCTTACAGAAGCAAGGAGCCTTTGACCACGCTTAAATGTGATCTTCCTATGTCTCAAAATGAATCATGATTTTTTTACTGTCTAGAAATATGACCACTACTAGTTCCTGGAGATGCCAATATCTGAAAAAAAAATTGATCGAATTCATCCACATAAGGCCTCTTGTTCTTGAACCGAGCCACAAGCGTATGATTCAGCAAGCTGGATGAATCTGTAAACTAGAATGTAGAAAGTTGAAGATTCGACACCCCGTCAACCAGCTCAGGGACCTTAGGGTTTATAGAAATATTCGGAAAAGGAGGGAGAAACTCTGGATAGGAGAACAGATGGAAGATACTTTCTCTCCTATGGGATGACGATTCCCCCTCCAACTATTGTCTAAGAAAATAATAGTGTTAGAGGAAAAAATCATACTACTAAAATAACATAATCAAGGGTAATTGCATTAAATACATATCTTCATAGGTTTAACCTTAGGTTTACTATGATCATTACCATAATTCATTGATTGTAAAATATACATTGACATATCATTTGTTACATCCGTAGACATATCTATAAAAATATATCTAGGTACCTCACTAAAATATTCTCAAACAAGTCTCCAAATGTTATCTAAACCATTACTCTAAAACCAACTCTAAATACCAAATATTATAGTACATGGTCATCAAATTACTTTTTGGGAATACATAATATATTACAAAACAACACACCCGAAGACCATATTATTTTAGTGCCATTAGAAAATTAGAAGACATTCTTCAAATTTGGTGAATTATCTTCAATATCTCCCATAACACATTCGGTTTTCCTACCTAGAACATTTCTTTCTATCATAGGGAAAATAAAACATTCGAAAATAATGACCTCGGATTTAATGTAACGGTAAAAAAGGAAATTATAAGAAAAAAAATAAAAAACATAATGTATAAAATAACATATATTTTTAAAATCAATCCACATGTAACATATATCAAAATATTATGTCATGAAATAAATCGTGGAAATTCATAAGGAATAAATCAAATAGGAACACAAGATATAAGAAAATAACACTGGCCTATGACATGGAATTTTGTAAAACACATAAGCAGAGAAATTAATTTTCATATTATACATAGATCATTACCAACACCATTATAGTGGAAAAAGTACATTACTAGACCAAGTCCACTCCTTGTTGCAGCCGTGTATTACTGAACCGAGTTTACATACAGTTCCAACCGTATATTACTAATCACAGATCATTTATCATTCCATACCTATCTATATCATGAGGTATAATTATTTTCTAAATTAATTCGAGGTAGATATAGGTCCTTTCTATATCCCCATGAAATAATTCTTACATGTTCCTCAAAAAAAAATCATTCATCATAACAAAACCAACAAAACAAAATGGGTTTTCTTAACTACAATTCCATTATTAAATAATCCATGTAAAAAATATGGATTTCATAAATGTAATTTCATAATAAACATGATAAAACCATAGGAATAATAGGGATAATATACTTGAAACATAACCCCATTAAATAATTCTATCATATATGGAAAATTATTTTGAGGAAATACATGAACTTAATTATTGAAGATAATATCCTTTCTTTTTCTAAAACATTTTTTTTTCTAAAAATTTTCCATACTTTTAAAAGAAAAGAATTTATCTATAAATAAAATAAAAATATTTTAAATGAAGATTCATGGGAATAATGTGTTAATAAAAAATCCATTCATTCTGTATTAGTTAAAATAGAACATTCTTATTGTACATTTGTTGAATAAGTCCAAAAGTACATCGTATCGAAAATGTTAAAAGATTCTATTCTTACTATTAATTAAAAATTAAAAAATCTGTAAAATATCATTCAAAACATTGTATAGGAATATAAATAATATTTTGGAGTGCATATTTAGGAAACATGGACATGGATGGTAAATATACCCCAGTAAATACTTACGTATAATGAGTCTTAGAAAATAATATGATTACGAAAATAACCCTTAACATAGGTATGGTATCCTTTTTATATATATGAACCTCCTATACCATGATTTAAATAATTTCAATATCTAATTAAATAACCATATTTTTATTTTTGATATCATATATAATCATATTAACACATTTGTAATAATATATAATTAATACACTTCATTCAGGTGTTAAGAGCTTCATTTTCTTATGCATGTTTTGGGGAAAAAGTTCTAGTTATTAATCTTTGATTAAAGTTATATAATTAAAAATTATATTAACATAACATATATATTATTTATTCGTTAAATAAATTTATATAATCATAAATTAATGGATATCGTGCAGAATGAATTACATCACATTGTAAAGAGGATAGGTCGTACATAAGCATGAGTGACGATATAATTTCCATAATTGAATAATGTTATGGTAGTAGATGATATATATATTATTCCATAATTGGTATCATGTTATAATAATAATATATAGTGATTCTTTATATCATTATTCCCATCCATGTAAGGTGGTCGGGAAAAACATATTACACCACTATGTGGAGACGGTATGCCATATGTATGGATGTGTGGGGATTTCGACTACTATATGATAAATAGAGGGTGTAATATGGTTTTTAAATTATCATAATAACATCTCACAATATATGTTATACTATATTTTTTTTACTTTATATTCAATACAATATAGGAAGTGGAAGTATAATATGAAACAAGTTAAAGAATTGGTAGAGGAGATTACCTCTCACTCAACGACCTCCCTCTAGATCTCCTCAGAAAGGGACTGATGTATGTGTTTTAAGAAGATAATCACCAATATAATAAAAATTAATATTTTTATAATCTAAATGTGTAGATTATATCATATCTTTAAGGCTCCATGTGAATTGACATTGTGTGGTAGGATGTTCCATTTTATAATTGATGAGAGTGACACATTTGGAATCTCCAAAAAAATCATTTATAATAAAATCAAAACACATCCAAAATCCACCAAAAATATCATATTTTAGAATATTAGAATGGTGAAATATTTTATTATCGAATTTAAATTAGAAGATAATAGAATAAATTAGATAATTTTACATCATATAATAAAAATTATATTTTTTTAGAAATAATTTATTTTTAAATAATTTAATAATACAATATTATGATAAATAATCAATAGTGTCAATTTGGACACTATTTAAATTATTGAAATTTTTAATATTATAATGACAAAATGTTATCCTCAAAACTAATATTTTATTATATACATAATGGGTTATGGTAATATATAAAATTAATTCGATATATTAATTATCAAAAGTTATATTTATTTAAATATTTTTAATAACATTTATTTGTTATATCCATTTATAAAATAATTACAACATTCATAATGTGTAATTATTTAATAAACTTATTCTGCAAAAAATATTTAAAATAAACTAATATGAAGAATATAAATTCAATATACTTCTTATGAATAGTTTTATTTCAATATATATTCTATAAAATAATATATTAAAATTGATATTTCTATTAAAACATGAATGTTAAAACATTAACATCACATTAAAAAAAATTTAGCCATGTTATAATCTTATCTATATAAATCTAAATGGAATATAAATAGATATTTGAATGATTCTGGTCAAAATATAATCCAAAAATTTGATTTTTCCCGATTTTTTGTCATTTAATGATAATTTTCATTTTAATAAAATTCATTTTATTTATTTTTCATCGATTAAATATTTTATGCATGGTAAATGTATAAGTCTTTAATGTAATTTTTCTCCCTTAAAAATAAAAAATAAATTACCATAATAAAAAAACATTTTATAATTCATGTAAGTATTTATAGTCATATTTACCTTATATATAACCTTACATTAAAAATAATATATTTATAAAAATTTTATTAAGACACATTTAACATTACGTTAAATAAAATAGATTAAATAGCCTAGTCTCATCCTAGTAGCTTCAAAAGGATATCATTTCAACCCAATAATTTGTTCAGTCAAAAATTAAATTAACCCAATGATATTAGGAAAAGTTTTAGGGTATTTTTATAACATTATTTCCACATTTAATAACATGATTTATCTTTTTACCGTATTTTTAAAAAATTACTAAAGTTACTATTCATAAATTCAAAATATAAAAGTCATCTATTTAAATAATATGGACCCAATAATTCCAATTATAGAATCAATTTTCTAAAATTAAAAATGAATAAATTTTATTAATAAATTTGAAATAAATATCATTGTCAGAATGGGAATACAAGTATTAAATGTTAAAACATTGTAAAATATTGACATGTTTTAATATATGAATTAAATGTAAAATTAACAAAAATTACCTAAATGGTGTTAAATGATTAAAATATAATATATTTTAACTTTACAACCATTAAATAATATAACTTAACTAAATCTATTATTTCAATGAAAAAAGTTTTTTTCGATTTACATTTAGTTTATTTTTAATATTCAGCAAAACTTGAAAGATGTCAAAAAATATCAAAACTTCCCTCAAAGTAAATTTTTATACCCCGATTCCATATAAGAAGTTTATTTTTTATGTATAATAGGAAAATGTGTTAAATACATTATTTTACAAGGGTGTTCGATTAAAAGGAGATACAACTAAATTTTTGGAAAAATACGTCTTTTTCACGAAAAATATGTCATTAAGAGAGAATTTATTATTTTAGAAAATCACTTCATTAAATTTAAATAGTCTTTCAGAAAAGCATTTCGATTTATTTAAAAACGGTTTTATTTTCATTAATAATTAATTTCTCACAAAATACTAAATTATATAATAATATGTAATTTATATTTTCATAATTAAGTTAATAATTTTCATAACTTCCATTTTAATGGCTATGTTTTATAGTAACAAAAAAATATTTAGTTGTTCTGCTAAACTCAGTCTTATGTGAAATGAACTCCATCAAAAGAAAATGAAATTTTGTGTAACAAAACCATACCGTAGTGTTTTGTGTACCACAATATTAGATCAATCCATATATAGTGCATGGTTTTCTTGGTGTATAATAAAACAGAAGAAATTAATTAAAATTAAAAAACCTAAATAAATAAATAAATGAAAATTTAAAAAATCTATTCTTTAAAAAATATAAGGGTGTTACACTCACCCATCATTCATAGGAAATTTAAAACAACCCTAGAATGAATAAAAAACTTATTTCACTGAATTTGATAATAAAAACCATTTTAATTATCATTTAATCCCTTAAAAAACAATACATTGTTATCTGAAAAATATGAAAAAATGTTTCTATATCACTCAAAAAAAATGATAAAAATAAAAATTACCATAATATTGAAGGAAATATTCTCTTTGAAAATAAAAATGGAATTTTATAGAGAAATATTTATAACATAAAATCTGAATCATGGGGTGAAGATTAAATTATATAGTATAAGATAAAAACATTCCTTTTTCACTTTGATAGAAAATGACATGTATTGTAAATGAATAAAATGTTTCTTTTAAGAAGATTAAAAAGAATGTAAAAGTATTTGAAAATAATTTTTTCGAATGTTTAAAAAATAAATTATACCATTCTAGAAATATTTTATGAATAATGACATTGAATAATAAGTTTTCAACAATTTATAACAATATTATGAAATAAAATATCATTCCATATATAATGTCTAACGTTGTATGTTCTCTAAATACTCAAGGTGACACATATTTACAAGGGTTACTATTCAATTTGAATAAAATTCAAATTGAAATCAATAAAAAATTATCTCCTCCAAATTAAAAGAATAAAATATATTTTTCATGATTCAATTTTTATAATTTCTATAAATTATATTTAATGAAATTTCACAATTCATAATGAAATATTCTATTTAGAATATAGAATTTTTAATCTTCAAAATGATCTCATACGAGAATAAAAAATAATTCCAAAAAAATGGAATTATTAAATTATTTTTTATGAAAATGATATTATTTAAATTTAAAATAAATAAAGAAATATAATGAGACAATAAAAACATTTCACTACATAATAAAATTATATTTTACCAATTATGAGCACTTTTCACTATTTACTCGAAGAAAATACTTCTCATAAAAATATAAAAAATTTATACTAATCTATATTTGATATAATGAATTGAAAAATGATGACCATTTATTAAAACTTCTAAAACCAGTACATTTATATTTTAAATAAAACAACGTAATTCATGGAAAAATATATAATTAAATATAAATATTCCTTTTTTGATTGATTTTTTATAAATTATTTATATATTTTTAATGAATGTAAATGTATAAAAAAATACTTATAAATAGTAAAATTGATTTATTTATAGTTTTACCTAATTTTTCACAAGTAATTTTATATGAAATTATTTAAATAAAAAGAATATATTTTATTATCAATCACTATTATTAGAAACATGAATAACTACAATTCATAATCATGAGTTAAAATAAAAATACTCAATATTTTGTTTAAATACTCTTATATTCATAATCAATAAACTGGCCCTTAAGTCAAAAAATTCACATTGACTACAATTTTTTTTCTTTCTATAATATCTTCCAAAATCACACCCCAAATAAATATTAAAAAGTGTATGGTTTCTAGGTCTAACAAAAAGAACATTCGTTATTGTCTTATGCAGTATTATATGGAAGTGATACAAATGAATGTGTATTATTTCATCACATTAATTTTATGTTTTAAATAATCTATAACATTTATTAAACCCCATGAAAATTTATAGTAATATTATAATAATTTATTTCTCTAATAGTGGAAATACATTGATAAATTGTTTATAATTTTCCAAATCATTACATCATTATTAATAAAATCACACACACTATTGATTTTATAAACCCTATATCATTGATGATATTTTTCAATCATAATTTTATCATTTTATTTTAATGATTGTTCTCCAGAATACTGATAATATTAAAAAAATGTCATATATAATATTATAGAATAACAAAATAACAATTATATTAATAATAATAACCAAAAAATAACTTTTAGTTTAACTTCTTAAAAATAGATTTTTACCATGAATCATATTACCGTTTGAAAACATTTTACGTGTTAACCTAAATATTGAAACATCATGACACTAAGATTTCATAAACCTTTTATTTGGATGTCTTTGAACTCAATGATCTTGGGATGAGTTTTGATGACCAATATCATTATACTAGTGATAACATAGGACCATGAAACAAATACCTCAATTAATTACCAATTTAAAAGAAATTAAATATTAATGGAATGGTATAAGAAGAAAAATATATAAATATATTTAGATAAACATTATATTATTTCTTATTTACTTATATAATAATTTCTATGTGATTATTTGGGATGACACCAAAATGTATTTCTAAGCATGTCAAACTTGAGGGATGAGATTCCTACCATGTTTTTATTCTTATTCAAATTATATTTCATTTCATACAATTTTCTATTATCATCTTATTATATACTATATATACACCTCTATCCATTTGTTTTAAACTCATTATTACTTGTGTTTTAATTAATATATGATCCTTAACCATTTGTTTCTTAAAGATAAACCATAAAATGAATTATGAGAAACACATCAAATGCATTTCTTCCTCCCATAAATAATTATATTGTATTTATTAAATCCATATACCTATATTCATAATAAATTATTAGTTGTGACTCAAAACATCATCGTCAAATATTAATTGCTATGTCTTATATTTCTTAACTATCCTACACATAATAATATTATACATTACAACACTATTATGTACCCCATTATAATTTAATGTGATTATTTCATGATGAAACATGATTATTGATTTTTTCCACATAGAACACATAACTATCAATGGTTATTATGAAATGGGTTGACTGAGAGTTATATATTCTACAATTGATTATGTAATTATTTGATCTAATTAGAAACCATATTTGGGGCATGAGATGTAATCCTTGATCAATATGTTATGATTTATTGACCGATAAAATGACTAAATTCTTTTTCATGTTTTATATTTTTCCACATTCAAATGATTTTAAGATTAAATTTTTTAATGATACCATTTAATATATTCATTTTATCCACAATAAATACACACTAGAACAACACCATAATTAATAAAAAAATTCACAATTTTTAAAAGAATATTATTTTTGAAGAATAATTCATGAATACTTGAAACATGGAAAATAGAATAAAAAGTATGTAAAATAAAACTTCAACAACCAATAATTAATTATTCATATTAAGATGCTGATCACAATTCTATTTCTATAAAAACCAGAGAAAATATAAAATTATAAAAGGGAAATAGAAAATTTTATATTTCATATCATTTCATCCATATTCCCATGGACCAAAAAAATAATGAAAAATATATTTTATTTTAATAATCTATTAAAATCTAATTAATTTTCTACTTAATCATATATTTTTATATCTTTTATAGTAATATAAACCCTTAAATTTCATTTTAGGATATGATTTGGTTATTATATTTTTATCCTTTTGAATCATCTCTTTCTAGAAATCAGGGAACACATTATTATTATTTCAATGTGGTTTTAATTTCATATCTAGATATATTTTTAAAACCACACTACAATTATAGATAAATTTTTGTGTTTTCCTAACATCATCCTCAACTCACCATAATGGTTTCTTAATAACATTGTCTAATGTGATGATTCTATTCAATTTTATTTTACTCATATGATATACAAAACATTAATGTGGATCCATACTATGTTATTAATTTATTCCATCAATTCAACTATATCAAATAAAAAAAATTAAATAATAAAATTACAATTCTAATTTTTATGGTCAAACAATGACATGTGAGGGGTCAAAATTAGTGTAGTTTTATGTCGCAAAAAAATCTGAAAAATATAATATTTTTAACCTATTAAAATTAGATTTGAATAACTAAAATATTCATGAAAAAACTATAATTATTTCATAATTCTAATAGTTAATATTTGTTTAATAAAACTCTATATAAAAGGATAATAGATAAATATTATAATAAAACTAAATACATAATTTTATAATATATTTCCCATATCTAATACCCCTACACATAAATGATTCCAAATATAGAAAATATATATTTATAATAATAATAAAAAATTTAATAAGAAAAATTTAAACATTATTCATAGCTAAAATAATACAATTTTTAATATTTAATGAATTATAAAAATCATATAAATTTTCTTTTCAACATATCACATTTAAGAAAAATCTATCAAGCTTGTATTTTACATCACTTTATAATATCCACATATATTTAATATGATATGATAATTTATATATTTATTTATTTATGTATTTTAGTTATTTTTACTCCAACTCAAATATAGGATCCAGTATCAAACTTTTTTTATATTTTTTTAGTTTAATTTTTTATATAATTATTCCATGAAAAATATATAAAATTCCCCAAATTTGTTTCCTTCAATCACCACATGAAACTATTTATGATTGTTAGAATAAGATTTTTAATTGATTGTATACAGTTATTGCATCCTAAATAATATATTTAGAAGTCAATCCAATCATATAACCTCGATCCATTCCGTTAATCACCTATATATACTATTTGTGAATGTTTTGAGTAGAAGAAGGGATGTTTTATAGTTTTATAAAATACTATGATAATTCCACTAGTTTTTATAGACGTATTCATATATTTTTTGGATATTAAACAAAATTCTAGAGTATAAATTACAATTTTAATTTCAAAATCCATCTCTTATTTACACCATGTAATGATCAAATTAAAATTATTCTACACGAATTTATTGAATATTTTTATTCAAACAAAATAACCATTTAACAAAATTGTGAATTGTAGAACCAATTTTTTAAAAAATTTCATAAGAAATAAACCAAAATACTACCCACTGAATATCATTTAAATTTGGTTGTAAAATAAAGTATATTGTTATATATAAGAATTTTTTTGGAAGAAATGTTAAAAAAATACTGAGATAATTATTTATAGTCTAAAATCTACTCAACATCATAATCATAATAAGATAAATAATTATATGCTGTGAAAATATTATTGAATTTTCAAAAATAGTACCCTAACCATAAATTCACATAACTTTACCTTCATCATTAATTAATATATATTTGAAATTATTAACCATTAACAAATTATATAATCAGAAATAAATATTTAAAGTAAAAAGACTATTTAAATTAATTCTTAAAATAATTTCTTATTAAATTATTATGTCAAAAGATTTTATAAAATAAATACATTAATTGTTTTAAAAAATTTACTACATATGGAAGAAAAAAATAAATTAGATTCCCCTCTTATATCCTCTTTGTTATTTATTTTATGCTACTTATTTCACAACTAATAAAAATTGACAATATAAATAAATGAGGATACAAGATTTTTTTTAAATAATAGACTTAGTTGATTTTCCTATTTATATATAAGTCTACATCCTTTCTATTAGATTAAATTTTCACTTATTTGTGTTACCACATTCTATAACACTATTCATGAAATCTGCCAATTATTACTTAATATGTAAAACTATGTGTTAATTTATGAGTTAAAAAAATTATATTAGTTTTTATCTCATTCTACAGTTTTTTTGTTTTATTCATTTCATTAATTGTAGAAAATTATCAATTTCAGGATTTCTTCTCTATAGTAAAACATTTTCCATGTAATCAAAAATTTTCATTTGATAATAAATATTTAATTTTATAAGTTAAATAGAAAATCAAAATAATATCTTCTCATATTACACATTAATCTAGGTTGATTACATTTTTAAAAATATTCTCCAATGTATGTGGGAATTGTTTTGACTATTGAATCTAGAGTACTGGTAAATCCACCAGAAATTCAAATTTATGTGAATTAACCAAAACAACATCAATCAATACATGTGGTTTTCCCAACTATATCTACAAGTAAAAGACTATATTTAGTGTGAATAATCTAATCAGAACATAATCATTTCATTATTATGTATAAATTACTATATAAACAAACTCAAAAATAGAAAAATTATTTTCGAAACACATATTAGCGAGTACTAACATTAATATAAAAACTACATTGATATTTTGGATTCTTTGGTATGATCTTAAAACCTACTGCTATAAATTCTTTCATGAGGGGTATAATACATATTTTCTTCAAAATTTTAATTAGGGGATCCATGTATTCATTGATATTCCATTTCCATATTTAATTTCAAAAAAGTAAAATTTGACCTAGAGTTTGTAATTATTCATCAATATATTCATTCCCATTTTCGTTTTACTTTTCCTAAATATTTTATTCATACCTGATTTTTATACAATATATAATATTTTAAAACATTCCTAAATTGTTATTCACAATATTATTTCTTATATTCTTTCACTGGATTCCATTTAAATTTTTTCCATTTGAAATTTTAATGTAACTAAATTAATCAAACTAATTTCAAGAAATATAATATCAACCCTTTATGTTATCCCTAATGGTGGTTGTAATTCCCTGACCCCAGTTACCTAGAGTTGGTTCTATATTACATAACATTGGCATGATCATAAAAGATCATGTCTCGAATGACTGAGTAGTTTAGTATCCTTGTAATTAATAGATACGTTCATAAGTTTTACATTACATCATAAAATGGAAAACTACAATAACATTGTCTCCATAGACAACACTAATATACCATAGACTATATCTGGAGGTCAGTCATAATATACTTCTTTTCATCCTGGGAAAATAAAACCTAAGAAAGGGGTGAACTCAAATGCTCAATAAGGGTAAGAAATATAGCAGAAGATATCATAAATATTAAGCAAGGAGAATAATTGAAACCACAAGCCTTTACCAATAATAAACTTGAATACTATTATGGAAGGAATATGAACTGAATAAATAATTCCATAATAAAACATAATCCTGTGTATTATATTATATGAATGACCACATGAACCATTAACATTATTTTCATTATGAGGAAATTTATAATTCTGTACATTCTGAATCATTTTGTCCAGACCTCGGCCAAGAAGTATAAAAATGATTAAGGCCTTGGCCAAAAACACATGTCAAATTTGTAAAGGGCCTCGGCCAATTCCACATATAATTGTCTCATGAGACCTACCGATGCATCGAGGAGCTATAGCGGGCTCCACACATCACATAATAAGTCAAATACATTCCTCATATGAAAAGGGTTAAACCTATCATAAACATTCATTTTTAAAACTATAATATGAAATTTCAATACCTTAACCATAAACCATGAATGGTATAAAAATAGCACATCCACAGTCAAACATATCACAAAACCTTCAATACAATATGGTAGTTTAGTATTATAATAAATAAACATCAAATAAACATTGATTCATAAAAGGATGTTGACATAAATGAAATCAAAACCCTTTTTAGAGTAATATCTCTTTATTTTTTGAAATCATTTAAGAGACATATAATTATAAAGAACACATTTATTTTGAAAATATTCCTATAGGATTTTAACGGAATCTTTTATGAAGTTATAACGGCGGAAAATAAATGCACCTGTCGTATAAGTTAAAAAACACTCTTACCTTAAATTTGTTGAAAAGGTCAAAAAGTACCTTGTTTGGAAAATGACAGAAATATTCCTTTAAAAACACATAAGGGTATAAATTACCATAACCCATTATCTTGTAAATAGTGAAATTTTTTTGAAATACATTTTTAAGAAACATGGATGTGGGTGATAAAGAGGTCCCAGTAGATACTTACGTAAAAACAACCTCAAATAATGAAGAGATTGTAAAATTAACCCTGACCTTGTAATTTTCCTTGGTTGATTGTAGGTTAAACTCTTGTATAACGGTGAAATAATTTTTATTAAATTATATACGAATCATATACATTAATATGATATCATATATGATCTTTTAACATTGTTCTGTTAATAATATCTTAGTATTATCATCGTTTTGGATGTTAACAGATTCATTTTCCTTTATATTATTTGTTATGTGAGTCATATTTGTAATGTATGTGATGTATATTATTAATATTCAAAATTATATCAAGTCTTTAAACATTATTTTTGATCATCAAATGAAAATTAATCTAGAATGGATACGATGGGGAATGAATCTCATCATGTTCGTAGAGACGGTAGTCCGTACGTACGCACGAGCGACAATATCACTCTTTGAATATTAAAATAAAATATATTTGAATATTATATCATATATAAAGAATAATTATAATTTTATATATATTCATTACATCAATTACACATCATTATTATACCCATCCAAATAATAACGTATGAATAACAATTACACCACGACGTGGAAACGGTAAGCCGTACGTACGCATGTATGGTGACATGTCATTCAAATGATGGATATAATAATTAATATTATTGTACCATATTTATAATATAATCACTTTATATAGTATAATCTGGATTTATTATTTTATAATGTAAAATAATAAATAACGAAGAATTGGAATAAGAAAAGAACTTGAAAGATGGTGGTGAAATCAATACCTCTTCTCCGGGTTCTTCCTTTTGATTTGATCAAAAGGTATCCATAATTAGGATTTCTGACTAAATAAGGGACTCTAGGGTGAATTTAGGGAAGTTGGGATGATATTTGGGCATGTGTTGTCCAAACCAAAAGGTATTTCAGGTATGAAGAATTGGTTAGAATTGGTGTCCTTTTATATGGGGGAAGAGGGGCTCTTTAGGAAAAACATAAAGTATTATTTTATAATAAGTTCATATTCGTTATATAATGGATAAAAACTGGATTATATAAATTATAGGGTGGTTATGGGTCGAAAATAACTCATCGAATAGGTTTTAGACTGGTTTGGGTCACTATATTAACCATATCTTTTAGATTTAACTCATAGTTAATTAGTTTGGCATTTACCATGTCTGTTTGTATTTTTTTATTATTTGGTTAATAAACATACAATAAAATACCAAGAGAACCCCAAGTGGTTCTTTAATGACATAAATATCATTATATAAGTCCTTTGGTAGAACCATAGATTTTTAGGAATATTATATCAATTAATTATATAATATTTGTTTTCAAAACTCCTTTATGTCAATTTTGACACTATTTAATAATTGATTTTTGTTAAAGTCATAAAAAAAATATTAATTGAAAAAAAATTAATTCTAGAAATCCTAAAATTTCATAGTAACCAATAAAATTAGTGTATGACATAAAAACTTTCAAAATCTATTTATTTTTCAATTTATAATACCAATTATTTGATTCTTTCATTAATAATGAAATTACTGCATCATTATTATGTCATAAATAAATTTAATTATTAAATGTCTAAAAATTATAAATAAAATACCATTATGTATGAAATATTTTTATCTTTATAATGAATATTTATAGTCGAAAATATAACATATAAAACATAATGTAAAAATTGTTTTTCTAAAAGATATATGCTTATGTCATTTTTGTATTTACTTTAACTTAATTAATTTAAAGTGTAATTATCACTTAAAAGTGGCCCCATGGGGTCCCAAAATCGACCAAAATATGCCCATGGTCTGCCATGTATCAACCAATAGGGTTAGGATACGTTTTAGGGTAATTTAGTGTTATTATAATATTATTTTTTACCCTTATTTACCAAATTTACCCTTTATCCATGGTAAATAAAATATTTACCGAACTAATTATTCAAAATTTTTAAAAATAAAATTTACCTATTTACACAATTTGGACCTCCTAATTATAAATATGGAATTTAGTTTTATAAATTAAAATTACATAAGTGGCAGAAATTAATTTAAAATTAATTCCCATTGTCAAAACAAAAAGCGTGTTTTTACCAAATATTAACTATTAAAGGATTGAGACTTTCTTATGTCCAGTTTAAATGCGAAATTATGTCCTATTACCAAAATTAGATTAAATGGTAAAAATATAATCTAATTATACTTTAAAATAACTCAAATTCATAATTTATCACAATTAAATATTTCGATTAAAAATGTTGTTTTTAATTTAAATTTAGTAATTTTAACTATTCATCAAAATATGAAAGTTATCAGAAAAGTACCAAAATTTCACCCTAAGATAATTTAAATATTCTAAATCCAAAAATTAAGTCCATTTTGAATGATAAAATGTATAAAATTTTAGAAAGTGGGTATTACTATTTATAACGGCTAGTTGATTTATTGTGGTGTTTTAGAAGTCGAAGTTGCGTACAACACACACTACTGTATTATTCAAGGAGAAGCATACCATGGATGTTTGGGGTGTAAAATTTTTCATTCCTTAAATAAATTGAATCCTTTCAATTTGAAATTTATATTTGAAAATAAATGGTTTAAAATAGAAAATACCTTTATGGGATAACCCACATCGGAAATTGGGTTAATAAAATATAGTCTTAATAAGAGGAAAAGGGGAATGAAAAAGTAACCACCAAATTATGATCTCAATTAAGAGAACATTGGTGGAAGTTACAGGCACATAATTGTAGAAAAAACGTAAATATTTATAGGGAGTGATTGAGGTTATCAGTCATAAACAATTGTAGAGTTGAGGGCCTCAATGCCATCAATCTATAATGATTTAAGATATCATTAGTTCCACAAAACATAAGGTATTAGTATAACACAGTTTTAGTTTTAAAATCCCCTACCTAAAATTTAAGAATTAATTTCTTCATAGAATGAGATAAGAGAAAAATATATATATATACTTAACAAGTAGAGTTCCATCCTTTAACAAATTTCTACCATAAACTCATCCTTCACTCTAAAAGATAATAGAACTAAAACAAATTCTATTTATCCTATTCGTATTGGGTTAAAAAAAATGAATTTATAATTAATCTACCAGACTTTTTAAAAAAACTACATTATTCAATCCAGGACATAACGTGGGTCAGTGGTAGGTGATACACCCTAGTCACCCGTCGGTGGAAGGTTTAAGTCTCGCGGCCTTGTCGGATGCGACAGGTTGCCGCCCAACCTCCAATTTGTCATTTTTATGGAAAACCAACAATTATCTAAAAATATACTTATCCAAAATACATTTTTCCAAACTCACTGCCCAAAATTTATAGGTAAGTTAAACACAATGAAAATACTTTTTTCCATATACTAACTTGTGAACACCTTCACCATGTATTCTTTTAAAAACATTGCATCATCCTGGGTTACCATAAAACATTATTGATTAAATTCATGCTCCTTTATTCCTTATAGAGTACAAGATATACACCTTCTATCCAAAAATTTTGTAAACTCAATCAATGATGGAATATACAAATCATTAATCAGTTTTAAGGTAGTTCATAATATCCAATATAATTTATCCAAATCAATCATGTATTATTCCAAAATCACTACCTCAATATCAGAACCATATTACAGTTTATCTTTCACTCAACCATATATTTTCCACAAATTTAACCAACTATTGAGACACTTTTCTTGGTTCCACACAATCTCAAATCCATATTAAAATAGTACTTCAGTATAATCCTTATATACTCCATAATTATTATAACCAGTACATCATTGATACAACACTCAAATGACAAAATTATTTTATAACAACATAATAAATCTAATCATTCCTTGTCATCTGTGGTAGTATCATAACATGATTATTATCCAATAGCATCATTTGGGGCATACTCTGATGATTTGAAAATTTGTTCACGTAGTGTCCCAATTCCTTGCAGAGGAAGAATTGTACATTAGAAACTGTTTCTTACCCTTGTAGTCACGTACATGGTGTCCTTTTTCTCCACAATTATATCAAACTTAAATTACATTCAATAATGTTCCAGGGTTTTTCTTCCCACAATTATTTCATAGGGGAAATTTTTTTCCTTCTTCCCTTTATCCATCTTTCGCTCTTTCATCCATTTCTTCTCTTGCTTCCTTTCCAAGTCATAACACTTAAAAAATTCTTTACTTATCATTTTAATACATGATACTATTTCAATATATATTGAGAATACATGGGAGACAATTTACCTTTAAATGTTGGCTTAATACCATGAATGATATGATCCTTCTTACTCTTTGGATTATATGTATTGTTGGAGTTCACATTCCTTCTACTGGGTGACATTTCTATACAATGGAGAACACATGGTCAGTTTATGAATTGCAATGAATAATTCCAAACTTGTAAAATATCTAACATAAATTTAATAGTTTATGGATATAATTCGTAATCACAAAAACTATTTAATTTAGGAGGTATATACCTATAAAACATTCATAGTGTTTTGTAGAGAAAATTAGAATTATCCTAAACATATCCCCCAACAGTGTTGTAACCAATAGTTCATCAAGGCCCATTGTCATGCACGAGTTCCCATTCGAGTCTAGTTCAAAGCGGTGTTTTTGGGTTTTACCCCTAGGTACATCTATGCTAGAGCCTCCTCTACCTACTCATATCCAGACAGGTATGTATTTCTTGAAATACTCACAAAATCTCTATAGTTACAAAATTCTAGGAAATTATTCTATATTAATCCTCAAAGTCTATATTGGGGTAATGTTCTCAAATCCAGGTTTTTCTAAATCTAGCTTATAAGGATTGTACTAAACCTCCATATGTAATGCCCCGACCCCAGTTACCCAGAGTTCATGCTTTATTACATAACATTGGAATGATCATAAACGATCAAGTCTCTAAATACTGATTAGTTTAGTGGCCTTGGAAGTACTAGATACATTAATAAGGTTTACATTACATTATAAAATGGATAACTACAACAACATTGTATCCATAGACAACACTGAGGTCCCATAGACTATCCCTGGAGGTTAGTAATAATATACTTCTTTTCATCCTATGAAAATAAAACAAAAGAAAGAGGTGAGATCAAACACTAAGTAAGGGTAATAAATACTGCGGAAGATAACATAAATATTAAGCAAAGTGAATAATTGAAACTGCACGCCTTTACCAATAATAAACACAAATACTTTTATGGAAGGAATATGAAATGAGTAAATAATTCCACAATAAAACATAATCATTGGTATTCTAGTAGTTGAATAACCACATGAACCATCAATATTATTTTCATAATGAGGAAATGTATAATGTGGGACATTCTGAAACATTTTGTCAAGGCCTTGGCCAAGTCGTCTAAAAATGATTAAGGCCTCGGAAAAAACCACATATCAAATTGGGAAAGGGAATCATCAAATTCCAAGTCTAGTTGTCTCAGGAGACCTACCGATATCTCGAGGAGCTATAGCAGGCTCCACCCGTAACTTACTAAGTCCAATACATTCCTTATCTGAAAAGGTTAAAACATATCATAAACATTCGTATTAAAACTAGAATATGAAATTTCTATACCATAACCATAAACCACGAATGGTATAAAAATAGCACATCCATATTCAAACATATCACAAATCCTTCAATACAATGTGGAAGCATTGTATCATAATAAGTCAACATCAAATAAAATTAAGATTAATAAAAAAATCTAGACATAGAGGAAATCAAAACCCTTTTTAGAGAAATACCTCTTTCTATTTTGCAATCTTTTAATAGAAATATAATAATAAAGAAAACTTTTTTTTGAAAATATTCTTATAAGCTTATAAGGGATGTTTTGATGATGTTATAACGGCGAAAAATATCTGCACCCGCTGTATAAGTTAAAAAAACATTCTTACCTTAAATTTTTGGAAAAGGTATAAATGTAAAGTGTTTGGAAAAAAATGGCAACATTCCTTTCAAAACACATAATGGTATAAATTAATTTAACAAATTTTCTCATAAATAGCAAAAAAAAATTGAAATACATTTTTAAGAAACCTAGATGTGACTGATAAAGAGGTCCCAATAGATACTTAGGTATAAATAACCTGAGATAGTAAAGAGATTGTGAAATTAACCCTTACCTTTTACTTTTCCTTAGTTGAGGGTAGGTTAAACTCATTTATAATGGTGAAATAATTGTTATTAAATTATACAATAATCATATACATTAATATGATATCACATATGATCTTTTAATGTTGTTTTGTTAATAATATCTTAGTATTTACATCATTTCGGGTGTTAACAGATTCATTTTCCTTTATGTTCTTTTTTATGTGAGTCATATTTATTATGAATGGGATGTATCATATTCATATACATAATTATAACAAGTCTTTAAACATTATTTTTAATAATCAAATGAAAATTATTCTTGAATGGATGTGATGGGGAATAAATCTCATCACGTTCGTGCAGACGGTAGTCTGTACGTAGGCACAAGCGACAATATCAAGCTTTTGATATTAATATAATATAAAATTGGATATTATATCATATAGACAGAATCATTATCATTTTTTATTTATTATTTACATCAATTTTACATCATTATTATATCCATCCAAATAATAATGTATTGAATACCAATTACACCACAACGTGGAGACGGTAAGTCGTACGTACGCACGTATGGTGACATGTCGTTCAAAGGATAGATAGAATATTGAATATGGTTGTAAAGTATTTATAATAACATCACAGTATATAGAAGATACTGGATTTATTATTTTATAATGGAAAATAAGAAAGAAATAAGAAGTGGAATAAGAAAAGAACTTGAGAGAGGGTGGTGAAATCATTAGCTCTTCTTCGGGTTCTTCCTTTTGATTTGATCAAAATGGATCCTTAAGTTGGATTTATGACTAAAGTAAGGCCTCTAGGATTAAGTGAGGGATGTTGGGAGGATATTTGGGCAGGGTTTGGCCGATCCAAAAGGCATTTAAGGTATGAAAAATTGGTTAGAAGTGGTGTCCTTTTATAAGGGGAGGAGGGGCTCTTTAGAAAAAACATAAAGTATTATCTTATAATAAAAATATATTCGGTTTATAATGGCTCAAAACTATATTAGATAATTTATATGGTGTTTATGGGTCGAAAAACACTCAACCAATAGGTTTTAGATAGGTTTGTGTCACTATATTAACCTTATCTTTTAGATTTAACACTTAGTTAATTAGTTTGACATTTACCATGTCTTTTTGTATTTATTTATTATTTGGATAATAAACATACTATAAACTACCAAGATAACCCCATGTGGTTCATTAATGAAATACCTATCATCATATAAGTCCTTTTTCTGATCCTTAGGATTTTAAAAATATTATATCAATTAATAATATAATATTTGTTTTAAAAACTCCTTTTTGTCAATTTTGACACTATTTAATAATTTATTTTTGTTAAAGCCTTGACAACATTGTTAATTAGAACCAAATTAATTTAAAAAATCATAACATGTTATATTAAAGAATAAAATTCTTGGATGGAATCAAAATCTTTAAATTATATTTATTTGACCATTTATAATACCAATTATTTGATTCTTTCATTAATAATACAAATATTGCATCATTATTGTGTCACAAATAAATTTAATTATTTAATGTCTAAAAATTATAAATAAAATATAATTATGTATTAAATCTTTTTATATTTCTAATTAATATTTATATTCGAAAATATAACATATATAACCCTATGTAAAAATTGTTTTTCTAAGAGATATATGCTTATGTAATTTATGTATTTACTTTTACTTAATTAATATAAAGTGTCATTATCACTTACAAGTGGCTCCATGGGGTCCCAAAATCAACCCAAAGATGCCCATAATGAGAAATGTATCAATCAATTTTTTAAGACATGTTTTAGGGTAATTTAGTATTATTGTAATATTAATGTTTACCCATATTTACAGGATTTTCCCTTTAACCATGGCAAATATAATATTTAACGAAATAATTATTCAAAATATCTAAAAATAAAAGGTACCTATTTAAAAAATTTGGACCTCCTGATTATAAATATGGAATCCATTTTTCTAAATTCAAAACACAGTAGTGGCAGAAATTAATTTAAAATTAATCCCAGTTGTCAAAATAAAAAGCATGTTTTTAATAAATAGTAACTATCAAAAGATTGACACTTTATTTTGTCCAGTTTAAATGTGAAATTATGTCCAACAACCAACATTGGATTAAATGGTAAAAATATAATATAAATATACATTAAAATCACTCAAATTCATAATTTATCACTATTAATTATTTCGATTAAAAATGTTGTTTTTAATTAAAATTTAGAAATTTTCACTATTCATCAAAATATGAATGTTATCAGAAAAGTACCAAAATTTCACCCTAAGATAATTTCAATATTACGAATCCAAAAATGAAGTCCATTTTGAAAGATAAAATGAATAAAATTTCAAAAAGTGGTTATTATTATTTATAACGGCTTGTTGATTGGTTATCGGGTTTTAGAACTCGAAGTTGTGTACAACACACCCTACTGTATTATTCAAAGAGAAGCGTACCATGGAAGCTTGGGGTGTTATAGTGGTAAAATAGGATGATATGTTTTAATTAAGAAATTAATGATTTTCCATAATATATTTCACATGTTATTGTAATCTAGTGAAATTTTATTAATTTTTTTATTATGTTCATAATTAGCTTGTAATTTCCATTCAAAAATATTTTTTTATTAAAATAAATATAACATAAATCATTAGTGGAAATAAAATGGGGTTGTTAAATTGGTATAATAATGTCAAAATTATTTTATAACACATATAATTAAGAAACCATCCCATTATTAGTCTCTAAAATGTCATGACTCGCCTAAACATAGAACCCCTCTTGGGATGGAATTGAATTTGATAATGACATGTGAAGAGCTCCCCTAATCATCCATTGGATAGTGTTGAGAACTAATTGTATAAAACACAATAATGGGAGGAATTAAACTCATAAATTTTAGAAATATATGATAAACCACCAGTGAACACCATATAATATAAAAAATATTCCATTCCACCATCCCTATAAATTTCATGCATAAATAGTTCTTCAAAATAAAATAAAATAAATATTACTCTAATGAATGTGAAAATGAAACTGATTACAACCTTTAGTGATGTTTTTTTCTAGTTCAATCACAAATACCATTCAAATTTTTTTAATATATATTTATATATTTAGGGTTCGGTATAAAATCATACATTTTAGGATATTCCAAAACAACTCCAAAAAATAGTTGAAGATGATTTCAGACCCCTATGTGAATAATATCATAACAAATATTTTCTTATGATTGGACAACTATCACCCATTCTCACCACGATTAACATACCCAATACCACATCCATGAGTAACATCATAATATAAAAAGAATATATATATATATATAAGGTGATATGGATGAAATTGCCCAACTGTTCACCTAAATAGGATCCCTTTAATAGACTATAATAACCTATTTATCATGGATTCACTCATCCTCCACCACGTCATATTCCCTTTTAATAAACATAGGCATTATCAACCTCAGAATAAAAATAATATTGTGTGTGTAATAAGGTAAATCATATCCACTTCCCCACTAATTTGGTCTCTTTGACACCCTAATAACTTATACTATGTTACTCACCCCCTTCTAAGTGCCTATCTAACCACATATCCACCTATCATAACCATATATTTCACACCAATAATACACATAAAACACATATTTCACAAAAACTCCACATCCCAATAACTCATCACATCCTTTTCAAAGTATGGTATCACAAAATTGGTGGGCATCAACCTCATTCCCTCCCACTCACATGCACAACCCATACCATTCATCCGAACAAACACTCCAAAATCATATCAAATTATATATATATATATATATTTCCAAAAATCAAAAATATATTATATCTAGTATATATAAGACTAGAATAAGCCATTATATCATATTCTATGCCTAAAGGAGGAGGAACGGTGATGGATAATTCATGCATTCTTATAAAAATAAATACTAGAATTTGATCATCATATATATACACACACACAAAAAACATAAATTTATTATATATGGTATTTATATGCCTATTTTGAGCCATCTTATTCCATGATATACTTGAAATAGGAGATGGGGCGAGGGAAAAATCAGTCATCTAATCCCTCTATAATGTGGTTGTTGTTGAAAACCAATTGAGGACCACACCATATTGGAATTGAAAATGATACATTATAATATTCAATATTAACATCACTAGAAACTGATCTATTTTTAACCAGATTTAACTACAAACCATTCAATGAAAATTAGAAAAACATATTCCTACCTATAAATACATACACCAACAATTTCATTTCATAACTAAATCCACAATTTTTTTAATTCAAATCACATTAATATTTAACACTTTCAATAATTCTAGTAATATTCAACACCATTGAGAAATTACCACACAACTCACAATAACCTAACCAATCACCACATAAACTGCCAAAAAACCCATGGAATCTACCATTATAAATTCCCAAACCAAATTACATGACATAATTTTATCTCATTTAATATCAACTTATCCAAACCAATCACATCAAATAAATATATTAAACCACCGTAGAAATACAACACTAACATATCAAATTTAAAAAACACTATCTAACTAAAATCACTCTATAGATTCTCTAGATAAAAACTTTATTTATTTTCTATGATAACATTCGTTGCCTCCAAATTCATAACTTATTCCAAAATCTTCATTTCCTATTAATTGAATCACATAGGATGAACTATTTTAAAACCATTAGAGTAATTGAATATCATGATATAAGAATGGTGGATATGATTCAATAATAGAACTTATATGGATCATAGGGAAAATCATTACCTTCTCCTAGAAAACCCCATAAATCCCTATGATATTCCTAATAAAAATAAATGATTCATTAAGAAATAGTCCTCAAATATAAAAAATAAAAATAACCACACAAAATTCCATTATGTAGTGAGCATAATTATGCCATAAATAAACTTGTATAATATTATCCTCGAATCACACCAAGATGCACCATTCTACAATTCCACTCTCTATATTGAAATCTATCATTACTAATAATTATATAATATTCTTTAAGAAAAAAATCATTATTATAAAAAAATCCATCACTCCCAAACAAATAACCATAATTTCGCAATCTAGCATCCACTCTGGGATATAGATTCACTAAAATCCCAAGGTTTCTCCCACGAACTACAATGAACCAAACCATAATATCCCATATTTACTAAATAAAAAATCATTTTCCAATTTTGAAAAATCAAAATGTTATTTAGGTTGAATGATTAAGGACATGTATAAAAATTCTTCAAAATACTATAGAAATTCCTCCCTATACCTACAATAAAAAAAGGAAGCGATGTAAATGTCTCAGAAAATCAATTAAATTATGGGAAATTTTAAAGACTAAATTTTTATTTCACTCCATATAATTTCCATTGAAAATAATTTCAATAAATATAATCCAATAAATATAAATATCTTCTTGATATGTTTTTTCTAAAAAATACTCTAGTTATTGAAACCATTAAGGAGCTATTAATTTGATGTCACGACCCATTCCCCATGGCCCATGTCGTAAATATCCCCAGCCCACCTTCCATAGGCCAGGGGATGGAAAATAGCACCAAAGGCGTAAATCCCTAAAACTGGGAAGGCATTGCCTTTATAACAGAAAACAAACATAAACAATGTACAAGAAGAAGTAAAAAGTAAGTAAAAACTGTATACAGAAGAAGTGCTGGAAGTAAAAGGGGATAGAAATACAATCCCAATAAGAAAGTACAACATAAAAGCAATTGCAACTAAAAAGGTACAAACAGCTAAAAGGTTGAAGCAACTACAAGATCATCGTCCGGGGATCCTACCTGAAGGGTAGGTACAAATGTCCTCCTCTGCACTCCATGTCTATCGGTCTTCTCCCTGTACCGTCAAGTCGTGTGGTCCACCCCCGGGTACCGTCCAGTCCTAGCTCACTCTTGGCCTCTGTCAGCGCTATCTTTCATTGTCATCCAACACAACGAGTTGTGGGAATAACCCATGTAGGGGTGAGTATAATGATAATGAGTAGGGACCCCAATACCCTTAAGGTCTCAGAAAATACAACAAGGATAAAACATAATTTATGATTTCAATGGATAACCATTACTTAGGTATATTCCCATACATATACCTAAGTTATCAAATAACTCATCTCAATTATGAGGAAAACACAAAGGTCATTGAGTCAGCTCAAATGAGGATTTTTCATCATCGAAACCACAACTTCTAGAAAACCCTTCCTCTCTCGAGTACAGTGGGACTATCGTGACACCGAGGCACTTATCACTACCCTTAGCCTGCTGAGGTACTTCTCATGTCGAGTACCACAGGTTTACTGCCAAACCGGGCACTCCGTTCACTATGGGACTGCCGCCAAACCGGGCGCTCCCCCTATAGCCTACATAAGTAATCCTCCTGTCAAGTACCATGGGTCTGCTGCCAAACCAGGAGCTCCGTCTTCCATGGGTATTTCTCCAAACCGGGCGCTCCCCACTGGACTCGTAGAATCACTTTAAGTCAATTCGGTTAAGAAGTTGATAGGCCTGTCATCTACTTGGGCTTCGCACTCTAACTGGTCATCTCTGAGAGGATATGCTCCACGAGCTACTGGTCGATACTCCAAGTGTCATGAAGTCTCATGGTTAAATATCTCAATGGACCTCCACATCATATTGGTATCAACACAACAAACAGCATGTCAATCGGTAGCATGGTCTATGAGTTATTAGAATTTTCGTCTTGGGGGCTCGGTTGGATTTGTGTACGAACCAACCTGACCGTAAGTCAACTATATAGTGAACTCTAGTGGGTTATACTCAAAGGGACGACTATGATCCAAGATTATAGGCACCTCTGATGGATTTTCAAATAGATGTCCGGTGCCAATGATATGGCCCAAGAAGGTAATGGGTCAGTATTGGGCCCGAGTCTGGTCCAACTCGGTCTGGGTCGACCTGGTCAGACTCGTTGGGTCTGTCCCAGCCCATTAGGAGGGTCATCCTGCTATGTTTTGACCTGGTCTGCTCGGCCCGACCCAGTGGACCACAAGAGTGGTACGGCATGGTAGTCGCCACGTAGGTGGCTTGGTGACTCGGCCCGGGAGACATGGCCGGTTCGGCCTACGACACCGTGGGGGATGCCATGGGTCGACACAGGTGGCTGGTGGCTGGGAGGCCTGCGAGCAGGATGCACAGGGCACGGGCAGGTTGGCTGGACAATAGGTAGGCCATGGGCACACCAGGCATGGCGCGATAATACTAGGCTGGGCGCATGGCAGTGCGCGTGGGAGCTGGGAAGCTGCGCGGGGGCGCCAGGCAGTGCGCCGGGGTTCCGGGTAGTGGCGCAGGGGTGCTGGGAAACGTTGGGGGGGGGGGGGCACTAGGCAGCGGCATGGGGGCACCGGGAAGTGGCGCGGGGACACCGGGTAGCGGCGCGGGGGCGCCAGGAAACGCACCGGGGAGCCGATCTATGCTGCGGGGCGCGGGGCAGCGCGCCTGGGCACCGGGTAGCGTCGCGGGGCACGGGGTAGAACGATGGGGCATCGGGCAGCGGCGCAGGGCGCCGTGTAGCGCGACAGGGTGCCGGGAAGCGGCACGCAGCGCGGCGGTGCGCGAAGGCCGTAGGGCATAGCGGGGCGTGGCGGTGGGCGGAGGCCGCAGGGGGCGGGGGTGCACAGTGGCCGCAGGGCGGGACCTTTGATTGTCGTCTTCGTCGTCGTCGCCACATGTTCCGCCCCTGTCCTCATCAATCAAGAACAAGTAAAGGAGAAGGTTTCAGTTCGTGTTCGTGCGGCTTGATCCCTCCTCGTTACGGCGATAAAATTTGGCAACGTAGTTGTCAACAAAAGACAAAGAACGAAGGTTTAAAATCAAACATTAATTAACTTAAAAAACCCCCAACCTTGTTTGTCGTTCGTCATTGACGAAGTCGCAGGAAGCTGGCGTCGTTCCGTTGACATTGGAGAAAGAAGAGGTCGAAGAAGGTGAGTCGAGATGATGTCGTCGTCGTTCTTCTCAGGCAGCAGTGCTTCCCTTTATTTCCCCAGTTGAAGAAGGATGAAGGGGGAGTTTATCGTTCTTCAGTCTTTGTGGGCGACGGTTCTTTTTTGGAGGAATAATTTTTCAAGGGTTGGGTGTCGTTTCTCTTTGCCAGTATTTCGCTGCTTGAAGAAGCCATCCTAAAACCTTTCCCCAAGATTTATTTTTATAGGAGAGGGGGAGATGTAAGTAACCAACATGTAATTTATGAGGTTTAATTTATTAAGAACCTTCCAAATTTCTAATGATTTAGTTACATAATTTAAAAATGGAGAAAAAATTTATTGGCTCCACTAAATTAATTTCATGAGAGGGGGTGCACTTAATTTTGAGGATGTTAAGAGGATCCCTATAATTAATTTACACGTGTTGATGAAATCAATTGGCACACGCGTTGGCAAATTAATTGGTATGTGCATTGGCACAATTATTTACATAGAGGAGTTCAAGAGGTCCTCACTCATTAATGATGGGTTATGCATCTCGGGTGGTCCCCACACCGTAAACCCTCACGGGAGGTTATTATCGGTTGGACCCCACCACCATAACCTCTCATGAGACGTTAGGGTGTGGTGGTCCCACCCCCAACTCCCATTGGGAGGTTCCAACTAACCGCATAAACACGGCGGCAGGAATAAAATAAAGTGTGGCTACATATTATATTTTATTACATTTTTTAAAAGCCAAAAACTAAATTTTAAACTCAACAGAACACAACTGTGGTGAAGGTATCACTTAATAATTACCAACGTTGTGAATTTAACGGTGCCCTCAGATTTCCATTCCTTGCACTGGTTCAAATGTTATAAAAACCTGCTCGTACATTTAATGAAAATACCCAAAAAAACATCATAAATTGATTCTGAACACACCGGGCCTCAGAATCAAGCGCCGTCAGAAACTACAGACTCGTAATATTCCCATTTATTTTAAATAAATCACGGGAATTCCGGGTCTTTACATTTGACACTATACTTTATAATTTTTTCCAATTTATGACCATAAATAAGACAAATTCTGGGAAAAAAATCTTAAAAATGTTCTCAATTCTTTATTATTATTCATAAATTTAGTATTTATAAAATTGATAAACTATAAAATGATTACTAAAATAATTTTATTATTAAATGGAGGAATGTTTTTGAAATGTATTTCCATATCATTCCATTAAGACTGAATGGCCTGAAAGCCTTAATTTTTATTTATTTTTGGTTAAACCCCCTTATTAAAAGAAACGAGGAAACCTCACATGACTTGAAAGGCTAACATGAATAAACATAACTTGGTCCAAAAAGTGGACTACTAAAAGTTCCCTTCCCCAGAATCAACATCATAATGGCAGGCCTCCGCCAAAGAATGTCTACTCAGTGAGATATCCCATGCAAAAGAAATGCTTGGGCCTAGAACCGATTGATAAGAAATACCCTCTTAATATTATGAATCTGAGTAGCCATGCATAGTGAAAGCTACCTGCTCTGAATTCACATCTGAAGAATTTCCAAGTAGAATGTATGGACCAAGCTGTCATCCAAAATACAAACCATCAAATTCTAAAATGACAAATCACGAATCTAGCTATTTGTAATGGTTTCTGAAAAATTCCATTCTAGTATGAAAACTATCCATATTTCCAAAAACGGTTCAATAGAATCAAACCCAAAATGTGAAAACCCAAATCTATCATGCTTCACACAAATACAGAGAACCAATGATCCTCCAACACCATGTTGTTGCTCCACCGCCTGCAACTCTTGAACATAGCACCAAACATTCACAAAACAAACAACCACTACTGGAAATAAGCCCATTTGCGACGGGTCAGTAGCGACGGGATCCCGTCACAAAATCCTATTTGCGACGGGGGTCCGTCGCAAATGACCCGTTGCGGTAAATGGCGTTGCAACTAACACTATTTGCAATGGGTCCGTCGCTAAAAATATTATTTGCGACGGTAACATGTCCCATCACAAATACTAATCGATATATATATTAAAAACATTAAATAACACTTTTGTGATGGGCCCGTCGCAAATGTTATTTGCGATGTGCCATGAATACCGTCACCAAAGAGTGAAATTTTTTTTTCAAAAAAAATGAAATAAGTAATTGTGACGGGCCCGTCGCAATTTACTATTGCGACGGGAAAATATTCTTGTCGCAATAAGCAATTTCTAAAATTTTTTAAAAAATTAATTGCGACGGGATACCGTCCCGTTGCAATTACCTATTGCGACATGATGATTATCCCGCCACAAATATGTATAAAAAAAATAAAAACAATTAAATTATTAATAAATTTTTTTAATTAATATTATAATAGTAATAATTGAATTATAATTCATTCAAATATTATAACAAAAAATCATTCAAATATTTAAAAAATTATAATTAAATTAAAATATTAAAAAATTTAAATATATATATATAATTAATATTATAAAATATGAATAATATTATTAATTATATTGATATTGTAATATAAATAATATAATATTATATAAAAATAATAATATACCGAATTTATATTATTATAAATAAATAAAAAATTATAATTTTATTTAAATTTTTTGTTACTTTTTATGTATTAAAAATACTAAATATAATATTATTAAAATAATTACAAAATAAAAATATGAAAATTATCAACATTTTCAAAAAGAAATATAAACAAATAATAAAATACTAAGTGTAATATTATTTTTAATAAAATACAAAAACATTAAAATAAATACCAATAATAAATAATAAAGTATTAAAAATAAATAGAAATTAAATAATACAATATTGACACCAGTATAAGAGAGACATAAACTCTGAATAAAAAAAATTTCATATTTTAAAATTACAAACTTTATAACATCTAAACAATAAATAATTTGAAGGAGGAGGGGGAGGGGGGATCTTCTGGTGGAGGAAACTCCATACATAAGGCATGAGTGAGTTGGCAGATGTACTCCATCTGCTCCTGCTACTGCTACTGACACCGACCCATTTTCCCCTTGTACACCTGCTACTGTCATCGGCACTCCTCCTCATGTTACTACTGCTGCCGAAACATCTCCTCCTTCTCCTTTTGGAGAGTATCTATCAACTCAGTCTGAGATCGCAACCAATCCTCATACTGTGTAGCCAAAGAAGATGCACGAGCTCCTCTCGAGCTGGATACCAACATCGCAGCACTGCCATAAGAATCTCCGGGAGTCAGTCGAGAGCTGATACCAACTACCCGACCCTTCTCGAAGGCATATTGGGTCGCCTGCATCCATGTCGCCTCATCAAATTGATTGCCACTGGTCTGATCAGATGCCTCGGCCGGACCCTCAGGCCGGGTCTGTGATGCTGCGGTCTGATATGACTCATGTAGTTTCAATTCAAAATCAAAATTGTGAATATATTATATGCAGTTAATTTTTAAACTTGAAAACAAATAATACTGACCACGATGTGACACTGGCGATCACCTCTGAGCTGCCCAGTAGCTGGATCACTGTACATCCTCTGATATACGTCGTACTCCATAATATCAGGGTGCTCGACAGCCTATAAGAATATAAAATAAATTTTTAATATTTATAGTTATATAAAATATTTATAAAAAATGTACGTACCAAATGCTGTCTATGAGTACTGAAAGTATGACTCCCAGCTCGATGAGTCACCTCCTGTCTCCCCCGATTCTGCCTCCCCACCGATGATCTCCACTGAAATCCACCACTCAACCAGTGTGCACATAATCCATCCCATACGTGGGATGAAATGTACTCTGGTTGGTGTACTCTACATGACTCGTCAAAATCTGACACTCCTGCTTTATTCATGACAGCTCTTCTTAAATTGTGCAAAAACTGACGAAAGCGATCACGCATGGCCACCTACCATGCCTCGTCGATGGCTCCATGCATGGTATCCTCGATCGGATACCATAAACCCTACAAATAATTAAAAATATACAGTTATAAATGAAATAAATTTCAAAATAAAAATTATTTATTTACGTATGTACCAACAAATGACAGAACATGGCTTGCTGCACATCAACAGGAATATGCTCCCATGTCGTCCATGGCTGAGAAAAATAGTTGCGCAAAATAGCGCTGCCCTGTCTGAATGCTATATGCGGAAAATTGTAAAAACAATAATCAAACATTTATTATGTAAATAGATTAATGAAATATTAGTAAACTGCATAGGTTATCACACCTCCGGGTACGTGGATCGAACCCAAGACATGGACGTCGCCCGGGGATTGGGTCAGGAATCATCAGTTGTTCAAGACCGCGCCCCCTCCGTATACTCCCTGAAGCGCCTTCAGGCTGAGGGTCAGGTGCCAGCAACTCGTCTGCATCGAAAGATTGGTCAGCATCTGCCAACTCACAAAATGTGTCCTCGTCCATCTAAAACAGAAAACGAATGTTGTTAGCAAATTATTGATAATTATTATTATATATAAATATATATTAGTTATGATTATATAAAACTACCATTGAATTGTATCAATGTTCAGCTTCATCATCATCTTCATATCTGTCAATGCCATCTTCATATTCCTCCTCAATATCATCGATATCCATTTGAGTTCTAGTTGCTTCATCTCTTATGATTTCAAATTCATTTGTGACATCATTACCATCATCATCCTCATCACTGACTCTTAATTGAGGGGTGTCATCATCGATACTCATGTCTATTTATAACAGAGATTGATTTTGAGTACTCTCTTGAAAAACTTCAATTCCTTGCACCTCAGTGAAAGCACATTCACTTTGACTAAACTGATTGTCTCGAATTTTCATTTTTATTATGCTCCACCAATCATTCAAGTCTCTGGACGTAGCACAGTAATTTTCATAATAAACTTGATGTGCCTGTTGAGATAGTAATAATGGTTCATTTACTGCAAGAACACTTTTACATTTAATATCGATGATTCCATGAGTCAGATGAACATGCACACCTCTCTCAGTATCCTACCACCGACATTTGAACATCGTTATAAAATGGTCTCCTAGATAATAGAGTTAAATGATTTCATCAAGTATTCCATAAAAGTCAACGTCATTTTCTCTATAATGAAATCCTCTCAAGAAAACACCACTGTTCATTGTTTTTTATGATTTCCCATATGCATGTGTATGAAATCGAAAACCATTCACCACATATGCATTATATGTTTTCACCATTTTGGATGGTGGGTTACTCAATATAAAAAGTCGTTTGTCAATTTTATCAGCATGTCGAGACACCTGAAAATTTGTGAAATAATTATCAATATAGTAAACTATAAATTGAAGAAGATGTTAAAGTATGAAAAATTTATGTTACCAGTATTTGAAACCACTGAGAAAAAAAATTTGACTGCGTTCTTCGAGAGTTGTTGCTGTATTTTTTGGATGTTGTTTCTTGATATGGTTATCATACAATATATACAAAAAAAGTTATTTATTGTAACATAAATATTGGAATAAGTAATAGAAGCACTTATAGTATAAATGATGTCATCTCTTCACAGTTGAGCAGAACCTACGTATGATCTCTGTGATGTTCATCATATGAAAGCCATCATTCATGAACTCCACCAACACCAAGCTCTGATTGGTCAAAAATATATAATTGATTGTCGATTTCATAAATATTCCCCTCATTTCATCCCATGCGGTTGTGTTTTAAAGGACACTAAGATTAAAAATAGTGGGAGCAGAAAAAAGATATCTCCTCCTGCAAATAAGATTTAGCAATAGATCCTTAAATAGATGCTTTGTTACGTACTTTTTTTTAATTTCTGCATGCATCTTTCGAATAGGTACATATATCAAAACTGTATCGGACCTCCACATTTTTCTTCATATGGAAAATTTAATATCAAATGTTCCATTGAGTCGAAGAAAGACGGCGGTAATATTTTTCCAGTTTACATATAATTACAACAACATCTTCTTCAAGTTTTCATAAAGCATGGTAATCTGTTTTCGCCGCACAAATGTCCCAAAAAATATGATACGTCTGTTATGGAATCCCATATCACAGAGTTCAATAGACCTCTTAATCCAATGGGTATAATTCTTTCCATTATAACATGATAATCATGACTTTTTAATCCGGTAATATGACCATTATTTACACATCTACCCAAATTGGAAGCACATCAATCTGGAAGTCTCAAATCTGTAATCCATTGACAAAATAATAACCGGCTTTCTTTGGAAAATGTATAAGCTAATTTTGGTTTCATTAGCCTTTCTGTTCTGACATTCTCAAACAGTTCGAGTTCTGGATGCCTGTAAATTTGAGCAAGATCTAATCGCGCATTTACATTATCATTGCTCTTTCCTGGTGTATCCAAAACTGTATGAAACAAATTATCAAAATAGTTCTTCTCAATATTCATGATATCCAACATGTGGAGGACCATCAAATCAGACTAATATGGAAAATCCCAAAATATTCTACGTTTTAACCAATTGTGTTCTATCTCAAAACCAAAAATTTTCTGTTGGTTTATTGTGGGTCTAAATGTGATGGGAGGTAATGAATATACAACTGATTTTAACTCCGTACCTGATAGCATTTTTGGAGGTCCATCCCTTTCAACTATGCCTTTTCTAAAATGAGATTTGTTTCTGCAAAAAGGATGATCAGCTGGAAGAAATCTGCGATGACAATCAAAATAGCAAGGTTTTTTTCCATGGATATGAATAAATGCTTTGTTCTCTCCCATACTGTAAGGACATGATTTCGGACCATGTGGACTCCAGCCAGATAACATGCCATAAGCCGGGAAGTCACTGATTGTCCACATCAATGCTGATCTTAGTATGAAATTCTGTTTTGCAGAAACATCATAATTACTGACACCAGTACTCCATAGTATATTTAATTCATCAATCAATGGTTTCAAATAAACATCAATATTCTTCTTCAGATGTCCTGGGATTAGTATGGTTAAAAAGATATAGGTTTCATTCATCAACAACCATGGAGGTAAATTGTATGGAGTTAAAAAGATAGTCCAACATGAATACTGACTACCATAAGATCCGAATGGACAAAAACCATCAGTGGAAAGACGCAGTCACACATTTCGGGCTTCAAAAGCAAAGGATGGATGTACTATATGAAAATGTTTCCATGAATCACCATCGGCCAGATGATTCAAGCTTTTTCCAGTTGAAATATTCATTTTGTTCCATGACATCATTGTCGTTGTATTCTTATACATGAATAAACGTTGAAGTCTAGATGTAAGAAGAAAATATCTCAACTGTTTTACAGGAATCAAGCCAGACTTTCCATGTTGAGCTTCTTTATACCTCGATTTCCCAAAATTGGGACAACTATCCAATGAATCATTTTACCCAGAATATAAAATGCAGTCATTTGAACATGCATGAATCTTCTAACAACTAAGTCCTGAATTCCAAACCAGCCTCTTAATCTCATAGTAATTTTCAGGAAAAACATTTCCTTCGGGTAGAAGTGTTTTAACCAAAGAAAATATTTGATCAAAACACGTGTTTGACATTCCATTTTCTGTTTTGATAGCCATAAATTTTTCAACTGCTTCAAATTTTCTTATCTTACAACCAGGATATAACGCATCCTCAGCAGACCTCAACAACCCATAAAATTCAGAGTGCACCAACTCAGGAGTTGAATCAATATCATCTTGAGTTTCTGTATGTTGAATATATGGACCTGCAACATCATGTACTAAATTTTGAAACTGGGAGGGATCCGAAATCAATTTAATATCACCTTCTGTAGAACTACGTTCACCATGTTGACACCAAAAAACATAATCCGGTTGAAAACCAAAACACAAGAGATGTCCCACAACTTTTTCAAACGTTTCAAATGTTCTCAGTGCACATTTTTACAAGGACATTTTATTGTGCCTTCTGAAACAAATTCTGGATTTGATGCCGCAAATGCTAAAAAATTCTCCACACCCTCTATATATATTGGATTTAAACAAGAACCATTTGGATTTCTACGTTGATTTATCCATATGCGGTCATCTAATAATGACTATTGACGTCCTTGTTGTTCCATATTTTTCTATAAAATATAAAAGCATTACTGTTTTTGAATAATTTGATAGAAAAAACACTCAAGCAAGGATAATTATAGAGTTTACATTAGACATGACTGACGCAAACTTTTTATTAGGATAGACCTAAAAATTGACCCTTTAAGAATTGAACATGTTTAGAACAAAGTAAAACCTGTTACAAATATTAATAATTTCAATATTTTATAAATATTTTATTATTTTAATAATACTAATATTATTTTTTCATAAATATTAATTATATAATAATAACATTATTACATTATTATTATTTTTTATTATTAATATTAAAATAATATAATGTTTTATATTTTGTTACAATTCTCCTTTCATCTATGTGTTTAAGATTCTGTCTCCACATGTAATATTTTCATTCACTTTCACCTCTCTATTGGTGAGTAGTCTGATAATTTTGAAAAAGATTGCAAATATTACATATGGAGACATAAGTTTTTTTTAAAACCAATACAAAGATGAAAAGATAATTGAGAAAGATAATGATCACGCTAGTTTTTTCTAATTAGCTAATTATTAATAATTATTTATAATTATTGGTAATTATTCTTAATTATAACTAATTATTACTAATTATTGGTAATTATTACTAATTATTGGTAATTATTCCTAATTATTGGTAAATATTCCTAATTATTGGTAATTATTCCTAATTATTGGTAATTATTCCAAATTATTGGTGATTATTCCTAATTATTGGTAAATATTGACAATTATTGGCAATTATTGGTAAATATTGGCAACTATTGGCAATTATTGGTAAATATTGGTAAATATTGGTAATTATTACTAATTATTACTAATTATTGTTAATTATTACTAATTATTGTTAATTATAACTAATTATTGTTAATTATTACTAATTATTATTAATTATTGGTAATTATTGGTAATTATTGGTAATTATTGGTAATTATTGGTAATTATTACTAATTATTGGTAATTATTACTAATTATTGGTAATTATTCCTAATTATTTGTAATTATTCCTAATTATAGGTAATTATTCTTAATTATTGGTAATTATTCCTAATTATTGGTAATTATTCCTAATTATTGGTAATTATTCCTAATTATTGGTAATTATTCCTAATTATTGGTAATTATTCCAAATTATTACTAATTATTCCTAATTATTGGTAATTATTCCTAATTATTGGTAAATATTGAAAATTATTGGTAAATATTGGTAAATATTGGTAAATATTGGAAATTATTGGTAATTATTACTAATTATTGGTAATTATCGGTAATTATTACTAATTATTGGTAATTATTGGTAATTATTACTAATTATTGGTAATTATTGTTAATTATTCCAAATTATTGTTAATTATTGCTAATTATTAGTAATTATTGGTAATTATTACTAATTATTGGTAATTATTGGTAATTATTATTAATTATTACTAATTATTTTTAATTATTTGTAATTATTCCTAATTATTGTTAATTATTGGTAATTATTATAAATTATTACTACTTATTCCAAATTATTGGTAATTATTCCTAATTATTGGTAATTATTCCTAATTATTGGTAATTATTCCTAATTATTGCTAATTATTGGTAATTATTGGTAATTATTGGTAATTGTTGGTAATTATTGGTAATTATTGGTAATTATTCCTAATTATTGGTAATTATTGGTAATTATTGGTAATTATTGGTAATTATTATTAATTATTGGTAATTATTCATATTTATTGGTAATTATTTCTAATTATTGGAAATTATTCCAAATTTTTGGTAATTATTCCTAATTACTGGTAATTATTGGTAATTATTGGTAATAATTATTAATTATTGGTAATTATTGGTAATTATTGGTAATTATTCCTAATTATTGGTAATTATTCCTAATTATTGGTAATTATTCCTAATTATAGGTAATTATTCCTAATTATTGGTAATTGTTCCTAATTATTGGTAATTATTACTAATTATTGGTAAATACCAACAATTATTGGCAATTATTGGTAAATTTTGGTAAATTTTGGTAATTATTGGAAAATATTGACAATTATTGGCAATTATTGGTAAATATTGGTAAATATTGGTAATTATTGATAATTATTACTAATTATTACTAATTATTACTAATTATTGGTAATTATTGTTAATTATTACTAGTTATTGGTAATTATTTGTAATTATTGGTAATTATTGGTAATTATTGGTAATTATTGCTAATTATTGCTAATTATTGGTAATTATTTGTAATTATTGGTAATTATTATTAATTATTGGTAATTATTCCAAATTATTGGTAATTATTTCTAATTATTTGTAATTATATCTAATTATTGGTAATTATCCCTAATTATTGGTAATTATTGGTAATTATTGTTAATTATTTTTATTTATTGGTAATTATTCCTAATTATTGATAATTATTCCTAAATATTGGAAATAATCATAATTATTGGTAATTATTCCTAATTAATGGTAATTATTCCTAATTATTGGTAAATGTTGACAATTATTGGCAATTATTGGTAAATATTGGTAAATATTGGTAATTATTGGAAAATATTGACAATTATTGGCAATTATTGGTAAATATTGGTAAATATTGGTAATTATTTATAGTTATTACTAATTATTACTAATTATTACTAATTATTGGTAATTATTGACAATTATTATGAATTATTGGTAATTATTGGTAATTATTGTTAATTATTATTAATTATTACTAATTATTACTAATTAATCTTACTTATTACTAATTATTGTTAATTTTTTCTAATTATTACTATTTTTTTGAATTATTCCAATTATTACAATTTATATGCATTAATTACTAATTACATTCATTAACTACAAATTATATTCATTAACTACTAATTACATTCATTAACTACTAATTACATTCATTAACTACTAATTACATTCATTAATTACTAATTACTATCTTTAATTAAAATTAATGTTATTAATTACTAATTACAGTCACTTAATTATTAAATATTGTTAATTACTAATAATTAAATCTAACAAATCCAATTTAATACCTTAATACAACATAATTATATCTAATAAGAAATAATAAAAACTAATGTAAAAATATAAAAAAAACATAAAATAAATATTAAATTAAAATTCAGAAAAAAACCTTAAACTGGTTTTCGAGCTTTCGATTTGTTGTACTTGTAGGATGATCCCGCAAACTCCTTGAAATCGACTTACAAAACAAAATTCAATCAACACATATAAACTAGTAAAAAGTAGTTCAGATTCAGAAAACTTGTCAAGGCTGGCTGTATTTATAGATTAGATTATTTGCGACGGGGTTTATTGCGACGGTATTCCCGTCGCAATTGGTATTTTTTGCGACAAGACCGTCGCAAATAACCCCGACCACATTTATTATGGGCGGCAATAAAAGGGATTATTTGCGACGAGGCCCGTCACAAATAACCCCTACCGCCAGGTTATTAGCGACGGGAACCCCTTCCCGTTGCAAATAACCTGTTACCACCGCCAGTTATTTGTGATGGGAAAAGGATCTCGTCGCAAATATCTTTCGCGTGATTTGGCGTGCATTCACGCCAAACCATTTGCGACGGGTGAGAATATCCCGTCGCAAATAACTTTTTATTTGCGAAGGGGCATAATCCCTGTCGCAAATACCCCGATTGCGGGGGTTATTTGCTACGGGACATTTTCCCATCGCAAATAACCCGTCGCTAATACCAATTATTCCCGTAGTGAACAATCCAAAATTATCGTCTAGATTTCAAGCCAACAACAACCATAACAACGAAAACTGAAAGGAAACACAAATCCTTTTGTTTCATTGTCATAGAATTCCAATGCCATGAACCGTATCTGCCGAATCTCGACCCCAATCTGTAAGCAACATGTAGCATGATTCATCTGCACCAAAAAAAAATCACCAGAAGTAACAACACCACCATCATAAAAAAATTCACTATTCCACCATCACAATATCACCGAACACCAACTTCATAAAAAAATTCTATGAAAATCAAACACAGGCTTGCACAAAAACTCAACTCCAAGAATTAAACAGCCACCACAGAACCAATGACTTCAAGAACAATCAAAATATAACCACACCCCATTGCCAGAATCAATCACAAGAAAAAAAATACAAAGCCAATAAATGCATAACCCCCAAAACCTAATGACGTGTAGGAGTGCCAAAATGATTTTAGAAATTTTTTTAATAATAATTAATAGATATATAAATCCAATAATTAAACAAGTGATATATAGTGGAATGTTTTATACAAATTTGTCACAAAATATTAAATTAATTATATATAATTTATAAAAAAATAGATAAATATACAAAATAATAAAATATTTCTTACAATAAAATACAAACGGTTAAAAAATAATTATAATTCAAATGTCTTAATGAATAAAAAATTGTGTTGATAATGTTTTTCAAATAAAATATGTAGTTTAGTATTTATTCACCATTCTATAAAAAAATCTCTATGATCAAGATCAAAAATTTAAATAGAATCTAGCTTATAAAAAGCAATGTTCAAAAATGGATTATACAAAATTCATTATGTTATAAAAATGAAAAATAATCAACTTCACACTCTTAAAAGTAAATTACCTAATAAATAAATTATTCTCACAATTATTATTGGAAGAATATATAATAATAATAATAATTAGATATTTAAATCCAATAATTTAACCTTAAAAAAACATTCCATCTCCATTCATTAATAATCACATGTATAATGATTTTATCCCCTCAATTTGATTATAAAATAAAAAATATCGAATTATTATAAACATGGAGAATATATTATGTACAAAAAAATTATTAAAATTATCACATCCATTAAAATTTATATAATTAGCCACAAAATTAAAATTTCATAAAAAAATTTCACTAATTGAAACCATTATATAACATGTAAAATAATGATTAATCTTGTATAAATTTAATAGTCGAATCATACGTATGGGGAAATAATGTGAATCCTTTTTATATTTTTTAAATCGATTTAATATCATATCCATATAATTATAAACCAAAAATTTCAATATATAAATAATCCAAATTGTGTTTTATATATTTCTTCTTCTATTCGCTAAGAACTAGGAATCATAACATAGTCCTAGACAGTTGTTCAATTATATCTCTTCAACCACCTATGATATATAATTCTTTGATTTTATTTTATATAATGCTTTATTTTAATTCAATTAGTGGGTTACTTGTGGAAATTTTTTCCATATAATAAAAACTAAATAAACTTTTATTCAATCCAGATTAATATAATAACACTAAAACACATAATTATCTTATTTACAATTTAATTTATCTTTAATAAGAATATTAACCAAATATTTACAACAAAAAAAAACTAACTATAATAATAATGGTTAAAACTAATCTAAATTACACTTATAATAATCCATTAGTGTAATGACATTATAAAGATATCAAATACCCCCACCAATAAATATTTTTTTTCATTATGTATAAATCTCTAAAATCATACAATTAAAATCCATCATTGTCAAAATTTAAATATAATCTGAATTGGTAAAAAATATACATAATAAAATTATTTCAATAACACATTTGAAAAAATTATTTATTAAATCACACTATAAAAATATAAAATAACTATATATTTTATTTTCCATTAGAATATCAATTTAATTTTATAAAATTTGTTACAAACAATTATTATTTTGAGTAATTATTTCATTAAATTTTAATTCAAACTCACACTTAGTCCCTCAATTATAACATGTTTTTATTTTTTTATAAAAAATAAATGAAATATTTTTAGGGAACATTCCTCCGATCTTCCAATCATCACATTTTAAATAACCTCAAAACACAATTTTTGATATTTGGAAGAAACGTTTATGTTGACTATAAATGGTCATCAAATTATATAATAAATCATTAGATGTCAAAAATTTCTTAGACCACAATTCACACTATCAATTTCTTATGGATGATATTTATGGTAGTAAAGGCACGAAGTTGGAATGTTTAATAAATATAACACAATCAAAGATATTTTTTTTAATATTATAACTCCATATTCTACATTTTTAGATTGATCTAATCTAAATTTAAAATTATGAATCATAATTATAATTTTATTATTTATTTCAATATTTCTCTAAGGGTTTTTCATATGAAAATTATTTTAATTATTATTTTTGGAAAACAATATTTTCTCAAATTTTTTATTTCACACAAATCAGGAATCATAATTATGTCACATAAAATCTTGAGTTTAATAATCTACTAAAAATATTACTCATTTTTCATCATAAATAATAAAACATAAAATAATAAAAATATATTTTTTTATTAAACAATATTATATTAATGATGAAAAATGATTCAAAAATATAAGTTCAAAAAGAAATGTATAATTTTTATATATCCTAATTCAATATAATAAATTTAATTTCCGAAAAAATTGTAAATTTAAAATAATAATATTCTATAATTGAACCACTTTCAATTTCTCATCCTCCTCCCTTCAAATTATAGTACTTCCCCATTATTATGGATATAAAAAATTCAAAAAAAGGTAAAATTGTATGTTCCCTTAAACGTAAGCAAAAAAAGACTAGGTAATTGATGGAATACATATTATTAATTTAAAAAGTAAAAAAAATTACATTATTATATAAAATATTTACACAAGAAACCATAAAAAACTTGTTATCCCTCTAATAGTTTTGTTTTAATACTTTTATTTTATATATTACACCACTATATAACACAATAAATAAAACAAAATAATTTTATGTATTCAGTTTACTAAATGTTTTCATTGAAATCGATTCGTATATTTGTTTTTTAACACCCCAAGATTTTACATAATGTATCTATTAAAATAAATTTACCTTCTTCCGCAGTCTAGAGTGAATGGAACACCATGCATAAACGAACTCTGAAATTTTATTATTTTAACAAGACTATTATAAAATTGTAGCAAAATTTTTTTGTCTGAAATATATTAACCATATTATTAAATATTTTATTAATTTCATATTCAATGGAAATTTATTTATTCCATGGAAATATTAACCTAATTTTCTGTAATGTTATTTTACTCTTAAAATATATGTTTTCATACAAAAGTTATGTTTATTTGTATCTAAGAGAAAATAAATATAATTATTTTTTAAAATATTTAAAAAATTAGTTTTATAAAATTAATATTTTTTTGATATATGATTTCACAAATATCTTAGTATTATTATTTTACAATTTTCAGAAATATTAATTTCTTAGTTAATTGTAAACAATATTTAGTTTTTTTCAATACTCATTTTCATTAATATTAATAGTAATTTTATGTAAAAAAAATTATCTCAATGTTATATAATAATTTTTTTGGTTATATATAATATAAGTAGTTATATTTATATAACATATGTACCATATTTTCCTATAAGTACATTTTTTGGCAGGAAAAACACATATTTCCAAAAAACAAGTTTCCTATTACGTTTAAACGGTGTGATTTTAAATTTAATTTTCTAAAATCTCTGTTTCTATTGGATTGATATAGACTACATACATGGAATTAGGGGGTCAATTTTTTTTTATAATATCATTTTCATATTTATGAATAAAATGGTTATAGTGGAAAAAATATATTTACCACCACATTGGAAAAGGCATAAAATACATTAAAATTTTAGAATAAATTGGATGGTTGATATTTTTATTGAAATTAAAATTAATTATCATATATTTTTTAATTAAATCAACCAAAATTATAATGTCTTTAAATATGATATTATAATTATTTAATAACTTAAAATCACCCCTCCCCACCCTTTTATCCTAATAAGCCATAACTCTTTCAAATATTTGAAAATAACCCTCAAATAAAATATCCCCACATCCATGTGTTTTAGGTCTTACCGAAACACCAATCCCAATTTCCTTAAGGGGTCCTTTAATGTTGTGATATTCTAGAGGTAACTTCCTCAAACCACCTATCATTATTTATTTTCTTTTTCTACCATCTATTCATCAGCTTCATCCATTAAAGAATAATTACTGAATTATGATATATATATATAGTATAATTTATTATATCTAAATTAATATGTTATATGATTCTATATTCTTATCACATATAATTCATTGAAAAGAAACAGTTGTCAAAATTATAGTGGTAAACTGTTTATGTGAATAATGATTTTAATTTTCCATTACATCCTTCAAGGGTTGTAATAAAAGTATTATTATAGTAAAATAAAATTGTAATATGTATACTATAACCTATTTCATGTTATGGAACTAAAATATAGACATAATATTGAATAAAACTAAACTAGTTCGTGACGGTTGAAAACACCTCCAAATTAAACTAAAAATTTATTGGTGACATTTTATCCAATGAATAATCATTATACCGGAATAAAAAAAGATATGTGGGTCTATATATACTTATTTAATTTCATTAATACAATTTAATTTCGCTTTTTTTTACTTCCAATTTAATAGAAAATCTTTAATTATACGCACATCACAGACCTTGAAAACCATGAAATGAACGCACCTGAAACAATAAAAATATTGAAATACTATGAAAAATTTGGTTCTAATATTTTATAAAAATACCATATAAGGTTTTATAAAAAAATTTATATTTTTATATTTATTTAATAAAATTATTTAATCCTTTTTACATAAATTTAAATTATGAAAAACTCAAGGTATCCATGAGGAAATCATTTCTTGTCTCGCATTTAATTGTGTGATATATATTTCTTATTCACTACTTATTTTTTTTGATGTTTATACTCTAAAAATTGATATATAATATCATTAAAGTCAATTTATTTATTGAATAATATATTTCGTTTAATAATTTTTACTTTTTGGTTGAATATGATCAGACTAATTAGAATGTGGTTGTAATGTCTCATATTTTCTGTATATTATTTTTAAATATGATATGGAATTATTTCTAGACCAGACCATTTGACGACATGTGGTTCTGAGGCACAGAGTGCCTGGAATAAATGTTTGAATTAATTTAATCCTTAAACAGAATGCACACGTAATTTTTTGAGAAAGTGTAATAACTTTTTAATGGGTGCTCGTATTATAAATATTAATGAAACGTTGCATTTAGAGCAGCAACTTTACCTTAGGTAGGTCCTAACATCAACTAGCACAGGTCATCTATGAGAGATAGTTTTTGGACAATTTAATGGAAATAAAATAAAGTTAAAATTTATTTTATTTAATTGTTTCCTTTTTTTTCATAGCAACTTAAATCATCCATTTTAAATACCTATTTATGGAATGTTTGCAGGGTAATCCTCATAACCCAGTGAATTGAGAGAGGGAGAGAGATAAAGAGAGCCTCTTGGGGCTTTGGAGGAGAACCAATTGGTAGAGGACGATGACGAGATTGTTTGAGACATCTCAGATTTGACGAACCCCGCCAACAGAGGTGACATGACTATCATTCTTCAACTGGATCAAAAAAGGGGTTGTTATTTCAATTCTTTTCTTCCAGGTTCTTGGATTAAATGAAGAATGTGGATTAACCCACCCATAGGGTGATCCGCAGATTGGTCGTTTATGTGGGAGAGCATCCATTTCATTTTCTTTTCAGGTTTTGATTTGGGTAATGGTTTTATGAGGATCATGGTTTGTCAGTTTTATTAGCATGTAAAACCGATTAATGGGAGCGGATCGACATTGCGATGAATGATGGGGGTGGTTATTTCCTCCTTTGTTTATTGTTTTTCTTCCTCCATTTTAAACCCCACATTCTTCACATTCTTTGCTAGGTTATGAACAATGGATCTTTGCACATCTGTTTCGCTACGCAATGATCCCAAATTGGAGATCTGACATCATGATGACCTAGAGAAGGTGCGACAAAAATGGTGGAAGACTAATCAACGTGGTTTGAGATTTTTTGTTCTTTGATCATTCTTCATGCGGGTGGATCAGAATGAATTTTTAGGGCTGATTGGAGGCCCAAAATTGATGAAACCAGCTTCGTGATGATATGGTGACTAGAACCCTTTAGTGTCGTGATGATCATATTACTAGAAAGGACATTGGAGGTTCACGGGAGGCATGCTGGTAAAGAATAGTAATTCTGGAATTTTCCAGAGAACACGATGTGTATTCTATAGAACACTCTGTGTTGGATAGGATCAACAGCCGCTAGGGTTCCACAATGCACGAAGTGATGACATGGGGTGTTCTCCTAAAAAAACATCATGTCGAACCTACATGGCTTGGCAGGGGAAGAATTGTAGGACTCATCCTGTATCCTGGGGATACATAGACGTAGGGTTAAGTACACGACTGTGTACTCTACCACATGACCAAATCGGGTTGGCTGCATGGGTTACACCATGCACTAGTTACAAGGGTTGTTACACACGAGTTGAAGCCATGTAAGGGAACATGGACAGCATATACGAAGTCATCCTTGAATAGGGGAACAATGCATGTCACTCCCTTACACGCCGTGTAAATCTTTTTCTGCATGACAAGCCTTGAGACCTAGGCCATTATACACGGGTAATACCCATGGCCAGAGGACAGGGCGTGTGACCTTAATGCACACCGAGCACTTTTTAGTACATGGATTGATATTCTTGTCAACAATATTTTGTACATGTTTTTTTCGGGTTAGTTATCCTTTTACTCGTTCCCTCGGAGATCATGTATCATTTCTTTTTTTCGGAGTATGATCCCTTCAGCAAGACATTCCAAGATAGATTCCGATATCCCTCTAAGAGGCCTGGAGTGAGATCCTATGTCCATTCTTGACCCAAGATAGAGTCAATAATCGACGTGGAAATTCCCATAGGGTGTTGATCCTCTACCATGTAGGTGAATCCGGATGATTCGTAGTATCCACTAAGGCCCTAGTAGTGATCCTCATCTGTGTATCATGATCTTTCACCACTCAAGAGTGTTTTCTCTGAGAATTATTTTACCTATACCTCATGACATATACTATGTATAGCGAACTTTGCCACTAAATTCTGTATTGCTTTGTGGTTTTAGGGCCCCTCTACTGAGTATTTTTATACTCACCCTTTCAAGGGCCTTGCCTGCACGCATCGTGTCATATGTAGATAACCATACATTTGACGAAGTCCAGGGCAGACCGGGACAGGACCGAGCTTTATGAGTTCCCTATAGGCCGATGTTCTCGAATGGCTAGAATCTACAGTCCTAGTACCTATTTGTGACCACATGTTGGATTTTTAGTTTTCAGACACTTGTATTGGTCGGGATTGTATTCTGGCGTAGTTTGCATTCAGTACCTTACATCCCATCCTACTCTGTTTTTTGGGTTTAGTTGTATGCATGCATTTTATTCATAAGTAATTTTTTTATATTTCAACATTTGTGGGCTTGGAGATTTTTATGTGGATACATGTACTTAGGAAAGTCCTCTCATGTTAGTAATATGCCTACTTGGTTCTATTCACCAGCCCCTGGCCAATTGGAGGTGGGCATGGGGTGTCACCGCATGGGCCCCACCAGGACGGGTTGTGATAGAGGTAAGGGACTTCTTAACTCCATTTCTATTAATTGTAAAAAATATATACATCATGGAATATGCCATGTTTAGAATATTTTAGAGATTAATTTTGAATATATATTTTTTGTATTTAATATTATTTTATGTGGATTTATAGCTAATAAACAAAATAAATCCATTTTATTAATGATCACCTTAATGATATGATATTTATTAGGGATTTTATTTCAAAAAATTATCTTTTCAAATATTACCTTAAATATCTCTTTTTATTTCATGTCCATGTATTCATAAATAATTTTTTAAAATTTCATTATTATTATATTATGGTTGTTTGAAGTTATTTTTAATAACTATTTACATTTTAGAAACATCTTTCAAAGGATTATTTTTATCATTTTTTAAATAAGGTTCTTTGTGGCTTTGTTGAAATAATTATAGACTATATATTTCATTAACATATATAGAATGAGTGAATATTCTTGACATCATGATGAATTAATTTTTTTAAATCATCCATTATTGGGTTAAATTATTCATTTCAATGAAAATATTTTCTGTTATAATTTTTTTCTAGATAAAAAAATATATTGAAAAGATTTGGTTTTTCTAGAATTATTTCATGTGACCTTTTAAAATTATTTACCCGCTAAGATAACATTACGTGATGTAAAATATGTATTAATAGTTATATTACTCAATGATACTAGGATTATCATTTTTAATTTTTTTTGATTTTTATATATTTTTGATTGAATGATATTTGTGAAACATATTACTTTTTTATGAGTTATTTATTGAAAAAATGTATCTGAAACCCATTTTTTTCAAGGGTTCTGATTTGATATATGTTTTCTAAAACAAATATTTAATATTTTCATTATGTGACTTGTGGAACAATATCTACATCTAAATAATTATGTAAATATTTATATAGCAAGAGATATTACTAGGAAACAAGTCAATGGGATAGATATAACTTAGGAAACTGGGGCATCCGAGTCCACTATTGGAAATATTTTTTTCTTAATCAACTATCGTTATTATCGTGGTAGTTAATATTGAAATATGATATGGTATTTAATATTTATGATAGTGTCATAGTTTTATGTCATTTATAATAGATCATTATTTATTTATTATTATTGATTTATGTTACTATCCATGTATTCTGAAATGATAATGTTTATGTAATAAATAATGTTTATGATCTATTATAGTATGGGTAGGGAAATTCATAAGATATTATCTTGATCACATAAAAATATTATTTTTTATTTACCTAATATGATAATGGATTGACATATCCTATGTTTATCCTTACTAATAATCTGAGATCATACTTTATTATGTTTACATACCTGGGTAATGAAGAATGGTTTAGGTAGAGTATTCCTTAGAGGAGTGTTATGTGAGAAGATCTTTGTGATAGATGGTGAAGATCATTAATAAAATAATAAGGAAAAATATATAATCTCCAAGTACAATAATACTTAACATTAAAAACATGGATATTTAGTAATGTATTTGATATTCATCTAAATAGATTAAATATTTATGTATGGAAGGCTCATGCTATTATATATGGTATCGAAGGAGGGATTAAATAATACTAAGAGTTTATTATTTCAAATTGTTTTTGGAATTCCTTAGTATATGATTAATTATTGGATAAAATTATAATGTTTTGATAATTAACATTAAGAAACTACATTAAAACTAAGGTTTCATAAAATAAGGAGTCTTGATTCAAATATTTAATAAATGATTTTCATGTATAATGTGGTTAACCACTATGATTTTTTTTCTCAAGCTATGCATTCTTCTTTTAGACAATGGATGGGACCTAAAGGAACAATGAAAATGTTCTGTGAGACAGACAAAGAAATTATTGCCTTCCAGAGAAACCAAATGTTACGAGATCTTGAAAATAGAATCATGTGACAATGAGCACACAACTTTCTCAATATACGAATCATAAAAAGTATCCAAATGATCAAAGTAGGTACAATGTATTGTTGAATAATTCATGAGTAATAATCCACCTTATTTTAGTTGGTATAATGATATACTAGTGGATGCGACATTTATAAAATCCACTGAGAAAATTTGGTTTTTCATCAACAATAAAGACATGAAAAAGATTCCATAGTTTTTTAACATCTCTACGGTCAAGAATATCAATTGTGGAATATTATCATTAATATGAAGAAATAGGAAAAGATTTAGTTCATGGACATGAATTGGTCATTCTCTAGTAAGTACATTAATTTTATTTAATGTTAGAACATAGTTAATTAATTTCATTAGCTGATGAAAAATTATGAAAAATCTTTTAGAACCTATGTGTAAAAATTTACAAGTATTTAAATGTGTTCTGCTAGTTTAATTATCAGCATTTATTATTATATTGATGAATTCATTAGTTTTTTTAAATGCAATTCATTGTAATAAATTTACTATAAGATACTATAGTATATATAAATAAATAATTATATGTGCACTAAAAGTTAAAATGGAAATTGTATGTTCCCACAATTTTGTGGTTTTGAAAAGAAAAGGAATAAAAAGTCACATGAATACTGGAATATAGAATGTGGTGAAAAAACATCTTGACATCAACATGCTAGAAATGTGGGAAGAGACATCAAGGGGAGTGTTTTTAAGGAACTATGGGGTAATTAATATATTGAATGTGGGATCATGAAGCCTCTCAGTATTGAAATTAGATTACTGAGATAGTTAATAAAATGTAGGAGAAGATAATGCAAAAAATAGTCTCCCCCCACACTCCATTGTTTCATATGATGGAGTTTTCATATTAGGTGAATCAATGCCCCAATATAAGGAATAATGTGGATGATAATCCACAAAAACTTATAAAGACAATGGGAATAGGGGAAATCCTTTTCAAATACAATGGATGAAGTAAATCATGATAATTAGGGTACCCTTATTCCCCCATCATTTGTTGGGAGTTTTAGGTTTGATGGTTTTTGTATATCTTACTATTTATACATTAGGAAAATTTCATGTGATTATCTTTTTTTACATGGTTTGTAGAATAAGAGAATCGAAATTATATTTTTATCTATAAAATGATGAAGCTAAATTTATAATGAAACCATTTTTTATAAGATAAGAGCTTTTATAAGAACTAAATGGTGAATTAACTTTTGTAAGTGCATATGTCCCAATGTAATATGAACATACGACATATGGATTCCAAAATTGGTTAATGGGTTGACTCTCCTTTGGATTTTTTTACATGATGATATTTTATCATGATTAAGTTAAATTTATAAAAATAATAACCCTTTAGTTTTATATATGTGAGAATGATATTTAAGGAGGATTTTTTACACATTGTGTTTATATGACTAATATTATTGGGGACCTTTAGGTTTAATCTTATTTTTAATATTGAGGTAATTATGGGTTATAATTAATCCACTTATAAAATAAACTCACTTCAATCATATAATTTTTAATTTTAGATATTCATTCAATAATATATAATAAGTAAGTGGTAATTTTTCATGTATTTCAGTATTAAAATTTATCTGATGGGGATCATAGGTTTACCTCGATATTTATTCCAAAATTTTTCAGAATGATCTTGATAAAGAGGTGAGTTTGGGAACTTCTTATCATCACTTAGTAGATAATATGTCTAATAAAATAGTAAAAACTCATTTTGAGATACTAAAATCATGTAATATTTATTTAAAATCTTATTATGATCAACACCTCCCTCTAGTTACATTTTCTTGAAATAACTGATTTCACTCAAGCATTCAGAGGGATCCTAAAGGGTCCCTATACAAATAAATAGTATAACTCAAATGTACCATATAGAATTTGTTGATATAATGCTATTAGGTCATATTCTATCTCTAGATATGATATAGAAGGTTAGATTCAATATAAACGTGGAATGAAAAAACAAATAAGAAATACATGTTATTCTAATAATAATATACATGATCTATAATTTGATATTGGTGAGAATTTCCTTTTATTAATTTATTTGAGGAAGAAATAATGGAAACAAAATCCTTATGTATATCATTCCATTTGATGTACTTGATCATATTGGGTAGTATTGTAATGTGTTGTTCTTCCACTATATATCAGTCATGTTCATAAAGTGTTTCCAAAATCTCTCCAGTGGAAGTACAAAAATGATCCTTAAAATGTACTAAACATTGATTGTTTATCAATATAACAATATATTTCTAAAAAATAATAATTAATATAGATTCTGGTTCATAGAGGTAAATTTATATAAAGAAAAACAACTCATCTAGTTCATGTTTTTTTAAAAAATAATACTAATTAGAGGAAGCTATATGGAAACCTGAAAATGTGATGAGGTAGTATTATACTCATCATTTTTTATCATTTTAAGGTATTTCAAGGGATTATTCATTTTAATGGGGTAGAATTAAACAAACCATGATTTTAAAGAATGTATATTTTTTAATAAATTTAATTTCGTTGATTTTCTAAATTACACGGTGCACCGAACCAAAAATAAATCCATAATCTAATTATTCTAAAATGATCATTAAAAACTAGATATTAAATTTAATAGTGTGAATATTATTTGAAATATTATAAAATATAAGTTAATTTAATTCTTAATATAAATTTATTTATTTATATGAAATAACAAAAACATTAATGTATTTTGATTCTTGAAATTAATGTTTTCTTTAGAATTATATTTTTATTTATTTAAATGTGGAAATAATTATAATTTTTTTTAACAATTTTATGAAATTTATTTTACAAATTTTACATACTTTTATGGATCCATCATGTCAAAATTATGTTAAAATTATTTTTTGATATTATTTTTTGAGATTTTTAATTCTTCAGTGAGTCGAATAAAATACCGATTTTTATAAAGTTCCCAGTTTCTTTATATTCAAATGTTTTTATAATATTTTAAATTGATCTAAAATTAAAAAAAGTAATTTTTTAGATACAATTTGATTAATTACATTTAAATGTTTATATACCATATTTTTTTAAAAGTACATTTTTGTTCTTAAATCACAACTAAAAAAACATTTTTTGATGCATTTGGATGGTTTTATTTTAGATGTATTTTTGTATAATTTTAATTTATAATTTTTAAAAATTGATTCGATTATTAGATTAGGGTGTAAAAATTAGGTTATTAAATAAATTCAATTTTTATGCATAAAATGGTTACCATAGTATAAAATTATTTACCTTATTATAGATATAATAATTTAGTGGGATAAAGTTAAAAGATAATAGATTAAAATAAATAAATATAAAATTAATTGGGTGGTTGATGAGTTTAATGGCATTAAAAAACTAAAAAAATTTATTATTATCCAAATTATTTAGTATTAATTCCACCAAAATGAGGTTGTATTTAAATATAATGTAACCTTTATCCTGACATTTAAACCCACCCCTCCTCAAGTATAAATACCTACTATCATCGCACAATTCTCATCACAATACATTATGATTTTTGAATAAAAAAATAGCTCCCCTACCCACTCAAACTACATCTATGTTATTCAGGTATCAGCAAAATACCAATCCCATGTTCCTTATAAAGTCATTTAAATAGTTGATATTCAACATGTAACTTTCTCAAACAACCTCTCCTAATTTCTTTTCATTTTCAATATTCAATTCACCTCTTTCATCCCTAAAAGTATAATTAACACATTATAATGTAAATAATAGAATTTTATATTTAAAATTTGATATATTATATCCATACCTTTTCTTATCTCATTTAATTCATTTAAATAAATCCATTCATCAAATTATGGTAGTTAACCGTCTCTATGGATAATAATTTTTTTTTTCATTACCACCTTCAAGAATACTCATAAAAGTATTATTCAAGGATAATTCGATATTAATAGGTATATTATAACCTATATCACTTTATAGAACTAATATATATATACTTAATATTAAAAAAATGAAATTTTTTCGTGACGGTTGGAAAGATAGAAAAATTAATCAAAATTGTTATCATTAATGTTTAATAAATAGAACAACCATCATACCATAAATAAATAATTATATATGTGTCTATTAAAACATTTTAAAGTTCATGAATATCATTTCTTTTCAATTTTATAGTTTTATTCCCATCTTAAAATAAAGACAATAATTATAAACATATGAACTGATCATGAAAACCAGGAAATGAATACACCTGAAATAATTAAAATAATGAAACATTAATAATTTATGGGTGGAAATATATTATTAAATTATTATATAAGGTACTATAAATATGATTATAGTTATGTAATGAATTAATAACATTCACTAATACTTTATAGGAGAGGTTTCTGTATGCATAACTAAAAGGTAGTATGAGGTAAGCGTTGGATGGATCACTTTTACTTCTCTGTGATATATGCATTATTCACATTTTATTTAATTTTTATGGTGTATATAAATACCTTTGATATGTAATTTCCTTAATATAATTTTATTCATGGTATTTATTGTTTCATTTTTTAATTACTACTTTTTTCATATAATTCAACTTATTTCAATGTTACAAGGGATTTATATACTCAATTTCCAATAATTTAGTTAAACTTCTACTTTATAAATTATGTTATCATAAGAATATATTTGAGATTAATATTCATTATTTTATATTATGTTTCCACTTGTTTTATGTTTAGTTAAATATGATACACCTAATATATTCATTTGATTACTTTCTACTTCCATGATATGATATTTATAAGGTACATCAATTTAAAACATTTTCTTATTAAATTATGCCTTAAAACTCTATTTTTATTCCATGTCCGTGTTTTCTAAAATTATTTCTAAAAATGTTTTTACTATTATAATATGATTTATAACATCATTTAAACTAATTTTTCACAGTATATAAAATGGTTTGAAAGGAGTTTTTTTATCATTTTCATAACAATGTTCATTGTTACATCACATATAAAAATATCGATGTAATGTTTTTCAATATATATGGAATGGAAATATTTTTCCCCCATCATGAAACCTTATTATATCGAAGCCTCATTTACAATATTTCAAGGCACTTTTGAAAGAATTTTTTTTGTTTTTTAATTGAGAGATATTTAAAAAAATAATTTCTAAATAAAATGATATTGGTTCCTTTGTAATTACTTCATGTCATCTATCAAAGTTATATTCCATATAAGATAAATTTATTTTATCATACATGTGATTTAATGTGCATATTATTTAGGGATATAATCCCTAGTAATTTTATGGTTTTTTATATTTATGATGGCCTAATATTTATTAATTATATTTCTATTCCATAGTTTATTCTATGAAGAAATGGTTATGAATCCCAATTTCATTTTAGGTGTTGTGATTTGATTTTTTTTCTTATCACCAAAATACATATATTTTTTATTATGGGACATGTTGAAATTATATCTCCATCTAACACATTGGGAAAATCATTAAATCTCATGAGATAAAAATGGGAAACAAGATGAAGGGATTGATTAACTATGGGAATATAATCTCTTCACCTTTTTTTGGAGATTTTTCATTCTCATTTAAAAGTCATATTTTAAACTTTTTTTGGTAAACCATTTATTTTTTTATTTAAGTGTGTTTTGGGTGAAAAATTAAATTTTTTGATGAAAATGGTAAATTCACTGCCGGTGGTAGTTTTCCAAACAATTCCCCTACCACCATAATAAACTTTGACCCTAGAAAAAAAATATGCCATGGTTTGAACATGATTTTACAAAATAGACACCATATTATGAGAAATAATTCCACTTTGAAGAGATTCATAGTTAAGCCACTTGATTTAGAAAACCATGTTCCCCTACATAAGAAATCGTGATTTTGGGTTTTATTATTCTGAAAATATTACTATAATTCCCCAAATCCCCTGGTTATTAACCATAAATTCCCTATATTGTCCTACCACAATATATATCATGTTTGGGGGTTCTAGAGAGGATTACAAGGCTCTAAAAACTCCAATCATGAAAAATTGATTATCTGATTGAAGGATATTCACATATTCCGATATACAATTTCTTCTGAATTGGTTTCCATTCTCTCTCCTATCATCTTATAATTTAATGAATGGTTGATTCTCTTTATTGATGATTATTTTTATCTAGGTTTTATTGGATCCTATTCTATTTGATATTGGATCATGGTTCTGGTTATATATATCATTTTCCGTTATAAAATCTATCGATTTGTGTCAATTTTCCCAATATAATTCATCAAAATTCTATAAATTATCTTGAGTTATGTGGTATAGTTTTCAATTCTAAAATTCATGATTTCCATTATGTGTATATGATGGTGAAATTTTTATTTCATGTTCATGAATTCTAATATAATTTGATTAATAAATTGACTAATTAATTAATTAATGTTTTGTGGAATTGAGTGATTGATGGGGGTTATGAATTTTGTTAATTAATGGGATTGTGGAATTTATTGATTAATGGGATGTTGAATTTATTGAATAATGGTAATGAAGGAATGGTTGGATTGACTTTAAAGGGTAAATTAATTGTTTTCTAAAATATTGATAAATAGTTTAATGGTAATTTTTTCATATTATTTCTTCTGAATTATAGTGAGGAACATTATCTATTTAATAAATGAAAAAGGTAAACATTAATTTGTATTTTTCATCAAAATAGTAATATTTCTTTAACATAATGTATATGAAATTGTGATATATAAGATACACATGTGTGGTACACAGACTGATATTTGAAAATCCTATATTTTATTGACAAATATGTGATGATTCCTTAAAATATCACATGTGATTGTATTATATTTAGGTTTTGGACATGGATTGATTCTTTAGAATCCCATATGTGATAAAAACAGGTTATGGTACATGAAATAATTCTTAAAACAGCCACATAGTCCATGAAATAGCATTCTAGGCCCAAAATGTTGGTATTGTACTATGGTTCCAAGTAGGTTTGATTTTACTTGAAATTAAGAAAAAAATAAAATCTCATGATATAATGAATTATGAATCCCAATGATAGGGCAGGAAAGGGAAATAGGCTTATTATTTGGCTTTCTATAAAGGATTTTCATGGTCTCTAGGGGCTTCATGAAGATAAGATGTAGGGTAGGTCTCAAGATAAAAGGGTTTAGACAATCTAATGCCTCAATCATTTTAATGTAATTCAATAATTCCTCATTTTTTGAAAAGAAAACACGCATATTCTGGTAGTTATGTATATTCTAAGAATCTCCCAAAAATGATGGTATTAGAAAGAATATGACAAAGGGTTTAAAATAACTCTCAGGAGTGGAAAAAATAAAGAGACTATCAAGTCATGACTTGCAAACGATTAATTAGTCTAATTGATGTAATTATCCAAGAATTAAAAGTTGAATTTTAAATTATATCAGTAATCTTTTAAAAACACTTATGTACCAAAATAAGCATGCATTTTTTTTTTAAATTTTCCACCTTCAACTTATTATTTAAAAATATTATTAACAAAAAATGTCTTCAAATTTTAAAATATATCTTCTAATAATGATGTCTCATATAATCTGAAAAGGGAAATTACTAAAGAGGTCGAGATACGCCCCCCATACAAAAAACTGCACGTGGTCCACCCAGTGCCGAAAAAGATGAACAAGGTGAGGTAGGGACACAATAGTGGACCAGACTGAGGGGAAGTAAAGAAAGGAGTAAACTAAGAAAGAAAATTAATTAATGGAAAAAAGAATAATCCCCTCTTGTCTTGGAATAGGAAAATGTAACGTGCTGCAAAAGTACAGCCCAAAACATGCCAGATTACCTGTGAGGGGGGGGGGAGATAACACTTGAAGTAGTAACAATAGGCACTCGCACAATATATCACAAAAATATATATAAAATAATAACAATGTGTCCAAAAAACTAGTCAGGGGGTCAACTCCTAAGAGAAATCATCCAGTACAGAACTAGCCAGGAGATAAGGGTTAGGAGCTGTGCAAAATGGACTAGCAGCAACGGTGGAATTATTAGAAGCAGTAGCTGGGACCACAGTAGATAAGAGAACATAATCCATGGACAATGCAGTATAAGGCAGTGGAGCGGCAGCAGAAGGGCTAGGAGCTGAGGCCGAGGCAGGTGGTGGGGGAAGTGGAATACCAAGATGCTAATGAATAATCCCCAACATGTGCTCCAGTCGGTCCTAGAGATTGTCGATACAAACCAACTATTGTTCCATCGTGTCTAGGCTGAGGGAAAGGGCGATATCGACTGAGGGTGCGGGGGTAAGGGGGGATGGTGGACGTATTTAAGAAGGAAGGCTAGTAGAGCGGGTTAGTAGTGGTGGGGGGGGATGTTGGAGGGGGTGGTGAAGGAGGAGTAGGGGCATCAGTGGGTGTAGGAGGGTCAGTAGGTGGGCGGGGTGGAGCTTGGGAAAGGATGTAGGCACCCCCTGCTTTTGGACCAATCCCATGGGATCTTCCATATTCTGGGGTGAACCTAAAAATCCATGGGGTAGAGAAGGCTCAAAAACCCCGAGGTGGTGGGAAAGGAGGGTAGCGTAAAACCCACTATTGAGGTTTCCCTGACGGTTGGTAAACATGGCATGGAAGTAGGATGCGGTGAGGTAATGGAGGGTTGGGTAGTCCTTTTGGATGACACATGTAAGGAGATCCATGTCACGACCAGTCATGACCCATATATCCTCATGGGGGGGGGAATAGAATGGCGCTAAAGAACTAGTGGAAAAAAATGGAGGATGGGGTGAAAGATAAGGGTATTCTCTTGCGAGGTATAGGTGTAGCGATGGTCAGGCCCCTCGATCTCCAGCCACATGGAAACAAGCTCAGAGTGATCGAGCCTATTCAGGGTAGAAACAGGGGGTGGGGTGATGGGGTGAGGGTCGAAACAGAACCCTTGACCGACCTCAGTCATGGTAAGGGTAAAAAGTCACCTGCCCAACCGGAACCGAAACACGAGTACTGCATCACCAGGTGTCTTCTAGTACTCAGCACCGTCAAACTAGAATGAGTAAGTTAACTCCAAAAATAAATCGCAAAAAAAATGAGTGCTGACCTAGAAGATTGAAAGTAAGGAAATATGGCCGAGAAGATCCTCCAACTCACCATAGATACCGAGCTATTGTGGAAAGCTGCAATCGAGGTAGCGACCAATCAACAGAATTGGGAGGCGAGAGAAGTCACTGGTCCTATCATGTTCCAAGTCAGTGATAGGGAACACGAGGCATGGGTAAGGAACACATGCAGGTCCTAGTCCAGGTGGAGGTGCAACTGCAGGAGGAGGCTCTAGGGATGGATCTGCTGAAGTAGATGGAGGCCCGCTAGATGAAGTTGTCGATGTGCGTCCAGTTGCTACTGAAGGGGGCACAATAAGTACGACAACTAGTATATAAGTAACGATGGTTCTTGGAGGCTCGGTATCGGGTGGTGGAGTCACATTACTACTAGAACCAACCTCGACGGAGGGAGTGAGGAGTGGAAGGATGGTCAATAGAGGGGGCTCATATACTAGAGCATCGGGGTCTGGCTGCGTCACAGGTCGGAGTCGTATCTAACAATAAATGGCCCTATCTCCCTCAGTGGAAGAGGTGAGCCACTTCTCATGGGAATGATCTCGGACTGCCATAGCCTGAAAGGGAGATATAACCAAACAAAATTAAAAGGAAAGAAAATAAAACATAGAAAAAGTGAGAAAAATAAAATTACACAACGTGTACATCCAAAGTATAAAGTGTGTAGTAAAAATTGGGTATCAACTCATTTTTCATGATAATCATGCCAAGGGAGCATGAGATTGACCCGGAAATCTTACACAGCCTGTACGAAATATACACACCGTGTTCATGCAGAGGGGACATGGTCGGGTATTTGTACAGACACGACCATGATTTTATCAGTTATAACAAAAAAGGACAGGTCGTTTACGGATCAAACATGGCGTGTTCATTACCAAAGGGACATGGCCATGTGGGGGGGGGGGGTAGACATGGGCTGGTCGAAGGAAATGGAATATAGGACGTGTACCTAACATGCACGCCGTGTATGGGAACATGGGGTGCGAGGCCGTGTGAAGTGCTACACATGGATCGGCCATATGAAATGGAATACACAACATGTACCTAACACACACACAATTTATATCAAAATGTTGTGTGAGGTCGTGTGTAAAAAATAATTGGACACGATTGGGGAAGGTACATGGTGTGTACCGTACAAACACAACGTGTATATTCGAATTGTGAATCATGGAGTGTGTGGCCATGTACAAAGTATGCAGCGTGTGTTCTACATTTTGTGGTCATGTAATGCGGAAGTCGAACGATATACTAACCCCAAAATCATCCTAAACGGTTCTAGAAACTTGAAATAGAGGGTGTACAAGGGCGTACTTGAACTGAGGATCACAATACAAGAGAAATCAGAACCCAAAACGAACTAAATCGATAGATTTGAGCATAAGGGGGCCGAGTTCTGTTTTGGGGGATGAAAACAAGAATGGGGGAGGCTCTACATGACACGTCCTGAAGCCGGGTGGCCAAGACTTTTATAGCTGAGGTACATGGCGTGTATATCTAGAGTACATGTTGTATATCACAATTTTTTATAGTAATATATATATATATAATTATTATAATAAATTATATAATAATGAAAATTAATAATTAAAAATAATAAAAATGGATATATATATATATGTATAGAATTTAAAAAAAAACTATACACATAATGTCATGGGAAAATACACATCATGTGTTTTAAAAGTGGAAAAAGTGAAGTACAACCTTTGGTCTGGTGCATGGGACAAGGTTCGAACCGGTGATTAGACATTCCGAACAGAATCCCCCAACCCCTGGAGTGAAGGTTGTACTGCTGCCCATATTTATCATTTATATATATTTAAAGTATACAGCCTATATTACAAGGGAATAAGAATATGCATGACATGTGGTATTTAATTGTACAAGAAGGGGATGGAGCAGGGAGACTAGCCGAGGTCGAACCCAGGTCTTTTGGAACTAGGGCCGAGACTTTTCCAATCTGCCAACATTATTCACATGAATTAATTTATATAGAAATGTTTTTTTAATTTAGTAAGAAAAAATAGAACACACACATCATGTATCAAAAGACACATCGTGTGGTTTTATTAATAGGGTAAATGATGGAAATGGGGTGGTTGTCAGGATTTGAACCCGGGTCTTTTGGAGCCAGGTTATGATCTTGGCCAACCCATCCATCCCCACCATGGGTTTTCTTATAAGAATATATATATATATATATATAAATTAAATTTACTACACATGTCGTGTAAGAAAATATGAAAAGAAAAGAGGATGAATCTCATGCTGAAGGAAGTTCGGGAGGATTCAAACTAGTGACGGCATGGATAAACTCTAATGACTATACCATCGACACCAGCATCATCCCTGTTTATTTATTTGTTAATATATATATTTATAATAGTTATAAAAATTAAAATGTAAAAGTACATGTTCTGTAGTTGTGGTACATGGCGTTTATCCTCTGGGTTTCCTCCCAGGAAGTTCCTTTGTTTTATGTTGTTGGCTCGACCTACATACCTCATTTACCTGAGCTCTGTGGTGGATAATGGTCCCCATACTGGGCGCCATGGCCTTCTAAGAATTGTAGGTTCTCTTGCTCTTCATCAATTGGAATGTATGAAATGATAATGATATAAAAAAGAAAACAACATACCAGATCTACCACTAAGTTATCATCCATGGTATTTATCCCATAACATCCCTCATGATCGGGTGATGATGCTTTCCTGACAGCCTTGAGGACATTGTTGAAGACTATCTCTTCTCCTACCTGGAAAATCAACTCCTCTTGGTGTACATCAATTACTTCCTTCCTAGTTTCCAAGAATGACCTCCCCAAAATGATAGGTGCCTCCAAGTCATCTTTAATATCAAGGATGATGAAATCTGTTTGAATAATCATCCTTCCAACCTTGACGAGCACCTCCTCCAGTAGTCCCTTCAGATTTTTGATGGATCGATCAGCAAGTTGAGGGGAAACTCGGGTAGGCTAAAAGTCATTGAGCCCTAGTTTCATGAAAACTCCAAAGGGCATGAGGTTCACACTGGCCCCTTAATCGCAGAGGGCCTTCCCAAACTCACATGGTCTATTGGTACAGGGAATAGTGAAACTACCTAAATCCTATAGTTTGGGAGGAATTGAATGCTGGGTGACTGTATAATATTCCTTGGTTAGGGAAATGGTGCATATATCCTCTATCATTCTTCTATTATAAATTATTTCCTTCATGAATTTGTCAAAAGTGGGCATCTGCGTCACTGCCTCTACAAATTTAATATTTATGTTCTACTTTCTAAATATGTCTATGAATTTTCTGAACTGGTGGTCCATCTTTCTCTGCTTCAAATCTCTCTTGGAAGGTTAAGGCAGGTTCAAAGGGTTTGAAAACCTCTTTCCATTTATTCTGCAAAGCCTCATGTGGGATTTTGGATATGGAGGGGTCGGTATTGGTACCTTCTTCATCAACATGGGTGTGGATACACCAGACTGTTCTAGTTGGTTCAGTTAGAGAACTTTTCCACTCTGGATAGTGATATCATGGGCCTCCTACCTTGGGTCCTTCACTCTGTTTCCTGGTAGAGTACATGGTTGCCTTCCCGAGAGTTGGTTTTCCTATTGGACAATCTGGTACACTAGGCCTAGAATTGAAGACTCTGTATTTTTGAACATGGTCTCAGTAATAGATATAAATTTGGTCATGAAATCCTCTAACCTTGAGGTGTTTTCATACTGTGGTGGATTTTTAGCTGGTTAGGCTTGTGGCTATCATGGCTGCTTTGGTCGAGGGTTCTGATACCCATGATAAGGATAAGGGCCCTCTTAGGGCTGTTGCTACCTCTAGTATTGGTTCTAATAAGGATGCTGGTTGTAGTTGGGCGGTTGCTGGGGCGGCGAATTCGTTTGTTTTTTTCCACAGGTGTATTTTGTTGATCACACCATGCCGGGTTCTGGTACTACTAGTACTATTTTGGACCTCAATTATCTGCAACATAACTTACTTCTATCATCGATGGTCCTCTATTAGAAGCAGGGAATTCTCCCACAATGTGGTAATCACCACTTTCTCTACACTCCGGATGGTTGCCGCATGTACTTTGGACATGCTCTTCAGATTGAGAGCATCGATCTTCTTGGACACAATGTTAAACTGAGTTGCTATCATGGTAGTCGAATCAATGTTCCCCGTACCATGTTTTTGTGTGCCACACTCAAAATTACAATGGATGATGTTTGCATACATGACATAAGGTTGTTCGAAGAGTTCTTCGAAGGAATTCCTCATTACCGAACCTCCAATATCAGCATCCACAATGGACTTGGTGTTAGTTTTCAATCTTCTATAAAAGGTTTTTACCTTCATCCAATATGGACGTTTGTGGTGTGGGAATTTTCACAACATCTCAGTGAATTGATCCCATGATTCGTATAATGATTTCGTGTCATGCTGCTAAAATTTGTGGATCTCGTTCCGCAGTGTCACCATTTTAGAGGGTGGGAAGTATTTGGATAGGAATGCCTGGGCTAGCTCCTCCCAGGTGAGGATGGATCATTGCAGCAATGCTTTAATCTAATATTTCTCCTTATCCATTAGAGAGAAGGGGAAGAGGGGTAGATAGATGGCATCTGAGGACACTCTGTGGTAGCAGAATGTGTCCCAGACCTCCAAAAAATTGGAGAGATGGGCATTGGGATCCTCGCTGGGTAGGACACCGAATTGACCAGTGTTCTAGATAAGCTGTATGATAGCAGTCTTGATCTCAAAGTGTTGGGACTACACTGGTTAATAGACAATTCCCATATCAACTCCAAGAATCAAAGGCAGGCCGTACTTCATGAGATTATGACATGGAGGTGGCTATTGAGGAAGAGGAAAAAGCATGAATTGTTAGTCCTGAGGGGCGTAGAACAACCCCTTACCTTGGTTGAAATATGGAATCCACTCTGCTTGGAATTTTTGGAGATTTTATAGATTCATTTTTTCATCCGGTCGAAAATTTTGTCCACCTCCATGGACAACAGCTAGATTGCCTTCCTCGTTCTGCACTAGTGGAGTGGTTTGGTTGTGTTTGGCCATTTGTGCTCATTGCTGCCTCACAAATTTCAGTTTGATCTTCAGGTCAGTTGGGAAACACCCTGACGAATCAGCATTCTTGGAATGTTTGAGGTAACTGCTCATACACCTAAATTCCTACAGAAAACAAAACAAAACCCTAAGTGTAAATGAGAAAAAATAAACATAATCAAAAATATGAATAGAACATATTTTTTTGTGAATTTGTGATATTAATTTTCTCTAAAATTTGATACAAATTAAATTAAAACAAGAATAAAATTAACTCTATGTTTCCCAGAAACATAGCCAAAATTTGGTGAGTCATTTCACCGAAGATATATTATCAGTGTCCCAAATTATTTTTACCCTAAAAAGTATAGCACTAGTAAGGGGTCGATCCACAGGAAAGAAAGGAGATATTTTTAACTTGTTTAACATAGTATTTGTTATTATTTTAGTAAAGGATACTGAATTTAGAGTTGATTTCTATTTTTTATGGATACAAAAAGAAAATTTTGTTTTAAGTTTCTTTTAACAAATTCCTTAACAGAATAAAAGTAAAATATGTGAAAATTGATTTTGATATAGATAAAGAGAGGCGTGAATTGGGGTTATGGGTTAATTAGAAGTTTTTTATTAAATCAAATTGCTTATGAGGTTGTGTTGTTCATGATAACCCATTAATCTGGGATTAATTTGTAATAAATTTTCCTTGGCCTAGTAAACTTTATATTTAGAGCTAAATAAAATGACTCCATGCTCTGGTAGTTAGTGTTTAACAGATCATTATTTGGCATAGTCCATTTTGAGTCAACGAATACTTCCAATGGTCATGAAATTATTCATCGGTATACTTCTTTTAAATCACTAAAAATTCTACCCTTGGTCCCGTACAGAATTTCTAGTGATAAGATTAAGTGATTAAATAAGAATAAAAAGAAATTATTAGAATGAAATCATTCATAGAAACTTAATTTAAATTACAACTCATCATCTCCCACGAACCCAACACACTGGGTGTTTAGTTACACATGGAGGTAAAGAAAAACACAAGAATCTAGTTACATGATGTGATTGTACTTGAAACATTGAGGTGGAAATTATTCTTTGGTAGATAGTGGAATGACAGTAGTACGATGACAGAGCATCTCTCCTTTGGAACTTCGACCCTTTTCTTCACAAAATACTACAAACACCCACCTCTACTCTAATTTCACTTTGTTTTTGTCAGGAGGCCAAGGAATTCTTTTATAGAAAAAATAAGTACACTGCCTATGGACAATGTACACGTATTTGACTTGGAACACGGTGCTGCTGGGTAGGTAACTATACAAGGTGTGTAGTGCCGCCATACATGGCATGTAGTCTCATTTTTTGGTCACCAACCTCTTCTATAAATTTAAACATGGCGTGTATCAGTAGAACATGGTGTGTCCCCTTCATCCGGCCACATGGGTGTATGGACTCATCTTTTCCACCAACTGCTTCTAGAATGGTATACACGGCGTGTATATTTGGAACATGGAATGTACCGGCTTCTGGTTACATGTGAATGTACCTGTCTCGATTAACCTGTGTCTGACCATGAATGTACACAGTGTGTATATAAGTACATTCCATGTAGTTGTGAATTTTTCTCCAGTTCTTCCCCATTTTTTGTATTTGGCCATAAACCTCCTAGAAATGAACAGGATCAACCAAATCAATGTATTTCTTCCCTAGGAAGTAGGTAATTTCTAATAACTTTTTCTTACTTTTCAATAGAGTATATGAAAATATACAGACAAATCGGGTGCATCATGGGATTAGAGGTAAAAATAATATAATCCCCTTCAAAATTTAATACTTGATGAAAATTATTAAAAAACAAAAAACAATGAACATATATGTACTATAAATTTAATAAAAATCACCAATGATAACACCAAGAACATATAATTTATTTATTAAATCTATTCATGGATCAATATCTAGTATAACAAGGGTTATAGATGTGTATAAGGGGTTGAGGTTCTATAATTAATTGTGAGGATTACCCATATGTTTTAGTTTTCATTAAATCACTTGTCTCCAGTTTTTCATACTCACATCCAAATTTAATAGAAACACCTTAATCATCCAAAATAATAAACTATTTCTTGTAATCCAATAGAAATTTACACTCATTTCTAGTCGGTATTCTTTTATCCACTAGATTTTCCACAATGAGTTTTCATTAGAATCAATATAATTTAGAAGCATTTCAATAATTTTATTTCTACCTATTATCCACGTGAGTAGAATTGTGTGATATCCTTTGATAGAAGGTTCTTATTAAAGAGAGAAACATTTAATATCATCGACTTATTTCCAAAATAAATTTGAATATTACTTAATACAATTCAGTCATGCATTACTCCCTAATTTTTTTTCATGGGGTTTGAGATCAATGAAGAAAATATAATGTACACCTGTTATACATTATAACTGGGTATAATTAGGATCTATGGTGACCCTATAATATTCATCCACTAGTACCATGAGATCAACAACGTTACTAATAATGATGTTGAAAACACATGTCCCTCTTCATGTTGTGGGCTAGGAAAGGCTCTAAATTTACCCATATATCAAGGCTCCCTGAAATAATTTAGTAAGGAATATCCTCAAATATTACCTAAAAAATAGAAATCCATATTCATTTTGAAGATAACTAATTTTATAAAAATGAAAATTTCATTGAAATAAAACTAAATAAACTTTATATGTCTATTAGGTAAGTCTATTTCCAAACACAAATAATTATTTCAAATTATTTTTCCCTTTTACCATCACATAATTGATCCAAAAACATTTGACCTGAATGTTTCATATAAAAATAATTAAAGGATTTTTAAAGGCACATACCACCTGAGAGGAGGAATCCAAATGGACTAAAAGTTAAGCCATTCCAAAATATTAAAAAAGGATTCGATATTAGATTAAAAAACATAATGAATAAAAAAATTGGGGATACCATTATCATGTTGTATTGTGATCTACCTCATAATATAATGCGATGAATAATTAACGAGTTCCTAGTAGACATATACTAGGTAGACTCCTTAATCATTTTTATAATATTATTTTATATTCAAAACACTAATAGAGGGACAATACTTACCAAACATTTCATCAAAATAGAGATTTTGTTGTTTCGATACATCTGAAATTTTGAGGGATGAATGATCATTTTTTGATATCCTTTGAAAATTAAATAGATTCTAATTAAATTGAATAGTATTAATACATAATGAAAAGTATGGTTTCAATATAGAAGCATACCAATACCCGATCATAAATACACTATAAAAGATGGAAAATAATACTAGAATTTGACAAATAAGTGAGGAGGAAAGGAATGTCAAGAAAAATATTTTAAATTTATTCCCTTTTTAATTTATTAATATATATTTAATATAAATCTATATACATAGATTCAGATAATGGAAAGTAACTTTCTTGAATAATTCTTTAAATTAAAAAAATATAGTAATAAAATGTAATGTCAATATTTGATTCAATTATTTTATTAAACTTAGTAAATGTTAGAATCAACGAAGACTTATTGAATCTTTGAGGACACCAATAAATTAATTTATTATCTACTTTCCATGAAAACTCCTAATATGTATATACATGACTTTATTTTTATGAATGAATGTTGAATTTTAATTTAAATAATTGTACAAATTATCTACTTTATTTTAAAATTATTTACACTAATTAAATTTGTGTATATAGTTATAAGTAAAAAATTAATGGTAAACAATACAGTATTATCATTATTTTCCATATTTAATCACTTTTTATTAGTAATTATTCTTCATAAACTTTTCAAATTTCTATATGAATGTTTCATTATTATTTTGAATAATACTCTTATTAATTTTTCAATTGTAGTTGAGATGTTATTTTCCCAATTTAATGATATTTTCTCATGTTGAGTGTTAATTTTATACACAATTTATTACATAATTATTTCATTGATAAATGAATGAATAAAAATTATAAATATGTATTGAAATAAGTATTTAATATATATAATTTCCTATTACACAAAAACCACTTGTTAACTTTAAGGAGGTCCAAAAACACGACTTCATGAAAAGTGATGTGAAATTCCATTGTGTAATAAATGTTTAAAAAATCCGAATCATCCTATCTCCTGATATAATGAAATTGTAATGCGTCTATCCATGGTTATCCCCATAAAGAATAAATAAGCATATTAAAAAATCCAAGATTTAATATTTATCTATATTTATTGATGAGATAATTATTAGTTATGAAAAAAATAGACAAATAAAATTTAAAATTAATGTTTTATAAGATTAATAAATCATAAATGAGGAATTAATAATTTTCAACATACTATATTGAATAATTTATTATTATAAAAATAAATTCACAATCTATATGTAGTCTAATATTTTATTTCTAAATCACTAAATCAATTATCCCTAATTGTTATGAGTCTAAATAAACATTAAAATTGTGTGATATAAAACTATATTTAATCTTTTGTTACCCAAATTCATTCCATGATCAATAATTAAATTAAATAAAATTATTTAAAAACAAATGAATATTCCCTATTTGAAAATTGAACATCAAAATTTTAAAATTATGTTTATTTTAAAATAATAATAAATGAATGCATGAGCCCAAAAAAATATCATGTAACAATATATTAAAAATTTAATAACAACACAATAAAATTTCATTATAATGTGATGTTCAGCCAATAATTTCATTAAAAACATAAATATATGCAAGTTTTTTTTATAGAATATGAGAAAGGAAAATTTATTTCATATCATATCACTAAAAAACAATGGTTTTCAAGGTCTTTAATATTTTATTCAATGTTCCTTTTTCTATTCTAATTTCATTCTTCAATGAAATCATTTAAAATTTGTTTATTTTTTCATAGAACTAATCTATGACATGGCCTATAAAATATTTACATTTTTATATAAGTTTTCCACTTTAATATTATCAGTCCACTAATATTGAAGCATTTTACCTTCTATAAAACAAGATTTGAATATTTTATCCTTACATAACTATAATATTACAATAGGGGAAAAAATTATTCCTCTTATTTTCACTATAATCTATCAATTATAACAATGTATCATTTCGTGGTATCATTAAGTATTATATTAGTCCCATGATATTGAACACAAAATTATTCTTTTATCATGGGGTTTCCCATTCTTATTTTAATTAAAATATTTCTATCCTCATTGACATTTAATTCCTGACTTCATCTGATTATTATAATTCTCAATCGATATGAAGCATGACGAATTAGGGGGACTATAATGAAGTGTTTTTTCTCATTAAAAAATAAATAATTTAAAATATTTAATTTTTTTGAATTAAACTCAAAAATAGAAACAACTAATATAACATTCTAACTCAATAATTATAAAATAATACTAATATTGAATAATAATTTAATATATCATAATAAATTTTAACAATAATGGGTATGATTAACATATATTTTGTTAAATATATTCAGTTAATTTCATGTAATTTTACACCAATCACACCTTAACTATAAGATTAACTATATATTTAAATTTGTTTCCTCTTTGGTTGCAATATTTAATTTTAATTATTTTCTTGAAAAAGTATATATGTGAACATTTTATTTTAATAAAAAAATATTATAAATTTTGAAAAACCAATTACAATAGAGGGAAATAATTATTATGATAGTAAATAATGTATTTTATTGGATTCTAAGGTCCTTTTAATTTAAATAATAGTGCTTTGGGTGAAAAATTATTTAAATATCAAAATTGAAGATATTACACTACGGTTTATGAATATTTTTTCAACATTGATTTAATTTAATTATGCATAAAAAATTATTTTTTCATTAAATGATTAATTAGATATAATATTATCAAAGACAAATATATTAATTAACACCACAATCGGATTATTATAAATACTATCCAATTGATTTTACATTATATAGAAAATTCTTATGAAAATGGGGAATTGGATAAATTTGCATCTCCACCAGATTGTTTTGATATGATGGCTACCAAAATGAGTAGTTTTTAGTACACATGTTTTTTAATTCTAGTTTAGTTGTGATATATAATATTTTTAATTAATAACATCCTCTATGATTTGGGGAATTTATTTAGATTATTATATTAATTGAATGGAAATAAATATATTTAAATAACAGAAAAATTATTGAAATGTTTATTTTAAGATTATAAATTAATGTAAAATCCAAATGGGAAATTAAGTTGGTGAGGGTTGGGGTGGAAGGAACATACCATGAAGGACTAAAAGTCCAATAATAGTAGTATAATTGAATTTTTGAAAAAATGTATTAATTATTTTCTTAACACGTCACCCATTCATGTTCATTATTTTCATACATGTTTTATTCATAGATTACATGGTTATTGGATAATATAATGGAACATATAGATCCATATTTAATTTTAATTTGCTAATATAATTTATATTAAAGACAAATTATTTGATTTTTTAAAAATATTCCACCATTTTAATATATCTAAAAAAGTTGAAAAAATTATCACCCCTCTTTTATATGTTTCATTATTTTAAAATAATATGGAGGGTAATTTAACGTTAAAATAACATAAAACTATATGATAATGTTTCAATAATATAATGTGTAGAAAAATTAAAAATTCTTAATTATTGGAAGAATAAAAATTATAATGATAAATAAATAAATTTAATGAATTAAATTCCACCATAATGTTGTAAAAATTTAAACAACTTATTTTTAAATAATAAAATTGTATAATAATATAAAAATATTAATAATAATATCTAAAAAATATAAATTATAAATTTAAACATATAAAATGTATATTAGCTAGCTTTATCTTTCAAGGTATTCCAAAATATGATAAAATCCATAATAATCCAAAAAATAATTCAAAAAATTAATATTTTATAAAATAAATGAAAATAAATTATAAAACTAAATTGATGAGTGATATTATTTTGGAAATTATTTTAATAAATTTTAAATAATTTATAAGAGTTAAGTATCGATTATATGAACATTTTAAGGTGAATGAGGTTTCCTTTATATAGCTATTATTTGAATTGTTATGGTAACTAAAATATGATTCCATGAAATTTAAGATATAAATTTATACTATTTAATTGGTTCCAACCAAAATAGGTATCCTCCCAAGAAAACAATAAGATTTAGTGTCCTACACTAATCATACATCTATAAAGTCCGAGGTAAATGATGAGATCGAATTGGGGATAAATAAAAAATTATAATAATTATAATATGAACCAATGACAAATAACTAAAATGTATCATAAAAATGTAACATGAAACCAAATCATTAATTGTATCATGGTCCACATAAGAAATTGAAAGAACAAATTCCTTACATCTAGTAGGAGAATTACCCCGACCAGCACTGTCCATACATCTATATAATTGAATGTACTTTCCAAATTTAATACCCTAAGGGGACTACTAAGAAGAATTATAATATTTTAAATTCTTTCATATAGACCACTAATCAGATAGGTTGATGTCGTTTGAAATCATGGAAGTTCCATGAAAAATCATTGGAGGAAGGATCCATCGGGTTCTATTGTGTGTAAGAGAAAATAAAAGCTATGAATGTAGTGTTGGAATGGGATGTGATTAAGATTACCTAATTATGGGATAAGGTCTGGAAAGATAAGTATGGTGAAAACTGGAAGGACTATCCAAAATGACGAAAGATAATTTGAAGCCACTCACAGTGCATGATAATGAAATTGGAGTTCCTTTAGGGTGTGACACAGTGGATTATGGGATTCAGTCATCTTAATCTATGGAAGAAAAAATGGGATGGTAATTTTCTACATTTTATAAGGATTATAGTGATGAATATATCTTTATAGGAGGTGAGTATGTTCACAAAAATTTTAGAATACATTCTAAATGATGACTGAAAAAATATTTATGAGAGTATCATGATGGTGGATGATCTGGAATGGTGTGTATATTTTGGGTTCCTTTTTATGTAAATTATATAGTTGGGAGTATAGTAAGATAATTCATGCAAGAGGTTATATGGATTTTTGGATTCTAAATTTTGGTTAAAGTAGATTCTAAGGAATTTGAATTTTATAGTATTAAGAATAAGGTCTCACACACTACTGAAAAATGAACATGTTCATAATAGAGGAGTGTATTTGTCTTCTAGGTGTCAGTGCTTCACAAGACCACAACAGGAAATGATGTGGCATGTTTTATTCATGGATGAGTAAGAGATAGTGGTTTTATATCTCTTGAGGAAATCAATAAATTTGAATAGCGATGAGAACTCAGCTTAGGGGGTCCACGAAGCTTGTTTTTATTCAACCAGACAACAATTTGGGGATACTAAAATCAGGGCCATGGATTTGGAGGTTGGATGTAAGATCATTTGGGAAGTACAAAAAAAGGGGACTGAAGGAAAAAATTAATCCATTATTTTTTAACATAGCTAATTATGTAATTAGTTATTGAACTAGGGGAACATATTAAGTGTTGAATGTAAAAAGGGGTTTTTAATGAATATTCTTCTAGGGTTATGCTTGAACTTGGGAGCTTCCAGCTAAAGTTATCAGGACCAATGGTTAAGATGGAAGGCCCTTACATGTATTTAATGTTTAATAAGGATAGATCTTGTATATATGTCAATATGGGTGGTGGTTGTATGGTAAGATATAATATGGGGTTAGTGCTTATGGGATTTAGTAATTATTATAGTCTCTGTAATTCTATTAGAGGCGAGGAAAGAGCTATTGAAAATGGTATTATGTAATGAAAGAACCATAATATAATTATTGAGGAAGATGAAATATAATTTTCATCATCGGTTGAGCATCATATAAAAAACGAAACTGTCCCATTGAAGTTGATTTTTTTTATCAGGAGATTCGGGAATTTCATCATTCAGTATATCTCAATCATACATACCTAGAGATAAGGTAACTATGGAGAAGATTATTCACCCACCAAAGGGTGGGATGATAAGGGTTTTGTTTTATTCACTACCTTGAGATCCTTACTCAATGATTATATGATTATTAATAGTGGTGGTGTCATTGGGCATCATAACTTTCTCCCACTATGATCATGATATTAATCTATGCATATATTTTTTTGTTTATAAAAATTTACATTTCAATCAATGTTATAAATTCAAAATTATCAAATTATATGATATAATAACATATTTTCATTACCTCACTATATGGTATCAAATAAGGCTAAATAAGGTGAATGTTAAACTTGTATGTTATATCTTATTTAACAACAAAAATTATGTTCTATATGAGGATCACATATCCATTAATCTATAATTTACCTTTTAGAAATTCATTTCTTCCAAAATAATATGAAATCCCATTGAAAGGGTCCATCCACACAAAAAATATATGTTCATGTGGGTATGAAACTCAAAAAAATAGAGACTAATATTACAACAACTGTAGATATGAAAAAATATACAATCATAAAGATTATAAAACATTACATTAATTGACCATATAACATGAGTTTTCCTTTTAGTTAGATTAATAACAACAAATATGGTGTTTCTTGAGAACAAAAACTGATTACCCTCACTCAAATGAACTATACAAATTTATTTTTGTTTGAAAAACTATTTATCTTATATATATCCGATATTCAGTTGGAATATTGACATAAAAATGAATAGTTCACACCATTTAAACTATATCATCAATCATTAACATTTAACTCTTTTTAAAATGCAAGGGTTTCTCATAGAATAATATAGGGTAGTGATCAAATGTGTTCTAACACTTAAATTACAATAAAATATAATTTTTATTATAATTTAACTATTGTAGTAAATTATCTCTAATAATAAAAATATCATATAGTAAACATCAAGAAAAACTAGCCGTTAGTGAAAAAATGTAATGTAATTAATATTTTCTCTTAAATGATAAAACTCCATATGTTTCATTCCATAGGTTGTTCTATAGGTCTGTTGTTTTACTTATCATCAATGACTGGGGTTAAAAAACTATTCAAATAATCTCACATTGAAAAACTAAAATTTCAATTGAAAAAATCATCAAGTTTTACTATTTACAAGTTAATTATACTATTATACTGTCATAAATAACATTTAGATAACTATAACCTAACATTAACAAACACTCCATGAATAATACCTATGTGTATTATAGAATGAGAGAGATACATGTGTCTCATCAGTTTATCAGATTGTCATAATAATTCACAATATCAGTCACAAATGTTCATAAATATTATACCCGTCACATAAAATATGGTCATAGTTATCAATTACTCATCATTATTTAGGATGAAATCAAAATATCAGATCTGGTTAAATCATGAATCTCAATGATGAATTATGCCTATATTTTAGAATGTGGGTCCATCCAAGGCCACATCATAAATAATTTGTATTCAAATAATTTATAGATTTTACTCGAGTATTCCTATGTAAATTTGCATCAAATGAAAACATTATTTTGAGATTTCAATTACATTTTTAGATTATGTCATTATTTTTAATCAAGAAATAAACCCATTAGTACTCTTAATTTTTTTTATTATTTAGTCTCATTAAATGATTCACTTCCTTACTATTTGTATTATTTAAAATATAAACAAATTGTCCCAATTTCGTTTAAAATTATTTATATCAGGATATTATCTTAAAAAACTAAATTTGGAAGATTCATTTATTTAAAAAATATAACTACAAGAAAATAGACATTTTCTTCAAAAATTATACAAAATTGTTCTAGATGAATTTTTATTAGTGCACTAGATGATGAATTATAGGTTGTAACATGAACCAATATTTTTTAATTTATAGTAATATATGAAATCAATATACTATGTGATCATTATATTTTATCATTGAATTATTTAGAGTAATGTTGATATTTTATAAACTATGTTTGAGTATTTATTATTGTATTTATTATGACTGTTTCATTAAATATTTCTTCTATGAACTATCACATATCATTTTAAAAAAATTATTCTATTCAAAATATAAATTTTAGCCAATGAATGCATTAAAATTTAACATCTTCATATTTAACTATCATTTTTTTAATTTGAACATAGTGGTTATTTTTGGAATCGTGGATTTATTCAAGAAGATGTTTAACCATTATGTTCTAGATTTGGACAAAAAACATATATATTTTATGTTTTAATTTTAAAACATAGTTTGAACTGAAATATATTTATAAATATGTTATTATATCAAATCCATGGATTCTAGTCATTGATAATGAGTTTTTTACTCTATAGAATATCTGATATTGTTTTTTAGTGTTAATAGTATTTTTCTATTGAGTAATCTCATAATATCGTTGCTCAAAGATTGACAGTATGTATCATAAGTGGATTATAAGAGAAATAACTTATGAAATGGGGTTGAGTTCGTGTTAAATTAGGTTATTAAATTCATTTTTAATACACATGATTTTTATCCTTTTATCATCAGTATTCTAACTGATCTTGGTAGTTTTTATTCAAGGGAATTGTCTTTTTAACATTTATATTATATGTTCTTCTGATTACCAAGGACAATTTTTCTGAATACTAAAAATGTTTACCTTATCACACATTAACCAATTTTTTAATGTAAAAAATATAAACTAGAATTGTTAAGGGAGAAAATGATTTCTAATTGGTTCACTCCACCTCCAATGGCCTGAAGGACTTCATTTTTATTGATTTATGATAATCATCCTCTGAAGGGGTGAGGTGGATCCCTTAAAAGTCCCATAGGCGTATGTATTAAATAGCCTATAGTCTTTATTGGAATTAACTTTATATAGACTTATAACATTACATACATCCTAGACTAACTATTTATAATTAACCCTCCCTAGCATCTTCATCATGAAGTCAGCTCTCTACATTCTCATGATTGTTCGACAAGGATTTTTTTGCATGCACATGCTGGTCCCAATGGCAGGATCCATACCCTCTCATTCTTGAAATCTGTTTAGCTTCTGCTATGGTGAATGATCCTTTCCCACCCTTCTTCTAGAGTTTGTTCCTTGTTGGTCGTCTTTTTTTCATATGCACTTAAGGTGGATTGAAGTCCATGAGGTGGTTCAAATGCCTTACTTACATGAAGAACTTGGTGTCCTGAAGGCCACAAAGGATATACGGACCAAATCAGAGGCCTGAAGGCCCAAATGGGAGAATATTCCATGCTTCTCGTGTGCCAAAATGTACATTCTACAGTACTTGCTTCAGTACTGCTACAATACCCAAAAATTATGCCTCTGCATGGATTTGACCCCGGGATGCCTGGATGCTCTTAAGGAGTCCTATGTCACTCCTTCCTAGGGTAACTACCAATTCAAAATATCAAGGATGTCTCAATAAATCATTAGTATCACATCCATCACCCATCCACTCTCATTGATATATTCTATAAGAAATTATTGTATGTATGATCAATGAACAATAATAATTTAAACTATACTTTATAGATGTATAAATTTGATGTATGTGACTTTAAATATATTATTTCTTATTCACAGTATTATTGTGTATATAATCATGTATAACATCTACTAACTATGAGAGTTATTAGAAATAAATTTCAACACTTTCCATAGTAATCTAATAATTCATATTCAATAATACACTATGGTGAACTCATTATCCCTTTTATTTGGAATTGTATTCAATGGGGTCCAAGATATCACCTTATTTTCCACATAAATTCAATTTACATCTACTATAATATTCATATTTATAATATTCTATATTTTCATCTTAATATTATCTATTCAATAACATATATAAGTAGGTTTATAATTTTTTATCTCTTAACGTGATGGATAATATTGAACCAACATCCACTTCTCTTCTTGGTATATTTCTTATGGTACCATACATGTGTCATGTCAATTTAGTGTAATAAAATTCTTTTTAAGGCTAAAAAATCTTGAGCATGAATTTCATGGTTGAAATTCAATACTGAATATAACTAAATGAATATAGAATTATTTCATACATCCATGATGTAAGAATCTTATTCTATTCCTTCACAATGAAATAACCTCTTCCACTATGACATAGAAGGAGTGATCAATAAAAATATTCAGTGTGAATAAGAATTATTTTCTATATCCTCTTATAAACCGGATTACCAAAATACACTCCATTTAAATTCTTCATGACTCTCTCATGATCGCATAATGATCTCCACCAAAATCGTTTAAACAAGGCACTATGAGTTTTGTGGGCCTTTCCACTATGGGTAAAACACATATTGTATTTGTGAAATAGAAATCATTCAAAGTACCATAATTACAACCATCACATCACAAGGAGTTTATATAGTGTGAAATTCTTCTATTTATCCTAAAAATACAAGATGGGATAAATTTCAACTTATGTAAACTCTTCTTTATCATTTCTCTTATGAGAACACTATAATATTACTTTATGATGTAATATGTTATTTATGATATAGGAATCTATATAAATTGACACAATTTCATTTCCCTATCACATTAATCTTATATATAATGGGATATACCCTTACATTAAGACAATCAAATTGACTGGACAACCCTTACTGAACAACCCACTACACTAGAACATTGTAAACATTGATCCATAGAATCAAATTTACATATGTTGGATTAATCATTTTTTGAAGACACCCATGTTTTAATCTATATTTCTATAGTATCAACAACATAGCTTCTTTTGGAAATGTATTATTTCTACAATACATTATGAGATTTGTTTATTTGGATGCTCACAAATACACTTTTTTTACTAATGAAATTAATGAATGTTTTATTCATGATTATGTTTCATGATATATTTATCTTATTTATGGGTAAAATATTTTTTCAATAGTGTTATTGATAATTTTCTATGAAATATAGAAATAATTTCCCAACGGTACATTTTAAGCATAATGTATGGATCATGTACCCAATGTTTGGGATAAACATTTGGATTAAATACTAATCATTTTTTTTAAAAGTTTATTCTAGGAACTGTATTTTTTAGAATAATCCTATGTTAATTAGACTAACATATATCTCATAAACACAACATATTAAATCTAATCGTATATTATCGATTATACATTAATTCCCCACATTTGAATTGGTCAATAATGAAGTTTAAATCCATGATATTTTCTAGGATTTTTCAAAGGACTCACTATAAATAGAAATATATTCATAGATTTGTAATGACTAATTTTAATTCTCATGTTTAATACCACAAAACATTCAAATTTATAAGTGAAAAAATAATTTTCATTTGATGTTTAAATTAAAATACTCATAATTTATAAGTATATTTTATAATTTGTTTTACCAAAATAAAATTGGGATTTTGTTGTTAAATACCAGGAGTAATATCCACCATTTACATAATATTTTTTAGTTATATAACATTTAAAAAAGATCAAGAATCTCCAGTATTATGAAAAAAATTCACCTTTTGGCACATGTGTTAAGATATTGTTTTATTTAACTATTATTATATTGATTTTGCTACAATTATTCTATTAATGTTTTTCACAAAGATAATTTTAAACGAGGATCTCTTTGAATTCATTCTTTCTTAGAGACTCTTACCTCTGAAGAATAAACTCCATTATCTACCTATTTTTGTCACAATAATGAGCTAATTCAATCTCTCAATCATCTTAATAAATATTGATTTCATAGAGTATCTACTTCTCAAACAAATTATCAGTGGAGTTTCAACTAATCATTCAAATAGAAGGATATTTTGGTTCCCATTAAAAAACTAATAGGCTATATGAATTCATTTTTGAAATGGGGTCAATAGCATGTACTCAGTTGTGGAGGTCATATGATAACATTACCTACTAGTGAAAATAACTAAACTCGCTAAGAAGGAATTACTGTAGTGGACTTGGGGATCTTATTACCTTGAAAAAAAAATGGAAATTTATTTATCATCTAAAATGCTTTTCTTCTAAAAACCTTTTATATATCCTAATTTTATAAAAAGATAGAATTTGTTTTATCTCTAATGATTAGTAAAAAAAAAATTACCCCCCCCCATTTGAGTATCATACTATTAATCTAACAAAAAAAATCATATTATATGGTTTCATTTAATTATATATGATAATATCTATAATTATATTTTAAAATGTATTTATCTTGACATATGTGAATGACAGAACTAAAGGATAAAATATTAATTATTCTCATTCCTTATTTTATTTTTAAAAATTATGGATGTGTGAATGTGTGTAAGATAATTTTTTTAGAATCATAGATTTAAATTCTTATAAGAATATTTTCAAATATTATGAAATCCCTGAAGTACCAAAAAAATGATATGTTACTCAACAAGCTAATTATGATGTCAATTCCAGGTCTAGTAGTTATATTATATGATGAGTTGGTTCATTTTAATTTAATTATGTATTTCAATTTTTTACTACCTCTAATGTATAAAAACCTATCTTCATTTATTATGAACTAATGTAAAATGAGAATAAATTAGAGAAAACCACTTCAATAATGAAATCAAACACTTTTCGAAAGCAGGACGGTGAAATAATCACTTAGATGAATAGAATACTGACTAAAATATTCAATGGTGTTACTTCATTGAATGATCCAATAAAACAATTAGATAAATAATTAATGGCTCTAGGAGTGTTACAATCTATATGAAATGGGATAATAGTTGTAATGAATAAAATCAACTCAGATCCCACAACTAATAACAAAATTATTGATAAAGACACAAATGATATATGAAACATAAATACAAGATGAATTTTTGGATCCTAGGATTGTAAAAATGGATTGTACTTATCATAATATTATTACTCAAAAATATTAAAATTAATCAAAAGATGATGTTAGACTCATAAATTACTCAATATTTTAAGATTATATAAGGGTACTAACTTATTTTCCTAGAATATAAAGTAAATTGCCTTAGAATAAAAAATTATTAAAAACAACCTTCAATAGTATGAATTAATATGGTCAATGATTTAAAGAATTAATATTATATAAATGAAATAAAATAGGACATATCATACAAGATTATAAACAACTAAAATAAGAGAAAATAAAATAGGAAAATTAATAATGTATAAGATGTGAAAAGATTATGAGGATAAACATAAACAATCTATGAATGCTATATGAAGTGTCTCTGAGGGATCTAGTAGCTCTTTTAAATTTGACATGGAAAAATAGATGACCAATCTGAAATAAAATATTTTCTTAATGTAAAAATAAGAAGAAGTGGTATAGTCTATATATACATCAACATATTATTTAAAAAGTTCTTCTAATATTAAATTATCTTTTTACGGTTCAATTTTTAATGAAATGTATGAATCTATAAAAAAATAATAAATCACTAAATGATATTTATAATGATGTTTTAGAAGAAAATATTGAAATGATAAAAAACTATAGAACAAATTTCTTTTTAAAATATACCTCAAACTAAAATGTTCATGAAAATGTAACTAAAGAGTTATAGGTAGAAGTCGAGCCATTGAATAGTAATTCATGTATAATGAGCATGGGAGATGAATCTCGAAATCAAAAACAAGGTAAATTTTATATTAAAATAGGAAATATAGAATATGAAGCAATCTAGAAACATCATAATTATGTAAAAATTACTTTTTACCTTGTTCTAAGAATATCACATGTTTTTCTTATGATATTACAGGTCATTATTCTGATAATTGTTTTTAGATATCAAAAAATAAGTGGGATAAAAATGTGTTTTTTCTAGAAATTTGTCTAATTATAGTAAAATAAATTATAGAAATTATTTTCAAATTAGGTTTACCATATCTTTTCTTGATGACCAAACTGGACCTAAGAAAATTACTGTTCAAAAACAAGATTTGGATTAAAATTTTTGTGTGGATATGGTCATAGGAATAGAAATTTTGTATCGAACATGGATAGTTTCTACTCATGGAAAATTAGTGGAAAATATTTCATTTTCTATACATTAGAAAAATTATTTGGTGGCATGATCACCATATGTGAATATAAAAATGTAAAAATAGTAGGAGTTTGATTAGTTTGAAATCTAGAATCAATTTCAGTCAATAATGTACTATATATTCAATGGTTGAATAAGTATTTGATAAGTATCTCTAATATTTATGTCTATAGTTTATATATTGGTGTACCTAATAACACGTCCACTATTTTTAAAGATTAAATTATTATATTTAGTGAACCTATATCTGAAATATTTATACATTGGGTCAAAATTCCATGTCTAAATGAAATATAAATTTTATGAAAAATGATAAAAAGGAATCCTAAATTTGAAATAGATTGATTGGACACTGTAAAATATTTATATTATATAAAATATCTAAGAAGTATTTAGTTTCTGATTTCAATAGTTTTATATTTGATAAAGATATATTTTGTGATTCATGCCAAATTAGTAAGAAAAAAATGACAGCCATCTAATCTATCAACAAAGCTTCTATATCTAAAACACTAGAACATATCCACATGGATATTATTATATTAACACTTGTATCACAATTATCTGGATGAAATTATAGAAATCAGAAACTAAATGCTTCTTATAATATCCACATGGATATTATATTTTGTAGTGTTATTAAAAATGAATTTTTTTTATTCTGATGTTATCATGGAGTAGAATATGTGAATCATGAAATTAATTCATTTTTATCAAACATGGGTATTACTCATATCTTCTTAGTTCCACAAAGACCTCGAAAAAAAAATTATAGATAAAAAAAGTAGTTCTTTTCATGAAATGGGAATAAATATCATGAATGAATAAACACATCATACCTATATATGAGATGAACATGTTAAAAATTCATCTCTTACTATAAACAGTTTATTAATAAGACACTTTCTAAGGAAAACACCCTATGAATTTTGGAATAATAGAAAACCTAAACTTACAAAATTTAATGTGTTTGGATTTACTGTGTGTTTCTTGAATAAAAAACAAAATCAGGTTAAATTTGGTACAAATTCTTAAAAGGGAATCATTATATTATATTATGCTACATATAAAAAAATATAGAGACTATAATAAAATAAAAATGATAGTTAAAGAATCTATTCATGTTAATTTTTATGAATGTTACCCCTTTAAAAATAAAAAAAATAGATGAAGTTTAAAAATAATTAGAAAATGTAAGACATGGATCATATAAATATTAATATAAATGTAAAGTAGAATACAAATAAATTATGTCCAATCAAGAATAATATTAAAAAGGGGAACAGAAACATGTTTTAGATAGACAACCTAGATCCTTAATGGAACTTCATTTGTAAACTATAATAGGGAATCTAGATACTGGAGTTAGGAAAATAAGGAATATAGTAAATCATGGAGAATTATCTAACTTTATTTCCCTGTTTGATCATAAAAATTAATAGGAAGCATTAGAGAAGATATTTTGAAAATCGCTACTCAATAAGAATATTTATAGTTTGATGAAAGAATTTTTGGGAATTCTTAGATAGTTCATATAATCAACCATAGATAAGAACCTAATATATGTTAATAAAAACGAAATATGGACAATGAATAATTACTATAAATAATGAAATATCCGTAGAAAAAAGATAAAATTGGATAATGGGATTGATTATGATGAAACTATTGCACTTTTTGCTAGATTAGAATATATTAGAACCCTTCTATCTTATGAATTATATAGTAATATTACAATATATTATAGGTATCTAAAATTATATTTTATAATTGTATATTTAATTGAGGAATTTTATATTGAAGAACCAATAGGTTTGGAAAATACTCATATAGAAAATTCAACTTTAAAAATCACAAAATCACTTGATGGACATAAAAATCACCATGATCATGGAATGAATGTTTTTTGTTATTTTATACATGAATATTATTTTTTAGGATTTCCATATCATACTCTATTTTTGAAAACTATATTTTTATATTTAATTATCATAGATTTAGGTAGATGATTTTGTATTTGTCCTAAATATGATTATTTGTAATGATTTTTCAAAATGTAAAAAAAATGATTTTGAAATGACAATAATGGGAGAATTAAATTTCAATAATTTCTTTCCAATATATAAAAATTATTTATGGAATGTTTTAAAACTAACTAAATATATTATTGATGTGTTGAAAAATATTAACTAGAAAATAGTAAAACAAATAAAACATGAGTCGAAATAATTTAAAAACCCAGTTGAAAATATTTTATATTGAGTTATAATATATATTTATCTATAACTTATGCCAAGTAGACCATGAATTATGTTTTTTAACCTATCCCTATTCTATATTAAAATCTAATCCAAAAGAATACCACACTGTCGTGGTTAAAATAATTTTTAGATATTTTGAATGGACTATTATTGGATACATAATTGATAAAAAAACAACTAATTTAAATTTATTCAAATATTCATACTCTGATTATGCATGATATAGTTTATATAGAAATAATACTTTAGAAACAATTCACTTTCTAGGGATGTTCATTGTTTCATAGTTGAGTAAAAAAATATTCAGTTTCTTTGTCAACAAATGTGGAAGATAATATATCTATTGGTAGTTTCTATGAATATGTGTTGTGGATGATACCCACATTGTTTGATATTGGAGTCAATTTATATAATATTAATATTTTATGAAACAATACATTTTAAATTAATAATTAAATAAAATATGACACTCCCAAACTAACAATATTGATATAATGCATCATTTCCTAAGAGAATATGTTATAAAAAATGATATATCCATTAAATTAATTAATCTGAATATTGACTTGCTGATATTTTTAGTAAAAGACTTCCCACTGAAATTTTTGAATATAGTAAAGGCTATATTGTTATAATTAATTTCAATTAAAAAAACAATATCAATTAATTTTTTATTCATTATATTTTTATACTTTATATTTAGCTACTTTTTAATTTTTTACTATTTAATAAGTTATGTTTTTTATAACATGTAATTTTAAAAATAACACAATAATGATTAAAATTATTATTTTTGATTATTTAACTGAACTGATGTCATTAAAACCATTATAAACTCTTTCTCTATGACATTTTCTTACCCTCCACCTTTAAACTTCTTTTAGAGATCTTGATTCCTCTTCAAAACCATTAAATCTGAATCTCAGACATTTTGATTTTTTGTAATGGGAAATAAAAAATATATTGAATAATGTTGATTGAGTTGATGTAACTTTAAATTCACTGTAAGAGTTGATATTTTATTCAATCATGGAAATCTTGTTAAAAGTGAGTGGTTAATTTAGATGAACCATTGGTTTAAGAAATCATTATCTTTTTATGTTTTACTATATATGTCCAATGGTGATAATACATAGTATTTTTTCATTGGTAAAAAACAATTTTATGAAATTCCCATTTCATTTTTGGTGAAGAAAATAATTTCATATCCTAAATGGAAAAATATGGATTTTCCTACTCTTCAATAGAAGTAGCCAATATTTTTCAGTGTCCCCATGAATGGGTAATCACTCTACTCTATGATCTATTAGATATGAGAATCATTAATCTAAAGATATGATGTCTTTTCTATTTGGATCAACCTTAGTTTGAAATACAATTTTTTTGAGCTAGAAGATAATTAGAAAGTACTAGTAAATTTTATTCTTTAGACAATAGTACCATGAATTTATGAGTTAGAAAAAATTATCTATCTAGATAAGTATATAATGTTTTGGGTGTTATCTGACATCAATGTAAATTTCTGTGTATATATGCATTGGTATATGAATAATTTCTTTCAAAAATATGTTTTATTTTATTTTTATCAAAATGGAAGGCTTATATATTTGATTCTTTTTAAAATAAAAATATTTTTGTATTCAAATTTCCATTATATTTAATGATAGTATCATTCTTTCTACTAGAACCTAATGAAAATTTATCTCATTTTGGAGAAAATCGAATACAATGCTGATATCGATCGGTTTTGAGGTGTAGAATGAAGCTGGTGTACATTCTCAAGTAAATAAAGGTGTAGAAAAGTAATCTGGGTCAATACCAATTCCTAGTGAATAAGTCGTTGAATCAATAAAAGAATATTTTTTTAAGCAATGAGTTAGATATTCAAGGTTGTTTTCAGCGACCCACAAGTTGTAGGAGATTTCCATATATATTATATATATCCATCATAAGAATAAAATTTTAACACTCTTATAAAAATTACTAGATAATTAGAAGAAACCAATGTTTATGCTCAAGAATATGAAGATGTGGAAATTGAAAAACTATTTTTATAGTAGTAAAAACTACTTTTATTGAGTGAACAACTTAGAATAGATATAAGTATAATTCTAATACATAAAATTATGTTGAATAAAATTCTCAATATGGTGGGTAAGTGAAACCATATATGGATAAAAATACAGAAATAATTGAAAATCATAAACTCACTATTACTACAGAATATTTGGACAAGGCTATTACTAAAGATGGTTAGAAATTAGATGTTCTTGAAGCATTATCATCATTTTCCTGTCAGAAAAATGAGATACTACCCCTAGAAATAATTACAGTAATAAAACAATAAAGAATTCAATAAGAGTAATATTATGATTCTCTAATTTCATAATTTTATGATTTGGTTTGTATATATAACAATATGATAGAAGATAATTCCTCATAGAAAATATACCTAGAAGTTATAAGAAAATATTTGTATGATATAAGAAGTTAAATTTTTCCACAAATAAAGAGAGAATAAGTTCAAGCTCAGCTTCACAAACTTCAATAAAATTCTACTTCAAAAAGTTATTTTTTTTATATTTTATAGGGAAACATTTTACCAAATTAGAAATATTAGAAAAAAATTAGTTTTGAAGACATATATTGAATATTTAATGAAATATATGGGAAGTAAATTTTATTCAATAATGTATAGTCATAATCATGAGAGGGATTCTACTACTAGTCATCATAGATCTCTTAATTTAATAAGAAGGTTTGAATTTAAAATTATGATTCAATCAGAAATAAAATATTTAATTTAGAGTATTTAATGGTATTGTGTTCCAAAACACATTTTTTACTCAATCAAAAATATCATTTTGAGTGGTTACCATCTGATATGACTAATTCTTGAAGTATCATCAATTTGGTAAGTGAGATGTTTATGGTGTTTATAAAATAAAGAGAGAAGATAAATAATTTTTTAAAGATGAATTTTATTTAAAATTGGTAAATTAGGTAGGACTCAATGATTTTAATGAAATATTGGGAAGAGACATTAAATCACAATTTTAATGTAATGATAGAGGTTCTCAAGGATACTCATCATGTTACTCGAGATTCCCCCAATAAATAACACCATATAAAGAAAAACCATATCCTTTATTTAAAAATTCATCTTAATGTATTTGGGAAAAATATTTCATTTAATTATAGGAATCTTTTTTGTGAAATTTGTTTCTCTGTCAAAATTATTTTATTTCATTATTTTTATATGTCCAACACTAGTGATTGAAATTGAATCAGTTTTTACTTAGCTTAAAAAACCATTTACAGCCTGTTTTCTACTATATTAATTGAATTATATACAGTTTTTTGATACATTATTTCTAAAATAACAAAAGGGGGATAACATTTTGGTAAAAACAAAATTATTTTGACTATAATATATTAACTAAATAAAACAATAGAAATATAGTTATTTATTCTTTAAAACATAATTTTTTATAATATTCTATGATTATCAATAGTTTATAAAACAATAATTAAATACTGAGATTTATATTACATATCTTTAATACATTATATCATTTTTTACATTTTCATTATTTTCTATATGTTTTTTATAAATGGGTTTTCTGATAAAAAAAGGGAGATTAATGGGGATGAATTCTCTCAATTATACACAATGAATATTATTGATTTTGATGCTAAAAGATACCATTGTTTGTTTTACTAAATAAATTACCTTAATTTTATTTTAAGATTTTATTTAAGACATATATATCCTATTAATGGGTTAAATTCTTTGTCAGAATGGTTCTGGATAAGTTTTTATGAAATCTGGGAGCACTATTCAAACCTGACATTTTATATAGAATGTATGGTTTTTCTACCCCACATCTGGAGTAAACATATCGATAAAATACCCTATGCTATTTTAAATGTGTCTATCATGAGTAATTAATTAAAGAATAATCCCTGTATTTGTGAAAAAATGTTTGTATCAGTAACCCATGGATTTGAGGTTAACCATATGCTATAAACTTTGCTTTCAGAGTTAACTCTTTTTTTGACTTGGTGATCTATAAAGCTTAAATTCAAAATAATATCTTTTATTTCAAATAGAATCTCAATAAAATTAAATACAATTTAATATCCTTATAGTGGATGATTAAAAGAGTTATTTTCATTAGATTTAATATCCCCCATTTTTAATGGATATTATAATTTTCATTAATCATTTTATAATAAAATTCATTTGATTTTTGAGGTGATATTTTTTGATCCATTTGACTGAAATAAACAATATTTTCTCTAGTCGAATAAAAATAATTATAAATTCATAGATACGATACTTTTCAATGGGTTAAATTTTTAGATTTTTTGAATTTCTCTACTCTTATTAAGAACTACACTTTGGAGACAAACATGTAATGATCAAGTGCTATTTAAAATTTATTTTATTGATATTGTAGCTATTTTTCTATTGTTATATTTTCCGAATAACATTTTCAAGGAAGATATTTTCAAAGATATTATTTATTTGTGGCTATTATCAATGAATAAAATAATTTATTATCTATCAGTTTCTCTAGAAACTATGAGTTTAATATTTTTCACATTCAAATAAATTAATCATGATTTCTTACAATATCAGCTGTTTGTACTCAGACATAGTGGAGTTTCAACATATCATATGATGTAGAGGATATTTATTATTCTCTTAAAATAACCAAAAGTCTCTATGAAATAACTATTACAATGGTGTCAAATATAACCACTATGTCATGGTGGTATTATGATATGAGGACGTGTCTGTAAATATCACCATGCTCGCTAAGAGGCCAATGGTGGAGAGAACTATGGGATCATTTATCTTTCTATCACATTAAATATCGATGTGTCTATCATCTCTGTTTTACCACTATTTAACTTGTGTATATAATAGAATGTTGCATATTATTATATTATATAAAGTGGGAAATATATTCAATCTTTTATATTTATAAAAGAACTGAATCCAAACTGACAATTATTTTCATTTTTAGTTTAAAATATTATTATATATTATTTTTTCATGAGAAAACGAAGATAATTCCAATATTCCATAAATAAAACCCCATCCAAACTACTTATACTATTCCACCAAAGTTTTTGCAGTATAGAGTCTATATTTTATTAATATTTTTCATTTTCCATCACTATCCATCTATTAGAAACCTTATGAATTTAATGAATATATAGAAAACCTATATGAATTACCAAAAAAATCCAATCGTTTTTAATATTAAAAATTCTATAACTATCTATCATTTTATATTGTTAACAAATGAACCATGGTCAAAATTCTATAAATATTATTAAAACAAATTATAAATAAACACATAATGTTATGAAAATATCTTTCATAATATTTTATTGGACATATAACCTCTTGTCCCCCACATGGAAACTAATCCAAATGGATGGAATTCATACAAAATCATCTTAATATTTTCTCCCCCCAATATGTGAGTATACATTGGAGAAATTGAAACTTTTTATTGGTGTATTATTCTTATTTCTTATCACCAGTTTTAAATGATTTCAATGCTCACATCATTGGAAAATATAATATGGTTTCACTATTTTATTCAATTTACCCATTTTTTATAGTGAAAAAATCATTCACGATTATCCCCCTATTTAGTACCACTTCATTCTATGGATCAATGAAATTATTGACTTACCTCAAGGATATATTAACCAAATCATAATAACATATACTTGGAATAATAAATTCTATAATACTCATAAAATATTGAATGACCAAATCCATGATACCCAACATATCTAAAATCAATGATATCTTAATTAACACAATTACATTCAATGAGTGAGTTTACCACTTAATGTTTGATTCGTAAAAAATCATCTAAGGATATTGTACCTTGGCCTAATATAAAAAGAAATAATCTATGATAACCTCCAGAAATCTGTCAATTCTAATCTTCGATACCAATAATACGATAAAATATATAGTCCCCCAATTTCCAAAAAAAAACACAAAACTTGTGATATCAACATATCATCATAAATTCAAATATTGGATATGAAAAAAATCACAGGGCCTGAGAAATATATGACCCACATAATTAATTTAAAACAAAAATTGAATAATACTAGTGAAATATATTTAAAATCATATCCTCAAAAACATATTGTATTATTAATTCATAAGTAAGTATTTAAACCCTATAAAAGTTCATCTTTGAGACCTCATAGTAGCTACAATAACTCTTGAAACCAATAATAGATATATTTTTAATCATGGGGATTTTTTTAGAAACAAATTTAAATGGAAGAAAAAATTATTATCCTATAAAAATAAAATTTTAATACCATCTATTATGAATTAAAATCAAATAATCAATTTTATCATCTATTTAGTTAAATTTTTTTTCATTATATTGATCTTATTTAGTATTCATAATCTGTAAACACCTTGAAACATAATTTCTTATTATTATAAAAATTCAAACTCATACCATATGTTATTTTATGTTTATATTCAGCACAATTTAATTTCAAAATTCAACCTCAAATCCATTTGAATTTAAAATTTAGTTAAGATTTATAATTATGCTCAATACTATTGTTTAGGCCTAATAAAAAATGGGGAAAATAGAACCAATTACTTCATTAGTTTTATTAAATTTTTAGATTCTAAATTTATTCTTTGAAGTTCATTCACTTGTAAATTACTATCACAATTACCCCACACAATGTGTCTAACCCATAATAATGTACCACTCCAAAAATAAATTCAGTTATATTAAATAATGCAATCTTTTCCTTTGATTCATGTCTAAGGAAAAAAAAAAATAGTTCTATAAAATCAAAGAAATAAACTCCAATAAATATTAACCTATTATATGATATTAATAGTTGGTCCCTCATGGGGAATATATAAGATTTCCCATGATAGTTGGGTTAATAAGGATACAAAACAAGTTTTTAATGTTAAAACATTTTTTGTATTTCTTCTGGATATCAGTGACTGTAATCAGAAAATTAAACATATGGGTGAAATATTTGTCTCTTTTTTCATCACTATTGATTTGATTATATGGCCATATATTTCAAAATATTAACATTAACTGACATAGAAATCAAAAAAATTTTATTTGATGAGAAATATATAAATAATAAAGAGCAATAGGACAATTAATTTTTTTAAGGTTAACTACTATAGGCTAATCTGTGAGAAAAGTGATAAAAAATTTGTTGATGTACCAAATCACTAAAACTCAAAGGATGAGTTTTTTTATAGTTCACTGTTACCTTGAGTGACCCCCATAAAATATTTACGTGGCTCACTTACACCTCAAGATTAATTTCCTCACTCATACTCTATCATTTCTCACTAAAATAAGAAATCTTAATATGTTATCTCATATTTCAAAAACATCATCACATGATGGTATTAAAGAAATTAGATATTGGTGCCATTTAATATCAAAATTTTCTTTATTTAAACTAATATGAATGTCACCATGAGTATTTTTTATAATTCATGGGAGGTCTAAGAACAAATTTTCATCCCTTTATAGAATAATCAAAGAAGTACATTTTCTCATTGTCCATGAAATATCTCTTCTTATTCTTAATCAATAAAACACTAATAAATGAGTTATATTTACACTTATTCATTGTGCAAAAATCAATTCAATTTATTTTTGAGATTTTTAATTTTAATGTAAGTACTATATTCACTTAATTGATACAATTTCAAAATTGTTACATGATGTTTTATAACACTCTGTGCTTAATATAATGGATCATATTAATCATCCTTCCTATTGTTTTCTAAAAATTTCACCATGAATAAAAAAAATTAATGTTTCCTCCTAGTTCAATTGAATCTATGTTAAGACCCTATAATCCAAAGAATAACATCCCTAGTAAAATTTTTAGTTCCATTATTAATGGTTGATTTCTACGTGGTACCTATTTCCATGGCATAGTAATCCACTTCTACTCATTTTCCCTATTGTGTAACATATTATACAATTGAATATAAATACTGATAAATAAAAATGTGTGGATGATATCACGTCTCTATAATGTATCCAAATGATACCTATATCTCCAAATTACACTCTATTATACATTCTCTTTACTCTCCCATGACCATGATGTGATCTTATGAAAAAACATTCAAAAAATACACTTTTTTTGAATTTTACTTCTATCTATGAAATATTATCACATAAAATTGGAGAAACAAAAATGATGTTCTCTACTAAAATAAAACCCTTCATATCAGATCCAGTTTCTACAGTGTGGTATTCTTATCTTCAGTAAGAATTAATGTTTGGGTCTTAGATTACCCTTTTATGATCACCACATTGTCCTAAACATTAGAAATAATCCATAACATTTATCTTTGGATTAATAGATTCTCCAAAGAATATGAAACTTTTTACTTTTATGTAATAAACTATACAAGTCAAATAAACATTACTCCAAAAGGTATACACCCTTATGTAAATACCCATATATATAATTTACAACCCTTATGGAATATTGTGATACACTATTTTGGGGGAATATTTTCTTCAAATAATCTCAATTATGTGTGATGGTATTTACCCATACATAAATAACAATATGGTGTATTCCACAATTCTATAATGATGTTCACTTAACATATTTAGATCATTTTTATGGATAACTAATGTGTTGTAGTGTGGATTCTTACTAAAACGTATACAATTCCAAATTTCTATAGAGACAGCTGCAACCGGACATCTTTTTCTGACATATCCAAAGGTGCTTCAATATATATTATATCTTATATAATGTATTCTCCCCAATATTAGATACCTTTTTATTCAAACATTATAGATGTAATGAATCAATAGAAATCCTTAGAGTATCAATAATATATACAATAATTTTATGTTATAAAATATAATGGAGTGTTAACACATCACATATTTTCAATAAATTCACCTTGATCCAACGTACACTAATATAGTGAAAAAATCCAATAGCAAGTCATAGAGTTATAACATAGATTCATAATTATTCAGCATGAATTCCACACGTTAAGACTCTAGTATTTTATAATATTACTTAATGTTTGATGATTATTTTTTACAAATATCAAATTTCCAAATTCCCTATCATAATATCATAACAAAAAATATAATAAATTATAATTCTATATATTTTATAAATTTTCAATTATTAATTAAACTAGTATTTTTCATGAATAAATTGTCTATTAACTATATTTCATTTATTATTCATGATCATGTGATCTGGATTTTGGAGAAGTACTTATACCACATAGTTATCCATAATTCAAATATTAATTTTTTTTCATTTTTGTATTCTTATTTATTTCTCTTTATATTATGTAAATTCAAAACTAAATTGGTGGAAAATTATAAATTTTGAATTAAATTTTCATAGTCATGTACATTGATATTTTTTTTGACCATTATATAAAATAGATTTTTTTGGATTATGAGAAAATTATATTCAATGAAATTACAATTTTAACATTGAGATATATTTTATCATCAAATTTTCATTTACTAATTTGCTGATTCATCATTCCAATCTCTTCAAAATCCCATAACACAGTGTTCACATAATAATGTGGCAATTTACATTTACTTGGGATGGTATATTTCAACTAGAAAACTATCCACTACTCTCTATTTATTCATAATTAATCATCCCTATATTAACACAATAAGGATATCATATATGTCTCCAATAGAGAGATAAAATATAGAGATACGATAGATGTTTTTTATTTTGATACAGTATAACAATGGGGATAATCATATTATGCATGTTCTTATGGGGAAGTGGGAACATAACCTATGTTCAAAAAGGATCATCCTTGAATTAAATGGGAGAAAACTTGGATCATTAATAGATTATTATGTATGTATTAATTTTGCATTTGAAAAAATGAATTATACTCCAAAAAGGTGGAATAGTGACCCCTATGGTTGTTGGGAATGGTTAGTAAAAACATTGTTGTTAAAGGTGATGTAATTGGTAATTATGGAAGAATGAATAACAGGTTGATGAAAAACATAAATGCACAATAAAACCCATCCTCATCCTATTTCATAAAATAAGAACATGTTGCATATCATTCTTTGTTATCTAGTAGAGTTTCCAAAGATGATATATTTCATACAACATGTATCTTGGAGGATATATTATATAATGACGTCTATAGTGGCTAGGGTTCACACACAGTGAATATTAAATGTTACAAGGTGAGTGACTATGGTCTACATTATATGAATATAGACCAACTTAAATTTTTGGTTATATAATTACACACCTAACGATATATTTGGAACCACAAACAATGTATACTAGTTGATATGTCTTTCATAATAGTGAGACAACTCATGATCATATACATTATATGCCCAACTAGACCGCATGTCTCAAAAAAATAATTCACTACTATTATATTCCATTTTCATACCATTTTATAGAGTAATGTTAGGATACTTTTTAGGTTATTTTCCAAGGCTCACATGAAATTTATATATGATTATATGTAGAGTGATTGGTAGTCAATCATGTTTTTCATTCCTTCTCAACAAAGTGTTGGAATCATACATTTGATTAATATATTAGTATATTTTTTTCATTTATAATACTATGTTACATACTTCATTTTCATTGGGATAAATTTATATTTTACTTTTCTAATTCATATTCCACAGATCCATGGGGATGAAAATGAGTTTGGGAGGTATTTTTAGATAATAAAGGGCATGGTAAGACCATAGAGATATGTTGATACAAGGGTTTTGGTACACTATACATACAGTAGAGTAGGTATCCCATATTTAATATACATCATGTGTGATCTACTTATTAATTAGGTAACCCCATCCACTAATTTACATACCACACAACAAGGTATGGGTCCTCCATAGGGGTCGATACACTATTTACTGGAATGTACTTCTCAATGAGATTCCAGTCCCCCAAAAGAATAATTAGAGCTGATATAGAAATTATGGGATTTGGGAAATTGGGTTACTTTTAGTTCTTTGGGTATTTTTTGGTTTTTGGAATTCTCAGTTCCCTTTGATACATCATCTATATAGTGTTGGGATTTTATATCTCGGCCAGGATTCCCCTATATTCTTTAATATCAGGTACTGAAATAATATATTAGACAATAATTTAGTTTATCTAAGATAATACTATATTACTATTCTAGATTTTTAGGATTTCCAATTAGTAATATTTTCAACTATATCTATATATAACTCATTCCCCCAAAGGATGTATTTATTTAGATGACACATAGTTCAAAGGATACTTTATTAGATGTAGATATAGAGGAAATATTTCATATTTGTGACTGGTAATAAATGATAAAAATTATTTTCCTTCTGATAAATTCTCTATAGTGTAGTTGAGTATCTTGAGAATTTTATACATAAATATTACATCATTTTTTATGAATATTACGCATATATCATAATAATTTGTGCCAAAGAACCACAAATATTTATTTTCATTAGAGACTAGATACATAATCAAACTATTTTCTTAATTGTTTTCATCATAATAAAAATTATTCTACTTACATAGTACCCATATAAAATGTATCATATATAAAACCTTTACCATGAATTTTTAAATTAGAATCATAAAAAAATGTGAGCTCGTTTTATAATTAATGATCAATGATGGATTTATTATTCAATTTTCATAAGAGATCGTTATAAAATAATTTTTTTATTCAAACTTGATAAAAACATAAAAAAAATATACTTGACAAGTCGAAGATCATAAATCTTCATTCTATCCATAAGGCTTGGTAAAAAAATACCTAAATAATAAGGGAGAATAATCATCAATAATCAATCTCAAACCTCGAGTGCATGTCATAAGTATAATAATTAAGTTTGTGACAAAGAAATATTGACAAAATATAATTTAATATATACATTCTTATTTCCAGGATGTTCATTGTAGACAATATACCATAACGAATTGGGTTTACACCCCGTTATCAAAAAAATAATTGAATATATAATTTAATAAATTATTTTCACTCCCCATCCACATAAATATAGGGGATAGTGTCTCATGTTGGGTTTGGTTCAAACCCAATTCCTTTAGAAATTATATCCTGATATATCATGATTTTTCCATTTCATTTGATGGTTATTGAATTCGAGATTGAAAACCCATGTAATGAAAACTATAAATATGTGTGAAAAGTGATCTTAAGAAATTTATTTATGTAATTGTAGCATAAATAATGACTAGGAAGAAACTAGTTTAAAATAAATATCCTAAAAATATAATAAAAAAATATATATTTAATGAATTAATGTTGATATACGGACTCGGCCTTAGACGTTAAAAAATCTAGCCATTACAACAATATTTCACTTCTTTACATTCTCAAAGATCTTTTTGGTTTATATTTTTATTAAGTTAGAACATAACTTATACATATCATACCACGAGATAAAAAAGTTCATACAATCTTAAAAAATAACTATTTCTTTCATATTTTAATAGTTTATAATAAAAAACTGAAAATATTTGCATGGACAGTCTTCACAACATTCATCTTGGCTTTTTACTTTTCTCATACCCATTATTTAGCCCTTTGGAAAATATTTTAAAACTTGGTATGAGCAAAAAATCATATTAATGGATATAAAAATAATGATATAAATCAATCTACCTTGAATTCATATAATCATATGAAATAATTTTTACAAATACATACTTCTCACCCATAAAAAATCATATACATACATTGTGAAACATGTTATTTCGATAAACATTAAAAAAATAAATATAACATGAATATGTCTTGGGGAATTAAATTTATATAATTGAAACCCTCATGTCTAAAATATTATTTTTAACCCTCACAACTACGTTACAATGTTACCCTCACGTCTATCTTATAGTGTAACCATTGCAATTACACTTGGAGTAACCATACGGTCAACATCCAACATAATCATGCTTAATTCATTTGAGGGAGATATAGGTCCCACACTACATCATATAAAATTCCCATGATCTAGAACATAATCATAAATTGTAAATAATTTCATAAAAATATTCATTTTGAATTTGGTAAATATAAAACCATAAATGATGATTTTAAATGAAGTGTCCCTTATATCTACTATTTAATTAGGATGAGAATAAAAAAAATATTTTGAATATGTATAATAATTTTAAATAGCCATAATACTATAGGATATAATATTAATCCATTTACTAAAATAATCTCAGCATACAAAAATAATTGATGTAGAAGGATAACCCAAATGAAAGGAAATTGGGTAAAATATTCCCTTTCTTATGGTTCTTCTTACATAAAACTTGTTTAAGACTCTTTTATAATGGTTAAAATGGTCATATTAATATTTTAAAGAATCAAATTCGTGTTTATAAAACCATATATGGTAATTTTATAATCTCATTTGACCCATTTATTAATAATATTTTGTTATTTCCATTGTTTCGAGTGTGTGCTTTACATGATTTCTACGGTCGGTTCGTAGGGGATTTTCTTGTTGAATTGAACTGAAAATACATAGGTGGAATGAAATGGTGTTACAATGTTTTCAAATTATTAAATGAAGACATAAATCTTTTTCTTTATATGTTATTAGGATATTTATTAGTTAAATCATTAGTGATATTCGTTTAGATCATTTTGGAGGTTGTTTGACAATCACAATCTTATTTCATCAATAACAATTAATATTATTCTTCTAAGTTAATTAAAAAATATAAGAGATTTAACAAAATAAAATTTAAAATATTTTTCATCCATTAAAATGGTTTTACAACTAACTTTTATGGAAGTAATGTAAATTGATTACACATCATCTACAATGTGGGTAAATTGAAACAACACTGATGGTGTTTTTATTTTTAGAATAAGAGGATGTGTAGAAGAATAATGATGAGAAAATTTTCCAAAATCTTGAAAAAAATACAGAATATATAAATAATTCTATATATTTCGTGAATCATAGATAAGGGGAGGTGATGATATTATAATAAAAGATAATAATTGAAAATGAAAATACTAGAAAGTGAAAGAGGACTTTAACCTATTGATATCTTCTCCTTGAGATCTGCCTTAAAGACATTGGTTTTGTCCTTTTTTTGAGACCAGTAAGTCACTAGCATGAGGAAGAGCCTTGGGAATGGGATTTGGAAGAATTTTCCACATTATAACAGAATGATAGGTGTTATGGGAATTGGGGGTGAGGATGGTATATATAGTGGAGGAGAGGAGGTGTTTTCAGTATTTTAAACATTAGTTTATTTTTTTTCAAGACTATGAGTAGTCATGATTAATGTGACTAAAAATAGTAAATAGATAATGCGTGGTCAAACCAAGGTTTCTTACATTATCCATGATTTTAGGAATAGTGTATTTAACATATAATGTAAATATACGGTAAATTTCCGCATTTCACTTCACGTAAAAAATAGAGTATTTTAGAAAAACCCCAAAATTAACGCTATCCATTTTTTGACATGTAGAATTAAATAATGAACTCCATTTTATCCGTGTAATTTTCTATGTTTAATAAAATAATTTTTAAATAAAATCATAATTTATTCCAAAAAATAACTATTTTAAAACTATAACTGATTTCTTAAACCTTAAAAAATTAATCAAGATCTCATTATCTTATAACTATAAGAAAAAACAATTTTCTATTCATAAGGTTCATATTACTATTCATATTAATATTAATATGGATAGTTACTATTTACCAAAAATCATGTTTGTTCTATCAAACACCCAATAACATACTAATCACAACAATAGATGTCTATTTTTAAAAATTCAAATCATAGAAGACGAAAAATTGTGTTTAATGGAAGGTTTATTACTATATTCTAAAAAAAGTTTCACTATATAGTAAATTAATATTTCGTTCTTTTAATTTTTTTTAAAACATGGGGTGAAACATTCTCCCCGCCATCTGTAAATTGAATCCTGCCAATTTTTTTTATTTACTTATTAAACAAGCGAGTGTACCATTCCCTAATAGCATTTTCAAATTTTCATTTTACTTATTCAACCATGTGATTTCTCTAAAAAACCATTACCTAGTTTTTATCTTCTTCTGAAATAATTTTTCTCTTCAATGAAGAATTTGAAGAGGTTTCTCTTCATAAAAATGGTTATCTCAATAGTAGATAAAATGTCTTTAATGTCGAAATTTTAATAGCAGTCCTTTATGACCGACATTAAAATTCACTTTTTGTAATTGGGTTTTCAAATAAATGATGTTAGAAAACAAATTCATGATACAGATAATTAATCATTCATTAATTTGAGAGTTTTTTTGACATAAAATGGACATATTTATCAAAATTTATGGATATCTTATGTTTAAAATTAGAAGACATAATTTTTAACATCGATTGTTTCAAAACCCAGTGTTAAAAGTCACTTTTTTGGAATGGTTTTATCACATAACTAAAATATAAAATAAAAAATATTTTTATATAAATTCTCAACCTTCTACTTGATAGGTCATGGGGGTAAAATAGACTTATGGATCAAATTTTATGGATCTCAGAAGTTGAACAATATAAGAAATTATTTTAAAAATATGTTTTTTTTCAAAAACAATTTTTTAATGTTACATTTTGGCATTTTTTTAACATTACCCACATTAAAAATAAAACAAAAGTTTTATATTATTTTAAAAGATTTAATTTGATAGGTCTGGTAGCTAAAATAGACTTACAAAACAAAACTTATGGATATTGTGTCACGAACCGGATCTGGTCGCCACCATTAACGGCACTAAACTCGGCCCGTGGCAAGGCCCGAAGGGAATTCCCTATCCCCATGGGATGGTACAAGTGCCCAGGTATCAAACAAATCTGGTTTGGGAATGATTTACCCGAGTATGAAAGCATAAATCATAAAAAAATCAATTATTAGAATCTGAAATTTTCATGCTAAACAATTCTTAACAAAACCAGATCTGAATACTTATGTTCAAAGAAACTAAAGGTGGTCTAAAAACAAATAATGACAACATAAAGACATCCCCATGGACTCCACACGACAAGGGTATCATCACCCGCAAGTCGTCCCCGCAACTCTGCCCCAATGATGGGGACTAACATCCTGAACCGCCATCACCCTTAGCCTTCCCTTTACCTGATTCAATCATAAGAAGGTTTACTTACACCCAAGGGTTGTAAGTAGGGTGTGAGCCTAATACCAATAGGATACCACCAGATGATTACAAAGAGCATGCAATATAATGTGAACAAAACAAGCAATTTTAATACACAAGGTGAAATAGTGTTAAAATTCAAAGAAATGCAACTTTCAAATGAAAACAGTTTTCAATCCAAGATTTTCAGAATGTTAGAACATTAAATAGGCATGTGAGCTACTGTAATGTACTGCCAAAAACCACCCACAACAAGGGTAAATAACACAAATCCAATGATCATGAAAATCGGGAACACACATAAGCACTAGGTTGTCTCGGGCACTATGTACCTCGTACCTCGGTGTAGAGTAACCATAGAAAAATATGTTCTTGTGCACGAGCCTCTATTAGAGAACATACCCATAACCTAGTGGTCACCAATCATCATCCAAATAGTTTAGTTAGAGTTGTCAATATCCAGATGCTATGTGGAACAGGGACAAAACCCATTCGATCCACTAGCCGTACTAGTACAGATTCGCCCACCTAGGTACCCAGGCTTCCCTTTTTTGTGCTCAAACAATTTCAGAAAACAAAAAACATCCATTTTCATATAAAATATCACTACTGGTCACAAAAAAATTGTATAGTAGCTACACACCTTTTATATCATTTAAAACACACAATAAAATAATTTTATTTCCAATAAAACAACCTCTCAAAACATCACATTGTTTTGCACCCAATGCTCTTTAAGAAATCCACCTTTCAAACTATGTTAACACTTTTAAGTCATTAAAACAAAATTTCAGTTCATCACCCTTTAATGAAACCAACAATTCAGTTATGGGGCATCCCAAAAAGAACCAATAAAATATTTGAATGAAAAACCCCCAATTTCACCAAAATTGGAACTTAAAATTCATTTGCATTAAAAATACAACTAAAACCAATTTTTACAGCAACATTCAAGTGAAATAAACATTAAGGTACCATGAAAACAGCAATCTAATTCCCAAAAATTGCACACACAATGGAATCACTTACCAAATTAACAAAAACCCTTGAATCTCCGTGCGAAAATCAAATCGCACCCCCGCCGCACCAAGAGAGAACTAGATCAAACCTAAAACCACACAAATTGGCCCAGAAATCCCAGAGTTAAACCCTAGTTTCTAAATCCTAGTTTCAGGACATTAGTAAACTCCATTATAACCATATAAACCCTAATAACAATGAGTTAAACCCAAAGTAATTTGAAAGAGGAAAGAAAAGGGCTCATTTACTTGAAGTATCTTGAAGTAATCACTCCAAAACTCCAGTATCTGAAATTTAAAAGAGCCAAAATTTAGGGTACGTTCTAACAAGATGTATTATCTCATTTAGGAACTAGAATGGAGGAAAAAGATTGATAATTTAGATAGTTATGAAATAAATACTTTACCTCTTCAAATCTGGGAGATTTGAGGAACCCTATGAAGTTCGGCACCAAATCGTGATTATCCATAGCTCCAAAGAGGTGGGAGAGAGATTGGACGCGCGGCTGGGTTAATTGGGCTTGGGTGAGACTTAGAATCTCTGAAAAAGACCAAATATTGAATAAGTTATAACAAAATCAAATTTTATTTTTAAAATTGGAATTGGGCTTTTGGGAAGGCCCAACCCCTTAGATAAAAACCCAAATAAACCCTGGTTATGGATTTCTAAAAGCTCCAAATTACCTTGGTGGTGTTAATAGGTTAGGGGAGGTCAATTAAGAATTTGAATGGATGAAAAATGTTGAAAAATGTAAAATGTATAAAAGATATAATTTTTTTTTAATTTGGAATTGGGCTCACGGTTTTGCCCAATTCCTGAATACTCATCTATTCCTCCCTAAAACCTAGGGAAACCCCCAAAACAAAGAAAGGATGTAAATTAAATGAAAAATACCTTTAAAATATGTCTTTTATGTGACAATTATCCCCACCATTAAGGACTTTCCACCCCATAAAGTCAACATGAATCTCAGTTGGAAAACAAGAATGTGTACTCTTCCTCAACCCATGACTTTCGCTCCCATCTCTCATGTGTATCATTCCCATGCTACCATAAAACCCGGACTAAATGAATAGAATTTCCCTAAAGTATCTTCTCATGGGAGTCCACAATTTTCACCGGCCTCTCAACGATATACAAGTCAGGCTCTATCTCCATTTCTTCCAAACTCAACACATGGGATGTATAAGGATTGTATTGCGTCAACTGAGAGACGTGGAAGACAGCATGGATAGACGTCAACTGAGAAGGTAAGGGCAACCTGTATGCCACCTTGCCAATATGCTCAGTGATCTCAAAGGGTTCGACATACCGTGGCATCAGCTTACCTTGCTTCCCCAATCCACGATGGGCCAGACGAGGGGCCACTTTTAAGAATACCATGTCACCCAAAAAAACTCTAGGTCTCGACGCCTCCAGTCAGCATAAGATTTATGACGACTCTGAGCTATCAATAAGCGCTGCCTTATCATCTTGGCCTTCTCAGAAGTCTCCTGCACAAGGCTCGTCCCCAACAGTGAAGTCTCTCCTACCTCATCCCAACAAAGGGGGGACCAACAAGGCCGACCATAGAGCGCCTCAAAAGGGGCCATTCGAATAGTGGATTGTTAACTATTATTATAAGAAAACTCTACCAATCCAAAATGGCAATCCCAATAACCTCCAAAGTCCAGAACACATGCACGAAGCATTTCCTCCAATATCTGATTCGCCCGCTCTGTCTGACCATCCGTCTGTGAGTGGTATGCCGTGATCATCTTAATCTGAGACCCCAAGGCCTTCTGAAGGCCTTACCAAAATCGAGAAGTGAAGCGGGGGTCTCTATCTGAGACAACAGCTGATGGTACACCATGGAGTCTCACCACTTCTTGAAGATACAAATGGCCCAACTCATCCACTTTAGTTATATCTTTTGTCGGAATGAAGTGGGATGATTTGGTCTGACGATCAATCACCACCCAAATAGCATTCTTACCCCGAGGTGTACGAGGAAATCCAACAATGAAGTCCATGGTGATCTCTTCCCACTTCTAGGTAGGAATGGGTAGTGGTTAGAGAAAACCGCATGGCCTTTGGTGCTCTGCTTTCACCTGATGACATGTGTAGCATCTCGAAACAAAGTATGCTACGTCCCGTCTCATACCAGGCCACCAAAACTGCCAACAAACATCATAATACATCTTAGTGGAACCCGGATGGACATCCCACTAAGACCGGTTGCTATCTTGCATCACCACCTTCCGTAGAGATAAAGGCACTACTGAACAGCCCTTGAAGCACAAGACGCCCTCGGGAGACGAAGACCAATCAGAGGATGTCTCCCCACCATGAAGGAACTGCTTAGACCGCTGACAAATATCATCACTGGGCTGTTTCTGGTGAATCAACTCCAATAGAGAAGGAGTCAACTGGACGCTTGCCAAGAATGCGCCTCCACTGTATTCCCTAGTCTCCACATGCATCTGAGAAAAGAGACCCATCAATGTCCAATCATCACTAGAATTATTCAAAGCCAGCACTAGAACTCTTCTGCTCAAAGCGTTGGCCACTACATTACCCTTTCTTGGGGTATAGACAATGTCAATGTCAAACCCATACAAGTACTCGATCCAGTGACGTTGCTTCAAATTGAGGTCCTTCTACGAGAAGATATAAGCCAAGATTTTGTGATCAGAGTATACAACAAACTTCTCCCCAAATAGTTAGTGACACCAAGTCTTCAAAGCATGCATCATCGCTGCCAACTCCAAGTCATGGGTTTGGTAGTTCTTTTCATGTGGTCGAAGTTAGCGAGATCCATACGCGACCACATGATCATCCTGCATAAGAACGCACCCAAGACCCATACCTAAAGCATCACAATAGACCACATATCTCTTTCCAGTCTCTGGAAAAATCAGCACGGGGGCGGTAGTTAGCCATCTCTTTAGCTCCTCGAACGATGACTAGAATTATGGACCCCATACAAACTTCACCACTTTCTGGGTGAGGGAAGTCATCGGTGAAGCAAGCCGAGAGAAATCCCGAACGAATCGCCTGTAATAACCAGCCAAGCCAAGAAAACTCCTGATCTCGAACACATTCTTCCGTTTCTCCCATGAAATGACTGCACTAATTTTCTCAGGGTCCAATGAAACTCCATGCGCTGAGATCACATGCCCTAGAAATCTCACCTCTCTGATCCAGAAAGTGCACTTTTACAACTTTTCATAGAGTCAGTGATCTCGTAATGTACCCAAAACGATCGTCAAGTGATGTTCATGTTCCTCCTTAGAGCAAGAGTATACCAGAATGTCATCCACTAACACTACAACAAAGTAATCGATATACTGGTGGAACACCCAATTCATAAGTTCCATAAATACCGCTGGAGCATTGGTTAATCCGAAGGGCATGACCAAATACTCAAAGTGTCCATACCTGCTTCGGAAGGCTGTCTTAGGGATATCTGACTCCTTAACCCTAAGTTGATGATACCCTGAACGCATGTCTATCTTTGAGAACCACTTTTCCCCCTTCAACTTATAAAACAAATTATCTATTCTAGGGAAAGGGTATTTGTTTTTAATTTTTACCTTATTCAGCTTCCGGTAGTCAATGCACAACCGGAGGGATCCATCAACCTTTTTTGCAAACAAAACAGGAGCGGCCAAAGGAGAGACGCTCGGCTGAATGAATCCTTTGGATTCTAAGTCGTCCAGCTGTATCTTAAATTACCTCAACTCGGTGGGTGCCATACGATAAGAGGAAAGAGATATCGACTGTGTTCCCGGAGCCGGATTAGTCGAAAAATCCGCATCCCGCTCCGGGGGAAAACCAGAAAAATCATCTGGGAATAACTTAGGAAACTCATTCACTACACGAGGTAGTGAACCTTTAGGGGAAAGACCATCCTCTAGCACAAGCGAAGATAACTGGAAGATAACACCTCCCAACTCTGGGGGTGGAGTCCCTGCGTGACTTGATCATGGATCCCATTCTCCATGAAAAACCTGATGACTCCCATCGGGTTCCATGAAACTCACACGCCGTCTGTACCAATCGATGTGTGCCTGGAAGTGTACTAGACAATCCATCCCGAGTATGACATCAAAAAGGTCCATATATAAGACCAAGAGGTCCCACTCCATCTTGACCCCTGACACAGAAAGTGCACACGAGGGGCACCTGAGGCCCTGCTCCTTCTTCTTTCCAAACAATGTCACCAACTCCATCGCAAAAGACATCAACTCAGTTGGAAAATTCAGCATGTCCACAAAATGTCCAGAAATGAATGAAACAGAGGCACCAGTATCAAAAAGAGCAGTAGCTATAGAAGATGCGATCAGAATGGTACCTCAAACTTTCAATGGTCCCACCTCTGATCCTACTGGTGACTGATCCACTACATGGAGATGTCCATTATCTACCTGAGGACGACTGCTAGTCTATGGTTGTGCCCTGAACTGGCTCTACCCAGAAGATGATCCATCCCTACCACCACGACCACCAAATCGAGATCCCCCAGTCCTCGACGGCTCGGACTGTGCTGGCACTCCTCTTGAAGCCACTGACCCTGCCCCACAAGGGGGTGGACGTGCCACACTGCAGAAGCGCTGCAAATTCCCTATACCTCCACACTGGTAACAAGGCTTCGGAGGAAGAGGACATGCTGGTCGGATATGCCCAGACCTCCCACATTGGTGGCACATGACCGATATCGCATCAGAATCCGCAGAAGAAAACTGCCTGGAAGAGTGGCCTGAACTACCCCCTCCTTTCTTCACATGATCCTCCTGCTTCCTTTTCTTCTATGAGGAGCTGCCACTGCCCACTGCTGATACTGAACCATAGAAACCAGCCCTGCCTTTCCTATCAATATCCACTATGCACGCCCGATCAACCGCCTCTGCATATGTCCTCAGATTAAACAAGAACACCTGGTTGTATATCTCTGGTCGTAAGCCTTTATCAAACCTATGGGCCTTCGCTTGCTCATTAGAGACAATTTCTGGAGCATACCGAACCAACTCAGCGAAATGGTTGGCATACTCCATCACAGATAGATTCCCCTGAACAAGTTCCATGAACTCTCTAGACCTGGCATAAGCCAACACCTTAGGGCAATATTGTTCATTGAAGACAGCCTTGAAATCTCCCCAGCGCATCTTCTCATTCTTCCCAGCCTGAAGCACTGACTCCCACAATGTACGGCTGGGACCCTCCAACAGAAAGGAGGCACACTTCACCCTGCGCTCCTCGAGTGTTTCCAAGAACTCAGACATACGCTCGATCTTCTCAAGCCATTCTTCTGCTTCCTGGGGTTCTATGCAACCTCGGAAGGTAGGAGGCTTGTTTTTTAGAAACTCTTGTGATTTATCTTTTCTAGGACATGTCTCCTCTACCCTAACAGGAATAAGAGCATGAGCTGGTCCCTATCGCAAATCATGGATTTCCCAAAAAACAGCCTCCACAAGCCTCTGATCAATTGGCGTGGGAGAAATCTCTCCAGCTTCCTCCTGTGGGTGCGTGGGAGCTTTCCGTGGAGGCATGTTGCTACAAAATGTAACAGTAACAAAACAATAGTCAATACCACAATTCTGAAAATTTTAATCAAATACATCAAATACAAATAAAATAAACACATTCCTGTAATAATAGAAACAACTACTCTACATCTGCCTGATGTCCAAATGTGGTCTGCAGCCCACACATCTCACCTGGAAGTGAAGTCAACTAGTAAATTCCAACATCCTCTGGTGACTCAAGGTCTGCCATGAGATGTGTGGTCCAGGCACCCTACTCACAAACAATACCCCGAGCCCTGACAGTCCTAGCTTCTGTCTATCCCAACTCATCTCAAAATAACAATATAACCCAAAAACATTAACCACCTCTGATACCATTTTTTCACGAAACCAGATCTGAATACATATGTCTAAACAATTCTTAACAAAACCAGATCTGAATACATATGTTTAAAGACACTAAAAGTGGTCTAAAAACAAATAATGACAACATAAAGACATCCCCATGGACTCCACACGACAAGGGGATCATCACCCGCAAGCCGTCCCAGCAACTCCGCCCCTATGATGAGGACTAACATCCCGAACCGCCATCACCCTTAGCCTTCCCTTTACCTGATTCAAGCATAAGAAGGTATACCTACACCCAATGGGTGTAAGTAGGGTGTGAGCCTAAGCCCAATAAGATACCACCAGATGATTCCAAAGAGCATGCAATACAATGTGAACAAAACAAGTAATTTTAATACACAAGGTGAAACAATGTTAAAATTCAAAGAAATGCAACTTTCAAATGAAAACAGTTTTCAATATGAGAATTTCAGAATGTTAGAACATTAAATACACATGTGAGATACTGTAAAGTACTACCTAAAACCACCCAAAACAAGGTTAAATACCACAAATCTAATGAGCATCAAAATCGGGAACACACCTAAGCACTAGGTTGTCTCGGGCCCTATATACCTCGTACCTCGGTGTAGTGTAACCATAGAAAAATCCATTATCATGCACGAGCCACTAGTAGGGAACATACCCATAACCTAGTGGTCCCCAAACATCATACAAATAGTTTAGTTAGAGTTGTCGTTATCCAGATGCTAAGTGGAATAGGGACAAAACCCATCCGATCCACTAGCCGTACTAGTACAAATCCCCCCCACCTAGGTACCCAGGCTTCCCCTTTTTCTGCTCAAACAATTTCAGAAAAAAACACACATCCATTTTCATATAAAATATCACTACTGTTCACAAACAAATTTTACAGTATCTACACACATTTTATACCATTTACAACACAGAATAAAATAATTTTATTTCTAATAAAACAACCTCTCAAAACATCACATTGTTTTTCACCCAAATCTCTTTAAGATATCCACCTTTCACACTATGTTAACATTTGTAAGTTATTAAAACAAAATTTCAGTTCAACACCCTTTAATGAAACCAAAAATTCAGTTATGGGGCATCCCATAATGAACCAATAAAAGACTTGAATGAAAAACAAAAAATGTCACCAAAAAATGGAACTTAAAATTCATTTGCATTATAAATAGAACTAAAAACATTTTTTATAGAAACATTCAAGTGAGATAAACATTAAGGTACCATGAAAACAACAAGATAATTCACAAAAATTTCACACACAATGGAATCACCTACCAAATTAACAAAAACCCTTGAATCTCTGTGCGAAAATCAAATCGCACCCTCGCCGCACCAAGAGAGAACTAGATCAAACCTAAAACCACAAAAATTGGCCAAGAAATCCCAAAGTTAAACCCTAGGTTCTAAATCCTAGTTTCTGGACATTATTAAACTCAATTATAACCGAATAAACTCTAAGAACAATGAGTTAAACCCAAAGTAATTTGAAAGAGGAAAGAAAAGGGCTCATTTACTTGAAGTATCATAAAGTAATCACTCCAAAACTCCAGTGTCTGAAATTTAAAGGACCCCAAATTTAGGGTAGGTTCTAATAAAATGTATTATCTCATTTAGGAACTGTAATGGAGGAAAAAGATTGAGAATTTAGACAGTTATTAAAGAAATACTTTACCACTTCAAATCTGGGCGATTTGAGGAACCCTATGAAGTTCGGCACCAAATCTCGATTATCCAGAGCTCCAAAGAGGTGAGAAAGGGTTCAGACACGCGTCTTGGTTAATTGGGCTTGGGTGAGACTTGGAATCACCGACAAATCCAAAATATTTAATAAGTTATAACAAAATAAAATTTTATTTTTAAAACAGGAATTGGGCTTTCGGGAAGGCCCAACCCCTTAGATAAAAACCCAAATAAACCCTGGTTATGAATTTATAAAAGCTACAAATTACCTTGGTGGTGTTAATAGGTTAAGTGAGGTCAATTTGGAATTTTAATGGATGAAAAATTTTGAAAAATGAAAAAGGTATAAAAGATACAAAATTTATTTTTAAATCTGGAATTGGGCTCACTGTTTTTCCCAATTCATGAATACTCATCTATTCCTCTCTAAAACCTATGGAAACCCCCAAAACAAAGAAAGGATGTGAATTAAATTAAAAATACCTTTAAAATATGTCTTTTATGTGACAATTCTCCCCACCATGAAGGACTTTCCTCCCCAGAAAGTCAACATGAATCTCGGTTGGAAAACAAGAATGGGTACTCTTCCTCGACCCATGACATTCGCTCCCATCTCTCATGTGTGTCATTCCCATGTTGCCATAAATCCTGCACTAAAGGAATAGGCTTTCCTCGAAGTATCTTCTCTTGGGAGTCCACTATTTTCACCGACCTCTCAACGATAGACAAGTCAGGCTCTATCTCTAGTTCTTCCCAACTCAACACATGGGATGGATCTGGATTGTATTGCTTCAACTGAGAGACATGGAATACATCATGGATAGACGTCAACTGAGAATGTAAGGCCAAACTGAATTCCACCTTGCCAATATGCTCGGTGATCTCAAATGGTCCGACATACCATGGCGTCAGCTTACCTTTCTTCTCCAATCAACGATGGCCTAGAGGAGGGGCCACTTTTAAGAATACCCTGTCACCCACAGAAAACTCTAGGTCTCGACACCTCCGATCAACATAAGATTTATGACAACTCTGAGATATCAATAAGCACTGCCTGATCAAATTCACCTTCTCAGAAGTCTCCTGCACAAGGCTCGACCCCAATAGTGAAGTCTCTCCTCCCTCTGCCCAACATAGGGGGGACCGACAAGGCCGACCATAGAGCGCCTCAAAAGGGGTCATTCGAATCGTGGATTGGTAACTATTATTATAATAAAACTCTACCAATTCCAAATGGCTATCCCAAGAACCTCCAAAGTCCAGAACACATGCACGAAGCATGTCCTCCAATATCTGAATCACCCGCTTTGTCTGACCATCCGTCTGTGATTGGTATGTCGTTCTCATCTTAATCTGAGACTCCAAGGCCTTCTGAAGGCCTTCCCAAAATCGAGAAGTAAAGCAGGGGTCTCTATCTGAGACAATAGATGATGGTACACCATGGAGTCTCATAACTTCCTAAAGATACAAATGGCCCAACTCATCTACTTTAGTTGTATCTTTTATCGGAATGAAGTGGGATGATTTTGTCAGACAATCAATCACCACCCAAATATAATTCTTACCCCGAGGTGTACGAGGTAAGCCAACAATGAAGTCCATAGTGACCTCTTCCCACTTCCAGGTAGGAATGGGTAGTGGTTGGAGCAAACCAGATGACCTTTGGTGCTCTTCTTTCACCTACTGACATGTGTAGCATCTCGAAACAAATTCTGCTATGTCTCGTCTCCTACCAGGCCACCAAAACTACCGACGAACATCATAATACATCTTAGTGGAACTCGGATGGAAATCCCACTGAGACTGGTGGCTATCTTGCGTCACCACCTTCCGTAGAGATAATCGCACTACTGAATTGCCCTTGAAGCACAAGATGCCCTCAGGAGACGACAACCAATCAGAGGATGTCTCCCCACCATGAAGGAACTGCTTAGACCACTAACAAAGATCATCAATGGGCTGTTCCTACTGAATCAACTCCAAAAGTGAAGGAGTCAACTGGACTCTTGACAAGAATGACCCTCCACTGTATTCCCTGGTCTCCACATGCATTTGAGAAAAGAGATCGACCAATGTCCACTCATCACTAGACTTCCTCAAATCCTGCACTGGAAATCTTCTGCTCAAACGGTCGGCCACTACATTACCCTTGCCTAGGGTAGAGCCAATGTCAATGTCAAACCCCTGTAAGTACTCGATCCAGCGACGTTGCCTCATGTTGTGGTCCTTCTGCGAGAAGATATAAGCCAAGATTTTGTGATCACAGTACACCACAAACTTCTCCCCAAAGAGGTAGTGACGCCAAGTCTTCAAAGCATGCATCATCGCTACCAACTACAATTCATGGGTTGTGTAGTTATTTTCATGTGGTCGAAGCTGGCGAGATCCATACAAGACCACATGATCATCCTGTATAAGCACACACCCAAGACCCATACCTGATGCATCACAATAGACCACATATCCCTTTCCAGCCTCTGGAAAAATCAGCATGGGGGCGGTAGTCAGCCTCCTCTTCAGCTCCTCGAACGATGCCTTGAATTCTAGACCCCATACAAACTTCACCCCTTTCCAGGTTAGGGAAGTCATCAGTGAAGCATGCCGATAGAAATCCCGAACAAATCACCTGTAATAACCAGCCAAGCCAAGAAAACTCTTGATCTCGAACACATTCTTCAGTGTCTCCCATGATATGACTGCACTAATTTTCTCAGGGTCCACTGAAACTCCATGATCTATGATCACATTCCCTAGAAATCTCACCTATTTGATCCAGGAAGTGCACTTTGACAACTTTTCATAGAGGCGATGATCTCGTAATTTACCCAAAACGATCCTCAAGTGATGTTCGTGTTCCTCCTAATAGCAAGAGTGTACCAAAATTTCATCCACAAACACCACAACAATGGAATGAAGATACTGATGGAACACCCTATTCATAAGTGCCATAAATACCGCTGGAGCATTGGTCAATCCAAAGGGCATGACAAAATACTCAATGTGGCCATACCTGCTTCAGAAGGCTGTCTTAGGGATATCTGACTCCTTCACCCTAAGTTGATGATACCCTGAACACATGTCTATCTTTGAGAACCACTTTTCCCCCTTCAACTGATCAAACAAATAATCTATTCTGGGCCAAGGGCATTTGTTTTTAATTGTTACCTTATTCAGCTTCCGGTAGTCAATGCACAACCGGAGGGATTCATCATCCTTTTTTGCAAACAACATAGGAGAGGCCCAAGGAGAGACTCTCGGGTGAATGAATACTTTTTATTCTAAGTTGTCCAGATGTATCATTAATTCCCTCAACTTGGTGGGGGCCATGCGATAAGAGGGAAGAGATATAAGTTGTGTTCTTGGCGCCAGATCAATCGAAAACTCCACATCCCGCTCCGGGGGCAAACCAGAAAAATCATCTGGGAATACCTCAGGAAACTCATTCACTAGAAGAGGTAGTGAATCTTCAGGGGAAAGACCATCCTCTAGCACAAGAGAAGATAACTAGAAGATAACACTTCCCAACTCTGGGAGTGGATGCCCTGCGCGACTTGATCATGGATCCCATTCTCCATGAAAATCCTGATGACTCCCATCAGGTGCCGTGAAACCCACACGCCGTCTGTAGCAATTGATGTGTTCCTAGAAGTGTACTAGACAATCCATCCCGAGTATGACATAAAAAATTTCCATATCTAAGACCAGGAGGTCCCATTCCATCTCTACCCCTGACACAGAAAGTGCACACGAGGGGCACCTGAGGCCCTCCTCCTTCTTATTTTCCAACGGTGTCACCAACTCCGTCGAAAAATACATCAACTCATTTGAAAAATTCAGCATGTCCAAAAAATGTCCAGAAATGAATGAAACAGAGGAACCAGTATCAAAAATAGCATTAGCTATAGAAGATGCGATCAGAACAGTACCTCGAACTATCGACGGTCCCGGCTCTGATCCTGCTGGTGACTGATCCACTGCATGGAGATGTCCAGTATCTGCCTGAGGAAGACCGCTAGTTTGTGGTTATGCCCTGAACTGGCTCTTCCTAGAAGATGATCCAGCCCTACCACCACGACCACCAAATCGAGATTCCCCAGTCTTCAATGGCTCGGACTGTGCTGGCACTCCACTTGAAGCCACTGACCCTACCCCACTTGGGAGTTGACGTGCCACACCGCAGAAGTGCTGAAAATGCCCTATACCTCCACACTGGTAACAAGGCTTCGGAGGAAAAGTACATGCTCGTCGGATATACCCAGGCCTCCCACATTTGTGGCACACGACCGATCTCGCATCAGAAGCCGCAGAAGAAAACTGCCCGGAAGAGTGGCCTGAACTACCCCTCCTTTCTTCCCATGATCCTCCCTCTTCCTTTTCTTATCTGAGGAGCTTCCGCTGACCACTGCTGATACTGAACCATAGAAACCAGCCCTTCCTTTCCTATCAATCTCCACCATGCACGCCCGATTGACAACCTCATCATAGGTCCTCAGATTAAACAAGAACACCTGGGAGTATATCTCTGGTCGTAAGCCTTTATCAAAGCTTTGGGTCTTCACTTACTCATTAGAGACAATTTATGGAGCATACCGAAACAACTCAGCGAAATGGTTGGCATACTCCATCACAGATAGATTCCCCTGAACAAGTTCCATGAACTCTCTAGACCTGGCATAATCCAACACCTCAGGGAAATACTGTTCATTGAAGACAGCCTTGAAATCTCCCCAGTGCATCTGCTCATTCTTCCCAGCCTGAAGCACTGACTCCCACCATTTATGGCTGGGACCCTCCAACAGAAAGGAGGCACACTTCACCCTATGCTCCTTGGGTGTTTCCAAGAATTCAAACATACGCTCGATCTTCTCGAGCCATTCTTCTACTTGCCGGGGTTCTGTGCTACCTCAGAAGGTAGGAGGCTTGTTTTTCAGAAACTCTTGTGCATTATATTTTCTAGGACCTGTCTCCTCTGACCTAACAGGAATAATAGCATGATCTGGTCCCTGTCCCAAATCTTGGATAGCCCGAACAATAGCCTCCACGAGCCTCTGATCAATCAGCGTGGGAGAACTCTCTCCACCTTCCTCCTGTGGGTGCGTGGGAGCTTTCCGAGGAGGCATGTTGCTACAAAATGCAACAGTCACAAAAAAATGTTCAATACCACAATTCTGAAAATTGTAATCAAATAAATCAAATATAAATAAACTAAACACATTCCTTAATAAAAGAAACAACTACTCCACATCTGCCTGATGTCCACATCTGGTCTGCAGCCCACACGTCTCACCTAGAAGTGAAGTCAATCTGTAAAATCCAACATCCTCTAGTGACTCAAGGTCTGCCAGGGGAGGTGCGGGCTAGGAACCCTACTCACAACCAATACCCTGATCCCCGACAGTCCTATCTCCTATCTATCCTGACTCATCTCAAAATAACAATATAAACCAAAAACATTAACACCCTCTGATACCATTTTGTCACGAACCGGATCTGGTCGCCACCATTAACGACACCAAACCCAGCCCATGTCAAGGCCCGAAGGGCGTTCCCTATCCCCACGGGCTGGAACAAGTGCCTGGGTATCAAAAAAATCTGGTTTTGGAATGATTTACCCGAGTATGAAAGCATAAATCATAAAAAAACAATCAATTATTAGAATCTGAAATTTTCATGCTAAACAATTCTTAACAAAACCAGATCTGAATAAATATGTTTAAAGACACTAAAATTGGTCTAAAAACAAATAATGACAACATAAAGACATCCCCATGGACTCCACAGGACTAGGGGATCATCAACCGCAAGCCGTCCCCGCATCTCGGCCCCAACGATGGGGACTAACATCCCGAACCGCCATCACCCTTAGCCTTTCCTTTACCTGAGTCAAGCATAAGCAGGTCTACTTACACCCAAGGGGTGTAAGTAGGGTGTGAGACTAAGCCCAATAGGATACCACCAGATTATTCCAAAGAGCAGGCAATACAGTGTGAACAAAACAAGCAATTTTAATACACAAGGTGAAACAGTGTTAAAATTCAAAGAAATGCAACTTTCAAATGAAAAACGTTTTCAATCTGAGAATTTCAAAATGTTTTCACAATAAATAGACATGTGAACTACTATAATGTACTTCCAAAAACCACCCACAACAATTGTAAATACCACAAATCCAATGAGGATCAAAATAGGGAACACACCTAAGCACTAGGTTGTCTCGGGCCTTATGTACCTCGTACCTCCGTGTAGATTAACCATAGAAAAATATGTTCTCATGCATGAGCCACTAGCAGGGAACATACCCATATCCTAGTGGTCCCAAATAATCATCCAAATAGTTTAGTTATAGTTGTCTTTATCTATATTCTAAGTGTAACAGGGAAAAAACCCATCCGATCCACTAGCCGTACTAGTACAAATCCGCCCCACCTATGTACCTGTGCTTCCCCTTTTTGTGCTCAAACAATTTCAGCAAACAACACACATCCATTTTCATATAAAATATCACTACTGGTCACAAACAAATTGTACAGAATCTACACACATTTTATACCATTTAAAACACACAATAAAATAATTTTATTTCCAATAATACAACATCTCAAAACATCACATTGTTTTGCACCCAAAGCTCTTTAAGATATCCAACTTTCACACTATGTTAACACTTTTAAGTTATTAAAACAAAATTTCAGTTCAAAACCCTTTAATGAAACCAACAATTTAGTTATGGGGCATCCCAAAATGAACCAATAAAAGATTTTAATGAAACACCCCCCATTTTCACCAAAAATTGGAACTTAAAATTCATTTTCATTATAAATACAACTAAAACCAATTTTTACAGAAACATTAAAGTGAAATAAACATTATGGTACCCTGAAAACAGCAAGCTAATTCAAAAAAAATTTCACACACAATGAAATCACCTACCAAATTAACAAAAACCCTCGAATCTTCGTGCGAAAATCAAATCGCACCCCCGCCGCACCAAGAGATAACTAGATAAAACCTAAAACCACACAAATTGGCCAAGAAATCCCAAAGTTATACCCTAGGTTCTAAATACTAGTTTTTGGAAATTAGTAAACTCAATTATAACCGAAGAAAACCTAAGAACAATGAGTTAAACCCAGAGTAATTTGAAAGAGGAAAGAAAAGGGCTCATTTACTTGAAGTATCTTGAAGTAATCACTCCAAAACTCTAGAATCTGAAATTTAAAAGACCCAAAATTTAGGGTACGTTCGAACAAGAAGTATTATATTATTTATGAACTGGAATGGAGGAAACAGATTGATAATTGAGATAGTTATGAAAGAAATACATTACCTCTTCAAATCCTGGCGATTTGAGGAAACCTGTGAAGTTCGGCACCAAATCGCGATTATCCAGAGCTCCAAAGAGGTGGGAGAGAGTTCAGACGCGCGACTGGGTTAATTGGTCTTGTGTGAGACTTTCAATAACTAAAAAATACCAAATATTGTATATGTTATAACAAAATCACTTTTTATTTTTAAAACAGGAATTGGGATTTTGGGAAGGCCCAACCCCTTAGATAAAACCCCAAATAACCCCTGGTTATGGATTTCTAAAAGCTCAAAATTACATTGGTGGTGTTAATCGGTTAGGGGAGGTCAATTATCAATTTTAATGGATGAAACATGTTGAAAAATGAAAAAGGTATAAAAGATACGAAATTTATTTTCTAATCTGGAATTGGGCTCACGGTTTGGCCCAATTCATGAATACTCATCTATTCCTCCCTAAAACCATGAGAAACCCCCAAAGAAAAGAAAGGATGTAAATTAAATGAAGATTACCTTTAAAATATGTCTTTTATGTGACAATTCTACCTACCATGAAGGACTTCCCACCCCGGAAAGTCAACATGAATCTTGGTTGGAAAACAAGAATGGGTACTCTTCCTCGACCCATGACTTTCGCTCCCATGTCTCATGTGTATCATTCCCATGCTGCCATCAAATCTGGACTAAAGGAATAGACATTCCTCGAATTATATTCCCTTGGGAGTCCACTATTTTCACTGACCTCTCAATGATAGACAAGTCAGGATCTATCTCCAGTTCTTCCCAACTCAACACATGGGATGGATCCAGATTGTATCTCTTCAAATGAGAGACGTGGAAGATATCATGGATAGACGTCAACTGAGAAGGTAAGTCCAACCTGTATTCCATGTTTCCAATACGCTCGGTGATCTCAAAGGTTCTGACATACCGTGACATCTGCTTACCTTGCTTCCCCAATCGATGATGGCCCAGACGAGGGGTCACTTTTAAGAATACCCTGTCACCCACAAGAAAACTCTAGGTCTCGACGCCTCCGATTAGAATAAGATTTATGATGACTCAAAGCTATCAATAAGCACTTCCTGATCAACTAGACCTTCTCAGAAGTCTCCTGCACAAGGCTCGGCCCCAACTGTGAAGTCTCTCTTACCTGAGCCCAACATAGGGGGGACCGACAAGGCCGACCATAGAGCGCCTCAAAAGGGGCCATTCGAATCGTGGATTGGTAACTATTATTATAAGAAAACTCTACCAATCCCAAATTTCTATCCCAAGAACCTCCAAAGTCCAGAAAAAATGCACGAAGCAAGTCCTCTAATATCTGATTCACCCGCTCTGTCTGACCATCCATCTGTGGGTGGTATGTCGTGATCATCTTAATCTGAGACCCCAAGGCCTTCTAAAGGCCTTCCCAAAATCGAGAAGTGATGTGGGGGTCTCTCTCTGAGAAAAAAGCTGATGGTACACCATGGAGTCTCACCACTTACTGAAGATACAAATGCCCCAACTCATCTACTTTAGTTGTATCTTTTATCGGAATGAAGTGGGATGATTTGGTCAGATGATCAATCACCACCCAAATAGCATTCTTACCACGAGGTGTACAAGGTAATCCAAAAATGAAGTCCATGGTGACCTCTTCCACCTTCTAGGTAGGAATGGGTAGTTGTTGGAGAAAACCGGATGGCCTTTGTTGCTCTGCTTTCACCTGCTAACATGTGTAGCATCTCGAAACAAAGTCTGCTATGACCCGTCTCATACCAGGCCACCAAAACTACCAACAAACATTATAATAAATCTTATTGGCACCCAGATGGACAGCCCACTTAGACTGGTGGATATCTTGCTTCACCACCTTCCACAGAGATAATGGCACTACTGAACGGACCTTGAAGCACAAGATGCCCTTGGGAGACGATGACCAATCAGAGGATGTCTCCCCACCATGAAAGAACTGCTTTGACCGCTGACAAAGATCATCACTGGGTTGTTCCTGCTGAATCGACTCCAATAGAGAAGGAGTCAACTGGATGCTTGCCATGAATGCCCCTCCATTGTATTCGCTGGTCTCCACATGCATCTGAGAAAATAGACCCATCAATGTCCACTCATCACTAGACTTCCTCAAAGCCTGCACTGGAACTCTTCTACTCAAATCGTCGGCCACTATATTACCCCTGCCTGGGGTATAGACAATGTCAAAGTCAAACCCCTACAAGTACTCGATCCAGTGACGTTGACTCAAGTTGAGGTCCTTCTATGAGAAGATATAATCCATGCTTTTGTGATCAGAGTATACCACAAACTTCTCCCCAAAGAGGTAGTGACGCCAATTCTTCAAAGCATGCATCACCGCTGCCAACTCCAAGTCATGGATTGGGTAGTTCTTTTCATGTGGTCGAAGTTGCTGAGAGAAATACGCGACCACATGATCATCCTGCATAAGCACGCACCCAAGACCCATACCTGAAGCATCACAATAGACCACATATCCCTTTCCGGCCTCTAGAAAAATCAGCACAGGGGCGGTAGTCAGCCGCCTCTTCAGCTCCTCGAACGATGCCTGGCATTCTGGACCCCATACAAACTTCACCCCTTTCCGGGTGAGGGAAGTCATCGGTGAAGCAAGCTGAGAGAAATCCCGAACGAATCGCCTGTAATAACCAGCCAAGCCAAGAAAACTCCTGATCTCGAAAATATTATTCGGTTTCTCCCACGACATGACTGCACTAATTTTCTCACGGTCCACTTAAACTCCATGATCTGAGATCACATGCCCCAGAAATCTCACCTCTCTGATCCAGAAAGTGCACTTTGACAACTTTTCATAGAGGCGGTGATCTTGTAATGTACCCAAAACGATCCTCAAGTGATGTTCGTGTTCCTCCTCAGAGCAAGAGTATACTAGAATGTCATCCACGAACAACATAACAAAGGAATCGAGATACTGATGGAACACACTATTCATAAGTTCCATAAATAACGCTGGAGCATTGGTCAATACTAAGGGAATGACCAAATACTCAAAGTGGTCATACCTGCTTCTGAAGGCTGTCTTAGGGATATCTGAATCCTTCACCCTGAGATGATGATACCCTGAATGCAGGTCTATCTTTGAGAACCACTTTTCCCCCTTCAATTGATCAAACAAATCATCTATTCCAGTCAAAGGGTATTTGTTTTTAATTGTTACCTTATTCAACTCCCGGTAGTCAATGCACAACCGGAGGGATCCATCAGCCTTTGTTGCAAACAAAACAAGAGCGGCCCAAGGAGAGACGCTCGGGCGAATGAATCCTTTGGATTCTAAGTCGTCCAACAGTTTATTTAAATCCCTCAACTCGGAGGGGGCCATGCGATAAGAGGGAAGAGATATCGGCTGTGTTCCCGGTGCCAGATCAATCGAAAACTCCACATCCCGCTCCGGGGGCAAACCAGAAAAATCATCTGGGAATACCTCGGGAAACTCATTCACTACACGAGGTAGTGCACCTTTAGGGGAAAGACCATCCTCTAGCACAAGCGAAGATAACTGGAAGATAACACTTCCCAAATCTTTGAGTGGAGGACCTGTGCGACTTGATCGTGGATCCCATTCTCCATGAAAAACCTGACGAAGCCCATCAGGTGCCGTGAAACTCACATGCCATCGGTAGCAATCGATGTGTGCCTAGAAGTGTACTAGACAATCCATCCTGAGTATGACATCAACAAGGTCCATATCTAAGACCAAGAGGTCCCACTACATCTTGACCCCTGTCACAGAAAGTGCACATGAGGGGCACCTGAGGCCCTGATCCTTCTTCTTTCCCAACGGTGTCACCAAATCCATCGCAAAAGACATCAAATCAGTTGGAAAATTCAGCATGTCCACAAAATGTATAGAATTTAATGAAACAGAGGGACTAGTAGCAAAAAGAGAAGTAGTTATAGAATATGCAATCAAAACGGTACCTCAAACTATCGACGGTCCTGCCTCTGATCCTGCTGGTGACTGATCCACTGCATGGAGATTACAGTATCTTCCTGAGGACGACCACTAGTCTGTGGTTGTGACCTGAACTGGCTCTGACCAGAAGATGATTCAGCCCTACCACCATGACCACCAAATCGTGATCCCCCAGTCCTCGACAGCTCGGACTGGGCCGACACTCCTCTTGAAGCCACTGACCCTGCCCCACTTGTGAATGGACGTGCCACACCGCAGAAGTGCTGAAAATGCCCTATACCTCCACACTGGTAACAAGGCTTCGAAGGAAGAGAACATTCTGGTCATATATGCCCAGGCCTCCCACATTTGTGGAACACGAACGATCTCGCATCAGAAGACGCAGAAGAAAACTGCCTGGAAGAGTGGCCTAAACTGCCACTCCATTCTTCAAATGATCCTCCCACTTCATTTTCTTCTCTGAGGAGCTGCCGCTGCCCACTGCTGATAATGAAATATAGAAACCAGACCTACCTTTCCTATCAATCTCCGCCATGGACGCCCGATCAACAACCACAGCATAGGTCCTCAGCTTAAACAAGAACAACTGGGAGTATATCTCTGGTCGTAATACTTTATCAAACCTCTGGGCCTTAGCTTGCTCATTAGAGACAATTTCTGGAGTATACCGAACCAACTCAGTGAAATGGTTGGCATAATACATCACAGATAGATTCCCCTGAACAAGTTCCATGAACTCTCTAGACATAGCATAAGCCAACACCTCAGGGCAATACTGTTCATTGAAGACAGACTTGAAATCTCCCCAGCGCATCTGCTCATTCTTAGCAGCCTGAAGCACTGACTCCCACCATTTACGGCTGGGAACCTCCAACAGAAAGGAGGCACACTTCACCCTGTGCTCCTCGGGTGTTTCCAGGAACTCAAACATACGCTCGATCTTCTCGAGCCATTCTTCTGCTTCCTGGGGTTCTGTGCTACCTCGGAAGGTAGAAGGCTTGTTTTTCAAAAACTCTTGTGCTTTATCTTTTATAGGATATATCTATTCTACCCTAACAGGAATAGGAGCATGACCAGGTCCCTGTCCCAAAGCTCGGATAGCCCGAACAACAGCCTCCATGAGTCTCTAATCAATCGGCGCGGGAGAACTCTCTCCAGCTTCCTCCTGTGGGTGTGTGAGAGCTTTCCGGGGAGGCATGTTGCTACAAAATGAAACAGTCACAAAAACATAGTCAATACCACAATTCTGAAAATTGTAATCAAATACATCAAATATAAATAAACTAAACACATTCATGTAATAAAAGAAACAACTACTCCACATCTGCCTGATGTCCACATGTGGTCTGCACCCCACACGTCTCACCTGGAAGTGAAGTCAATCAGTAAATTCCAACATCTTCTGGTGACTCATGGTCTTTCATGAGAGGTGCGGGCCAGGCACCCTACTCACAACCAATACCCCGAGCCCCGATAGTCCCAGCTCCTGTCTATCCCGACTCATCTCAAAATAACAATATGACCCAAAAACATTAACCCCCTCTGATACCATTTTGTCACGAACCGGATATGGTCGCCACCATTAACGGCACCAAACCCATCGCGTGGAAAGGCTCGAAGGGCGTTCCCTTTCCCCACGTGCTGGCACAAGCGCCCGGGTATCAAACAAATCTAGTTTGGGAACGATTTACCCGAGTATGAAAGCATAAATCATAAAAAAAACAATCAATTATTAGAATCTGAAATTTTTATTCTAAACAATTCTTAAGAAAACCAGATCTGAATACGTATGTTTAAAGACACTAAAAGTGGTCTAAAAATAAATAATGACAACATAAAGACATCCCCATAGACTCCACACGACATGGGCATCATCACCCAAAAGCCGTCCCCGCAACTCCGCCCCAACGATGGGGACTAACATCCCAAACCACCATCACCCTTAGCCTTCCCTTTACCTGAGTCAAGCATAAGCAGGTCTACTTACACCCAAGGGGTGTAAGTTGGGTGTGAGCCTAAGCCCAATAGGATACCACCAGATGATTCCAAAGAGCATGCAATACAATGTGAACAAAACAAGCAATTTTAATACACAAGGTGAAACAATGTTAAAATTAAATGAAATGCAACTTTTAAATGAAATCAGTTTTCAATCTGAGTTTTTCAGAATGTTATCACATTAAATAGACATGTGAGATACTATAAATTACTACCAAAAAGCACCCACAACAAGGGTAAATACCACAAATCCAATGAGCATCAAAATCGGGAACACACCTAAGCACTAGGTTGTCTCGGGCCCTATGTACCTCGTACCTCGGTGTAGAGTAACCATAGAAAAATCTGTTCTCATTAACGAGCCACTAGTAGGGAACATACCCATAACCTAGTGGTCCCCAATAATCATCTAAATAGTTTAGTTAGAGTTGTCGTTATCCAGATGCTAAGTGGAACAGGGACAAAACCCATCTGATCCACTAGCCGTACTAGTACAAATCCGCCCCACCTAAGTACCCTGGCTTCCCCATTTTGTGCTCAAACAATTTCAGAAAACAACACACATCCATTTTCATATAAAATATCACTACTGGTCACAAACAAATTGTACAGTATCTACACACATTTGTTACCATTTAAAACTCACAATAAAATAATTTTATTTCCAATAAAACAACCTCTCAAAACATCACATTTTTTTGCACCCAAATCTCTTTAAGATATCCACCTTTCACACTATGTTAACACTTTTAAGTTATTAAAACAAAATTTCAGTTCAACAACGTTTAATGAAACCAAAAAATCAGTTATGGGGCATCTCAAAAATAACCAATAAATGATTTGAATGAAAAACCCCCAATTTCACCAAAAATTTGAACTTAAAATTCATTTCCATTAAAAATACAACTAAAAACAATTTTTACAGAAACATTCAAGTGAAATAAACATTAAGGTACAATGAAAACAGCAAGCTAATTCACATAAATTGCACACACAATGGAATCACCTACCAAATTAACAAAAACCCTTGAATCTCCGTGCGAAAATCAAATCGCACCCCCGCCGCACCAAGAGAGAACTAGATCAAACCTAAAACCACACTAATTGGACAATAAATCCCAAAGTTAAACCCTAGGTTCAAAATCTTAGTTTCTGGAAATTAGTAAACTCAATTATAACCGATGAATCCCTAATAACAATGAGTTAAACCCAATGTAATTTGAAAGAGGACAAAAAAGGGCTCATTTACTTGAAATATCATTAAGTAATCACTCTAAAACTCTGGTATCTGAAATTTAAAAGAGCAAAAATTTAGGGTACTTTCTAACAAGATGTATTATCTCATTTAGGAACTGGAATGGAGGAAAAATATTGAGAATTGAGAGATTTATAAAAGAAATACTTTACCTCTTCCAATATGGGAGATTTGAGGAACCCTATGACGATTGGAACCAAATCACGATTATCCAGAGCTCCAAAGAGGTGGGAGAGAGTTCAGACGCGTGGGTGGGTTAATTGGGCTTTGGTGAGACTTGGAAACACCGAAAAATACCAAATATTGAATACGTTATAACAAAATCGAATTTTACTTTTAAAAGAGGAATTGGGATTTCGGGCAGGACCAACCCCTTAGATAAAAACCCAAATAAACCCTGGTTATGGATTTCTAAAAGCTCCAAATTACCTTGGTGGTGTTAATAGGTTAGGGTAGGTCAATTTGAAATTTTAATAGATAAAAAATTTTGAAAAATGAAAAAGTTATAAAAGATACAAAATTTATTTTTTAATCTGGAATTGGGCTCACGGTTTGGCCCAATTCATGAATACTCATCTATTCCTCCCTAAAACCTAGGGAAACCCCCAAAACAAATAAAGGATGTAAATTAAATGAAAAATACCTTTAAAATATTTCTTTTATGTGACATGTTGAATGTTGAACATTATAATAGATCATTTATAACATCCTTTTTTATAAAACATCATTAAAAGTAACTTTTGGTGTTTGTCATTCCCTCGAATGATGTTAAAAATAAAATAAAAGTTGTAGATAATTTCCTAATGTTCCATTTTTCTATTTTTTGAGTTAAATATGGATCAAAATTTATGGACTTTAAATGTTGACCATTATAAGACTGCATTTTTAACGTCGGTTTTTTTCAGTAATTGACTTTAAATGTCACATTCTAGAGTTGGTTTTTAAAATAACCAATGATAAAAGTCACCTTTTGTTGTTATTTGTTCAAAAAATGATGTTAATAACCTAACATGAGAGTATTTTAAACATCATTTATATATTTACCTAATTTTAAATACTTAATTTCAAATATGCGGGTTCGATATTTCAATTTTTTACAATGCACATTTCTATTTTCATAATCCCTCATCAATTTTAATTCATAATAGACTAAAATATTCTCATTTAGAATATATAAATACTATTTTTGTCATTCAAAATTTTTGACATCTTTGATACTATATAAATTTTAGAAATTCTTCAATGGATAATTTGTACTGGATATGTATTCTCATCATTTAATTTCTTTATTATTTTTCCCATAACTCTAAAAAGATAGAAAATTTTTATTATGATGATGAATAATTAATATAATAAGTAGACAATGATATAAAATACTCATTATATACATCATCTGAGGTGTGAAATTCATTATTGGTCAACGTCTTCTTTACCGTTTGAGTTTTATTCCATAAAATGGTGTGAAATAACAACAAACAACATACTGATTCAATGGAAATAAATAAAATAATTAAAATTTCGATTAATATTTACGTTTATTCTTTTTTTTTATTTGGTGTATAATTTTTGGTTTTTACTTCGCATTTTTTCTTTTAAGAATGTTGTATATATTTAAACATAAAGAGGTATACCTTATAAAGATGATACATTTTGATCTGTAAGTTATTTTACCTCCACAAGTAGTCAAATCAAAACATGGGAAATTTAATACATTCAAATATTAATAGTTTAAATGTTTTATCATCAGTTTTTTCCAAAACCAATATGAAAAAAAGTTTATTTGTCATAATTTTCAAGTCGGTTTTTATAAAAATGTGATGTTAGAAACAATTTAGAATATGACTTTTTGGATCATTTATTATAAAAACCCTTTCCAAAGACTAATGAGTCCATAAATTCAATGATGGTTTATAGGATAAATGACACCAAAGACCCCCAGGGTCTATGTTTTGTTGTTAGTTTATAAAAAATGACATTGAAAGGTCAAATTTTAAAATCTCCTTTATAGATACCGGTTAGAAACTGAATAAAAATGTAAAAAACTAGATGTGAAAAAACATTTTTCCACAAGTGTCTTCCAAATGAACTACTTCTCTGCTCAAAACATAAGATGAATCTAGAACATAAATTCTTAAAATTAAAACATCAAAATCATTGTGTTCCTAATATAAACTCGGAGGCAAAGATACTAGATTGGAAACCAATCCAACTTTCTCTAGGATTTTATAAGGTCCAATGAACCATGACTCAGCTTCCCATTCATAACAAAATGTATAACAAATTTATTGTGGGGAGATTCTAGGAAAAACATGATCACCAGTTTAAAAAGAAAAGTATTTCATCCTGTTATCTCCAAAAAAATTCATCCCACTTTGTGATATCCTCATGTGTTTCTAGATAATATTAACTATCTTAAGCAATTTTTCTACTAATTCTTGCCTCATCAACATCCATTCCCGAACTTTATCACAAAAATATTAAGATTGACACCAATTTTCATATAATGCTTCAAAAGGTGTCATCTATATACGAGAATGAAAGATATTATTATAACAATATTAATCTAAAAAATATGTTGATCCTATATTCCTTGGTAATCCATTGAGAAACACCGAAGCATATCCTCTAATGTCGGAATTGTACATTCTGATTACCAATTTTATTAAGGTTGAAAAGATGTTCTAATAATTAATCATATTCCCAAAAACTTTTTAAGGACATTAAAAATGTTATAAGTGAACCTGGGATCACATTCAGATACTATGGAATGATTAACTCCATGTAACCAAAATATCTCTTCGAGGTATAGTCATGAAATTTGATCCAAAGACATAGTATTTCAAATAGGAACAAAATGAGTATATTTAGTCATTCGATCAATAATAACCTAGATTTCATTATTATATTAAGAGGACATTGGTAGTCCCACAACAAGTCCATGGATATCTTTTCCCAATGACACTATGGAACTGGTAAAGGTTGGAGCATTCCCTTATATATCTAATTCCTTATATTAAACTTTTTCCATGTAAAAAATTTCACAACAAAATCTGAAAAAACACTTTTCCTTACATCCCATGATAAATACTATGGAAGGTTTTCGTACATATTTTTGTTGCTTAGAATAAATGAAATTAGATAACTATGAGCATTTCACAACAATTATTTCTTCAACTAATAATCATAATGAACAAATTATCTCTTTCCAAATATTATAACACAATATTTTTCAATGTTAAATTCTGGATACATAACCATTTTAAACAATTATTTCTTTTTCGGGAACTCCTCATCTTCAACCTTCACATTCTTAATTAAACATAACAATGATTACTACACATAAACATAAAACAAAATAGTATAATTTACTATAATGAAAACATCCATGAAAAAAATCATTAATCAAAGGGTCTTGTTCCCGCTGTAACATAGTTAATGATGCATGATGTTTTTGCCTCCATGCATCAACCACTATGTTTACTTTTCTAGGATGGTAATGGATCCAGAAATCATAATATTTTATCAATTAAATCCATATTATCTGACTCATTTATTATTCCTTTTGAATTAATATATTTGTGACATTTTTTGCCAGTATATATTTACTATTAGGATCTATTTAAATAATGCCTCTAAATTTTTAATATGAAAACCACAACTGCTTATTCCAAATCATGTGTGGAACAATTTAAATCATGAGGTTTTTGTTGTCTTGATGAATAAGAAATTACCTAATAATTTTTCATCAAAACACAACCAAGTCCCTTTAATGAAGCATCAATATAGATGAAAAAATATCTATTTCTAGATGGTAGGGTTAGAACTGGAGCACTCAGCAATCCTTTTTTCAATTCCAGAAAAAAATCATCACATTATATTTCCAGATGAATTTAACTTATTTTCAGGTTTCCATATCCTGTGGACAAGACATATTTGAAAACATTTCAGCAATCCTATAGTAATATACTACCAATGAAAGAAAAAAGTGAATCTCAGTTTAATTTGTGGGCCTTTCCCATTCTTTAAAAATTTTTATTAGGATATATAATTATGCATTATTAGAAACACTGTGACCATGGAAGAACTTTATTGAAACCAAAATTCTCAATTTCATGAATTTTTCAAATAGTTTCAATTCATTAATGGTTAGTAAAACCACCCTTTGATGTTTTTCATGCACCTATTTACTTCAATAATATACCAGAATTTCCTCAATAAAAAAACCACGAACATTTCCAAGAACTCATGAAATATTCTAATCATAATATCCGTGAATACATCAGGTTCTTTAGTTAACCCAAATGGGATAAAAACAAATTCATAACATCCCTATGTTATATAAAAAATCATTTTTTTGAATGTATTCCTCTTTCACAATCTACTGATGGTACCGAAATATCATTTCAATAATGGAAAAATACTAAGCTCCCTATAGATGATCAAAAAATTCATCGATGTGAGGGAATGAATACTTATTCATATCAGTAATTTTTTTTTAAAAGATCTATAATCAATGAAAAGTCTCATGGAACAATCTTTATTTTTCTTACAAACAAAATAGGATCTCTCCATGGTCATGTTCTATGATGATGAAGCCTTTATCAAGATACTCCTACAACATATTTTTCAATTAAAAAAGATCTATTTGATAATTTTTATAAGGGGGATTTGAGAATGAATTAAAATTTTCAACTATGCCAATTGTGAATCCAACATCATGATCAGTTATAACAATAGGTAACTAATAATGAAAACCATTAAGGAATTCATTTACTAGGGGCACAAAATAATATGAATTGTTTCTTATTTTTCAGAAATATGATCAAGATAATATTAATTTACTTATTTCAAAATTTTCCCAACTTATTTATACATTATCAATTATATGGGTTCATTCTAGTATAAAAACAGAAAATCATTCTTGAAAAAAACTTCTTTATCTCTACCATAAATCTTAACATGATAAACATAAAGCCAATCCATAACCAGAATGAAAAAATCACCACTAAGGGGAAAACTACCAAGTATACATGTACCTTATTTCTGTATATAATAATGGGAAGATTATTAAAATTACTGTTTTTTGTAACTCTCACCTCAATTGTTTTATCAGTATGATTTGGTCTCATTTGTTGAGGTGATATTTCTAATTTACATGATTTTGTTAAGAAATAATGGAATTCGTATACACTGTATCAATAAAGACATTAAAAAATCTATGTAAATAAACAATGTACCTTATTACACATCATGGGATGGAATGACATCTTCTTACATATTATTAAAGGATCTCAATACACCTTTCTAATTATATTCTAGGTTTTTTCCATTACTCAAAACATTCATTGGGTAGACATTTACATAATCACATGTCTCAAAAAATTTTAAACACTTTATATTTTTCACATCATAGTTCATCTTAAGATCATTTTAATTACAATTTTGGGACATATTTCCTAACATACCACTTTTAAAACATTTATTGATTTTAGTAATACAATCCCCCAAGGAGAGTTTTACAAATGCTTTTACAAACTGGAAACTAGTCTTTTGAACCATCATATTTATTTGATTGATTCTAACCTATCACTTTCCATCTAGACCTATTCTTCTATATTTTTTCAATGATAAAGTGATCATTAGAAAACTATATTTCAAACCTCTCATTACATTAGATGATCTTTCCATAACTTTTAAATTCTCTATAGTCCAATTCCCTTTGGTATCATTGATTCAATCCATAGTATAATTGATTGATTTTTCTATTAAGATCCGAAATAATATTTAGAGAAAAACTTTCCATTTAGGTGATGAGTTCTTCCAAATGGAAAAAGAAACTTACTCCTTTTTTACTTATTTCAAGGAATTTATTCTCTTTCCTAATTCAACTCACCTTATGAAAAAACTTTTAAATTCATCCCACTCTAAGGATTAAATCACCTTTATATCCCTAAAAGTCTTGAATATTAACCAATACTAATTAGCTTCAACTTCAAAATAATAAATGGAATGACTAAAATTTTGATTATCTGAACAACCCATAACCTCAAATATATTTTTAAGATATTTAATCCATCCTTCAAACATTACTAGGCCAGAATATACACTTATTTTAGAAGAATGTTTCCTCATAGAATATTCCACTATCATCATATTCCATTACGGTTGGTCTGGTTATTCTAATGCATGGATGCCACCAAAATTTATTTCTTATGCCATATGAGCCATTACATTCACAAACATCTCTATTTCAATTTACACTATTCCACGTTGCGGATTTTGAAGATATCAGCCTCTCAGTTTCGTCCTAGTTCACTATCCATGTTTCATTTTCATGAAAACATTCAGAATGGACACATCTTATAAGAAGATACAAGGTAATTTTTAAATTATCTACCATAAACATTATTTAAAAATCTTTTATAATAATCTTGTAACAATAAAGTAACTCTTAAATTTTTCTAACATGTACCTCGATACCAACTATAATGACCTAGCCTTAAGCACTACATAATCTAGATAGTTCAATATATTTAACTTCTTTAAATTCCCAAATATCATTTATGTTAATAGTTTCCAAAAGTTAGGACATAACTCATAAATATCAACCGACAATAAAACATAGAGGGTGAAGTATTAAACAATAACCATATATTGCATATTACATGTGTTTTAAATAAAAACATGAAAATATTTTTAGGGGTAGTCTTTACAGCTTTCAAAATGAATCCTCATTTTATCTTACCAATTCTTACATGCTTTGAAAAAAATTTAAAAAATGGGATGATAACAAAATCACAGTAAGGGATATAAATTTAGGAGAGAAACAAATAGTCCATGAATACTTATAAGCACATGAAATCATTTTAAAAAAGTCATTCCTCTATGTTATTACGAATCATATACATACATTGTGAAAAATGTGATTTCCATTAGCATATAAAACAGAAATATAACGTGAAGGTATCTTGGGTAATTTCATACCAATAATTTTAACCATCATGGATACCATATTATTTGTAAACCAAACCGGTACCTTAAAATTTAACCCTCAAAAAAACGATATGGTGTAACCATCATAGTTACACATTAGGTAAGGATACGTTTGACCATCAACATAATCGTACCTAATAAATTGGAGGGAGATATAGGAAGCACCACAACCCCAGTTTTCCGAAGATGGTGCATTATTTATTACATTAGCATGATCACAATAATCTCTAATCCTGAAGGATTGATCATTTTATTATCCATGAAAAAACTAGATACAAACCATACATCTTGAAAAAATATAAAAGAAAAAATCCATTGAAAATATTATTATTCTCTTTCATCATCTTTATAATTCATTCATAATGTACATCTTCCCATCCTATGGAAAATGAAACATTAGAAATGTGTGAGATCAGCTGCTTCGTAAGGGTAAATAATTCAATGGAAGCTATCATAAATAAGCATAGACATGTATAGATGGATGTATGGTTAAAAAAACATCATTTTAAACATAATCTTGAACATAATTTGGCCATCATAGCCCAATAATTACAATATAAACATGCACATAGACATTCTACTATTCTAATGATCACATTTAATAACTAACCATATAATGATGGAATAAAAAATGTGGGTCCTCTTTAACACACTGTTAAGGTTTTGGCCAAGCCACCAAACATAATTGGAAAAGGAATTACCCAAAAACCAAACATAATTATATAATGAGAACAACTTATGTGTCATGGTGCTATAGTAGGAACTGCTCGACACTTACAATTTCTAATGAATTCCCTTTATGAATGGGGTAAAACATAACAAACATAAACATTCATATTGAAACTGTCATATGAAATGTCAATACATAAAACATAAACAATGAATGATATCAAAAAAGAACATCCACAGTCAAACATATTGTAAAACCATTAGTAAAATATTTTATACTATATCATAAAATATTAACCTTAACGAAGAATAAAATCCAAAAATGTTTGTTTTGATAGATGAAATTGATCTAACAAAATCATTAAAACTATTTTTAAATTATCCTTTTATTACATCGATATAATTTGAAAGCTGATGTAATTATAAAATAAATCATTTCCTTTGATAATAACCTAGTAATCTTATAGGGGAATAACCATTATGTTATTGTGTCATAAAGAATAAAAATATCCACTCGTGCAGTATAAGTGAAAAAACATTCTTTCCTTAATTTGTTGAAAATTTCTATTTGTACATATTTTGGAAATCGGCAGAAATATTCCATTTAAAACATTTTACAAAAAATTAAAACATGCATATAAAAGAAACTAAACAATAGTTTAGGAATAAGTTTATTATTTTCAAATACAAATTTAAGAATCCATCATGTAGATGAAAATTGTTTCATGGTACATACTTATTTATAAACAATGTCGGATCATAATGAGATTTTGAAATTAACCCTTATCTTGCACTTTCAATTAGTCAAGGGTGTGTTATCATTATGTATAATGGTTAAATATTTTAATAAATTATACCATGACCATATATATATTTATGATATCATATATGATCCTCTTATCTCATTCTATTAATAATATTTTATAATTAGCACAATTTTGGGTGTCTTCTGCATGGTTTTCCTATGAATGTTTTTTTAAGTATGTATTATTTCTTATGCATAGGATATTTTTTTAAATGAATAGTTATATTAGCTTCATAAATATTATATTTACTTATCATATGATGTTTATAATCATTCTTGAATGGTTAATGTTGATAATGAATCTCATTTCATTGTGGAGACTGTAGGCCGTATGTATGCATGAGAAACAAAATCATTCCTTTAATAGTTAAACGATATAGAACTACATTGGATATTAATTATAAAGAATCATAATAATGTGATATTAATTATTTATTACAATTATACTCATATTTATACCCATTATATAATGTAATGTTGGATAAAAAATTACACCACAACCTGGAGATGGTATGTCGTATGAATATACACATGTCGATATTATTATAATTAGGATAAATAAAATTATAAATATGGTTGTACCATAATTATAATAATATTTTATTATATTTATGAAACTATATATTTTGTTTTGATATTGAAACAAAATATAAAGAGGAAGTAGAATAAGAAAAGAACATTGAATGGAGAGACTAAACGATTACCTCTTCGTTTGGTATCCCCTTTTGATTTTCACAAAAGGAATCTGTAAGTTAGTTTTATGAACAAGGGGGGACTATTTGTTGATGTTAGAAATGTGGGGAGTAGCAGTAATCGGTGTTTCTCCGAGCCAATGGGAATTAAATTTGTACATTTACGAGAACGAGAGGTGACCTTTTATATGATAGGTGAGGGTAACTTTAGGAAAAGATTGAAATAATAATGTATTAAAAATTTATTTTCCATTTATAAAAGCTTGAAATTAATTTATATAGATTATAATTTGATTATGGGTCTAAATTCTCTCATCCATCTAGTTTTAGAAATTTTTAGGACCATATTTGACTTAATCTTTTGGCTTTAACCACTAGTAAAATAGGTTAACTCTTACTATGTCTTCTTGTAATTTTATATTAAGTGGTCAATACAATTACTATAAAATGATAAGATAACCACAAGTGGGACAATAATGAAATTTTTAACACTATCTATTTCATTTGAAAAAATCATAGTTTTTTTTGATAGTTATATCATTTAATAAAATATTGTTTGGATTAAAAACTTATTTTGGACAATTTTGACCCTATTTAGTAATTGATTTTTGTTATAGTCATAAAAACGTTATTAATTCGAAAATTCATTAAATAATACCATAAATATAAATTTTATCCAACAAAATCACAGATGGAATCAAAAATCACAAATTACATTGATTTTAATATTAATAATATCATTTATTTCCATCATTCATTAATAAGGTAATCACTATATCATTATTGTGTCATAAATAAATGTGTTTATTTAATATTAAAAAATTATAAATAAATTAAATGATTTAAGAAATCATTTTATATTTAGAATTCCTATTAATAGTCAATTATATTAGTTATACAACTCCACATTAAATTGTTTTAGTACAAACATTCATGATTTGGTCATATTTCTCTTTACATTAAATTAATTGTTATAACATGTCATTCTCACATCCAAGTGGACCCCAAAGGCCCAAGGTTATTTACATGTGGTTTTTGGGTCACCCATAACTCATACAAAAGGATTATAACACATTTTATAGTAGTATTATATTATTAAATTATTATTTTTACCCTTTAACATTGGTAAATAAAAAAATTACTAATGTCACTTTTTAGAATGCACCAAAATAAAAGGGAACAATTTAAATAATTTGGACCATATTACTTAATATATGGAATCCATTTTAAAAAATTCTACGCACATAATTTGTAGTTATTAATTTAAAATTAATCACTATGGTCCAATCAAGAAAATAAGTTTTTTAAAGTAAAATCCATCCAAATATTAATACTTGTTTATATCAAATATCAATGTGAAATTAATTCCAATGACCTATATTATATTAAATGATAAAAACATAATATATTTATACTTTAACACCAACTGAATGGATAGTATAGAAATATAAATAAATTAATAAAAAAACAGCTTTGAATTAAAATGTAGTATTCTTCACTATTAATTAAAATATGAATGTTATTAGAAAAAATCATAAAATATATCCAAAATAAATCATTATTTATTTATTCTAATGAAGAATTTAATTTTTCTCCATTAAATATATTGAATATTCAAATATTATATTAAGAAAATTTTCACCATTAAATGGAAGAAAAAAAATAATATTTTCAAGAAATAATTCTATTAATTAAACAATTGAATTTGTCCTTATATTATGTATATGAAAGACTTTAGATGAATGTTAAAATTATATGGGATATATAAAATTAAAAATTTGGTTAATAATATTCATAACGTCATTTTAAATGTTTATTTTGATATGTCTTCATGCGCTCAAACTTAGTGTTACATGTAGCGTAAGCTATTGAATTTTTTAAAAAGCAGCATACTGTGGAATCTTTGGGTGTTACATTTTTTCATACATAAAATAATTTCATCCTAAAAATATATATAATATCACAAAAAAATATTTGGGAGGTTTTTAATCATATTTTCTTCAGGTTCCCACGCCGCCTATTCCAATTTATAGTTTCTCCATTGAACTTTTACTAGAAAAGTCTTCTGATTTTTCAACACTTGTTCTCTAGAATCAAAAATCCAGATGGGAACTTCACAGTAAGACAGATTGGGTTCCAGTTCTATTTATTCATATGTGAGTATATTCATTGGTTATGGAATGTATTTCATTAACAGAGATACTAGGAACACAACATGAACTTTAGAGAAACTTGGCAGCATTGTTAAATGGTAAGTTACAGCTCCAATTTTTTCTAGAATTTCAAAATGTCCAACGTACATGGACGTAATTTACTCTTCATACCATGTCTTATAACACCATATCGTGGAGATACCGTAAATAAAATGTGATCTTTTACTTGATATTACAAATCCTTCCTTTGGTTATTAGCACAACTCTTTTGCATACTTTGAGCTGTTTTGATGTGTGTTTGGATAATATTCACCTTCTCTATTTTTTCTTAAATATGTTCTGGAATTATGAGTTTTTATTCACCAACATCATCCCAATAAGTTGGTTTAAGACATCACTTTCTATATAATGAATCATAGTGTTCCATATGAATAGATGATTGGATGTTATTATTATAACAAGGTTCTACTAGTGGTAAATATTGATCCCACATAACTTGAAAGTCAAGTAAGGAAGATCTCATCGTGTCATCTAATGTTTCTATTGATTGTTATTATTTTGAATCTATTTGAGGGTGGTATATATTGCCTAAATGAAGTTTAGCATCCATGTATTTTTGATGACTTTTCCAGAATCATTATGTTAAATTGTGAATCTAAATAGAAACTATTGATTTGTATGCACCCTAAAGTATTACAACTTCATAAATATATAGTCTTTACAAATATTCAATCTGTAAATCATCACTTATATAAATAGAATTATTTGATTTGATTGGACGATCACCAATGATGCATATCACATCTATTTTTATAGGAGCCTTTTGTTGTCCCATGATAATGTCCATCACAATATCATCCCATTTCCACATAGGTATAAGAAGAGGTTGCATGACTGCTCTAGAATTTTTCTTCCAGCATTCTCTTATTGACAACCCAATCATCTTGACACATAATCAGAAATATCAAAATTCATGTAGTCTTAAAAAAATTGACCATTCAAATATCAATATATATTTGTGCTAATCGGGTGTATAGATAAATTGGAACTATGATAATAATCCAATAAATCCATTTTTAGCATAGGTATTGCCGAAACACAAATCATCTTCCAATTTTTTAAATTTCCATCTTTAAATATGAATTCAATCAATCTCCCATCATTTAACTCATTAATTTTCTTTGGAAATTCGTCATCATTTTAGTGATATATTTTTATCCTTTCATGTAAAGATAGTTTGGAAACCATTTGAAAAAGTAGGGATGTTTCACCTAAGCTGACAATACCCATATCCATCATCATTATATCAATGACTAAAGGCTCCTTTTCAACTCTCATTTTGTTCAGAACTCTGTTGTCCTTTCGTATCTTATGATAATGGATTCTACATCTTTCTCACAAATTGAAACCTCTCCCTTCTTGAAATATATTTTCACATAATATTTTGATATCCAATATATACTAAAGATTATATTAAATTCAGCCATAGGTATGATTATAAAGTCAGCATATAATGAACTCTTATATAACATAATTGGAATTGGATGACCCAAAAATTATTGTAATAAGGCTTCTCTTAGGGGTTCTGACTCAAAAATCCCATGTTAATGTTAATGGGAAATATCTACTTTTTAAGGAAAACTGGGAAGATATAGTATAATGTGAGGATCCAAAATCAAATAAATCTTTTCCAAAATTTAAGGATATGATGATAATACCTTCGACCACATCATTAGAATATTTATCCTTTACTATTCTAGTCACATGATCCTAACCATTCTCCCTTGGCCTATTCAAGGGTATATTTTATTGACACTCAGAACATTCATGTGAATAGTGTACCATCTCCTTGTAATTTAAGAACATCAAATTTCCAAATTTTTTCTTTCGTTTACATTCAAGAGCATAGTGGACCTTTTCTACAGACATGTAGTTAGATCCTCTCCCTAATAATCATGTTCCAGGATATTTCATTCTACATTTATTAGAGAATGCAAAATGAAACTCTCCCTTCCTCCCCAATACTTTTTTTAATTTCCCAAAATTTGTTGTATCCCTCTTCTTCTCATTCTTACAATAAAATTAGTAAGACATAGACAATTAATTATTTGTTTTTATGGAACATAAAACTATATATTCATACGATGAGAACATTTAGGAGATGAGTTCCCTTAAAAATAGTTGTTATAACACTTCATAGAATTGATCAATCTTAATTATTGTATTACATATGTAGTCTATATTAAATCTTGATATCCATGTGAAGTTGTACTCATACTCATCATAATTCTCATCCTGCTTTTTCTACAGACTCAAGAAATTTTCTTTTACATATCATGTCATTGTTCAGAATGAATGTATTTCATTAGGATAACCTCTTTCAACTCAATATATTCCATATTTTCTACTTCTTAATCGTCCTTTTTGTTTTGAATTAATTACCATCACTGATCTACATCTTCTAAGAGATGGTAAACTATTATGACAAAATTTTCCAATTCATTACATCCCAAATAATAGAATATTTTATCTAACGAATGTATCCATCGCTTAGCTACAAGTGGATTTATATTCCCATTTAATGTTGTAGGTTTTTATCTAATAGACAGTTATATCATTGATCTTACACCTTGTGGATCATGGTTCTCTATACAGTTATGGTTTATATTGACCCATGCTCTACATACATCGTTATAACATAATAATTAAATCATACTTATTATACCATATAACAAAACCATGATAGGACCGTATATGTATAGTGTCTTTAAAAACTGGGAAACATAAACAACTGGTTTATAAAGCATCTACATTGTCTCTTGTTTATTTAATCATATCTAGATTCCCTTTTGGAATATCCTACTTTATACCCTTTTTACTGCTCTAGGGAAAAGAAAACATAACAAAGGGTGAGCTCAATTTCATAGTAAGGGTAAAAAAAGGAAATATCATTCATTTCATATTCACAAGAACATAACATTTTGAAATTCTTAACCTGCAAAAGAGATCATAATATCATAACATGAGATAAATCATAGTAGTGAAATGTAATACCAATAATCATAACATAAAACATGAATTTTTTTGGCATACACACAAAATCATATAAAATCATTTTGTATTAGTCATGACTCATTTCCAAGACTATCATAGCAGAAAAATTCCATTTCTGAACCGAGTTCACTCCTCATTCGAGTCATGTATCACTGAACCGGATTAACATTCCATTCCAGCCATGTCTATCTCATGAGATATAAATATTTACCCAATTCATTAGAGGGAGATATAGTTCCCACCCTTCTCATAATGAAACCACTCTTATGTGTGCCACAAAATTAGAAATCATATATCATAGCATAACCCATGTAATAAAAATGGGATTCTTAAACTTCATGTCATCATAACATAATCCATATAAGATAAAAGAATTTCATAAAAATAATTCAATCATAACATAATCAAATCAATGTAAAAATAGGGATAGAAATAGAAACCTATATTATCTTAGATGGAAAATAATTTTGATAAAACACTTGAACTCCATTCTTGAGGAAAATAATCTTTCTACATCAAAAACATTTTTCCTTTCTTAACATGTAAAAAATTTTAAACTAAATGAAGTTAATTAAAAATAATCATGAAAAATTGTCATGGATTCTTCATGGAAATAATTTTCTATGAAATCATAAAAATCCCTTCATTCAATATAAGATAAAAAAACATTCTTCTCGTACTTTTGCTGGAAAAGTAAAAAAGTATCTCGTATTGAATACGACAAAAGATTACATTCATATATTTTATTAAAAAAATTCACCAATAGGTAAAATAGGATTTAAACAGTTGTACAAATATTTAAATAATATTACATATTGAGGAAACATGGATGTGGATGATAAATATTCCCTAGTAAATTCTGAAGTATAAAAAATCTCGGATAAAAATGAGATTGTGAGATTCTCCCTTACCATAAGTCTAATATGATTTGTACATATCTGAAACTCTTTTATAATAATTTATATAAAATCATTGACTTATTCTAGAATCATACCTATTTCTATGTTATCATATATGGTCATATTATTGTCTTTTTGTTAGTAATATTTCATTTCTACTTGTTATTCGGGTGTTCATTGCTTTATGTTCTTATGCATGTTTTGTTGGATAAATTCTTATTCCTATTTTTAGATTATAGATACCTCATTTACATAATGTTATTAGTGTAATATATATCATATTTATTCATTCAATTCAATTATATAATCATTATTCAATGAAGATCGTGTAAAACGAGTCGCATCACATCATGAAGACAATAGGCCATACGTATGCATGAGCGATGATATAATTCTTTTGATATTAAAATCATACATAATTGGATGGTATATCATATATAAAGAATAATAATAATGTTATATTTTTTATTTATGTCATTTATACTCATTATCATACACAAATAAATATTGAAATGTTTGAATAACAAACTACACCAAGACGTGGAGACGGTAAGCCGTACGTACACACGTCACTACTACAAACACGACCTTTATCAGCGCTAAAAATGGCCTTTATCAGCACTAGAAAAGCGCTGATAAAGCCAGCGTAGATAAAGGGGGGGGGGGGTCCCCTTTATCAGCGCTAAAAAAAAAAGCGCTGATAAAGGGGTCTTTTATCAGCGCTTTTTTAGCGCTGATAAAGGGGTCCTATATCAGCGCTTCCTTTATCAGCGCTCTCGTTTTAGAGCTGATAAAGGACCCGTTTATCAGCGCTTTTAAAAAAGCGCTGATAAAAGTTAAAAAAATTAATACAAATTAAAAAAAATTAATACAAATTAAAAAAAATTAAAAAATTTAAAAAATACTGCCAATCGGGGGGGGGGGTGCTTTTATAGCACTTGAACCCCCCCTTTTACAGCGCTTTTAGGCCCCTATACAACACCCCACGAACCCCATGCACCCCCCTCCACCCTTTAACAGCACTTTCTCCAATATTCCCCATGCGCGCGCACCCCTGCCTCCACCAGGATTTGAACTCGAGACCTCCCCCCTGCGCGCCTAAGCCCTTACCACTACTCTATTTTGATTTGCTTTACAATTCATGATATCTCAATATATATATATTTATATATTTAGTTATATTTATTCGTATAGTAATATATATTTATATTAATATATATATATATAGTTATATTATAATATATATAGTAATATTAATATATATATAGTGGTATTAATATATATCTATATATATATAGTTAAATTTATTTGTATAGTAATATATATTTATATTAATATATAGTTATATTAACATATATATAGTTATAATAACATATATATAGTTATAATAACATATATATAGTTATATTAACATATATATAGTTATATTAACATATATATAGTTATATTAACATATATATAGTTATATTAACATATATATAGTTATATTAACATATATATAGTTATATGAATATATATTTATATAGTTATATTAATATATATATAGTGATATTAATATATATATTTATGGTGATATTAATATATATATATTTATAGTAATACTAATATATATATGTAGTTATATTAATATATATATAGTTATTATATTAATATATATATATAGTTAGATTAATATATATATATAGTTAGATTAATATATAGGTATATAAATATTCATATATTGGTATTTTAAATAAAATGGATGTTAGTTATTATTTAGATAAATCTAATATATTTTATATGTAAATATATTTTATTATTTATATTTATAATTAAATTTTTAGGTGTGAATATTTAAAAAATATGAATATATTGTTATATATTTGATTATAAATAGCAGTGCATTATAAAAAATGATGAAATTTCAAAGAAATAATATTAATATGAATGTAATACCTTGGAATAAATTCAAACCCCACCAAAAAATTCCAATAATACCCCCTTAAACAAGGGTGAAAATCCACAAAATGTTAAAAAATCGGGGTACCTCGACAAAAAACTCAGTTTTGGAGGCCTTATGGGCCTCTTTTGGCCTCGAATATCACTTGACTGGGCCCACCCCAGTCACAGCGACGTAGAGCTCGTCGCAGGCTTCAATTTGATATGTGGTAGAGCTCAAACGGACACCCGGATCAAAAGTTATGGCCGTTTGAAGTTTGAGTTGCGTTTTCAACATATATTGGATCTTTTTTTATTTGTTTTAATTTTTTTAGTCCTCAAATTGTTATTAAATGACTATTACTCCATAATGATTATCAAATTGTTAATTAATAATATTTTTTTAATTTTTTAAGAAGTCATTTTCACTAAATATCTTATATATTAAGTATAAGAAGTGTAAATGTACATTTATACTTATCTAAATTATATCTAAAAATTATATATTATATTTATATATTAATATATTTTTAAATTTTTTTTGAAGCTGACCCTTTATCAGCGCTAAAAAAGCGCTGATAAAGGCCCCCCTTTATCAGCGCTAACAAAAGCGCTGATAAAGGGGGGTCCCTTTATCAGCGCTTTTTCGTTAGCGCTGATAAAAGGGGGCGCTGCGAAAAACTGTTTTTGTGGTAGTGCGTGTGGTGACTTTTTCATTCATAGGATGGGTAAAATAACTAATATGGTTGTAACATTTTTATAATAACATAATACTATATAGAAGATACTGATGTTACTATTTTAGAATGGAAACAGCAAAGAAGGAGTAAGTGGAAGAAGAAAGGAACTTGAAATAGGTGGTCAGATATTTACCTCTTCCTTGGGTTCGTCCTTTTGATTTGATCAAAAGGGCTCGTTAGGATAGATTTATGACTAAAATAAGGACTCTAAGAATAAGGGAAGAATTTTTATAGAGTATTTGGGTAGGGTTTGGCCAAGACAAATGGCTTTGGAGGTGTGAATTAGGGAGAAGGGGGTGTGCGCTTCTATAAGAGGGGTGAGGGGCACCTAAGGAAAAAAATAAAATATTATTTTATAATAAATTATTATTCAGTTTATAATTTCTCCAAAGTAACTTATTTAGAGTCTAGGGTAGGTATGGGTCTAAATAATCTCATCCAATAGGTTTTATCCAAGTTTAGGTTACCATTTTTACCTTATCATTAAGATTTAACTCTAAGTTAAATAATTTAACTTTTACCGTGTCTTCTTGTATTTTTACACACTAGAGTTAATGAAACTACTATAAACTGAAAATAGAACCCAAATTGGGTCAGTATTGTCATATATTTTATTATAAAAGTCTTCTATCCTATCCTTATATTTTTAGGAATAGAATATCAATTAATAATTCAATATTTGTTTTAAAGACTCGTTTATGTCAATTTTGACACTATTTGGTGTTTTGATTTTTATAAATTCCTACCAACATTATTACTTAAACAAAATCATCTAACTAACTCTAATATGTTATATAAACCTGTAAAATTAGTTAAATTCATTAAAATTATGAAATTACATTTATTTGAGTATTTATAATATCAATTATGGTAATAGTTTATTAAAAAGATAATTAGGTCATCATCATTGTGTCCTAAATAAATTAAATTATTTAATGTCTAAAAAGGATAAATAAAATAAAATTATGTAGAAAATATTTTTATATTTATAATTAATGTTTATAGTCTAATTTATCTTATTTATAACCATATATTGAAATTTTTTTACTTATTAAACCTTGATTTTAACTCTTTTAACTCTTCTTGGAATTAAATAATAATAAATGTCCTAATCTATTCCAATTGGACCTAAATGGTCATATTTTATTCCTAAGGTTGTTTTTGGATGAATTGAACTCATCCAATATAATTAGTATATGTTTTAGGGAAATAATAAAATCATTTTTAACCTTAATTACCCTATTTACTTTTAACCGTGGTAAATTAAAGTAAAAAGTTACTATTCGGAAAAAAATTATATTTATCTTATTGAACCAAAATTTTCTTACTGATATCAACTGTGTCTCTCATATTTTTGAAATTACACTCACATAAGCGGTAAAATTAAGTTTTATGTAAATTTTCAAATTCTCCTAGGAGGTGGGTAAAAGATGGTAAAAAGTTCAATAAATTTTTTATAAATCTAGAATTATTATAAAATGACTCCAATGAATTAAATTGAACTTATATAGGTATTATGTATCTATTTTGACCTAAAATAAATTTAAATAAAATAATTAATTGTTTTAATAAAAATTTGGTTTTAAATTATAACGCAATGTTTTTCATTATTCATAAAAAATTGAATGTTTTCAGAAAAATACAAAAAATTCACCCTATGATAATTTCGATATTAAAATCCAAAAATAAATTCCATTTTTAAAGATAAAATTTATTAAATTTCAAAAATTCGGTATTACTATTCATAACGGCATGTTTATATAATATTTTAATAACATATCGTTGTTTAGTGAAACTCGGTATTGCGTACAAAGAAAGCTATCCAGGAAGGTTTCTCTTCTGTGTAACGCAAGCCAAGACTTTGTTGTGTGTAGTGAATGATTCTTTTGGTCTTTCCTATAACATAATACATAAAAACAAAATATTTCTCATAAAATTTCTGGGTGTTACATTCTACCCCCCTTAAAAAATATTTCCCTTAAAATTCGTCACATTGTAACAAACTGAAAAGGATACCTCTCCGTCATCATATCATCAATTTCCCCTACAGCTTATTCTAATTGGGGGTTCCTCCATAAAACTTTAACCAAGCGAGTGTTCTGGTTTCGTAGAATTTTTTCACTATGATCTTGAATCTCTATTGGCTATTCTTCATAAGAAAGATCTTGCTCCAGCGGTACAAATTATGAGCTTAGTACATGACAAGGATCGGGTATGTACTTTCTCAGGAGTGATATAAGGAATACATCATGAACATGAAAGAGATTCGGTGGAACCACCAATCAGTAGGCTACCTTCCCAACATGATCTGGTATTTCGAAAGGACAAATATACCTATGTCTCACCTTTCCCCTCTTTCCAAATCTCATTACTCTCTTCTAAGGAGATATTCATAAGAACAATTTATCACCCACTTCAAACTCTATGTCTTTTCTTCGTTTGTCGACATATCTTTTTTATTGACTCTGAGCTTCTCTTATTTGTTGTTGAATAGATCTTACCCTTTCTGCCATCTCATCAACAAGATCAGTTCCTAATAACTTTCTTTCCCCAACTTAATCCCAGTAAGTTGGAGTTATGCATTTATTTCCATAGAGAGATTCATAAGGAGAAATCCGAATACTGGAGTAAAAGCTATTATTATAAGAAAATCCCACCAATGGTAGGTGTTGATTCAAAACATCTATGAAATCCATAGATCAAGCTCTCAATATGTCCTCTAGAGTTTAAATTCTCCTATCAGACTGACTATCTATCTGAGGATGATAAGAAGTGTTGAAACTCAAATATGTATCTAGAGTATGCTGAAGACTTCGCCAAAACTTCTTGGTAAACCTCGGATCCCGATCAGATATAATGTAAAGGTGTACACCATGAAATCATACCACTTCATTCACGTGTATCCTGGCATGCTGATCAAGAGATAAATATTCTCTAATAGAAATGAAGTGTTCTGACTTCGTAAGATGATCAACTATAACTCAGATAGCATTATTGCCTTTGGATGTTTTAGGAATTCCAGTGAAAAAGTCCATAGTGATTTTTTCCCATTTCCATTCTGGTATGGGTAATGGTTGTAACATCCTTTTATAATTCTATCTCTCATATTTAAATTTATGACAAACCAAGAATTGAGAGACATATTCAGTAACATCTCTTTTCATGCCATCCCACCAGAAGTACGCCATCAGGTCCCTATACATCTTTGTGCTTCCAGGGTGAATAGAGAATGAAGAATTATGAGCTTCATCCAATATTTCCTTCTTTAATTCTGGGATGGGAGGAACACAAACCTGATTACTGAACCTTATTATTTTAATTACAATCAATGTGGAATTCAGGAACATTTCTCACCTTCTTTTGTAACTCTACATCTTCTTTCTGTGTCTCTTTAATCTTCACATGTATATGTGGTTGAATATTCAATTGAGGAAGATAAGATTTTCCTCTTCCATTATAATTCCAAGATCCAACCTTTGTAAATCCTTAAATATTGGATCTTTTTTTATCCTCATCATGAAAAATCTAGCATGGTCTTGTAGACTTAATGTGTCTGCCACCTTGTTTTCTTTCCTAGGGTGGTAATGAATTGGGTAGTTTTAATCTGTAATCTACTCCAACCATCTTCTTTGGCGCATATTCAGCTCCTTTTGTGTGAATGTATACTTTAAACTTTTATGATCAGTATAAATATCACACCTTTCACCATAAAGATAATTCCTCCAAATCATTAATGCAATGATTACCGCAGCTAACTCCAAATCATGAGTTTGGTAATTTTTCTCATGGATTTTCAACTATCGTGAGGAATAAGCTATCAACATATCGTTTTGCATGAGAACACACCCCAGTCCCTTCTTGGATGCATCACTATAGATAAAAAACCTTTCTCCACTACATGTCAGTGTGAGCACATATACACCGGATAACCTTCTTTTTAACTCCTTGAAATTCTCTTCACACTACTCCTTCCAAAGGCACATAACTCCTTTTCAAGTCACCTTGGTGTGTGGATTAAATAATCATGAAAAATGATTCACAAAACGTCGATAATATCCTGCCAAAACAAAAAAACATCGGATCTCATTTACTGCTGTTGGTATCGACCATCATTCAATAACCTCTGTTTTTTCTAGATCCACAAATATCCCCTATTTTGAGATTATGTGACCCAAAAATGAAACTTTTTGAAGCCAAAATTCACACATGGTAAATTTGGAATAAAGCTTATCCTTTCTTAGGGTCGTTAATACAATTCTCATGTGATCTTCGTGTTTTTTATTGCGCTTTTAATACACAAGAATGCCATCTATAAAGACTACCAAAAACTGATCAAGATAGTCTCTAAAGACTATATTAATTAGATCCATGAATATAGAAGGGGAATTAATAAGGCCAAATGGTATCACTATAAATTCTTAGGGTCCATATCTTGTACGGAAATCCGTCTTTGGTATATCCTCGCTTTTGACCATTAATTGATGATTTCCTGAATAAATATCAATCTTGGAAAAGTATTCAGCTCTGAGTAGTTGGTCAAATAAGTTATCAATGTGTGGGAGAGGATATTTTTTCTTGATATTGATCTTGTTATGTTCTCGATAATCATTAAAAAAATTCATTGGTCCATCTTTTTTCTTAAAAAACAAAACAGATGCTCCCAAGTTAATACACTAGGGCATATGAATCCCTTATCATGATTCTCTTGGATTTGATTCTTCAATTCCTATAAATCAATTAGGGCCATTCTATAAGGTGTCTTTGAAAAAGGAATAGCACCCAGTATGAGTTCTATTGAAAACTCATCTTCACAATTTAGTGGAAGACCTAGAAATTCCTCGCGAAATAAAATGGGAATATTCTTAATCGTGAGTTTCTCTCCAACCATTTGAGAAAAATAACCATCATTTATTGGAATCAAGACCCATAGGATGGATGAACTTTCCAATAGAAGGTTATATTCATCATTCCATCGATAGATGATCATAGATTGATCAGGAATATGAAATTTGACTTCCCTTCATTGGAAATTGATATAAGCTCCATATAAGGAAATCCAATTCATGCTAAGAGTCACATCAAATTACACTATAGGAAGGATCACATGATTTTCATGAATCAATTTCCCACAAACGTCCATTGGAGAAGAATTATAATGTTTTTTATGAAACTATTGTGCCATTAGGAGTTTTCATAGCTAACTCAACAGCTAATTGTTGTGGTAGTAAAAAGGTACCCTTACAAAATTATTTAGAAAGAAAAGAGTGTATGGATCCAGAATCAAATGAAACAATTGCTACATTAGAGTGTATGGTATGTGTACCTTTCACCAATTCGTTATCGTACACCACATCGCCAATAGAAATTGCTTGTGACTTTCCTTTTCCTTTGTCCTTAAGAGTTTGTTGACGTCGATCATCATAAAAAACCCTTGGATTAGGGCATTGAATTACATAATTCCCCATTTCCTTGCACTTGTAACATTGAATTGTAGGAGGTGCATTTTGTGTAGCATATTCTTTGTTCACATTACAAGACATATTTTTCCCATAATTGCAGCATTCAAATGCCCGATGACCTTCCTTTCCACATTTGAAACATTTACTTGTCCCTTTAAGAAAATTCCCTCCATGTTTCTTTCCACACTTTGAGCATAAGGGAAAAGTGATATTATTTTTATTATGGTCTTTATATTTCCCTTTGAATTCCATTTTCCTCTTCTTATCAAAACCATATGACTGATGGGTTACTCCAGTATCCATCTCAACCTTGAGAGAACATCGAACAATTTCCTCATAGATATTGAAGTCCCTTATGGCTAACACCCATAGAAGACTTTATTTTAAACCACTAATGAATCGATCGATCTTACTCTCAGGTTTGATAATAATTTCGGAAGCATACCATTCAAGTCTTTTAAAATTTTCATCGTCTGTACAAATAGATTCATCATCCTTTTTCATTAGTTCAAGAAACTCATTCTCCATATTTGTTCGAAGAATACAAGGAAAGTACTTATTGAAAAATATGTTCTTGAACTCGTCCCATTCCATGGACTCAATTTCATCTCTTTGACTCGTATTCTTGATAATATTCCACCATTTATTAGCTTCACCTTCCAAAAAATATACTGCTAATATGACTTTATCATGTTCCGAATATTGAAGAACTGAAAGTATCTTTTTAGTGGTACTAATCCATTGTTCATCCATTTATAGATTAGTAGACCCGCTGAATGATGGTGGACACTACCTCATAAAGGATTCAAAAAAATGTTGCTCCTTCCTTTGATAATTTTTATGTCTTGCATGATTCATAGCTTGAGAATGTTGTGTGAGCATGGCTATAAGATTTTTCATTCTAGCTCCCATAACGTTTGGTTTCTTAGGGGGACTATCATTTCATTTCTCGTCGCATTCAGTATTAACACGGTTGCTTCAGGTTCCAGCCATTGACTAAAACCAATAAGAATAATGTGAGAAAAAATAATCATAATAGGAAAACCACATAATCCAGAATAAAATTTCACACTTTAGGTCTTATCATAGGTTATTCATGGACATTTCTAAAGAACTAATATTGTGTTCTTTTCTTAAACATATCCTTAGGGTTATTACTAAGTCTTTCAGATCCTAGTTTCCAAAGTAGGACTATACCTTTCCTCTGATACCAACTATAACGACCCATACTTTACAAACATGGTTATTACTTTAGAATTGAAGAATTCATATTACAAAATATAACAAAACCATGATAGGATCTTAATGGTATAGTGTCTTTAGAAACATGGAAACATAAACAACTGGTTCATAAAGCATCTATATTGTCTCCCGTTTATTTCATAATATCTAGAGTCCCTTTTGGCATGTCCTACTTAATAACCTTCTTCCTGACCTAGGAAAAAGAAAACATACAAAATGGTTATCTCAAATGCTCAGTAAGGGTAAAAACATGAAATATCAATCATATCATATTCATAAGAACATAACATTTTTAAAATATTAACCTGTAAAAGAGATCATAATATCATAACTTGGGATAAATCATAGTAGTGAAATTTAATCCCAATAATCATAACATAAAACAAGAATTTTTGTGGAATACACAAATAATCATAGAAAACCATTTCTTATTATTCAAAACTCATTTCCAAGACTATCATAGTAGACAAAGTCCATTTCTGAACTGAGTTCACTCCTCGTTACAGTCCTATATCACTGAACTGGATTAACTTTTCGTTCCATACATGTCTATCTAATGAGATATAAATTATTACCAAATGAATTGTAAGGAGATATATGTCCCACCCATCTCATAATGAATCGATTCTTATGTGTGCCGACAAATCATAAATCAAATATCATAGCATAACCCATGTAATAAAAATGGGATTCTTAAACATCATGCCATCATAACATAATCCAAATATGATAAAGGGCTTCATGAAAATAATTCCATCATAACATAAAAAAATCATTGTAAAAATATGTATAGAATCAAAACCCAATGTTATCTTATATAGAAAATAATTTTCATAAAACACTTGAACTCCATTATTGTAGAAAATATCATTTCTACTTCAAAATTTTTTTCCTTTCTTAACATGTCATACAATTTTAAATTAAAAAAAGTTAATTAAAAATAAACTTGAAAAATTTTAAATTAAGCTTCATAGAAATAATGTTATATGAAATCATAAAAAACAATTCATGATGTATAAGTTAAAAAATCATTTTTCTCATACTTTGGCCGGAAAAGTCAAAAAGTTTCTCGTTTTGAAAATGAAAAAAGATTCCTTTCATATCTTTTAATAAAAAAATTCACCAATAGGTAAAATTGGATTTAAAAAATTGTATGAGTATATAAATAATATTACATATTGAGGAATCATGGATGTGGATGACAAATATTCCCAAGTAAATTCTGAAGTTTAAAAAATCTCAAATAAAAATGAGATTGTGAAGTTTTCACTTAAATTAGGTCTGATATGCATTGTACATATCCAAACCTCCTTTATAATGATTTAAATAATGTCATTTACTTATTCCAGAATCATAATCATTTTTATTATACAATATATGGTCATATTATTATCTTCCTATTAGTAATATTTCATTGCTACTTGCTATTCGGGTGTTCATTGCTTTATGTTCTTATGCATGTTTTGTCGAATAAATTTTTATTCCACTTTTTAGGATATATATACCTCATTTACATAATGATTTTGTGTAATATATATCATATTTATTCATAAAATTTATTTATATAATCATTACTCAATGAAGATCATGTAGAACGAGTCGCATCACATCACAGAGACGGTAGGCCGTACGTACACACGAGCGATGATATCATTCTTTTGATGTTAAAATAATATATAATTGGATGGTATATCATATAAATAGAATATTAATAATTTTATATTTATTATTTATATGATTTATACTCATTATCATACCCATCCAAATGATGAAATTTTTGAATAATAACCTACACCACGACGTGGTGATAGTAAGCCGTACGTACGCACGTGTGGTGACTTTTTCATTCATAGGATGAATAAAATAAAGAATATTGTTGAAAAAATTTTATAATAAAATCACAGTATATATAATATAATGGATTTATTATTTTAGAGTAGAAATTACAAAGGAGGAAGTGGAAGAAGAAAGGAACATCAAATAGGTGGTGAGATATTTACTTCTTCCTTGTGTTATTTATTTTGATTTGATCAAAAGGGCTCCTTAGGATGGATTTCTGACAAAAGGAAGGCCTCTAGGATGAAGTTAGGATAGTTGATAGGGTATTTGGTTAGGTTTTCACCGATCCAAATGGCTTTTTAGGTGTGAATTAGAGAGAAGGTGGAGTGCCATTTTAGAAGAGGGGTGACAGGGACCTTAGAAAAAACATAAAATATTATTTCATAATAAATTCATATTCGGTTTAAAATGGATCCAAAGTGACTTATTTCGAGGCTAGTGTGGGTATGGGTAGAAATATTCTCATCTAGTAGGTTTTAGACATGTTTAGTTTAATATTTTAACCTTATCATTTAGATTTAACTCTAAGTTAAATAATTTAACTTTTACCTTGTCTTCTTGTATTCTTAAACTATATGGTTAATAAACTTACTATAAACTACCAATCGAGCCCTAATTGTTTCATTAAGGTCATATATATTATTACACATGCCTCATGGTGGAACCTTAGATTTTTAGGAATATAATATCAATTAATAATTTAATATTTGTTTTAGAAACACTTTTATGTCGATTTTGACACTATTTTGTATTTTGTTTCTTCAAAATTCATAACAGCATTATTACTTTGATAACAATTCATATAACCAACTATAATATGTTTTATTTACCTAGAAAATTAGTGTAATTCAAAAAAAATCTAAAATTACATTTATTTGTGTATTTATAATATCAATTATGTTAATATTTCATCAATAAGGTAATTACTACATCATCATTGTGTGATTAATAAATTAAATTATTTATTGTCTAAAATTTATAAATAAATTACCATTATGTTGGAAATATATTTATCTTTATAATTAATATTTATAGTAGAATTTATATTATGTATAATCCTATTTTAAAAATGTTTTACTTATTAAACTTTGACTTTAACTCTTTTAAAACTTCTTTGAATTAAATAATAATAAATGTCTTAATTTAATCCAAGTGGACCCAAATGGTCATATTTTATTCCTAAGGTTGTTTTTGGTCAAATTAAACTTATCCAATAGAATTAGGACATGTGTTAGGGAAATTATAATATCCTTTTTACCCTTAATTACCCTATTTACTTTTAACTGTGGTAAATAAATGTAAAAATTTACTAATCATGAAAAATTATTTTTTCTTAATGAACCACATTTTACTTACTGATATCAACCGTGTCTCTCGGATTTTTGAAATTCCACTCACAGAAGTGGTAAAATTAAGATTCATGTAAATTTGCAAATTCTTCATAGTGATGGGTAATATACGGTAAAAAATCAATAAAAATTTTATATATCTAAAATTATTATAAAATGCCTCCAATGAATTACATTGAAATTATATATTTATTATGTATCTATTTTGACTTAAAATAAATTTAAATTAAATAAATAAATATTTAAATAAAAATTCAGTTTTAAAATATAATGTAGTGTTTTCAACTATTCATCAAAAATTGAATGTTTCAGAAAAATACCGAAAGATCACCCTCTGCCAATTTAGATATTCCAAATCCAAAAATGAAGTCCATTTTTAAAGATAAGATTTATAAAATTTCAAAAAGTGGGTATTACTATTCATAACGGCTAGTTTATATAATATTTTTATAACATATCATTGTTTAGTGAAACTCGGTATTGCGTACAACTCAAGATATCGAGGAAGGTTGCTCATGACTGTAATGCAAGCCAAGACAATGTTGTGTGTAGTGAATGATTCATTTGGTGTTGCGTATAACATAATATATAAAAACAAAAAATTTGTCATAAAATCTCAGGGTGTTACAAGGTTTTTATTCATAACCTCATTCAGTTATCCTGATACAGTTATAAGTTGTTCAACCCCAGTTTTTCACCAACTTCATAATATTTATATTTCATAGGAGAGAAATAATTATATGGATTATGATCATTGATTATATTTCCTTTCCTTCTATTAGGTTACATTTCTAAAAAATGGAATATGTAGATTAGGTTAAGAATCATAAATCATAATTCCAAACATAAAAAATATTTAACATATATTAAAATTTAATGGATATCTAATCCATAATATTAAAAAAATTCATAGTTAATCATAAATCCTTCATAATTTTCTAAATGAATATATGAATTATCCTAAGGATATCCACCGAGAGTTTCAAACTAGGTTCTCAATAAGGATCAATATTATTTTCCAATTTACCCCGAGTCATGCTCGGAACACCATGTCAGAGTTTTCACCCCTATGTACATCTGTTCTAGAACCACCTCCACTTATAGTATCCTGATAATGATGTATTTTATAATAATTCCCACATAATATCTATATTACCAAAATTATTGGATGGTATTATATATATATATATTCAAAGTCTATCTTAGGTTAATGATCCCTAATCATTGTATATTTAAATCTTATTTCCAAGGGTTTTACTAAACATCCTTGGATACCAAATGTAATTATTAAACACCAATTTCATGGATTAGGTGCATTATTTATTACATTTTTTTGATCATAAGAATGTATAATCCCAAAGTATTGATCATTTTAGTAGGCTATGAAAAAAAGATACAAATATTACATCATGTAATGAAAGACAACATAAAAACTCTATTCAAAACATTACTATTAAATTTACTCACCCCTATATGTCATTTATAATATTAATCATTGCATATAAGGAAATGTGAATCATAAGAAAGGGGTGAGCTCAAATTCTCTGTAAGGGTAAATAATTCAGTGGAAGCTATCACAAATAATAATAAACTTTTAAGACAAGATGTATAATAAAAACAATAGCCCTTTAAACATAAACATGAACACAATACAATAAGAAAAAATAAAACATTAACATATAAAGATGAACATGGAAATTCTACTAGTTTAATAATCATATTTAATATCTGACCTTAAAAATATGGAATACATAATTTGGGAAATATTAAACACATCATCAAATCTTCGGCCAAGCCACTAAATATAATTGGGTAAGAAATTATCCAAAACCAAAACTTAATTATCTCAAGAGACTTACCGATGCATCGAGGGGCTATAGTGGGCCCCAACCAAAACCTAAAAAATACAATTAAATCCTTTTGTGAAAGGGGTAAAACATAATGTACATAAACATTCATATTAAAACTAGGGCATGAAAAGTCAAAACTTGAAGCAGATGCGATGAATGATATCAAAATAGAACATCCCTAATAAAAAATATCCTTAGACCTTAAATAAAATATATAAGATTGAATTATAATATATTATCATTAATTAAGTATAAAATATAAAAAAGTATGTTGAAAGAGATGATAGTGATCTAAAAAAATCATTAAAAATCTTATATAAATATTTATATTTTTTACTTTGAAATCATTTGAAATCCTACGTAATTATAAAAGAAAACATGTTCTTTCCTTAATTTGTCGAAAATGACATATAGTACCTCATTTGGAAAACGACTGAATGATACCTTTCAAAATGTTTTATAAAAATAAAACATTGATATAAATTAAATTCAAATATATTAAACTAATAGAAATATTATTTTTAAATACTTTCATATGAAACATAAATGTGGATGAGAAATATGTCCTAGTAAATACTTACTTATAAACACACTCATATCAAAATGAGGTTGCGAAATTAACCCTTACATTGTACCTTATTTAATTCATGGGTAAATTAAACTATTTTATAATGGTAAATAATGTTAATAAATTATACCATGACTATATACATACTAATTATATCATATATGATCCACTTATCTTGTTTTGTTAATAATATTTCACTCTTACCATTATTTCTGGTGTTTACTTCTTTGTTTTCATTTGATTGTTTTGTTATGTATGTAATATTTCTTATGAATATGATTAATTTTATTAAATTATAGATTGATAATAAGTTCGTAAATATTATATTAACATATCATATTATTTTTAAAATCATTCTAGATTGGTTAATGCAGATAATGTATCTCAGTACATCGAGGAGACAGTAGGTCGTACGTACGCACGAGCGATGATATAATTCCTTTAATGGTTAACTAATATGAAAATGGATGGTATATTAATTATAAATATTCATAATAATTTTATATAAATTATTTATTTATATTATACTCATCATTATATAAATCCAAATAATGTAATTTTGAATAACAATTTACACAATGGGGTGGAGATGGTACGTCGTACGTACGCATACTTGGTGATATTATTATTTTTTGGATGGATAATATAATGAATATGGATGTCCGATGATTATAATAAAATATCAGTATATATATGATACTTTATTTTTTACTTTTGTATGGAAACAACATTGAAAGAGGATATAGAATAAGAAAAGAACTTTGAAAGTATAGATAAAACAATTACATATTATTCGAGTGTCCCGTTTGGATTTGAACAAAAAGGAACCTTATGGATTTTAATTCCAAAATGGTGGCCTCTATGATTAATTTAGGAAAGTAGGGAGAAGAATTGGGTAGGTTTTGGCTCTGAAAATGGTCATTGTATGTGTGAATTAAAGAGAAGGATAAGTTCCCTTTTATAAGAGAGGTGAGAGGCACTTTAAGAAATGTTTGAAATTTTAATATATCAAAAACATATTTTCATTTTATAATAGCTCCAATGGAATTTATTTCTACGATAACATGATTATGGGTATAAATAATCTAAACCAATATGTTTTAGAAATGTTTAGGTCAAAAATTTGACCTTATCTTTTGGATTTAACCATTTGTTAAATATGCTAATTCTTACCATGTACTCTTGTATTTCTATATTGTATTCCTAATATAGTTACTATAAAATAAGAAGAGAACCCAAAGTGGATCATTAATGTAATTTGTAACACTATATTTGTTATTTGGCCAAATATTATATTTTTATGACTATTATATCATTTAATAAAATAATGTTTTTTAAAATCACATTTTTTTTCAATTTTGACACTATTTTGTAATTGATTTTTTTAATATCATAAAACATTATTACATAGAAAAAATGAATTAAATCATCCAAAAAATGTCAATTTTATTCTAAAATATTTTATATGGAGTCAATAATATCTTATTATATTTATATTAACAGTTATAATATCATTTATTAATGTCATTCATAAATAATGTAATCATTGTAACATTATTATGTCAGAAATAAATTTATTAATTTAATATTTAAATTTCATAAATAAAATACCATTATTTAAGAAATAATTTTATATTTTAATTACTATTTATATTCAAATATAATATTTATATAAACCCACATTAAAATTTTCTTATTAATAAGAATCATGTTTTTTCTCTTTACATTATATTAAATATTATAACAGGTCATTATCATACCCCAGTGGATCCCAAAGGCCAAATGTTAGTTACATGTGTTTTATTGGTAGTCCATATCTCATAAAATAGGATTAGGACATGTGGTAGTCTAGTTTTATATTATTATAATATTATTTTTATATTTATTCGCCGAATTTATCGTTTAACCGTGGTAAATGAAAATAATTACTGAAATTACTATTCCTAATTCCAAAAAATTAAAGAATCATATTTATATAATTTGGAATTTCTTATTCCAAATAAATAATTAATTTATATAAATTCAAAACACAGAAGTGTCATAAATTAATTTAAAAATATTTTTCGTTGAAAAATGGGAAAATGAATTTTTAAAAGTAAAAAACCCTCCAAAGATTGATACTTATTTATATCAAATTTAAAAGTTAAATTACATAAAATGAATTAAATTATATTAAATGATAAATTATTAATCTAATTATAATTTAAAACCAATTTAATGTGTAATCTAACAATATAAATAAATTAGATGAAAATGCAGTTTGGAATTAAAAAACAGTATTTTTCTGTATTTATTAAAATATTAATTTTATCAGTAAAACACTAAATTTTTATAAAATATATATTTTAATGTCCCACATATAAATTAGAATTAATTTTTTAAAAATTTAATATAATAATGTTTAACATATTTTTTTATAGGGGTTCTCCATTAAAAGGCATCAAAACTACAATTTTTTTTTAAAAATACTTCTTTTATCTAAAAAATTATATTTGACAATATATTATGTATATTAAAAACATAAAAATAATGTTAAAATTATATGGGATATATAAAATTCAAAATTTGGTGAATAATATTCCTAAATTCTTTTTAAATGGCTAGTTTGATAAGTTATAGTGCGCTCAAACTCGGTGTTGCATGTAGTGCATACTATTGAATTATTTAAAAATAAGTGTACTATGGAAGACTGGGGTGTTACATTATTCCCTAATTAAAATAACATCATCCTCGATATCATAATGTATCACTAAATAATAATATTTTGGTGGTTATTAATCACAAGTTCTTTAGGTTACCACATTACCTATTCAATTTTATGGTTTATCAAAAAAATGTTTAACAAAAATGTCATCTGATTTATCAACACTTATTCTCTAGTATCTATAATCTTTATGGTCTCTTCACAATAAGACATATTGGGTTATAGTTATATTTTTTCTTAGGTGAGTACATGTGTTGGGTCTGGATTGCATTTCCATAATAGTGATACATGGAACACATAATAAACATTGAAGAGACTTGGTGGCATTGAAAAATGGTAATCTACTGCACTAATTCATTCTATAATTTTAAAAGGATAGATGTACCTTGGACTTAATTGACCCTTATTACAAAAGCTTATAACACTCATCCATGGAGATACCATCAAGAATATGTGATATTAAACTTGAAATTTTAAATCCTTCAGTCAGTTATCATCATAGCTCTTTTCTTGACATTGAGGTGTTTTGATATGGGTTTGGATAATCATCACCATGTCCATTATTTATTCAATATGGTATGGAATATGAGTTTTATTTCACCAAAAGAAACCCAACTAGTTTTTGTGTGACATCTCTTTAAAAATAATTCTGTATATGGATCCATCTGAATATTTGAATGGCAGCTATTGTTATAGGAAAATTATACTAAATGTAAATACAGAAGCCACATACCTTGAAATTAATGTTGTCAATATCTCAACATGTCTTCTATATATTGAAAGGTCCATTCTTATTGTCAACCAGTTTGAGTGTGGGGTACATTGCTAAAATGAAGTTCAATATATTGGGATTTCTAAAGGCATTTTCTAAATCATGATTTGAAATAGGGATTGAAATTAGAACTATTTATAGGGTTACACCATGAATTATTACTACTTTAGTAATATATAGTATTGAAAAATATTTAGTTGGTAAATATTCTCTTATAGCTAGAAAATGAGATAATTTTGTATGCTAATCAACAATTACCCATATCATATTATTTCTTTAAGGAGCCTTTGGTTGTCCCATGATAATGTCCCTCATAATATCATCCCATTTCCACAGAATTACAAGATGAGGTTGCATTAATCCAATTAGATGTTTTCTTCTTGGCATCACTTGTTGTAAAATAGATCATCTTGACGCATGTTCCGTAATCTCCCTCATCATGATGTCCCACAAAATATGTTCCTTAAAATATCGGTACATATTAGTCCAATCAGGGTGTATAGGGAAATTGGAGCTATGAGAATCCTCAAATAATTTACCTTTTAGCTTAGGTATATCAAGAAACAAAAATAATCTTCCAAAATTGTAAAATTTCATCATTAAATATTAATTCTATCCATTTCACATTGTTCACAGCTTTTATTTTCTATTTAAATTCATCAGTATCATAATGATAATTTTTTTCCATTTAAGGAAATATATTTAATCAACCATTTGTAAGAGTAGTAATATTTTACCTTGTTGCATAATACCCATATCCATTTTTACTAGATATATGAACATAATATCCATGTTATCTCTCATTTTGATCAGAACTCCATGGTTGTTTATTCTCTAAAGATAATGTATTATGCATCTTCTTTATAAGTCACAAATTCCTTCTTCTTGCAATAAATTAGTATACATATTTCGATATCCAATCGATAAAAATGATTAAATCAAATTAAACCATTGGTATGACTATAAAGTCAGAAAATAAGGATCATTTATATTCCATAATGGGAACTAACAGACACATATCTGTTTCAACAAGGAATCCCTTAAGGGTTTGGACTAACAACTCCATTGTAAATGTGAATTGTAAATATCTAATTTTTAATTCAATTTCATAAGATATAAAGTAATTAAATGATATATAATCAAATAAATATTTTCATAAATTTGAGGATATGATGGTAGTACCTGCCACAACATCATTAGGAACATCAACCAAATTAGTTATGATCTCATAAGTCTATACCTTTTCCCATGTCATTTTCACGAATAGATTTCTTTGATGCTTAGAATATTCATATACATAGTGTCCTATATCCTTGAAAATTAAACACTTCACATTACTAGCTTCTTTCATTCCCATACAATCACATGCATGGTGTCCTTTTTTAATAATTCATACATACACTTAACATTACAAAAAATCATGGATGGTCTTCTCTACATATCCTTAATGGTCATCTTAGGGTAATGTCCCCTAATTAATGTTTTTCTAAATCTAGTTTCAAAGGATTATACTAAACATCCTCTAATACTAACTGTAACATGCTGAACCCAGTTTCCCATAGCTGGTGCATTATTTATTACATTATCATGATCACAAGAAAGAAAAATACGGAATGATCAATCAGTTTAGTAGCCTTAAAAAATCTAGATACACACATTACATATTGAAATTAAATAAAACATAAAAACTCCTTCGAAAAAATTATATTTCCATTTCCTCATCCCTATAAGTCTTTCGTAATGTACATCTTTGAATCATGGGGAAAATAACACATAAAAATAGGGTGAGCTTAGATGATAAGAAATGTTAAATAATTAAATGGAAGCTGTCATCAATAAGAGTAAACATTTGAGTTAAGGTGTATAATAAAAACAAAATCCATTTAATCATAATCATGAAAATAATATGGAAATGATAAATAAAAAAATACTATTTAAATATAAACATGGATATTCTACTAGTTTAATAATCATACATTATGACTAACCCAATAATGTGGGAGTACATAATTTGGGTCACCTTAAACACATAGTCAAGGCTTCGTCCAAGACACCATACATTATTGGGTTTGACATTAGTCATAACCAAAACATAATTATCTCATGATACCATTCGATGCATTGAGGTGCAATAGCAGGCCCCGCCCGACACATACAAAGTCTAATTAATTCCAATTAAGAATGGGTTAACATATAACCAACATGAACATTCCTACTAAAACTAGAATATTAATTGTAAATAATTAAACCATAACCTATGAATGATAACAATATAGTATATCCTTATGCAAATATATCATAAAAACTTCAATAATATATGGATGATTGTATCATAATATGTTACCCTTAATTAAGCATTAAATCTCGCAAAGGATAGTGACATAAATGAATGTGATCTAACGAAATCATTTAAAATATTTTAGTAATATTCATTTTTACATTGAAGTCATTTGAAACCCTCCGTAATTATAAAATAAAAAATTTTATTTGAAAATGAACAAGTAATATATTATGTAATGATTAAAAATGATAAGGCATCACAAATTTGGAAAATATCCTCTTGTGTCGAGTAAGTTAAACAAACATTATTTTCTAAATTAGTTGTAAATCCCATATAGCACGTCGTTTGGAAAACGAAAGAGAGATTCAATTCAAAAATTTTGATTAAAATTAAAATATGGGTATAAATTAATTTGAAAAATAGTTATGATTAAAAATATTATTTTTAAATACATGTATAATAAGCATATATATGGATGATAAATATGTCCTAGTAAAAACATATATATAAATAATCTCAGAACATAATGAGATTGTGAAATTAATCCTTACCTTGTACATTCTTTTATTTGAGGGTGCATTAAACTCGTGTATAATGGTTAAATTTTGTAAATAAATTAAATAAAGACCATATACCTATTTATGATATAATATATGATCCTATTATCTAGTTTTTTAAATAATATTTCAGTTTTAAAAATATTTTTGGTGTTAACAACTTTGTTTTCCTATGCATGTTTTGTTATGTACATTTGGTTTCTTGTGTATAGAATATATTTTATTTAAGTCCATAATGATATTATGTTCATAAATATTATATTTACTTATCATATGATGATTATAATCCTTCTTGATTTCATTATGGGGTTAATTATTCACATCACATAGGCCATACATACTTACGTGTGATGATATCATTCCATTGATGGTTACCTGATATAGAACTAGATAGTATATTAATTATACATAATTTTAATAATTCCATATTCTTCATTAATGTCTATTATAAACAACAGTATACCCATCCAAATAATGTAATGTTGAATAAAAAATTACACCAGGTCGTGGAGAGGATAAGCTGTACGTATGCATGCATGGTGATAATACAATTTGTTGGATGAATAAAATAATGAATATAGTTGTTCCATTATTATAATAACATCTCATTATATGGATGATAAGTTATTTATTACCTTTTTATGGATACAACATTGAAATATAAATTATTAGAAGAAAATAACTTTGAGGGAAGATATAAAACAATTACCTATTATTCTTTTGTCTCAATTTTATTGTCACAAAAGTTCTCCTTATATTGATTTTATTCCAAATAGGGTTGACTCTAATATGAATTGAGGGAATTTGGGAGAAAAAGTGGGTATGGTGTTGCTGAGACAATGGGATTGGGATGTGTGAATTAAAGAGACGGAGAAGTGCCCCTTTATAAGAGAGGTGAGGGGTACATTAAGAAAAGAATGGAATATTAATTTATTAAAAATATATTTGTAGGTTATAATAGATCAAAAGTCATATATTTCATGGCTATAATGATTATGGGTCGAAATAAACTCAACTCATAGGTTTTAGACATGTTTAGGTCCCAAATTTATCCATCTCTTTTGGCTTTAACCCTTAGATAAATAAGTTAACTGTTATAATGTCTTCTTGTATTTTTATACAATATGGTTCATATAGTTAATTTATAATACAGAGAGATCCTACAGTTGACCATTAATGATATTTGTAAGACTACATTTGTCAGTTTTCAAATCTTATAATTTTTGGACAATTATATCATTTATTAAAATAGTTTATTCTTTAGAAACTCATTTATGTCAATTTTGAAAATATTTATTAATAGAATTTTTTAATACTCAAAACAACTTGATACCATAAAAAATAATTAAATCATCTCTAAAAAGCCAATTTATCCATAAAACGTTATTAATTATAAAATTCAAAAAATCATACATTAAATATACATTTTATCCAAAAAAACACAGATGGAATCAAAAATCACAAATTACATTGATTTTAATATTAATAATATCATTTATTCCCATCATTCATTAATAAGGTAATCACTATATCATTATTGTGTCATAAATAAATGTGTTTATTTAATATTAAAAAATTATAAATAAATTAAATGATTTAACAAATCATTTAATATTTATAATTCCTATTAATAGTCAATTATATTAGTTATACAACTCCACATTAATTTTTTTTAGTAAAAACATTCATGATTTTGTCATATTTCTCTTTACATTAAATTAATTATTATAACATGTCATTATCACATCCAAGTGGACCCCAAAGGCCCAAGGTTCTTTACATGTGGTTTTTGGGTCACCCATAACTCATACAAAAGGATTATAACACATTTTATAGTAGTATTATATTATTAAATTATTATTTTTACCCTTTAAAGTTGGTAAATAAAAAAATTACTAATGTCACTTTTCAGAATGTACCAAAATAAAATGGAACAATTTAAATAATTTGGACCATATTACTTAATATATGTAATCCATTTTAAAAAAATTCTACACACATAATTTGTAGTTATTAATTTAAAATTAATCTCTATGGTCCAAATAAGAAAATAATTTTTTTAAAGTAAAATCCATCAAAATATTAATACATTGTTATATCAAATATCAATGTGAAATTAATTACAGTGATCTATATTATATTAAATGATAAAAACATAATATATTTATACTTTAACACCAACTAAATGGATTGTCTAGAAATATAAATAAATTAATAAAAAAACAGCTTTGAATTAAAATGTAGTATTCTTCACTATTAATTAAAATATGAATGTTATTAGAAAAACTCATAAAATATATCCAAAAAAAATTATTATTTATTTATTCTAATAAAGAATTTAATTTTTATAAATTAAATATATTGATGTTTCAAATATTAGATTAAGAAATTATTCACCATTAAATGGAAGACAAAAATAATATTTTTAAGAAATAATTCTATTAATTAAACAATTGAATTTGTCCTTATATTATGTATATGAAAGACATTAGGTGAATGTTAATATTATATGGGATATATTAAATTCAAAATTTGGTTAATAATATTCTTAACTTCATTTTAAATGTCTATTTTGATATGTCATCATGCGCTCAATCTTAGTGTTACATGTAGCGTAAGCTATTGAATTGTTTTAAAAGGAGCATACTGTGGAAGCTTTGGGTGTTACATTTTTCCATACATAAAATAATTTCATCCTAAAAATTTATATAATATCACAAAACAAAAATATTTGGGTGGTTTTTAATCATATTTTCTTCAGGTTCCCATGCCGCCTGTTCAAATTTATAGTTTCTCCATTGAACTTTTACTAGAAAAGTCTTCTGATTTTTCAACACTTGTTCTCTAGAATCAAAAATCTAGAAAGGATCTTCACAATAAGACAGATTGGGTTCTAGTTATATTTATTCATATTTGAGTACATTCATTGGTTAGGGATTGTATTTCATTAACAGAGATACTAGGAACCCAACATGAACTTTAGAGAGACATGGTAGCATTGTTAAATGGTAAGTTACAGCTCCAATTTGTTCTAGAATATCAAAACATCCAATGTACGTGGACGTAATTTACCCTTCATACCAAGTCTTATAACACCCTATCTTGGAGATACCATAAAGAAAATTTGATCTTTTACTTGATATTACAAATCCTTCCTTCGGTCATTAGCACAACGCTTTTGCATACTTTGAGCTGTTTTGATATGTGTTTGGATAATATTCACCTTCTCCATTGTTTCTTAAACATTTTATGGACTTATGAGTGTTTATTCACCAACATCATCCCAATAAGTTGGTTTAAGACATCACTTTACATATAATGATTCATAGTGTTCCATATGAATAGATGATTGGATGTTATTATTATTACAAGGTTCTACAAGTGGTAAATATTGATCCCACATACCTTTGAAAGTCAAGTGTGGAAGATCTCATTGTGTCATCTAATGTTTCTATTGATGGTTATTATTTTCAATCGGTTTGAGGGTGGTATATATTTCCCAAATAAAGTTTAGCATCCATGGATTTTTGATATCTTTTGCAGAATCATTATGTTAAATGGTGAATCTTATTAGAAACTATTGATTGGTATGCACCCTAAAGTATTACAACTTCATAAATATATTGTCTTTACAAATATTCAATTTGTAAACCATCAATTATATAAATAATATTATTTTATTTGATTTGATGATCACCAATGATGCATATCACATCTATTTTTCTGGGAGCCTTTAGTTGTCCCATGATAATGTCCATCAAAATATCATCCCATTTCCACATAGGTATAAGAAGAGGTTGCATGACTCCTCTAGAATTTTTTTCCAGCATTCTCCTATTGACAACCCAATCATCTTGACACATAATCAGAAATATCAAAATTCATGTTGTCCCAAAAAAATTAAACATTCAAATATCAATATATATTTGTGCTAATCGGGTGTATAGATAAATTGGAACTATGATAATAATCCAATAAATCCATTTTTAGCATAGGTATTGCCGAAACACAAAGCATCTTCCAATTTTTTAAATTTCCATATTCAAAGATGAATTCAATCAATCTCCCATCATTTAACTCATTAATTTTATTTGGACATTCGTCATCATTTTAGTGATATATTTTTATCCTTTCATGTAAAGATGGTTTCGAAACCATTTGAAAAAGTAGGGATGTTTCAACTCTCATTTTGTTCAGAACTCTGTTGTCCTTTAGGATATTAAGATAATGGATTCTAAATCTTTCTCACAAATTAAAACTTCTCCCTTGTTGCAATATATTTTCACATAATATTTTGATATCAAATATATACTAAGGATTATATTAAATTCAACCATAGGTATGATTATAAAGTCATCATATAATGAACGCTTATATAAAATAATTGGAACTGGATGACACAACAATTATTGTAATAAGGCTTCTCTTAGGGGTTCTGACTCCAAAATCCCATGTTAATGTGAATGAGAATTATCTACTTTTTAAGGAAAACTGGGAAGATATAATATAATGTGAGGATCAAAATAAAATAAATCTTTTCCAAAATTTAAGGATATGATTATAATACCTTCAACCACATCATTAGAATCTTCAACCTCTATGATTCTAGTCACATGATCCTAACCATTTTCCCTTGGCCTTTTCAGGGGTATATTTTATTGACACTCAGAACATTCATGTGAATAGTGTACCATCTCCTTGTAATTAAAGAACATAAAATTTCCAAATTTTTTCTTTCGTTTACATTCAAGAGCATAGTGGACCTTTTCTCCAGACATGTAATTAGATCCTATCCCTAATAAGCATGTTCCAGGATGTTTCATTTCACATTTATTAGAGGATGGAACATGAAACTCTCCCTTCCTCCCCTATACTTTGTTTCATTTCCCATAATTTTTTTATCCCTCTTCTTCTCATTCTTCCAATCAAATTTGTAAGACATAGACAATTAATTATCCATCTTGATGAAACATAAAACTATATATTCATACGATGAGAACATTTAGGAGATGAGTTCCCTTCGAAATAGTGGTTATAACACTTCATAGAATTGATCAATCTTAATTATTGTATTACATATGTAGTCTATATTAAATATTGATATCCATGTGAAGTTGTACTCATACTCATCAAAATTCTTATCCAACATTTTCTGCAGACTCAAAAATTTCCATTCCATTTCATCTCATTGTTCACAATGAAAGTATTTCATTAGGATAATCTCTTTCAAATCCATCTATTCCATATTTTCTACTTCTTAATCGTCCTTTTTGTTTTGAATTAATTACGATCACTGATCTACATCTTCTAAGAGATCGTAAACTATTGTGACAAAATTTTCCAATTCATTACATCCCAAAGAAGATAATATTTTTTCTAACTAATATATCCATTTCTTACCTACAAGTGGATTTATATTCCCATTAAATGTTGTAGGTTTTTATCTAATATATAGTTATATCATTGATCCTACACCTTGTGGATCAAGGTTCTCTATACAGATAAGGTTTATAATGACCCATTCTCTAAATACATTTTTATAACATCATAATTAAAGCATAATTATTATAACATATAACAAAACCATGATAGGAACGTATAGGTATAGTGTCTTTAAAAACTGGGAAACATAAACAACTAGTTCATAAAGCATCTACATTATCTGTCGTTTATTTCATCATATCTAGAGTCCCTTTTGGAATATCCTACTTAATACCCTTTTTACTGACCTAGGGAAAAGAAAACATAACAAAGGGTGAGCTCAATTTCATAGTAAGGGTAAACAAAGGAAATATCAATCATATCATATTCATAAGAACATAACATTTTGAAAATCATTACCTACAAAAGAGATCATAATATCATAACATGGGATAAATCATAGTAGTGAAATGTAATACCAATAATCATAATATAAAACATTAAATTTGTTGTCATACACACATAATCATATAAAATCATTTCGTATTAGCCAAGACTCATCTCCATGACTATCATAGCGGACAAAGTCCATTTCTGAACCGAGATCACTCCTCATTCGAGTCCTGTATCACTGAATTGGGTTAACATTCTGTTCCAGCCATGCCTATATCATGAGATATAAATCATTACCCAATTCATTAGCGGGAGATATAGTTCCCACCCATCTAATAATGAAACCATTCTTATGTGTGCCACAAAATTAGAAATCATATATCATAACATAACCCATGCAATAAAATGGGATTCTTAAACTTCATGTCATCATAACAAAATCCATATAAGATAAAAGAATTTCATAACAATAATTCCATCATAACATAATCAAGTCAATGTAAAAATAGTGATAGAAATAGAAACCTATATTATCTTAGATGGAAAATAATTTTGATAAAATAATTGAACTCCATTCTTGAAGAAAATAACCTTTCTACTTCAAAAACATTTTTCCTTTCTTAACATGTCAAAAAAATTTAAACTAAATGAAGTTAATTAAAAATAATCATGAAAAATTGTAAAGGATTCTTCATAGAAATAATTTTCTATGAAATCATAAAAATCCATTCATGCCATATAAGATAAAAAAACATTCTTCTCTAACTTTGGATGGAAAAGTCAAAAAGTATCTCGTATTGAATATGACAAAAGATTCCTTTCATATATTTTATTAAAAAAATTCACCAATAGGTAAAATTGGATTTAAAAAATTGTAGGAAGATAGAAATAATATTACATATTGAGGAAACATAGATGTGGATGATAAATATTCCCTAGTAAATTCTGATGTATAAAAAATCTCGGATAAAAATGAGATTGTCAGATTCTCCCTTACCATAAGTCTAATATGCTTTTTACGTATCTGAAACTACTTTATAATGATTAAAATAAGTTGATTGACTTATTATAGAATCATACTTATTTCTATGTTATCATATATGGTCATATTATTATCTTTTCCTTAGTAATATTTCATTGCTACTTGTTATTCGGGTGTTCATTGCTTTATTTTATTATGCATGTTTTGTCGAATAAATTCTTATTCTTATTTTTAGGTTATAGATACCTCATTTACATAATGTTATTAGTTTACTATATATCATATTTATTCATTAAATTAAATTATATAATCGTTATTCAATGAAGATCATGTGAAACGAGTCACATCACATCATGGAGACAGTAGGCCATACATACGAACGAGCGATGATATCATTCTTCTAATATTAAAATCATACATAATTGGATGGTATATCATATATACAGAATAATAATAATTTTTTATTTTTTATTTATGTCATTTATACTCATTATCATACCCATATAAATAATGAAATGTTTTAATAACAAACTACACCAAGACGTGGAGACGGTAAGCCGTACGTACGCACGTGTGGTGACTTTTTCATTCATAGGATGGATAAAATAACTAATATGGTTGTACCATTTTTATAATAATATAACAGTATATAGAAGATACTGGTGTTATTATTTTAGAATGGAAACAACAAAGAAGTAGTAAGTGGAAGAAGAAAAGAACTTGAAATAGGTGGTCAGATATTTACTTCTTCCTCGGGTTCTTCCTTTTGATTTGATCAAAAGGGATCTTTAGGATGGATTTAGGACTAAAATAAGGACTCTAAGACTAATGGAAGAATTTATAGATATTATTTGGGTTGGGTTTGGCCAAGCCAAATGTCTTTGGAGGTGTGAATTAGGGAGAAGGGGGAGTGCGCTTCTATAAGAGGGGTGAGGGGTACCTTAGGAAAAACATAAAATATTATTTTATAATAAATTATTATTCGGTTTATAATATCACCAATGTAACTTATTTAGAGTATAGGGTAGGTATGGGTATAAATAATCTCAAACTATAGGTTTTATCCATGTTTAGGTTACCATTTTTACCTTATCATTAAGATTTACCTCTATGTTAAATAATATAACTTTTACCATGTCTTCTTGTATTTTTACACAATAAGGTTAATAAACCTACTATAAACTGAAAATAGAACCCAAATTGGTTCATTAATTTCATATATTTTATTATAAAAGTCTTCTACCCTAACCTTATATTTTTAGGAATAGAATATCAATTAATAAATTAATATTTGTTTTAAAGACTCGTTTATGTCAATTTTGACACTATTTGGTATTTTGATTTTTATAAATTCCTAAAAGAATTATTACTTCAAAAAAACTCATCAAACCATCTCTAATATGTTATATTAACCTCTAAAATTATTTAAATTCATTAAAATTCTGAAATTACATTTATTTGGGTATTTAAAATATCAATTATGGTAATAGATTATTAAAATGTTAATTACATCATCATCATTACGTCCTAAATAAATTAAATTATTTAATGTCTAAAAATGATAAATAAAATAACATTATGTAGAAAATATTATTATATTTATAATGAATGTTTATAGTCTAATTTATCTTATTTATAACCCTATATTGAAAATGTTTTACTTATTAAACACTGAATTTAACTCTTTTAACTCTTCTTTGAATTAAATAATAATAAATGTCCTAATGTAATAAAAGTGGACCTAAATGGTCATATATTATTCCTAAGGTTGTTTTTGGATTAATTAAACATATCCAATATACATAGGACATGTGTTAGGGAAATAATAAAATCATTTTACCCTTAATTACCCTATTTACTTTTAAACGTGGTAAATTAAAGTAAAAAGTTACTATTCGGAAAACATTATTTTTATCTTATTGAACCAAAATTTACTTAGTGATATCAACTGTGTCTCTCATAATTTTGAAATTACACTCAAATAAGCGGTAAAATTATGTTTTATATAAATTTGCAAATTCTCATAGGAGGTGGGGAAAAGATGGTAAAACGTTCAATAAAATTTTTATAAATCGAGAATTATTATAAAATGACTCCAATGAATTACATTGAACATATATAGGTATTATGTATCTATTTTGACCTAAAATAAATTTGAATAAAATAATAAATTGTTTTAATAAAAATTTGGTTTTAAATTATAACGCAATGTTTTTCACTATTCATAAAAAATTGAATGTTTTCAAAAAAATACAAAAAATTCACCCTAAGATAATGTTGATATTAGAATCCAAAAATAAAGTCCATTTTGAAAGATAAATTTATAAAATTTCAAAAAGTGGGTATTAATATTCATAATGACATGTTTATATAATTTTTTAAAATCATATCTTTGTTTAATGAAACTCGGTATTGTGTACAAAGCAAGCTATCCGGGAAGGTTTCTCTTCCGTGTAATGAAAGACAAGACTGTGTTGTGTGTAGTGAATGATTCCTTTGGTCTTTCCTATAACATAATATATAAAAACAAAATATTTCTCATAAAATCTCTGGGTGTTACCTTCTACCACCCTTAAAAAAATTCACCCTTGAAATTCGTCACTTTGTAACGAACTGAAAAGGATACCTCTACCTCATCATATCGTCAAGTTCCCGTGTAGCTTCTTCTAATTGGGGGTTCCTCCATAAAACGTTTACCAAGAGAGTGTTCTTGTTTCGTAGAACTTTTTCTCTACGATCTTGAATCTCTATTGGCTATTCTTCATAAGAAATATCTTGCTCCAGCGGTACAACTTCTAAGCTTAGTACATGAAAAGGATCAGGTATGTACTTTCTCAGGAGAGATACAAGGAACACATCATGAACATGAAAGAGATTTGGTGGAAGCGCCAATCAGTAATCTACCTCCCCAACATAATCCAGTATTTTGAAAAAACAAATATACCTATGGCTCAGCATTCCCTTCTTTCCAAATCTCATTACTCTCTTCTCTGGAGATATTCATAAGAACACTTTATCACCCACTTCAAACTCTAAGTCTTTTATTCGTTTGATGAAATAAGTTTTTTATCGACTCTGAGCTTCTCTTATTTGTTGTTGAATAGATCTTACCTTTTCTGCCATCTCATCAACAAGATCAGGTCCTAATAGCTTTCTTTCCCCAACTTCATCCCAGCAAGTTGGAGTTCTGCATTTCTTTACATAGAGAGATTTATAAGGATCAATCTGAATACTAGAGTGAAAGATATTATTATAAGAAAATCCCACCAAAGGTAGGTGTAGATCCCAACCATCTTTGAAATCCATAGAGAAATATCTCAACATGTCCTATAGATTTTGAATTCTCCTCTCAGACTGACCATCTTTCTGAGGATGATAAGCAGTGCTGAAACTCAAATATGTATCTAGAGTATGATGAAGACTTCTCCAAAACTTCTTGGTAAACCTTGGATACCGATCAGATATAATGGAAAGTGGTACACCATGAAATCTTACCACTTCATTCACATGTATCATGGCATGCTGATCAAGAGATAAATCTTCTCTAGTAGCAATGAAGTGTTCTAACTTCGTAAGACGATCAACTATAACTCAGATAGAATTATTGCCTTTGGATGTTATTGGAAGTCCAGTGACAAAGTCCATAGTGATTTTTTCCCATTTCCATTCTGGTATGGGTAATGGTTGTAACATACATTTATAATTATATCTCTCAACATTAACTTTCTGAGAAACCAAGCATTGAGAGTCATATTCAGCAACATCTCTTTTCATGACATTCCATGAGAAGTACTCCATCCGGACCCTATACATCTTTGTGCTTCCAGGGTGAATAGGGAATGAAGAATTATGAGCTTCATCCAATATTTTCTTCTTTAATTCTGGGATGGGTGGAACAAAAACCTGATTCCTGAACCTTATTATTTCATCACAATCAATGTGGAATTAAGGAACATTTCTCACCTTCTTTTGTAACTCTAAATCTTCTTTCTGTGTCTCTTTAATCTTCACATGTATATCTAGTTAAACATTCATATGAGAAAGATAATATTTTCCCCTTCCATTATAATTACATGATCCAACCTTTGTAAATCCAAAAATATTGGATCTTTTGTGATCCACATCATGAAATATCTAGCATGGTCTTGTCGACTTAGTGTGTCTGCCACCTTGTTTGATTTCTTAGGGTGGTAATGAATTGGGCAGTCATAATCCTTAATCCGCTCCAACCGTCTTCTTTGGCGCATATTCAGCTCCTTTTGTGTGAAAGTATACTTTAAACATTTATTATCAGTATAAATATCACACCTTTCACCATAAGGATAATTCCTCCAAATATTTAATGAAAAGATTACCGCAGCTAACTCCAAATCATGAGTTTGGTAATTTTTCTCATGGATTTTCAACTATCATGAGGAATAAGCTATCACCATATCGTTTTTCATGAGAACACACCGCAATCCCTTCTTGGATGCATCACTATAGATCAAAAACCTTTCACCACTACATGTCAGTGTGATCACAGGTGCACTAGATAACCTTCTTTTTAACTCCTTGAAATTCTCTTCACACTACTCCTTCCAAACGAGCATAACTCCTTTTCGAGTCACCCTGGTGTGTGGATTAAATAATCATGAAAAATGATTCACAAAACGTCTATAATATCCAGCCAAACCATGAAAACTTCGGATCTCATTTACTGTTGTTGGTCTCGACCATCATTCGATAACCTCTATTTTTTCTAGATCCACAAATATCCCGTATTTTGAGATTATTTGACCCAAAAATGAAACTTTTTGAAGCCAAAATTCACAAATGGTAAATTTTTCAAAAAGATTCTCCTTTCTTAGGGTCTTTAATACAATTATCATGTGATCTTCATGTTCTTTATTGCGCTTTGAATAGACAAGAATGTCATCTATAAAGACTACCAAAAACTGATCAAGATAGTCTCTAAAGACTATATTAATTAGATCCATGAAGATAGTAGGGGCATTAGTAAGACCAAATGGAATCACTACAAATTCATAGGGTCTATACCTTGTACGGAAATCCGTCTTTGGTATATCCTCCATTTTGACCATTAATTGATGATACCCTAATGAAGATCAATCTTGGAAAAGTATTCAGCTCTGCATTGTTGGTCAAATAATTTATCAATGTGTGGGAGAGGATATTTTTTCTTGATAGTGATCTTTTTATGTTCTCGATAATCATTGGAAAAACTCATTGGTCCATCTTTTTTCCTAAAAAACAAAACAAATGATCCACAAGGTGATACACTAGGGCATATGAATCCCTTATCATGATTCTCTTGGAGTTGCTTCATCAATTCCTATAAATAAATTGGGGCCATTCAATAAGGTGTCTTTGAAATGGGAATATCACCCAGTATGAGTTCTATTGAATGCCCAACTTCATGATTTGGTGGAAGAACTAGAAATTACTCTTGAAAGACATCATAAAACTCCCGTAAAATGGGAATATTCTTAATCATGAGTTTCTCTCCAACCATTTGAGAAAAATAACCATCATTTATTGGAATCAAGACCCATAAGATGGATGAAATTTCCAATGGAAGGTTATATTTATCATTCCATTGATAGATGATCATAGATTGATTAGGAATATGAAATTTTACATCCCTTCTTTGGAAATAGATATAAGCTCCATATAAGGAAATCCAATTCATGCCAAGAGTCACATCAAATTCCACTATAGGAAGGATCACATGATTTTCATGAATCAATTTCCCACAAACGTCAATTGGAGAAGAATTATAATGTTTTTAATTCAACTGTTGTTCCATTAGGAGTTTTCATAGTTAACTCAACAGCTAATTGTTGTGGTAGTACAACCGTACCCTTACAAAATTCTTTAAAAATAGAAGAGTGTATGGATCCAGAATCAAATAAATGAATTGCTACTTTTGAGTGGATGGTTTGTGTACCTTTCACCACTTCGTTAAAATACACCACATCTCCAATAGAAATTGTGTGTGACTTTCCTTTCCCTTTGGCCTTATGATTTTGTTGACGTAGATCATCATAAAAAACCCTTGGATTAGGGAATTGATTTTCATAATTCTCCATTTCCTTTCACTTGTAACATTGAAGTGTAGGAGGTGCATTCTATGTAGCCTCTTATTTGTTCACATTACTAGACATCTTTTTCCCATAATTGCAGCATTCGACTGCCCGATGACCTTTCTTTCCACATTTGAAACATTTTCTTGTCCCTTTAAGAAAATTTCCTCCATGTTTCTTTCCACACATTGAGCATAAGAGAAAAGTGATCTTATTTTTATTGTGGTCTTTAGATTTCGCTTTGAATTCCATTTTCCTCTTCTTATCAAAACCATATGACTGATGGGTTACTTCAGTTTCCATCTCATCCTTGAGAGCACATCGAACAATTTCCTCAAAGCTATTGAAGTCCCTTATGGATAACGCCCTTAGAAGACTTTATTTTAATCCACAAATGAATCAATTGATCTTACTCTCAGGTTGGATAATAATTCCGGAAGCATACCTTTCAAGTCTTTTAAAAATTTCTTCGTCGGTACAAACAGATTCATCATCCTTTTTCATTAGTTCAAGAAACTCATTCTCCATATTTGTTCTAAGAATACGTGGGGAGTACTTATTGAAAAATATTTTTCATGAACTCGTCCCATTCCATGGACTCAAATTCATCTCTTTGCCTCATATTCTTGATAATATTACACCACTGATCAGCTTAAACTTCAAAACGATATACTGCTAATAGGACATTATCATGTTCCAAACATGGGAGAACTGAAAATATCTTTTTAGTGGTACTGATCCATTGTTCATCCACTTATAGATCAGTAGACCCACTGAATGATGGTGGACACTACCTCATAAAGGATTCAACAAAATGTTTCTCCTTCCTTTGCTCGTTTTGATGTCCTGAATGATTCATAGTTTGAGAAAGTTGTGTGAGAATGGCTACAAGATTTTTCATTCCATCACCCATAACGTTTGGTTTCTTAGAGGGACTATCATTTCATTGCTCGTCACATTCAATATTAACATAGTTGATTTGGGTTCCATCCATTGACTAAAACCAATAAGAATAATGTGATAAGCAATAGTCATAATAGGAAAACCACATAATCCAGAATAAAATTTCACACTTTTGGTCCTATCATAGGTTATTCATGGCCATTTCTAAAACACTAATTTTGTGTTCATTGCTTAGACATATCCCTAGCGTTCTTACTAAATCTTTCAGATCCTAGTTTTCAAAGGATGACTATACCTTTCCTCTGATACCAACTATAATGAGCCATAATTTACAAACATGGTTATTATTTTATAATTGAAGAATACATATTAAAAAATATAACAAAACCACGATAGGATCTTAATGGTATAATGTATTTAGAAATTGGGAAACATAAACAACTGATTCATAAAGCATATATATGGTCTCCCATTTATTTCATTATATCTAGAGTCCCTTTTGGGATATCCTAATTAAAACCCTTCTTCCTAGCCTAGGAAAAAATAAAACATACAAAATGGTTTTCTCAAATTCTCATTAATGGTAAACAAATGAAATATCAATCATATCATATTCATAAGAACATAACATTAATAAAATATTAACCTATAAAAGAGATCATAATATAATAACATGGGATAAATCATAGTAGCGAAATGTAATCCCAATAATCATAACATAAAACATGAATCTTTGTGGCATACCCACATAATCATAGAAAATAATTTCTTATTATTCAAGACTCATTGCCAAGACTATCATAGCAGACAAAGTCCATTTCTGAACGGAGTTCACTCCTCATTATAGTCTTGTATCACTGAACTGGATTAACTTTTCGTTCCCTACATGTCTATCTAATGAGATATAAATTATTAACAAATGCATTTTAGGGAGATATAGGTCCCACCCATCTCATAATGAAACCATTCTGATGTGTGTCAAAAATTCATAAATCAAATATCATAGCATAACCCATGTAATAAAAATGGGATTCTTAAACATCATGCTCTCATAACATAATACAAAAAAGACAAAGGACTTCATGAAAATAATTCCATCATAACATAAAAAAATCATTGTAAAAATAAGTATAGAAACAAAACCCAATGTTATCTTATATGGAAAATAATTTTGATAAAACACTTGAACTCCATTATTGTAGAAAATATCATTTCTACTTCAAAAACATTTTTCCTTTCTTAACATGTCTTACAATTTTAAACTAAAAAAAGTTAATTAAAAATAAACATTAAAATTTTTAAATTAAGCTTCATGGAAATAATGTTATATGAAATCATAAAAATCAATTCATGATGTATAAGTTAAAAAAACATTTTTCTCGTACTTTGGCCGGAAAAGTCAAGAAGTGTCTCGTTTTGAAAATGGAAAAAGATTATTTTCATATATTTTAATAAAAAAATTCACCAATAGGTAAAATTGGATTTAAACAATTGTATGAGGATATAAATAATATTACATATTGAGGAAACATGGATTATGATGAAAAATATTCCCAAGTAAATTCTGAAGTTTAAACAATCTCGAATAAAAATGAGATTGTGAAATTTTCCCTTTCATTAGGATTTGATGTGATTTGTACATATCCATACCTCTTTTATATTGATTTAAATAATGTCATTGACTTATTCTAGAATCATAATCATTTTCAATATATCATATATGGTCATATTATTATCTTCCTATTAGTAATATTTCATTGCTACTTATTATTCGGGTGTTCATTGCTTTATGTTCTTATTAATGTTTTGTAGAATAAATTCTTATTCCTCTTTTTAGGATATATATAACTCATTTATAGAATGATATTTTTGTAATATATATCATATTTATTCATAAAATTCATTTATACAGTCATTACTCAATGAAGATCATGTAGAACGAGTCGCATCACATCATGGAGAGGGTACGCAGTACGTACACACGAGCGATGATATCATTTTTTGATGTTAAAATAATTTATAATTGGATGGTATATCATATAAAAAGAATATTAATAATGTTATATTTATTATTTATATCATTTTTACTCATTATCATATCCATCCAAATGGTGAAATGTTTGAATAACAAACTACACCACGACGTGGTGACGGTAAGCCATACGTACGCACGTGTGGTGACTTTTCCATTCATAGGATGAATAAAATAAAGAATATGGTTTTACTATTTTCATAATAAAATAAAAGTATATATAAGATACTGGATTTATTATTTTAGAGTATAAATAACAAATATTGAGGAAGTGGAAGAAGAAAGGAACATGAAATAGGTGGTGAGATATTTACTTCATCCTTTGGTTATTTCTTTTGATTTGGTCAAAAGGGATCCTTAGGATGGGTTTATGACAAAAGAAAGGCCTCTAAGATGAAGGGAGGACAATTGATAAGGTATTTGGTTAGGTTTTTACCGATCCAAATGGATTTTTAGGTGTGAATTAGAGAGATGGTGGAGTGCCCTTTTATAAGAGGGGTGACAGGGACCTTTGGAAAAACATAAAATATTATTTCATAATAAATTCATATTCGGTTTATAATGGATCCAAAGTGACTTATTTCGAGGCTAGGGTGGGGATGGGTCGAAATATTCTCATATAGTAGGTTTTAGACATATTTAGTTAACTATTTTAACCTTATCATTTAGATTTAACTCTAAGTTAAACAATTTAACTTTTACCTTGTCTTCTTGTATTTTTAAACTATATGGTTAATAAACATACTATAAACTACCAATAGAGCCCCAATTGGTTCATTAATGTCATATATATTATTACACATGCCTCTTTTCCGAACCATTGATTTTTAGGAATAGAATAACAATTAATAATTTAATATTTGTTTTAGAAACACTTTTTTATGTCGATTTTGACACTATTTTGTATTTTGTTTCATCAAAATTCATAACAGCATTATTACATTGAAAACAATTCATATAAACAACTCTAAATGTTATACTAACCATTATAATTAGTTTAATTCAAAAAAAGTCTCAAATTACATTTATTTGTGTATTTATAATATCAATTATGTTAATATTTCATTAATAAGGTAACTACTACATCATCATTGTGTGATTAATAAATTAAACTATTTATTGTCTAAGATTTATAAATAAAATACAATTATGTTGGAAATCCATTTATTTTTATAATGAATATTTATAGTCTAATTTATCTTATGTATAAACCTATTTTAAAAATGTTTTACTTATTAAACTTTGACTTTAACTCTTTTAAAACTTCGTTGAATTAAATAATAATAAATGTCTTAATCTAATCCATGTGGACCAAAATGGTCATCTATTATTCCTAAGGTTTTTTTTGGTCAAATTAAACTTATCCAATAGAATTAGGACATGCTTTAGGGGAATAATAATATCATTTTTACCCTTAATTACCCTATTTACTTTTAACCGTGGTAAATAAATGTAAAAAGTTACTATTCACGAAAAATTATTTTTATCTTAATGAACCACATTTTACTTACTGATATCAACCTTGTCTCTCATGTTTTTTAAATTCCACTCACCGAAGCGGTAAAATTAAGTTTCATGTAAATTTGCAAATTCTTCATAGAGGCGGGTAAAAGACGGTAAAAAGATCAATAAAAATTTTATATATGTAAAATTATTAAAAAATGACTCCAATGAATTAAATTGAAATTATATATGTATTATGTATCTATTTTCACCTAAAATAAATTTAAATAAAATAAATAATTATTTAAATAAAAATTCAGTTTTAAACTATAACGCAGTATTTTTCACTATTCATCAAAAATTGAATGTTTCATAAAAATACCAAAAGTTCACCCTATGCCAATTTGGATATTCTGAATCCAAAAAATGATGTGCATTTTGAAAAATAAAATTTATAAAATTTCAAAAAGTGGGTATTACTATTCATAACGGCTAGTTTATATAATATTTTAATAACATATCATTGTTTAGTGATACTCGGTATTGCATACAACTCAAGATTTCGAGGAAGGTTGCTCATGAGTGTAACACAAGAAAAGACAGTGTTGTGTATAGTGAATGATTCATTGGTGTTGTGTATAACATAATACATAAAAACAAAATATTTCTCATAAAATATCAGAGTGTTATAATGTTTTTATTCATAACATCATTCAGTTATCCTGATACAGTTACAAGTTGTTCAGCCCCAGTTTTTCACCAAATTCATAATATTTATATTTCATAGGAGAGAAATACTTATATAGATTATGAGCATTGATAATATTTCCTTTCCTTCTATTAGGTTACATTTCTAAAAAATGGAATATGTAGATTAGATTAAGAATCATAAATCATAATTCCAAACATAACAAATATTTAACATATATTAAAAAATAATGGATATATAATCCATAATATTAAAAAAATTCATAGTTAATCATAAAACCTTCATAATGTTCTAAATGAATTTATGAATTACCCTAAGGATATCCACTGAGAGTGTCAAAATAGGTTCTCAATAAGGATCAATATTATTTTCCAAGTTACCCCGAGTCAAGCTCGGAACACCATGTCTGAGTTTTCACCCCTATGTACATCTGTTCTAGAACCACCTCCACTTATAGTATCCTGATAATGATGTATTTTATAATAATTCACACATAATTTCTATATTAGAAAAATAATTGGATGGTCTTCTATACATATCTACAAATACTATCTTAGGGTAATGATCCCTAATCAATGTATATTTAAATCTTATTTCCAAGGGTTTTACTAATCATCCTTGGATACCAAATGTAATTCCTAAACACCAATTTCATGGATTAGGGGCATTATTTATTACAATTTTTTGATCATAAGAATGCATAATCCCAAAGAATCGATCATTTAAGTAGCCTCTGAAAAAATGATACAAACATGACATCATATAATGAAATACAACATAAAAAATATTTTAAATACATTACTATTCAATTTACTCATCCCTATAAGTCATTTATAATATAAATCATTGCATATAGGGAAAAGTGAATCATAAGAAAGGGGTGAGCTAAAATTCTCTGTAAGGGAAAATAATTCAGTGGAAGCTATCATAAATAAGAATAAACTTTTAAGTCAAGATGTATAATAAAAACAACAGCCCTTTAAACCTAAACATGAACACAATACAGTAAGAAAAAATCAAACATTACCATACAAAGATGTACATGGGAATTCAACTAGTTTAATAATCATATTTAATATCTGACCTTAAAATGGGGAATACATAATTCCGGAAATATTAAACACATCATCAAATCTTCGGCCAAGACACCAAATATAATTGGTTAAGAAATTATCCAAAACCAAAACATAATTATCTCAAGAGACTTACCGATGCATCGAGGGGATATAGTTGGCCCCTACCAAAACCTACAAAATCCAATTAAATCCTCTTCTGAATGGGGTACAACATAATGTACATAAACATTCATATTAAAACTAGGGCATGAAAAGTGAAAACATGAACCATATGTGATGAATGATATCAAAATAGAACATCCATAATAAAAAATATCTTTAGACCTTAAATACATTATAAAAGATTGAATTATAATATATTATCATTAATTAAGTATAAAATATAAAAAAGTATGTTGACAGAGATGATAGTGATCTAACAAAATCATTAAAACTCTTATATAAATATCTATTTTTATACTTTGAAATCATTTGAAATCCTACATAATTATAAAAGAAAAATTGTTCTTTCCGTAATTTGTTGAAAATGAAATATAGTACCTCATTTGGAAAATGACTGAATGATTCCATTCAAAATGTTTTATAAAAATTCAAACATTGATATAAATTACATTCAAATATACTATATGAATAGAAATATTATTTTTAAATACTTTCATATGAATCATAAATTTGGATGAGAAATATGTCCTAGTAAATACTTACTTATAAACACACTCATATCAAAATGTGGTTGCGAAATTAACCCTTACATTGTTCATTATTTTATTCATGGGTACATTAAACTATTTTATAATGGGTAAATATTTTTAATAAATTATACCATGACCATATACATACTTATTATATCATATACGATCCACATATCTTGTTTTGTTAATAATATTTAACTCTTACCATTATTTCTGGTGTTTACTTCTTTGTTTTCATTTGATTGTTTTGTTATGTATGTAATATTTCTTATGAATATGATTAATTTTATTAAATTCCAGATTCATAATAAGTTCATAAATATTATATTTACATATCATATTATTTTTAAAATCATTCTAGATTGGTTAATGCTGATATTGTATCTCATTACATCGAGGAGAAAGTAGGTCGTACGTACGCACGAGCGACAATATCATTCCTTTAATGGTTAACTAATATGGAACATGATGGTATATTAATTATAAATATTCATAATAATTTTATATACATTATTTATTTATATGATACTCATAATTATATCCATCTATATAATGTAATTTTGAATAATAATTTACACAATGGGGTGGAGATGTACGTCGTACGTACACATACATCGTGATAATATTATTTTTTGGATGGATGATATGATGAATATGGATGTCCGATGATTATAATAAAATATCAGTATATATATGATACTTTATTTATTACTTTCATATGGAGACAACATAGAAAAAGGATATAGAATAAGAAAAGAACTTTGAAAGTATAGATATAACAATTACATATTATTCGAGTGTCCCATTTGGATTTCAACAAAAAGGAAACTTATGGTTTTTAGTTCCAAAATGGTGGCATCTATGATTAATTTAGGAAAGTAGGAAGAAGAATTGGGTAGGTTTTGGCTGTGAAAATGGTTATTGTATGTGTGAATTAAAGAGAAGGAGAAGTTCTCTTTTATAAGAGAGGTGAGAGGCACTTTAAGAAATGTTTGAAATATTAATATATCAAAAAAATATTTTCATTTTATAATAGCTCCAATGTAACTTATTTCTAGGATAACATGATTATGGGAAGAAATACTCTAAACCAATATGTTTTAGAAATGTTTAGCTAAAAAATTTTACCTTATCTTTTGGCTTTAACCATTTGTTAAATATGCTAACTCTTACCATGTACTCTTGTATTTCTATACTGTATTCCTAATATAGTTACTATAAAATAATAAGAGAAACCAAAGTAGATCATTAATGTAATTTGTAACACTATATTTTTTATTTGGCCAAATATTATATTTTTATGACTATTATATCATTTAATAAAATAATGTTTTATAAAACCACATTTTCTCAATTTTGACACTATTTTGAAATTGAATTTTGTTAATGTCATAAAAACATTTTTATATAGAAAAAATGAATTAAATCGTCCAAAAAATGTCAATTTTATCCTAAAAAATTTTATATGGAGTCAACAATATCATATTACATTTATATTAATAGTTATAATATCATTTATTAAAGTCATTCATAAATAATGTAATCACTGTAACATTATTGTGTCTAAAATAAAGATATTAATTTAATATTTAAATTTCATAAATAAAATACCATGATTTAAGAAATAATTTTATATTTTAATTACTATTTATATTCAAATATAATAGTTATATAACCCCACATTAAAATTTTCTTATTAATAAGATTCATATTTTTTCTCATTACATTATATTAAATATTATAACATGTCATTATCATACCCCAATGGATCCCAAAGGCAAAATATTCATTACATGTGTTTTATTGGTAGTCTATAACTCATAAAATAGGATTAGGACATGTGGTAGGCTAGTTTTATATTATTATAATATTATTTTTACATTTAGTCACCGAATTTATCCTTTAACCGTGGTAAATGAAAATAATTACTGAAATTACTATTCATAATGCCAAAAAATTAATGAATCGTATTTATATAATTTTTAATTTCTTATTCAAAATATCTAATTAATTTATATAAATTCAAAACATAGAATTATCATAAATTAATTTAAAAATAATTTTCGTTGTCAAAATGGGAAAATGTATTTTTAAAAGTAAAAACCCTCAAAAGATTGATACTTCTTTATATCAAATTGAAAACTTAAATTACATAAAATGAATTAAATTATATTAAATGATAAATTATTAATCTAAATATACTTTAAAACCAACTTAATGTGTAATCTACCATTATAAATAAATTAGATGAAAATGCAGTTTGGAATTAAAAAACAGTATTTTTCAGTATTTATTAAAATATAATTGTTATCAGTAAAAGAATAAAATTTTATAAAATATATATTTTTATGTCCCACATATAAATTAGAATTAATATTTTAAAAATTTAATATAATAATGTTTAACATATTTTATTTTATAGGGGTTCTCCATTATAAGGCAGCAAAACAGGAATTTTTTTAAAAATACTTCTTTTATCTAAAAAATTGTATTTGACAGTATATAATGTCTATGAAAAACATAACAAGAATGTTAAAATTTTATGGGATATATAAAATTCCAAATTTGGTTACTAATATTCCTAAATTCTTTTTAATGGCTAGTTTGATAAGTCATAGTGCGCTCGATCTCAGTGTTTCATGTAGCACATACTATTGAATTATTTAAAAATAAGTGTACCATGGAAGACTGGGGTGTTACATTCTTCCATAATTAAAATAATATCATCCTCGATATTTATAGAGTATCACTACATAATAATATTTTGGTGGTTATTAATCACGTGTTCTTCAGGTTACCCATTACCTCTTCAATTTTATGGTTTATCCAAAAAAACTTTAACAAACATGTCATCTGATTTATCAACACTTGTTCTCTAGTATCTAGAATCTTTATAGTCTCTTCACAATAAGACATATCAGGTTATGGTTCTATTTTTTCATAGGTGAGTACATGTGTTGGGTCTGGATTTCATTTCCATAATTTTGATATATGGAACACATAATGAACATTGAAGAGACTTGGCGGCATTGAAAAATGGTAAGCTACTGCACTAATTCATTCTAGAATTTTAAAAGGATAGATGTACCTTGGACTTAATTTACCCTTCTTACCAAATCCTATAACACTCATCCATGGAGATACCATCAAGAATATTTTATAACCAACTTTAAATTTTAAATCCTTCAATTAGTTATCATCATAGCTCTTTTCTCAACATTGAGCTATTTTGATATGGGTTTGGATAATCATCACCTTCTCCATTATTTCTTCAATAAGTTATGGAATTATGAGTTTTATTTCACCAAAAGCAACCCAACTAGTTTTTGTGTGACATCTCTTTAAAAATAATTCTGTATATGGATCCATCTGAATATTTGAATAAAAACTATTGTTATAGGAAAATTACACTAAATGTAAATATAGATGCCACATACCTTGAAATTAAAGTTTTCAATATCTCAACATGACTTCAAGATATTGAAAGGTCCATTCTGATTGTCAATCAGTTTGAGGGTGGGGTACATTGCTAAAATGAAGTTCAATATATTGGGATTTCTAAAGGCATTTTCTAAATCAAGATTTGAAATAGGGATTGAAATAAGAAACTATTGATAGGGTTACACCATGAATTATTACTACTTTAGTAATTTATAGTATTGAAAAATATTCAGTTGGTAAATATTCTCTTATATCTAGAAAATGAGATAATTTGGTATGAAAATCAATAATTACCCATATCATATTATTTCTTATAGGAGCCTTTGGTTGTCCCATGATAATGCCCTTCATAATATCATCCCATTTCCACAGAGTTACAAGATGAGGTTGCATTAATCCACTCAGATGTTTTCTTCTTGGCGTCACCTATGTAAAATAGATCATCTTGACGCATATTCCGTAATATCCATCATCATGATGTCCCACAAAGGATTTTCCTTAAAATTTTGTACATATTAGTCCAATCAGGGTGTATAGGGAAATTGGAGCTATGAGAATCCTCAAATAATTCCCCTTTTAGATTAAGTATATCACGAACAAAAAAGAATCTTCCAAAATTGTAAAATTTCATCTTTAAATATGAATTCTATCCAATTCACATCGTTCACAGCTTTTATTTTCTATTGAAATTCATCAGTATCATAATGATAATTTTTTTCCATTAAAGTAAATATATTTAATCAACCATTTGTAAGAGTAGTAATATTTTCCCTTTTAGGATAATACCCATATCCATTTTTACTAGATATATGAACATAAGATCCAATTTATCTCTCATTTTGATAAGAACTCCATGGTTGTTTATTCTCTAAAGATAATGTATTCTGCATCTTCTTCACAAGTCACAACTTCCTTCTTCTAGCAATAAATTTGTATACATATTTCGATATCCAATCGAAACAAATGATTAAATCAAATTAAACCATAGGTATGATTATAAAGTTAGAAAATAAGGATCATTTATATTCCATAATGGGAACTAACATACACATATCTGTTTCAACAAGGAATCCCTTAAGGGTTTGGACTAACAACTCCCTTGTAAATGTGAATTGTAAATATCTAATTTTTAATTCAATCTCATAATATATAAATGAATTAAATGATATATAATCAAATAAATATTTTCATAAATTTGAGGATATGATGGTAGTACCCGCCACAAAATCATTAGGAACATCAACCACATTAGTTATGATCTCATAAGTCTATCCCTTTTCCCGTGTCATTTTACTGAATAGATTTCTTTGATGCTTAGGATATTCATATACTTTGTGTCCTATATCCATGAAAATTAAACACTTCACATTACCTGCTTCTTTAATTCCCATACAATCACAAGCATGGTGTCCTTTTTTCTCCAAACTTGTTACAGGATCTTTTCCATAATAAGAATGATCTAGGATGTTTCTATACTCATTTATTAAAGGATATAACACAAACATTTCTATTTTTTTCAATTACTTTGTTTCCTTTTTCAGAATTCTCAGCATCCCTATTCTTCTCATGCTTCCCATTAATGTCATAAGACTTAGATAATTCCATCAATGTGTTGATGGAACATTACACAATAACTTAATTTGATGAGAATGTTTGGGAGACCATTTCCCACATACGGAATTATTCTAACCCATAAAATAATTGATCAATCTTAATCCTAGGGTTATGTAGGTAGTCTACAGTATATCATTCTAACTATGTAAAGGTATCCTTATACTTTGCAACATTCACATCCTCCTTTTACCTCAAATTCAGAAATTGCCTTTCCATATCTTCTCACTATTCATGAGGAACATATTTTTCTAGGAAAAGATCTTCAAACCACCTCTATTCAATATTTATTACTGCTTCATACTCCACTGTGTTTTGAAGTAATAACCACCATTGATCCACATCTCCTGAGAGATAGTAAACTCCTATGACACCTTTTTACCATTCATTATTCCCCAAAGAAATAATTATATTATCTAATAAATGTATCAATTACTCATCTGTAAATGGATTTTTATTCCTATTTAATGCTGGATGACGTTGTCTCATAGAGTGTTCAATCATTTATCTTAAATTTTTTGGATCATGGTGATCCATATAGGTACGTTTTTTATTCATAACCCCTGTCACATATCCCAGTATAGTTATAAGTTATTCAGTAGTAGTTGCATCAACAGCTCCACAATAATTATCTTAAATAGGAGGTAAATTCCTACATGGATTACATGTGTTGATACATTTTCTATTCCTTCCACTAGGTTCCATTTCTATACAATGGAATTCACTAGATTTGGTTATGAATCAAAAATAAAAATTTCAATGTAATAAAATAATTATCCTAAATTGAAAAATTTATGTATATATAATCAATAATAGAAATCATGAATTCATTGTAGTCATAATTAATCATAAATCCTTCATAATGGATTGAAGAGATAATATGAATTTTTCTAAGCATATCCCCCAAGAGTGTCAAATCAGGTGTGTAGTTTGGCTCGTTGTCATGTACTAGGGTAACTCGAGTCATGCTCGAAACACCTTGTTAGAGTTTTCAGCCCTAGGTACATATGTCATATGACCCTTTCCACTTGTAGTATCTCGATAGAGATATATTTTTTAATAATTCCAACATAAACTTTACATTACAAAAAATCATGGATTGTCTTATCTACATATCTTTAATGGTTATCTTAGGGTAATGTCCCCAAATTAATGTTTTTCTAAATCTAGTTTCAATGGATTCTACTAAACATCCTCTAATACTAACTGTAACATGCTGACCCCAGTTTCCCATAGATGGTGCATTAATTATTACATTATCATGATCAAAATAAAGACAAATACCGAATGATCGATCAGTTTAGTAGCCTTAAAAAATCTAGATACACACATTACATATTGAAATGAAAGAAAACATAAAAACTCCTTCGAAAAAAATTATATTTCAATTTCCTCATCCCTATAAGTCTTTCGTAATGTACATATTTGAATCATGGGGAAAATAACACATAAAAATAGGGTGAGCTTAGATGATCATAAAGGTTAAATAATTAAATGGAAGCCATCATAAAAAAGAATAAACATTTGAGTTAAGGTGTATAATAAAAACAAAATCCATTTAATCATAATCACGAACAAAATATGGAAATGATAAATCATAAAATACTATTTAAATATAAACATGGATATTCTAATAGTTTAATAATCATACATAATTACTAACCCAATAAAATGGGAGTACATAATTTGGGTCACCTTAAACACATAGTCAAGGCTTCGTCCAAGACAACATACATTATTGGGTATGAAATTCATCAAAACCAAAACATAATTATCTCATGATACATTCCGATGCATTGCAGTGCTATAGCTGGCCCCGCCCGACACATAAAAAGTCCAATTAATTCTAATTATGAAAGGAGTAACATATAGCCAACACGAACATTCCTATTAAAACTCGAATATTAATTGTAAATAATTGAACCATAACCTGTGAATGATATCAATATAGCATATCCTTACTCAAATATATCATAAAAACTTCAATAATATATGGATGATTGTATCATAATATGTTAACCTAAATTAAGAATTAAATCCATCAAAGGATGGTGACATAAATGAATGTGATCTAACGAAATCATTTAAAATATTTTAGAAATATACATTTTTTACTTTGAAGTCATTTGAAAGCCTGCACAATTATAAAATAAAACATTTTCATTGAAAATAAAAATATAATATATTATGTAATGATTAAAAATGATAAGGCATAAAAAATTCGGAAAATATCCTCTTGTGTCGAGTAAGTTAAACAAACATTATTTTCAAAATTAGTTGAAAATCTCATATAGCACCTCGTTTGGAAAACGACAGAGAGATTCCATTCAAAAAATTTGATTAAAATTAAAATATGGGTATAAATTAATTTCAAAAATAGTTATGATTAAAAATATTATTTTTAAATACATGTATAATAAGCATATATATGGATGATAAATATGTCCTAGTAAAAACTTATATATAAATAATCTAATATCAAAACGAGATTGTGAAATAAATCCATAACTTCTACATTATTTTATTCGAGGGTGCATTAAACTCATGTATAATGGTTAAATTTTGTAAATAAATTAAATCAAGACCATATACCTATTTATGATATCATATATGATCCTATTATCTAGTATTTTAAATAATATTTCAGTTTTAAAAATATTTTTGGTGTTAACAACTTTGTTTTCCTATGCATGTTTTGTATGTACATTTGGTTTCTTATATATAGAATATATTTTATTTAATTCCATAATGATATTATGTTCATAAATATTATATTTAGTTATCATATGATGATTATAATCCTTCTTGATTTCTTTATGGGGATAATTATTCACATCACATAGGTCATACATACTTATGTGTGATGATATCATTCCATTAATTGTTAGCTGATATAGAATGGGATAGTATATTAATTATACATAATTTTGATAATGTAATATTCTTTATTTATGTATATTATTATCAATAGTATACCCATCCAAATAATGTAATGTTGAATAAAAAATAACACAACATCGTGGAGAGGATAAGCCGTACGTATGCATGCATGGTGATAATAGAATTTGTTGGATGAATAAAATTATGTATACAGTTGTCCCATTATTATAATAACATCTTAGTATATGGATGATCAGTTATTTATTACTTTTTAATGGAAACAACATTGAAATAGTAAGTATAAGAAGAAAATAACTTTGAGGGAAGATATAAAACAATTACTTATTATTCGGTTGTCTCAATTTTATTTGCACAAAAGTTCTCCTTATGTTGATTTTATTCCAAATTGGGTTGAATCTAATATGAATTGAGGGAATTTGGGAGAAAAAGTGGGTATGGTGTTGCTGAGACAATGGTATTTGAATGTGTGAATTAAAGAGACGGAGAAGTTCCCCTTTATAAGAGAGGTGAGGGGTACATTAGGAAAAAAATGGAATATTAATTTATTAAAAATATATTTGTATGTTATAATAGATAAAAAGTGATATATTTCATTTCTATAATGATTATGGGTCGAAATAAACTCAACTAATAGGTTTTAGACATGTTTAGGTCCCAAATTTATCCATCTCTTTTGGCTTTAACCCTTAGATAAATATGTTAACTCTTATAATGTCTTCTTGTATTTTTATACAATATAGTTCATATAGTTAGTATAAAATGCAGAGAGATCCTAAAGTTGATCATTAATGATATTTGTAACACTACATTTTTCAGTTTTCAAATCATATAATTTTAGGACTATTATATCATTTATTAAAATAGTGTATGTTTTAGAAACTCATTTATGTCAATTTTGAAAATATTAATTAATTGACTTTTTTAATATTCATAATAACTTGAAACCATAAAAAAGAATTAAATCATCTCTAAAAAGCCAATTTATCCATAAAATTTTTGGAGGACATCAATAATCTCAAATTTCATTCTTTTTAATATTTATAATATCATTTCTTTCAATCATTCATTAATAATGTCATCACTGCAACATTATTGGGTAATAAATAAATTTATTTACAAAATTTATACATTGATAAATAAAATAACATGAATTAATAAATATTTTTTTATTTATAATTACTATTTATAGACCAATATATTAGTTATATATCCCCACATTAAGAATTTTTGAGTAAAAAGATACATGTTTATGTAATATTTCTCTTTACTTTAAATAAATTATTAAAACATGTCATTATGACACCGAAGTGGATCCCAATGACCACATTTTCATCCAAAGGGTTTTCATGGTCATACAAAACTAATCTATTATAATTAGGAAATGTGTTATGGTATTTTTATATTATTATAAAATTATTTTTACCCTTACTCATCGAATTACCCTTTAACTGTGACTGAAAATTGACTTTTTACAGAAAAAGATATCAAAAAAACAAACCCACTCTAAATCATGGAGGACCAGAATGATGGAGAATGAGGGAATACTTGGTTAAAAATAATTTACAATCCCAGGAAAGGGAGCCTATGAATGATTATAAAGTAACCCTAACTCCTAGAGATCCATTATTTTTAAGAGCATTCATGGTGATGTTCCCCTCCCTCTATGTATGCTTGACCAGAATACCCAGGTTGATGTAGCCACTGAAATTTCTAATGAAGTAAGCGTGATCCCAATGGGCCATTACATGACCTTAGACCAATATGAAAAAAGGCCATGTCATATTTGGATTAATAAATCTATAAGTTCAAGCTTTTACACAACCTAAGACGGGTATCCATGGACCTTGCTTCTACTCCCAAAGAGGGACTTGTATCATAGAATGCACTGAAACCAATATGTATATATCCCCGATAATCTATTAATAGATAGTGACACCTCATCAGTCTTGAATAGTAGGATCCATCAATTTTAGGATTAAAACCGGAGGTCATAAGAATTCATTTGACACATAACCCACGACTGCTTCTACTGATGTAGCCGTATATGAATACTTGTGGGAGAAATCATTAGAGGGAGAATGCTGATAACCCTCCCATTAGTAGTTCCCCCAATTAACCAATATGATATAGGATCCAAACATGAATTATATAGGCTGATTTATGTATGCCATTCGGGATTTTATTTATCCCTTCTTAAATGATTCAATAGCATGCTAAAAAAAATACCCCGAGCCCTCAACTCCCTACCTAGCTACATTTCTCCTCGAAACTAGTTCCCTAGATAAACTTGGACATAGTCTCCATTGCAACGCATAGAAAACCAACTGCCTATAAAATCCTATATACCCATAGCCAATTTTCTCAAGAGTAAAACATTCCACGTAAACCCCTATTTGAGAGAAAGACAACAATGGCACTGAGATTCTAGAACCACACCATTATTTTGGATGTTCATGTCAGTAGGTAATTCAAATTTTCATAACCTCCAAACAAGAAAGTTCATCTTTTTGGGTAACTCCTTGCACCAAATCATAGGATCCCACTCATCTGTACCTCTTTCTAGATGACTCAAAAGCATGAAATCCCAACTGCTGAAATTCCCAGTCGATAAACTAAAGAAGACCCACCTATCATGTTCATCAATCATTTGAATCCCCCTGTAGATTTCATTTTTCTCCTACTTTAGGATGTCATCGATGAATACCATATAAAGGATAGACTCCTTGAAGGATAAATTTGGAGTTAGATAGCCAGGGAAAGCCGGATTCTCCAAACACCAGCTAAAATAACATAAATTGGGGTCCCCGCTTCACACCACCCAACAACCCTTATATTGTCAGTCCTCAATATAGTCTTTCATGCACCGATTAAGGTATGAAAACCCATTGTGCTTATTAGACCAAACATGGCAGTCATCCCCATAATTACAAAAGTTAAAATTCATAAAAAACAAAATAAAAGCAACCTATTTAAATAATTTAGACCTTCTGATTCAAAATTAGGTTTCCATTTTTAAAATTTCAAAACAAAAATGTTTTAGTAATTAATTTAAAATTAATCAATGTTGTCAAAATGATAAAACATGGTTTTGAATGTAAAACCTATAAAAATATTATTATGTTTTTATATCAAATTTTAATGTGAAATTAATTCCAATGAATTAAACTATATTAAATGATAAAAACATAATGTAATTATACATTACAAATATCAAAAAGGATAATCTAATGATTTTAATAAAATATATTAAAACTAAATTTTGAATTAAAATACAGTATTTTTCATTATTCATTAAAATATACATGGTATTAGATAAAACACTATAAATTTAACAAAAGTCTTAATTTATGTCCCACCAATAAAGACAAATTTATTTTCTGTCAAATCTAATGTAGAAAAGTTTCAAATATTCTATTTAAATTGTGTTCCCCATTAAGAGGAATAAATTTTTTTTTGATATGAAAAAAACATTCTTTTATCTGAAAAATTTAATTTTTCATTATATTATGTATATGAAACCCAAAATATGAAAGTTAAAATTTTTTGGGATATATAAAATTCGAAATGTGGTTTACAATAATCATAAAATATTTTTAAAGCATCTAATTTAATATTTCATGGTGCACTCAAACTCGGTGTTGCTTGTAGCACTGACTATTTAATTATTTAAAAACATGTGTATCGTGTAAGCATGGGGTGTTACATTCTTCCATAATTAAAATAATTTCATCCTAAAAATTTCTAGAATATCTCATAAAAAATATTTGGGCAGTTCTTCATCATTAGGTCATCAGTTTACTGTATCACCTCTTTTATTTTATGGTCTCTCCATAAAACGATTACTAGACAAGTAGTATGGTTTCATAAAAACCATTCTATGGTAACAAGAATCTTGTTGGACTCCTAATAATAAGACATATTCGGTTCTAGTTCTATTTCCTCATAGTTGAGTACATGCATTGGGTCTTTCTTGTATTTCCTCAATAGTTATATGTGGAACACATAATGAACATTGGAGATACTTATCGGCATTACCAAACGGTATGGTATAACTTCAATTCTTTCTAGAATTTCAAAAGGTCTAATATTCCAAGAAGTTAATTTACCCATCTCACTGAATCATATAACTCCCTTCCTTGAAGATACCTTCAAGATAACTTGATCAACCTACTTGAAATTCCAAATCCTTCAATCGGTTATCCACATAGATATTTTCACTACATTGTGATGTTTTGATATAAGTTTTGATAATCATCACCTTCTATGTTGTTTCTTCAATAAGTTCTAGACCTAAGAGTATTCTTTCACCAACATCATACCAAATTGTTTTTGTATGAAATAACATCCAATATAATGATTCATATGGTTCCATATGAATACCTTAATGGATTCTATTGTTATAGGAAAATTCTACTTGATGTAAATTTTGATCCCACATACTTTGAATGTCATTTGAGTATGATATCAACATGTCTTATAATGTTTGAATTTTCCATTGTGATTATCCCTCATATTGGGTTTGGTATGCAGTGCTCAAATTAAGTTCTGTATCAAGGGATTTCTGAAGAATTTTCCATAATCAGGATGTTAAACGTGGATCACGATCAGAAACTATTGAAATGGGTAGATAATGAAGTCTAAAAAATTCATTAATATATAGTCATTCCAATTGTTAAAGTTTTATATATTCTATTATGGAAAGAAAATGTGATGATTTAGAAAGACGATCAACAATGAACACTATCCCATCATTTTTTCTTTGTGTATAAAGTAGACCCATGATAAAATCAATTAAAATACCTTATTATTTTTACACAGGTATAGGAAGAGGATGCATGAATCATCTAGGATTTTTTATTCCATCTTTAACCTATTGAAAAACCATACATCTTGAGAAATAATCCTCAATCCCCTATTCATATTGTCCATAAAAAAATGTTCCATAAAATCGTTGTACATCTTAGTACTACTAGTGTGTATTGAAAAATAAGAGCTTTTAGCATCATCCAATAATTCCATTTTTAGCTTTGGTATGATAGGAACATAAATACTCTTAACAAATTTTAAAATTTCATCTTTAAATACGAAGTCAATCAATCACGCATCATTCACAACATTAATTTTCTTCTGAAAGTCCTCATTGTCAGACTGATAATGATTTATCCTTTATAGTAAATATGGTTTTTAAACCATTGGAAAAATTAATGATGTTTCACATTCCGTGGTAATCCCCATATCAATAATTACATGATCCATGACTATAGGATCCTTTTCAACTATCATTTTTTTAGAACTCCATCGTCATTTATACTCTAAAGAAAGTGAATTATACATCTTCTTCACAAATCACATCTTCCTTCTGCTTTCAAATGTATTTTTCATCATATATTGATAGCAAATCCATACAAAGAATTATATCAAATTCAACCATAGGTATGATTATAAAGTATGTTGATAATGGATTTTTATATGCCATAATGGGAACTCCCTGAGACATCTTTGGTGAAATTAGGCTTCCCATAGGGGTTATATTTGACTACTCCATTGTAAATTTGAATTAAAAATATATAGGTTTTTATGAAAAATGGGAAGATATAAACGAATGATAGGAACTAGTATCAAATAATGCGTTGCCTAAATTTAGAGAGATGATGATAGTACCTACAACCACATTATTTGGAAATTCAACCTCAGTTGTTGTGATTGAAAAAGTATGGACTTTCTCCCATGCCATTTTCTAGGGTATATTTAATTGATGATTAGGATATTCAGGTTCATAGTGTCCCAAATCCTTAAAACGGAATCAGTACACATTACCATCTTCTTTCATTCCCCTGAAATCACATCCATGGTGGCATTTTTCTCCATAATTATAATGGGCTCTTGTCCCCAAAAAGCATGTTCCAGAATTTTCCTTTCCACATTTTTTGTTGGATGGATAATCATCCTTTCCTTTCATACCATTAACTTCGATTTATTTCTAATAATTCTCAAAATCCCTATTCTTATCCTTCTTCTATTTCAAGTCATAAGACTAATAGAATTCCATCTCTCTCTTGGTGGCACATGAGACTATATCTTCATATGATGAGAATGTTCGGGAGACTAGATCCCTTTGATGGAATGATTTTAACATAACAATGAATTGATAAATCTATCTTATTAAGTTATGTATATAGTCTGATTCATATCATGATAACATTGTTATTTTATCCTCATTATTTGAAACATTTTGATTCTTTTTTCTTCCAAAAATCAGAAATTTCTTTTCCATATCAACTCCATATTCATGGAGAATGTTTTTTTATCGGTAATGATCATTAAAATCCGTCTATTCAATATTTTATACTTCTCCATCCATCATTGTTTTTTGGAATTAATGGACACCATTGATCCACATCTCCTGAGATATACTAAACTTCCGTGAATTTTTTTTTCATTTCATTACTCCCCAATTAATGAAATATTTTCTTTTAGGAACATATCCATTTCTCACATATAAATGGATTTGTAGTCCCATTGAATATTGGAGGTTGTTGTCTCATGAAGTGGTCTAAAAATAATCATCCACGTTTTAGATTAGGGTGATCTCAATGTGTATGGTTGTTATTCATAACCCATGTCCACTTTCTATGTATGATTATAATCTATTCAGCACTAGTTGAATCACCACCTCAAATATAATTATCTTTCATTAGATAGAAATCTCTTTATGGATTATGTGAATTGATATGATTATCATTCCATCCACTATGAACCATTTTTAAACCACTAAATACAATATATTAGGTTATAAATCATAAATAATAATTCGAAACAAATACAAAACTTTACATAAAATGTAAATATTATGCATATATTATACATAATAATAAATATGATTTCATTGAGCACATTGTTAATGACATATCCTTCCTACTGGTTTTTAGTGAATAAATTAATTATCTTAAGAATATCTCCCAAATGTGTCAAACCAGGTGCATAGTAAGGCTTGTTGTGGTGTTCCAGGTTACCCCGAGTTGTGCCTAGAACACCTTGTCTGTGTTTTCAACCCTATGTATATCTATTCCTGAACCACATCCACTTTTAGTATCTCTAAAGGGATATATTTTCCAGGAATTCTGACATACACACTACACTACAAAAATTCAAAGATGATATTCTATATATATCCTCAATGTTTTTCTTATGGTAATGTTTCATATTTTTTTTAAAAAATTTAGTTTCCTTGGATTGTACTAAAAATCCTATGATATAAACTATAATTCCATGAAACTAGTTTCTCTAAGCTAGTGCATTGTTTATTACATTGGAATGATCTCATGAAATTCGAGTCATGAAGAATCGATTAGTTTAGTATCCATGGAGAAACTAAATATGAACATTACCTCTTAAAATGATAGACAACATAAACACTCCTTTGAAAACATTAATATTCCAATTCACCATCCCTATATGTCATTCATAACTTACATCTTCACATCCTGGTGGGAACGAAGCATTAGAATGGGTGAGCTCAGATGCTCTATAAGGGTAAATAATTCAGTGAAAGATATCATAAATAAGAACAAACTCTTAATGGATGATGTTGAATAAAAAAAAAGTGTTTTAAACAAAATAATGAACATAATATGGAAATAATAAATCAAACCTAACAATATAAACATGCACATGTATATTTAACTAGTAAAAGAATCATATGTAATAACTAACCTTATAAAGAGGGAATATATATTGCGGGACATCATAAACACATTGTCATGGATTAAGCCAAGACACCCTATATAATTAGGTAATACATTAGCCTAAAATAAAACAAAACTGTCTCATGAGACCTACTGATACATCGAGGGGCTATAGAGTAACCCTCCTGATCCATACAAAGTCCATTTCATTCCTCTTATGAAAGGGTTAAAATATGACCAACATAAAAATTAATATAAATACAAGTATATGAAATGTCAATACATAAACCATAATCTATGAAGGTTATAAAAATAGATCATCCCCAATCAAACATATCATAAAAACTTCAATAACATATTGATGAGTCTATCATTATATATTAACCTTGATTATTCATATAATCTAACAAAGGATGTAGAAATAGATTAAAGTGATCTATCAAAATCATTAAAAATCATTTAGAAATATAAAAAAAAATTACTTTGAAATCACATGAAAGCCTGTGTAATTATAAAAGACCACATTTCATTTGAAATTAAACCAAAATTATTGTAAGGGAAGCATCAAAATATAACGGCACCATAATTGCCGAAAATAAATGTTTTCATCATAAATTAAAAAAAATCATGTTTTCCATAATTTGTCAAAAAGGTAATATAGTACCTCATTTGGAAAATGACAGAAATATTACATTCAATATATTTTATAAAAAATAAAACATGTGTATAAATTAAATTCAATAATATTCTAGTAATAGAAACATTATTTTGAAATACATGTATAAGAAACACGGATTTTGATGATAAATATGTCTGAGTACATACCCATGTATAAAAAATCTCATTTCATAGTGAGATTAAGAAATTATCCCTTACCTTGTAAATTCCTTTAGTCAAGGTTGAGTTAACCCCCTGTATAATTTCAAAATATTGCTAATAATTTATACCATGAAAATATTCATATTTATTATATCATATATAATCACATTGTTTTGTTTTCTTAATAATATATCTGTATCTCTATTTTATCGGGCTAACTAGTTTTTTTTCTTATTCATGTTTGGTAATGTATGTAATTTTTATTATGTATAGGATATATTTTAATTAATATTTAATGTTATTATGTTAACAAATATTATATTTACTTATTATATGGGGTTAAAAATCCTTTTTGATGGTTAATATGGAGAAAAAATCTCATCAAATTATAGAGACGATAGGTCGTACGTATGCACAAGCGACGATATCAGTCCTCTAATGATTAAATGATATAGAAATGGATGTTATATTAATTATATTGAATAAAAATCATGTAATATTCTTTATTTATTTCTATCATTCCAATCATTATAACTATCCAAATAATGTAACATTGAATAATAAATTACACCATGGTGTGGAGTTGGTAAGTTGTACGTACGAACACATGGTGATATTATTGTTCGTAGGATATATAAAATGATGAATATGGTTGGCCCATAATTATAATAACATCTATGTATAGGGATAATACTATATTTATTAATTTTTTGTGGGAAAAAAAATATAATGTGGAAGTAGAAGAATAAAATAACATTGAAAGAAGATATAAAAATATTACCACTTCTTTGGGTGTCTTCTATTGATTTGAAAAAAATAACACTTTTATTTGGTTATTTGAACAAATTCTTATCACCAGGATGAATTGAGTGGATTTTGGAGGATCCACAGTTTTTTCCAAGCCAAAGTGCTTGGGAGTTTTGAATTATTGAGAATGAGAAGTTCTCTATTATAAGTGAGGTGAGTGGCACTTTTGGTAAAGATGTAAATATTAATTTCTTCCAAAATTGTTTTTTTGTTGATAATAGCTCCGAAGTGATTTATTATAATATTAATATGAGGATGGTTCCAAATACTCTGAACTAATCAATTTTAAATGAGTTTAGGTGATAATGTTTCCCTTATGTATTGTCTTTAACCATTTGTTAAATAATATATCTTTTACCATGTATTCGTGGGTTTTTATATTATATGGAAAATATAGTTACTATAAAATTAAAACAGAACCTCAAGTGGATCATTTATGAAATTTTAAACATTATATAATTTTAATATATGAATCATAGATTTATATGACTATTATATCATTTAATAAAATAGTGTTTGTTTTAAAAACTAAATTATGTCAATTTTGACACTATTTATTAATTATTTTTTGTTATAGACATAAAAACATTATTAATTATAAAAAATAATTTAATTATCCATAACATGTCATGGATATCGAAAAATTAGTTTGTATAATCAAATATCTGAAATTTTATTTATTTTAATAATTATAAGATTATTTATTTCAATCATTCATTAACAAGGTAATCACTACATCATTATTGTGTCATAAATAAACTTATATATCTAATATCTAAAAATTATTAAAAAACCCATGACATATGAAATCTTATTATATTTATAATGACTAATTATAGTCAAATATATACGTTTTATAACTCCACATTAAAATTGTTTTGGTAAATATATACATATTTATGTTATATTTCTCTTTACTTTAGATTAATTTTTATAACATGTCATTATCACAACCATGGGGATATAATAATCATAATTAGTGAACCATGTGTTTTATTGGTCTCCCATAACTCATAAAATTTTATTATTACATGTGTTTGTGTAGTTTTATATTATAACAATATAAATCATACCTTTCACTGAATGTATCCTTTTACCATGGTAAATAAAAATAATTACTGAAATTACTATTCATAATGAACAAAACTAAAAGGGACCTATATACATAATTTTGAACTTAAAATAAAAATATGTAATCCATTATATCAAATTAAAAACCAATAAGATGTTGTAATGAATTGAAAATTAGTCCCCATTCCCAAAAGGAGAAAACATGTTTTTAGAAGTAAAAATCAAAAATCATATTGATACAAGTTTATATAAAATTTAAATTGGAAATTACCTAAAATGAATTAAATTTAATTAAATGATAAAAAATAGTCTAATTATAATTTAAAAGCAACTAAAAGTATAATATATCAACGTAATTAAATTTAATGAAAAAGTCATTTTGAATTAAAATGCAGTATTTTTTCACTATTGATTAAAATATTTATATTATCAAAAAAATACTAAATATTTATCCAAAATAAATTTTTATTTCAAAATTATAAATAATAATTTAATTTTTATAATTTTTTATATAAAAGTTTAAAATATTGGATTTATAGATGGTTCTCCATTAAAAGGTGGAAAACTGTATTTTTCAAAAAATACTTCATTTATCAGAGAATTTGAATTAGTCATTATATTACTTATAAGAAACACATAATATTAATTTTAAAATTATATGGGATATATTAAATTCAAAATTTGGTTAATATTTTTCATAACCACTCTTTAAATAGCTAGATTGATAGGTCGTGTTGCACTCGAACTCGGTGTTGCATATAGTACAAGATATTGAATTATTTAAATAGAGTCATACTGTGTAAGATTGTGGGGTTACAATATAGGTACCAATATTAATCATAATAAATACCCAAGAACCATAACATAATTATAAAACATTACTAATTTCATAAAAACATTCCTTTTTAATTTTATAAATATTTAAGTTTAATGAGTGTTTTTAAAAAAAGGCCCTTACATATATCATATCATTGGGTCGAGAATAAATAAAACAAGATGAATATGTATAAAAAAAGTAAATTAAAATAATAGTAAATAATATTATATAACTTTACTTCATAAATAATCTTAGCATAACCAAATCATTGAAGTAGAAGGATAACCCAACAATGGAAATTTTGTTAAGAATTCTGTTACATCGGGGCCGTCTTACATAAAACATGTTTAAACCTCCATTACAATTCTTTAAATGGTGTTATGAATATTTTACTGGTGAATAATCATTATTATACCACCTTTTATGATCATTTTATAACTTTATTCGATCCATTTAAAAATAATGTTTTGTTATTTCCAATGTTTTAGGTGCGTGATTTACTTGATTTCCACGGTCGGTTTATAAAGGATTTTCTTATCGAATGGATGCAAAATTCCATGAGTTGAATGAAATGGTGATGATTTTGTTACATTATATTAAATGATATTATAAATCATTTTGGTTATATGGTATGAGTATTAATCAGTATATAAATAATTAGGGATATTAGTTAATATCATTTTGGTGGTTTTCCGATAACCATGAACTTGTATGATAATATACATTGAATATTATGAATATAATTTAATTTCAAAACATAACAGCGGTAATATAATAATCATTAAAATAATTTTAAACCATTAAAATTGTTTTACAACCATATATGATGTATGTGATGGAAATTTAAGACACATCATCCATGATGTCGGTAAATCGACACATCACAAACAGTGTTTTTATTTTTAGAATAAGAGGAAGAGGAAAGGAATAATGATGATGAATTTTTCCATATCCCTGACAAAACAAAATATATATATATATATATATATAAAATACTGCATCTTTCATGACTCTTGTAAAATGGTAGGCTAATAGTGTATATGAAAAGAAAATAATTGAAAAAAACATAAAAAATGATTGTGGATTTCTAACCCTTGATCTCTTCCCCATCAGATCCTCGTTAAGGCCTTTGATTTTATCTTTTGGGGGAGACCAGAACATCTTGGATGTGGGGAAGATCCTTGGTAAGTGGATTTGGAATAATTTTGATAATTCTGAAAACATTATAGGTGTGAGAGGATAGGGGTACGGGTGAGTGTGGTATTTATAGTGGAGGAGAGGAGGGGTTTTCCATTATTTTAATCACTACTTTAATATTTTTTTCTCAAGTGGATGAATTGTATTGATTCATGAGACCCAAAATAGAAACTAGATAATGATAGTTAAAATGATGGGTGATTACACCATCCATTATTCATGGAATTGTGTATTTAACATATATTGTATATATACTACAAATTGCCATATTTCACTATTCATCGATAATTTGGGTATTTCAAAAAAACCACATATATTCACCCTAACCATTTTCAATGCATTTAATTCAAAATTGAACTAAATTTTATTAAAATAATTTTCTAAATATGATAAAAATAATTTTTAAATAAAATCATAATTTATTCAAAAAATAACAAATTTAACACTATTAATGATTTTATAACACCATGAAAATTTAATCAAGATCTTATTATCGTATAACCATTGGACAAAAAAATATTAATATGATTTACTATTTATTAGGACCATAATAATATTCATATTGCTATTCTAATGGGCATGTTTCTTTTCCTCAAAATCATGTTGGTTCTATTAGACTCCAAATGACATACTGATCACTACCCTAGATGTCTATTTTTCAAAATTCCAATCATAGAAGATGAAAAATTATGTTTAATTTCCAATTTATAACTATATCCTTAAAACAATATTTCAATATGAAGAGGTTCAGGGTTTCATTCATTTTAATTTATTTTTTATAAACTATGGGATTTACAGACTATAGAATTATTATATAAAATAAGAAATTAAGAATATGATTTGATAAGGAATGTTTAAAGAGATGACAAATAAATTTATTAAATAATTATAAATATATATTGAAAAATAATAAAAATTAACATTTTCATTTGGGAATTTATAGAATATTAAAATTTTATAAAAAATGGAATATTATTTTCCATGTGAACCAATTAAAATTTTCATTTAGTACTTATAACAAACAAAACACGTGATAACAAGAAAATATATTCATTGAGTAAACAATAAAAATTGTATTTTTTCAAAATTTTATAAAATGAAAAATATATCCCACATAAAAAACATTACTAGTATTTAATAAAATCATATAATTTAAAATATATTTTATAATTCAATAGAAAAATTGAAGGATTTTATAATATAACATTATTGATTCATTTTTATGAATACTAATGTGGATGAAAAATATATCCTTCCCAAAAGAAGAACTGAGGTCCACTTTTTTCAAAAACATTACATTACTATTTTTGAGTACCTAAAATGTATAAAATAGAAACAATAAATGAAATACTCATAAATATATAATTGGTAAAGTATATATTTTTAGCATATAAAACATATAATTCCCCTAATGTATTTTGAAAAATTAAGAATCCAAATAAAAACTATGATTCTTACAACAACCCTTACATCATGACCCATTATTATTTGTATGCACTCTAACCTCTAATAAAAAAATATTTATATTTATTTTAAATCTATAAAAAACAAATTCATAATAAAATATAATTCCAATATAATCATCAATAACACATTTAATTTTCTTTCCTTATTAAATTCAATTTTGGGGTATTAACTACTCTGTATTTCTTGTGTGTTTCTATTTGATTGTTCCAATACATGAGCCCTAATCATGGTTAAATAGTCTAAATAATACTTTTTTCTATAAATATCATATTTCTTCATTATATACACTTCTATATAAAACCATTGAATATGGTTTTGAAAAATAAATTATAAATCTTCATGCAGGCGGTAGTCCATAAGGACATGTTGCGATGTTTTCATCGTTCTACGTATAAAATTAGATAAAGGTAAAATAAAATTTATCTTTACTAAAAAATAATTTTTCCATAAATGTGTTTCATAATAAATAAATTAATATATATAACTATCCACCATATGTAAGGTTGAAAAATTAATTATATCACTTAATGGAGGTGATGACCCCCTTGTACCCATGACTGATGCTTTAATTTCAAATTAGATGAATTTTAGATAATATATTATTAAACCATTTCATAAAAAAGATATAATCATAGTAATGATAATAATTCCATTATAATAATTTTTTTTAGAAATTTATTTGTATATATATATGGAAGGAAACATGAAAAAAGTCGGTAAGAATATATACGTCTACCTCATTTAATATCTTATCAAAAACACCATATGGTTCTTAGATAGGCGACTTCTGTATTTTGGGACCACTAGGGCATGTATATAGGTATTAGGGGTAATCAATAAGGGAATGGTCATGATAAAATTATGAAGTGGTCTGGAAAATTGTAAATAGAAGGTTCACTTTTATAAATGGGGTGAGTGGAACACTTGTAAATACTATTAAATTTAAAATAAGATTAATACATTTTTATGGTAATGTGGGAAAATAGAAATATTTTATAAAAAATGATATTAAAATGTCACAATACCCACATCCAATAGTTTTTTTACATGATCGTATAATAGTTGTATCAGTATCCCATCAATTAATCCAGAAATTAAACTTTTTAATTCATACTATGATGACATGGTTTCTACATTGGTGAATAATAATTATAGATAAACACTTATTTTATTTTATTAAATAATATTTATTATGATGATTATAAAAATTTAATTATTTTTCAACAATTCAATTATCATAGGTTTTATGAATATATTCTAATATATGTCGAAAAATTACATATAAATAATTTTTAGAATACATTTTATTTTTTAACATAAAAATGATTTTATTATCATTACAAGCTTAATATCATCCATTAGATGAATGATTTTTTAATATATTCAAACATTTACTTAAAAATTTCATTAAATTTATTAATTAATAATGATTAATTTAATTTCTTAACATATCATTCACTTCTATAAAAAATTAGTTTCTTGAAAATATCACATTTTTTCCACATATTATTTTATCTTTATTTATATAAATTTCACAATGAATGAATATATAAAAATTAATTTTTATAGAAATTTATAAAAATACCATTTATAGGTTTAAAATTAAAAATATGAAAAATTATATTTTAAATAGAAACATATATAAATTTAAATATATCAATATGTAAAACATTTTCGTTTAGCTAAAAATTATTTGTCTAATATTTATTATCATAATTATAAAATTTCATGAATTTCATAAAGTGGTAATATTATTTTCAAAAAAAATTAAAAAAGTGAAATTATAAATTTCACATAAATATTTATGAAATCATTTCATTTTATATTTAAACAAATCATTTTTTACTTATATTCAACATAGTATTTATCACAATATATCAAAAACATCAAATTTAATGAAGAGTAATATATTCTAAAATTGCAGGGTGTTTAATTTTACCCCATTATAATAATTTCACCATTGAAATTCCATTATTTTGATGGAAAAAAATATTATAATTATTCCTTATTATATAAATAGTTTCCAATATATATTCTTCAAATTTGTTTCCCCAAAAATATATTTCCAAGCGACTGGGCTTGCACAAAAATACATTATCAATTCGATCTAGAATCTTCCATTGATATTCATCATAAGAAAGATCATGCTATATTGGTAAGATATTGAATTTTGGTTCATGTAAATGTTCACATATGCACTTAATCATAAGGGATACATAGAAAAAATCATGATCTTTATAGGGGTTATGTGGAATCACATAGTGATAATCTATCATCCTGTCATGATCATGAATTTTTTCATGATTTATATATCCTGGGATAAACCGTCAATTCCTTCAAAATCCCAGAACATTCTTTCAAGGATTTATTTAAAGGAAATCCATTCCACTAATATCAAACTCTATATATATTAATAAATTTTTAGTATAAATATTTCCTTGACTCTGGGATATTTTTATTTGGTGAAAATGGATCTAACCTTATTTTCCATTACAAAATATATATTAGGTCCCCATATATTTCATTATCGAAATTCATCCACTCATGTTAGATCTTTATAATTATTCAAATAAATGGATTTATATGTATTAATGTGAATTCATGACTGAAATCATTTATTATAATAGAATTTAACTCGAGGAATGTGTTGATTCCATCCTCATTTTAAAAACATAATGAAATCTATCATTATATATTTAATAGTTTTAATAATCCTCTCTAACATACTATCTTTTTAGGTATTATATTAGGTAATGATGATAAAATCCTTATTTTATTCTTGATAATGATAGTTACGTATCATTAAGGTAAACACGAGTTATCCATTATATACATTTTAGAGTGGTATTCTATGAAAAGGAATCATGATCTTTATTTATTTATACAAACTCCATGACGTAATAAATTATCCCTATGAGTATTTGAATACAAAAATTTTATATGGTGATCAACTACAAAAGAAATGGTTTTATCAAATTTTTATGTCATGGGGATTATATTGAAAAAAATATTAATTATTTGTTTACACATCTATAATGTAATGGGTATTAGCAGAATAATACCCTTGATTTTTTACATTCATATATAACTAGAAGACACAACAAGAATCTACATAGATACTAATCTATATAAATTTTCATGTCATCTAAGTAGAAATGCTATTTTAGATGTCTATATATATTTATACATATAAGATTTATAAGAAATGTTGAGTTTTGTCATTTATTAAGTAACACCTTATTCAATTATAGAATTAATGGTAAATATATATGGTTTTTAAAAGATATCATTCCAACACATTCAATGCTCAAATTTATAATAATTGTTACCCTCATTTATAGTTACAGAACCTCTTTTTGGGCTTTTTAATCAATAGATGATTTGATGGTTAAAAATTCTTCTAATAAAGAAAGGATTTCTATATCATCGTTATGATTTGGAAGTTCATTATTTTCAAACCAATGTGTATTTGATATTTCTCAATCCACATCATAGAAAATCTATCATGATCATTACATTATAGAGAATCCAAAACATTGTTTTCTTTCCCAAGATGGTAATGTATTCATAAATAATAATTTTCAATCAACTGCAACCATCTATTTCGGTTCATATTAAATTTTTTGAATAAAATTTATTTTATTGGAATTTCAATATATATATATATCCGGAAATTAACTATAAAGATAATGTCTCCAGGTTTTAAAAGAAAATGTTACGGTTTCCAGCTCCATGTCATGAGTTACGAATGATTGATCATAAAAATTGAATTGTCGTGAGGAATATTCTACTAACATTAAATTATTCCTGATAACATATACTAGTCCCTTATTTATTTTATAATTTTATGTCACAAACCCATATCAACTATACTATTAGTTTATTATATGTATAATCACTTTATCCTTATTCAACATATAATTAAATTTTTAAACATGAATTCAATTTATTACATTATAAAAAACATTAAGGTTATATATTTTATTTAATTTTTTCAAAATCTTACATAAATTATTTTCATTTCCATACAATATAAATTTATAACAACAAATATTTCTTTTGTAAAAACACATTTTCTTTATTCATGGAATATTAAATATTAGAAATTTTAAATTTATTAATGTTTCTACTAAACCATAAGCCCTGTAAATATTCATTTTAAAATGATGGATTTGGAAAAATATAACAATAAGGGTGATAAAAAATTAAATGAAACTCATAATTCTATTTCAAAACCATGATCTCAAATACGAGTGATTGTATTTGACATAATTACCATAATGCTCAAATAATCATTGACGTATAATTCTAATATTTTTTACTACCAAAATGCTTCCATCAAAAAAATTATAAGATATCAAAAAACAAAATATTAATAATCATGGTATTATTATAGAAAACTTGATAACATAATAATTTCTTTCAATAGAAAATAAAATTTTATTTTAAAGGGATTAATAATAAATTTAAAAAATATATCATAATATTACCGTATAATATAAAAATATTTTCACGAAAATTAATCAGAAATAATTGAGCTGAAATGAAGCTAATTTAAGACATCATCTTCATTGAACCCTTACAAGAACAAAGACAATATAATAAAATACTCAATTAATTATAACAAAGTTTTATAGAGAATATAATAATTTGGCAATGCATTGGAGAACTATATCGAAAAAACCTATCATATTGATCAATATCCATGGAAAATAATATAAATAAAAGTTACATAATATTTTATTTACATCATATGATCTTTTTAAATATTCTATTTAATATATATGTCTGATTTCATTTCATATTTATTTAAAAAGTAGGATTTTCAAAACCACTTCCATCCAAATTTTACCTCTCATAGGCTGATATTGAGAGAATAAATATGGTGAATTCTTGATTCTTTCATCTAGTTGACCCTGTATTGGAAACTAACATTGAGTTTATAATAAACATACATATGAGAGGAATTTACCTCTACAATAACATGAATAATTAGAAAATAATACAAATACATAAATCAAAACTGTGACCTACATATATATAAATAAATACTAAGATAAAACATGAAACTTTATAAATAACATAAAAAACTGAAAAAATAAACTTCAATAACAAAAAAGGAAATGATTTCAGTGATCATGAAGCCCAAAAAATCTCCAAAAAATCCTTGAGATAGTACGAACCATACTACTCTCTAACCATCCCTAGATGAACTGAAACTTTTTTTATTAGTAGGTAGGGCGGTCATAACATTATGTCTATTTGGATCCTCACCGAAGCATCTTGTGGTAAATATAAATAAAGTACAATAAATCAAAGTGAACAACAATGAAACCCACTTATAACATAGTGCATCACATTATCACATCACATTGATGAAACATAACATTCTTGTTGGCGCCAAAAATATGGCCCGAAAGAAAGGAATGAAAAAGACAGCTGGCGTTCTGCCTCCCGAAGCTCCGCCGCGAAGCCCCGCCACGAAGCGCCCCGACCATGGCAGCGCCGAGAAGCTCCAGAGGCGGTAATGCTCCGCGAAACCATTTGACGTTCGTGAGCCGCCGCGAAGCTCCAGAGGCGGTAATGCTCCACGAACCCATTTGATGTTCGCGAGCCGCTGCGAAGCTCCAGAGGCGGTAATGCTCCGCGAACCCATTTGACGTTCCCGAGCCGCCGCGAAGCTCCAGAGGTGGGAATGCTCCGTGCACCCATTTGACGTTCGCGAGCCGCCGCGAAGCACCAGAGGCGGGAATCCTCCGTGAACCCATGTGACGTTCGCGAGCGCGCCGCGAAGCCCCGGAGGCGGCGCGCGAGACCTGCTTCGCGGCGCCCCTTCCCTATAAATACTGGACTCCCCCTGTGTCCCGAGGACGGACAATCCTACCTTTCGGCTTCCCCTCTCCCGAATCACGAAGCACGCTTTTCCCCTGGAATGATAAGCTCCGCGAGGTACTTCTACTTCGCGAGACTCCTTTGCATTGTCTCGTTTTGAGCCCCTCTTCCGAGAGGGATGCCCTTCGCGAAGATCAAGGGAGTTCGCGAAGGAAGGGGATTCCCAAGGGAACCCGGGCAGCCGCGGAGCGTTTATTCTTCACGAAACACCCAACCCCTGCTAGTGATCCCTATGCCAAGGTAGGATCACTACACATCGCGAAGCACACTGCTTTGCATGACCCTGCTTCGCGAGGCACCCCTTCCTCGCGAGGCAGTGCTCTGCTAACACTGTTCCACTTCGCGAAGCACCTCCCACTCACACCTATGCCCCATGATAAGGCCAAGGAACTCCAATTCGTGAAGCACACTCATATGCTTATCAATTCCTCTTCCCGTGTGACCCTCCCGGTTTCCACGATGTGATTTCAAAGTCCCATGGACAATACCACCCGTAACGTTACTTCGCCTAATGCTTCTTCGCATAGGCATGCTAATGGCTATCGCTTCTTCGCATAGCCATGCTAACGTGGACCCCTCGATGGTTCGTTCCACGACCCCCTTAACCACGGCCTTACTGGTACCTTCCCTTCCCCAAGGACTAGAGGGTACCGGTTATGTAAGTCCTAGGGGTGTGGAGTGAACCCACCTCGTCTGATCTGCAGGACGTTAAACTGCCAAGCACCACGTCCTCAACACATGACGTTAAACTGTGACCCAACCTCGTCTCCCTCACAAAGGGTTCCCCCAGGTCGAACATTATTTACGCCCACTCGTCTCCACGGGAATGGAACTCTTCCTCACATTGAATGAGATCCTCCTTGTCTGAGTGGCGTATGTTCGTAGGGGAAGGGCTGCCTCAGAGCGCAAGTCCCTAACCTTTCGTACGGATGATTGCACCCGTGCATCTCCGTACTTCCCCACTACCAAGGTCAGTGGAGGGCATGATAGGGAACGAGGCACCTCCCACCATTGGACCAAGGTCCCTCTTTCCCTCACTTTGTCATGCCATGGGCCTCCATCCTGGAGTAAGTCCCAGCACCGTGGGCCGCATAACGCGTAAGCCCCTCTTCGCTTCTCACGGACGCTTCCTTCGCGACGTGATTTTAAGGTCCTTGCAACCTCTTGTTTCTCACATCGAGCATGACTCACGTGGGCTTAGAGTGAGCACCGACGCTGACCCCCATCCTTATGAACTACGAGGACTTTAATCCATGTCAAGGCATGGTACGTAGGAAGCCTCCCTGAGGTTCAAGCCCACCCGTCTCCCATTCACGTCGGGTCCCATTCTGGTCCAGTGGTAAGCCGTTGCGACCCATCATCTAAGTGAACTACGAGGACTTTGATCCATGTCAAGGCATGGTACGTAGGAAGCCTTCATGAGGTTCAAGCCCACCATTTTCTTATGAACTACGAGGACTTTGATCCATGTCAAGGCATGGTATGTAGGAAGCCTCCCTGAGGTTTAATCCCACCCGTCACCCATTCACGTCGGGTCCCATTCTGGTCCAGTGGTAAGCCGTTGCGACCCATCATCTAAGTGAACTATGAGGACTTTGATCCATGTCAAGGCATGGTACGTAGGAAGCCTTCATGAGGTTCAAGCCCACAAATAGTGGACCCCCGGCTCTACTTTCACGTCGGTTCACCGACAGACTCATTCCCTTGCGAACTATGAGGACTTCGATCCACGTCAAGGCATGGTACGTAGGAAGCCTTCATGAGGTTCAAGCCCACCAATAGTGGACCCCCGGGCCTACTTTCACATCAGTTCACTGACGAACCCATCTCTCATGAACTACGAGGACTTTGATCCATGTCAAGGCATGGTACGTAGGAAGCCTCCCTGAGGTTCAAGCCCACCCGTCATTTCACGTCGGGTCTCACCCCCGTCCAGCACGACGTTAAACTACATTCTGGTCCAGTGGTAAGCTGTTGCGACCCATCATCCATAGTGAACTACGAGGTCTTTGATCCATGTCAAGGCATGGTACGCAGGAAGCCTTCCCAAGGTTTAATCCCACCACCCATCGGACCAAGGTCCTCTTTCACGTCGGTTCACCGACAAAGCCCCATATGAACTATGAGGTCTTTGATCCACGTCAAGGCGTGGTACGTAGGAAGCCTCAACGAGGTTCAAGCCCACCCATCATCCAATTCACGTCCTGTTCTACCTACGTCCAGTACGACATTAAACTGCAATTCCAGTCCGACGGCAAGCCGCTGTGACTAACCCGAACTACGAGGACTTTGATTCATGTCAAGTCATGGTACGTAGGAAGCCTCCCTGAGGTTCAAGCCCAACTCCCATCAGACTAAGGTCCCTCACTTACGTCGATTCGCCGACACCCAACACCCGTCGTTTGTTCACGTCAGGGTTCACTATCATCCTGCATGATGTTAAACTGCCTGAACTACGCGTACATTGATTCCCTTCCACGGGGATACGTAGGAAGCCTCTTCAAGGCTCAATCCCAACTCCACCGTCGCCCCTGCGATGGTCCCATTTCACTCCCCTTCGCTCCATTGATCCCCTATCTACCCTGATCCTCACCCGGGCCTCATGTCTTGGTGAGACCATGTCGGTATGCTCTTCTTCGTGGCCGCCCATGGGCTGGCCCCGGTATCGATATCCCTTCAAGGAGGATCCCTCAATCCGATCTATCCTAGCTAATGCTCTGTTTGGGTTGATCCGTCTCCGCTGGACGTTAAACTTGCGGCATACCCTATGTTGAGCACGGGAAGCTGAGCAAAACCTCAGATATGTGTCTATGACATATAATTCCCCGCGCTTGATGTGGGATGCCTTGGGCTTCCACGCCCTCGAGAAGCCTTGTGGTCAAGGATAATAGACAGACATGCCAGGTACCCCAGAATTCAGACACGCTACTGATGCCTCAACGTGACTACTCCCCTGACTGAAGGTTGCTTCCCTGACTGGACCCTTTGGAATGTCCCGACAGAAGCAGTGTAATTAACCGGCGCCCATGGAAACATGGCACTGGGAATAGTTTCACGAACTACGCATTAAATCTATGAGGGAGACCCGGACTAGGTGATGAGTTCTGAGGAGGAATCCACAGGAGGAAGAACCGACATCCCATCATCCCGTTTCGATCAAGGAGCAGACATCCTTGAATAAGGAGCGAATGTTTCCCGCCCTTGGAAAGCAGGAATGCGGGGCAACAGAAGCGCCGCACGTCCTCCACCACGGATGGACGGATGCGCACGCCCCGGAGGAAAGCGTCGGAAACAGAAATGGTGAACCCGACGTGAAATTATTCTCCTCAATATGGGGATTAGTAGTGTTCGAGACACCAGTAGATTGACGTGTCACCAGATCCAGATATCCAGTGCCTGGTCCCGCCAAGCAAATAATGGGCCTGTCGTGAAACTCATCGGAAGTCGGGGCAGTAGAACTTGGGGCACTCTGTTCTATAGTGTGTTGGCGTGGATCCTTCTTACAGACGTGGAGAATGGAAGGACGCTGGGGCACTGGCTGTCAATCCTTTTCCTCTCAGTACTGACGAGTTGATCCCTCTGTTTGCCAGGAACCAGGTTGCTGTTACAGAGACGCGGTCACCATCCGCTCCTCGCCCACGCAGGGGCAGGGGCAACACCTCCACGACCATCCCACGTAGCGCCACTACCGCCACGACGGCCACCACATCGCGGAATACGGGGTTCCCACGCCCCCTCTCCCCATCAGAGGTCATCCAGGGAAGGGTGATCAACAACCTCGTGCGCAGGTATGAGAAAGAAGGGGTCATCCCGACGCGGGATATGGCACGCCTGGACCTGGAGGCCACCAGGCCCCGCCGTCAAGACCGCCCTAACAGGCCGCGCAGGGAACCCCTGCTCCCCACCCCAACATTCAACCATTTCGGGAGATTGTCTTCGGAACGCCTTGACGACTCCTCACCTTACGCTGGAGAGGCAGGCGCCGTCCGGCTCAGTCCGCTCAGGGCCCCGACCCAGGGGCCCTAGGCGAGAGCTCCCGTCTGGCCGCGTCAGCGCCGCCGTCCGGCCCCGTAGGAAGAGCAGGCAGACTACGTCCCAGCACCACCTGCACCAGCTCACCTGACCCGACGTCAGCACCGGGCACGGGCTGAGGACGCTCGCCTAGGCGCGTCAACGTCGACAGCTACAGTGGACCGAGCCACCGCCGACGTGCATCACGAAGCCCCTGCGTACACTGAGCAGGGGCACTCTTTTACCCAACCAGGATCGAGACCCTGACTGCCCCACGGGCAGGCCGGGTTGACTCTCCGGGTTGCCGGCCCAAGTGGTGATCGCCGCGAGCTAACCTGCGGTGATATCACCCCGTACGGAGGTCCTCCCCATGCCACTACCTCACATAGCGTGGGCCCTCCCCGATCCAAATTTCATCATGGAGGCATGCCTCGTTCTACCACCATCCCGAAGGAAGACCTACCCCGCGGCAGTGACGTCCAGCGCAGAAATCTTTCCCGTGCCCATTATACAGAGTATGGAGTCCATCCTCCTACCCTCGACCACCAACCTGAAGGCACCGTCCATCTGGTCCCTCTCCAACGTGGGGGACCTCCCTACGTCCTCTCTTCAACCGACGAAGGTCCTCCTCGCCCCAGCAACTCGAGGAGTGAAGGTCAGCCTCGCTCCACCCGCAGTGACCATGGAGGTCCTCCCCATGCTCCTGCCAATTCCAACAGAGGCCCCACCCACATGGGTACTGTTCATGGAGGTCCTCCCCATGTACCCTTCGACATTTTCCCCGGTGCCCCTTGCACCCTGGCTATCTCGAGTGGGGGCCCTCTCCACCACGGCGCCAGCGCCGCCCCGAGGCTGCCTAATAGGGATCAACCCTGTCCCGAAGATCCACCCCGGGGTAGAAGAGCGGGTCGTCGCCGCCACAAGAAGAATCCTGGGAAGGCCCAAGTGGAGATCAAACCTGCCCACTTCTCCGACTCGGAAGCAGAATGCGATTCAGCGATGGAACCTTCTCCCCGCTCCTCTGTATCAAGGACTGGGGCAGGAACCAGACGTGTTAGCCTCATTCTCCCAGAATTTGAGGTCCACCAGATTCCCATCTCCCTCCGCAGGTACATCCAAGAGGAAGAAATCCTAGGAATTCCGCAGGTCTCGACCGCGCAATCACCTCCTCTATCACCAGAAGAGCCCTCTACCTCTACTAGAGATCACAGAGAGTTATTTTGGGGGCCAACGACGGTAGAGAGACGACACGACCTGTCGCCGGTAGCCGCGGCTCCTATTCCGGAAGCTGTGGTTATCAGCCCGTCGTATCGTGACATCGTGACTAGGTCACCTCACTCTTCGGAGGATGGCCCGGAATTCGGCGGCCAGTCAGCTCGTTTGCCGTATTCCCCACCGCCGAGCTTACTATCCCAGAGGTCCGCCTCGGTACCGCTACTGGTCCCTCAGCCGCCCCCAGTTGACGAGTGGGGCAACACAGGGCCAGACCCTGAGTCCGAGCCCAGGAGCTTCTGGAGTATCCTTGCAGCGGATTACTTCCCAGAGAAGTTCTGGCCGACGGCGGCGCTGAATTTCCGCATACCAGAGTCTCTTACCCCTGAAGAAGTGGGGTGTTTTTGTCGAAACATATGGGCGACACACTTCCTCCTTTGTTATGAATGGGTGGTGTACCCCAGAAGTCGAGAGCACTTCGAAGAAATCGGCGAGCAGTGCCGCCTGGTTGATGCAGCCGCACTCCTTGTGGCCCAGCACCCTGAGTCGCCAGGCCACCAGTGCGCCCTTCAACGAAAATAAGTTCAGAGTCTTAAAGCACTCCACAGAATCTTCAGGGAAGCCACCCCCCATGTGCAAGTCCGTGGTTGGGGACACTATGCCGCTCTCCTCTTCGACCCTATCCGAAGGCAGCCCGATTCGCTATGTGACATCGAGGACATGCCCTCAAGAGGGGTCGCAGTCCACATGGCCGACGTTGTGGATAAGGAGGATGATCTTGAATTCCTTGATGGAGACTTACCACCCGAGGGCGTACCGCCGCTGCTCGACCCATCAGGGAGAGTTACCCGTCAGTAGAGGAACCTGTTAGGTCTCCCCATACCCACCGAATCGCTGGTGCTCGGTAGAAACACCTGCAAGGGTAAGGATCACGTCAGAGCTATCAAGCACTCCGACCCGTATGCCTCTACGCAGAAGACGGAAGAGGATCCTGAGAAGGCTGCGTTACGCCAGCAGCTTGTTGAGCAGAAGAGGCTGGTTGACGAACTCTTGACTGAGCGCGCCGCAGAGCGGCGACCTGACTATGGTAATCCCAGGCCGGGGCAGCAAGGGCATGAACAATTTCCCCCTGGTGAGATGCCTCCAGGCCACCCTGATAATGCTACTGCCACAGACAGGGCTGAAGACAGAACGTACGGCAAGAGGGCGCGATACGTCTCGACAAACCCCCCCGAGTGACGGGGCAATCTGAAGAATCCAACCCGGGTTCCCCCAGTCGCCCCGCAGGTCGTCCAGCCAGTTTACCCACGAACGGCCGAAGCCGTCTACCGTGTTGAAGAACCTAGCAATGAACTAGTGGTTAGGGACCCCCGTCAAGACAGGGACCCCCACCCAGAGGACCTTATTGCGGCACTCACAGCCCGCCACAAAGCGTTGGAAACGTGGCAGGTGGCGGTCCCACCAGATGGCAAGCCTTATCCCTCATGGGTGGATGATATGCCCGCACCTCCGGGTTTTGGGAACCCCAATTTCTCTCCCTTTAACGGGACAGGGGACCCGCCGCAGCACTTGGCTCATTTTTCTTCCAGGTGTGGCCCCATGCTGGGGACCCCGGCTCAGCAAGAAGCCGCCAAACTCCGATGTTTCGTATAGACAATGGAAGGTCCGGCATTCGTCTGGTATAGCCAGCTCCCTATCGGATTGGTGACCGGTTGGGAGGATCTTCGCCGGCAGTTCTTATACCAGTTCAGCTCTACCAGGCGAAAGACTAGCATTGCAGACCTCTTCAAGTGCAAGCAGAGGCCTGATGAGCGGGTTGCAGATTTCATCGCCCGGTGGAAGGGACTTACGTATTCCCTCGATATGCCACTGACTCAGGAGAAATTACTGACGATGTGTGTGGGGAACATCAAGATAGAGCTGGTACCCTCCCTAATTACCCAGAACTACCCTGGAGGGTTCAGAGATTTCTCGGATAAGGCCCAACGCCTCAAGGAAGCCCTGCAACAGGCTAGTCAGGCACGTTTGTTGCCCCCTATGATCCCATCCAGGAGGACCGCCAGGGCTGAACCCGCCGCGGTGGCTCAAATAGAAGCCCCAAGGCAGCTGGAGTTGCTGCCGGCGACACCACCCCCGCAACCCCGCAGAGGTCCTCCACCTCATGCACAGGCTCCTGCCGAGCAACGACGGCCTCAGAACCGACAGGTTCCCCCGCGCAACGCGCCACCGCCACCTAAGCGAGACAATCAGGCGCCGCCTCCTCGGCCGGCCCCTCCGGCCCCTCGTCAGGGCCAAGCCCCCAGGGCCCCCTATCCTGAAATAAGGTACCATACCTATTCGTTCAACGAAAATCAGGTCCTTGGCTACTTCCGAAGTGCTCTAGAGCAAAGGATTGTGCGCCTGCCTTAGTGCAGAAGGCCGGTAGAGGCGCATCTCACCGATCACCACAACTATTGCCCTTATCATCAGATCCTGGGGCACACCCTCAAACAATGCTATGTGTTTAAGGACTGGCTTCAATAATAGGTGAACAAAAACAAAGTTATGTTGGGCCCAGCACCAGCGCAAGTGGCAGGTGTCTTTGCAGGATCATAAATCGGTAGCGACAGCGAAGGTGAGTGGCAGCAGGTCCCTAGCAGCGGATCCCAGAAATACGACGATTGGATGGCTCGAAATACTGTCGTCCGTGCCCATGGTATCATCCGGGCGCGCCTAAAGCAGTCGGAGCCTTCAAAAGAAGCAGCTGGTGCCTCCTCATCATCTTCATAGTCGACCTCTTCCCTAAAGGGAAAGTAGTGACGACGCAAGAAGAAGAAATGCACACCTCCAATGTCATCATCATCCCGAAATCTCGACGACTTTATGACCCCCGAAATGGGGATCCCTCCCAGAATCCACCTAGCGGTGGATGACTCCTCGGGCGACAGCCAAGGGTACGCTTCGGTTAACACCGTGGAGCTGGTAAAGCCCTATATGACCCCTGACGAGGGGGAATGCCAGGCAGACCTCCCCAACGTTTCCAGCCGACGTCAGCGTCAGCGGAATCGCAATCGCGCTAGTCATCGAGGCACGTCAGCAGGCATTTGTGTCCAAGCCTTGAACGCTACCGAGACCAGGCAGCAGGATCAGCGCAGATCTCAGCATGCGCAAACCCATCTAACACCCTCGACTCTACCTCCACCGCTGTTTGTGCTACTGGATCGGGGACAGCTGCCTCGTTCGTATGACAGTCAGTCTTGCCCGGCTACAGGCCAGCCTCTGCTGCCCAATCCTAGTCCGGCGACTACTCTTCAGGCTTCTACTGGTAGGCAGCAAGATGTACCCAGTACTAGTCAATCGCCGGTTCAGCCAGCCGGACCCACTGTGCCTCCAAATGCCGAACGACCTCCTACAAGCAGAGGTTTGCGTTTGGCACAAAAGTACGATGTTTTGAAGCACCTGGCCGACATTCCGGCGAGGTTCTCAATCCTTGAGGCACTTCTCCTATCATCTGAAATGTGCGAGGAACTTGCCGAGGCCCTAAGGAGCCCCCTCCAGTTCAAGACGGAAGTAGCAGCCGCGGAAGCCTTCCATACAGAGATGATCGAAAATGCCGAATGTCAGGTGGTTATCTCGTTCTCCGATAAAGATGAGGACCCTCCTATACAGGGGAACATTCGCTCGATGTACATCATTGGCCACATCAATGGTGTGGAGGTCCGCCATTGCCTCATTGATACAGGTTCCGGAATCAATCTAATTCCGACCCGGACGCTGTGAAAGCTGGGTCTGTCCGAAGGTGATTTAATTCCCTCTGACCTCAGGATCCAGGGGTACGACAGGACAGAGAAAATCCCAGTCGGCAAGATCCGCCTGAAGACTCAGTTCGGTGGCTTAATTGCCAGCACCGAGTTCATGGTTGCTCTCAAGACACCGCCTACAACGCATTGATGGGTAGGCCATGGCTCCATCTGCATGCAGCGGTCCCTTCGTCGTATAACCAGTGCCTCAAGTACTCGGTCAACGGTCGAGTTGGCGTGCTCCAAGGAGACGCGTCCCCTTTCACTTCTTGTGAGGCCCGCTATCTGGATGCGGGTTATTACAAAATTAAGGACAAGCAAATCTTGGTAAGCCAGGATGAACCCGCCCCGATCACAAGTGATCCCTAGGCAAGCATGGATGACACCTACATCCTCCCGATCCACCGGTTGGAGGCCACGACCCCCGACATGGGACAATGTTTCGTTGTTTTGGGTACGAAAGGAAGGCATGTTCCCATGTCCAAGTGACGGCGGAAAATCACCTCGTACTCCTACACCAACCAGGCTCAGGTCACCCAGGAAACTCCTACCCTTGTACGGTACCGAGACATCAAGATTATGACGACAGCGGTACGCCATACGTGTCTCTTCCGTCGGGATGGAATCCACCGACTAAGGCCGACATGTCACCACTGCTTTGATATCATCAAACGTGGCCCTTTAGGCCGAAGGCCAGATGGGATAGGGTCGACTTCCTTCATTGCTATGGTCTCAATGGAAAGCGAGTCTCCCGATGTGATGAACGCTGCTGCCCAAGATGACACCAGCTGCCCCGTGGATCTTGATAGCCCAGAAGCACCTTCTATCACGGGAAGTCCCCCCACGGGTAGGGAGGAAGACTTGGAGGATGCTCCCCCCGCATTTGAAGAAGGAGTCTCTACCATGGTTGATGAACTGGTACAGGTGAACCTTGGCAGCGAGGCAGATCCGAGACCCACATTGATCAGTGCAGCCATGTCCTTCGAGGAGCGGCAGCAGTACGTAGACTTCCTCAAACAGCACCGTGATGTGTTTGCCTGGAGTTACGATGAGATGCAAGGGCTGGATCCCCAAGTAGTCGTTCATAGTCTGGGCCTCCCGGCAAAACATCGTGGGTTTAAGCAGCCTCCCAGGAAGATGCACCCTTCTCATGGTGCTATGGTTGAGGCCGAAGTCGATAAGCTAATCAAAGAAAACTTCGTCAAAGAGGTCCAGTACCCCAAGTGGCTTGCCAACATTGTGCCAGTTAGGAAGAAGAATGGGCAAATCAGAGTCTGTATCGACTTCCGCGATCTTAATCGCCACTGCCTAAAGGATGAATTCCCACTCCCAGTGACGGAGCTGTTTATTGACACCACGGCCGGGTTCCAAGCCCTCTCTTTCATGGATGGGTATTCCGGGTATAACCAGATCCGGATGGCCCCCGAAGACGAGGAGTCCACTGCCTTCAGGGCTCCCCAAGGTACCTTTTGCTACCAGGTAATGCCATTCGGTTTGAAAAATGCAGGTTCCACTTATCATAGGGCCATGCATCGCATATTCAAACTGATTCTCAGGACATTGGTGGAATGCTATGTGGATGACCTTGTAGTCAAATCATGCCAGTGCCAGGACCATCTCAGAGACCTTGAGAAAGTGTTCAGTTTCCTCCGTTCCCGTCACCTGAAGATGAACCCGCTGAAGTGTGCTTTTGGGGTCACCTCCGTGAAGTTTCTGGGCTTTGTTTTCAGATACCGAGGTATTGAAATCGACCCGGAGAAGATCAAGGCCATCAGCCAAATGACTCCCCCAAGCAACATTCGGGAGCTTCGAGGCCTTCAAGGCCACTTAGCCTATATACGCCGATTCATCGCGAATCTGGCATGCAAGTGTAATCCCTTTTCCCGGCTCATGAAGAAGGGCACCACCTATGAATGGGATGAGGAGTGTCGGACCGCCTTCAAGGAAATCAAGCAGTATCTGCTCCAACCTCCGGTCTTGATGCCACCCATCTCTGGAAAGCTGCTGGTCCTTTACGTGACTGCCCTGGAGAGATCCCTCGGTGCGCTACATGCCCAGAAAAATAATGAGGGTACTGAGAATAGTCTCTACTATCTCAGCCGCATGCTTCTCGATACGGAGGTCAGATACTCCCCTATCGAAAAGAGCTACCTTGCGCTCGTCTTCGCCGTGCAGAAGTTGCGACATTACCTGCAGCACCACAAGGTGCAATTGGTCTCTCGGGTAGACCCACTGAAGTACATCCTGAATAGTCCCATGCTGACTGGCCGACTAGCACGGTGGGCAGTGATTCTCCAGCAGTTTGATATCAGGTTTGTACCTCAGAAGGCCATTAAGGGACAGGCATTGGCAGAATTTTTAGCTCCCATCCAACCTCCGTGGATCAATCTCTGGACCTGGATTTACCTGTTGAGATGATCCTCTCAGTCGATCATGCTGCCCCGTGTTGGCAAATGCATTTCGACGACGCCTCCCGGAGCCCCACTAGTAGGAGGCTCAATGATCCCTAGCTCAACAGAGTGGGCCTGGGTATTGTCTTCATTACCCCGACACAATCCGTTTTGCCATACTCATTCATGTTGTCAGAATTCTGTACGAACAACGAGGCAGAGTACCAAGATCTCATCACCGGCCTCGAGCTGGCCCTTGAGTTCCATGTGCCCCATTAACATGTGAAGGGAGATTCCGAGCTGGTGATCAAACAGGTTAATGGCGACTACGTCGTCAGGAAGCCGGAATTCGCACCATTGCTGGAGTACACCCTCCGCCTAATGGCCCAGTTCTCCCCTCGACCAGAGGTTACCCATGTCCCACGGTCACAGAATGGCCAAGCAGACACCTTGGATGGTTTAGCCGCGTCGCTCGCGGAACCCGAGAAAGATGATTTGGTCATACATGTGGCACACCAGAGAGTCATTGCTCCCGTCACCCAAGAAGACCATGATGGCCTGCGGGTAAGCCATCTCACCGCCAGACCCTCCATATTGGGAGTCCCGGGTTCTTCATATGCAGTGGTTGAAACCACCCCTGACTGGAGAGCACCTTTTGTCAAGTATCTCCTAAATGGTCAGCTCCCGGACGACCGGGCCGAGCGCGAGCGAATTCGATGTCGTGCGCTGCAATTTACCCTCCAGAGCGGCCCCAGTCTGGAACAGATCCTTTATAAGCATAGTGTCGATGGTGTCCTTCTCCATTACCTCCAAGTATGGGAGATACCTCAAGTTTTGAAGAGGTTCACGCCAGTTCCTGTGGCTCCCATCAAGCTGGGCCGAAACTGTCCCATAAAATTTGGAGGTTGGGGTACTTTTGGACCTCTATGATCCACGATTTTATTGGATATGCCAAGAGATGCCATGCGTTCCAAGTACACGCCAACTTCTTGCATCGGCCGCCGGAGCCCCTCCACCCCACCAAGTACTCTTGGCCATTTGCGGTATGGGGACTTGATGTAGTTGGACCGTATCCACCGGCAACAGCCCGCCAGTGTAGGTTCATCCTGACTGCTACAGATTTCTTCTCCAAGTGGGCAGAGGCAGTTCCTCTCAAAGAGGTCAAGGCTCGTTCCATCGTTGAATTTGTGAGCTCCAACATTAACCACCGGTTTGGAGTCCCTCACGCCGTCCTCACCGATAACGGTACCAACTTCCGAGCAGCTGAATTGAAGAAATTGTACGCTAAGTACGACATCCGGTCAAACCATACCTCCTGCTACCACGTACAGGCGAATGGATAGATCAGGGCGTTCAACAAGACCCTCTCTAACATTCTGCAGAAGATGGTTGGTCAGAACAACAAAAGTTGGCCGGACAAGCTCCCCAACCCCCTCTGGGCTTACCGGACGATGACTCACAACTCTACCCAGGTGACCCCATATTCCCTAGTGTATAGAGCTGAGGCCGTCCTACCCATTGAGATCCAGCTGCCTTTGTTACGCACTGGAGTTTATGACCACCAGACATCAGATGAGGTAGCTGAGATCCGTCTGGCTGAATTAGAGGCACTGGAATAGAACCGGCTTCATGCCCTGCACAATCTGGAAAGGCATCAGGACAAGATAGCGAGAGCCTTTGATAAGAAGGTCCGTCTTCGCTCTTTTCTACAGGGCGACCTGGTACTGACCCTTCGAGCGCCAATGATTCTCGGTAGGAAACCACCCAAGTTAGAACCCAAATGGGAAGGGCCTTATATCATCCATAAGGTTTACCCCAATGGAGCATACTCCTTGGTGACCACGGATGGAGAGCGTATAACCCCTCCCACCAATGCCAAATTCCTCAAACGATACTTTGCCTAGGGCAAAAAGGTCCAGCACGACCCTAAACTGTGAGATGGTCCCGCACGACCCTAAACTGCATCCCCGTCCTTACTGCAAGACGATAAACTGCAAGCTAGTCAGGCCTTCCTGACAGAGGCTCAGCCTCAGGCCCCTTGGCCTCCTCGGGCCCCCGGCCCCGTCTTCACTGCGAGACGTTAAACAGCAAGCTGGTCAGGTCTCCTTGACCGCGGCTCGGCCTCAGGGCCCCTGGTTTTCCCTGATCTACCATCTTGTGGGATTGTACGGGATGGCATAGGACTACGTCCTCATTCACGTCGGATTACTCGTTGTACCGTACATATAACCTAATGAGATGCTTCTCATCGTCCCGTATGACGTTAAACTGCATTTCTAGAACTATGTGTGGCTTGATTCTCATCCTTATGAGATACGTAGGAACGCTCATACGTTTCGTCTTAAGCCTAGCCCCAAGCTTTTCCCTTCCACTATCCCCCCTAGGAATAGTTTTCTTGGAGGATCTTTGTGTTGCCAGGAGTAGGATTTCTTGGCCCTGCTTATTCAACCCCGCTCGCACAAAGATTGTAAGGGTCACACCATGTGCCCACTCCCATTCTTCTATCCTTCCACGTCCTCACCGCATGACGCTAAACTGCATGGCCTTCAAGAACTACGTATGGCTTGATTCTCATCCTTATGAGATACGTAGGAACGCTCGGACATTTTGTCCGTTAGCCCAGCCCAAAAGCCAAAATTTTCCCCTCGGATCAAGACATGATAGGGTGCACACTTTTCCCCGACCCACATCGAGAAAGCCTTGACCCGGCTGCACATTCCCCCCTGGAGGTGTTTGACCCTTTCGTGGATGGATACAACTATGCTTCACCCACTCCTTGACTGGGATTCCGTCATTTTTCACACCCAGAGGGACCCCCAAGAATGGCCTGGATACAATGCCCACGGCCTCTCCTACAGATACGGGCGAACGCCCCCGAGGGTTTTCAAGCAACAAGCCGATACAAGTCCCACATTGCGAATTTGGTCAGCGTTCGACGCTCATTTGTTGCCCCCATACGGGTCACCATAGGAACGCTGTGTTTCGAACATGGTCAACAGTGTCTTGGATTTTCGGGTCCACCCCGACATGTCCCAGGCGTCAAGAGCAGTGATTCATTCTTCCCCATCCCGAGGTGACAAACTTCCCTCAGGTGGTGCTAGCGATCGGGCCCACAACCCCGATTCCTCATAAGGGTGTACAATGTGATGTTGGACTATGTCCTCATTCATGTCAGGATCATGTACCATGCCGTATGCCCTCCATTTAAGAGGCCCAGCCTCAGTCCCCTTGGCCTTCTCGGGTCCCCGACCCTCGTCCTCATGTAAGACGTTAAACTGCAAACCAGTCAGGCCTTCCTGACTGATGCCTGACCTTAGGCCCCTTGGCCTTTCTAGGCCACGGCCCAGGTCCCATCTTACCCAGGGGTGTACGGTGTGATGTGGGACTATGTCCTCATTCACGTCAGGATCATTTACCATGTCGTACGACTCCCCTTACGAGGCCCAGCCTCATGCCCCTTGGCCTTCTCGGACCTCTCCGCCCAATCTCTTACCCGGGGTGTACGGTGTGGTGTAGGACTACGTCCTCATTCACGTCGGGATCATGTACCATGTCGTACACCCCCCCTTTACGAGGCCCGGCCTCAGGCCCCTTGGCCTCCTTGGGCCCCTGGCCCCTCGTCCTCTTTGCAAGACATTAAACTGCAAGCCAGTCAGGCCTTCCTGATCGAGGCTCAGCCTCAGGACCCTTGGCCTTTCTAGGCCACGGCCCAGGTCCTATCCTATAGGATCACATGGTGTGACGTAGGACAACGTCCTCATTCACAACGAATTATTCTCCATACCATACACCTCCCTTGTTTAGGTGTGTATTACTCCCCTTCTCGTCCAGTATGACGTTAAACTACATATAGAGAACTACGTATGGCTTGATTCCCATCCTCATGGGATACGTAGGACCACCTAAATGTCCAAGATTCGGGTCTAGCCCCATCTCTCTGGAATCCTCATCCCATCACGGCCCCTTGGCCTATCCTTCATCCATGAGAGGATTATATGGTGTGGTGTGGGATCATGTTCTCATCCCCTACGGTCTCGTAATGACCACGCCATGCTTCCCCCCCCCTACTGAGTTGTTTCGTCGATCCCCTTTTCGACGGTAAACCAATGAGCTTAAGAGTACTCTGGTTTATTACATGGAATGCCAAGCTTTACTCGGACACGTATGCACCCGCTTTCCAGGCTTTGCGTATCCCCGCATCAGGGCTTTCATCATCTCTCACACCTGGAGGGACCCCTTAGAACGGCCTGGATACTACGCCCAAGGGCTCTCCTACCGATACGGGCCAACGCCCCCGAGGGTTTCGGACAACAAATCGATAAAATCCCGCGTTGCGAATATGGTCAGCGGTCGATGCTCGTTTGTTGTTCCCACCTCAGGCTAACGCGATATGGACGCTGTGTTTCCGTCATGGTTAACAGTTTTCCTCTATCGCCATGCCAACCCATTAAGCCCAAATGTCGGGTACGCGATTCACACCCTTCATCACTTCATCATGTCCAAGTAGAATCTCAGAACTCTTGGTACTTTTCCTCCGTGCACGTCTGCGCGTTGGGAGAAAAAGCTGCATCAAAGGTGTCCTTCGAAACTCTCCGCCGACTCCCCTTTGATGGACGCCCCAAGTATTTCGATAAGGATCTTCCCCCCTTGTTTCCCACACTGAGTTTATCTCACGTGGGCTTAGGGATTGGGTTGACATTTGTGCTTACTCGGGATTTTTCACCATCCACGGTCCGAGCTCTAAGACCATAAACTAAGATTCTCATCTGGAACTACATTCGAGACCCCTTGTCTTTGGATCCAGATTGAGTTCAGCAAGTTCACCTCTCTCCGGTCCTGCCTTCAGGACCCCGACCATGGGACAAAGTGGCGTGGTGTAGGACTACGTCCTCATTCACGTCGGGTTTGCAATAGCTGCACCACGCATACCCCATTCTGAGAGTTAGCCCTCCTATTCCTTGTCATGCATGACATTAAAAGGCACCATTCAGAACTACGTGTGGCATGATTACCATCCTCATGGGATACGTAGGACCACCTGAATGTCTAAGATTCGGGTCCAGCCCCACCTCTTAGTGTTCTCCTGATCTCCCGGTCACCTAGGCCACTTGGCCTATCCCTCTCCAGGAGGGGGATGTGTAGGTATGATCCAAGGTTTTGGGCACCGTGCCCCCTTCGCCCAGGAACCTGCCATCTCTCGGTCACCCTCAAAGTTGGGTCCCTTGACTCCTTGCAGTGGTTCACCCATGTATTAATAGCACTCTAGTCTAGGACCAAGAGTGTCAGATTCAACTTGATCAAGTTCCATCCACTTGTCAAGCTTCGTGTTCCCCTCCGTTCGGGCTTCCATCACCTTTCCACCCAGAGGGACCCCCAAGAACGGCCTGGATACAATGCCCAAGGGCTCTCCAACCGATATGGGCCAACGCCCCCGAGGGTTTTGGACAACAAATCGATAAAATCCCGCATTGCGAATATGGTCAGCGGTCGATGCTCATTTGTTTTTCCTCATCTCAGGCTAACGCGACAGGATGCTGCTTTTCGAACATGGTCAACAGTAATCCTCTTTCATGACGCCAGCCCCTTCAGTCCTTGAATGTTGGATGCATGATTCACATCATTTTCCATCCCATCATGTCCAGGTGGAATCTTTACACTTTTGGTACTTTTCCTCCGTGCACGTCTGTGCGTTGGGAGAACAAATCTGCAATCTAGCGTCCTTCGGGGCTACCATGGTTCGATATTTAAGACCATAAACTAAGATACATTCAGGACTACGTTCAACTTGATTCCCACCCACATGGGATACATAGGACCGCCGAGACGCCCTGCCTCCGGGTACAACCCATTCAGGAAACCAGTCTCTCCCCCTGTTTCCCCACTATATAGGCCCCTCGGCCTAAGGTTTCCCTCTCCGAATGGCGTACAAACTGATGTGGGATCATGTCTCTGTCAATTTTGTTTTACAACACCGCGCACATTTCCCTCCTGGCATCGTCTCTGCTACGTTTTCACTGCATGACGAAAAAATGCATGCTTGGTCCTATCGTACAACCCTAAACTGTGACATTATCGTCCTGGCCGCACGACGAAAAACGGCACCGCATTGTAGTGACCTCGTTGTAGAGGACATCATGTTGGGTACTGGCCACGTGCCATGCCATTTGACAACGCCCATCGCGGCTTGATCCTTGTGGCGACATCACGGCCCACTATTCTAGGCCAGTCGCTTCACAAAAAAAAAACCCATTGACCTTAATTAACAAACAAGATATATCAAATTCCGCTTCTTTTAGTGCAAGGGCCACGCCCGCACTCCCCTTTTCCCCTGACACTGGTATCCTTCCGCGTCACCATCCAGAACTACGTATGGATTGATTCTCATCCTTATGAGATACGTAGGAGCGCCCGGGCACTTCCCCACAAGCCCAACCTAAACTTTGTGTTCGGTCCCTTGACTCGAACATTTCCCCAGAGAATGCATGGTAAGTAGGGCTTAGGTCCTCCTTCACATTGGGTTTTGATGCCATGCGTCCCCTTCTCCCTTTACCCATTTATGTTCTAAGGTCCATCAAGAACTACGTAAGGCTTGATTCTCATCCCTATGAGATACGTAGGAGTGCCCGGGCACTTCCTCGCGGGCCCAGTCTAAATTTTCATGGTCTAAATTCTACGACCCTAAACTAAGATCTCCCTAAGGGAAAGGAATCTTCTCCCTCTCTCTAATATGTTTCGTTGTCGTATTCAGATGTGTTTTGATAAAGAACCTAAAGTGTGGGACTTTCATGCGGACATTCCTTTTGTCCCACGACCAAGCTTCATGAACTCTCTATTTGGATCCTCATCCTCTTCCATGTCCAGAAGGACCCCCGGACGACATGGATACTTGGATTAAGGGCTCTCCATGAATGTTGGACCTAAGGGCCCTTCAATCGTTTCGGGCCAACGTCCCTACGGATATTTGAAAACATCTTTTACACAGTCCCGTTTTTCGAACATGGTCAACGGTCGACCCTCATTTGTCTGTCTCCATTCTAGGCTAACGTGACAGGGTGCTGTGTTGCGAATACGTCAGCAGTTATCTTCCATCGTCACGCCGCCATCATCGTGATCTGAATCTCGAGCACCATGATTCACACGTTTCCACTCCCTCATGTTCATGTGGAATCCCATCATACTCGGCTCTTTCACTTCGCGCATCTAGGTGCGCTAAATGATCGTGTTAGTGTCATTGGGCCGGTATTCACCGAGCGTCCCTTTGCCATAACCTGCCCCTGTCTGTGTCGGGAAATTCCCACCGCTACTACTTGTTTCCCACACCTAGCACGACTCACGTGGGCATAGTAGTTTTTGCGAGATGTGTACCAACGCGGTCAGGCTGCTCCTCGTCCGGCATGACGTTAAACTGCACTTTCAGAACTACGTATGGCTTGAATCCCATCCTCATGGGGTATGTAGAAATACCCGGCCACTTTTCTTCGGGCCCATCCCAATCGTCACTCTTGGTCCCTTGACCTGAAGAGTTTCCTCTGGGGGTACATGGTGTGATTTGGACTCCAAGTCCTCATTCGCTTCGGTTTCATATCTACCACGCCACATGCTTCCTTCCCTCTCATTCCATGTCCTATCGTATGACGTTAAACTACAAGAGTCTATGTGTCCTCAACGCATGACCATAAACTGCAGTTCTGCCCTAAACAAGTTCAGGATGCCCCAAGATCCCCCTGGGAAGTGACAGATCCCCTTGCCAAAGAGGACCTATCCTAAAGAAGGAATGATCCATGATCAAACCAATACACCCATCGGACGTACTCCCACCACGGTGGTGTAACTACAAAAGTGTTGGATTCTATTCGGACAGACCATCACTCCATATGCCACACTTTGTGTGCCCCTTATTCGGACCCTCGTCCTATTTCATGTCTAAAGGAACCCCCTAATGGCCTGGTCTCATGCCGCATCGGCTCACCTACCGTCCTGGGCCAACGTTCTGGAAGACTGGTCATGTTTGGAAGGACCCCCTAACAGTATGGATGTTCGACCTATGGTCCGCCTACTATCCTGGGCCAACGTCTCGAAGGATTGATCGACAACAAATTGATAAAATCCCGCGTTGCGAATATGGTCAGCGGTCGATGCTCATTTGTTGTCCCCATTTCAAGCTAATGCAGTAAGGGTACCGTTTCTCCTCCAAGGTTAACGGTTGTCCCTTATTGTCACGCCATCCCCACAGTGTTCCTAATCTTGGGTATCGTGATTCACACTTCCCATTTTCATCTGTTTGGACCGATTTCAGTGCCCCTGGCATTGCCCCGTTCGTGCATAAGAGCACGTTGAAGAAACGGTAATTCGGCTATCCTGGAAGTTCCTCCTCCGATCAAGCCTTCCCCATCTTTCGGGAATCTGGACTGGCTTGAGGAATTGTCGTCAAACGTCCCGCAAACATTGTAGGGATGTAACAAGGCAATTCAACAGTGGAAATCGTGCGTGCTACGGCATTAAAAACAAAGGTAAAATTTGGAAGCACGAAAGTACCAATAAAAGGGTTTTGGGATTGTTACAATACTCGGGGGTTGACTTCCCCCATGGACGGGTTGACCCCGTCAAAAGAGCGTTGCAGCTCCGCCACCCGTTGACTTGCGGCATCCAAGGCTTGCTGCCGCTGAATCTGCTCTCGCTCCTCCTCAGCAGCGGCGAGGCGCAGTTCGTCAGTTCTGGCTTTGGCCCTCTCTACATCAGCTTGAACGACAACCATCTTTTCAGAGGTCTGCCTCATGTGCTCTTTTGCCTCTGCCAGCTGGGCCTTCAACCGTGAGACCAGCTCAGATTGTGCATCAAGAGATGCTGAAAGCTCGTCTGCCCGGGTCCGCATCCGTTGAACCTCGCCTTCAGCCTCCTAGAGCTTCCTAATGCTGGTTGCCTTCCTCCGCTGCCAGCCCACGCTGAGCCCATGATCATCCTCCCGGATCTTCTCAGCCATAAGATCTCGGATGAGTGCATGAGGACGTTGGGCATCCACTCCCCCAGTGCACAGTTCGCGCAACCGCGAGCGAAGCCTATCCATTTCGGCTAGCCATTGTGCTTGGGGGGTGTCCTTGATAAAGCGCGCGATCATCTTCCACGACCGGCGGCAGACTATGCTGCTGTCTTCCTCGTCGGAGGTCGTTTCGTCCCAGTCTGTGCGATTGGCAGGCTCGTACACGGTATACGCCCGCAGGAAATCCTCGGCAGGATCAACATCCGGTGTTGAATCCAGTGCGACACCTGGCGCCAAAGCGGGCGCGAAAGAACTGGGGCCGACCAGTTGATCCTCTTCCTCGGAGTCCACCTCGATGACTTCGGGTACGGCCCTGCTGGCAGACCCGCCAGTGACGATGTGCATCGCAGCTTGAGGAGATGGAGGGACTATTGCCACCATCACCGGCATGCCCCTAGGAGGGATGCCACCAGACATCCCGACCAGCCTTGCCGCAGTGGCCCACGCCAGTCGAAGAACTGTACGAAAGAGAGACATAAACGTTAGTTGGCATGGCCTACATGTGACAATGAGGAGACCGGTGGAGGAGACTTACGAAGATCGACCTCCGAGCACTGCTCTTGAGCTGGTACTGACGGGACCCCGAGACGAGGCCCCCCGTATAATGTTGGAAGGTCTGGAGATTCCGGGGGAGCCACCCCAGACGCCTTGGTCCCACCAGACGTGGAACTGGACGCCGCCATAGGCGCGGGTTCTGAAGGTCCCGCATCATCACCCGCCAAGGAGAGAGAACGAGGCATGCGAACAAGTTCCTCCTGCATGGCTCAAACATTGGTGAGAAGTCCATAGGGACCTGAGAACAGATCGTAAGGAGAGAAGCTCAGAATGCTACCTCGAGAGCCTCCGCGAACTCGTCGGATTCTGATCCCCGGTCTCCGACCTCGCCTTCCTCCAGCGGGAACCCTCCTCCAGCCTCATCCTCCTGAGAGGAGTCCTATGATTCCTCCGGCAAGGGGAAGCGCTCCCTCAGATCGGAAACCGATAACTTTGGGGGGACCATCTGATTCAACAGTACCCTCACCCGGTCCGTCATTGGGCGAGGGATGCCACTGGAGTGGACGTAATCTTCCAGCTCTTCCAGGTACTGTTCTGCCTCCACCAGAGACGCCATGAATCCAGCCCGAACTGGGCCTATACCCGGTAATTCCATCCCGAGGCGAGTCAGGTGGGCCCATATCTCGGATGGGCTGAGGAATTGCCGGTTGACATCCCAAATGTCCCAAGCTTCCGGGAAGACGACATCCTCTGCCATATCATTGTGACGCAGGCGCTTCCCCGGAGCCTGGGTGGATATCCTACGAAATCCCCTCGGTGGCCGCCCCTCCGGATGACCCTACTCTCCCGGAATCACCGGATCCACCGCTGCTGACATACCCTCGGCCGGTGCGGGTCTCACCGCCATGGCAGCCCCGCCACCGCGAGCGGCCCAAGCTGCCCGCCGACCCCGATCTCGAGATAGGGGAGGCCCACCGTCACCAACCCGGATAGTTGGTTGCTTTAGCATCTCTCCTGGGTAAGAATCCTCCCAACTAATGGCGTACTCCTTCACTAATCCTAAGGCGGTGGTGGATGGAGGCAATGCAATCCGCATCTTTCCATCTTCCCGTGTGAACATGAGCCACAGCTGCCTCATCACACACGGGTGCTCCTCATGACGCACCTCCCAGTAGACCTGCGAAGTCAGCCGCTGGAGGCCCCGGAACTGCCTCGCAAACCGATGCGGAGTGTACAGTTCACAGAGCGGCTCACGATCTATTCGTGCCACCAAAACTCCACCTCAGAAGGCCAGGAGATAAGCCCGATGTTCTTCCGTTCCCCGTCCGTCATCAGTAAGCATCCCCGTCGGCAATGGGAAGGGATGGAAGTTGAACTCGTCCACCCTACACACCCGATTCAGCACCATTGGAACGGCCAGTTTGAATGGGAAGCTCCTGACCACGTTCAGAATGGAGGGGCGGAAGTTCGATCCCGACAAAAAAATGGGGTTTGGATACTCGTAAATCCCCCTGATATGCGCTGCGATCCACCCTTAAAGGAGGTGGAAGGGCCCGCATATCCTTGGCGGCTTCTTGCCCTCGCAAATATGCCGCAGCATTCTGTACAGTTTGGTGAGCATCGGGATCCCCAGGTTGATCCGCTGCCCCATGGCCAACATCGACGCCATGATAAACGAGCTGGGCCGTACCCCCATGCTTGTATCTCTCACCGGCAGGATCAAGCCACAGATGAGAGCCGCGATGAACGCTGCCAGCCTGACTATCGGATGTTGTTCAGTGCTGACACTGAAACCCCAATTTTTCCATTGGCTTTCCTCCAAGACCCGCCAATACGAGTGCCCCTTGCCCCGTTGGGCTGCCCTTGGTCAAGTTCGAGGCCTCGAAGGGAACTCTCGATTCTCTGGGAAATTCAGAAAGCATTTGAACAACCTCCTGAAGTGGACATCCCTCACTACCTCCTTGTCCTCTGCAGTGACAAGTGCCATCAGCGCCGACGCCAGTCGCGGAATTTGCTCCACATCTCTTCATGCGCTGACAACAGGGAGGAATTCGTCATACATGGACCACAAGATCGGGACCCCAGAAATCTGGTGGACATCCCACAGGCTGATTCCCACCTCCCCGTGATGTAGGTGAATGGTGTTGGTCATAGATGACCATATACTCAGCAACTCCGGCATTAGCTGCTTTGGTTGGTAAATGTGGAATCGGGAGGCCCATGCCACCTCATACAGCCCCACTCTCCTCAGCTTGGCCCCGAACTCCTCGCATGAAGTGCCTACCCAGTAGGCCCAGGCCCAGTCATCGGTAAAGTTGCCGCCCTGGCGCAGGTCCCACTCATCGGACCATCCTTTCTTCGAATCCTGTAAAGATGCCTTCAGTATGGTGCGGTAGAGAGGAGGGGACGTCTCCGGTTGCAATGGCCTCCCATCAATATCGTTCACATGGTTGTAGAGACAATCAGCGGTGACGGGTGTGAAGTCCTCCCATGCGTGACCATCGGCCGCCCTGAACCATTGGTGCTGGCATGGTGTGCTCTTGAACCAGCAAGCTGGTTCATCCCTACTCGCCTCAGGGATGAAGACGTCATCCCTCAGCCCGAAGCCGTACAACGGCAGTTTCTTGCACTGCGAATAATCATTCTGGCCCTCCGAGAGTAGATCTGTCAAAGAAGTGTGGTCCGAGTGGCTCCAGATCATCTCCCCCAAGCCTGGACGGTTGGCCATCTCATCTCGACGAGAAGCATCTGCAAGGACCCCCAATACAACCACTTGATGGGCCATTTTAACTCTGACACTCAGAAAAGAGTTCTCTCGGCTGGATCACGAAGCTCGACCGCGAAGCTGAATCGCGAAGCCGGATTGCGAAGATCGGTCATGAGACCAAGCTGCGAAGTCTGGACAAGGCCAAAAAACAGAGGTTCGCTTGGCACGGACGCGGAGTCAGAGACTCGCAGTTCTCCGCGAAGCTCGATTCGCGGAGGGCTGTCGCGGAGTACGCGGAGCTTCGCGAAGTCGAGAGCGCAAAAAGACAAGGAAGGAACGTGAAGAAAAAAGTGGTCGGACCCCCGATTTATAGGCGGCGACCCCGGAGCATCGCGGCACGCCTCACCCGCGCGGAGCATCGCGGCGCGTCCGGATCTGTGGCCCCGGTCAGCACCGCGGCCCCCTTCGCGAAGCCGCTTCACGAACCACCGACAATTTTGGCGATTTTCCCTCAGACTTCGACCCTTCTCCCTCCGCGGCTCCAAGTCTGAGGGGGGCATCTGTTGGCGCCAAAAATATGGCCCGATAGAAAGGAACGAAAAAGATAGCTGGCGCGCTGCCTCGCGAAGCTCCACCGCAAAGCCCCGCCGCGAAGTGCCCCGACCATGGTGGCGCCGCGAAGCTCCAGAGGCGGTAATGCTCTGTGAACCCATTTGACGTTTGCGAGCCGCCGCAAAGCTCCAGAGGCGGGAATGCTCCGCGCACCCATTTGACGTTCGCGAGCCACCACGAAGCACCAGAGGCGGGAATCCTCCGCGATCCCATGTGACGTTCGTGAGCGCGCCGCGAAGCCCCGGAGGCGGCGCGCGAGCCCCGCTTCGCGGCGCCCCTTCCCTATAAATACTGGACACCCCCTGAGTCCCGAGGACGGACAATCGGACCTTTAGGCTTCTCCTCTCCCAAATCGCGAAGCACGCTTTGCCCCGGGAATGATGAGCTCCGCGAGGTACTTCTACATCGCGAGACTCCTTTGCATTGTCTCGTTTTGAGCCCCTCTTCAGTGAGGGATTCCCTTCGCGAATCTCAGGGGCATTCACGAAGGAAGGGGATTCCGAAGGGAACACGGGAAGCCGCGGAGCGTTTATGCTTCGAGAAACACCCAACCCCTGCTAGTGATCCCTATGCCAAGGCAGGATCACTACACATCGTGAAACACACTGCTTCGCAGGACCCTGCTTCGCGAGGCACCCCTTCCTCGCGAGGCAGTGCTCCGCGAACACTGTTCCACTTCGTGAAGAACCTCCCACTCACACCTATGCCCCATGCTAAGGCCAAGGCACTCCAATTCGCGAAGCACACTCATCTTCTTAGCAATTCCTCTTCCCGTGCGACCCTCCCGGTTTGCACGATGTGATTTCAAAGTCCCATGGACAATACCACCCGTAGCGTTGCTTCGCCTAATGCTTCTTCGCATAGGCACGCTAACAGCTATTGCTTCTTCTCATAGCCATGCTAACATGGACCCCTCGATGGTTCGTTCCACGACCCCCCTTAACCACGGCCTTACTAGTACCTTCCCTTCCCCAAGGACCAGAGGGTACCGGTTATGTAAGTCCTAGGGGTGTGGAGAGAACCCACCTCGTCCGAGCTGCAGGACGTCAAACTGCCAAGCACCACGTCCTCAACACATGACGTTAAACTGTGACCCAACCTCATCTCCCTCACAAAGGGTTCCCCCAGGTCGAACATTTTTTACGCCCACTCGTCTCCACGGGAATGGAACTCTTCCTCACATGGAATGAGATCCTCCATGTCTGAGTGGCGTATGTTCGTAGGGGAAGGGCTGCCTCAGAGCGCAAGTCCCTAAACCTTCGTACGGATGATTGCACCCGTGCATCTCCGTACTTCCCCACTACCAAGGTCAGTGGAGGGCGTGATAGGGAACGAGGCACCTCCCACCATTGGACTAAGGTCCCTCTTTCCCGCACTTTGTCGCGCCATGGGCCTCCATCCTAGAGTAAGTCCCAGCACCGTGGGCCGGCTAACGCATAAGCCCCTCTTCGCTTCTCACGGATGCTTCCTTCGCGACGTGATCGTCAGGTCCTTGCAACCTCTTGTTTCTCACACCGAGCAGGACTCACGTGGGCTTAGAGTGAGCACCGACCCTGAACCCCATCCTTATGAACTATGAGGACTTTGATCCATGTCAAGGCATGTTACGTAGGAATCCTCCCTGAGGTTCAAGCCCACCCATCGCCCATTCACGTCGGGTCCCATTCTGGTCCAGTGGTAAGCTGTTGCGACCCATCATCTAAGTGAACTATGAGGACTTTGATCCATGTCAAGGCATGGTACGTAGGAAGCCTTCATGAGGTTCAAGCCCACCATTTTCTTATGAACTATGAGGACTTTGATCCATGTCAAGGCATGGTACGTAGGAAGCCTCCCTGAGGTTCAAGCCCACCCGTCGCCCATTCACGTCGGGTCCCATTCTGGTCCAGTGGTAAGCCGTTGCGACCCATCATATAAGTGAACTATGAGGAATTTGATCCATGTCAAGGCATGGTACGTAAGAAGCCTTCATGAGGTTCAAGCCCACCAATAGTGGACCCCCCGAGTCTACTTTCACGTCGGTTCACCGACAGACTCATTCCCTTGCGAACTACGAGGACTTTGATCCATGTCAAGGCATGGTACGTAGGAAGCCTTCATGAGGTTCAAGCCCACCAATAGTGGACCCCTCGGGTCTACTTTCACGTCGGTTCACCGACGAACCCATCTCTCATGAACTACGAGGACTTTGATCCATGTAAAGGCTTGGTACGTAGGAAGCCTCCCTGAGGTTCAAGCCCACCCGTCATTTCACGTCAGGTCTCACCCCCGTCCAGCACGACGTTAAACTACATTCTGGTCCAGTGGTAAGCCGTTGCGACCCATCATCCATAGTGAACTACGAGGCCTTTGATCCATGTCAAGGCATGGTACGTAGGAAGACTTCCCAAGGTTCAAGCCCACCACCCATCGGACCAAGGTCCGCTTTCACGTCGGTTCACCGACAAAGCCCCATATGAACTACGAGGTCCTTGATCCACGTCAAGGCGTGGTACGTAGGAAGCCTCCACGAGGTTCAAGCCCACCCATCATCCAATTCACATCGTGTTCTACCTACGTCCAGCACGACATTAAACTGCAATTCCAGTCCGACGGCAAGCCGCTGTGACTAACCCGAACTACGAGGACTTTGATTCATGTCAAGGCATGGTACGTAGGAAGCCTCCCCGAGGTTCAAGCCCAACTACCATCGGACTAAGGTCCCTCACTTACGTCGATTCACCGACACCCACCGCCCGTCGTTTGTTCATGTCAGGGTTCACTATCATCCCGCATGACGTTAAACTTCCCGAACTACGCGGACTTTGATTCCCCGCCATGGGGATACGTAGGAAGCCTCTTCAAGGCTCAAGCCCAACTCCACCGTCGCCCCTGCGATGGTCCCATTTCACTCCCCTCCGCTCCATTCATCCCCTATCTACCCTAATCCTCACCCGGGCCTCATGTCTCGGTGAGACCATGTCGGTATGCTCTTCTTCACGGCCGCCCATGGGCTGGCCCCATTATTGATATCCCTTCAAGGAGGATCCCTCAATCCGATCTATCCTAGATAATGCTCTGGTTGGGTTGATCTGTCTCCGCTGGACGTTAAACTTGCGGCATACCCTGTGTTGAGCACAGGAAGCTGAGGAAAACCTCAGATATGTGTCTATGACATATAATTCCCCGCGCTCGATGTGGGATGCCTCGGGCTTCCACTCCCTCGAGAATCCTTGTGGTCAAGGATAAAAGACAGACATGCCAGGTACCCCAGCATCCAGACACGCTACTGCTGCCTCAACGTGACTACTCTCCTGACCGAAGGTTGCTGCCCTGACTGGACCCTTTGGAATGTCCCGACAGAAGCAGTGTAATTAACGGGCGCCCATGGAAACATGGCACTGGGAAGAGTTTCACGAACTACGTATTAAATCTACGAGGGAGACCCGGACTAGGTGACGAGTTCTGAGGAGGAATCCGCGGGAGGAAGAACCGACATCCCATCATCCCGTTTCGATCAAGGAGAAGACGTCCCTGAATAAGGAGTGAATGCCGCCCGCCTTTGGAAAGCGGTAATGAGGGGAAAAAGAAGCACCGCACGTCCTCCACCACGGACGGACGGATGCGCGCGCCCCGGTGGAAAGCGTCGGAAACAATTCTGCATCACATCATGTCACATCATATCGCAACACATTATTTATAATGTGACCAAGTAAATTCTGGGAACCACCATTGCATATATGGTGTTTATCATAAATGACATCACACCACATCACAATGAAACCCACTAATAACATTATGCATTACAATATGCAACACTTCAACAAATCATCCCATATTACATCTCCATATAGTAACCATGTACATTATGGGAACCACCACAACATGTATGGTATGTATCCTACATATGTTGTTATACCTTCATCCATAACATCTCATACACCTTGTATGGTACCACAAGCCGTTATGACCTATACACATCATAAAAATAATAATCCTTTTTATAAGATATGAAAATATATATGTGTGTGAAAAAACCACAATCCATCACAACCTTATACACAACTATATGTGAAAACTAACCAATGTGTCTACCAACACATGTAACTACCAAGACAAGAGAGAGATACTAGAGTGGGTAGTCAGCCATGCATCCTCCCATTAGGATGTTGGGGAAAATACCCTCCCAATGTACACTGGGTGTTAGATTCCCAAACCATCATGGATGAGATAGTGTAGGTAATCACAAAATAAACATGATATAATATAGTTTATGACTACATGTGGGAATATCCTATCCTTAGACTCAACTATATATAAATCAACTCAATCTCTCACATGAAACTACTTAGAATAGATATCATAAAACTAAAAATGATATTATAAGAGCTGTATTAGTTATTCCTTTATTTTCAAGGATTTTCATCTCTTAATTTATCAATAAGACATTAAGTTATCCATTAACATAAATTCAAGGTACTTTAATTAACCACAATCTTTATGTCTATGACCTACTAAAAAAACATACCATTTACATAGTTTATCATCACTGACATATATTTAGTATCTTCATTCAATCAAAACAAACCTACTGGTGTAATAATTATTTAATCATTATTATCATCCTTCCATAAACCAATTTCTCTTTGAAAACCTTCCAATGCTACCACTAAGTGGAATCATACCACACATTTCATCTAGATTCCTCATGTTCTGGGGAATTAAATATAGGTAAAATAATAAACCCATCCATCAAACAATATGAAAAAACTATTCAAGAAAAAATCTATATTTATCATAAAAATGGGTAATCCTATATTCAACCAAATCAATCATCATTAGTTCCATCCCCAGAAACCACTTTTATATCATGATGCATTTCTCCAACATATGTGTAAAAAAATACAACATAATATAACACATCCTACTGACATCACATCAACCTTCCTAGAATCATCTCTCCTAGGATCATATAATGTCACAAAGAAAACCCCACATCCATTGCCCATCATAAAATCACCAAGAAAATTAACAAGAACATCCACCATTAAAATATATTCCATAACTCATGGAAACAATACTTAACACATAAATAATAACTATTTTCTCAAAATTCAAGGCTCAAGTGATTCTAAAGTAGGTGCACAACCCAATGCCTATCAAATTTATTTATCAAAAAACCAGTTTTATAACACCTTTTATTATCATATTATTTATTAATAGGTTCTAACTATGGGTAACCTAGTCCATAAATCTATAAAAAGATATAAAATTTAAAAATTCAATATAATTAAAACCAATCCTAAAAAACATAGAGAATAATCATTCTCATTAACATGATTTTTAAATTATTATCAACAACATGCATTGAAAATAATCAATTTATTTATCAATTAAGTAAATCACATTGAATATTACTACAATATATACTAATATTTCATGACATAACATTTAAGGAGATGTGGAAAAAAAATGGTCATGACATAAAAAACATCAAATGACATAGTAAAATACCAGGACTTTCAATTTGTTTTTGAGTGAGTTGGAATAATTAACACTATATAATTGACATTATTTATAAGTTACCTAAATTAATGGATTTTACTACAAGATTTAATCTAATTAGAAGGCCCGATTTCACCATGTCCACACATGTTCCTCTAAGATAGTATTCCCCTAATTCATGCCACATATCAATATCGGATTATGTTTCTCAATCTAATAAACTTGTTCTTGATTCAAAAATAACTTGTAGCTGTCTTTCTCTAATATCATGAGAGTTTTCTGTAGAAGAATTTTTCTTTATAAAATATGCTGAGATAACATCATTAAAATGAATGAAGAACTACAAAAACTCCTCTCTGTTAGCATCCTCATTTGTTTTACCCTTTGGAACAAAAATAATTGAATATATCTTTATATTACACATGATTTAACTATCATCTTGAATTCCCATACAACTTTTTGACACCATTAATTTTGTTCCATGATAATAATCATCCCTATAATAAGAAGATGACTCTTGATTATTCTGAATATCAAGAATATAAGTAAAATATTTTATACATATCTATTTCATTAATTTTATTATCATAAAATTATAGGAAACACTATATTCAATATCATAAGCCTATTATTTAATTCATAATCTAATTTATCATTAAATAATGGATCCATATTATTTATCAATTCCAATAAATAACTACATCATAATACATGTAATTAAATTAAATTATAATAATAATTAAATAGATATCAAACTATCTAGAAAATCCAGATGCAATATATTCTCTCCGCATCAAACGTCAACCTATGATCACAATGAAATTCATTATTAATAAGATTAAATTATTATTAGATAAATTACATTTCTATAAAAAGGGATAAAAAAAGAACATTACAGAATAATGTAAATAAATTAAAGAATAAATAAATCCCTTACATAGAAGAAATAATAACCACATCAATTTCTACAGAAAAATTAGTGGAACAATCAAGATAGAATCACCACTAGAGGAAACACTGCCTAATTATTTCAAGATTCCATGAAAACAAGGGAAAACTTATAAACCACTAGTCTGATGGGAATATAATTATGAATGAATAAACCATTATTTTCAAGTCAAAGGATGGAAAATTTGATTATCCATATCAAAAAATAATGAATTTAAAAAGTTTTTAATATCATTCGACTCCAAGAACAAGGGTGTTTTTACAGCCACTTTCAACACAGAAATTAAAGGACATATTTATCCATGAAAATAAGACCTTTGAGGGCCCATGATTTACGCCATTAAAAGACCCACACATTTTTTTTTCTAATATGGATGAAATCTCCATGTGGTCGATTCCAAATAAATGAATTCCAAACAAATATAAAAGCTCCACATTGTTGATCCAACATGAAACTATTTTCACATAGTTGTTTTACATATTCGATCACTAATATATCCAATATATCCATGGAGTGGGTTCAAAAATAATATTAAGACAAATATCTGAAACACATTGCTGAATGACATAGCTGGTCACCCATACAGTGGATTCACAAAGTCTATTTCTCATATAGCTTAACCAACCACATAAGAAATTCACTTAGTCCATCCATCCATGTATTTGATTTATGTAGATGATCTGTATAGCTAATAGAGCACATAGTTGATCCAATCCACATATTATATTTAACATCATTGATTGATCATTGTAGATGATATCTCCACATAGCTGATGGTGCCACATAGAAGATTCAATGGGATGTGAATCAGCCTCTTATCCAAATAATTAGCAGCACATTCATGATGTCAAACCCTTTCATGTCATGGATCCTTTGTGATTCTATATTTTAGTATTTAATGATCATCAGATCCACTATATTCCTCCTTGACACACCCTAATGTTTAGAACAATTTAACGGATTAGAGTGGATGGATCTGGTCCCTCATATTAGTGTCCTCTCAAAAAATTATCATCCTATAGAATATAAAATTATAATATGAGAGAAAACAAAAAGGGTTCATCTCAAGTGGCAACCCATAAGATACCTATCATAGATCTTTCCATCACATGATCTTAGCAACCACATCAGAGGAAACGATCATAAAAGCATCCAATATAAATAATGATAATGTAAGAACTATCCTATGGTAGATACCTCTAAAAAAATAATAGGGTTACCAATAAGAATCTAATGGGAACTATATCATAAACTAGGGAGGTAAACATCTATCACGAACTAGATCTGGTCATCATCAATACTGCCAACCAACCTGGTTCATAGAAAGGACTAAATGGTGTTCCTTATCCACATGGGCTTGCACAAGTTCCTAAGTATCATGGATAATGGGTTGGGAATGATTTACCTGTGTATAGGAGAAATACACATAAAAAAATTAATAAACTAAATCTGAAAATATAGTACAAACAAGACTTTAATAAAAAAATTAATAATTGAAATAAATGGATTTAATCAAATCTCACAAGGTCCAAAACTCAAAATTAGTATAAAAAAATCAATAAACACCACGTGGCATGTGGTCATGATCCCCAACCATTCTCCACAACACTAAACAATGTATGGAAGCAAACAACTCATACCCCCATCTCCGAAGAAGTTGACCTAACATATGTCAAACATAATCAAGTCTACTTACACAAAATGATTATAATGGAATGAGACTAAGACCCTTAGGATTCCTCCCAAAAATATTTCATCTTATAAAAATTTTATTAATAATAATGCTTGTAATTATTATAAACAAGAATACTAGTAAAACATTCCAATAGATTAAAATTTAAATGAAAATAGTATTCAATAAGGATAATTTTATCAATGAACACATTAAAAAAACACATGTGATATTGGTATCTCTGAATAAACATAATTTATGCCAATGATAAGTATAAAATATTTGATGACCACAACTCACATAAACACCCCTATGAAATAGCTAGTTAGAGGGACCTAGGTACATCATATCTCGGTGTAGAATCATCCATAATCAATATACTTATCATAGATGATCTACTAGGTGGGGAAACCCTAATGACCTAGCGGTCCCCTATATCATCATAATTTAGTTAGTGTTTTCATCATCAAACATTTTACATGAAATAAGGATAGAATAACTTTCTGATCACTAGCATACTAGTCCAAGTATACCCACATAGATACTCTGGAATTCTTCTTGGTTCTCAAACAAGTGACACATGTTATGAATAACATTTTAACATAAAAATATCATTTATAGACCTTAAAGACACCAAAAAGTACCCATACACACTTCTCACCCCTTGTTTAATTCAATAAACCAATTACAATTTTCATAAAACACTTTCAAGAGGTACAACAATATTTTTCTCATAAAAATGATTCAAAAACACTATTTTTATGGCTAAAAACCCAATAATACCACACCCAACATGAGTTTTTAGACCTGAAAGTTTGATAAACCAATTCCATTAGTCACAAAATGTCCCAAAAATACATAATAAGAAATACATATGAAAACAACCATTTTCATAAAAATATGCTTCATTAAATTCAACCACTTAATCAATGATACCAAAAATGGGTTTTTCACAAAAACAATAATTAGGAACCTGAAGAAATGGTTACTAAAGAAATAAAAATAAATCACACTATGTCTACAAATGGAATCACCCACCTTATATGTCAAAAACCACAAATCTTGGCGTGAAAATTCTACCACACCATCTCCACACCATAAGTGAGTAAAAACAAACCTAAATCCACAATATTGAACCAAGAAACCTAAAATCAAACCATATGTATGAATCCCTAGATACTAGATAAATAGAACATCAGTAGATAAGGATGACACCCTATGTATAATGAAGGAAACAAGATATAGAATCATTTACTTGAGGAATCGTGATGTTTCCCCACCAAAATCCCCTTAAAAATGAGATACAAGAGAGGTTTGAGGAGCACATGAACCTTCCATGGATTCTAGAGTATAGTAGGGAAGAAATTGGTGAGATTGTTTTATTTTATAATGGAAGAATTTATAATTAAAAAAATTAATGGGCTAGACAATGATCCACAGTTTTCCTACACATATTAGTAAACAATGTAGCCAAACTGTGCACCCAGTTCTATCCACTCAAAACATGTCCACAATAATTAATATTAAAGGGGGGCCTAGGGAAAATATGTTGGAATGTTATTAAATTATGAAAATAGAAAAAAGTTACTAAAATGAATGATATGGATGGGACAATTCTCCCAAACAGGAAGAAGTTCCTCACCAAAAAATCATCCAGAAGATTAATCAAAAAACAAGAATGGGTACTATTGATCAACCCTTGACTTCCCCTCCAAAGTATCATTCAAATCATTAACAAGATATCAAATGAAAATAAATATTGGAATATACTTTCCTCAAATCACCTTCTCTTGATAATCCACTATTAACATTGTACACTCAAACACTGATAAATGAAGCCCTCTCTGTAACACTTCCCAATTCATCACATGAGGAAGATCCAAATTGTACTTCTTCAATTGGGATACATGAAAAATGTCATCAATAATTGTCAACATAGAGGGAAAATCTAAATTTTATTTCACATTTCCAATGAACCTAGTGATCTCAAATGTTCCCACATACCTCAGGGTCATCTTTACCTACTTTCCTAAAAAAGATAACCCAATAAATGGGCCACCTTAAAGAATACCCAATCAACCACTAAATATTGCTGATCATGAATCCTCTCAATTGAATTGGAATTTTGGAGATCTGAGTTGTCAATTAGCACTACCTGTTAAAATTTACCTTCTATGAAGTCTCCTACACAATGATTGACACCAATAATGAGGTCTCACCTACCTCAAACCAACATAGGGGGACTAAAAAGGCTGACCATAGTGATCTTCAAAAGGATCCATTCGAATCAATTATTTGTAAATTTCGTTAAAAGAAAAATTTTCCAATCCTAAATGGATATTCCACAAACCACGGAAATCCAAGACACATGCATGGGACATGTCTTCCTAAATATAGTTTTCCCACTCCTTATGTCCATCTGCATGAGGATGGTATTTCATGCTCATCTTAATCAATGACCCCAAATCCTTCTGAAGACCTTCCAAAAACTAGAAGGAAAATAGGGGGTTTCTATCTCACAAAACTACTTACAGAACACCCTAATGTGTTACCGCATCCTAAATAAACAATTGTCCAAACTCATCCACATTAGTTGTATCTATTATTTGAATTAATTGGGATGTTTTTTCTAGATGATCAATCACCACCAAAATAGTACTCTTACCCTCAGGTGTACGAGTTAATCCATCAATAAAGTCCATGGAGACTTCATCCCACTTCATGGTTGGAATGGTAAATGGTTGAAGAAAACTAGAGGGGATCTGATTCTATTCTTTCACTTGGTAAAAAGTATAACAACTAAAAAAATCAGTGATATCATACCTCATCCCTAGATATTTGAACTATTGATGAATACATAGAATATTTTGGGGTGTCCATGATGAATGACCCACTGAGATTGGTGGATATCATTCATCACCACCTTCTTAGTAACAACAACACCACTGAATGAACATTGAGTCATAAGATTCCAGAGGGAGATGACAAACAATTAGAATACGTCTCACCACATTGAAGAAACTTCACCGACCACTGAAATATCTCATCACTGGGATAATCCCTCTAAATAAAATATAATATAGAATGGGTAAACTAAACACTCTCCATGAATGAAACTCCATGGTGATATTTGGTCTCCACATGTATCTGAGTAAAGAGTCCCATTAGATTCCACACATCACTGGACTTATTCCAAGCATACATTGGTAATCTTCTGATCAAGGCATCTGCCACTAGATCACCATATCTTGGGGTATTGAAGATGTCAAAATTGAACCCTTGTAAGTACTCAATCCTACAACTCTACCTCAGGTCATGTTCCCTCTTCGATAAATTGCTATATAATCTTTTATGATCAGAGTATTCCACAAACTTCTTCCCAAAGTGGTAATAATGAAGAAAATAAACCCCTGCAAGTACACGATCCAACAACGCTACCTCATGTTAAGATCCTTCTATGAGAAAATTATTGTTAATATCTTATGATTAGAGTAGACCCGAAACATATCCCCAAAGAGGTAATGATTCCATGTATTCAAAGAATAAAATACCACTACAAACTCCATCTCATGGGTTGGGTAATTATTTTCAGGTGGTCGGAGTTGGAGAGAGCCATAAGCCACCACGTGGTCACCCTGCACAAGCACGCACCCGAGAACCATACCTAATGTGTCGTAATAGACCTGATAGACCTTTCCAGATTCTGGAAAAATATGCATGGGAGAGGTATTCAATGGCCTCTTCAAATCCACAAAGGATCCATAATATTTTAGTTCCCATAAACCGTCACCCATTTTTGGGTGAGCGTGGTGATGGGCGAATCCAGCTGAGATAAATCCAAAAAAAAACAACCATAAGTAACCTACCAGGCCATGGAATATTTTGATCTCTAACACAATCCTGAATTTCTCCCATGACATAACTTCACCTATCTTATAGATTTCCACTGAAAAATTATATTCCTAGAGTTCATAACATAGAAACATTACTTCCCTGATCTAGAATGTGCACTTGGACAACATTTCATAAAAGGGATGACACTTCAGAGTTCCCAACATAGTCTTCAAATAAAACTCAAAATATTTCTTGGATCCAATGTAAAACATGATGTCATCATTGAATACCATGACTAAATTGTAGATATATTGGTGGAAAAACCTATTCATGAGTTCCAAAAAGATATTAGGAGAATTGGTCAAACAGAATGGCATGAACAAGTACTCAAAGTAGTTGTACCTATTTTGGATGTTTTACTTTAGTATATAATACTCTATCACCCTGACATAGTGGTAACCTGAACAGAAGTCTATCATGGAAAACCACTTTTCCCCCCATTAAATGATCAAACAAGCCATCTATTTGGGAAACATGATAGTTATTTTTTAGGGTTACCTTAATCATCTTCTAGTAATCAATTCCCAACTGGATGGACCTGTCGGCCTTCTTCACCAAAAGAATATGAGTAGCCCAAGGATAGATGATCGGGTGAATAAATCATTTTTATTCCAAATCATCATGTTGTATTTTTAATTCCCTCAACTCCATGGGGGGATATAATATGAGGGAAGAGATATTGAAAATGTTATCGGTGTCTAATTAATCGATAACTCCACATCCCGCTCTAGGGGAAATCCTAAGAAATAATCTAGAAATAACATATTTAACTCATCACCTACATAAGTTAATCCACCATCAGGAGCATGACCATCATCCTCTAGCACGAGCGATGATAACTAGAAGACATGAATTCCCAACCCTAGGAGTATTGGTTAGGCCTGACCTGACTGATGATCCCATTCCCTAATGTGAAACCTGAGGACTCCCATCAGGTTCCATGAAACACACCCACCACCTATTCAAATCGATATGAGCATGAAAATGCACCAGCTAATCCAATCCAAGGATTACATCGAATCTGTCCATATCATAGACTAGGAGGTCACACTCCATCTCAACCTCAGACCCGAAAAGCACACATGATGGACACCTTAGACATTACACCCTCTTCTTTCCCAATGGCATCACCAACTCAATCACAAAAGGCAACTGCTCGGTTTGAAAATACAACAGGTTTACAATATGGGTAGATATAAAAGAAATAGAAGCACCATCATCAATGATAACAACAACAAAAGAATATGCAATCAAAATGGTACATTAAACTATTGTAGTCCATGTATATGATCTCCCATGTGAATGGTTCACAACATAGAGATGGGTCATATCTTCTTAATAATAGCCACTCGCTTGTGGATTTTTCTCAAAATTGATGTAGCATGATAACAATATGGCCCTACCACCACTACCAAAAAATTGAGATCCCACTGTACTAGACATCTCTGGCTGAAATGACACTCAACTAGAAGCTACTAGTCCTTCCCCACACTATTGTGGATGAATTACCTTGAAAAAGTTCTGCATGTTCCCATTATAAACACATTGATAACAAGGCCTTAGAGGAAATATACAAGAAGTTCGTGTGCACATGTGCCTCCCACACTTGTAGAACCCAACGAACCTCGCATTAGAAGCCACATATGAGAACGACCTGGGACAGTTTCATGAACTAACACCTCACCTCTTCCCCTTCTAATCACAATTCTTTTTCATATTTGATGAACTACCACCTCCCATAACTAATACTAGCACAGATATTGAAGACATCCCCATACGGATAATCACTACCTTTCAAGACCAATCAATAACATCTTTACAAGCCTTAAATTTGAACTGGAATACTAGAGAATTGATCTCCGAATGAAAAACACTCTAGAACATCTGATCCTTCAACTTCTCATTAGTGGCCTTTTTAGGTTCTTGTCAGACTAGCTCCGCATAGTGGTTTGAATACTCCATCACTAACTGATCTCCCCAGATGAGTTCTATAAACTATCAGGATCAAGAATAAGCCAAAAATTTAGTATAGTACTAGTCATTGAAGGTATCCATGAAGTCCTTCGAACTCTTCTAGTCATTCAATAATACCTGAATCCTTAATTCCCACCACCTGAGGTTGTGAACCTCTAGTAGGAAGGAGCCACATTTCACCCTGAACTCCCCAGGGTTTTCAAGAAACATTAACATGTTGTTGATTTTACCAAAACATTCATGTGCTTCCTCAGGTTCTGCGCAACCTTGGAATGATGGAGCCTTGTTCTTGATGAACTTCTAGGATTTTTCCTACCTAGGAACAGACTCAACTTCTCTACCAAGGAATATTGTATGTACCACTCTCTATCCTAGTCCTTGCAAAGCCCGAACCATAGCTTCTACCTACTTCTGACTGATCAGTGAGGGTGAACACTCTTTGGCATCCTCCGGTTGGTGCATGGGAGCTTTCTGGGGGAATATTGCTACAAAAACCAATAGTCGTAAGGGAACAATATTAGTACAACTATTATGATAAATTTCATCAACAACGTCAAATATTAATAAATCAAATTCATCAAAAAAATATGTTAAACAACCACTTCACTCCCACTCAATGTCCATGTGTAGTTTGTAGCCTACTCGTCCCTCCTTGAAGAGAAGTCAAACAAACAATCGAAATATCCCCTAGAAACTCAAGGTCTGTCACAAGAGGTGCAATATAGGAATTGTACACATATAAAGAACAATGATCCCCAATTTTCCAAGGTCCTATCTAACCAGACTCATCCACAATAATAACATATCCTAAGGAGCATAACCATGCTATGATACAATTAGGTCATAAACCATATCTAGTCACCATCAAAACGTGCACCCAACCTAGTGTATGGAAAGGCTCTATGGTCATTAATTATGCCCATGGGCTGGATAAATTTCTGAAGTAACATGTATAATGGTTTGGGAATGATTTACCTAAGTTTAGAAGCATCAAATAACCAAAAATAATTAATAAAATGAATATTAACATTTTGTCCTAATAAGACATTTATAAATAAATCAGAATTGAAATACATGGTTTTACAAAAATTCTAATAGGTCCACTACTATAAATTATAAAAAAAATCAAGAACCACCACACACCATGGGTACATTATACATAAGTATTATCCACATCACTGAACCAAGGATGGGAGAAAATAACCCGAACCGCGGTCTCCAAAGACCATCCCATACATGTGTCAAACATAATCAAGTCTACATACCCGAAAAATATTATGTAGGGTGTCAACCTAATCCAAATAGGATTTCACCCATAAATATTTCATGTGATAAACATTTTAAGGAAAATAAAGCGTGCATGTTTTATAAACAAGAATTCTAGGAACACATTGAAAGTGAATTACTATTAAATGAAAAAACATTTCAAGAATGATACATTGATGAATGAACACTTTCAAAAAAAAACATGTGATAATAGTATCTATAGAATAACACACTGTATGCGGAAGTTAATTAAAAAATGTCCAATGAGCAATACTCACGATAACACAACTATGTACATTCTAGTTTTGGGGACCTTGGTACATTGTATCTTGGAGTAATAACATCCATAATAAATAGCCTTATCATGCACAAACCACTATGAGGGAAAAACCCAATGACCTATTGGTCCCCAACATCATCATAATTTGGTATGTTTTTTCATCGCCAAACATGCTAAGTAAAAAAGGGAACAAACTAATATCAGATCTCTTGTATACTAGTCCTTATCTTCCCACCTAGATACTTGGATTTCCCTAATTTTGCACAATCATGTTACAAATTTTATGAGTACTATTTGACATAAAAATACCATTTCTAGACCACACACACACCAAATAGTACCCATGAACTATTTTCACCCCTTGTGTAATTTAATATGCCATTGAAGATTATTATAAAACACTTTTAAGAGGTACACTAATGGTTTGTTCATAAAACCCATTCAAAAAACACTTTTTTTTACAAATGACAAAAAATAACACAACTAACCATATTCGGCATCCCGAAAAACATTTAAAGAACCAATTCCATGTGTCAAAAAATGGTCCGAAAATTTACAACATGAAATACAAATTAAAACAACCATTTTCAACGAAAAATTATTCTTTAAAATCAACAACTTGATCAATGCTATCAGAAATGATTGTCAAACCAAACACAATGGAATAAGAATTTAACAGATAGGTCAATAATGAAATAAGAACTCATTAAAGAATTTATACACATGTAATGTCCTACATTATATGTCAAAACACCAAAATATTTGTGTGAATCTTCAACTCCACCACCGCTGCACTAGAAGGAAGTGAAAACGAACCTATATCCACCAGATTGAAAAAAAAACCCAAAATCAATCCCTAGTTAAGAAGCCCTATCTTCTGAAGAAATGTATATTATTTAATGTGAGATGAAACCCAATGAATAATGAAGAAAACAAGATGGGGAATCTCTTAATTGAATAATATTGATGTTTCCCTACCAAAACCCCTCCCAAAATGAGTTTCTTGAGAGGATGAGTGTATGTACCCAAATCATTGTTTCAGGTATGGGTTATCCATTTATGGTGTTTTGGTGAAAAGGTGGAGAATCTATAAATTTAAGGAGTTCACACCATATACATTGGATTACACGCCATGTACCTGGTTGCTCTAGATGAATGTGTACTGGCTACATAATGAATGAGTACATAGCCATGTAGGTTGACCTAGAGACCTTCTAATGTGGAGGCCGGTTAATTTAAGTACACACCATGTGCTTTTAAATAACATACATTGTTATTTTATTTTTAATTGTTATATCAAACCGGGGTCGCATCTAGTCGACAATGACCTCTTATTATAAGTCTGCCATGTCTAGGAGTGACAGATACAGAGGAATCTTCTCTGATCCCCTGACCTTTCTTCCATTCTATATATCAACCACTGTCGATTGCGTTGGTATCACCATGGAGAGTTATTCCTACTTCAGAAACCTCATCTCTTGATTTCGCATATCTCTTGAGATATCATCGGTTGATAATTTTAATAATTTTGTCGATATACGATGTTCTAGGTTGATTCAATGGTTGGGAATCAACTATATCGATCATACAATTATAAGGTAGGTGTTTTGTGACTTTTCGTAGTTTTTCATTGATTATTAGGTGCAAAAGTTCCCAATACACTAGAACGAGGCGTTACAAATTTAGGGTTTTCAGCCCTGTTAATACATGTTATTCATTTTATGCCTAAGTATTGGTTTATGATTGTGAATAGGGTTATTTTCCATGCTTTGGATGCGTTTCCCATCATTGTTTTGATATTGACCATTTGTTCTAGCTTTTCCAATTAGGATGCTTGTTTTCCATGCCATGTGTTGTTAATATGGAGTGATATTATCTAATATTGTTATATTCTTGTATATATTTAGCCAATTAGTTCTTAAAAGTTTTTATCCAAGTAGTTCTTAAGAATAAAATTTTCTCTTAATAATCATTGTGCACGTTTGAATTACACCGGGCTATGGGATACTGGTGTAGTAGACCATAGGGAGAATGGACGCTAAGGGTTTCTCCAGAGTGTATGTTTACCGTTACATTGAGAGACCATAGGGGATGGAATTTGGGCTCTCTCAGAGTGTCTGTAGTTACCAATACGAGACCACACTTGTAATTGGACATTGAGTTCTTTTTAAAGAGTGCCTATAGTTACTTATACAAGACCACATGGGGAATTGTCTATGAGTGATTCCTTAGAGAGTATTTGTTAAAGCTGAACTATAGGGGTTATACTTTGAGTGCCTCCTAGAAGGTTTTAGGTGTTTGACAGGATGAACCAGAGTGGATAGGCTATGAGTACATCCCACAGGGTTACTTCTTTTTGATTACATGATTACTTGATATTGGAAAATGAATGCAATTAAAACTGTAAGATTGATTAATTTTGAGTACAAACTTGTTTACAAATTCTTTTGGCTTATTGCCAGCCATATATATTCACTGGTTATTAGGCTCATATCTTTGGGTGGTTGCCTACTGGGATTCATCTCACACCTTATTTGGGACATGCATTAGGTCCTAATATGATTATATTGTTCCAGTTATATATAAGGGAAAGCGATCTTCTATGTTACGTACTTGATTGTTGTGGAGCTGGAGAGTGCGGGAACACGCTGAGGCTTATGATACTAAGGATTTTCTTACATTTTTTCCTTTGTACATTGTTTTAGTACTGTATTATTTCATTTTTACTAGTTTGGATACCTTCCTTGATATATGTATCAAGAATCATTTATATACGTGCTATAGTTTTTTATTTTTAGACTTCTGGTGGTTACTTATTACATGTTATTACTGCTTCTGCTATTTTTATCTATTTATTTCTATTGAATTACTCTACCAATGTGGGCATAGTTTCCCAGATATCACACACAAGTCCCTTACTACTAGTCTGCAGCCTCTAGAACTGGGATAAATTCACTTGAGGCCATATGACTAACCGGGTATAGGGCACCTCTGTGCGGCACCCAGAATAGGAACGTTACATAATTTATAAATGATTTTTTAAAATAATTAATTCAGTTATAATAATATATGTCTTTTATCATGATTTACATATTTTTTTTATTATAACATATTGTGTGATCATTCACTTTCATTGGATCATGGTATTTATAACTCCTCATTATTCATTGGAAAATATTTTTCTCTATCATGACCAAATATTGAATATAATCCATGATTTCAGTATCATTTTTATTAATTTTATGAAGAATAAATTATATACATTATATATATATGATACTATTTATAATATGTCTAATATGAAATTTATTTCATTAACTAGGGAGATATTCTATTTTCCTAATTCAAAAAAGAATTTTATTTATTTATATGGAATTTGGAGAATGAATGTTATTGATAATTATATATAATTAAAATTAATCAAATGTGTAGTAAATGTCTGGTTCCCAATCATAGATAGAACCTCAAGGTATCCACAATACCTATTAGTCAAAATAGTAGGAATTCCATATTAGAGGGGAATCTTGATTTCAAGTACCCATTTATTATGAATGTATTCAATGAAGTTTTTATGATAATATTAAAGATATATCTATAGATGAGTTGATGGTATGATCTTCAAAATTTAGATTTATGAATTTCTATTATTGATAATTAATTTTTTACTATCCATGTGATTTTTATGTTTTATTAGTCATGGATATACATATAAGTAATGTTGTTGACTAAATTGAATGTGCTTTGATTATATACTCTGAAATATTTATTATACCATATTTAATCATGGAAAATTACAAGGTAAATAAACCTTATTAATCATCTAATATCAAGGTTTATTATTTCTTCCTTCCCTGGGATACGAAGAATGAAATTTTTAATGACTTCAAACATTCTGGAATCATTATTATTATTATAATATTTTATATTTACAATGTAATAAATCAATATTATATGTATTTATTTTACCTATATTTCTAAAAAATTTGACCATGTGTGTTCATATCCTTTATAATTTGTAAAAAACCAATAAATTAAACATCATATACAGGTTACTAGATTTGGGATTATTAAAAAACCACCAAAATTTGGGAAATAATAAAATGGAAGTGAAGGTGATATTTCGATAGGGTATGTGAAAAAGTAATATATTGAATGATATAAAATCAATTATGACATATATGATTCTAGAACAAAGATACAAAAAAGATATTTATATTGGGGAAGATAAGGATACACTATAGAATTCATAAAGAGATCCATTATTTTTATTAATGATGGAAGTGGGGGCTTCACATGAGATATACATTTCAAGAATGAAATAGATGTATTGATTGGTGGAAGAAATAAATTAGAATAAAAATAAATTTTATTTATTAATTGTTTCTCAATATTGGTTACATGATATTTATTGACAATCTATGTGAAATATTAATGACAACTATTTACACTTAAAGGGAAATAATTACATCATAGGTGTAAATTTTGAATAGAATATATAAAAAACTAGGGGAAAAATTTATGGTAATTGACATGAAGAAATTGGTACCAAATTATTATTGAATTGGGATAAACAATACTATCTTATTTCCCAAGTAGATTAAAATTTGTAAACATAAGGGGGTATGAATTAAGAGTTCTTCTAAATTTTGACATGAAATGGGAGATGTTTCTCAAATGATAAACAATTGTCAATCTTATTTATGTTACTAAGGAAATAACGATAATCATCATTCATCCCATATCTATTGGGTTTTTTACATTTATGGAATAAATAATGAATTACATGTGGGAATAACTAGTTTAAGGATAATTTTACAATTGTTTTACAATAGGTAGATTGTATCAAAATTGGGGTAGATTAACCTTAGTGAAATTATTTCTTGAAATATTCTTATATTGAAAATTCATATTAATCATTTAAAAATAAGATCATATTAGTTGATGAGATGATTGAATGTACTCAATGAGTAAGATATATATTTAAAATTATTCTACAATTAATTATTCGATATGATACTCAAAATATTGAATGATCTATGGAATGTAATTATTCTATTATGATTGATAATATTTTCCATATCCTGGTGTTGATAGTGTTTTTTTGAAATTAATTTGGAGAAACTAGATGATTCAATGGGAGAATAATTGGGAACACGTTAAGGAATAAATTATCGTGATGACAATGTTGTAAAATTAATTACTCAACCTTTTATTTAATATCAATCTTTATTCAATTAAACATAGTGTTGATCAATTGGTAACTCACAAATGATAATAAACTATTTATTTATTATGAATATATGGGAGGTAAAATAGTTTTAGAACATATTGAGAGATATTTATTCATGTGCATTGACATCAAAAAAAATATGGTAATATTGTTATTTCCGTTGATTAAAACATTATATTTCTTGTTCATAAGCTTTATTACCTATATCTGTGGAGAAAAGAATAAATAAGCTATTGTATACATATAATTGAGATTCAAAAGGGATGTATCTACTCATCATTGAATATATTTTAGAGTTATGATATAACCCTAAAATAATTTAAAATTTATTTTTGTTGTGTAATATATTTGAAATTGTGTGGTATAGGAAGAACTAGAATTAAAATAACTATGACTTATTATTATTTATATATCCCAATTTGGATGTATCAATTGGTTTGAGGAGTATGGATATAAATAATCATATTACGAAATATATATATATATATATATATTCCTTAATAATGTGAATAATCAATCATAAATTGATTAACAATTGGTTTGAAATGACGATAAAATAATTCAAATGTAAAAAAAACATATTTTTCTTGAAATACTTTTTTATGTGCATAATATATTTTGAACTGCATAGAATAAATAAATAAATCTAGATAAATTATTTTAATTATTTTATTATATTTTTTAAAAAAATTATTTAATTAAAATTCATTTAATTATTTTTATTAGGAATGGAATGACACTAAAATAATTTTTTGCTTCATAAAAAATTTTCGTGAAAAATATGTTTTAATTCTTTTTCTAAACGGATGTTATAACTAATTTATGAAACATTTAGAAATTTTAATTGAAAATTTTCTATATGTTTTTTATTTAATATATGATAATTCTATTTATACGAATTTTTTTATTTATTCAAAGAAAATGTTTTTTAAAGAATAGTAAAAAATGATAATTTTATAAAAAACGTCCATTTGATTTCATTAACTAAAAATAGTTAATATTAAAATTCTATTTCATATTTGGATATAAATTTTTAGATGATCCATTTTATAAAATTAATCAAAATAATTCCATAATAGAAAACATTATATTTTATTTTTCTATATGATCAATTTGATTATTAAAAAGAAATTTATAAAAAACTATTTTTCATTTAGTTTTTTAGTAGTTTTAAAAGTAATTTCTTCTAAATATAAAGAATTAATATTTGAAAATTTTATTCTATATTTGGAATCAAGATTTTCATTTTTTAATGTCAATTTTATGTTTTCTCATTTTTAATACTAACCATGGAAAATACATTCCACAATTATAAAGGATCAATTGTTTTAATTAAGGAAAATGATAATTTAGTAATACTTTAAAATGTTATATAAAACTTTTTATATTTTATTTTATGTAATTATTTTGTTTATAATCATCAAATATTTTAATTGATGAATATTTTGTTCCTTTTTTTTATAAAATCCAATATATTTTCTTACGAAAAAAATAATTGGAAAATATCATTATCTATCAATTAAATTAAATAAAAATTCTAATATTTAAAAATAATTAATATTTGTTATAAATTGTTATTCGGAATAAAAAGAAACTATGTTTTGGTGTTATTTTAATTTAATTTTTTTATGAAATAATTAATTTTAATTCTTACACAACCTTGATACAGTGATTGTGCGAGAAAAAGCACAAACAATTTAATTGTTTTAAAATAATTAATATGTTTTAGAGAATTTATGTATTTAACAAATTTAATATGTAATTTTAACATATTATTATAGTGAAATGTGATTATATTATAATATCATTTTTATATTAATTTTATTAAAGTTATAATAAATGACTACTAAAAATAACTTTAATGGTATTTTTTTATAAATAATATTTTATTAGTTGATTTTAACATCAAGAAAATATATTGTAATAGGAAAATTGAGATTTGAAATGGTTGAACATTTTATTTAAGGAATGTCCCTCAAACCTTATTCACCTTATAATTGATTTTTTAACTCTTAGAGAGTGAAAATGTGTTACCAATATTAGTGATAAAAATGGGATAATGAGGAGGTTGAACCAAATGATAAGGTTAAAAATAAAATAGAAACAAGTATAAATATTATTAGACAAATGTAATTACGCCTTATCATATTCTTCCACCAAAATTAGATCCATTTAGTTTCACTTTACATGACTATGATAATTATTATAATTTAGAGTACATAATAACTAAAACTATAATAATCCAATAATTTATTAAATGTAACCCTTTATCAACCATCCTCTCTAAAAAATAGAGTCTATTGTCTCCAAAAAATACCAACTTATAGGGATTAATTTTTAGAGAATGGTTGGTTTCCAAATCATCGAAATAACTGTTAAATGAGTTATTAATATTATTTAAAATTCAACATTATAAAATTATATCAAAATAATTATGATATAATGTAATCATTATTTTCAATATTCAGAAATTTTATTATGAATTTTGATCTACCCTTAATAATTTAATTTTATATTCTTTGGTGATTGAATCAATTCTTTTGCATACATGTGGACTTCCACCTTCACGATGTGATAGGTTTAATTTTTCAACACCACCTCAGATGTCTGGTAATTATGATTGATTTAATAAATATTCGGGACGTATATTGTATATTTATGACTTCACAAACTTAATATATTACTAATCTCATTACCTTCAAACATTTTAAGTAAATTTAATTTTCCTTAATGTTGTTTTGGAATTCCACCTCCACAAAGTGATATGATATGTTCTTTATATCCAACAATCACAGATGAGACTAAAATTCTATTTTATTATAAATATAATAATTATATTTTATTTTATTTAGATGATGTTAAAATGAACCATTTTACCTTGTTCAACCTTATAAATATTTTGGGAATTAATATAATTGTTGTAAAAATTTTTAACGTAAATATAACAATCATATTAACTAAAAAACATTTTCATAAATTAAATAAAATGGATAATTATAATGGAATGAAATAATATTTTATTTTTAAAGAAGTAAATATTTGATAATTGTTCATTAAATAGAACTAAAAGAATGCCTGTGGAAATTTGGGAGTTTAGGTATGAAAATTTATTCTCTCAATTTCGATTCCTTGATACTTACGCAATTTTTACCACTTGTATTATTTTTTCATTAGGAACTACCTTATGCATGTATTTTATAATTAATTAATTAATATTATTGTGTTGTACATCTCCTTTCCTGTTCTCTTATTCAAAATAATTTCGTTTTAAATGTTATGAAAATTTTATGTTATTTTTATTAAAATTCATTTTTAAGGTTTTATATTCAAATATTACTCCTCTATATTCATGTAAATATAAATATTAAATGAATGTTATTATTTATAAATAAATTTATTTAAGGACTATTTTATTATAATTTCTTCTTTCCTTATAGTTATTTTTAATTGGATGATTTTAACTTATGTTTTATATGTCATTTTTAAATTTTTTTATTAAATCATCTATATTTTTGACATATATGAAATTTTTACAATGTATCACCGTTGTATCCATTAATAATTATTAATTTTACTCATTATGTTTTTATTTTTTTCCAAATTAAATTCAATTGCTGTTATTTTTGTTAATATTTCATTTTAAATAAATTTCAAAGGAAAATAAAACATTCACCACATTTTTATAAAAAATGGAAAGAACATTAATTATTGGTTAAAATAATATTTTCATTTCTTTTATAATGAAAAGATAAGAGATTAATTTATTTAAAATATTATATGTTATATTGTAATTTTATAAATTGAATGGGGAACCAATATAGGTCATGACGATGAATGATCAAAATATAGATTGTGATGACGGTTGAGCATAGTATATCACTTCAATACATTAGGTAGTGAGTAGTCATCAACAGAAATAAATTGAATGTGATAACCAAGTGGGTTAATCATATGGAATTAAGAAGGCCTCATTTTTTCTATAATGTTTTCAAAAATAGAAAAATGGTTTATTAATATATTTCTCTAAGTTACATAAATTATTCATGAATAATGGGTTGTAAAGAAATTTTTATATTTGGTGAGGTAAATAAATATTATGATCTTTTAAAGACGAATGGTTTGTTTTTTGGATGAAAAATTTTCATAATTTATCATGTTACCCATAATTAATTAATTTTATTATTATTATTTGTACTCATTCCAAATATTTTATTTAAGAGACTATTTAGTTTCTCATATGGATATTCTTTTTTGTGATCAGTTTTTTATTATGAAAAGTGTAATAATATTTATAGGTTATTAATTTTTTATCATAACAATTGGGTATTCCATTATATTTATATCAATTACTAATATTTTTATTCTCATTCCATGTTTCAAATGTTTTTAGAGGGATTATGGATGATTAAAAACAATAATGAAGTATATCTATGAATAAATGAAATTAGAATTCAATGAAGAAAGTGTGTCATGAATAAAAGAGCATTGTGATCAATAGAATCAATTCTTGTTTGGAAAACATATACACCATTTATCTGTATTTTCTATATAATACAGTGGATTTACTAATTCATGAATATTGTAAAACTAAAATATCATTGGAATGAAATTTCTTGAACTGAATTTTATATATCATGTAATTATGTATTTATTATGTTATGGGGAATAATAATTTGTTTCAAAGAAATTTTTATACAACTTTAAAGGATATACTGATATAAATAATGATGGTTTAGGCTATTTAGATACCCTAATGGTTAAATAATTCCAATGTGGATCATAATTTGAAAGGAATATATAAATCTTTTGTGGTTTATTGTTATGGGAATACTTTGAGATATATTTATTGAGTTTTAATAGGCATTTTATTTATATATAAACCCTATTCTTAATATTTGAAATTATTATTTGAGGAATAATGACATTATATTTTATAAAAAGAAGTTAAATATTATTTGTAACCATTAGGTTTGATATAAACAATGATTTTGAGGTCATCATGGTTAAAAATGATTAAAGGGCTATATCATTAGTGGAAAATATGTTTTATCATATTAACAAGGGAATAAATTGTGACTTGGTGATAAAGAGATAAATTTTATTTTTGAAGTAATATATATTTCGCAAATTATAAGATTAAGGTAAATTTAATATTATGAATAATTGTTATCTTATATTATGGATGAATACATGATTTTTTATAGATTTATGGCCATTTGGGTATTTATGGAATTGATTAGAACATCATGAAAATTATATTATTATAGCATATTATTTTTTTACCTGGATTTATAAGTGGTAATTGCAGTTTTTAAATAGTTATTATGTTGAACATTGAAAAATATTTATTAAATCATTCTTATCATTGTGGTATATTTTTTTTAAAAAAACTATTGATTTATAATGATTGTTATTCTGGAAATAACTAATGATAAATAGTGGATGTTATTATATGATATTTGGATATTAATATTTTATTTAATTATATTAGTAATTATTAAAATTATATCTTATGTTATCTTATGCTGGACATTTTGTTTTTGGTTAATTTATAAATATGTGGTAATTATCTATTTATCTATTAAAAGATCTTTTAATCATTTAAAAGACATTTTTAGTGCATCGGTAAAGAATAATTAATCACCAATATTCATTTAATGGATTAATAGATGATACTAATGTGAAAAAAAATCTCAATCAACATCCAATAAAAGTGGTTTTTCATATGAAATAGAATGATATCAATTAAGAATATTCTCATTTATTCTCTATCATTAATATAAAGCATCCCTCAATATTGTGAAAATACAAATTAAGTAAAGAAATTATTCATTTATCTTAATTTTTAATGAATTGGAAAAATTGTTCACCCCAATTGATTTATGGTTTTGTGCTTATTAAATTTTTTAAGATAATTTCATAAATCAATCGATTTTACTCCTTTGATGCCATTTTTCCTCCTCTATGTCTATTTTTCACAATTAGTCAATTTTCTACTTGTTTTAAACTTGATTATGTGTTATTCTAGGTGGCATTCATATTTACATTTAACACTTTTTAAAATTTGGTGTTGCTATACCATATTTTAATGTTGTCTTTTTAACCAATTTATTTTTAAAAATTAACAATGTTTCCATTTATGATCTTTTTCTTTGGCTTTCACTCCTTTAAATTGTTATTTTTAAAGTATTAATTAATTTTTAATAGTTATGATAAAAAATCATAATTTTAGTTTCTTTAATAGTTGTATACTTTAAAACCAAATAATTTTATAATTTATTTTTTTCAGTAATAAAATTTTTAGCATGTGGTGTATGGAACACCAAGCTTAAATAAACTATGATATATTATTATTTAAATATATCAATTAAAACCCGTGTTTCAGTAGAGTGGGTATAAATAGAAATGGCCATATTATAAAATATAATTATAAATGTTTTTTTTATTAAAATAAATAATAAATAATAAATGGGTTATTAAATGGATGCTAAGGATGTCAAAATCAATTGAAAGTAAAAAAAGATCATTTTCAGAAATATTTTTTTATCAGTGAAATCTATTTTTATCATAATGAATTAAAATAATTACTATATATAAATTATCATATAAAAATTTCTATATAATGTATTAAATTTATGTAATGAAAATAGATTTAAATATTTTTATTAGGAATATAATGGGACAAAAGCCATTTAATGAAGTAAAAATACATTTTCATCATAAATGTGTTTTATTACATTTATTTAGATTTTATAATTAATTTATACAATTATATGAAATTATATTTGAAAAAATTGAAATAATTTTTTAAAACAGAATTGTATAATATTATTTTTATGAATTTTTTAGATTTATTCGGAAAATATTGATTTTATTAGAATAATCGAAATTAGGATTTTTGAAAAACTATTATATATATTCTTTATGAATAGTTTTATAAAAGTACCATTGGGTTTTGGATTCAATGATAAATATAAATAAGATAAATATTACTAAAAATATTATAAATTATTTCATATGAGTCAACATTATAATTTATTTCAGTATATGTTTAATTTTATGTTTAAAAATGTTATTTTCTAAAAACGTTTTTAATAATGATTTTTTACCTATATTAAACATAGATTCTATCATTTTAAATAATTTAATTATTAAATTTTTTCAATATTTTAAATTAGTAAGTTCAAATAATACAATATTTTTAATTTAATTTTTGGTTATTATGAATACTAACCATGGAAAATATTTTTCCCCATGGTAAAGGGTAAATTTGGTTCACAAATGTGAAAAATAATGTGATAAGGCTTTATAAACATATCTAAAACAGTCCATTATAATATTTTAAGAGTTTATTTAAACCATCTTTATCATGTTTTCTAATTTATGGGGAATGGGTGAAATTTTTATTTGATGTTGACCTTTATTTTTATATGAAGTACAAATACAAAATGTTTCTATAATTATATTAATTTCTCTAAAACATATTCATTGGGATAAGATGATTTTTATATTTATTCTGGATATATATTTATTATACTAATAAAGTATTATCTGATATTGATTTATATTTTATTTTTAGTGATGGTATAATTAACATAAAATTTTACACAACAATGATATAGTTCTTGTGGAAGTAGAAGAAATAAATTCGTAAATGTTTCTGAAAAAAAATAATCAATTTTTAAATGATTAATGGTATTCTAATAATTTCATTGGTAATTGAAAATTATATTTAATGTTAATTATTTTTATATTTAAATTACTTTTTTTATTGACATCGTTGTAGTTAATATTAGAAATAGTAAAAAATTGACATTAATTAAATTTTATGTTAGAAAATAATTTAATAAATTTCTAAAAATAAAAAATTATCTAAATATAAAAATTGGAATTGTAAATTTTCTAAAATTTTATCCACAGTCCATTTTTGAGACAAATTCCACTTTATAAGTATATTAATAACCCTTAAAGTGTGAGCCTTGATAAAAGTTTAAATGGGTTAATAGGGGGTTATATAAAAAAGTAATGTTGAAATTTCAAATAAAACATGTTTAAATTAATTAGATAATTTTTTTTTGAATTATTAATATCCAAAATTATACCTTATTTCAGTTTTATTGTTATTTAAATGATTTTTAAATTTATTGTATTTTAATGTTTATAATATTAAATGTTATGACACTCCTCTCACTCAAAAAAGGAAACATCCTATATTTACTCATCCAAAAACATTGGGATCTATTTATTGTGAATCATATATTCCATAATACTTTGTAGAAAATCATAACCAAGACATATAGGTTGGTATCTCACCAAAACACCAACCTTGAAAGATGATGTTATAATCCAAATAAGGGTTTTTAAAGATTTGGTATAATTATTGAATGGGTCAGTTCATTTTATTTCCTTTTTGTCTCTTTCAATATGATCAAGACAACAACGTTATAATAAAATCATTATGCTAAATATAATTAAATTTCAATATGATTATTTGAAAAACTCTTTATCATCTCCATTTCTTTCCTATGATAAATGATTACATCCCCCGTGTGAATGTGTGGACTACCAACTCTATTAAGCGATGAGTTTCAATTATCATCATCACATCACTATGATTATTAATTAAATGGATCTAAAAAATATTTAGGATTTTAATTTCATAAATATTATTATATATTACAATATCTTACTTATCATTCTACCATTACTCCCATTAAAAGTTATAATGCCACTCATGTGTATGTGGGGAATACCACATCCCAGAAGGGTTGTCATTTTTTCAGTCATACATTCATTAATGATTATAAAAATATATTCAGTGAATCAATATGATTATTAATTCATTATTAATATTAATAAGATTATATGACAATTACAAGTTTTAACTTGGTTGACCTATAACGTTTTTGGGAAATAGTAGTTAAATGCACTCAAAATCTTCAACATAAATATCATTGATTATGTAACTGAATTAAGTATTTTTCTACCTGACATAAAATGGATAATTAAAATTGAATAAACCTAAAAATTATACTTCATAATTAAATAATTGATATATTTTAATTTAATATTGATTAATTGTGGTATGTTGTATGGAAAGAGATAAGGTGATAGATTATACCATCATAATTTCCTTTCATTGAGAATTATTCCATTTTCACCACATGTTTTCTTTTATGTGGTGTTCCAACAACACTATGAATTAATATTAGCATTAATTATCTAAAATAAATGTGTATTACTAATCATTTTGATATTATATTCTTCAATATCCTTTTTTTCAAAAGTTAAAAATTTCTTAAGGAATTTTTCATTAGATCATTTTATTATTTTATTTCGTTTATGTATTTCCCCTCTATATCAATGTGCTTCATTATCTTACTTGAATTCTCAATTTTATAATTAAAATGCAGTTAATGATAATTTAACACTACTTTTGAACTTTTTAAAAAAATTTAAAAAATATTGTTTCTAGATTTTATTATATTGGTCATTTTTAATCCTCTTAGTTAACTAAAAAAATTAATTATACATATACATGAATAGAATAATTTACCACTAACTTGTCTAATAGTAATTTTGAATATTACTCTTTATGATTTTTGTTTTTTTAGTTTCAATTAAATATAAATTATTTTGTGTGAATATTCCTTTAAATTATTTTCCTAAATAGAGGGGATTTTTTTGGCATTTTTATGTGAAAATTTAAATTTATTTTGTTACAGGTTCAAATTATTTTTTCTAGGGTTATTTGATGTCAAATATTGAGATTATATATTTTTTATTGATGATATGTTACTTTGTATTTATTGATAATGATGGTTGATCCAAAAATGTTTCCTAATGAAAAATAAGAATGATATTTATCCTGGTTATAGGTGATTCCAAAATACATTTTCAATGAATTAGGTAATTATTATCCTTAGACGAAGAAAATGGTGGAGATAACTAGTTAGGTTAGTCCTTTTCAATTACATGGGATTCAAATATTTTGGATAGCAGATGAACATGGCTGGACATGGGTTATTAATATGAGGCACTAAGACACTTATATTATTCTTAAAAAGAGTATTTTATAAAAATATTATGACTTAATTAGGTAATAGATTTTTATAAAATATTAATGGTGAAATGATTTATTTTTTAATGAAATATTATAATTATTACCCATTATCCTCATGATTTCATCATTTTTTTCTTATTCTTGTTAATGATTTCAAATTTTTTATTTTCAAAAAGTTTTCTTTTATCTTGTGGTTATCTATTATTTATAAACTCAAACATTTATTGTTAAAAGACTAAAATTTTCACATATTTTCATGTTTTTCTTGAGAATAATGAGTTTTCCATTCTTTATTATCCCGTTCTATGATTTTTTATTTATCCCACATTTTTAAAATTAATCATAGAGACTAATGATGAATCCTAACAATTATTAAATATATATATGAATAATGGATATTTTACATGGAAAACAAATTTTTTAAATGAATTAAATATTATATTGAACATAAAAATATTTTTTTTGGTGAAAAATTGAACAATATAAGTTAGGTTTACCAAATAATGTTACTAGTTTTGATAATTATATAAAACAAGAAACATAAAATATTAAGGGAATTATTCATGGTTAAACCCTTCTCATATCGTATATTTTTGTGTTTATTAGGGTACGAGGAATTATTGATGTTCTTCTATAGAACATAATAGAAAAAATTTATTTATATATTGAATATTATTAAATTAATCCTGTCAATATGTTTGAAAATTTGAGTTGTTCCTATAATATGAAAGAAATATCTCTAAATTTATGAAACTATAAATTGATGAGGCTAGTTGAGATTTAGTTATTTTTAAAAATTTACCCCTCATTTTAAATACTATTTTGTAGGTTTTAATTCTAATGATATGAAGAGAATAATCAACTCTATTACTATTAGAGACATTAAAAGTGAATTAGTTAAGGGAATATAATGATTATTTGATAATATATCACTATACAGAATATTTGGATATGGTTATACATGAATGTTAATAGTGGTGGATAAGAATTTAATGTGATAATTTATCATAGTGATCATAGAATGTACAAAAAATGGATGTATCACAATGATAGTGACAATGATTGGTTTTTTATGTAATTAATGAAGTGTAATAACTTAGAATAAATTATAATGTTACACTATTGATGATATAACCAACTTAGTATTGGGTATAATTAGTGTGGGTGAATTTTTAATCACTTATGAATTATCATACCTTTACCTCAAAAACATTTCAATGTACCTATTTGTCGCAATTTTCTCAAAATTAGTTTACATGAATGTTATATCAGAAAATAATAATAATAAGGAACACATGAATATGATTTATTCTCTCACCTCTAATTTGGAGGACCATGTTCATAGTGTATAATATTTTTGTCATCCTACTCATCGAAATCTTCTCTTATATTTTTAAGATACAAGTCAAATTTGTTAAACCTTGAACCTATTTTTCCATCACTAACAAAGCTAAAGGGAAACAACATCATTCAAGTTTTTTAAAATTAAACTCAATTATATATTGACCTAGAACACCAAATTCATGTATCACCACAATGATGCATTATCAGGATATATTTACCATTTTCCCTTGAAAAGATATTTCTTATCTTCTTCTATAGTATGTGAAAAATCGACAAGTGGCTTCCTCTAATGCATTGAAATCATAGGGATGTCACACAATTTATTCCTTGTGATATAGGTGAATTATTGAATATGATGATCATTTATATTTGATTATTATGATATAAAGTAATAGTGTCCTCAAATTCCATATTTAATTTATTCTTCATATTTAATTAGGATGATATTAATCCAATAAAAACAATTCGATGTAACATTTCATTGATACCATAGATTATTTAAATGATAGATGTGTTTGGTCTCTATCATCTACCTCACCTTCTTCTTCATATCCATATCACTTCTCAATATCATCATGTTGATAATATTTATAAATTTAATTAAGGAAATATTTCTATATTGGTATCGATATCTTATCATTTAATTGAACATAATCTTCAACCTTTACAAAAATAGCGTAATTTATTGATTTATTTCTTTTTAAATATAATGTTATGTAGTAAAAATAATTCCAGGATTTCATCATTTTTAGTCAAAAATTGAATAATTAGACATGAATATATAATAAGATTTAATAATATTGGCAGCCTATAACATTTTCTCCCCATAAATCATTCATTCTTCTTAAAATCTTGGCTTTCATTATTCATAAGGAACGCAGTTATAATCATGGAATTTATCAAAAAAATTTTATTATATACTTTATGGCTAAATTCATCCGTACTAGAATAATAATGGTGAGAATCATCTCATCATTGGGAAAATACCTTCCAAATTTCTTGAAAACATTTATGATTGTTTCATAATTATCTAGAAAATTCATAAAGTTTATGATTTTAATAATTTTATAGAATCATCAGGTTTAAATCCCCCTTCCATATACATGATGTTGAAAATAATTATTTAGAATTTAGATATTAATTCCTTATGTATTTTATTTAATATCGTTGTAACACTTTCATAAGTACATGAAAATTTGTTAAGCCTTGCATATCATTTTGGAGACCCATACAAATACCCTTTTGTCAAGGGTTTTTATCCTTATGTATCTCATTGCTACTAACTTCTTTTCTTAACTCTCAAACTATTACTCAGAGATACAACTATGAATGATTAAATGTATCTAACAGAACTCCTTGGCCATATTATTTACCCTTATGTACCAATGTGAAAAATAGATCAACCCTTATGTAATGATTTTTTACCATTTTTATTAATTTGTGTACTAATATGCATCAACTATAGAACCCTTTGAAAATCACCATAGATTATATAATTTTCCATATTAATTGACTACCAATGGATTAACATTACATATTCTCCATTCGACATTATATATACCCTTGAAAATTTACTAAACTCATCCATAAAAGGTTATTTTTTGATTTCTATTATGTATCTTTTTCAAATATATAATAACCCACAACCCAAAATTTCATCATCATTATCTAAACATCTTCAAACATTAAAAAATACAATGGGTTTCCTTCAAATAAAAATCAATAAGCATATGAATAGTTAAATAATTAGAATATAAATAAAAATCCAATATAACTTAGACAACCTCATCCCAATTTATATGTATATCAAACATCTTATTATTTTATTCACTATGTAACATATGTCTTCACAATATGACTGAACATTTTTTGTTATATCACAAATAGATTTTTTAATTTTTTATTAAGGATATAATTTTGATTAATCATCACACTTCATGTAAAACTACTTCCCCAAATTCCCAAAATAATCCTAAATCATTTCTAGACATGATCCTTTGAAAATATTCCTCATCCTTTCAACCATCATTACCAAAAATTAGTATCCATTAAATATTTTTATCTGCTCATTTCTTTTTACATATTTGATTAGATCTCCATTATTCCAATTAAAAAATATAAATTTTATATTAATACTTATTAAAATACATTGTAATAATAAATAATGTTAGGTATATACACATAAATGTGTATACTCAACATCAACATATAAAATCACCTTTTTATAGAACTCTATTATTCTTCCATCACAATCTTCTAATATTATATATTAATTTCTATTCTCCAACATAGATTATATTCTCTAAAAATATTAATTTATTAATTTTTAAAATAATATGTTATTGATAAAAAATAAAAATTAATACTTACTGGGGTCAAAAAATAATAGGATGTCATATTATATTATATATAATTAGGGACAAAATATTATATGGATAAATATGACATTAATTTATCTAGAGGTGATTAAATTTTTCATGAGTTGTATTAAAGAAGTTTTTAATTGACATAATTTTTTTAAAATTAGCTATCGTTTATTTTTAATATCTAATGATATCATTTATAAGAAAAATATAATTCTTACAAACTCAAAAAGGTATAAATTTTTTAAGTACACCATTATATTAGAATAACCCGGAAATTACATAGAGATTAGAAATAGTAACTCAGAGAATATATATGATTAATTTAGTATTAAATAAGATTAAATATAATATTCTTGATAAAATAATAATATTAATCATACACTTATAAGATTTAATCTAATGATATATATCAATAACCAAAATTTCAAAGGATATTGAAGTAATATTTGAATGTCAAATATTATTTAGTATGTTTTTTTCATGGAGAAAATGTAAGAATAAATGTGATTATCCTAGAAAATTATTTTAAGTTTAAATTTTATGATTCTAGGAGATAATTCGTGATTAAATCCACTATTTATAGAGTTTAGTTATGAATTTGATAAGTAATAAATGTTTTGAAAAAATACAAAAATTCATCATTTTATAAATGCATGCTAACCTGGAGAAGAAGGTGTAGTATTTGTGGAATATGGAATAATTAAGATTAATGGAAGAATATAATAGCCATATTGATTTAATGATAGTAAAATAAATATATCATTGATTTAACTTTATTAAATTGAGATAAAAAATATTATATTGGTATATGAAGATATTTATGTTAAAATTATGGAGATTCATATGACATGATTTAGACTATATTTATAAATATTGAAGCTAAAGATGTTTTCAAAATTTTTTAGATCACATTGTTGTAATTATTTTTGATTAAATATTTAAATATTTAAAACTATACATGTAATCAATTTTGAGTTTATAAAAACATGATATATTGAATAGGATGGGTTTCATGAAAATATTAAGATACTGACATATTTCTAAAATAGATTTTATGTGTAATAGTTATTGATGATTTGAAAGGGATAAATCTATGAGAATAATTTATTCTTAATAAAATCATTATTGTTATAAAAACTAGATAATCAAATGATATTGATTCATATAAAAAGGCTCGTGAATATGAAGGAAGATGAAAACATGGAATTTCAAGATCTATCATTTTGTTGATCATTTTAAATAGCGTTTTATAAGTAAGTAATTCAAAGAGTAATGTTACATCAATACAAATATTGATCATAGATAAATAGTCTAATTGATACATGTGTTTACCTTTCTAGAAGTTCTTTTAGAATATATTTAATTTCATTTATCCATTAATAGGTTGGTTCTTATAAATCTAAAAAAATTTATGATACAACTGGTTGGTATCGATATTGGGTTATTTCATTTTCATTTTCTATAGTTGTTTTTGAAAATAAAATTTCATGATGTATGTGGGATAAAAAATCAATATTAAAAAAACTTAATAACCCTCATTTGGGGGAACACTGTCAATATTTGTATTCTATATTAAATTTTTTGGAATATTACCTATATTAAAAATGGGTATTAATTGACGGATTGAGATATAAGGAACCGAAAAAATATACAGATAAAAGAGAAAAATATTTTAAAATAATCTAACTAATAATTCCCCCCAACCATTTATTAAGGTGTTCTGTTAGTCATTATGGGTCATAAAAGATTCATAATGAATGAAATAGGAAACAGACATCACTAAATGCATTTCAACATAGTTTGTTTCCCCATATGTTTTTTGTGAAATTAGAATGGATAAATATTCTCGTATATATGGATATAAAATTAAAATATATCACAAAATGTAATATAAATCAAGATTAAGATATAGAAGAGGGAGAGGTTGATGGATTTGAAATACTTATTGAAATTAAATTTAAACAATTTAATGTAATATTTGAGGGAAAACTATAATTTTCATTCCATTAATATTATATTTTTGGATACAATAGTACAAGGTGACCATGGGGAAATAATGATGATAATGGAGAGGTTGATTAATCCCAATATCGATAAAGAGAACTCCCCATGACAGAATAAAAAATATTTAAATAAATCCAGAAGAAAGATTCATTAAATGATCATTGTCTTCAAGGAAATGTTTATGATGATATATTTTATACTATGAGAGAAATAATTTATAAGACTAAAAATTTACAAAGATGGTGACGTTAATGAATATAAAATCTAAAACTAATGTTCATATGAAATTGAATTGGGTTTTTATATCAATGAATAGCTTAAAGGAGAACTATAGGATACTGATAAAAATGTAAAAGTAAAAAAATTAGATAATTTAAAAAGTTAGTAAAGTATGTCAACTATCTAAGAACTAAAATTACATGATATTATTTTTGAAAATATATTTTCTGTACTAGAAATTTTATTAAATGTTATATTTTTTAAAATTATCATTTTAGAGAAGAAAATATAATAAATTACCTTAATTTAGGTATTTATAACTAAGATAAAAATAACAAATCGTTGAAGGAATATGTAGTGATATTAAAGAAAAGAATTTAATCCAAGATTAAAATTAAAATGTTAAAATTTTATATTTAGATGGGATGTTTATGAATTAGGAATTGAATGAAAACCATTTATGACTTGATTAATGAGTTTAGAGAAGGTTTTGAATGTCCTTGTCACATTGGTTAAATAAAAATTTCATTATAATGAGAATCATTGAAGACCTATTAATATTGGGTAAGGAAAATGATACATATATAAAAAAAAATCATAAATAGTTCTTCAGAAACATATAAATAATAAATATTATTTAATATATAGAGAAAATGTAAAATTATTTTCCCTCTAAATAAGTTCTAATTTTTTGTCACATGTGTCTTCTAATGATCTAATATAATACATAAAAGAGCTAATTGATATGAATTCAACTCGAATGGAAAAAAAATTAAAATAATATAATAATATAAAACTATGTGGTAAAATTATTTTTATGCATATTTTTTGATTTAACAATTCATTTACATAATGAAATTTATAATTTTAAAATAAGGAATATATGTCGTGGTAATAGAGACCTTTGCATCTTATAGTGGTGGACTTTAAAATGAAGTCATTTAAGAAAAATCCTACCATTTAAATGATAACTAGTGAATAAAACTACCCATACTAAAAAATGTATCTTATGTCTGGAATAACTATATCACAATCATTTTTATGTTGTTTTTTATATCTCATATGATTAGGAATTTGAAAATGTTATGTAATTTAAATAATCACATGGATATAAATATTCATTTTTCTATGATGGAATATTTAAAATTTATGGATTTAGTGAATGTATGCTTGTTGGAGACAAATTTAAAAACAAAATGGTAATTTATGTGGATAGTAATCTACATAATCATTTGATCCTATTTAAAACTTGCTACTCATGACTCATAGATTCATTCAATCGAAAGGGGTTCCTTAATAAATGAATTTAATGAAATTTATATTTTAATTAATGGATGATAAACCCAAATGTTTATAAAGTAAATTAAATGTATAATTAATAATTACTCTTGGTTATGGTGGAAAATAATTTTTGGCATGAGAGGCTGGGACACATTCATCAATACACATTGGAAAATATTTTATATATTAATCAGGTTATTAAATATAAAAATATATAGTGTGATACGAAATAGAAATCAGTTTCTTTCATGAAAGGGATGATGGTGAAATATATGATATGGGAAAAAGATGAATATTTCCTAAAACATTCTTTGATTTATTTATAAAAATCATTGTGGTATTATATTTCATATGTAAAAACATATTTAATGGAAATTCATATGTTTTTGGGTCATTATTATTGAATGAGTTAAATTTTTTTAAAATAACAAATAGAAAAGTTATAGAATTTCTTAATAATTTTTAATTTATATTATAAAATAAAACAAAATCAATTTTCAAAATAATTCTTTCAGAAAATAGTATAAAATATGACTCCTTTGATGATTTAAATTAATTTAAGAAACATGGTATCAGACATGAATTTACATAAATAATTACTCCACAAAATATTAAATAGTTGAAAAAAATAAATATTGTATAAGTGAAAAAATGCATTACACAATGAAAGTTGTACTCATATTACTATTAAAAGTATTCCGTAAAACAATAACTTCACAGAAAAATATTTATTTGGTTATTAGTTCTAATAAAACACCTTATATTATGTTTCATGAGAGGAATCCATCAGTATAACACCTTAAGGTGTTTCATACTAAATGATAGATATATAAAAAGGTGGAAATAAAATTGAAAATAGTGATGTTGATGATAATAGAATATTTATTTCATATTAAAACCACATTAAATCCATGAATTTAATTAATATGTAGGTCAGTAGTTTCATAGAGAGTAAATTTTCCATTTTAATTGAAGAAAAAATATGAAAAATGTTTTAAAAAACTATACCTATATTTTTTATGAATATGGCGATTTTGATAAAATTTATATTGGATAAAAAATATCTGAATATAATGAGGATTATTAATTTAAAATATAAAAATATTAATGAAAAAATTATTTAACTAATGGCTTAAATTAGGGAAAGAAGTTCTGAAATTAATCAGTAAAACACCATCTATAACTATGTTACTCTAACAAAAACTCATCAAATGAGGAGTATTGATAAAAATTATATATCATATTGGTTAATGGTGGAAACATTTGATGTAGATGAAAATGATTAGAAAATGATGAAATTCATGATTGAGGAACTGGATTCAAAAGTAAGAATCAAATAATGAATTTTTAAAAAAATAAAAAATATCCCAATTTATTTAGAACAATGTGATTTTTCAGGAATCAATAAGATATATGTGGTAATGGTTTCTAGAAAAAGTCCTATTAGTTTTTAATATTATAAATTTAAATTAATATCATGGATGTTTATGAGACACTCTCAACAATGTATAGGCTTTATTTTACTTGGTTATTCATGGAAATTATGTTTTAAAGAGGATTAAAAATATATCAAATGGATATATATATATATATAAATCTACAATAAAATTATCAAAGTGAAAATCTATATAAAATAATATGTGGGGTTTTATGTTTTAAATTATGTGCTAAAGGTTTATCTACTAAAGAATGATTTATAAGGTTTGTTACGATTTTTTTATTCGTATTTTTGGAATTTAAAACTCAATATGGTAGGTGATGTTCATAAAGTCTATGAGAAATAAAAAAATAAAGTATAGTTCATGGTACTTCTGAAAGTTGGTATTGTCATATTATGTCTGAGGGAAGATAAAATTCGTTGAAGAGGTTTCATGATTAATGTAATTGAAAATATATATAGTGATTATATGTTAACATAGTTACACTATTATGTTTTAATTCTTCATAAGATTGTGTATAATTTAGTTTTTCAAAAAAATTAAATGAAAATGTTGGTAAAAAGGTTGAATATCACTATTAATTTTTTTTCAACTTCAATCATATAAGAAACTAAACCAAAAAATAATGAAGGTTGAGGAATTATTTAAATTACATTATATCATGAAATAATTATACTCATGTTTTACATGTTTGTAATAGGGAAAGAAATTTTTTATTCAACTTCTTTATGAGTGAAGACACAATGAAATGAAAATGGATAATATCAATCATTTGTAAAGTGTATCCTGAGATGTGTTCAAGGTAAAAAATTTTAGTTCTATCATTGGTGTATGAATGAAATAAAATTTATCATATCTGGATATTTATTTTATATGGATATTTTGGATATATAAATCATAAGTGGAGAACCACTCCTTATTAATAATAAATGTTCTATAATGGATAAGGATGAAGTAAAGGAGTTCTCCAGTTAGTGTGATATAAGTAAAGTATATTTTAGTGATTATATCCCATACATAATTGATATTAGTAATGATAAAATAAAAGGAACTTTTAGACATGTGTAATTTTTTATTGTGTTATATTGTGACAAACAATGTGGTATCGAGTTAAGGAAGAATGAAGTATAAGAAAAATGTACAACTCTAATTTTAATGATGTATAACTTTAACAATTATAAGGAAGATTATTTTGGAAAAATTCCCAATGTGACATACATATTTACCATACCATAGGGTAAAATGGAATTCGATAAGAATTAGTTGAATATTAGTGTTTAATCATCTCTAAATGCTTTAAAATATCCTTCATATCAAAATCCTAATTTAAATATAACATTTAACTTGGTTGTTTGTTTTTAGAAAATATTTTTTCAAGGATGTAAATTTTAAATGATGATATATTAGTGAAATTGATGAATGTGGATTAATTGTTTTTGGAATTTATCCTGTAACATCATTTTTTAATGGTTAAATAAACAAAAAGATTTAAGGATTTTCTATTTGAATATCTAGAAAAACTGGTTTATTATGGAATGTGGATTTATATTATTACACTCACATTAAGGGAGAGAGAAATACTCTTATGTATGGGGGATTATTTAAGATTAAATTTTGTAGAGATATGATCTAAAGATATTAGTATCAAGGATGGATATATATATATATATATATGGAACCATGTAAATATTTGGATCTATCAATGGCTGGGTAGATCTAACGGATGAAATGAATTAATTGAAGCTTATAATTTTCAATTGAACTCATATTTTCTGTAACATTTATTATAAATTTATATAAAATGTGTTTCTATTGATCATTTATTTATATAAATATTTTTTGCAATCACATGGAATCCTTAATTTACACTTAGTAATTTCATCAAACTCATAGGGTTAGAGTGTTGAAACCATGGTTATTAAAGAGGTAAAATATAGAAAGATGTATTTCGAAAATAAAAACTATTAAAAGGTATTTTATTTGAAAAAAATGTTCGATATTGAGGTTAAATGATTAAATTTGATTAGTAAATAATCTAGAATGTGTATCATGGAAATTTTTAGTGAAAACATTTTTTATGGAATAAAAAAATTATGTAATCAAGTGGATCACAATGTAGTTAAAAAACAATAAGGGTTCATGATTTTTTAATGATAATTGTTATTAAATTGGGTTAATGAATAATTTTTTTTTGTAATAGACACCCCTTAGGAGTAAAAATTGATTTTTTATTAATCAATGTAGTGGGGATCGAATAAAATCAATGACAAAATGTATTTTTTATAAATCTATTATTTAAAATACTATAATGCTATGGGATGAAAAACCCATTTCATGGATGATGAAAAAATTCAAAAATAATTAAGCATTTACAATTGTTCTTTATTGGCTTAACTAATTTTTATCTATGTGTTTAATTGAAAAAACTAAGATCATGCTAATATAATTCAATTATTTAAGGAATTATAAATTATTATTATTATTGGTGATATTTTGGGGCAATAGTTATTGAAATATAAATTTACATTTTTAAATTAATTTCCAAAAATAAAATAAATGATTGTTCATGTTAAAGTTTATTATTGTGAATGTGTTAATAAGATCATTTTTAATGCAATAAAAATTAATAGGACAATACCATATCCGATTGGGAATATAGCATGTCATGATATATTTCAGATATGAAATTTTAATGAAAAAAATGGATTGATTTATTTGGTGGTATGGTTGTTAATGTTGAGTTATTTTATTCAAACCGTTTAACCTAAAATCCATGTCCTAGGGGACATGGACAAAAAAAGAATTCTTCATCTTCTAAAGATATGATACCTTTTTTATATGAGAAATACTATAATGTCATTATAATTCATGGGGACGTTTACTCTACCTATATAGTGATTTTAGAATATAAATAGGATTTAAACTGTGGAATTAAAAAGAAAAATTTTGAAGAGAAAAGTGAAGATATTAGGGAGGAATATTATATATTTTTTTGGAATTAAAAAAGTTATGATAAAACAAATTGAGAAATATAGAGAAATTTCACATCTAGTTAAAAGAGAACAACATGGATGAAGTATATTTAAGACTCATATTTGAACTTAAGGATTTATATTAAAATAAACACCCTCATTATTTTGGTGTTCTGAATATTTCTTTTAAATTCATTAAAATTATCATTTACATTTACAATAATTTTAGGAGTTTATATTGAAACATTTATTAGATAGGTAGAAAAGGGGATTGATTGTTCATTTAGGAAGTGATCCTAAGCTAAAAATTGTAATCATAATTGTATACAGTGATACCATCTTATATCAAGACAACATAAATTTATGTCCCCTGGAGATTTTCCTATTAGGTAAACCATATGAAATACATGTTTCATCATGCATATTTTTTATCATTTTATGTGAGGTATACTTTTTTAATATTGTCTTATAAAATAATTAATTTTTAATGATAGGAAAATATTCATTTGAAAATAATGAATTAACACTCTAATTCACCATCACCCAATCCCAGGGTGTTTTAGGCCTTTTATATGTAATAATTATAATTTTTTTATTAAATATATTTAACTCAGTAGTATCTTGAACTAGAATATAAACATTTCTTCCAATGATTGTAACTTCCTAGATATACTCATTGGGATGCCCTGTGTCATAGGATCTACTAGCCTTTGGTGGAATTCCTTAGTCACTTATGGATGTAAATAATTTCCAAGGATTCATCATAATAATAAATTGTTTAACCATTTTACCCTTAACCAAATGTACAAAACCAAACAAAGAAACCAAGATAGTGAAAAATTTACAAACAATTGAATATTCTACTATATAATTATTAATTATATAGTATCCATAAACATAAAAGAATAAAATATAAAATATAAAACTAATATAAAAAATAAAAGAATAAAAACAATTGAAATAATGAAGTAGAGATAGACTTGGGAACTAATATGTAACTTCTAAAATCTCTAAGACATGACCATGAATCCATGCCCTATATACAAACATCCAATATAGCCAATATCAAGGTGGTCCACTAGTGATGTGAGAATCATGTCCATTTCATAAATCAAAGAAGAAACTAGGTTAGATATGTAGGGGTGATTATAACAACCATGTAGTCAGCTAAAAAATATTTTCTACCTTGACACTAATACCCAAATCAGGTCAAATCAATGTTCTGAAATAATAATGGGAGGAGTATAAAAAGTAGATTAAAAAATATAAATAGTTAAACAAGTTTCACTAATATAGTTCTATATAAAAAATCCATTAATCAGTGATGTTTTTTCCAAAATAAAAATTACATTTAGAAATTAAAAAAGTATATTAAACTCTATCAATTCCTTAATACCACACAATCACCCATGAATTCCAAGACCTCCCAAAATGATCATTTGATCATTTTGATGTTCATATATGGTAGATAAAAATAGTAAATATAAGACTTCTCTAAAAAACGTATGCGCCATTTCCTAATAATGACCTACAATTATTGTTCATAGATCATGGTACCATTTATCCAAGATCTAATTTTTTAATGCATAATAAGAAATATAATCCAAGAAATGTTAGGAAGACCCACTAAAATACTCTTGAATATATCTAAATCATTTATTTTTCAAACTATTAATTTTATTCCTTTGTAATATCTTCCACATCCCCTAATCAATAAATGGTAAAAAGAAGAATAATCTCGCTATGATTAAATATAGTATTAGAAAAAAAATTATTTAATGATAAAAATAAAAATAAGGCTTCAAAACCATCACATTACTAGAAAAGTTGGATGGATGAAAATCTACCTACCTATGATTTCATCACAATGGAAAATTCATATATGATCTAATATATTTTAACCCTCCCTTCCATTTTTAATCAAATACCATGAAAAATTGATCAAAGATTAAATTATCCCATAGATCTAATTATAATGAATCTAATATTTGATATAATTCATGCAAATATGTGGAGATCTAATAATTTAATGAACAGGGGGGCTATATCTTTCGATTTACATGATCAAACACAAAAAATCACAAGAATTAGAATATAGAAATTGAACAGTACATAATATCAGCAAACATAATCATAGAAATCATGACACAGGGTCTATAGATGATGAATGAGGTATTTTTGGATTTTCATAAAAATAATTAGCATTCAATTTATTTATTTCCACATGGAATTGTCACACATTTTGATAAACCTTCCTCAGATCTTGAAATTAATCTATTTCTCAAAATATTTCCGGTTTCTTGGTACACAACTCTATTTTTCCTAATCGGGATGTAATGTTGTTCTTACATAGGGTCCCACAATACCCATACATGGTTTCCTTGAGGCTTTTAAATGATTTCAACTAATTATGATCAAAATATTCATCCCAAAATATTCTTACAAAACCTTTTGAAACCGTCCATAGTTCAGATGTTTTAACATAAATATTCCATAAGTTTTATTTATCCATAAAATAATGAAACATCACAAACTGAGGGTTTTACAAAAATCTCCAAATTGGCCTATTCATCCTCCGAATAATAAAATTGGATTAGACACTCCACCATTATAAATGTATCCCACTCACATGTATCATTATGAGTTTTCCATTATTCTCTAATAATTTTAACATAGAAATATATTTACAATCCAAATTCTTCTACTGTCTATCAAAAATTTAGATCGATTGATGGATAAATGTCACATTTTAATAATTTCTAACATAATAACAACATATCAGATGACTAGTATCTAGTTGTAACATGTTTAGTTTACTGACTTGAAACACATTAGGGACATCACTAAATCATTTCTGAAACACTAACTAGTACAAGACATTTCCAATATATTATAGAATCTCAAATGGGCCAACATATTAAGGATCCACTTTCCCTTTCTTTCACATGTAATTTTCCCATGATTTGGTTTCACTTCAAAAATACATGACCAATGAAATTGAAATACAATGTATAGTGGTAATGATATTCATATAATTTTGATCATCTGTCAGCCATAAACATATTCTTATAGATCATATGGTTGTTTTTTCTGGTCTTTGATAAATTTTTTGTTTTAATTTGAAAATTCCCCATTATTTCCATGAAATAATATTGAGAAAGGATAATATGGAAGTAATATTTTATAGACTAGGCCATATGTATTATTTTTTTATTAATTGTTTTTATATGATACATATTATAATTAAAGATAATCTTCCCATGATCCACAAAAAAATATGTAATATTTCCACGTTATATCTTACTTTTTCTAAATTTTTTATTTTGATTTTCCATATTTATATTGATTATATATCATGTTCATCGTAAATTGTGTTTAGAGAGCCTATATCAATGTTCACCATAAAAATGATGTGAATTTTGGATCCCTATCAATGAAAAATAATTGGTACTATGTGAAGATTCACCGATTCTAAAACATAACAATTTTCCACATCTTTCAATTTATTAAGGACATTAATTGGGATAGTGTTTGTTTACCTTATAATTCTAACAAAAATATCCTGAATGTTATCATGTTTTAGGATAATCTCTGGTAAAATGGTGAGAAAATATGATAACAATTTCTCCCATTTCTTAATATCTATACTCATAGATTTCATCATACCCTCAATTTATTGATTCTCATTCGTTCCCAACTGAAATGTTATGGATTTTATAACATTATATTTTTTTATTCAAGATGTCTGCCAAAATTGAGATTTTCATTGCCTTGTACATCTTATGTATTCCTAGTTGAATATCATATTTTTAATAGTGATTTTTCAAAATAATTTTTTCATTAAATAATTTAGGCACCACGATTCAATTATGGATATAAAAAATTTATTCCACATCCTCATTCCATCGATACATGGACTCCCCATCATTTAGGTTAACATAATAGTTATCTAGTCATCATTTTACCATTGTGTCTCATTAACCTAATTGATTAAATTAAGAACCATACTGATCAGGATGGCTGGTTCATTCTCATTATGTTCTAATACACTCCAGATGCACATTAGTTATAACACTCATCATCTATGATTGGTCACAAAACTCTCCAACCACATCATTATTTTAATTATTACTATATAAATATACCAAAAAACCATATTTCATGGGTTTATAAGTCAAGAATAATTCAGAAAATTATGGATACTTCATCCATCATCATTTCTTAATGTTTATGTACCGTTAAGAAAATATATGCATCAATTTCTTTTTATTATTAAATGATGTGAAAATTTCACAAAATAGATAGTAGTTCCTTTTTTAGAGGCATAGACCACTGCTACTAATTTCATGTTATAACTCAGTTAATTAATTTCAGGTGGTCTCAAATTCATTACTCCATAAGATATGACATTATATCCCTACATGAGAACACCATCCAAAACTAATTGAGATGATATATAATAAATAGAAAATCCCAATCATGGTTCTAGAAAAATGAGGATTTTTGTTGATGTTAGTAGATATATAAGATCCTTGAATGATTTCTAAAATCAATTATCCAAATTTAAAGTAATTAACTTTTCAATGAAGTCATAGGAAATTTAAGAAATGAAAAATGATGAATGAATGTATTATATTATTCTGCGATTCCTAGGGTAATTCAAACCTCAATGACATTCTTGGGTACCTACTCTAAAATAAGTACATCTATATTCATTGGATCAACTGATATTATATCTTTATAAAAGCAATTACCATAAAAATACACTAATTTAATCATGAAGTGGGATGTACAATATTTATCCTTTTGTCGATGGTAATTAAATGTTCTAATAATAATGTTTATGTGGTCCTAATAGTCACTAATATTCCTAGAATAACCCAAAATAATATTAAAAATATTAAAATTAATGTATCATAAAACATATGTAATACATAGTTCATTTGGGATAAGAAATCTACAAGTATATTCCTTATTCCAAATGACGTGACCAAAAAGTTATAATGACTGTAATAAAAATAAAATATTATATTTCAAATATCCACTTTCTAAACACGTATTTGATGTTATTTTGATTAAATATTTGTCTTACTGGACCACATAAATCACATCAATTTAAAAATAGATCACCAATGTGTTGAAGATAAAAATTTCTCATGATCAGGACATTTTTCAGTCTAATTTAATCAAAACATAATTGCATTGAGTCAATTACCTTCTTTATGAGTAAAACTAGAGAATCACAATAGATGTGTTGGGTTTTATGAATCCCTTTATTTCTAATTATTCATTTTTGGTCGTCTATTTCCACAATTATACTGAATAAAACCATTATGATGTAAGAAAATGTTAATATTTATTAGGTTTATATCTTTTTTAATTTATTCAACTAGGGTGGTAGTCCTGAAAAATCATTCAATAAAACATCCATGTACTAATCCACATAGTATTTTAGAGTCATATTCTATGCAACATCTACAGTGCTCAATGTCTATGACATAAAATAGATAGATGTAGTTTTTTAAATACTTACTAAATGTATTTATCTTCTTTTTTAAATATCAAAATCTCCCTTGAATGAATGGAAGGTACCATCACTAGGATTAATATTTACTTCCTCTTTATATAATAATATGTGGGCATTAAATTACACAATAAAATTAATTATTAATATTTGATATAAAATTTTCATCTCTAGAACTATAAATTCCTTGTGAAATTTGACAACATCAACGGTTGTAGAACATTTATGGAACTTGAATACCCTACAATCCTTAATGAGATGTGAATTAAAATTCATGATTTTAGGCATCATATCAACCCGAAATCAATTTTTTTAATGAATGAGAAGTAATAATGGAATTTGACACACCAGTATCAAACAAAATAGAAAAATGGGTGATATTTAAAATGATTTTACATCACACTCTAGGAGGACCTAGTTACTTAGTTAAACTATTCATATCCACTCTATATTCATATCGATTAGACCATATGGATTAGTAATTTCTCCCCTTCTGAGGTTTTGATTGGAACACTATGATCTTCTAGGAGTTATCCATGTTCACCTGATTTTGTTGATGACTAATGTTAAAATGATATTGTTCCATCCATGCATTAGAGGCATGTGTCCATGTCAAGCCTTATCCTCCCATTAACATCATTGATTTTTAATACATGTTATTATACACATAATTTCTATATTTATGGAACATATTTGGTTGCTCAGTATAGTCATTATTCTTCAGTTGAAGAGAATCACATTCGAGGATTCTATGTTTGATACTACGATGTGGTGGATAAAATATTGTTCTTGTGGACAAGTTCTTCAAAACCATACTTCTTATGGAGTATCCCTCAAAATTATGATTCATTCCAACGTAGAGATCTCACAAACACATTGATTGTAAACATGTTCTATCCCATAAGATTTACCTCCAAATGTACAACACTAAAAATCCCTTTCTTTACCATTTATATATAATATTTATGAGATAAAAAAACACATGGGAGTATACCTCTTGTTGTATTACTCCATAAAATATTCATAATTTTATTTCTACGTTATATTTCACATCTAGTGAAAAGAAAAAAATTATGGGAATAGAGTATCATATTTAGTCCCTAAAATATTACATTTTCTTAGTTGAAGGAAATATTTCATCTTCCCCAGCTAGATTATGTGTGGATTAAATAAATAATTTATAAAATTTGAAAACCCCTTCTATGAAATATTATGATATAACTTTTCTAAAACAAATAAATAAAACCATGTTAGTAATAATTATTCTTGAATATATGTCACTATGTTGAAATTCATCTCAGTTAGGGTTATGAGGATGTAAAACAAACTGTTTACCCTTTATACTAAAACATCCAATTTAGCACCCAAATCAATATGGGATAGCATTGTAATCAATATAGGACACTCTGAATATATATATATATATATGTATATAATTTTTTCTTCTTACGATCCTATGTAAATAGCCTGGAATTATTTCAAAATAATCTAAAACAAATGCGTTTTCGCCTTTGGTTTGGGTGGAACCAAAGTCTCTACTCTCCTATATCTTTGGCTTCTAATTATTCATGGATTCATTTTAATTATATAACCTCCAAAAAATTTCAAATTTAATCCATTTTCTATATTTTTATCTCTTGTGTAATTATATATAATAAGGAATGACAATCCCAATATCAAAGCATTTAGGTCTAATAACTATGTTAAAATGAAGTCCTAGTGGGTAATCTCTTCAATGATGCATGATACCTAACACTCAACTGCTAAACCCATGATTATTCCTCAAAAATATCAATAAATGTATTTCTAATGATTTTTTTTGTACATGATCTACCATGGAATCTTGATATTTAGAATAAAAATTTAGATATAATTTTTATGCACTATATTTCATGTTTTGGTATGTCACATCTCTATATAACCATCCCAAATGAAGGAAACCAAACAAATTAGTACCATTTGTATATCCTCACCCATCCCAATGGATTATTCTCAGATGGTGATTCAACTTAACTAAGGTGAAAATCCATGAAGTCCAATGATTTCAAACAAGTGCCATGGGTTTATGAAAAGAATAGAAGGTGCATTGGTTTACCAATAAACACTGACACAAACATCCAAAAAAATAATCCAATAAAAGTTAGGATATATAATAAATTAATTATATTAATATATAATGAAACTAATATAGTGTCCAATAGCACAAAAGTGTCGACCAAAGAGTATCATAGTGGTAACTAGAAATAAAATAACTAAAACAACTAAGAATCTGAACTAGATAATGAATCATTAATGAATGTGGTTTCCCTAAGAAGACCCAAATATGACTATGTATCCAATCCCCATCTCTGAACATCAACAAAAATCGATAACAATGGGTTCTACTTTCTATGTATGAAATCTATCCCTATTCAATATCATGGAAGATAATGTCTACATATAAACTATACTACATATGTTGGGGTAGGTATATTAATTCAATAAAAACCTGAAGGGTATTTTACCACATTTTATTAAGACTATAATCTTTTTACATAAATATTATAGAAAAATAGTAAGGGGGGTATCAAAAAAATTTAAAATAGATTAATTGAATATAAATAGTTAATTTTTGTTATAAAAATACTTATAAACAATAATATGAGTAATCTAAGAATTTTGTCACAAAATAATATATTCATTTAAATAATATGTAAATTTATTTACCATAAAATAGTAAAAAAATACCCCTAGCACACACATTTAGACACCCAAACCTCCATAAATTTTCATATTATCAATGTGACTTCTATACATGATTCAATCCCATATAGAGTATCTAAGACACCGATCTTACACAAAAAATTTTATTTATAACCTTGAATTAGAAAAATGATTCAACAATAAAGGTAACTACTATCCCTGGTCCAATTCTATGAGGTGAAATAACACACATAACCCAATAAAGTTCATGAACATCCACCAAAAACTTATTTGATTTATAAAAAACCCATTTTTAAAACCATTAATTCCAAGACTGTGTCCCCATCCCAACAACCCTAAACCCAAGAATGATGATATGATGGAAAATATAGTGTATATATGGAATATTTTTGGCAAAAAAATCAATTGCAAATATATTTAAATAATTATAGTATTGAAAGCCTTCACATTCTATGAAGAATTGGAAGGGAAGTAAATTAACCACTTTAATTTTTATCAAACTGATTCCTTGACAATCCATCAGATATAACCCATTTATTCAGTTTTCATATCATGAACAATGATAGACAATTCAAAAATAATCTTATAAAGTAAATTAGTTTTTAAAAATTACTATATATGGTTTGATTCAGTAATAACAAATGATATCCATGAATTTATAGATGAACGATTCCCTAACCCATTATGAAAGAATGAAATAATCATTTGAATCATTTTATGGATATCAAATATCCTTGAATATCACCTTATAGATCCCTGAAAATTGAGATATTGGTTTAATATAGGGAGAAAGAATTTTTTTATAATGTTTCTATTTTTAAAATATGTTTCTAAATAATTTATTTCCCATATAATGATTTTTTCAAACTGTGAAACAAAAATGCACCAACCCAATTACACCAAACCCCTCATATAAGTTCATTGGGACATTTATAATGTTTCTACAAACCATGATTAAACTGTGTTCCTTTAAAAATACATTAGAAACCTTCTAATCCAACCAAGAAACAACCAATTTATAATCTTTTACATTAACAAATAATAAAAAATCCATATAATATTTAAATACCTTAGATAAGGGTGTTACAATGTTTCTAATGTGTTATTATACAAATTTAGAGAAAAAAATATAGTAGGGTTATCATATAATCATAAATAATAAACTTTTATTTCATAACATATTAAAAAAATTAATCAATAATTTCACATAAGATACTAATCACATCATTCCATAACATCTTAGTCAAAAATTTTCATAATATCATAGTGGTTCCTCGTGAATAATATTGACATTATTTGAATTGTAGAAACAATTCCCTAAATGAGGACATATTGATTTTCAAAATCACGTTTTTGAAGAAATATTTTTTCTCCTTTTGAATCATTCATTAAAATTTTAAATCATACATAAATTTAAAATAAATTAATAGGAAATTTAAAGTTTCCTTGCATAAATATAACACTCTTAATGTTTCTCCAAGAGATATTTTTGTATGTTCATGTTCCAATTTTGGGATTGACAATTCAAATATATAATTCAATAAATATTTCACGCGTCCACCATGTTTTTATATTGGAAATGTGATATTTAATTTCCAATTTAATCAATGATCTTTGGAAAAAAAATCTGATTCATATAATATTATAAAAACATATCCTGTAAATTTACTCAGTGAATCATAATATAATAGCGTATCATAAATATAAAAAAAATGTTTTATTTCATTCAATGATTATGAAAATCCTATTGGATGAATCATCCTTTGACCAATAGGAAATAATATTTCTATTATGACGTCAATGTAATGAATTTTATTACCATGATATAACCATTTATAAAAAAATATTTTAATTTAGTACAAAAACCATCAAAATACATCTAAATTTTAAAAAAATTATAAAATAATATAGGTGGTTATTTTTGGTTAATATACTTATTTTTTCCAAATTAAACATTGAAATCTATCATTTTCAAATAATTTATATTAACGTTTCTTGTTAATTTCTCCATTATATAACTATGGTTTTAAAATAGATTTTATCTTTCGAGGTGCTTATATAATTGTATAGAATATATATTAAAATTAATTCTTCTCAACATTTTTCATATTAATCATATGACATAATGTAAAATAAAACAATTGTGGAAAATCTTAGAAAAATACCACATATTTTAATATTTTGATCTATCCAAAAACCAACTATTTTTATTTGATTATCATTACCGAAAATATTATAACTATAAAAGAAGATAAAATAATTTCTAACTGAATTCTATATATTTTTTGTGGGGTTTCATATATTTTAATTCCACCTTTCATAAAATTCTTTTTATTTTAAAAAAAATCATTGATAAATTTGATGATATATGCGATGGATATTAATAAACATGGTTTTATGAAATTAAAAAACCTTAGACCATTATTTACTCCAATTTTATATTTAAACTATAACACATCATGAATATATTTAATGAATACTATGTATAATAGATTTTTGTACAAAAAACACCTAACTCAAATGAACACTGATATTAATGTTGGTTTCTAGATAAATAATGAGTATACATTCATTCTACAATTGCAAGATATATTTTATTCAAAAAAAATTTATTTAAATTTTCCACACAGATATTATAATTAATTCCTATAACATTTAGAATTATTATTTGATAAATTTTTTAAAATTTTACAAATAATAATTTCCAACTAATCTTAAGATAATTTATTTTTATTATTCTAAAAAGGATTATTTTAAAATCGATTGTAAAAATAACACTATTTTTATAAAATTGACATTTATTTTCTTTTAATAAATGTAATTTCAATATTAAATATGGTTCTATTTTTTTTAAAGTTTCATAAGATTTCTACAATAAATATTAATCCAAATAATTTTATTGTAATATATTGTATAATATATTTTTTTGTAAAATCATCTTTATGCTCAATGGGTATTTTCTCTAAAAATAGTTTTTCATGAATTTTAATAACTATATTAAAAATAATTTATGAAACATTTACAGATTAATTTTTTTTAAAAACACATTTTTATCTAAATTTGAAAAATTATGAATATAAAATATTTTTTGAAGGGAAATATAAATTATTTACCACGGTAAAATTTTTCCACTAGAGTAATTTTTAAATTGGGGTAATTAAGTTATAAACAATGTGATAGGATCCTACAATCATACCTCCAAATGGTTCGGTAGTGTTTATTTCCCAACACCTTTCCCCAAAAAAAATTTCCCTTTCATATCCACTTGATGTGATCATTACATCACCCTTTATATTATAAAATCATATTTCCAAAAAATTACACTTTAAGTCATGTAATATCTTAAATATGTGGTCATGTTATGGATAAGACTAAATATATATTATGAATCACTCCATATATCTATAATGGTTTGGAATAAATTATATTCATATCTATTATTTATATATAATTTTTTAAAAAATTAGCATACCCAGAAATGCTTACATCGCATTAATGAATCATTTCATTAAATAAAAAGTATTAATGAATTATGGAATTAGAAGTGATATGATTTATATGATTTAAATTTTTTATGTAATTTTAGAGATATATAATAATGAAAAGTGTTTATTTACATGTTTTAATTCAAATTTCTTTTTATTGATATGATTAAAATCAAATTATGTGAATGTTACTGAAAATTACATTTTGGATATTTTATATAAAAATTTTATTTTAATTTATTTAAAAAAATTTAAACACTGGTTAAAAAGCTTTATTTTTTAAATCTACCTAATAATTATTTTCATTATAACTGTGTTAATTTTATTCTTCTTTAATTTAGTAAGGCATATACTATACAATAATAAATCATGTATTTATATGTTTTCAACACACCTACATTATAATAGGGAACCACCGCCCCTTAATTCTACAGACATCATGAGCAACGTATCTCATCCAATCCATGACACAATATTTTAAGATCAACCTTATACACATCCTATATGATTTAGTTTTTAAAAAACACCAAATCAATATGTATTAAGGTGTACGATGAAGGAGGAGTCAAAATGATGATGTAATCATATTAATTGAATAATTATAATTTTATTCATCTTATACCTACTCAAAATTTTTTGTATTAATAATAATACAATTAAATTAGTATAATAAATTCTTAAAAAATTATTATGTTTATCGAATAATGATTATCTACTTCTCCTATATCGGGTAGAAAATGAAAACTTCATTTGTATGTATGTGTAGACTAGCACATCCAAAATGTGATGTGAATCCTTTTCAATAATATACTCACATGGTTTTTTAGAAGTATTGATTTAATGAATATATATTAGATTTGAATATTAATTATTATTTTATAAATATATAATATACTCTACCTTGTTACCTTAAAATCAGTTTGGAAATTATAATGTAATTTCTGAATACCTAGGGATTACCACCTCCCTGAAACAATGAGATTCATGTATCATATTCTCCTTACAAGGATGATTTTTAGGATATATTTAGTTGTTACAAATAATATTAATGATATAAATATTACTTCATAAATAATATTCATTATATACATTCCTTAAACTAAAAATATTTGGAATATAAAAATGAAATCATGAATATGTGTGGAGTATGACCATAATGAACAACATATATCTTCTGTCTATTATTTCCCTATATATATTGTTAATAAATTGTATAAAATGAATAAATTTTTTTGATGGATGTAGAAAGATTTAACATATGATGGATGCATTATTTAACATCATTAAAAATGGATAATATACCATGGTGGTCTTGGAGAGATTTTTCGGACAACGATAAGTATATAACATAAACACATTGAATAAATAGATGAAAAATGATTTTACAAGGACATCACAAAATAAATGTGTGTGAAAAGGGTTCCTGATAATGTATTAAGTAAATTAAAATTATTTTTTAGAGGATATCATCATGACCTGGCCCACTTGGGCCCACCAAGTCTATAATAATCTGAGTTTCACTTCCCCAAGACTATGCCTAATTGACCAGGGACTATTGACTTGCACTGAGTAGGAAAAAAACTCATTTAAAAGGCCATATAATATATAAAATATAGAAATACATGCAAATCCAAGGCCATATAGTTATACAATGTAAAATACAACTGATACCAAATGCATGAACATGTCCATATCCTACAATTATAGTACAATAATATACTTGAATGTGATAAGGCCGAAATAAAATCCCAAAAAATGCAGATTTTGATCCCAAATGATAGAAAGATGGTAATATATTAAAATTCCTCTCATTTCATGAACCATGGTATATCTAGAAAAAATATATGCTCTATATTCTCCTGGTCCACCGAGATCTCTTTTAAACGACTGATCATTAGAAAAAGTCATGACATGTGCAAGAGGAGACCATGACGGGGTTAGTATAACAATACCTAGTTGGGAAACACAAATTGAAAAACAATATATAATCAATACTATTAGTCACAAATTATATGGGTATTTCAATAGTATAAATAATAAGAACATCCAGAGATAATCATATTAGACAATCATTCTCAAGGTTTGGTCACTATAATTTTTCCAGCCTAGGATATCATCTTGAAGGTTGTATATAACACTCTTGTGGGAGAAAACACGCTCAGAGTTAGATAGAACAAAATTATTCCACGTTGTATTTCATTCTCATTTTCTCTCCCCATTATAATCACATGATTTAATTATAAATATATTGATATAAATTTGGGGATCAGAGAAAAGGATGTGGCATATACGAGAAAACATGTTGGATTAACTCGCATAGATGGGGAACGATGGATTTGTATTATTGGTCATGAAAATTATATGAACCCTACCTTAGGTAGATTATGATGATATATGATCTAAAAAATGTACTCGTATAGGAGATTTAATGACATAGATATGAGAATAATGCTCCTCAATGGTGATCATTATCCCACACATGTGATGCAACTCCATACTAAACCCTTAGGGAAAGTATCAAGGGAATACAATCCAAAATAATGTTGTCATACTCCGTAAGTACTATATGTAAATGGAATGTATCTTCGGCACTCGGTCTACTTATGTTGCATGGACCATTTCAATATCTATTCTGGTGTACACCTGGCCATTTCCATGTCTATTCCCATGTATAATTGGACACATTTATGTAAATGGTATTGTTGTTATCTTTGTTTCCCCTAATATCTATTCATTTTTTATGTATGTGTTATATGGCATGTTACATGTATCCCCTAGTGTACCATAAATTTCATTCCTTTATAAACCATACATACATAGCTAGGTCCCCATGAGACATGTATTCCTAGTTTACATGCTATGTATAATAGGATTTTCTAGAACCCAAAGATCTATTTTTCAAGTCATCATCCACTCCTCTAGCCATTGACACGACTATGAATCATATCGGTAAAAAAATTATTGTTTGGCCAAGAGTTTCCATTTACACTCACCAAAATCCAACCACTGATTCGTAGAAAAACCCTTTTGTCACATCTCAAGGACACTACATGCCAAAACCAACAATAATAATTATAACTTGATCCCAATCAATCATCATAACATTATTTCATTAAACAAATACCTCAATCCCTTGAATAATTTCATTTTTTATTGAAATCGGTGTGAAACTATTGATTATCGAGTATTAATCGAACCTCCAACCAAATAAAATGTTAGTGATGAATAAATAGACTACAGTATAAGAACTGCACAAAACATCATCATGAAGAAAGAACCTCGACCAATGTTTATTTTAGACTCTATTTTTACCATTATAACTATAAAAAAAGTGATATAAATAATCAACAATAGATATTTGTAATCCTCGAAATATCTAAACCATACCCCCATTACTCTCAACCTTTGAATATGTTTTTTTTCTTTATTGATTAAAATTCATCCTAGGAAAAAATAAAAACTGATAAATACACATAAAATAAAAATTCTACCTCAGTTTAGATCATTATCTTGAGTGGAATGAATCTATTTCATTATCATTAGTAATATCCTCCAAAAAAATTCACATTAATCGAGGATCCATAATCAATTTTTTGTTTTTAGAACAATCATCCAATATTATCTCTATATCTCAATTCCCATGGGTTATGTGGACCCCCAATGATTTTTATATTGTAATGCATTTTCAAGAATGTTTAACGTTAGTGTAGTTAAATTAATAACATAAATAATTTATTTTATTTATTTATTAATTGGTTTGTGATTACACTCATACCAAAAGTTAGATGCAATCTATGATTATATCACACATAAGATAAGTATCACACTCTGACCTTAATAAAGGCCTTGGATTTCAAATACAAGTCCCATTTTAGGTGTTAATCAATATTTTTATGAAAAATGATTTTTTTGGTAATTAATATGTTTAATATATTTTAGACATCAATTTCGAGCTCACCAGCACTCAGAATCTTGCATCATCTTATCCCACATTCTTAGAAATATTACTAGAAATATTAGAAGTAATTACATGAAAAAAAAAATGTTACATTGTTGCCACCATAGGGATTTACATCCTAGATATAAGAACAAAACACTACACACAAATATGTGTATACTGAGCAAGAATATGGATCTCCCACTCCAAAGTACATTCCATATGATTCTCATGCTACCCCTAGATACACTCAAAAGTAATTACCCACACATAGAGGATCTTCTCTTTTTGATCATTAATCTCTATTGGGTTCATGGAAAAAAGCATCTACATATTCAATGTACATCAAACCCCAGTCAATAATGTTGGCCGGAGTGGAATCTCAAGACGAGAGTGAGTTGATTTCCTACATAAAATTTATATTAAAAACATTATTATAAAGATTCCCCGAATTCTAAATGGCCTATTTAATTAAGACAGTAAAGATGTAAATGTCTAGTTAGTCAACAAGTTTCTCAATGGATGATTAGTCCTTATCTGAATTAGTGTGAAACACTTTTTCAACATATGAATCAAGTTTACTAAATTAAACATATACACACACTAACCAAAACTAACTATCAAAGTGAATGAAAAACAGTTTAATGTTTTAGAAATTATAATCATCAAAAAATATATTAAATAGTGTATAAAAAAATATAGTACATAGAAAATTTAAAAAAGAAGATATGTCTCAAACTAAGACTTAATCCTCTCTACATGGGGATCACCTTCACCCAAGAAGTTAATATTAACAATAAAAGTTATACAAGGACTGTATTGGGATTTGAAATAGTTTTAAGAAATTGTCCAGGGTTCACACCCTCTACCAAAGTTCTTCGTGGGAATGATATACAACATAGACAACAACCAGTCTCTTCCAAAATTATATGTGGTAAAAGAATGTGTAAGAGAAGATTGATGGTTGTATTTTAGTATCATCTTGTTAAAACACATGAGAAATTGTGTAGGACACAAACAAAAACTTCTCAGAAATGTAAAATAAAATAACTCAATAGAGAAAATATTTTGACATTGAGTTTAGAAGGCTCTAAATGTTCGCATTTTAGCTATTGACTCCTTGAAGTGAATAATTTTATGTTCGATACATTATCTTAAAGTTGTCTCCAAAACAGAGTGTCGCAAATCCAGGTTATAGCATTTATGAACTGAGAGTTATGAATCTTTTGTTGATCTAGAGTTGATGAATCACATAAGGAAAATGTGTGTTTGTCCGAAATGATCTTCGTGATGCTTTTGGGATCATAGTGTACATGATGGATGGTTCATCTTTGATCTAGCGAGCAAGTTTCTTCATATTCTCAGAGGATATTCACATCATCATCATCATTTGTTTCATTTCTTCTTTGGTATTCTCTTTTATACATGAGGTCTAACAATAGGAATAATTACATCTTGTGTTACCTTTCTTGTACCTCATACTATCCCCATATACAGTCTCTTGATATGTCTAAAATTGGCTTTAATTAATGTCTGAAGCATTAAAGTTAGAAAATATGACTATTAGAATAATTTTATGTATTTGAAAAAGTATGGAGTATAAAAGTATGGTAGGCTAGTATCGGTAGACTTCACAATGGTAGACTTCAATAGTAAGTGCACATTGGTAGAATTCAGCAGTATCCTTTCCAATGGTAACCTTAAATCTGTTACTCTCCATCGGTAACCTTCCATTGGTAACATTTCTTCAATAACTCTCCATTGGTAACATTCCATCGGTAACCTTCCATCGATAACTCTCCATTGGTAACCTTCCCAACAGAAGCCCTGCATTGGTGACCTTGCATCGGTGACCTCACAGTAGTGACCTTTCATTGGTGACCTTTCATTGGTGACCTGGCATTGGTGACCTTTTCATCTGTGACCTTTTCATCAGTGACCTTTGCATCAGTGACCTTTGTATCAGTGATGTTTACATCTGTGACCCTTGCATCATTGACAAAGAAATATTTACCCTTGCATCAGTGGCCTTTGCATCAATGACCTTTCTACTTTGAGAATTTATGCACTATGAGCATTAAACCAGAGAGTAGTGAGATTAAAAGTGCATAGTTATCACTTTAATATAAACATGATTTTAACATAAATTATTATCTTGTAAGAGAAACATAATTATCACATAAATATAACACGATTTGGGATTATTGAAACATGATTTGGGATTGTCAAAATAGGTGAGTCCAACAATCTCACCCCTTTTGATAATCACAAATTATTTAATTATTTTATTAATTAGGGTTAAGAACATTTGCTAATATCTTCAGAGATGAGTATAAGAACATTTGAACTATGTTTATTTTCGAAAAATATAGATAGTATATATATACAAAGTGTTCAGTCAAATTAAACAAAATGCCTCCAACTTTATGTTTAGGCAACTTAAATCTTAAACCAGACTTCTTTCTCCCCCTTTGTGATTAAAAAAATAATGTAAAAAAAAACAAAAAGAAGAGGATTTTCCATTAAAGAAGAAATTGTAAAATATACTAAAATGGTACAAAGATCCCTAAAAACTAAGACATACCACATTAAATCCACATCAGAGAAGTCCAAGGGAGCATTGTCTTTGGAAGTTGAGGAAATAGGTTCTGAAGAAGGAGGGATAGCCCTAGGGATGTTAGTCAACAGGGTAGGAGGAGATACAACAGAAGAATCAGTAGACCTATAGTGAGTAGATCTATGAGGAATGGAGTGGGTCATGCTTCTGATGGCCTATATAGGAGTCATAAGTGGAGCAGAACTGGCAGATTCGGAGGCACCTAAGGTAGAAGGTAAGGCTAGAGGAACAATGATTGGAGTGCAGTTCACATGGAGGAAGGGAAAAGGATGATTTCTAAAATCTATAATAATAAATCATCCTCTCTCTATGTCTGAAATAAAATCATTCGTATTCTCCATAAATTTCCCCAAGGCCGGAGTCAACTCTCTAAGCCTTCTAACCTGATCCATTAAGGCTTTATTGATAGGTTTAATCCTCATGCTCTCCAATAAAAACTTGAAGTGACCATCCAACTGATGCTCAGTGTATGCACTTTTGTAGTAGAAATCAACGTGATTTCTGATGGCCTTATAACCTTGAGTAGCTTCCATTAAATAATTTTCCACAAGATTATGAATTTCTTTGTTAGTGGAAATAACCCAATTCATAGACTAAGGATCTAATGTTCTGGGACTAGAAAACTTTTCAACTTTATCACTAAGAACTAACCTGAAAGCTTCTAGATTAATAAGAGGAGAAATTGAAGATGAAGCAGTTGCACACAGATGTTCCATAGTGAAAGCCACTGTCAACTTAAAATATTTAGTAAATCCACTGATCAGTCTCTTCACATCATCATCTTGGCCACTAACATGAGTCTCTATTGACTTCTTAAAGTCATTAATCATAGTGAACATTTTTTTAACAACACTTTTAACATATCAATGATCATTTTCCACCTGAACCCTTTGAAACCATGTATGAGTCTAATCTAGCAATAGACTGCTTCATAGATTATAAAGAATATTCCAAATTTCTAATCTTAATTTGATTTCCCTTTACCTCCTCTGGCGGGATGGAGTGAGAGGCAGATACTAGACTTTCTACTACAGATGTGACAAATTCATGATTGTGAGTCAAAGCACTCTCTAACCCAACAATTCTCCCATCAATGTGGATCTTCAGATCTGATTTCATTGATTCTAAATCATTCTTCTTCACATAGTCACAAAGAAAAACAGCCACGGGCTACACATCGTGGTTTATGAAACATTAGGAATGGGAGGACTTCTGATAGGCTGGTCATCATCAGAGTTTCCATAATATAATCCCAAAACTATGGAACCAGGGTCTTTTGTCCTATATTATATTTACTAGACTATAACAACTAAACCTATGTCAATAACTTCTTCACATTCACTTGGATCATTATGCTGATCAACCATATCCATATCTTCCATACCTCCTTGAGAAACTTCATCAATAGGGGGGTCCACTACCACTTCTTCTCCTGAATCATCAATTAATTCCAAAGAAATTATACGTTCAATCGAATCAGAATCCTCTTCATCTATCCTTACTACCATTTATTTATGTCCTATTAGAGGACTGAGACTTACATTCTTCTTCACTCACATCAGCAACAGTCTCAATGTCAGCATGACAAGATTCAATGTCTTTATCCTCTTATAAGGTCCCTCCAATGTCTCTTAAGACATTTCCCGCCCCTTCTTCCTCACTAGTCCCCTCATCACCACTGTACCTTAGATCAGTCTCCCTTCTAGGAAATCTCTTTGGTGGTCTAGGCTCACCAAAGGATACATAATTTGCACAAGGATTGGAGGGATGGCTAGGATCACTCCTGTCATCTATAAGAGAATCCTCTCTTTCTGGAACAGAAGAAGCCTCTTCCATTTCATCTCAATAAGAAGGATCCACCTCATCAGTATTTAGACTAGGATCACACTTATCCTTAGTCCTAGTAGGTTTGTTAATAGGGTTGAATTCCTCATATAGCTTATCCACATCACGTAACCATATTCTTTACGAGGGGTTCCAATTTATTTTCATTAACTTGAAAAATTAACTTTGTAATGCAGAAATGGTCTCTTACTACAATGGTTTCCTCCATTTCTCTAGCAACTCCTTTCACCATCATCATCAAGGATATCATTCTAGAACGAAATAAGGAATTAGATTTTGAACTGGTCTATCTCATATCCTCTAATTGAATGATCATCAGCCTGAAAATGGCAATCTTATTTCCATACTTCAATAGATATAAAAGAAACACATCCTTAATTTTGAATCTTGCGAAGTCCACTCTCATGGGACTGAAGACATGTTTGAAAAACATAAGCAATATCTTTTCTTCTCCTTCTATTTCAACTATAATGAATTTCCATGGGATCCCACTCCCTACCAGTTCAGGTAAGGCTTCCTCATAATAGAAGAACCCAGTAGTGGGAGGCACCACTCATGAGCAGTAATCATAAATCCCTACATGTGGTAATCTCAAACACGCATCCCATTCAATAAAGTGGAAGTTACACTTACTCCACTTATCATTGAAGACATTATTTTCTCATCCTCTGTCTATTCAGATTTCAAATTCCCAAAAAACTCCTTCTCTAACATTGGGTAATAGAGTCTATTGTTGTTTTCAAAGCATTAAACCCAGCCTTGATCTTCATGTTCCTTCAGCACTAATGATCTTACCATTAGAAACCATTCAGAACTGAGTTCATTTTCATCCATGATTTCCCTCTTCAACAGATGAGGGTTGATCGACTTTGTCACTACCTGGATTCCACTACTCGGCTCATCTTCAGGTTTATTTGGATTTGGTGCATCCCCTTCATCACTGACCAACGACCTCATCACTATTGTCATGTGATCTGAGGTGGTAAGAGTGTTTCAGAATAGGGTTATGTTCTAAGGTTTGGGAGAAAATATATTCAGGAGAGAATTTTAGGTGAATTGAAATGTGGTGTGCTCTTTTAATTTTATCATTTGGGGATAGAAAAAAAACCAAGTAAAATAAATAGGTAAAATAGACAACGTTTCAACTTCTGGTAGAAAGAAAATGTGAAGTCCTAGAAAACATCAATTATCGGTAGGATGCCAATGGTTAGGTCCTAAAAGGTGAGGTATCAAATGCTGGGGTTCAATGGTGAGGCTCCAATGATGAGGTTTCTATCGGTGAGGTTCCAAATGGTGAAGTCATACAGTGTGGTTCTTAATGGTGAGGTTTCTAACAGTTAATAGTTTATCAAACCTAACTCTAGTTTTATGTAATTTAACCTCTCCGAAATCAAAGGCGTTGTGAATATATCAGGCAATTGGTATTCAATACCATTGAATTCAAGAGTGATATCACCTCTTTGATAATGATCTCTCAATAAGTGATGTCTCACATCATTGTGCTTTGTGCTAGCTTGAGAAACTAGATTTTAAGAGATGTTAATATAAATTTTATTATCAAACATTATAGAGACATGTTTGAATTTATATACACTATATTATAAAGTGTTTTTCTTCCACATAATTTGAGCACAACTACTCCCAGCAACTATATATTCAGCTTTGGTAGTAGATAATGTAGCACAATTTTGTTTCATACTACACCATGAAACTGGTGCCTTTCCTAAAATGTCACATGTTCCAGAGCTGATCTTTCTATCTAAAATACAACCAGAAAATTCACCATTCGAATAACTTATTAAATCAAATGATTTTCCTCAGGAATTAAAATGTCCAAAGTTTGTAGTATACTTGAGATATATAAAAATACTTTTAACATTTGTTAGATGAGACTCTTTAGGATTGTATTGAAAGAGAGAACACATGCATACAAATAACATAATATCATGTCTGCTAGCATTAAGATAGAGCATACTTCCAATCATACATCTGTAATTTTTTTGATCCACTGGTTTACCAGTTTCATCAGCATCCAACTTACAGGTTGTACTCATAGGTGTTTCCCTACCTTTATTGCAGTCCAAACCAAATCGTCTCAAATGATCCTTGGTTTATTTACTATTATTTAAAACAATACCATTTCTATTTTAAAAAAATTTATATCCAAGGAAAAATTAATGTTCCCCTATTAAACTCATTTCAAATTCATCTTGCATTATTTTAAAAAAAATCAATACATAAATAATTTTTAGGCGATCCAAAAATAATATCATCCACATAGATTTTTACTATTAAAACATCTTTAGAAATCCTTTAGATTAAAATAGTTGGATCTAATATTCCTTTAGTAAATCTTTTTGAAATAAGGAAGGAACCAAGTCTATCATACCATGGTCTTGGTGCTTTTTTTATACCATATAGGGCATTGTAATGTATAAAACCCCGATTTTAAAAATGGGGATTTGAAAAACAAGGGGGTTGTTCAAAAAATACATCTTCAACTATGTGCCAATTTGAAAATTCACTTTTGAAATCCTATTGATAATGTTTGAAATTCAGATGAGCTTTATAAGAAAGTAGTATCCTAATGGCTTCTAGTCTAGCTAAAAGTTCCATTGTTTCCTCATTTTTTATTCCTTCTTCTTGAATATATCCTTGTTCAACTATTTTATCCTTGTTTCTAGCTATGTTTCAAGATTCATTAACTTTATTTCTAAACACCCATTTAGTGACTATAGACAATGTTTCTTTAGGCCTTTCACATAATTTCCAAACGTTTTTTCTATAAAAATGATTTAATTCTTATGGAATAGCCATCACCCAGAATTCATCATTGATTGAATCTTCAATATTTTTAGGTTCAAGATTTGAAATAAATGATTGATGTTCATCGTGGTTTCTTAGAGAAGATCTAGTTTTTGTTCCTCTATTTAAATCACTTACTACAGAATCTAAATGATGATTCTTGAGTGTTCTAATACCTCAAGATATAGTTGAACTAGAATGTTCATGAATGTCTATAGGTCCAGATTCCCCATGCATATATTTAGGAGAATTTCCAAAACTGGTTGTTTTCACTAAGGGCTCACTGTCTTTATCATTATGGTCCATAATTGACATATCATCCTCAGGGAGTTCAATAGAGGTTTTGGGTTCATGTGGATCAGTCTCATAAAATTTTACATTAAAGGATTCTTCTACACATTTGGATATCTTATTAAATATTCTATAATATTTACTATTGATTTAGAAACCTATCAAAATTCCTTCATCACTTTGGGAAGAAAATATTTCAAGATTATCCTTAGTGTTAATGATGGATACTTTGCAACCAAAAACCCTAAAGTATTTATCCTTAGGCTTCTTATTATTCTAGAGCTCAAAAGGGGTCTTCTTAAGAACGTGTATAATCAATACTATATTGATAATGTAACGAGCTATATAAACATCTTTAGCCCCAAAAATATATAGGTAGATTATACTCATTAAGCAGAGTATGGGAAATCTATTGAAGTATCCTATTTATTCTTTCTACAACTCAATTTTTTTGGGGTGTTATAGGAGTTTAGAAATTGTGAGTATAGCCATTGTGTGAGAAAAATGATTCAAATTCGTGATTTTTAAACTCATGGCAATGATCAATTATAAAGGTCTTAATTCTAAGTCCACTATGATTTTCTACAGACATAGAATATTTAATGATGTATGAACATTATTCAATTTTGTGAGCTAGAATTTATACACAAGTATATCTAGAAAAATAATCTACAAGAACATAAACATAGTGATTCCCATGTAAAAATGAAACTCTAGATGGTCCAAACAAATCTATGTAAACCAACTCAAGCGGCTGAGAAGTAAAAACTTCTTTCTTTTTTTTGAAAGAAACATTATGTAGCTTTCCCTTTTGACAAGGATTATAGACATTGTTATGTGGGAATTCAAATTTAGGTATGACACTAACTAATCCTTTCCTAGTTAGTTTTCTATTCGAGTGCACATTTCAATGTCCTAATATTCTATGGCACAACTAGGAATCATTACGAAAATCATTTAAACATGAAACCATTTTCTTAGCTAAAGAATTTAAATCAAAAAAATATATGTTTTCATTTCTAAGTGAAATGAATATTAAATCATTTTTAAAATTAAAAATATTTCTTGCATAATTTTCAAATGTAAAATTGAAATCATCTTCACATAACTGAGAGATAATTAGTATATTGTACTTTAACCCATAAACCGAAAGTACTTTTGAAATTAATAAAGTATTAGGGTTACAAATTTTTGCTAATCCGACAATCCTCCCATTTTAATTATCACCAAACTTAACATGTCCACCATAAAAATTAATTAATCTCTTGAATCATGAGTAATATCCTATCATGTTTCTTGAACATCCACTATCCAAGTACTATAGAGTTTTACAGGATCTCCTTATACAGTTTTCATGAAAAACATATTTTGTGTTGGGTAACTTTGGTACCAAGATTTTTGTGGGTATAGAGTGGTTAGTAAGTATAACATTCGGAACCCATTATTGTCTCATAGGTTTCCAATAATCAACATATATGTTTTGAGACATGAACACATTGTCAGGTCCTTCAAATAATTGTTTTTCAAAATATGGTCAACAAATTTTACTAGCATTGAACTTTATAGTTTTTGGAACAAATTTTTTCTTAATAATTATTCTATATCGTGGATGATATTCTAGACCAGTTGTTTATTTGGGAGTGATCTATTTTCCTAGTAATTGAGTCAAGGTATCTCTACCTGTAGTAAACTTCTCAATATATCTTTTAAATTTCTCATTAGATAATTTAAGTTCCGTATTTTCTTTTAACAGTTGATCACATTTTTCTTTCTCAATATCCAAATTAGTCTTAGTATTAGCATTTAATGCATGTGGAATTTTTAATAGTTTATATATATCCTTATATTAATTAAAGGTGTCCCCAAGAATTCCACATTATTCAAATAGTTCATCCTTAGTCTTATTTTCATCATTGTTTGATTCACTTTCATTCCTAGAATAGTAAGAATTATGTATAGGAGAATTAGGTGTTACCTCTGATGTTTCTGTCATGAAACATAGGTTTTCATGTTTTTTCTTTTCAATATCAGAAGTTTCGGATCCATAAGATATATCTTCTGAGGCACTCCAAGTAGATTTCATATCCTTTTTATATCCCTTTCCCTTGTCTTCATACTGTTTATTAAATTTAATCATGGGTAAATCATCTTTCTATTGAACTTTTCATTTACACTCATAAAAAACCATATCATTTGTGTTATCAATCCATTTTATATACTTTTTTACTATCCATTATTATCATACCTTATTTTATAGTTTTACCTTCTATGGAATTTTTTTTACGATAGAACATATTGAGTCTCCTAAAAATATGATCCATCTCATCATCACTATTAGATTTTGAGTCTTCAATGGTGGATGTATCTATAGGATCTTGAACTTTTTATTTGTCCTTGTTCTTTTCGGTAGCAGTCTTGAATGCTATAGACTTATTTCTAGGTTTTTCATTTGATTCATGATTTACCTTAAGCTCTTATTCATATGCCATAAGAATTCTAATTAATTCTTTAACATGAAACATGCCTATATCACATGATTCTCAGATTGGAACAAAAGTTTTTCTCCATCTGTCATGTAGGAATCGAAGTAATCTCATAATCTAATCAGTGTTTTCCACTGGTTTTCCAAGCAGACTAATGGTGTTCACTATTTCATTTAACCAGAGATACATTTCAGAGATAGGTTCATCATGAGTCATCTTAAAATTATCAAATTTAATATTATAATAGTTTAATATCATTTCTTTAACGTTGGTTGTTCCCTCATGAGAAATAGCTAAAGTGTCCCAAATTTCATATGCATCCTTACAAGAAGATATTCTATTGAATTATTCATCACCAAGAGAATAGTAAAAAGCATTCATTTCTTTGTAGTTATTGTTATATGTATCATTAGTCAACTGAGACCATGTGTCCCTAGCAGTAACCGGTAATACATGTTGTTCTTCAATTGTGTCTCAGATTTCAGGTCTCATGATCTCTAGATACTTTTTAATTTTTAATTTCCACTTAGTAAAGTTATTTCCATTAAAGAAAGGTGTCATGTTAGTAACAGTACCCTTAACTCAGTTATCCATTGTTAATTAGAATTTTAAAGAACGGAATATTTAGATATGAAAGAAATTTTATGATCTTTAAGATATAACTAAAATCACTGTTAAATAACATGACTAATTGTACAATAGTTTAGTTAGTATAAATACAAACTAAACTAAATCCTCTGAATGAAAATGTTGTTCTTAGTGGAATCTCAAGAGGGGGGTTAATTGAGTTTCTAAAAAAATTCTATTATGAACATTATTATAAAGATCCCCCAAATTTTTAAATGGCCCATATAATTAAGGAAGTAGAGATGTAAATGTCTAGTTGGTCAACAAGTTTCTCAAAGAATGATTAGGCCTTAGTTGAATTAGTGTGAAACTCTTCTTCAACATTTGAATCATGTTTAATGAATTAAATGTATACACAGACTAACAAAAACCAAAAATCAATGTTAATGAAAAATAGTTTAATGCTTTAGCAGTTATAAGTAGAAGAATATAGGTAAAATAGAGTATACCAAAATATAGTACACAGAAAAGTTAAATAAGAGGTTCAGTCTCAAGTCGAGTCTTAGTCCTCTACAATTGGTGATCACCTACCACCAATGAGTTTTTATTAACATTAAACATGATATATAGCCTCTATAGGGATTTAAAATAGTTTCTACATATTTTCCATGTTTCACACACTCTACCATAGTTCTTCGTGGGACTGATAAACAACACAGACCACGCACTATCTCTTTTACAGTTATACATTGGAAAACAATGTTTAAGAGATGTTTGATTTGATAATTTTTGTATCCTCGAGTTCATGCATAAGAGACAGTGTGTATGAAACAAACACACACGTCAAAAAAATGTAAAATAATAGAACACTGTAGATAAAATGTGATGAGATTGGGTTTAGAAGGCTTTATATGTTAGTAATTCTACTCTTGACTCTTTGAAGTGACAAATTTGATGTTCGAGTCTTTCTCTGAAATTTTTCTCCAATACAGAGTATCACAACTCTAGGTTCTAGATTTTATGAACTAAGAGTTCTTCTTTTTGTGTTGATCAAGATTTGATGATGCACGGATGGAAGAAGTAAGCTTGTCCCATATGATCATCGTGATTCTTGTGGGTTCATAGTGTAAGTTCAAGAGGGTTCATCTTTGATATAGAGTGTATGTTTCTTAATATTCTTAGATTCACTTCTCATCATCATCGTTATTTTTTCTTTTATTCTATGTTCTTTTATTTTATACTCGAGGTCTGACAATTGGAATAAGTACATCACATGCAACTTTTCTCATTCCTCATAATGTCCCCAAATACGGTCTCTTCATATGTCTACAATCAGCATTAATGAATGTCAGAATCATTGATGGTAGTAAATATGATAGTTAGAATAATATTAAGAATTTGAAAAAGTATGGAGTAGAAGAGTATGGTATACTAGTAATAATATCCTTCACACTGGTAGTCTTCAACAGTAAGTGCACAACGACAGCATTCATCAGTAACCTTCACAATTTGAACCTTCCATCGATAACCTTCCATTGGTAACCATCCATCGATAACACTCGATCGGTATCATTACATCAGTAACCTTCCATCGATAACTATCCATTGGTATGCTTCCCAACACTATCCTTACATTAGTGACCTAGCATCAGTGACCTTTGAATTGGTTACCTTTGCATCGGTGACCATTGCATCGATGACCTTTTTAGTAGGATAAATTTTGCACTGTGAAAATTAGAAAAAAGAGGAGTAAGATTAAACATACAAGATTATCACATTCATATAAACATTATTTTCACATATATTATTATATTTTAAGAGAAACATAATTATCCCATAAATAAAACATGATTTGGGAATATCAAAAATGATTTGGGATTATTAAATTAGGTGAGTCGAACAAATAACATGTGATGGGTCACACAAGTACATAATTAACTATGACACGTGGATGATGTAGTGTGCCCAACCCAACTATGGGGAAGATGGAAGTGGTATTCCTCCTCACTGACTCTATATCTTTTTTGTAAACATCCAATTATTCTTAAAGATAGCTTGTCGCATCACCCAAATATCCACAACCCACATTTGGGGGACACCCGCAGGAACACATGGTCCACCTCCACAAACTCTAAAGGCCTCCATCACGAGACCTCATAAGACATATGATGGATCTATGTAGTTCCCATATTCTTTTAGATGATTTAAACCCTCTCTATCATTTCTTTCACAATCATTACACCCATAAATGTGAACCCACCTTGTTTGGTCCATCATTGTGTTGAAATGTAGGGTAAATCATACAAGGTCCTGAAAGGTTCTATATAAATGGTGGAATAATATATGTATTTTGATGAAAACTCCACCAATGTTAGATGAACCTCCCATATATGGTAAAAATATAACATAAAAGACCTCAACATTTACTCCAGGACAAGAATTTTCTTCTTAGTCTAGACGTCATTCTAGTGGTGTGAAACCATGCTCATTCAAAATTGAGTACCAAATGATACGTATAATCCATTACATAACAAAGATACGATGAAATATGTATATTACTAAACAATATTTGACATAAATTCATGAATAGATATTATCTCAAACATGTAAAGGCATCATAATTTCCCTACTGATCTTTTCTCTCTAATAGTGAAGAAGTAGGCTGACTTGTTATGTTTTTAAAACATTACCCATATAGATTTGTGTCCACTAGAGGTTTTTGGTAACCCCATTATGACATCCAAATAAATCCCATCCCAAATAAACTCTAACTCCTCAATGGGATGACTTAAATCCAATGAAACATAGTTATCATCCTTTTCGAGAAGACATGTATGGAATTGAGAGATAAACACTGATAATTACTTCTTCATCCATGGCCACCAAAACTAAAATCATTTGTCATAGTACAACTTCACCTCACATAGATCTAAATCCAAATGATATGTATAAAACTCCCTTATAACATCTTATTACCACACCATTGGTTCTATTTCTCATCCTCGGAAGAAGATTACATGCTCCTCACCTATACAAAATCCATAAGGAGAATGGTCAGTTGATATCTGAGTATGTTGGGGCTCATAGTCAATACCTACATTCTAAGCATCCCTAACTCGATATAGAATTGATGGGGTAAACAATTTTACATGTTTCTAAGATTCACCATCCCCATCCACTATGGATAACTATAATGAGTGCATCTGCTCCAATGCTTAGCTCAGTAGTTGTGAACAAGACCTCTTAATAACATCATCTACTACGGTATTCCCCTTCCATGGAGTATAGATAATATAAAATTCATATTCCTTGCACAAATTCAACCATCTATTATATATCAAATTAATATTCTTATAAGAAAAGATATACATGAGACACTTAAGGTCATGATAGATGAAAAATCTCTAACACATATGGTATTTTCACCAAAACATTAGTGTAAAGACTACTACAACTTGATCAAGCTGTTAGGTCATAAATTTATACACATGAGGTCTCATCTAACATGATCTATATGAAATCTCTGCCTACCTCTACATCAAAACCCATCCTTTCTTGGTCCCTGATGCATAATAGAACGTGTTGTAATAAAAAACCACTTTATGAAATCCCATGATTGGAGTTCTATTCAATCATTTATTCAACTCCTAAAATGATTAATGACACCTATCTGTCCACACGAAAGGATTACCATTTTAGGGCAATGATGTCTATAAAGATGATAACATCTAAAAATTGGGTAAAAATCATCATTAGTTGGATTCCAACTTAAGGAATATCAAGACCTATGTAATTCAATTAGGTAGATCAAAATATAACACTACATTGTGTGTAACCATATGTATTACTATAGTGCCTTCTAAAATGAATTTTCCAAAAAACATAACCTCTTTAATATTGAACTAGAATTTTGAGATATTTCCATAAATATAGATCTAGTAGAGATCATACCAGACTATCCCCATGTGTATTTTATTGTCCTATATAAATGTCAAGTAAACATGGATATCATCAATGAATACTTCCAAAAAACTTGTCTAATAAAGGATGACTAATTTGGTTCATGAGTCCCATGAACATTTCTATAGATTTCATCGCACCAAATAGCACCAGAAAATACTTATAGTGACCATAATGACAGAAGAATGTTGTCTTCTGTATATCATTTTCCCATACTTGAAGCTAGTGAAATCTTGATTTGATCTCAATCATTAAGAGTCATTATGACACCCTCAACTAATCAAATAGGTCATTGATACTCAGTAGTGGATACTTTTACTCTATGGTGACCAGGTTTTGTGATGGTAATCCACACAAATACCCAAGATATCATCTACCTTCTTATAGAACATCACTAGGTCTTCCCATGAAGACACAATGGGGATAAATTTTTTTTTCTTCATGTCCTACAATATTAATAGAGTATTCATCATTGATGATATCATAAAACTACCCTTGTGTTTTTTAGTCTCAAGTAATATTTCTTCGACCATAACAAGAGTAGCAATGTATATATCTATCCTGACTGGATTCATCCTATGATCCATGTACTGTAGACCCTATATCCTAGTATCACCACCAAAAAAACATTCAAAAATCTAGGTCTATGGTTCTAGCATCTGTTTCCTTAAAATGAATGTTTAGATCTCATGTTACCACTACTTATGTCGTATGTATTTGTCTACACTACTAGGAAACTCATGACTAAAAAAGCATTCTCTAGAACCCCAACATTGGTAGGAATTTATAGAGGTATCACACTATCTCAGATATATCTGTATAGACCTTTGTCAATATTTAGAGCATCAATGAACTAATCACACACCACATCCATTGAGTATCAAGAGGGGTTGGTGAACCATGATGATTACTCATCCATAGTAGTAAAACCATGATAAATATTTTGGAGATCATGGATGCATATGTACATCAATGTAGGTAACGAAAATTTCACTCTGAAAAGGATATCAAACAATTAACATGAAAAATATTCCTTATCATATGATTGGGTCACTAAGCCCAACTATCATCTTACATATCGATAGAGAAGGCTCACTATTAGGATGACCACTTGGTCTGTAGGTGTTATGGATAGATGAATGGCATGAATCACCACATCTAGGTAGTCCCCAGCCGCCAAGGGGTTATATATCACCTCATAACATTATGGGTCACTATCATTAAAACTCATAAAGTATGGCCATCCTATACAACTCATCCAATGGAACTATTGGTTCCATCTTCTTCTTGATAGTTAGTGGTCTGACTAGTGCACCACTTAGTTATAGATTCTCTTAAACATGGGCCCTTATCAAAGCCACATTTTTCAGTTGATCATTCCTAGAATCCAAATGGTGAATCATATGTAGAAAACATTATATAGACATCCTAAAATAGTCATGATGATCCATGATTAATGAGTATATTGGTAGAGATGACTCAATAAGGACATAGAAACCAAAACACATTATGATATAATGATGTTGATAATACCCCCTCTTCCTGTAACCAATGGATATATATCAATCCAACTAATAGGTATTCAAAGTATTGATGAATAGATATGAAAAACACCAACCAAACTCTAGATTCCTTTCTTATAGAATTGAGAATAAAACACATTACAAAATTTTTATTAAACCCAAACTACTCTCTGCACTATTAATAACATAAAAACATTGGTCCTATGGTAGGGCAATGCTCTGATACAAATATATCATGACCTAACCCACTAATTCACTCTTATTTTTCAATATAATAATTGTGACTACCATAACCCAACCTTCAATTTGACGGGGGTTAATTACTAGAATTGAGTAGGCATAAAACTCACATGGGAGGACCAATCCTAAAATACCATTACAGAAACATATAAAAAACCCCATAAAATGATTAAATATAAAATATAACTGATAATAAATTCATGAAAAAGTTTACATACCATAATTAGTGAATAAAAAAATAATAAAATGTGAAAAGGGCCAAATACAATCCCAAAAAATAGGAAAGAAGTCTAACATGATAGTAAGAGGGGACTTCAATTATATGAAACTACTCGTATGAACTGTTTTCTATCTATCCAAAATCTAATCAAAATATTCTCATGTTCCATTGAGAACCCCATTTAATGGTTGATCATCCTCATAAGACATGAAACATGTTGGTTGATCCCATTCAAGGGATATTATAACAATACCAAGTTGGAAACCCCGAAATAACTTAGCATATAGCATAAAGAATATTAATTAAAGAATCATAGGGATATGAAAATAGACTATATTAGAAATATATCAATTTCAATTATCTTGGATAGATAATCTCTTGGTAAGGTCACAAGTGTATTTCCATCATTGGATATCTTCTCAAAGGCTCCCTATAACACTCATCAGGGGGAAAACTTTTCATAATATAGATATAACTAATCCAGCCCATCCCCGAAGGCCTGATCATCATGTATCTACATTAGAAGTATGTTTTAGAAATCATAAAATATCTATACATTTATCAGGATCTCACCCCAGGCCTTGGGGTATAACAATAACACAATATAGATTAACTGGATAATGAGGGTATTGATGCCCTTGTAAAATTGGTCATGATGCTTCCAAGAGCCGCACCTGGGTTAAATGATGATTATATAGGATCTCAGTATGGACCCCAAGGAGGTATTCAAATAACTCTATTTGAAAATATTGGTCCTCATAGGGGATCAACATCTTATGCAATGGACACAAATCATTACTAAACCATAAATGAATGGATTAAGAGAACACAACCTAATAAAATTTCTATCCTAAAGATAAAAAGGGATCCCTAATATTTCCAAAGTATTACATGGTGTTTACATTAATTATGTTTCATTCCTCTTAGATGACGTTTTTACCTATATTTTCTGGCCCGAGTTTGTGTGTGTTTTCTTTTACACATTAAAATTTTAGTGTCAGTGCCTATGTACACATGTTTGTGTCTTCATACCTAGTCGTGTATGAGTCTATATATCCCCATTGATACATGCGAGGTCACCTAGTAAAAGTCATATATTGTGTGATATTTGTCACATGGGATGAGATACTTTAATTCTATATGGAAGTCTAATAACTATTGTCAGGGATCCATACAATCTATTTTCCTGGATTAAATACTATGTATATCATGATTTTTCGAAACCCATAGATCCATTTTACACATCTTATTCTAAACCTCTATCCATGGGGTTTTTACCTGAATATTGCTAGTAAGAATGGACCTAGTCTATCCTTTCCTCTCTCTCACTACTCAATAGTATCTGACCACTAAATCTCATTAGAATTCCCTTCTATCCCGTCTCATTGCTTACACAAGCCATAAACCATGTGAAGAACCCCAATATAGTCCAAAATCATCCTGATAACTCAGTACCATCTCAAAACTGAGACTAGATCTACGATGTCTATGTACTTTTTTTAGGAAACAACTATGAAATGATTTAAAACATGGTATTATTTGAACTGTTGGACAAGGTGAACATTAGTGTTTAATAAATGAATAATGGGGGAGAAAAGGCACAAAATGAAAACATGATGAATGAACATCATCCAATATACATGTTGCCCTTGATTCTATGTCATTAAAATGATACATAAATATATATATATATATATATAAATAACAATACAAATCTATAATATTTGTTATATCTACCCATTACCCACAATTCACTCCATCTGTAAATCATTTCTCTTTTGATTAAATCATAATCACTATAAGAAATTTTAGACATCGATAATTCAATTTAAATATCATACCTTGAATTAAATCAAACACTTGAGGGGGAAATTTTGAGCCATTTTCATTGGTGAGATCCTCGAATTACACTTCATATGAATCGAGGATCCATGATCCTATTGTATATCTTCTACAAACGATCCTCCAACACACAAACTCTCACTCTCAAATATGTAGGTTTATGTGGCCCACCCTAGGATTTTTCGATAGAAAAATATTTATAACCAAAGTATTGGTCATGGTAATTATTTTAATAAAATAAATAAATTATTATATTTATTTATTAATACTCCCACGAATTCACTCAACTCAAGCTTTGGAAACACTTTAAGGTTATGTCGTGCTTATCAAAAAACAACATTATATGAACTCAACTATAGGCTCTAATTACCAATTTGAGTCGGTGTTTGGGATTTATTACATACTTTGAAATCAATTTCTTGCATATGAAATTAACATATTTAACATATTACCAACATCAATTTCAGGCTCACCAGGCCTTGGAATCACAATTTGTCATAGAACCTATTCTCAAAAATATTAATATAAATTTTAAAATAATTTACCTGAAAAAACGAGATGTCATAGATATAATGTGTTTGACCTAGAAGGAATTCAGGGTAATGGGTTTTCAAGCTAATTACACTTCCTAGAAAAATATTTTATATTATTCAAATAATTTCATTTATATTATGTATATACTAAACATTTGAAATATTATATCATCAATTTATTTTCAATCTATGTATTTAATTTGTTAATTATTATTTTCTCATTTAAGTGGTTTTGATTAAGAAATTTTTATTGGAATAAAATTTTTATCTTAAAATATCACTCTTATTCAGAATGATCAGGTTTAAATTTACATTTGATTATTTATATTAAAATTTATCCTTAATGCCCAATTTTTTTCTTCCCCTATGGTAATTTTTAAGGATTGATTTTTTATTATATATTTTTCTAATCATTGACACTAAAAAATGTATTATTTTATAAGAAAATTGATAATATTTCTTTATTTACATCTTCCTCTACTATATTAATATTCATCAATTTGTTTTGTCAAATTTTTTATCTACTTTTAAATAAATCCTAAATTGAATTATATTCTAACATTGAATTTTTTCAAAATTTTATGCGGAATATTTTTAAATATATTGAAAAAATTCATTTTTACATTTTACAAATGTTTTAATGGAATGCTATTTTTAATATATATGTAATGTATTTTAATGCCTCTTTTTCTGTTATTCACTTTTTTTATTCCTCAGTACGTTTAGATTATTTTTTCAATGAAAATATTATTCATTTATTATATGGAATTTTAGATTATATATTTAAATAAAGAATTATTATATACTAAGAGGATGGAAAGAAAAAAATAAATTATTTATATTAGTTTTTTACAAAAATGATAAAAATTCATTAAGGAATTTTACTTTTTAAAATTTTGAGTTCAATGTTTCTATATAAATCTCAATAGTCTTTCCATTACTCCAGACCCTTCATTTTTGATGAACTTATGTTCCCCTTTAATACACTAACAATTTATGGTCTGTACCTCATTTTATTCGGGGAATAATATCAATTACATGAAGATATATTCCCTAGATTTATTCATCTCAATGTTGAATAAACCATAAAAATATATGGTTTAAATAGAGGGGAATTTATTAATTGAGTTCCTTCACTATCTGGCGAAATTTTTTCATCTAGTATTCATTATTAAATACACATAGTTATTTACAGATAAATCATTTAAATTATGTATTATATTTATGATTAAATATATGAAAAATCTATGAGAAATATCTAAGTGGTAGGTGGGTTCTAGTTAGATATATCACCTTTATTAATTGATAGGTCTTATTAGACAAACAACGATGGGAATTGTTTGGTTAATGTTTTCCCATATAATGATGATTTTTTGATAAAAGACCATAATGGTATGTAAAATATCATGGTTCATGATCAGGATGGTATAATTAATGGTGTCTTCACACAAGTATTTAATTAAGAGATAAAAAATGTTTGTCATTAAGAATTTATTTGATCGATAGTTCAATTACTATTATCACGAGGATTATTATGTTCATATTATCCATGGATCTATTTTTATCTTTATTTTTTAATTAAATTAAACATTTTTTATTGTGTTCCATATGTTATTGATTATTACTTAATAATTCATGGTAGATTAATTTTATTCTACCATTTCTGAGCTTGAAATATCTCACTATTATTTTGTTTTCCTTTTCCAAGGATGTGAATATGGAATATTTGGCTTATTTTAATTAATGAAAGAATGTTCTCTAAAATATTTATTTAAATATCAATTGTAATATGGAATTCATATATATTTATAAATTTCAGGAATTTAAAAACAAATAGATCCTTGGTTATGTGATACCGTGTATCATATAATAATTTAATAAATTATACATCAGTTCAAGGTTACTCGAGTCATGGTTTTGTCAGATTGTATTAGAGCATGTTTAGTAGTATCCTTGCAAACTAGATTTTAGAAGGATGAACCAAGTAATAGAATTTTTATTAATTAATTAGATTATTTTATTACATTTATATTTATAGATACTTTTTATTTCATATCCCAATATACATGTTGATTATAAGTTTACTATGTGTGTGTCCTTATTATTAGATGGGTCCTAGCATAAGGATGAGAAATTATATCAATAATAATATCCAAAATAGATATATCCCAATATAGAATTTCAATATCACTGGTGTAATATCTAAGTATATTACAATTATATACGGTAATTTTTATCGAGTTAGGATTAGAAACTGTTTTGATATTGAATAAATGGTTTCATCTTAGAATAGTGAAATTCATTTGGACTGCATCATACGGAAAAGCCCCCATTCATTACTGGGTATAAAAAACCATCGACAGTGGAGAGGTGGATCACATCAATTGAAAATATATTTCTATATTTATGTATTAATGAAAATATTTTGTTTATTACATTAGTATATTTTTTATAATTATATTTGTCTTAATTGTGGTCATTAATTCAAAATATTATGAATGTGGAGGTGATATAAAGTATATAATGGAGAAAGTTAATTTCATAATATTATATGTATATTTTTAAAACAAATATTATGATAATAAGGAAAGGAAAATTTATTTAATTTTAATTAATAAGGGAGGGAAATTTAATACTAATTTTCTGGCTAACATCACTGTATTATCATGGTATAATATAGAATAAATATATAACAAAAAAATTATGATTTATTGTTTCTATTATCGGTTTAGGAGAATACATCGAATTTAATTATTTGAATAAATTATATAATAATATAAGGTTATTATATCATGTTCCCTTATTATCTATGAAAATTCCCCCTATACTATTTTTTTAAATGAAATAAATAGAATAATAGGACAACTGAAAACAATGAAAATAGAAATGTAATAAAGTAGAAGAGAAGAGAGGAACTTCAAAAATGTAATAATTTTGGAAAAAAAATCCTGGTTAAAAATATTAAAGGGAATGGGATTTCTTATAGGTGGAATGATAAATCACACAGTGATTGTGAATGTAAATGTATAGAAGAATATTTTCAAATCTAGTGCATCAACTGTAAGGATGGAAAATTATTCAAATCAATTCCCCAAGTGTCAAAGATAAATTTCATAATTTCATCTTCTTATTTAATAATGTTTTATTTGTATACTATATATGTGAAGTGACAAGGAAATGAGATTCAATTGTGAATAACTCAGGAGAATATTAGAGGAATGGATTTGTTAGACTAATTTAGCATGAAAGAATCATGGATTTTGAATACTTTTTTTAAAAAAAATACAATCTCCAAAAATAAAATATTTTATATGTTTCTAAGACAATTAATATATTAATTACCATATATAAACTCTATGATTAATATTTTATTATAATTAATCGTGATTATAGTAAATTTTTGTGAATAAATGCTTATTATTTATTGAAAATTAGACTAGTATATTGATCCTTTGTTGTTATCATTGATGTATTTGATATTAATATATCATTCAAATTTATTATTGTTTACCATATTGTATATATTTTTTACTTATTCTTAACGTATCTAGTATTATTAAATGGATATCAATGGGAGTAATCAATGTCCAAAACATAAATCATATAATGAATAAAATTATCCATTAATGGATACCATGATTCCATAATAGTTAATTTTAGTGCATCGAGCATGAAATGTTAATCATTTTCTTTAATAATTTTGAAAATGAGACGAATGAGAGATAGAAAATAGATTGAGACATAATCTTTGAAAAATCACCACATATATTGTAGAATGATATCATTTATATAATTTTTCTTCCCTAAAGTAATGAAATGGAAGATAAATCATTCATGTGTTGTATCTAATGTATCATTTTACAAAGAATGTACGATTTTGGAAACACATTCCCAATGGGATGCCCTATAAGTTTTTAAACTCCATGTCTAAAGAAATTGAGAAATTTTTTATGTTTTTTGAATTTTTTGTGGATAGTTAATTTTGATACCCAAATTCAAAATTAAATTCATATTGTTTTATTATCCATAAATTTTTTGATTAAATGTGGTTTGAGTTCCCGAGGGTTTTAGGATTGTATTAGAAGGCACAAGAATGTTTTTTTTTCAATAGTAGTCACTAAGAAACCATTATGTTGGGTAGAGGCGTTGTAGTGTACCTTGGCTAATATTGTACCTAGTGGTAAATAACCAGCCATCCAATGAGTTTGGAATGGATCTCTAATGGAAATTATAGTTTTTTCATATAATATGGGTGCTTCCAACATTTTTGTGATGACACCCTTAATTATTTAAGAGGTATATGCCCATAATAATGGTCCATTTATCCATCACCCATCCTTTCTCCCTTGGTTTCTCTTGATCTGAGGCAATTCTAATAGTGATATAAGTGTGATTTCATGTTTTTTTCACTGATTCATTTACCATTATTCCTTATTTTCATTATCTAATAATTTTTCTTGAAATTATTCTAGACATTTCAAGACAATTCCATTGTATAATTGTGAAATTGTTTTAAAATAATGGGTATTTGGCTAGAATTTTTGATAAAATTTCATTTGAATATTATTTCAAGTCATTCCATTATATTTTCATTTATTTATGTTTTCATATAATTTTTTAGAATTTTTTTAAATAAATGGGTGGAAATTGAGAATCAAAAGGCTTATTTAAATTTGGTATTTTTCCATTCTTTCAATGTTGAGTGCCAAAGACATTGTCTTCCAACCATATATCATTGTTTTGTTATAGGTAAGTCAGTACCAAAGATAAATATAGATGTTTTATATTTATAAATTAAAATTGTATATTTTATAAGTTTTTTTATGTTTTTAGAAAAAATTGAATTTAGTGGTGTGTTGTGGACTTATTCTGTGTGGTTGTTCACGGTTTCAATGAACTAATATCATCTACTAAGTACTATGAATTTTTTCAAATTTTCATTAAATTATATAATTAATTATAATCGTTTATATTTAATCATTTTGGCTTTCATTAAGTCAGATAGGGCCTAATATCGATGAACAATGGATGGTTGAGATGAGATAAATTTGGATGGGATTGACCAGTGAGTTCTCTGATATGATATAAAAGGTAAAGGATCCCTATAATATATATTTTCCCTAATATTTTCCCTACAGTTTCTGTTTTCAATTAGTTTTTATATGATGTGTGATATATGACCTTTCCACTCTCAGTGATTAACACTAAAACAAATGGTTATTCTATTAAAAAAGTAACTTGATTTCGTTGAATGACATATGAGGAATGCATAATCTATCAAGTTTCATAGTGCACCCTTATACACAGTATGGTCATCCCAACCTCTTATAACATTGAATATAATTGAAATTGTGTGAATTATAATATGTGAACTATTTATAGGTAATAAATAAATAATTATGTGAATTTATTAAACCTAATATGCTCTAATAGACCTATGAGTTGGCATAAGTTAGAAATTTTGATAATTGGACCCAGTTCAGCTTCTATAATTATGTGGTGACTTATATCCTTCATGATACATTACATGAACCATAAATAAATGAAACTATTGTACCAATAGAGGTACTTGATTATTGACCCTAGTTTGGTAGGGTAGATAGACTAATTAGGGTAAACCTTGGCTGACAACTATTCTAAACACTATCCCTTGTAATCATGGGAGGCAAGAAAAACATAATTGTGTTTGGTATGAGATCAAGATTTTTATTACCTATGAACAACATGCTTTTATCTAGTGGAAATATTAGTTAACGAATAATTGTTTTTCATGGATTATTCAAACATGAATTAAGATACAATAGCTGAGTTGAATATTGAAAACATATTTAATAAAATTGAATAAATGTGTGGATTATTATTAATATATTGTTGGGTACCAATAAATTGATTTCAATGTCTATTATTACCATTATTAATATCTATTGGGGGAGCTAGATATGATTTCATGGTCCTGTGTGCCAATTTTTGTTAATATTGGTAGGGGAACTTGATGTGATTCAAATAGCTGGTATGCAAAAATGTCAATATTTTTTTGGCCACCTTGAATTGATTCATGGTTCTATTTATTTTTTAGGGGGACATTAGTTTGTCATAAGGTCATGTATATCGGTTATTAATATTTTTTGGTGACCTTGATGTGATTTCAATGATCTAGTGATATTTTTATTATCATATGGTTGAAGGACCATGAGGTGATATGAAGGATCTACAATCATCATTATAATTATATAGTTGTGTATCGTGGATATAATCTATTGATAGGATGTGACCATATATTTATAAACATGAATATGGATCTGTGGATAAAGATATTCAACACAATCTAAAGAATGTTTGTTTGACCCCATTTTCCAAACTTTAACCACATTTAAATGGAGGTTATTTAATTACTTATTCTATGCATCCATAGTTTTTTAATTATTCATTCTTTTACATATTTTATATGCACATATCAAATTGTTAATCGTTATGTATAAGGAAACTATGGTGGTTCCCAAGTGAGTAATGTATTCACACCCTACTCTGGCGGCCAATGAACTTGGGTACCCAAGAAGCCTTAAATTTTCACATGTTCATGTTTGGTATAGGTGTAAAATAAATTTAATAATCAGGATATATTTTAGGGGATTAGATAATATGACTGGATGAGGCTTATGGATGTTTATTTCCTCAATTTATTTTGGTTCTATATTTTTTATATATTTGTGACTGGCCTAGGGAGTGGTCGGGTAGTTGTATGACTTTATTATACACATAATTTTTTATTATTGATGGAATATATATATATATATATATATATCAACTTTATGATCTGATGTTAATTTATTATTATGGATGATATTTGGTTATTTCTATAGTTATCATTACTCTGATATGAGAGTATAGTCTCCACATTATCACATCATAGACTGCCTCTTGTAAACAAAAACCTCATCAATACATTGATGTGAAAATGAGTTCACCTAATGGCATGGTTTGGCCACAAATTTGGGTCTATTAGAGTTTTGATGTTTGAAAAGGGGACATATATTTTTTACAAAATTTTAATTTATAAAATAAAAAATTCCCTAGTATTGACCCATAAATTAAAATTCATGAAAAAATATATTAAAACGTCAAAATAAAGTAAATATGAATTAAAATTGTGGTCATTCATTCTATATGAAGGGAAGAATATATCTCACCATTATTTTTGTTTATGAATATAGTGTAAAATATTTTTTTATAATTGAAACATGATCTTAAGAGAATCATGATATACTATATGATTTTTTTGATATAAATGTTTTAAACTAGAAATTGGATTAGAGGGAATGAAAATTTTTAACCATCTTATGAAATATATAGTTAAATATTTCTATAATAAAACTGAATTTATTAATGAAATGGAAATAAAAATAGACAATTAATTAAAATAATATATCACTAATGGATATATTTTTCATATGGTGGATTTATGTGTGCAATGTAGTTGTATCAATGTAAATTATTTTAATCATAATATGGAAATGAATTTAATTTAATTTTTAGACCATATATTTTAATAAATAATTTTACATTGGGAAACGGTAATTATATGATAAGGAATGTGGGTAAATTTAGTTTAGACATCAAAAATACATTTTCTTCAAAAATAATTTTTATTTCATTTTGAGAAAAGATATTATAAATAATTTCAGTAACTTTATGAAATTTTATAAAAAATATTAAATAATTTTTGAAAATAAAATTTTAATATGAAGTTAATATATTTTTATTATTTTTTATTAAAATATTTATTTTTTCACGGTTGGTGAAAATAAACAGGTTTGGAAAAAACTATCATTTCTTTTATTTTAAAAAAATGACCTCTATTATATAGCTGGTTTTGGATTTTTTAAATATTATTAATCCATAATTTTATTAAAAAAAATTATAATTATGTCTCTAAATCTATATTATTATTTATTTTTAGTAAAATCATATGTATGCTTCAAAGGGGAATCTTTATGAAAACTAGTTTTCTGGAAATTTTCATTGTAAAAAAAAGTTATTTATAACAGAGTTAGAAATTAAATATGGTAAAATTTATTTCATATTAGGAAAATAATGGTTCAAACTCAGAAAATATTTTGTTTTTATTTTCTTCCATATAAATAATATACCTAGGTAAAAATTTATCCCCACAGTAATGGGTAAAATGGCTTAATTAATGTTAATATTATTTGGTATGATCAAAAATTATTATCTATGAATGGATATATGAGTGCTTCTCTACCACTCCATTATCCTGGAAAATGTTTATACATTTTGGTTCCGATTTACCTGATTACGAATTCCCTTTTATATAAAAAAAATTATATTAACAGAAATTTAACATTCTCTTATATATTTTCATAAATATGTTTTCAAGTAAGGGTTAAAGGTAAATTTGAATTTTTAAATAAACTAGATAAATATATTGATATTAAATAAATTATATTAATTTTTTATCTTATTTTTAATTCTTAATCAATATACAATTGACCAAAACTCATATTCCACATTAATAAGACATTAAATAATAAATAAAGAAAAATCATGTTATTGATTTCAAAGAAAATAGAAGTGATTATATTTATATGAGTTAGGATATTTCATGAAGTTAATTTATAATTATAAATGATAAGTTATAGTTTAAATATTTTAATTCAAATAACACTGTTATCTTGATATATTTAAAGTCGTTTTATGTGAATAGTCCCGAAAATTACATAATGGATATTTTATTTTAAAAACATTTTTTAATTTAATTATTAAATAGTAAATAAATGATTAAATATCATTAGTTTATTGAATTTATACACTATCATGCTACTGTTAAAAACTATAAATATTTGGATCCACTTTACTTGAGAATGAAAAATATAATATAATAATGTTTCAAGTATTTACTCATTTACACCACCCCTTACATGTAATGGTGAACCACTTTCCCTCACTTATCTACACTTCCTGAGACACACATATCAACCAATACTAAAAATATTCTTCCCACCATCCTGATCAATATCCTTGATGTTATAGGTTTTCCAAACATCAACATTAATATGTCGTATGGTATAAAGAAAATGATATCTCAAAAAGAAGATGTACTCATCTTAACTGCCTAATTTTATTTTATTTTAGATTATATCTCCATAAAAATATTATATTGATCCTAATATAATTACATTAGTTACATAAATAAAATAATATTTTTTTATTTCTATAGATAATTATTATCTACCTCCTATCCATCTAGTAGAAAAAGAAATCATTTCTCGTACATAAGTGCAGGATACCACCTCCATAAAGTGATGTGTATCATTTTTCATCACCATCTCAATTGGATGGTATTAATGGTATTTATAATTAAAATATAAAATATTTATGACATAGATATTATTATATTAAGATTAAATATTATTAAATTTTACCAACACATTATTATTTTAGTAAGCCCCAATCTTGTTTATTATTGTTTTTATTATGTTTTATGTTTTAATGCAATCAACTGTTAATTTAGAAATAATAAAATTATGATAATTATTGAACATATATGAATATATAACTATAATTTTTTAACCTATTAGAAATTCATGATGTTACCACTAGTTTAAATTATTTTACTACTTGAGCATAAACTATCATATTTTTTAACCATAAAATATATTTAATGATACCGCAAAATAAATCTATTATAGAGTATTGATATAACTGCAGTCTAATTTTTTCAAATTCCCAGTGGGGAAACCATTGAGTGAATCTATAGAATGTATAATAATTTACTTCTTAAACAACTACCCATTAAATGTTTTATGTATATATTATCTACCAGAAGTATCATAACATACCAGAAATGTCTCTTATTGTTAGTGATGCTACTGTGAAGTGCATCTTCCACCAATATTATATTCCTCTAGTCACACCTACTAACATAACTATTCAAAATTATTTACAAAATTATTTTCTCCAATGGCTAGATGAAGGAATTGAATTATAGTTAGACTATATAGATCTTTCACATTGTATTAGTATATTTCATACAATACAATTATCCTACAATTGATAATTGGATCAAACTATAATGTTTTAAATTAATAAGATTCCCCTCATGAACAGGCCAACAGAAATAGAGACCTAATCCCATATATGATAAGACACAGTGACAAATAGATTCACATGTCTATGGAAATACATTGAATAAACAACTGATTGAGGACAAATAAATTTCTAGGATGTCCATGACACACCCTTATCCATTATTTCATTTTAAAATTTTTAGATTCTTCTAAATGAAAATTTAAATTAAATATGGAAAACTCAAGCTGATAAAATTGAGCTACACAAAATTTTTACATAATACACTTTTTTTGTATCTATTTTATCTTTCCTTTTGAACTATGATATATAATAATATGTAAATTTGTAAACATTGCCTCATATGCTAAACCAGCCATTCCTATACATTCTCTTGAAAAATATTTTAATTTTTTCAATGAATTATAAATATGGAAGGGGTCATGTGTGACATAGAATTATTTTCTCCCCTATTGAAGAGTATACTAGACTCTAGGAGAGGACAACCTTCTATTCTTGGAAGTGGGTGATTTCCATGTGGGTGGGATTACCTCCTAGCATAAGGCTGAACCCCTTGTTTAATTCATAAGTACTTTTATCTCTTTATTTGCTTATTATTATTGAAACCAATATTTTTTTTCTTACCAATTTTAAAAAACATTACCTAGTTAGTAGAATTTAATTATTAATATATATAAGTTTTTGTATATATAAATTAGTTCTACAAGTTAATGTATTTTTAAAATAATATTAATTATACTTTTATCTATCTTTTAAGAAATGTTTTCAGTTATCATGTCATAGTACTAAACTATATTATTTAATTGGGTTTTTTATCAAATTGGGGGATTAAAATTTTAATAAATTTTAAACATAACTTTTTTTGGAAGCCTAGTTCACCCCCATTATATGTGTTTGACTATGAAAAACATTTATTCACAAATCTAGCTAAAATATATATATATTACGGTTTAGTTTTTCCAGATGGTCATTTTTTCCTTAAGTTAAAATTAATTACATTATGGATAATAATAATCTTGAAGGAGATTCAACTACAAAGTCTTCTAAAAATAATGGAGAAAACTATGGTCATTTATTGATTATAATGATAAAACATATTAAGAGCATGGGAAATTGTATATTAACTATAAATATAAAAATTGTTAAATATGAAAACCAATTATATATACATGGTATGATAATGTAAAAGTTGATTATAATTAAAATGTTAAATGAATTAATTTTTTATTTAATTATTTGGGAGAAGATAAATTTTATACAATATCATCTTGTTCATCAACATTCAAAATATGGGATACATTAGATGATACAAATAACAGAGCATAAAATGATAAATAGATGAATTAGGATAAATATAATATTAAATATTATATGTTAAAAAATAGGTTTGACGAATCCATTATATATATATGTCATATTTAGTGAAATATTTAAAAACATTTGGGCACATCGAACAAAAAATTCTGAAAAATATCAAGTGGTATAACTACTATGAACACTACCTTAATATTATATATTAACACTACTTTTTAACATATACTCTTATGAAACTAGTTGTATACCAGTGAAGAAACTCATTGGATAACTAATTTTGTATTATTAGGAACATAAAGTAGACAAATTAGAGGTTTACAAACCAAATACAAAAATAGTTATCTTTATGACTTATTAAACTATGCTAAATGATAAGATAAAATATAATAGTTCATGTGATGATGAATCAAGTAATGATTGTGATAAATAAACGGATCACCTAGCTATAAGACTCAACATGTTCTTTACTATATGATATATGTTAAGAAATTAAATTATAAAAGTATCTTTGACTATAATGTAAATTGGAGAAAAGAATAACAAATTATGATTCCAATAATAAAGTGACCATCTATGATGGTAGAATAATAAACAAATCAAAAAAAGATTCCAAAGATAAAATATTAGAAAAATTATGAAGAAAAGGTTAAAATGTATGAAATGTATATGAAAGCCACAATGAGTGACTTTAATGATAACTCAAGCAACATTGACCTGAGTATAGATGATGTGAATGATAGAGAAAATATAATTTTTATATCAAAACAAATAAGAGGTATAAAACTATATTTCATTCACTTTTGAACATATTTCAATTTTTTTGATATTGAAGATAATTAATAAAATAGGTCTCGTGATAATTTATCTACATACTGTAACATGTTGGAAGAAATAAATAATTTCATAATGATAACTAAAAAATATTATAGAAGGAACATTATTTTTTCTACTCATGTTCAATCAGAATTTTCAATAGAAAAGGATAAGAATACTAAATTATTAAATGAATAAAATAAACATTAAATTATATGTAAGAAATTAATAAACGGTTTGAAAATATTTTCTTAATGGTATAAAAACTCTAATTTAGATTCATGGTAAATAAACCACTCCTAAATGTACTAATCGAATTGGTTACCAACCTAGATAAGGGAATATTTACAATAACAATTTTTTTTCCAAGATTTAGTTTTCTACTGCCATAAATAATTGTTATCCTTCTTATCATAAAAAATTATTCTTCTCTAAAATATTATAATATATTTATAGCTAATAAATTAAAAAAATTGGATTAAAAAATATTGTATCACTATATATTCTAGACCAATGAAAATATGGGTACAAAAATCATTCATTATTTATAATTTTCTAAATAGAAAATTATTAGAATGTACCTCTTAGAAATTATGATATATTGAAAGTGGATGTTTTAGAAACATGAATTAAGACTACCAAACATTTAAGAAACTTATCAATGTTAATGTATTATATGTAACTTTTGGTGAAAACTCCAAGGGAAAAATAATTAGACTCTATCCAATTAGAAACTCATATATTGTTTTAATTTCTATGGTTTTATATATAGATATGTTGTAAGATAATATTATTAGTATCTTATTGTTATGTGAATTCAATTATCATGTTAATTATTTTGATAATTACAAACAAATTTGGGATTTCAAACATTCCTTGGTAATTACTATATTCCCTAATGAAAATTTTTATGTTGATGATTTAAGTTCATTATTTTCTCAAAACCATAAGTTTCTAAGACAATTTAAAATTTAATATTTTATCTATAATATAATACTAGTACATTGAAACAAAAACTCACTTATAAGAAAAACAACGTATTTATTAGTAAAGGATCTACCTAAAATGAAATTTCTAAAACAAAATGTTTGTAACCCATGTCAAAAAAAGAGCAAAACAACTCCTTCAATTCTAATAAATAAGTGTCCACTTATAATCCACTATATTTGGTTAACATGCATTTTTTAGAATATATAGAGTTTAAATGTTTAATGGGAACCACCATGATTATGTTCATGTAGATTAAATTAAAAGATAAAACAAATTATTCTTTCTATCTCCAAAAATCCATAATTGTTCATCTTATTTCATGGATGATAAATATGAGGATAGCGTCAGACGAATATGAATTTAAAACATTAATAAGTAATCTTGAAATTGATTTTTAAAATCATGATTTTGAATCTCTATAAATAAAACAAGGATATAGTCCCATATTTTCCCCAACTATAAACGAACAGTGGGATGATGTAGTAGAATGTAGAAATACAACCCGTTAGAACATTTCCCAGACCTTTCAAAATGAGTATAATTTATGAATTTCTTTTTTGGAAAATGATTTTAATACAAATTTATATATTACTAAAAGGGTTATAATTATTCATCTTTTGATGAAACCCCATAAGTGTTATAGAATGATATATGACTATTTCTTTATTACATTAGAGGTTTTAATTGTAGAGTTTTTATAATCAATATAATGTTTAGCGTAGAGAATTTTTCCTACAAAAATTAGAAGGAATTTTCCATTTATATTCAAAACATAGCAAATAATATAGAGTATTAAAATTTATGACAAGAATATTTATGTGTCAAATTTTCTAAGACATATCCACAGGAACCATAGACCCCACTAGATAACCTTAAGGACGTCACTTACAATAACAATATTATTTAAAAATATTATGATAATTTAGTAAAATGTATAGAAAAATATACCATCATAAATTTGTTTAAACAAACTTCTATAGAATATAATGTTGTTTCAAATACAAAATACCATTGACCTATAAAAACCCTTACAAACAACCAATTATATGTTTGTTGTAGGATACCAATATTAAGAAAATGAATGTAGATATTCTCATAAAAATCAAATTGAAAATCAATAATTATCATTTCTAATTAATACTATGAAAATCATAGAAAAAATAAATTATGAATTTTGTGTAATAGTAAGGTTGGAATACTTGAACTAGTTTGAAAAGGATAGAGTCTGAAAACAAATATAATGACAGAATGAAAACCTAAACAATTCCACTAAAAGGTTGTTTCAAAACAAGGTTGATGATTTAGAGCATTAAATTATAAACTAATAAATATTTGATTCATAATGATATATTCTACATGAAGGTATTGATTAGGTGAAATACTTATCACATGAATATAAACAAGATGATATCTAAAAATTTCTTTCAAATGAAACACAATTGAATTTAATATTATTTTTATTTGAATTGAACATTATATTTTTAATTGGTTATATTGTTAAGGATATTTTTGTTGAATAGCCCTAGGGATATCAAAACCCAAATTTTCAAAATAATGTTCCTAAATTCAAAAAAAGATTTCATAGTTTGAAATAAGATCTATAAAGTTGGTAATATTTGATTTGTTCAATTTTTATATCAAATTATTTTTAAAAAGGAATAGTCTAACCAAATTTATTTATTTATATAATTTCAATTGATTTTTTAGAATCAAAAATCTATGTTGAAAATATTTTCATTGGATCGTCATGAAACCCTCTAAATATTAAATTTTCAAAAAGGATGAAAAAATAATTATAAATGTGTTTTATGGGAGATTTAAAATTCTTTATTGGATTCTATATTTTTTAAAAAAATTGAATGAATTATTTTAAAATAAACCGACTACAATAAAATGATTTTGAAACATTTTGGAAGGATAACATAAAATAATTGGTACTCCTAAGATTATAAGATATATAATGGTTCATTCTGAAACTAGGAAATCATTTTATTAAACCAATAAATAAGTTATTATTGGATGTTTACATTACTTAACTACTGGCTAACTAGATATTTTGTTTAGTGTGTGTATCCATAATAATTTTCAATAAAAACCAAATTATTCAAATTTCATATATGTGAGAATAATTTTCAAATACCTAAAAAATGAAACGAAATAATGAATCTTTTATTGTACAAAATATAATTTTATTTAGTTAGTTTTTTATATGTTCATTTTAATGCATCTAAGTTAGAAACGAAAAGAAATTATGGAACAAGTCACATTTTATGATGGTCACTTATTTCTTTCTACGGTATGAAATAGAAACCTATTTCACAATCCTATAATAAAGTATAGTATATAGATATTAGGATTTTTTGTACCCTTATTTTGTAGATTAATCACAATTTTCCAGAATATTGATATAACTTTCGATATGTCCTAATTAATTTTCATAAAACATTTGTGATAAATATTTCCAAGAATCGCATATCCCTCTAGGAATAAATACATTTTTTTAAAATGTCAATATTTTAGATACCATATTATAAAAGGTGATAAAAATGTTCAATACCTTGGCAATGAACATAATCATAAAAGCTTATACAAATATCCATTGATATTATTGAGAAACAGATATATCATACATAGGCATGGAATAAGGGATTTGGGATAGTATTTTATTCATAAATTAATTTTATTTCAGGTATAGGAAAATCAAAACCCATGATACAATAAAGACCTACCATTAGTAATAATATAGTGAAAATCAACCATACTGGTGCTACTGTGCCTGTGTTACAATGGTTCTGCTACTATTGGAAATATATCATAGGATCCACCATTCGATATGATACGATTACAATTTCTTCCACTTTTATATTTGATAATGTTATTATTTATCACAAATTTATTTTCTCAATATAATTTCTATTTAATTTAATATATGAATACCAAAATGATCATAATAAGAAATATGAGTCCAAATTAAAAATCCTAATGGGTGCTCCCTTTTTTAACCCCTTCACATTCTCTCTCAACCAATGATACATCACCTTCAATTGTCATAACTAAAACCATTGAAAAAATGATGCATGTAAATTATCCTGATGTATCTATAAATTATTCATGTACATAAATAAAATATGAATTATGAATTATGTTATCTTATCAAACTAATAAATATAAAACTTTTTTCCTGAGTTTTTTTAGCTGAGAAAGAAATATATGCTTTTTTTCATCTATAAGTAAGTGACCTATATGGAAAGTGATTCAAGACCATGGATGGACATAATGGTTTTTATGAAATGATAGACCATTATTTTCTTGGTTAGTTCAAGATTGGTATTTACATGTTATGTAATATTTTAATGTTACTATGGATACCATTAATATAATAGTGAATTAAAAAAGAGTTTTATACATTAAAAAAATTAGGATAAATGTCACAAATTACAAAAAATCTATCTATGATGATTTTTAATGATACCCTCTCATTAACATTGAGATATTTTTGATATAGGATGCTCTTCTATAGCTCACTAGAAATGCTCCAATTAAAAGACATGTTACATTTGAGTTGGATGGATACTTTTGTTTTTTGTTTAATTTAATTTTGAAAATGTTATGTCCCATAAATGGGGAATTTAATATTATTATATATCATTATATTTTTTTATTTTTTATTATAATAATTGGATGCATGATAACTCTTTATAGATATTTTTTGGTTCACATGATGGTGTTGTGCAAGACCACAACACGATTAATCACACTTTCCTACACTAATATTATTTCTTATGTATTTTAGAATAGTGGCCTTATTCCTAAATGAGAAGAAAAGTTTACTTTGTGTGATGGTTTCTTCCTTATCTGTGTTACTTGAAATAATATGAAGGTAGACTCAAATATTCTGTTAAAATTGTGGGTAGTGGGAAATGATAAAACCTATGATAAATTCAACCCAGTTGAGTAACCTTATAGATAAATAGAGACAAATGACCCTTTATTGTATCCCGATGATGTTTTAAATAGTCATCTAATGAAGAACAATTGAATTTTACTAGTTCTAATATTGACGAAGTAGACGATGCTGATATAAAGGAAGAATATGTCACTATTTCAGTGGATGAAGTGAGTCACCCTAGTGTTGTAAAATGTTCCAATGTGGAATATATTCCTCCTAGATAATATCTCTTCCATATAACCAATGTAATAATTATAGAATATGATGATGAAATTGATGAAAAAATAGTTTCTATTGGGGATCAGTGTGGAGGATCTAACATAGAGAGTTTAGATGATGAGATGTGATATATGATTATTCTATGTATGGTGTTGCTAATAAAGATGAATATGTGTGGTTTAATTGATTTTATACAATATTAAATTATATCATGAATACTGATTGATATTGGTAGCGAACATACCCACAAACTTCTATAAGTTAGGAATCTGGTAGTAGAGATGAGCCAATTACTTCATGATATCTGGATTTTAGAATCAATGTAAATATAGCTTCTTTAGTTGGCGATGATGATTATAAAAACACTATTATGGGTAAATCCATAGGATCTACTATACTTGTTATATAATAATCTTATTTAGAGGATGATGATGTGTATGTTGATTGGGATAGTCCATCAGATTATGATTGACCCGATATCTCTGTTTCACCAGGATATTCTATGTTATCATTAGTAGACCAGATTGATGATTAAGATCATTTTTATACTTTTACCTTTATAGATCATAAAATTGAATTTATTCATGAGGATTTTTTAGTTCATTTTCATGATAGGTATTAACCGTCTCTGCCTTCTTCTCCTACACCCCCAATTATTAAACTAGATATGAGCTAGATGCATTTAATGTAGGACTAAAACATGATGTAAATTATATTATTATATATTATTATCTTCAATAAAACAATATTAGTGAGGATGAATCCCCTATGATTGTATATTTATTTGTGCATCACCACCAAACTAAGTCTTTTTTATAAAATGGGAAATATGGAAACGGTGAACAAGAGATTGTTAGAATAGATGAATAACCTTCAGTAATCCATGGATGTTATAAGAATCAATTTTTAATAGAGGTATGTATATTCATTGGGAATGATAGAGTCATTTCCAACTACTATTTATTCTCCTTAAAACATTCCCCCCTTCTTCCACTACCTCTATTGTAACTGAACTCATTATATCTATTTTCAGAGAAGACTGGCATGTGGTGTTTTTTGATAAATCCAATTATCATTATGTTGAGCACTGAAAGATTAAATGTCATGGTGATCAAATTTATAATCATTTAACAAAATTATTAAATGATAAATGAGTTGATAGAGATACAATCACTAAGGCCATTGTGTTTTACCTATTATATTTCTACCAAGCATAAACAAAACTATCATTTTTTTTAATTAAGTGAAAATATAAAAAAAATTTGTCACCATGTGCTATAAACAGAAATTTGTATAAGTTTAATACTTTGGAATTCCTATCAAGATATATACTGATAAAAATATATAAATTTTTTGCGCCATGCATTATGGTGGAAGGGATATTTCTTAGTTTTTTGAGATGATGGAGTTGTTTCTCTATAACACCATGAGTGATATCATTTCCATCCATTCATATGAATAACTTCATTTCTACACAATTCTCATAATCCTAATATTCTATATCCATTTTTATTTATCAATTTTACATAATCCTGTTTATGCTATGATATTCTCATATCAGTTGTGTTTATCCCTCCTACACCACCTCTAGCCTCTACAAAGATCAGTAAAGTTTCTGGAAAGGGGAAGATCCTAAGGGAACCTTATTCTACAAGTTCTAAGGATACTTCTTCATACAAATATTATCATTTGATTGGGAGATTATTTTTTATCACTATTTCTAATATTATCTTTTAAATTTATTTTTTAATGGTAATCCTAAAATTTTTGTTCATAATTTTTTCATTTGTTTACAACAGTAGTCTTTTTATATTTTGGATAATCCCTAAATTGGGGGAGTTAATTTATATCTTCCCAATGTAATGATTAAATAATACCTTTTAATTACATATAATCATTTCCTATGAAGTAGATTATATTAATATTTTATTCAATTAATTCTTGTGTTAAAATATATTTTTATATTTATAAATGGTTATGAATGAAAATATTTGTAATCATAAAAAAGTGGATTATTTTTTCATAAACCCGTAACTCCTTGATTAAATGTTCAACAATCAGGATTATAAATGTTTCTAAAAAGATTTATTTTTTATTATTTACAACCCTTTTTATGAAAAAATAGTAAAACTAATCTAATTGTTGATCTATGGTGACTATCTACTAATATTTGTTTGATGATTTTTGCAATTTAGTATCCCACCACTAGTTCTAATTCTACAACTGCAAGAGCATAATCGGTTAGATTGTTCTACCATCGGAAATAGTTAGCAATACCACCATGTTATTCTTCAATCATGTTCTAATAATGCTACATTTTAATAGTGATACAAGAAGAGCTATAGCTAAGTGAAGCTACTTAAAGTATGAAAAGTTCCCATAATAACATATTTCACTCAAAGATAATACTTACATATTATATATATGCAATATCAGATGCTACTATCGTGATCCCTTACTATCATGTGATTCTATTATCTTGTCCATATACTCTCAAGAGGATATACTACCTGTCCAAGATTTTACAAAGAAATTAATAATTACGTTCAATATTAATTTCCCCAATAGAACTATTAAGGCATTAAATTCCTGTCAGAGCACATGGATATTAGAATGATTATTCATAAAAAATTCTAGAAAAGGTTTATAGGCTAGTTAGACAATCAAAATCAATCTCTATATAAGAGGATTTTTTATTCCACATTTATCTAGAAATAAATAATTTGAATAGTTGGAATATAATAATTATATATGATGTCCCTTATACTCTATTTGATGGACACACAAAAGGAGACACATATATTCTTAACCACAATGAAATATATATACACATGTCTATCCAAAAAAACTGACTAGTGGAATGAATAAGAATACTGAATTTCAATAGACAACAATGACACTCAATTTTCATACACTTTTTTGAAAACTAGGATTATGTATCACCAATATAAATTCAATGACCTCTTAAAAAATATATCGTCAGATTGAGGTGCACTAAATTTTCACATCTCTCAATTAATTCTCTTTTAGTTTTAGATATTCGTTTGAGTTCTATCTTATTATAATCTTATTATATGAAAACATAGTCTAATGTACTGAATTTGAGAGTTCTATACACATTCATGAAAAATCGTTTCATTTTGGCAACGACATATAACTTTGGAATAGATCATGTGTGACATGGACTTATTTTTCTCATATAAAATATTGTAAGAGGATATGTGTCTAGATAGACATGTGGGATATTATGTATATCCTAATATAGTTTTTAGATAAAATTATATTATAATAATATTCATAGTAGTCGTTCAAAACCATGTAGATGATATTTGGTAATATCTAAATAATAAACTCCTATTTAATTTACTGTATTCTCTTATCTATTTTGCCATTGTTTTAATACAAAAAAAAATCTATTTTAAAAAAATTAAAAAATAATTACTCTATGTGTTGACATAAAATTGTGTTTTAAATATGATGTCTTATTAAGTAATTTATTTTGAAAATTTATATTAATTTGACAATTATTTTATATGAGTTGTGATAATGATTTTAAGAAACTCCTCTCTGGAATAAATTAAATTAATATAATTTTTATGTTAAATAGTCTGGTTTAACAAGCATTATGTTCATTATTAACCTACAATACATTATAAAATATCATTACCAGTCAAGAATATGTGAGCACTACCTCCTCCATGAAGCAACATGATTCATTTTTCAATTTTCTCCTTATATGAATAATTATAAGGTTAGATTTTTATGAAATATGTATTCAATTTATGATAAAAATATTATTCTGGACATGTTTCTCATTCTATATTTTCTTTCCTTTCCTACAATTATGAAAATTAAAACACCGCCATGACTACATGTGAACTACTACCTCCATGAATGACATACCTCATTACAGGTGTTTTTATAAAATTATATATAATAAGTAAGAATAATATTCATGAAATTAATAAGTATTATAGAGATTATGGAAAATTTTTCCTAACATCTTCAACATTAGACAATATTCCCCTATTGTTTTGGAGGAATAAACTGAAAACCCATACGTATAAGACATTAGAATGATCTATACAAGGAATAGATGAAAAATTATAACAGAAGCTCCACAAAAATATAAATATAGATTAAAAAAGTAATTAATAATATTTTTTAAAAATTAATAATCAATTTTTGGGAAAATATAGCGTCCAATCAAATAAGAATCCATGGTAGTCAGTTTTCATCTGAATTCCCCTCCATTAAGAAATAATTGATATTATACACATAATTTCCTTTATATTGAGTTTATAATGGGTATTTTAATTATTATATTAGAATATAAATTTTATTCTAGATATTTAAATATTAAATTAAGTTATTATTTTTATTTTTTTTAATAAAGAATAATTATAGTTTATAATATTTTCTTTACAATATCAATATTATTTATTTTGTACACATTTAAATATAAATTGGAAGTCTTATATGATATTTATTCCTTACAAACCATCAATATTCTTTTATTATGGTGATTTATGGGATTCACATGTTTCCTTCTATATTTACAAATTTTTTACACGTGAAACAACAAATAGAGTTTTTATAAAAAATTATCCTTTTTTCTATTTTTATACCCAAATTTTCATTATTCATTCCATATTCTTCCAAAAAATTAAAACTTTCTATATAATTTTAAATGAATTATGAAGGATTTTTTTCCGATATCCTTATAAATTCATTATAATTGTTTAAAAGGATTATTTTTAATGTTCTCTAAATATTTCATTTTTAATATTTTTCAAAACTGTGAAAAAAATATTTTTAACATATATGGGATGAATGTATTTTCATACCTCCGTGACAATTATTCACTATTAATATTCATATAAAGGAGTGATTGTTTCTTTAATTAAAAATTCTTGAGCAATATTTTATAATTTTTTTAGTTTTTATACTCAAATAAATAGTTATTATTTTCTAAAAGGATGTAATTAATGTCTGAAATTATTTATAATATTTCTTGTTGAAAAAATGTTATATAAGCATTATGGATTGTTTTTTATGTTTCAAATTATTTTTCATCTCTTATTATGAAAATATATTCATTTACTAAATATTTTCATTTTTATGAATTGTTAGTCCACTTTAATCCATTACGGATTTATGGTCCATTTCAAATTTTTTTTGCAAGGAATAATATTCATTCATTGTAAAGATGTCCTCCAACATTTTTCAACTCTATAATGACTAACCTCTATACTATATGGTATTCAGTAAGAAAATATTATTGAGAAAGGTATTTTATTGAAAGGGGATATATTTGAATTCAATATTATTTATTAAATATAGATAGTTATTTTTAATAAATATTGGTTATATATTACATTTTTTTATTAAATATATGAGATACTCATTAAAAACAAGAATGTGATGGGTGTGGTATGGTTATAGATAGACCCATGATACATTTATAGGACTCATGATACATTCAATAATGAGTATTTTTTATGAATTTCATCTTATATAATGAAAATATATTATTTCTGGACCTTGGTGGTGTGTAAGATATTTTGTGATAACACCATGATGTTATGATTAAATATGTCTTGGCGAGAATCCAAGATAAAAAGATAAAGAATTTCAAACATTGTTCTTTTTTTTGAGAATTTAGTTATTATTATCCTTGTTATTAATATATTAGCATTAAAAATTGATGAATTTTAATCTCAGGTTGTTAATCCAATAGAATGAGTTTTTCATACCTACCTTTTCTTACTCATTGTTCATTATTTATTCTTAATAGCATCCGTTGCATTACAAACACAATGGTAACTAGATCTCAATGATTTATTTTTTTCCTTTACCTAGGCTATGAAGAATTGATATTTGATTGATTTTTATGGCTTCAAGCATGTTTTTGATTGTATGTTTTTAATTTTCAATGTGGTTTGGAGGTTATGTGTCTATATTATTTTCCAATACCCCAAAACATATCAATATTCTATGATGTAATCTATAATATCTTATACCAGGGAAAGGAATAAACATTTCATTTATTTAATTATAGTTTGGGTTGATTCAAAAATGATTTATAACCATGTTTACTCTTTATATATAACAAAACATATGATGTTAAATAATTAATATTACATAATTGTAAATTCCCTCCTCGTTATTGTCCAGAGAAGGTGGTGGAATGTTACATGCTTAGGAGACATCTCCAAGACACAAATGGCTGGAAATAAATACCTAAGGGATTCAACACATGTGGGTGAAGATTTCCCTTGTATAATATAAACAACAATCAAAAAATGACATAACTAAAAATATGACTAAAGGATGCATGATAATAATTAAAACCACTCAACACTTCATTAATCAATCCAATGTAAACCCTAGAGCCAATATGGAATTCAGCAATACCAAAGTACATCATGGAAGAAAAACTATCCAAACTCAAATACAACCAAACACAACTACAACTCCCATGCTCCCACAAGGGACATGCTCCAAGTCCACCAAATGTTCTAAGTAACACATTGTAGTTCTAATGATGTGTGATACATTACCTTTTCCCTTGTCTCAGTTTACAATATCTAGAAAAACAAAAATTATCCAATGTATGGGTGAGTAATAATCTCATTAAATTTTCCCCAAAGACTTCCCAACTCACACCACTAGGATAAAACATGTTATAAATAATAATATAAAAATATTTTATTTAAAAAATTTCTAAAATTGTTTTAACTAAATATAGAAAATTTCAAAAAAATACATTTTTTTTAAAACAACTATCAGTTCAATGAAAAAACCCAGGAAATAATTTAAAAATTTTCACAATTCCCATTTTGGAACAACTATTCCATTCCATATATCCACAGTACCAACCATGCATGCATCGTTATGATTTTTCTATACTCATGAGTAGTTTCTCCCATATCTAATATTTCATTGTCAATTATTTAATTAATATGACCCATTATAATTTTGGCATCGAGAACTAGGTTATATTTCAACTAGGCTTCATAAATTCAATAAGAACTCATACCAACACACTATGACAAACCATGACACAATCGTCATTTCAACCATTTAAAAAAAATATATGATTTATTTAAAACAGTTTATATAACTATTTCAATACATACAAACATTTATTGACACAATTTTATAAGAATAAACACCAATATATAAATTTAAAATCATAATTTTAAAATCATGTTACCAAAATCACTTTCCAAAACAAAACTAATTTCCCTGAACCCATAAACTGTCACTCAAGAAGAGTTTTAAAAATTATTTGATTTATAATAAAAAATCAATTCTCAAGAAAAAAATATAATTAAAAACTAAGGAATCATATCCTAAATTGGGGAGTCAATATTGAAGCCTTGTACCTTAGGTTTTAAGACAAAAATGAATAATTGCAAGAATAAAATCTATGAATCTTTGTTAAATCCCCTAAAACCTACCTTAGATCTCTTCCACTATCAAAAATAAAACCAAATATAATAATATTTGGAATCCACTACCTCTGATAAACCCATAGTGACAATATATATATAAGAATCCTATAGAGGAGTACATGTAGATCTAAGAAACTCATCAAGAACGTTCAAGAATGAAGCCTTACCCCCATAATTTGGCATCAAATCCCCAATGGAAGCATTAATATCACATACAAAATGATGGGAAAACCTCTCTAAACAATGTGAATACAAAATATTGAGATCTGTATGAATAAGAGGAAGAATGAGGGAGTAATAGGGTAAAACAAGTGAGATCCACAATTTCATGATCTCAATTTTAACCTTTTTATGGTTAGTTGTGTGGTTAGGAAAACCATGCAGTAACTGTGTGTTAGCCATTGCCTAAATGGTTGAAACTCATATGGTTTTCTGACACGGTATCCAAAAAATTCACCAACCATGCCTAATATCACTATCATATATGTCATAGTTCCTCTTATGCTTCTACATGGTTTGGATAAATAGTGTGAAAATTATGCAACTTTCCTTTATATCGTGCCTACCTAAGTACCATTTTTATTTTAAAAAAAACTATTAAAGGGAATTGAGAACCCTTAAAATAGTACAGTTTATGCCCCAAAATATATGAATATTTTTAAAGAACAATTTAATAGGATTAGAATCAAACTCTCTAATCATTATCTAGAGAATGGAGCTTAGCTGAGTGCATGGTTCGTCCCTTAAGATGTCATCATATTACAGAAAATAATTTTCAATTACATCCAACTATGGGGTTAAAAATTCTACACAACACTGGTATTTATGTCCCTAAAAATTATAAATCCATCATTTTCCTAAAATATTTCTAGCCATTTATCATTAATTTCCTTCTCCCACTAAAAATTCCTTTCTTGATTCTGAACATGATTCCACAAAACCCATACTAGAATGATTTTATTTCACACAGGAATTTGTCTTGCCTATCAACAATATGCACTAGCTTGTGCATTAATTTTAAATCTAGATATTGGTCGACATGATCACATTTGATCACATGCTCATGATTAGCATGATGATTTTTCAATGCAGATATATGGAACCCACAATGAGAACACTAATCCATGGTGGTAAATCCAACTGATAAGCCACATATCCAACCAATTCCAATATCTCAAAAGGGCCTTTGTATCGAGGATTTAAATTTCCTTGTATCCCAAAATCTTGATTTCCAAACCATAGAGTGATCCGTAAAATTAGTTGATCCCTCACCGTGAATGACAATGACTATAAATAATGATCCTTATAAGATTTTGAATAAATCTACCATGTCTCCATTCGTTTTCTTCTCAACTAAATCATATAAATTATTTCATGGACAAGGATCTACCCAACTAGTGATGTGTCACCTGATTCCACATAAAAAAGTGGAGAATTAAAGGGACTCCCATAAAAATAATCAAATGACACCATATATATTGAGGAATGAGTGCTTTTGATAAATGAGAAATCCACTAATGGGTCATTATATTCCTATGGTCCACCAATACAATTAATCAAGAATGTAACATATGTCCCAACATTTGAATCATCTTTTCGGATTGACCATCTATCTATGCATGATATTACTCTGTGATAGTGATCTATGTCTTGAGGACTTTCTATGATGATTTCACGAAAAGGGAATTGAACCTCTGATCATTGTCTAACACTATTGAGATTGGTTTTCCATACTGCATTATAACTTATTGGATATAAATTTTAGATAGACCCTACATCCTATGATTTTCAAAGATTGGGATGAAATTGGATGACTTTGTGATATAATCCACAATTTTCCTTATGCAATTTTGTTTTTGAACCATTGTTTGGAGATATGTTAAAAATCCATAGTTGTTTACACCAATTTCCACAGAGAGATTGGTAATAGACTGAAACATTCCTACTTGCCACTGATTCTCTTCCTTGACATGCTGACAAGTCGAGCATCCTGAAACAACCTCTGTCACTTTTCTTTTTCATGCCACAACAGAAAAACTTTGCTTCCAAATCCTAATACATATTCATTGTTCGAGGGTGAATATCCCATCTAGAATAGTGGTTAGCATGAAGAATCTATTACTAGTATGAAATAACTACATCCTTCTGACTTATGAACTAGAACACTGAACTATCATCCATTTTCCATCCTTCAATAGTCTCACCACCATTGAGTTTTGACCTCATGACCACACAATATGAGTTGGACATTGGTACCTCTTAATCTATCATCACCAAATCCAGAACAAATGAAACATGAAAAAAACACAACATCACCTAATTCATCACCTTCCATGTTTATGTCCTTTATCACTAACATTAACCACCACTAGTTTGAACCCTCTTTTTCCAACTGAGCTGATGAAATTATACATAATGAATCTACAATAAAATTTCCATTACTCGGTTTATAAATCATGTCAAATTAAAATATTTTTATATACTCATCTACATTGTCTCAAATTGCAATCATTTTATGAGAAAATAAGATTCTAGAACATATGTTCCATGAACACATTAAATTTCTCACCAAATAAAAAATTTCCACAACACTTCATTTCATAGACAATGAAATCTATCTTCAAATAATTTATTGGGAATTTCTTCTCATGGACTCACAACTAACTTGATCAATAATAAACAACATGGTCCTCTATTATGAGAACACATCCAAACCCTAATCATTTTGCATTAAAATACACGACATAACTTTATCCAGATTATGATAAAAACAATATCAGTTTAGATATAAAGAGAACCATTATCTCTTGAAAATACTTCTATCATTCCTCCTCACTCTATAATAGAACATTAACCAATGTAAAATCATTCATAGGTGAAGTTAGTCATGATAACATAGGAACAAATCACCTCTAATAACAGGCTAGACATATGAAGCTTCATATTTAAAAGAATATTTTGGAGGTTTCCAAGAGATTACAACATCTATCTTCTATTGATCAAATGAAACGACACTGTTAGAAATAAAAAAGTCCAGAAAATTTACCTCTTATATTAAAAAAATTATACTGTGATAATTTGGCATAAAAATAATGATCTCTCATGATTCCCAACACAGTTTCCAAGTGTTTCTCATTATCCACCCCTGTCCTTGAATACACACTAGAATCTCATCAAAAAATATCACTAAAAAATATTCATGTATCTTTGATATATATGAATCATAAATTCCATAAATACTATTGGTGCATTCGTATGAACTAAAGGCATTACCTCATATTCAAAATGGCTCTATATACTTTTGAATGATGTCGTTAGAATTATTTTTTAACAAAATTTCAACTGGTGATTTCTTGATCGGAAGAAAATATTATTGAACCACTAAACTCCAACAATTGATCAAAATAATAATCAAGTCATGGAAGGGGATACATATTCTCGATTATAACTTTTTTAAGTTTACGATAATCTATACAACCTTACAGTTCCATCTTCTTTCTTCAAGAATAAGACTTGCTGTATCCTCGAAGACATTCTCATGTGAATGGAACCCTTTCTTTACAGCACTTCCAACTACACTATCAACTCTATTACCTCTTTTGGTTCTATCCTATTAGATATATGTGAAATATGATTGGTCCCAAGGAGGAGTTGAATCTTAAAATTGACATCCTATATCGGTTGTACCCCTAAGAAAATTTCATGAAAAACATCTGGAAACTGATCCATCGCCACAGGGAAACTATTTCCCTCAATCTCTACCATTGATTCCTAGGAAACTTCAGTCATGTGAAATGATATAATTCAAATTGTTGGTGGAAACCATCCAAATGAAACTATTTTGACATCCCATTATCATTTGAATAGATTCATTATGACACCCTAATTCATGAAACTAACTATTCATATATAATAGTAAATGTGGGCCTTGAATGTTTTCAATTTATCCACAACCATTATTACATCTTAAATATCCTTTTCCTTTATAGAGAAATCCCAATTTTTCTCAGGTCAATCAAAAGATATAGAACATTCTCTACACACAAAGTCTCTATATTCTTTTTCACCAATAGGGGTTTGAAGTTGGATCAAATAGGGAACCAACTAATATTTTAAACTTATAAAATCAATAGAATTAGAAGAAAAAAAGAATTTTATGAAGTAGTATCTATCAACACTAGCATAAGAGGAGAATTAAAATGAATAATACCTCTAACTATATATGGTCTATCCATATCATCCAAAATGACCAGCTCAAATGCTTATAATTTCACCTTCTATACACTTTCTTCATTGTTCGTTTCACAGATTTATCTTTCCAAGGAGTCATGGTATTCTTAGAACCACCATTTCTCACTCTATTCGGTGGAGGAGATTAATTCTCCTTCCCTTAACCCATTGAAGATTACGATGTATGTGATACCTAAGAAGAATCTAGAGGACCATTACTTATATAACTACAAGAATATCACTGAGGATACCCCATATGGTTTCAATTATGGAATTCCCTCAGTTGCCTCAAAAACTCTCACATTATGTATTTTAACAAACCTGTAATGTCTGGAACTGACTCACCATTATGATTTTAGTCAGACTAGTGGGTCACCTAGCCTAAAGCACACCTCCACATATAATGGAGGACAACGATTTGTAGTGATGGGATATTGATGAAATGGTGTGGATACTATACCCTCGATATTATATTCTCACAGTGGTATAAAAATATTATAACAATAAATAGTTGAAGAAGAAATAATGAAAAATATAGGTACTGGAAGATTGAAATATCTTAAGTAAAATTATCCTAAACAATTTACAACAATTCATGTGAGTATGATGTTTCAATAAGGTCAAGAAGTCAAAATTTTCAAATGAAATGAAAAAAAATTTACTCCTTGAGCATCCTAAGCAAGAGCCAAGTCCAATGATATAACACTACCACATGGAGTTTGAGTAGGGTGTGAGATATAAGTCTTAGTAGGACAACCCTCATGATATATATCCCAATCCATTTTTTATAATGAAAAATAGATGATAGTGTGACACAAATTGTGAAATCAAAATGATAATAAATTAAAAAAATATCAACTTTGTTTGAGATCCTAAATGTACACCCATCTCATACCACCATCTTGATCCTAAGCTAGATATATATGATTTTGGGTATATCATCCTGCATCCAGAAGTGTCACAAAAATTATTAGAAGATTTCCTTCCTATGGACGAATCATTCAGAAAATATCATAATAATATGGCTTCTACACTCAGGCTAACCAAAACCTCACCCACAGGAAAAACAAGATTCTCACCATGAGGTGATCCAAAAAATTTTCCTCATGCCAAGCTAAAATCACATCCTCAAGATATCCAAAATCACCCCTCATGAATTTTTTTTCTGTGTATTTAGCCATCATTCATCTGAAATAGTCATATAATCTTACCTCATGCATTCAGAACCAAATTCTCTAAACCCTCAAGTTGTATGAAAACATACACCTATCTCCCATGAATCACATTGATCATGAGCCCTTGGAAATACTATCTAATCATTTACTCTTCCCTTAGGCATCAAGTACCTATGAATATTTCCTTCATTTAGAATGAAAAAAGAACCAGGACTTCAGGGGTATAAAAAACATGCTTCGTACCTATACAATCCAAACATGTCTTTGGCATCGAACCTCAGGTTTCAATTACATCGATATAATATAATCCCAAAATTTAATCATACATGAAGAACAATGCTGGTAATAAACCTACCATATTTAACAATTAAAATATATGGCTTGAGGTATTATGCTCTTGAATAATCTCAATGATTTAAGATATGAACAATAATCATATGCACCTGACCATAAAATTACACTATTTACATGTCAATATTGACATCATAATACCCCATGCTATCAATCATGGGGAAAAATGGAATATAATTCAATACAATTAATGCCATAAAAAATTTTCATTTCATATATAAAATCCATTTAAGGAAAAAAACCATCCTGGTAATTCTACTTCAATTACTTCATTATTTTTAAAATAATCAAAACGTTCAAAAAAACAAGGAATGGTCAAGGACGTAACATGACCCATGAGGAGGAACCCCTCATGTGTTCCATTAATATTTAGAATTCTATTTAAGAACATTATTTCAAAAGTGTAATATCATAAGGTATAAAAGAAAGGACATGGTATTTCCATCCTAAATGACCATTTAACTTAAATGGAAACAACCATCATGATTTATCCATTAAATAGATTTCAATGAAAACATGCCATTTAGTATTAGCCATCCTATTCAATTTCATCCCACTCAATTTCACTAAACATGGAAAATTGACTTAAGGTACAAGTTTTATGATCATTTCAATTAAAGGATGAATCTATCATAAGAGAAATTACATTTAATAGATAATAGGGAAATAAATAGGTGTTATGAGAAACAAGCATTTGACCATTAAGGGGCAAATCATTTAGTAACATTCATAAGGGTTATGTCATAAACATTCTACATACAAAACATAACTTAAAGGAATAAACATATAACCATGAAAATATAATAGGTGATCATAGAAACCTATTTTTTTAGCTTTAAGACAACACACCTACATCATAGGTATTTTTACTGACAATCCTGACATTCTTATCAATCAATTATACACTATATTTTTTATTTCATTATCTTTATTAAATGAATAGCTTAATATAAACGAAATTAATTAATTAAGAACCATTTATGGTGTGAAAATAAATAAATTAATTCTTTTATAAAAATTAGGGGACATGGAAAGGGATCCTACCTCAAATAAGAACCAATTTAATACATAGCACATGATGGATTTGGCAGTGATCACACAAAACTTCCCCACATGACCATGTACATACATTCATATATATGTAAATATATATCGTCAACCCAATGAACTTATTACCCATTCTATGAGGGAATAATTACACAATATATATATATATATATATATGCATGGTTTATTATATGTGTATGTGCCTTTAAGGATGACCAAAACTCACAAAAAAATAATCGGGAATCAAAATTAATGATGTAGGGACCAACGCACATAAAAAAAATATCATGGAATCCTAAAATACTAATCCAAAAATTATAAATAAGAAATAATATGATTGGATGAAAATCCATACCAGAAAACATTTGAGGTAATGTAAACTACATTAAACCGCCTTGACATCGGTGGTGATTATGGGAACATGAACAAGGCAGTCCTAATGAATGATTGGAATACGCTAACACTAAATGAAAATATAAAAATCACAGTAACATGAATTCCTAGGTTCGGATGACAGGAAACTGGGTGACATGAGACCAAATAATTAGTCTGAAATAGAATCATAGAGAGTTGAGGGGCTTAGCAATATGATTCGAAAGAGATTAATGAAAAAAATAGGGAAATCAATGAATCGAAGAAGTTCTAATGGGGTTGTTTGGTGTGGCTAAGGAGGAGCCTAGGGAAGGAATCATGCGCCACATTAGGAAGGGTAAAGGGAGTGACTTCCCTTGAGGTTTTCCTCAAAACATAAATTTAAAACTCGTAATAATAATAATAATAATCATCATCATCATTATTATCATCATCATAATACTAATATTATTATTATTAAATAATTTAGTTTTTTTATATTATTTAATTTATTTATCTAAGGAAAACATACTGCATAGTTTTCTACAGTGGGAAACACAGTTTCAGACATGCCATTTGACTCTATCAGCTCACCCAAACCATTTGGTTTCACGCTTGATGCTTCTAAAACACACCTTGACACCCCAAAAATATCTCATACCTTCACATATGTCAAAAAATATTACCTTAGATCCTTCTATCATTAGATATTGCATTCTAAGCACCAATATTTAAAAACACTCTGTACAATAATTAAAAATTTCTTATTCCATTTGGATTTTCATCCAGTTTAAAACATATAATGTTACAAACTTCTCACATTAGAACATATCATACCTAAGAAGCATCCAGGAATAGTAGAAACATCACCAAACCAATATGAGTTCATGAATTTTTATTTAAATGGTCGTGTTTAATTTATGAATATACAACTCAACATTCAACACTTATTAAACAGATGAGACATAAGCTGTCAAAACATGAGGCAACACTCATATTCTAACTAAAATACAGAGATAAAACTTATGTAAGCACTATTCTCTATATACTTGATCACATAATCATCTCATAAAATTTCTTGCCACATGTACTTCCAACCATATGCTTTAATATTAGAAATTGGAAAAATTCCAAGTCAGGCCACTTCCTGTTTTCAGAATTTCATTACAAAACATGCCCCCTACCCCCCAAAAAGGCACTATGGTATTCTGACATCCAAGGTGGAGGACAATGATGAACCCTATTATAAGGCGTAATGGATACCTCTCCCATGATAAGGCCTCTTCATGTGGGATTCCTGAGGGATATATCATAGGGAAATGAAAATCATGTAAGATAGGCCTAAAGTGAAAAATTTTGTAATCGTGAGCTGGAAACGACCGTTAAAAATGGTACTAGAGACATCATGATTATTATGTTCTAGAAAGAAAGATGGGACCTTATTGGGGTAGGATTATGGGAATCCCACATCAAAGGAAGAGTAGCATGAATCACCCCTTCATAAGGTGGTGTGGGTACCTCTCCCAAAATGGTGCCTTTTATAAGGGATTCATTAGGGCTAGATACCATAAAAAACTATGGGATCTATGCCCAAAGAAGAAAATGTCATGGTTGTGGGATAGACTACGCAGTCAGGGAACCATTGAAGAATAATCTAGAATGGCTTTTCAATTTTGGAGGAAGAATTACAGACCCTGTCATTTGATTCTAAATCATTCTCCAATCATGGAAATATGTGTTCCTATTTAACTCGCCTCCGTAATTAGAGTCTCCACTATTTCTCATGGGTATCAACATGTTTCCTCCTCCCATAACTTCTGATACGTCCCTTTCATTAAAATTATATCAATTTTATATTTCTGTATAATCTATTTTGTATAAAAGTGTGATCATTGAATATATGTGTCGAAGCCCATTTCATTTTTTCCTACATTTTAACACCAAGACATAGAAAATAGTTGACCACTTATTCCATAGATGAATGAAAAATTTTATACCACTTGTAACATCCCTCATTCTCAAAATTTTCTTGAGGAGGAAGAGTAATGTTACTTGGACTTAAGTGATATCCTCAAGACACAAAATTCATGGAAATATAAAAAGGGCTTCGAAAAAAATAGTGGATGTTTTCCCTTTATGAAATAAATAAGAACCCAAACATTCCATAATCAAAAACACCAAAAAATGAGGCATGATAGTAAGGAATGACAACTAAAAACTTCATTTATCAAACCAATGTATTCCCAAGTACCATAAATATTGTCTATAATATCCAAGCACACATTTTAATACAAACTATCCAAACCCAATGTCTACTAAAGACAACTACAACTCCCATGCTCCCTCAAGATCCATTCTCAATGTCCCCAAAATAGTGTATCATTAGGTATTGCAAAAGGTGTGTTATACATTACCTTTTACGATGTCTTAGTAAAACCCATTTTCCCTATACTAATGTGAAAAATAATGGGCGTGTAATAAATCTATGTTGATTTTCCCCAATGACTTCACTACTCATGCCAGTATGAAAAAAACTTTAGAATTTTTTTTTATAAAAATAGTTTATATAATATAGTTTATAACTTAATATAAACAATTTACAATGAAACAATTTTCTCCAAAAAAATTAAATTCAATGGACTACAACCTAACAATACATTAAACAATTTAACATGTTCCATTTTGGAATCACTATTCCATTCCATATATCCAAAATACCAACCATTCCTGAATACCTTTTCTAGTTCCATACTCATGAGTGGATTCTCATATATCTACCAAGTAATCGTAAGGTAATTAAATCCCATGTTCCATTATACCTTTGGCACCGAGAAGAAGGTCATATTTCATAAAATCCCTATAAATTCCATATAAACTCACCATCAAAATAATTAATTTGAAACTAAACAATCATATTATAAATAGAGGAGTTGAGAGTGAAGCAACTTACCATGAGTTTTAAGAAAAAAATGAAGAAATACATGAATGAAATCCATGAAACGTTTCTAAATAACCATGAACCTACCTGAGATATCTTCCTATATCCAAAAAAAATAAATTATAGTCATATTTGGGAATCCACTTCTATAGATATACCATTATCGGGTGTATATCTTAAAATCAAATAGAGAGAGGGATAAGAAGATGTATGAAACTCATCAAGAGTGGTCAAAACCAAAGCATTTCCAAAATAATCTAGATTCAAATCAGTAAGGGAAGCCATTAGATCACCACCAAAATTATGGGAGATCCATACATGACCTTGGGGATGATAGAATACTGATTTAGGTCTGTATGAAGGAATAAATGAGTATCTTAGATGGTAAAATGAGTGAGATTCCCAATTTTAGCATCTCAATTTTATCCCATGCACGATTAGTCATACAGTTTGGAAATATGTTAACTAAATGTGTGTTATCCATTTTCTTAAGGGTTAAACCTCACATGGTTGGCCTGCATGGTTACCAAACCATGTACCATCATTGTCAAATCCCATTTTCAATATACCACAGTTTTCCAATGGCTTTTGCATGGTTTGGATAATCTTTGGGAATAATGTCTACCTAACCTTTAGCCCAATGTCTCAAAATACACGTTTTCTTGTTGGTGGTTCACTATCCTAAAAAATTGTGCACCAACTGTGCACCTATAAAAAATACCCAAAAACACTCTAAATGTATTCCAAACTCTCAGAAACATAAAACTAGCACATTATATATGTAAAATCAATGAAAAAAATTAATTCAGTAAAATAGGGGGTGCTATAATAAAAATGATTATATCAATGAATATATATATATATATATATATTATGAAACTACACCATATTTAGTTATTCCATCAGTACATTATAATTTATTCTAATCAATAAATTATTCTAAAAAATAACAGTATTATTTTATAAATATATTGGTTTATTATTATTTTAATTTCTAAAACATATATACAATGTGGGAAGCCTACAGAAAATATAAATATATTCAAACACTTATAAATGACAACAACCATTTACTAGACTAAATTTTTTTTTATAATCTAATAATATGAAGGAATATGAATTACAAATAAAAAATTATATGAAAGAACCCAAAATATAAGAAAGGCACATAGATAACGGGCATGTAAGAAATATTATATTATTATCCATTGAAAATAATGTGACACACCAACTAAAATCCCATAAAATATTAGGTCATTATATTTAACATACCTAGAATGCTATTGGATATAAATGATCCCACATACCTATCAATTTTCTATGGTTTCAAATGACATTGTTATTGTAATAGAATCTATCATTTTTGTATTAAAATTATTATTTTAATAAGTTATTTTAGAATTTCATGGTTCTTTTATTAGTTGAAGGTCTAAAATATGACAAATTGTGTAAGTGGTTATATGTGTATAATTATTGAACAATTATTGATATGATTGCAACTTGGTCACATGGAAGGTGGATGGGAATCTAGTGGGGTGTGTATGGTTAGTGAAGGATAACTTAAATCCTATTGAAAAAACATGTGGGCCATCCTTATATATGGGGTTCCCCTCTATTGTTGGTGGATGATTTTGTAAACCATTTATCCAAACTACATAAGGAGTGAATCTTGGATTTGATTAATACAACACTGTTATTGCATGGATTGGTAACCCATTTGTCATACAAAGAATTATAAAACATGAAATGTTTCTTCATTAATTATTATTTTAAACCCTTTCAACTACCATCATTCACAATCATTAGACCTAATCACTCCCCCAATCAGACATTCGACTCCTCGATGTTCCCTTCTTACTTCCTTAGTTAATTCTTTAGAGTTCTAATGAAATTTCATCAAGCTAAAACCTAATTTATTAATCCTTATTCTTATATACTATTCATTATCTATTTTTTCTCATCAAATAATCTCTGCATATAGACTTGTAGGGCAATTATAAGTGTAAATTTATTTCTCAAATAAGGTTTTATAGAATTTTTTACTTTTAAGGATCCCATTTTAATATTAGACAAACAGTATAATGTTTTCATGAGTTTAAAGTAGTTATTTTCTATAATTAAACTATAACAAATTTCATGATATTTTAGGGATTCTTAAATTAATTTACCATAATGTAATACCATTTTTTAATACCCTTGAATGGTTAATAAAATTTTATGTATGATATTTAGTCATGGTATAAATTGTTTTTTGGGTATTTCTTGTTCATGACATCCATAAGGAATGTTTTTACTTGAATGAATATTCATTAAATTCACATGATTTTTATCCAATTTATTTTATTGATTTTAATGTTTTAATTTATATATATATGAATGAAATGGATGTAAAATAATGTTTTAAAAGGAATTCCATATAAAAAATGGAGTATTTATGGAAATTTTTTAAAATTTTGATGATTTACTAGTCTTTATGATGTTTGGAGATGTCTTAATGAATGTGTTATTTTAAAAATTATATCCATGTTGTCTTTAATGTATTATTTGGATAATTTTAATGAGGAATTATCTCTTGGATTGTAAATCCCTCACTTTTATCTCCTTGGTTTTCATTATTTCTTATGTACTCTTTACCCAACTATCAAATGTGAATTATAATTCATGCTTATATAGTTATGGGAGAATCAGTTGTTTCTTAAAAGAGTATTAGACATGGGGTAGTATTTATTATTTCAATTAATTATTGTTATATGGGTTAATAATATGATGTAACTATTTCTCATCTCTAGTTTATTGATTTCTAGGTAACTTTTTAATGTTAATAGGGAGATATATGTTAATAGTACATTATTTTGTATCATTTAATTACTGATGTAACTTAGTTTATTTTATTCCCTTTCTAGAGGTATTCCCCATTAAGAAAATGAGAGTGAATTAAAGAATTTTTTGGGAATTTAACAATGGCCAATAGTTGATTCTAAAATGGTATATAAATATAATTTTTTCATGTTTGAACATAGTGACTTTATTATCATTTTTATCCCATATATGATGGTTTCATTTTTTAAATTGTTTATTTTCTCTTGTTTGTATCACATTTTTATTTATTGGTGTGTGTATCCTTTTATATGAACATCATTTATTCTTTTTATTATTCTTTGATATTTTATTACGTTTATTATATTATATTTATATTTCATCATGGATGGGATAAATTATAAATTTTTAAAAATTAGGTATTTATGAGACACATTTAAAAGAGTTTTTTTAAATTAGATTTTAAGAAATGTTTTAAAAGAGGTATGAATTTTTTTTAATTAAAATAATATGTCCTAATTACAAGGTTTCAAAGAGTATTCATTTGCTAACTAGTGAGTCCACTATCTTTATATGAAATAAAGTGATCCTTTATTTAGGTATAAAATCATGATACATGGTTTCCTTGATTCCTACACATGAAAAAAAATTGAATCTATATTTCAATATATAATTTTTGAAATTATTTAATAGAATAAATTTTACTACCACCATTTTAGAATATTAGGGGTCATTATAATTTCAAAACCCACATACGTATCGATATGTGTTTGTAGATCTCATGTTTCTTTCAAGGTCTCAGGTTGTGATAATTTATTGTTTTTATCTCCCTCCGAATATGGATGAATTACATAGATGTGTGTGTTCATGGGTAACATAGAAGTGGATTTGAATTTTGTTGAGGTCTATTTTTTTATGATCATGTTTTGACCAATTTTTCCAGTTTCATTATTCGTATTTTTCTTCCCTTTCAGTAAAACATTATTAAATATCAATCCAAGATGTTTTATGCCTATCTAAATTATTTTTATAATCTATATTTATTACCAATAATGTAGTAGTTTAGTTTTTTTTATTATTTTATATGTGTCTTAATTTTTATTTTATATAATTTAATAATTAATGCATGAACCAAATATATTAGATTATCGATAATATTTTATTTATTATTCTTCATATGTTAAATTATTCCCACTTAGTCAGGTTTTAATTTCTTCTTTATCACTATCTCAATGTTTTTATATACGTTATTTGAGTTATATGATAGAGCATTCATGGGGATGTGGGATGTTGAGTAAGGAAGTTTCAATACAAAATTTTATTGGAGCTCAATATTATTATTGGTTTGACTCTTGAATATTAGAGAAAAGAATGTCAAAACTTGAGGGACTAGATTGGGGAGAATATATGATGCACATTATTATTTTAAACCTATAATTTCCATGGGTATTTGTGATTTTATTCCTGAATTTGATCTTTATTTTTTAATATTGATTTAGATATTTTGACCTAATTTTTTTTATTTTGATCCCAATGGAGTTATATTAGATACTTTTGGAGTTTTTTTGAACTATTGGATAAAATAGTTCATGAAACAAAAAGTCATGGTTAGGTAACATGGTATATAAAACCATGTAGTTCCCATGTAGTAGGTTATGAAATATTCATAGGAATTGTAACATAGTTTCTACACGGTTCACCAAACCAAGCGACTAAATAATGAAATGTTCTAAAACCCATGTGAATTATTTAATTAGAAAATTTTTGGTTTTTAATTATTCCAAATGTGGTTTCCATTGTTAAAGATATATAAAATTAAGATTTGTTAAAGTTTTGTATGTGTTATTGTAGATTATATATATATTTTTTGTTATTCCATTGTTTATGGGTGTCTTTTGAAAATTGGTTTTTTGTGGAAAATGTATTTTATTAATTTTTTTAAAAAATAATTATTGTTTATGTTAAATGTATATTGAATTTTGTGATATGATTTTCAAAATTTGATGTTTGTGTAAAATAATAGAGGAAGTTTATAATTTGAAATATAATTTTTATACAAATGATTTGAGTAGTCTATTAATGGACTTGGGGATATATTGTTGAGTAATGAAATGAAATTATTTAGTTTTATAAGGATGTAGGGGTATTTTAAAAGTTTCCATTCCATTATTAAAGGTATTTTATAACTCTTTATCAACCATGAATTATTTAAAATAAAAAATGTTTTTATGTTTTTTAAATTGGTGAATGTATACATTCTGGTTGATGACTTTGGTTTATATTGGAAAAGTTGATATAATTCATGGAGCATGAATTGATAGGGTTTATGTATGATATTATTATATTTAGGCATCCAAATAAGTTTTTGATAAAAAGTGGGTATTTCATATTTAGGATTTTTTCTTTGGATGATTCCACTTTTTATTTAAGGATGATCCCTATGGTGATTGTTCTTACTGATTGATTGTGATCCCTAAAATTTATATATCTCTCAATACTCAAAACCAAGTCATGGAGAATGAATTTCCAATACTCGGTGAACCCTTATAGGTCATAATGAGCTTATATCCCATGAAAACCAAAGTGATCAATGTATTATAAAGGTGATTAGGTAGATAGAGAGGATGGTGTGGATCGATGCTTATCTTGAATTTATTAAATCCTTGTTGATTAAAGGTGTTATGGGATTTTTTTAAGGACTAATATGAGTTTGGTTAAATATCATGGTCACATTTATGTTTTAAATAGATATAACTTGGTGGTTATTTAATACAATGTTCACTTAGTGGTATTATGCTTTGTATATGAGTTTGGAAAAATCCATTGAATTCAATATCCTTCATCTAGTTAAATTAATGGCGAGGTGATATGAAGAAATTTATTTTATTTTTATTATATTTTCAATTAATATACTCATTAATGAATCTATAATGGCTTATATAGTTAGTACATGTCTTCTCCCATACCACATATTATTTTTTATTGAAACTATCTTGGAATCTTATAAGTGGTTGAAAATTATTTCATGTTTGAATCTTATCATAAGTTAAATGAACCCAAATTGGATGGAAACATTGATTATGATCCTTATTATCTACGACTTTGGGCTCATGAAAAGAAAAAATATGCTACTAATGTTCTTTCAATGTCAAACCCTTAGTAAATATAATCCCTATTAATTGATTAATTTGAGTACATATCTTTGAAGTGGTGATTTAGGTAAAATTTAGCAGTTCTATATGTATAATTACCAAAATAAGATATCATAGGTTTATTTAAAATCTAAAAAAATTTCTATAATATAATTTATACATAATATGTTTTGAGAAGTTTCATCATTTGGGTACATTATTAAATTGTACATTACTTGGTCATCTGATCCATTATTATGTGCTGCTGTTTATCTTTTTTATTTATACCTCATTAATTTGTTATATTTTATTATCTGTAATTAGATATTTATTTTGATGAATATCTCATTTTAATTCTTGGGTACATTCTTTGGTAAATGGAATGAGTGATATAAATTTCTATATTTTGTGTTGGATGGTAATAGTAGTAGATATTATTACCAATTCAGTTTTATGTCTATATTTTCATGGGTAAATGTTTTTGTTTGTTAATATCACTATTTAAAAGAATTATAAATTTTAGGGAGGCCAATTTATGTTCTCCATGTTCATGAAACCTTGTAATTCATGAGGTTGATTTAAGAATATGTTGAGAGATGTTCAGGGATCCTTGAGGATATATTTACCTATATCTTGAATAGTTTTGTGGTTATTTGATATTGATGTCACACATGAACTACTTTATTTTTTGAAAATACAAATATTTATACTGGGTGTTGATAGACTAGATTTACCGTTTTTTTATACATTGAACTGTGACTATATAGGTTAATAATGTGGCATGGGGAGGAGAATTGTAACACCCCATGTCTGTATTGTATGTAATATTCAATAATAATCTATTATTTTCTAATTTATATGAGATGTTTTCATTTTAATGGTCTTAAATATAAAAAATGGGTGATGTTTTTTAGAATGCATGGTTAAAACACTATTAGAAATAACTGTGTAACTATCCATGCATGGGGTTCTTGGGATTCTAGTGGAGTATGAATAGTTCATTCATACTCCTCAAAACTATTTGCTAAATCAATATAGGTTTCCATTATATAATAGGAGACCTCAAATGATTGGAAGATGGCCTTGTAAACCAATTTTCCATACCATACGTGGTGTTTAGCAATGATATGGTGGAAGATAAATTGTTGGAAGAGGATTTGGTAAACTCTATGGCTAAAAAATGATATCGACCAAGATAATTAATACACGAACTTTCTCTTTTATCCTTACATAATTTAAAACCAATCATCCCTGATAATGCTTATTCATTCAAAATTGTATCTCACGTATTTTTTCCTTCACCTATTATAAGACCCCTTTATGATTAATTGGTGGTTTATCATGGTGTTTTAGTGGAATATGATCAAGGTTACACCTCATTTCTTCCATTATCTAGTGTAAAACGATTTCTACTCTCGTAATCTAAATTTTTTCCCCAATATGGCCATATATACAATGTCTAACAATATGTATGGTTACAAACATGATATTTTTAGATTTTAGGCCTTGTGAGAATACATTTCTCACTCATATCATGATGTTAGATGAAGATAATGAGGTTTTCACTGTTTAGTAAATGGGTTTTTATGTAACTAATTTATCAGAAATGTCATTAGATTAGTGTGCAATGTAAATCATTTTATCTCAAATATATATGATTATATTATTCCCCTGAAAGGTCACTTAATTATTTTCTACAATTTATAATTTCGGAGTAATTTATTTTGAGTGAATTCCACATTCAAGAAATGAAATGAAGAAAACCACATATATGTTCAATGAAATTACCACGAGGTTTTCTGAAGTTAATTTAAATAACTTAAAATGATGTTTGGATGTGGTTTTTTAAGATATATATGATGGTTTTCAAATGATTGGTTTATTGAAAAGAGTGTTTATTTGGACTTTTCAAAATCTTTTTCATGATTAATTAGTCTTTATTGTGTTTCATTACATTTTAATAAAGATGGTTTTTTTGGAAACTAATTTAAATATTTTTTATTAAAACTCCATATGGAGCATTTGAAAGAATTATTATCCTAATTTTTTCAATACTCTCAATTTCAGTCCCATGTTTTTCATTATGACTTGTATAATATCTTCCCCCTTCATGAAATGTGAATTATCATCGATTCGTATGTGTATATATGAAAAAGTTTTTTTCTCTTAGATATTTTTAAACATGAGTGGATGGATAATAATTGTTATCAATCTTTGTTAAATATATTTATTATATGATCTATTTAACATTCACTTCTACATGATTTATAGTGTGGTAATCCTAGGGAGAAATTTCAGAAAATTGTTTTATGGTATACTAGTTTAGATTATATACTGGCTTGTTCCCCTACTCTAGTTTACTACATTTCTAAGGGAGTTCATTAATGTCGATATGATATCAAATGGAGATCATATATTTTTTATAATTTAATGTATATTTTTATATGATTACACTACGGTAATTTCTAGTATCATCCAACATAAGGGACTAGTGAGTTACCAATGATTTTTTAACTCATTATTGATGAATATATTCATGAGAATTTATCATCATACTATTTTGTATTAACTTTTCATCCCTTTGGTTTATATAACATTTTATATAATCATTAATTATTTTTCATTATAAAAATTTATTTTAGATAGTTTTAGATTATTCTTTCACTGAAGGCTATAATTTCTAAATGATTTTAAAATATAGTATTAGGAGAAGAATTTCAACGAAATGTGTTGTTTTATAAATATAATTTTTTGAGTGATTTTTAAATGAGGAAAAAGATTGTGTATGTTCATAAAATCAAAAGTACACATTTTTTGATTAAAATGGTTATTTAACTGTTCGGTTATTCATGTTGTTTCATATAAAAATGATGTGATTCATTTTAGTTTTAAAATCAGGATTTTTGGTTTAATTATTCCTTATCAAGTGGAAAACATGATTTCAAAATGTATTTCAAAATAGTATATCAAAAATGATTTAATGAGATGAATTGTATGAACACCATTGTTGATTGATACTTGAAATGTTTTGTTCAAAATCTACATAAAAACTGGTTTATATATGTGTCTCTCGTGATTTCTTCTTGTTCCCAGGGTTTGATCATATATTGGTGGTTTCTCCCTTGGTCCATGAATATAAATTGAGGGTGTAGTGTGTATGTTTTTGTCAAATTGAGGTTTATTTTTATTTTTCTAATGATTACAATTTATCTAATTTATCCAGATGTGTTATCTATATTGTTATTCCTTTTTGTTTGACCATATGGAATAAAAATCAAGGATTTTCTATAAATTTTAAAATTATTTGAATAATTAATTTTTATTATAGCTCTAATAGATTGTTTATTTTATTTCATGCTTGGTATCGTTAAATATTTATGACAATTTATTTTATATGCTCATATTTTAAATATATAAACACAAAATACCATATTCTAATCAATACTCTTCTACTATTTTTTTACTATTCTATTGTTAAATAATTCCAACCTGGAAATGTTTTATGCCCTTGATTCTTATCACTAGACGATGGATATTAGTGATAATCTTCAGTTTTGGGGTTTAATTAGTCTTTGAGACAAGGTATGTTGACTTAATACAGTTCATTGTAGTCAATAATAACCCCTATGAAAACATTATATTGACCAAAAATCAATAAGACCATTTAGATAGTTTATATTTTTAAAAAATATATAAAAATAATCATTGAGATAATACCCACATAAAACGTATATTTAAATCAAATGGAATGACATTCCACCACCAAAATATAGAAATAGATGCACCCCCAAATTCATTCAGTGGATGCTTGTGTTTATTCTGTATATACCACCCCATCACCACTATAACACATCATCAGCTGCTCAAAAAAATTTCACCATTTTAATAATGATGTACGTACATTTCAAAAAACCTAATTGAATAATCTCATCAAAGAGATAGACTAACAGAATAATATAATTTCATAATCAAATAATTTTATATAGAAAAATGGTGAACAAGAAGAAACAGTTTACACTAACAACCGGAAACTTGTAAGGAGAACATGTGATAATAAGGGAATGTGAAGAAACTAAGGGTGTACCAACCACACCAAAGGAGAAAAATATAACCACATTCCAAAATTAGAATAGAATAAAACCTTATACCTCTAGTGATTAAACATATCACTAGGATCCTCTGATAACTCCTTCCAAAACCAATACATGAGACTCATTACGTTAAGGAGAACATTCAATGTGGTAGATGTGTCATGGTAAGATAAGATGATTCAATGGCTCTAAGGTCTGGAAGAACTAACTATTAAATCAAAGAGACATCACTAGTGAGGGGATCTTGAATTATTTTGACATGAAATTCAACAAATAGATGGAATCAATTTATAATGATTCCATGGATGAATCAACATTGGTGGTCAACATCAGAGATAAAATTCAATGAATATTGATTTCATAAGAATCACAAAAAAACTCATCATTGCTAAAAAAATGGATGGTAAGGAGGTTATATGGAAGAAGGGGGATATGTGAAAAAAACAAGTCTTAACCCCAATTTGTCTTTAATAAATCACTAGAAACTCAAACTAAATCTATTTTTTTAGAGTGTCATACCTGATGAACATGGGGCCATTTCATGGCATAAAATTAATATAATTAAATATTTATTTAGATAAGTCATAAATATTTAAGGAGTAATCTAATATAGATCAATGAAAATAATCTATCATAAATATTGTGTAGAATAATCACTGAAATAAAAAACACAACTTCTTTGAAGACCTAAACAAACCTTAATTGGATCCGAATAAAATGTAGTATATAGCTGAAGATAATGATTACAATAGAATCTAGGTCGTGGATGATTTATTATATTAATAATAGAAATATTTAATTACTCTAACTAGAAAATAAGAAACACTATTACATAGGTGTAATAAAAAAATAGATTAGTTTTTTTGCTAGAATATGTTTAATTTTCAAAGTTTCCTTTTATTACAACAAAAATAATCATACATTCGAAAATTCGGATAAGATTTATAATAATCATGATATAATATGTATTAAATTAAGAATTAATGGATCTTATAAAAATTTAAAATTAATTATGAACATGTTTTTTACATTCATAAAAAATTTCAAAAAATGTTATTTCCTTTAGAATTGTATTTTAGGGATTATTTAAGTGTTTGAATCATGAATAAATGACAGAAAGACTAATCAGAAGATTTTCTAAAATTATATAATTCATATGATTCTAATTCATTATTTTTTTATAGTTTTGTTATGCAGGTCTTTGATAATATGTCATAGAAACCATATGAATTACATTTTGAGATTTTGATGGATTTTTAGAAAACACGAAACTTCTCTACACAAGACATTCAGTATGTTGATATAGGAAAATATAATTTTTTTTGAAAACCATAATTTATGACATGACCAATAAAGATATTAAATAATTCAAATCTCCTATGATCATGTTTTTATTATAGACACTTCATCTTCCCATCTAAAAAATACATATTTAATTATGAAAATTACAGAAATATTTTAACATCCTCTACATAGAAATAATGTACACTATAAGAATATGAATTTATTAAATTTCACATCCCTCTATGGAGACATAATTGAAATTGGTGTATATTTTATCCATCCATTATTTTCAAAACATTATACTAATAAATTAAAATTTTAGAAAATAAAAATCAGTCCAAAAGCATAACAATTTTACTGATTTTTATAAATAATTTTTATTATTATTAGTTCTTCATTAATTTTATTTATTAATATATATGAAAATATTATTACCATTTTTAAAAATTATAATTTAATTAGTTTTAAAAATTATTTTAAGTAATTAATATTTTAATGTAATAATTTCGTTATTAATTTTTATATTTTTTATGAAATTTTAACTGATTTGTATAATAAAATTAAATTGTAAATTTTACAAATTTTATATATTATGTACCTTTTATTAAGATAAACTAAAAATTTCCCAAATTATTTAATTAAAATAAAAACAATAATTTTATTATGTTTTGTAAATATTATATAATTTTTTAATACTTAATTTATTTTACTAATTAATACATAATTATTTATTATAATTAATAATAATTTTTTTTAAGAATAATTTTAAAAATATATTATTTTTTATAGTTTTGAAAAATATTAATTATTTAAAAAAAATAAATAAAATTACTTCTTTGAATTTTACAAATAAATTTTATAAATTAGTTAATTTTTATAATATTTTTAAATATTATTTAGTAAAAATTTATACTAGTATATTTTTTGAAAATATTATTTCTAAATAGCTAATCTGATAAATTTAATATTTTTCCAATTAGTTGATTTATTTAAATAATTATAATTCTTAAAAAAATTTTTTATAAAAACAAAATAATATATAAAATTATGATTTAATTAAATATTTCTTTTCTAATTTTACGAATTTATATTTATATAATTTTTTTAAAAAAATTATGAAATTAAATTTTTTTTCATTTTTCATCCTTATTGAATTTTATTAATTATAATATATTTATAATTAAATTTTATAAATATCGTTACTTTTATTAATTTTTATAGAAACATATTTAATTTATACAAGTTCCTTAAATTCATAATTCACATAATAATGTTTAAAAGTTAATAATTTTTAAAATATAGAAATAATAGTACCAATTGTTCCTTATACAAAATTAATTCTATTAGTATTAAAAAATTATTAACTATTATATAGTTTAATAAAAAATTAATATTTAAATTAAATTAATAAATAAATGATTTTAAATATTTAACAATATGTAAATAGAAATAATAATTAGAAAATATTATTTAAAGAAGAATGATTACATTCAGAAGCTATAAAAAATAACTCGGTCTCTACTATATTAACCCAATACATTGAAACAATTACAGAGAGAGAGAGGGAGGGACGGAGGAAGAGAGAGAGAGAGAGAGAGAAATTTGATGTGGTTGAATGATAGGAAATTGAGGTGTGTCTGTTATTTATAATGAGAATAACTAGGACAAACAATGGAAATGAATGTAAATTTTTCCTGATTAAATGCCTCATAATTGTAATTCATGATTCATGGACTTCTTCATGATTGTTACTTATGTAGATTGATAATTAAATTCAAATGATTTATTGGTATTTAATTTTAAACGATCATTAGAAATGGTAATTTTTAATGTAATCCTTTATCTATTTGAAATAATTTACTATGTACAATTTAATATGATAAAAATTTCACTTAAACATGTTCTTGGAAAATTTTAGACTAATAATGATTAAGGAATTTTCATTGTAAAATTTTCTTTATAATTGGTATATAATCAACAAATATGAAAAATATTGAAAATATTTTATTTTCAATGAAATTATGCATCGTAGAAAATATATTATAAAAATAATTATGCTCACAAAATGTCATGAAGACACAATAAAATTCAGTATAAGATATTGATATTTAATCATAATAACACACACTAAACTATAATCATTTATAAGAGACAAGTTATTAAATAGAGATATAGACTTCTGAATCAATTATTTTTGGAATATGACATTTAATCACTAATAGAATTTTATTCTTATAGAATTATATACATTGGAATTTATTTAAAACCTAGAATAATAAATAATTTGTCTTCAATTTAGGAGAAACTATGAGTCGAGACATTATGCCCATTATTGTGGGATATTATTTTTCAAAACGTAGAATCATAAAATGCACTCAATGTAATCTTTTTTAATATCATTGGAAGCCTAACCTATCATGTATTTCATAGTTATTTAATGATTTTTATTAAGCCATGAATGAACACTAATTTCCATGTGTAACATTTCATAAGAGGAAATAATTAAAACATCATGGGAATTGAAGTAAGGTTACATTGGTGGTATGATAAGGGTTATGGTGAGTGAACGAGCATTGCATGAAGACTAATAAATTTTTACATAAATCAAAATGAAATGTATTTTAATTACAAGATGAATTTTATTCATCAATAATATAATATACTTTTTAACATGGTTGGTCCTTGGAACAAAATGATAATATCATTATGTGAAAATGAGTTTATAATTAATAAAGTGAAAAGCGTAAGAAAATGAATACTAATTGTATTGTTGATAAACCCCCAAATGAAAAGGTATTGAAAACTATAAAATATAACAAAAATAATAATAAAATTGGTGACACATACACTCTCTCTATTATATGGATAATAATTTATAAAACTAATTCTAGAATAAATAATGAAACTATATCATTGAATGCTACACACACAACACTCAGAATTTTATTTTATTTGAGATGATGAAATACTTAATCTTATAAAGAGTGAATCCTATTATTTGACACCCTCATCCCATACCTCTAATTGATTCCTCCTGGTTTAGTGAGGCTAGTATTCTACTCATCTACCTTCTTCTAGCCACATTTACTAAAAATAATGGAAGGGGATGTTATTGATTAAATATAAATGGGTGTATTTTTTATCATTTCTAGTATTCTATTGATACTTGTACACAATATTCGGATGGAAAAAAACATATCTACCATGTAAATATTTTATTATGCACACTAATAGATCCACACATCCATTATATTTACCAAATATGTAGTTCTCAGATCATCAATGCCACTTAAGGATTAGTTGTATCTGAATTTATCAAAGATAATCTCCTAGATCAGGAAATCTTCTAGATTTTGTTTACTATAATTTTTTCATATTCACACATCCTTATGCCACCACATGTTGAAAAAGGTTATAATATGGACCCAATTTAATTCTTCTAGAATGAATATAGGGATTCATTTCAATGTTCATGGTTCTATAACATTCATAAAATAAAGGATTATACAATTATCTTTTCCTATGATACTCCAACAATCATTGAATACAATTTTCTACGTTATGCGATTATGAAGATTCTATATGTTCAAACTTAGTTAGGAAAAGAGATGTAAATTATTTATTCATTTCCATATATCACACTTATCCTCCTAAAATAGTAATGACAAAATGAATTTTTGATTTCCTCCTGTTAAAATAACAAAAAAATGAATCGGCATACCCTCCCATAGTGAACTCTTCTCCTCCTTAACCTAATATTTAATATATGGTATCCTTGATATATATTATGATTATCTTCACTATTTTTCCATTCTTCTATCCTGGATTCACATCGTACACACTTATTACTCCCATTATATTGCTAACTGTTAGTGTAGTAAAATACATAGAACACATAAGAATCTCCCTTATTAATGTATAAGAAAATTGAGATATATAAATATAATATATAACACAAAATAAAATATTCATATATGAGAACATGAAATTAATGGAAATATAGGTAAACAACAACTAACAATAATGCATGTTGAATATTTTTTATACATTCTCTAAGATTTTATTCTACTATTGATAAACCATGAGATTATTTCTATCATGGTAATTATTTATACCATGAATCTAGTTTTTTATTTTCAGGTCCTCCAAATAAATCTACCTAGACACATATAACATTATATCATATATATGATGATTATTTGGTCATCAACCAAATTATCATTATCATATAACAAAAGAATGATAAAACCATTACTCTACAATTCCTTGAAACATGAACAAGGATATTAATGAATTCTATTGAATTAGAGGATACTAATATAGAAAAAAAATATAATTAACCAAAATCATGGAACCTGTTTGATACTACAAATTTTTTGTTTAACAGGTAAATCGATATCTATTTTACTTGTTTTACAAGACATTCTCTTCATAGAAAATAAATTCCTTCATCAATATCTATTTATAAAAATGTTATTATCACATATATCTACTATAGATGTTAACATGTTATATCAAACATAATTACTATTGCTAATATATTCATTAATTTAAAGAAAACAATCATTCATATTAATACCTTCTTTCTAAGAAGATCATTTGACAACCTATATTTCATGATATTATTGTTGATGATTCATTAAAAATTTGAATGTCATATTTTAGGAAATCATTGAATCGTATTAGCTGATATTGGAATTTTATTTTCCATATGTATGTTTATTATTGTGTGTCCATTATGTTTTATATTGGGGTATGTGTTATTTGATATCAGTTTTGAGTAACCCTACTTTACATTCAATCTATTACCATTGATTGTGAACTAATATTCTTGATTTATATATGGATTTGTTCAAAATATATATCTATTGATGTTTTCAATGAATGAAAATCATTAATATGATGTAACCTAAGGGTTTCATCTAATGGAACAAATTTTTCAAACATTACCACTCTCTAAATTAAATGATTTGAATCTATAAAATGGATTTGATCCCAACCATTAGAGGTTCCCTAGATACATGCAAGCATACTGGATTCTCAATTCATCCCATATAATTTTTTTTCTTTAGAAAAAAGTGATATAACACATTTTTTTAATAAATAACATCTCATTACAAACAAAGAAATAATTTCAATGTACCCCAATAGGGTAGGGTGTAATTACATGGGAATAAAGATTTTATATACTCGTGTTTTTGAAATAAACATCACATAATTAAAATTTTGTGGAAATTTTAAGTTAATAGTATTCATGATTTATAAATAACACTTACAATGTAAAACCTATCAGTACAAGGTTTCATATATACTTAGTTTAAATTTTTTCCATAGAAATCTCATTAAAATAAAGCATGGTTTCTCTTTTTGAAAAATCATCACAATTTTCTCTTGATCACATATTTTTCTCAACATATAATTTTATCCCATGAATGAAATTTTAAAACCTAATATTAGAAAAAAAATAGTAAGGGACATAAAATAAAGGAAACTATTATTCAAATGAAACCCTATAAACTATATCTTAGAAACAAACCCCCTTACTCTACTAAATGACTCATATTTATAACTAGTTCATGATCAGACATTTTGAAAATAAAATAATTTCCATGATAAATCATTATCAAGCATATAAATGTCATTTATGTTCCATGGGATATCATTATTCATATCACACATACAAATTGAATTAAAAATATTGTAAAATTTTATTTTTAGAGATCCCAATGCCTTAGAGTGGTATTGGGGTGCACACATCGTATAAGATATATCAGGCTCACCCGATGGTATTTGGGTGCAGCCATAATGTAATCTTTAATAGTCTCACCCAATCCCATATGAGAACCCCCATTAAATATTTTATTACTAGATCACCCAGATATATATGGTTTCAGTCATTGTTTATAATGTTGATGGAAAATATCATGAATAATTCCGTCAAAAACCCTTTTTAACCCATGTGTAAGCCATATTAGGATATAAAAATAAACTTTATTCTATAAAAATAACATTTAAAATCATAAAATATACCACATTGTAATGAAATATATTTCATTGAAAAGAAATGTGAAAACGTATAAATGGAACATATAAACATTAAAGCATCTTGAATGTAGGAAATCTTGTTCATGATGTATATGTTAACTATAAGATCCCAACCTTTTCTAGAGTCATCTCGGGTGTGTTTTCAGGTACCTTTTGATGTTTTTATTTACCATTGTTTTTTATTAGTGTCTTGGGGTGTGTTTGGGATATATTTTTTAAAAGACTAACAGACCGTGGTTACATGGATTGAACACGGTTTGACAAACCGTGCGACTAAACCATGCCAACCATGATAAACTGTATAGAGATATTGGTATGGTTTTAGAATTTTTTGAAAAACACATGTGACTAAACCACATCAACTGTGCAGACCTGGACTTAGTGGTCCGCACAATTGGGGCACAGTTTTCCCTAACCGTGTTCCCCTGCCCCAGAAACTGTGTATGTGGGATTAATTATCCAAAAAAATTCTAAAATCACTTGAACCCCTAATACTCCCATATTTTGACCTTATGTATAACATGACAAATTCTAGGTGATCCTAGAGGCTCCAAGAGGGATTACTAGGTGATTTGAACATATTTCATCGATATATAAAGCACAAATTGAAGCTCTTGTCTCTTTATGGTAAGTGGATTTCATCTCGTTGCTTCTCCCACTCATTACCCTGCCTTTCCTTGATCTTTTCATGGAATATATCCATTTTTCAGGGATATAAACTTATGAGGTGATATGTAGATCATGGATTGTAGATCTATATCTAGGTTTTAAAAATCATGTTTCCTTTGATATTAATTTTTGGTATATGGATTTAGATAAAGATATTGATCGACAATATTGTGCCACTTTGATTTTTGGGAATTTCTATAGGGCTTACAACTATCAATAAACTGAGAAAGGCGGTCTAAATAGAACTCTAATAGTCATTCATTTTATATTTCAACGTGATTTTATGTAATTTTTAGCTTCCCAAGATAATTGAATTCCTAAATTATAGTAATTAGGAATGTGGAATTGATTTGTCCTTTCCTTGGTGATTAATTTATAATTGAATCATAGAACAAATGATGGTGGTTCCCATAGATATTTTCTTTGGAGATTGGTTATGGAATGATATATTGTATTTGAGATATTGAATTTTTTGTGTTAAGATAATTAATTGGGGGAAATTAATTATGAAATGATGTTTTGCTACATATGACAATTATTATGAGAATTAATTATGTTCCGTGATGTTGATCAGATATAATTAATTGTGAGAATTAATTATGAGATTTATAGATTTTATAAGGATAATTTATTATGAAGAATTAATTATGGAATGAGAATTGTGTTCACAAACTAATTAATTTATGAATTAATTAATGGATTATGTGCTTATTTAATTGTTGAGTTAACTAATACCCTCTTAAATATTTAACTAATCATTGGATTAGAAATTGAATTTTGTGGCTAATTCTTGTGAGTTAAATAATGATTAAATGGATGACATTCTTAAGGTGCTAGACATGTCATTCTAGACCGATTATAAGTTGGGACAAAGACACGACCATCCTCCCCAATCATTTTCCAAGCTTGAGATTTTTGAGTGGTATGAATGACGACCTACATCGTATTAGATGTGGATTGATAAGCATGGATACCTACAATTAATGAGATTCAAGCAGCCTGAACGTCACTTGAGTAGACTTTGTTTTTGAAGGGCAAGATATGGACACGTCCCTGGGATAGTTTGCTATTTGGGATTGGAGAATGAGAGAGGCAACTAGACATAGTTTGGTACCCTCTTATGAGTTTTTGTGTCTTTGATTTTAGTTTCATTTTAAACTCATTAAATTTTCATTGTCATAGAATGTTTTACCTTCTAGTTGAGTATTTTATTTTCGAGTTTTGAATAACATATGATATCATATTGTTCTGGTTATTTATGTACTTCTAGACTTGGTTATTGTTATTTTCCTATGTGGCTATTTTATTCTTATTAAAGTGGGTATAGTCTCCCCGTGAAAAACATACCAGACCCTTGATTCTATAAATCACCCTTATTCATACATGGAGGCATGCTTAAGGGCATGTGGCCAATTGGCTCGGGGCACTGTTTAGTGGCACCTGAGTCCGAACCTCAAAAAGTGGTATCAAAGGTGTTTTATTTTCTTTATTCTTCTTTGGTCTTACTATTTTCATAAAGGCATATTGAATACTTGGAAGAGTAAATTGTTGGTAATGAGCTCATGGATGGGATTTTCAAACCCATGAACATGGGAAAATCCTTGTACAAAGATTGGGATTATTGTGATTTTTTGTTGTTGTTACAATTGGATATTAATTCACCTTGGGTGATGCACTTGTGTTGTTATGTGATATTTGTTTTTATTATTTTTGAATTTGGATTCGTTTTTTAAAGAGGCACAATATTTTAGTCTTCATGAATCATTCTTGGTCCTTCGGGATGTTATGACATGCATAATTCTAGGAAGTCATAGGAAAACTTGTTACGGGTAAATGTTGAACATGAATTGATTTTATTATTGTGATATTGAAATAATTGTTCAAAATAAGAATAAATGGGCATCTAATGTGATCCTTGATTGATGAAATCTGTACGATTAATTTATTAATTTTTTGAATTAATTAATTTTAGATAATGTGATTAATTAATTGTTGATTTAATTAATCAGAATATATATACCATTGTTAACCATGTCCGAGGAGTTTGTTGGTTATGGGTAGTGGTAGGGCTTTGGTGTTTACTGTGTGGTGAGAAAAGGGGGAAAGGACTTGTTGAAACTTGTTCTGTTAGTTCCTCATCATTCTTAAATGTTATAAGGTAGTGTTATGAGACCTTGGATATGTGTTTGGATTTAAAGAGAAATGCATCTACGATGTTTTTTGAGGTAGAGACTAAGGGCTATGGCCCGGAATGATCTTCTAGGTAAGGAACATGAGGCACCATTTGTTCAAGCTGAAGAGGAAGGGGAACAGTTCCGATATAACCTTTCTCATTTCTTTCAATTCATGGAGAGATACCAATGTAGGGTTCTAAAAATCATATCTGAGTTGACTAGTGAGTTTCAACTGTAGCACCCCACTACTTTTACTAGAGATGGTGGACCTGAGGGAGTTGATTTGTGGATTGAATCCATAGAGACAATACTTAAAAATTTGGAGACTTTAGTTGGGATAATGGTCAAGTTGGTTGTGTATATGCTATGAGGGTCAGAAAATTGATGGTGGAAATTCATGTATGATCTGGATAGACTAATGATATGCTATAGAAGGACAATATTGAGTTGTTTTTTGAGCCCTTCTATCCAGTGACACTGAGAAAAGAGAAGGATTCAGATTTCATTCATCTGACCCAAGAAATTATGTCTATACTAGATTACATGGAATGTTTTATAGATTTATAAAATTTCTCTCTAGAATTGGAGCAAGATGAGGTTTCTTTAGAAAAAATATTTCAGAACAGACATAGGCACGAAATTATGTCTTATGTGAATATCATTAAGTGGAATAAATTCTCAGAAGTGGTTAATCAGTCTCTCATTTTAGATTGTAACCCGAAGGAGGCCTTTAGTTCTAGAAAGGTATCTTTTATTTGATGATCATGGAGTTCCCTACCAAAATCTGCAAGCACCATTAAGAGAACCATAGTTTGGACAGTGGGAAGTGGGTGGACATAAAGGAGTAATAGTTTTACTAGATCATACTCATGCGATTTTCCACTACTGGGGTAGGTAGGGACACTACCATACACATTTTCCATTACCACCAGTGGAGTTCCAATTTTGTGGTATGATGGGGCACCAATAGAAGTTCTGCAAGAATTAGTGAAGAGTTGATGCTAAGAGAGCAGCTGCTTAGATTCAGTGGGTGTGAAGGGGGTATTCTACACCATATCGTTCTGGCAGCTTGAACTCTATGGTCTAAGGTGGTAGAGATAGTTGACATGGTGCTTCCGGGTATGATCTCCCGTGTCATCATAGTGGTAATACTCAAGGGACTCAGATGATGCCACAAGGAATTGGGACAATAAAATTACATGTAGTGCATCCTACACTTCAGGATGGAGAGGCTGGTCCTTTGACAGTGATAGGTACTATTCTTGTTTTTTTCTACATTATATACCACCTTGTTTGATACTGGTGCATCTCATTCCTTTATATCTACAAATATTGTTAATGTTTTGAGCCAGGAGGTAGACTCCGTAAACGTGGTGATGAATATCACACACCGTTGAGATCACAGTCTAGGGATATATGTTTATGCTAGGGATGTTTTCTAGAAAACAAAGTGTATCATTTTCTTTGGTTTATCAACATCCTTGATATAATGGAATTAAAATAGATTATGGGTAATGAATTGATTGTCACATACTGATCCCACTGAGATTGTTACTGCACGAGAGTAACCTTTGTATCTTTTAAGTGTTACTAGAATGTTAATTGTGGATAATGGGATATCTATGCATGCCAAGCTATTTCAATTACATAGTAATTGGGAAAAATTATATCACATGGTACTAGTCTTTTTATGGATGATGGGAGTGGTAGGAAAGATGTCCTTAATCAAGTAGTATAATTGTTTTAGGATGTCTTTCCCGAAGACATTTTACGGTTTCCACGTGAGAGGGATGTGGAATTCACTCTTTATCTCAAGCTGGGAGCCAATAAATTATTTATTATACCTTACTAAATGGCTCCGACTAACCTTCAATAGCTCAAAATGCAATTGGTTGAGTTGGAGGATAAGGGGATTATCCATCCTTGTACATCGCCTTGGGGATCACATATTTTGTATGAAAAGAATGTCAATGGGAGTTTTCACTTGATTTTTGTTTACCAAAAGTATAGTAAAATGACCATGAAGAACCAATATCATGTTCGGTATATCAATCACCTGTTTGACCAACTGAAGTTGGCTTCTATGTTCGCAAAGATCAATCTGAGATTAGGGTATCATTAGGTGAGAGTTTAGAATTTTTTATACCAAGAACATCTTTCAGAAGCTGGTATGTCCTTTATGAGTTTTTGTTAATATTTTTTGGGTTGAGAAATGATCTTGTAGTATTTATGGACTTGATGAACATGATCATCCATATGTACACAGATCAGTTTGTGTTGGTGTTTGGGGATAAACCTTTGTGTACTATAAGATTCATTATGATTGTGCCCAACATCATGACATTGTCCTGGGTACCCTGAGAGAGAATCAACTATGTTCCATGTAATATATATTCCATTTTAGATTAACATTGTACTCTTTTTAGGGAATATAATCTCTGAATATGGTGTGGTGGTGGACCCAAAAAATGTGCAGGCCGTGAATTCATGGGAAAAATCTAATATTTTTTTTGATATCTGAATTTTTTTTGGATAAGCTGGTAATTACAGGAGGTTCATCAAGGAAATATCATGTTTCATTGCATCACATTCTGGTTTTAAAAATGAAGGGAAAAGTTTTGATTGGTCTCAAGCATGACAGAATACTTTCTAAGAGTTAAATAAGATCTTGACATTGGAACCAATTTTTATCTTACTTGAGTTTGGTAGTTGAGTACATGATGTGTTGTGACACTTCAGGGATTAGACTCGGAGCAGTGTGGATGCAAGGAGATCGATTATTTGCCTATGAGTTTCAATAGTTGAGAGAGGAATTACCCTACGAAGGACCTCAATTTGTATATAGTGGTTTATGCTCTTACGTGTTGGAAACACTATCTTATGGGTCACAATTTTACAATTTTCACAGATCAAAAAATCTTGATGTACATATTTTCACAGCTTCACATGAATCCTTAACAATAAAAATGGGTATAATATATTTAGTCCTCTGATTTCCAACTAGAATATACACCTGGAATGGAGAATAGTTTTTTTGAGGCCTTGAGTAGGAAATCATAGTCTCATTTTTTATATGAGTTGAGTGAAGAGTGGAATATAATGACATTTCAGGTACAAAATGCATTTGGTAGTTTAGGAGAATCAGGAGAGGATGGATCCATTTTCTGTATTAGTGGAGTCTGCACTCTTGATATAGATCATAGACATATAGTATGGGGATCCAGAGTGTTTATTCTTAATGGAAATCCTTGAAGGTGGGGAGAGACCTGCAGACTGGATAATAGATGAGGATAATATCATCTATGTAATTACATCCGGTTATTATACCTATGAGTATGAGATAAGAACTAATGAAATAGTTTCATGCCTTAAAGTGGGTGGTACATACTGGGGTGAAAAAAATGTACTGTGAAATATAATGATAGTTTTGGTTGCAAGGCATGAAAAAGGAGATAGTTGAGTTCATAACTAGTTGTTTTACTGGTCATCAACTGAAATCAGAGCATCAATGACCTGGAGGCCAATTGCAGTCGTGCCCTATTCCAGAATGGATATGGGATGACATGAATATGGATTTTGTGGATAAACATCCATATACACATTGTAATAATGATTATATTTTGATAATTGTCGATAGACTAATAAAGCTATCACATTTCATGCCTATTAGGGAAACCTTTAAAGTAGAACATTTGTGAGAATTGTATGTGCGAGAGATAGTTCGTTATCATGTTGTGCCATGGAATATAGTTTTAGATCACAATTAACTATTTATTTCACACTTCATTAAGGGGTTACAGAAGGTGCTCAGAAAAAAGTTTTTGTTAAGTATGTCCTTCCAACCTCATGTTGATGGGTAGTTGGAGCATACTGTATAGGTGTTAGAGGATATGCTACGAACATGTGTGCATGTCTATGGTGGTTCTTCGTAGAAGCACTTGTATTTAGTGTAGTTCACCTATAATAACAGTTATCAAGAAACTATACAGCTGGAACTATATGAGAAGCTTTATGGTAGTCCTTGTTATTCACCCAAAAATTTAGTTAAAGGTGGTTGAGTCAGAGCTATTGCGAACGAGTATCGTTCAGGAGATATCAGAGAAGGTGCAGTATATTTAGACACATAAGGCTATATTTAAGAGTATGAAGAAGTTGTTTGCTGGTAGATAGTAAAGACACCTATAATTTATAGAGGTTTATCATGTATTCCAGGGTTTTTGCCTAGATTTGGTCACCAATGTATACAGAGGCCTAACATGTTGGTGCCCAGTTTTTTGGGACTATTTGAGGTGTTGGATTGAATCGATCCACTAGCGTACAAATTATCCCTTCCATGGAATTTCAATGTAATGCATGATGTATTCATTATGTCACAACTATGGAGGTATCAGACCGACCCTTCTCCTATGATTTATGTGTAAGAGATTGACACCCATATAAATGTATCCTCTGAGGAGAATCTGATAAGTGTGTTGCGTTGCAGTGATAAAGTGTTACTAGGAAAGACCCTTCCATCAATTCATCTCTAAAGGAAAGCTTGATGTGTGTTGGAAGTAATATGGGAACAGAAAAATAAATTAGGGATCAATCTACCGATCATTTTTCCTTGGAATCTTAGAGATTTTTAGGAGTGCTTCCCGAGGATGAGATGTTAAAAGGTGTGGAGATTTTAAAATGCCATACTATTTTGGAGTCATCTCGGGTGCATTTTCAGTAATTTCTGAAGTTTATAAGTAACTTTGTTTTGGATTAGTGGTGTGGAGTGTGTTTGGGTGAGTATTTAAGTAAAAACAATGGATAGTGGGTTGTATATGATTTGTACATGGTTTGACAAACTCTACGACTAAAACATGAAAACCATGAAAACTACGATATAGAGGTCCACACAGTTCGTGAACAGATTGAAAAACTATATGACTGAACCATACCAACTGTGAATACCTGGGAAGAGAAGTCTGCATTGTTGGTGCACAATTTTCTATAATAATGCACCCATTTCCAAGAAACCATGTGTGCACGATTTATTATCTGAAAGCATTTTTTAAAACCACTCGATCACCTGAGACTCCAATAATTTAACCTTTGCTCTGGATTGAAAAATTATAGGCGATCCGAGAGACTCCCATATAGAATCCATGGTGATTGTAACATCATCATTAAAAAATGTAATCACGTATTGAAGATCCTCTCTCTTCCAGGTAAGTTGATTTCTTTCTATTACTTCTTCATTCGTTCCTCTATCATTCCTTAATCTTTTCCAAGATGGTCTACAATGTTTCAATATATCTAAACCTATTAGTTTAGATCATGATCTTGTATTTATGATCAATAACTATATTTTCAAGATCTTGATGCCTTTGATCATAGTTTTCTATTTACGGATTTTGATCCAGAGCTTGATCGATGACGTAGTGCCGCTCATATTTGGGGGATTTCTTTTGGGCTAACATCCATAAATAAATTGAGGTAGATGGTCTAAACAGAACTCACATAGTCATGCATTTGAAATGTGAAAGGGAATTTATGAATATTATTGCTTCCCATTATATGTTTTTTCCTAAATTGGTGTAATTAGGAATGAGGAATTGACCATTGATTGTCATGGTGATTAATTGATAATTGAATCACATAAAAATGAGGGGGGTTCCTAAATTGATATTTGTTTTGGAGATTGATTAGAGGATTAGATATTTTATTTGAGAGGATGAATTGATTGTGTTAATATAATTAATTTTGGAAAATAAATTAAGAAATGAGGTTTGGCTATGAATGCTCATTTATTGTCACAATTAATTATATAAAATGATGTTGATCTGAGATAACTAATTGTGAGAAATAATTATGCAAAGTTGAAATATGATATGGATCACTAATTGGGCTGAATTAATTATGGAATGAAAATAGTAATGATTGATTAATTAATTGATGAATTAATTAAGGAGATATGTTCATAGTTATTTTATGAGTTAACTAATGGCCTTTGAAATAGTTTACTAATCCTTGGATTAGGTATGGAATGATGTGGATAACTCATGCAAAATAAAGTATGATTAAAAGGATGAGATTTTGGTGGTTCCAGACATGGTGTTATAGACTTATTTGAATATGGGACATGGAAAAATAATTTCACTATAATAGTTTTAAAATATTGAGATTTTGGGTTTCTAGGATTGATGAACAACACCGAATGGGATATAGAGTGAAAGGAATCACGACCTATACTTAATGAGATTTAGGGTGCTCGACATGACGTTCAATCCCAAATGAATGATCATTAAAAATTGTTATTCAAATGGAAAAAATGAATAGAAACCAGTCCTAATGTGATGATTAAATATTATATTACAATGTGATAATTTCTTAATTGGGCATTGTATATATTTCTCCATAAAACTGCAAACACAATATTTTGAATGGACTTTTTTTAGACACCATTAGAGGTGGCCTGCCGAGTAATACCCACACCTTATTTGGTCCACCTGATTGTCACTCGATTATACTTTATGATAGAAATAAATGATAAGGGGAAGGCATTGGGATATGTTTTTTGGGATTAGAGCATGGTAGAGGGATCAAGAAGTGGTTCTGGACCGTCTTGAGAGTCATTGGGTCTTTACATTCAGTTGCATTGCAGACACTTGAAATTACAATGGTCATACCATGTTTTAAATTTTAGTTGATTATTGCATTTTCTTTTTTTTAATATCATATGAAATTTTATTTTTCTAGTTATTTATGTGCTTACATACTTGGTTATTGTTTTATGGTTCCATTTTTTTGATTTATTCTGATAAAAGAGGGTATCGTCACTACTAGGTAGACTTACCATACCCTTGTTGCTAGGTGCAACCCACTGGAATATGAGGAGGTGCGCTTGTGGAAATGTGGAAAACTAACTTGGGGCACCGTTTAGTGGCACTCAGGTTAGGACGTCACATTAACACACATTTAACTTGGCCATTATAAAGAGTTCTGAATGATGAACTCTAATGTAGTATTTTAAAATGGAAATCATTTACATAAATCCTTAAAAAGATTCATTTTTTAAAACTTATGAGGGAAATTAGAAAATTCAATTTCTAAAATATTCATTTATATTTAAAAACATTCATAAATATGATTTTAAATACATGTATCTAAAAGATAAATATTTATTAAATAAATTATTAATCATTTGAAATGAGGTTTCTACGTTAAGGAGTCTTGTACCTTGAGTCTAATTGATCACATATGTTATTCATCATCCAAAATTATAAAAAAGGGTTTTTTATTTACTACATTTAGTCCATTTTTCAAGTTAATTATATCATTAATTTCACTTATTACGACATTACATCAAATACATAATTATTTTAAGTCCACGTGCGATGTTTTGACGATATTTGATACATAAGTCCAAAATGACATTGGTATGATGTCTCTAGTAGAAATTTTCATTATTACATCATCTCAAAAAATAATAATGAAATAATTATCATTATTATACCCCAAATTTAAATTTATATCCATCTATTAAATATGTTTATGAAATATTATGTATTTTACAATCATGGATTTGGTAGGATGTAGATAAACATGAGTAACATTTCTATATTTGAATGATCAATATGGGATGAAGGTATGCATAATTTTAACATGATAGAAATATAATAATATCATTAATATTATATTAATCATTTAAATAAAATTATATATATCATCCATGTGACGTGGTGATGAAAAATGAATCACATCTCTTCCTAGAGGTTATAATTCACACATACACATTAACGACGTTATCATTTTTATGTTCACGGAAAGATATAAATATAAATGATATATTATATTTAATAATGATAAATCTGTCCTGAATATATTATATAATCAGTAATTGAATAGTTATAACTAGACTTGAGAGACAATAATAGAAAGTTATTTTATCGGTTTGCAAGATGGTAGTTTGACATACCAAGAAATGAAAAATTCTTTTCTCATTGGATGGAAGTGGATATGGATATAGGTAAATAAAAATATATCATAACATGTTATAATATTTATTAAAATGGATATATTATGTAATAATATTTTATTATGTTTTGAGGTATGTGGTAGAATAATTAAAAAAGAAAACACTTGATTAAAAATAATCCCTCCCTTTCGGATAAACAGTTTTTTTAACCACATAAGACCAATAACGTTAGTGTTCTTCCTAAAATAAGGACTATATAATAAGTATATATATTTGAGTAAGGTAATTTTGTAGAAAAAATTATATCTATTTTTGATTTTATGTGGAAGATATTGCAAAGAAGGTGCGCCATTTTATGAGAGGGGAAGGGCACTCCTGGAATTTCTCAAAAAATTAAAATAGACTAAGACCATTCAAGAGCCAAAGACTTCAAATTTCAAATAAATAAATTATAGGTGATATTTTAGACCATAAATCATCCCCTTGTGGTTATTTAATATTTTTATTACTTTTATATAAGTTAATAAAATTGTATTTCTATGAAATGTTATTTTAGTCCAATTTGGTACTATTAAATAAATTGACCTAAAAAAACATCTTGATAATAATTAAAAATATAGATAGTTATTTTTTAAAATATTAATGATTTAAATGTAATATAAAATTATTTATTATCACATTAATTATCTGAAATTATATATTTTTTATATTTTTAATATCTCTTATATGATTTTTTTCATTATTTTAATTAATATTGCATTAGTGTTGTGAAATCCATTAAGGTAATTATTTATTCACAAAAAATTCAAAATAAATCATTTTCATAAAGATAAATATATTCTATTGAAAAATTATATTTATGTTCAAACATATCGATCTATATTACCACATATTAAAAAATTTATAATAATTAAACTATAGTATAACTTGTTTGACTACTCTAAAAATAAAATACTATAAGGGACATCATGAAAACCAAGTTTCTCCAAAGTGTCATAAATTCAAAAAAATTATTAGTTTTACCTAAAATTTCATATAAAATCATAAAAATAAAGTGTTAGAGTAAATTTATTATTCATATTAATTAGTTTTCCCTGTAATTTCTCGATTTACTATTAATCATAGTAATACAAATTGTTAAACATAATACTAATATTAAACAAATATAAAAGTGAAAAATTTACTACTTTTGTAACTTATGACTCTAAATATTGTATCTATTATTAGAAATTAATTTTTTTTATAATAATATAAATTTAAATAATACAAGAAAAATGAAATGAAAACTAGTATTCCAAAAAAACATTATTAAATATATAATGTTTATCTGTTAAAAATATCTATAAAATAAACCTAAAAACCAATAATTATATTAATTAAAATTAAATGGATCTAATTAAATTTTAAATATATTCCAATACATAATTTTCCATGTCAATATAAAACATTTTTAGAAATAAAACTAGAATTTATCACTATTCATTGAAAATTAAATATTTTCAGAATAATTTAAAAAATTCATCCGGAGATACTTATTATCTTATGAAACCAAAAATGAAATAAATTTTTTCTATTAAATTTTATAAAACAACTAAATATTTTTTATAATATTGATTTATAAAATGCAAGAGAACCCTTTTTAAATAAAATGTAATTCTAATGTTTAAAATAACATTATAATATTATTACATTCAAATCATTTAGAAATGAATTAATTTTGAGTCATACATTCATATTAATTTAAGAAATAATTTATTATTTATCATGACTTAAAATTTAATAACTAGGTTATAATTTTCTCATTTTAAAAATATTATTTAGTTATTCATTTAATCCCAATGTGGTGTATTTTTTTTTGTTATCATTCATAATGTTTTCTTTTAAAAACATGAGATGTTAAAAAGGAATATTTTTTTTGTTTTATAGTGATCACAATCATGAACACTAAATTACATTAATAAATTATATAGCTATTTTTATTTAAAGTGATCTTTTTTATGTTCTTTATTTTTATTCATCATAATATTATTACAAATTGATCATTAATTTTATGGTCATACTAATACTTTTAATAACCTGGGAAAAGCTCCCAAAACCATTTAGTTACATGTAAATAGTGTTCTTCAATGGATACTTTTTTTTAAATATATTTTCAAATATTATTCTAATAATAAGGTTTTTCATGTCATAACCTAATGTACAATATGATGAAATTATATTTTTTTATTTATTGAATATGGTATACATTTATCATATGGTACTTTATATAAAAATATCATGTTTTTAATCTATCAATATGATTTGATATAAAATATCATAAAATATTATTTAGCCCCATTTTCTCCAAAATTGAACATCATATCATATAATTTATTTGTGGTAGATCATCATATATGATATGATCCATGTAATAGTATTGAGTTTTATATAGTGGCATTAATTGTTGATTATGAATTTCAATCCAATAATTATCATAAAACATAAATCATTAAATGTGTTAAAAAATAAAATATTTTTCTAGGTTTTATTATTATATATAAAATGATTATAAATTAGAAATATTGGGCAATAGATAATTAGATTTCTGTTACTTAAATTAATTATGAATGTTTCATATTTGTAACCCTTGTTTTGGATTTTATAAAGAGTATATTTTTTTATTCCTTTAGAATACACCTATTCAAAAATTGTCTTTCTTGTAATAATATTTAATAATATTTATTTATGTTATTAATTATTTCTTATAAAAATTTTATTCCTTTCATTTAATTTTATGTTCGATTACATATAATATTTTATTATCCACTATCCCTCAATTTCTAATTAAATTTATATGAACGAATTTAGCATTAGAGTATATTTTTTTACTTACTAGATATTATAGATTTTATAAATTTTGGTTTCTCCTATGTAATATATCTCTAGGGAGATGGAATTTGTGTAAAACATCTCATTTTTTTAGGTTTATTCATTATTCTCAAAAGATATTTTTTGTTTTTGTCTCTCTAATATTCTTCACGTGGAGTTTCTCGATCGTATATCATTTTAATATTTTACATGAAGATTTCAAGTAAATTATGAATTAGATTGCATCTAGATATATAAGAACATGTTTTGTTATTATGTCACAGTGATTAAATATCAAGTAATTAATATAAAATTTGATATGTGGTGTTTAATATTCATGTAATGTGTATTAAACATGTCATTGATCTTAATAAAACCTCTCAAAATACTATCTGTACGGTTCCTTCAAAAGAAACACTTGCTATAACTTTTATTATCAGACCTTCTAGTTTCTTACTAAAGTAGGGTTCCTTTGGATTATCGTAGGTAAGGAAAGTTAGAAATGGATATTCCAAATTGTTATGTAACCAAATCCCATCAGCACACAAGGTTAGATGTTATCTAGGAACTTGTAAGAGTTATGATAAGTGGACTTGAGGCTCATTGATACATGGATATTGGATCACATAATGTATATTAGGTATCAAATCATAATTTTTAGTGGAATTAAACTAATTAAATTATTATATAAGTAGATGTAAAAAAAGATATTCTTCTAAAACTGTGAATTTATTTATATTCTTACATAAATCATGTTAATTATTATGAGATATATTATATGTATGAACAATAATACCGTTCTATTTTATTATTTAATGCTGTGAAATGCTCTCAAAGAGAAGAAATCTGATAATCATAATGCGAATCGTACAGAGCTCAATTTTTATAAATTTCAATCATGAGTATTTGGAACTAGATGTCCATCACAATTTTTTATTATTAAACATAGACTTTAGAATAGAATATAATTGAAAAAGATGATATTATCATCATGTCAGTAATACATAAATAGTTTCTATAAGATTTTATTCAATATATTTTTGAAATTATGGTCTACATTTACTGGGAACATTAGTACAAAAAATTAGGAAATTTTATTATGATTAGTTAATAAAGAGAAATTATTTTTTAATGTTTTGTAATAATGATGAAATTGTATTTTATTATAATGAATAGATTTTTTTTATAAATAATAATGAAATTTTTTATATAACCAATAATATGGTTAATGGTTTAAACCTTTGTATATGGATAATCTAACATATAAAATTAAAAATAATAAATTCAAGGAGGGTTTTAATCATACCAAACATTGGGATTGTCAACCTGGATATTTATATATGAAATGAATCAAAAGTCTCCCTAGAGAAGGGTTGCTGGAATCATTTTATGATAATTTATTTAATACATGTAAATCTTTTTTATTTCGAATTATGATTAAAGAACTTGTTAGTTAATAGTTGAAATGATTATGGAGGTCTGGGATCTCATAAACTGTGATGTTTATGGGCCATTTAGTATTAAAGAATGTTTTGTTGTGATTATATATTTATGTTTACCAAAATATATAGTCAGAATGGTAATTTGTTTTTAATAAGAAACAAGTATGAGACTTTGGAAAATTTTAAGGATTCTTAAAATTCTCTAAGCAATAAACTAGGAATAATTACTAATATTATCTAATTATATTAGGGTGGTTAATACTTGGTATAGGAAATCACTAGTTATCAATGAAATTATGATTCTATTCCACAACTCTCATCACATGGAAATCAATAACTGACTAGTGAATCTAACTAGAAGAATTAAAATATTTTTTAAATATATTGATCGATAATGAATCAATATGACCTTTCTATTTCATTCCAGGGATATTCATTAGAGACTTTTCCATTCATTATAAACTCTGTTATGTCAATAACAATCCTAATGATTCCATATGAGATATATACTTGTAAATGTATTGTAATTATTTTTTTAATGAATTATGGTTTGGAAGATTAAGTATGACATTTAACATATAGTAATATAATATATAGATCAAATATTTTTTTCGTTAAGAAACAATGTGATATTATTTCTATAATACAACTGAGCACATTTTTTCTGTGGATTGATGTGGTTTCTTCCTAATAAAGGATATCATAATTCATTGTGTTAGGGAGGGGAAATTAGAAATTGAAAAAGTTGGAGACAAAAAAATAGGATGTGTTCCTGAAATGGAACATGAGATAGTTCCACATAATGTAATTGACGAACAATCAACTTCATCTAGATGAGCACCATGATGTTCTTGTAGTATTCATTAGAAACAAGAGAGATATGGATTTTATATTGCGAATCAAATGATGTAATGGTCATAATTGATGAATCTAGTAGCTACTTGGTGGCCATTAAGAGTTTTTAATTAGATATATGGGTAAAATAAATGAAATATAAACCAAAATCCATATAACATCATCATTTATATTTTAATATTAGGAACCATGTAAAGTTACATAGTACAACAATAGTAGGAAATAATAAATTTTCCTAAAAAAATTTCATACTGAGAAAATCACTTAGGAATAAGTGGAATTATTCTCTTGGAAATGATATTAAGCTTGAGATACAGGTTAATGAATGAAATTGAGTGACCTTTCTTGTTAAAAAATCCACAATATTATTGCCCTAGCACCAAGTATGAATGATTTTCATTATTTTTTTTGAGAGTTTATCTATTTTAGATGTAGTAGGTGTCCTTATAGGGGTACCACATATGTCATTCATGGAGTTTTATTGATGTTTGGATTCCATTTCAACTTATTCAAGGATGATTTATTTCTTACTAAAAATATTAAGGCATCTGATAACCTACATAGATTCTTTTTGAAGGGTATCTATAGAACTGATGTAAGCATTGAATTCCAAGATAATACACCCCTGGGAATGATGAAATAATACTCCTCCATGCATCATTCCGATTATACATGATCTATCTCTTTTTTAATTTATTTTTTGTCATGGGCGGGGCCCAGCAATCCCATTGTCTATAAAGACCGACTGAGTGAGGATGGTTGGGTAATAGAACTCATGATGATTATGATGGATAGATAATCCATTCCTTTTTATGGAAGCAAAGTCAAATATATCTATATATATATATCTAATAGGATTCATGGACTATGTCAAAACACTTATAATAGTAAATTGATAATGTAATTTATCATTAAAATCTACAACATGGGGTCTTTACCAATATTAGATGGCAAGGATCATAGGAATATTTCAGATCCGTTGGAAGAGATATAATGTACGGAGAGAATTTCATACGTATATGAAATAGGTTCTATCATGTATACCATGTTCAATACTAGACATGATGTTTCCAATTATTTGAGAAGTAAAACTTGTTCGCAATATAATTGTGTTTAGAGTCATTCAATTTATAAAATGAATATTATAATATAATGGAGAATGATTATGGATATGTTCATAGTCTTTGGAAAATAGGATTCGATAAGTGAAAGTGGTTAAACAGATATCAACTTCCAATCTGAAAATTATAAAATGATATATAGACTTTCAATTATTCATTACCTTTATGGTCAAACAATCAGTAGGAAGAGTTCTAAACTGGCCATCACATCAGACTTGATAATATAGGAGTACACAATTTGATCAGATACATTAAAGAAATTAACTAGATCAAGAATATCATATATAAACATGTGGTTATCAAGGAATTAACAGAGTAGTAAATATATGTTATTTATGTTCTCCTAGGATTTGATGCAATTTTATTTGTTTTTTATACTATTTAGAAGAATGTTTTAGAGTTGAGTACTTATAGTTGATGAGTTTTGTAAACTAATTATTATTACCTTGATTAGTTCACTATGAGATTAGGGATAAATTGAGCTTATTATTTATGTTATTAATAGGTATAAGACTATAAGGTTAACTGAATATGATCAAAAAATATGTCTAGAAATTAAGATATGTAATACAACATGAAGGTATGCGGAGTTGGAGTTTTATTGGAGGGTTCTTTAGAAACCATAAGCATAAATTTGTTAAAAATAAATAGTGATTCAAGATGAGTTGGTTGAATATTATGTTGATGAGAACATTTTAGTGACTAAACACATAATTCCTTACTTGAGATACATTATAATGATAATGAGATAGATGTTTAATGTTTTTAATGGAGTTTTTATTTAATAATTGTGTTATGAGAGTATTTATGACTATTTACATAGACTATTTTGGTATCTATGATGGATTCAAATCCCATAATCCATTGAATATTTTAATGGTAGTCAAATGATTACTTGAAAAAAATTAATTTTAAATTAAATTTTGTAATCCCACAATATTTGAGAGTGGTATTTGTTTCAAAAATAGATAGACCTCATTCAATGAGAATTTGGGGAAGTCACGAATCATTTTTTAATACATTAATCTAGATCATATTATAAACTCTTCATAGGGAGTAGTATGATAGAGAAGGAAATCCAAGAGTTGGGGAGGTCAGATATTGTAAAACCATTATATATATTTTCAAACATTGATTTCTAAAATATTATATGTTTTTGAAAATAATAAGGCGTGGAGTAATTTCAATATATTGTAACAATTTGGATATAGTACCATAAACATATTATGAAACAAGGGTCTGGAAAGTACTCTTTGGTTATGAATGATCAATTATCAAACCACTATATTTTATAAGTGATTACAATTAAAAATATGTCACTAAAACATCCTGAGAACACACATTAATAAGATCCATCGCTGTGGAAAAAACCCTCTATATATCTAATTTCATTTTATTACTGGTTACATATATTCATTCGACTTATAATGGGTTTATTACTTGAGTTTATTGAGACATTAATAATTCACATGGGTTAATTTAAATATAATTTTAATTGTAAAATAAAACCACTAATTCCCCAAGATGGTTTACCCATTTATAGGTATCAAAATTATTACAAGATTGTGTTCACTATATATGATCATAATATTGTAAATAAAGAATTCAAAGTAATTAAAAATTTATGGTATTTCGACCATTTATCATTAAACATTCATGGTTGGATGGATAAGAAGATACCATATCTTTTACCTCTTGACTTGTAAGTGGTTAATGATGTAACAATATATTTCCCACCTATATGAAAGGATTGACTATTATGTTTTCAAAAAAATTTGTACTTGGAAGTTAATGGTATGACAATAAATTAAATTCCCATGTATTTTTTAGATAGATAATGTACTAAAGTGATGGGTCTTTAATTATCTTTGAAAATATGGGATAATCTAGAATGTATCATTGAATGTAATGTTAAAATAATCAAAGGAAAACATCAAATATGAAGTAGCCATTTTTTAGACATGAATATGACCAGTGATGAAACCATATATGATTATTACACAGGACATAATAAAATCATTATGAATAACAAGGGATTTGGAGACACTCTCATATAGACAATTATTGGGAAAAAATAAATGTCAAATTTTCTAGACATATTTAAACCTAATATATTTTCCATTGATAATATATATGATTGATCAATAGATAAACATAAAAATATTTTAGAGGCATATGAGAAGATAAATTCTTTATTATTTAAGAAAAATGTTATGGATTAAATATATTTAGAATATATGATGAAACTAAAAGATAATGCATCTAAATATGAACATTTCAATGAATTAAAACCAAAAGATCATATGGATATGTAGTTTTATATAATAATGTCTATTATATATAAAACTCACAAGAAAGGTAAAAGGATATAAAAGTCCAAACATTCAATGAAATACTTCATGAGTGGAAAATTTTATCACTTCGAAATATATTTTCCAAAACATAATGGAAGTGAGTATATATGTATTGAGACAGATGAAAATACATGGATGAAGAAGTGGAATAAAAGAAAAACATAATTTTAAAAAGTAATTTGAAGGATAAAATCTATGTTACTAAAAATTATATTAATTTTCTAAAAAAACAAGGATAGGTTGTCTAATCAAATGATCTAACATCTCATGAATAAATTCTGAAGAAATTCCTAAACAAATTGGATCATTTGAACTATTAGGAAAACTCAATTCAATAAGAATAAGAAGATGAGTAAAATTACTTGGAAGATATTATAAAATTATAGCCTAATTTATTACTTATGAAAAACAATAATCTCAATGATAACCTTTACCTATTGTAAAAGAATTGAGATGAGAATACTCAATGTAAAAAATATTTTCACAAAATATAAAATTCGTATATTGGGTAAATCAACAACATAAAGTTGAATTGGGTTATAAAATAAAAAATTATGAAGTATAAATGTGAGATAAATCTAAAATATAAGATAAATTATTAAATATATAATCTATAGGACGTTATGTTGAAAAACACCATTATATTTTTAATGATTTCAAAAACTAAATCATCACGAGTAGTGAAAAAATATAGCTCATTAAAATGAGTTAAAGTTGTTTCCACTAAATACGAAAATATATATGTTTTAACAATATTTTATTCTACTTCAATCAAAATAGTGCTATGTAAGATAGATACTAATGGTGAAAAAATAATTCATTCTACAATAGAAATTATGAATGATTTTATGAAAAAGGATCACCACTACATGAGACTATGGGATATTTCATCATTAACATCACCACAAATATTTTTATAAAACTATAATTTTATTCATTATAATTGATAGATATTCAAATAATATTCTTGTTTCTATATTTAATTTTGTAATTTCCATGGATTACAAAATCAATTCGTATGTGATTTATCAGGGGTGGGAACTGTTTAGAGGGTATACATGGTATTTTCCCATTGAATTTCTAAAGGTTGTTCTTACAATTGATTGATTAACCATGTTGTAGTTCTGCTTCTTAATGATTTATCTTGGAAAAAAATATTTTAGGTCACATAATTCATGCTTTTCTTTATTCTTATGGTCAACTGGTCATTTACGTCATGTGGTTAATCAATTCCTTATTGTGGTCAATTGGTTTCTTTAACGGGTTGTTCAATTCACTGATACAGTTAGTTGGTTGTTCTTATCGTAATTTAGTTCCTTCATTTGGTCAACACTTCACACAATTGGATCATGTACTAATCATACCCCTTCATTTGTTAGACACTTTTGTATGATATTTTGAAAAAAAAATTTAATGATAAATTTTAAAAATACCAATATTTTCAAAAATTATGTAAAAGTGAATGTTAATATAGATATTATATATTAGGTTTAAATTGTATTTTTTAATATTTTTTAAAAATATTAAATCATGTTGTTTATATCCTAGACATGGATGGTTTTAAATCAGTATTAAATTGTTAGTTTTCTATATTTTTATTAAATATGTATTTAAAGGAACATGAAAATGGATGTTTAGAGTATTATATTATCATATTGATTTCATGATAGCTTTCTAGAATATAAAAGTACTATATTTCATCCCATTCTAGTCTTTCCTATTTCATTTGAGTCTTGAAAACCCATGACATTATTCTTGGGACATGAAACCTATCTGTTATGAACCAGAACCTTCCTTCTTATAAATCCCGTTTTAGTTAAACATCTCATCAATTAATTATTTTATTGGTTAATCATCTGGTGTTTATGTTAAGTTTTTACCCCTTCTCTTTTTCTGTCATTAACTTCATGTTTTTTAATCTTGTGTGATCTCCATCCAATGTACCATCTAATCAATGACATATATTCATATTTTAACTATTTTATTACTGTGTTATTTAAGGTATATTTTCATTTAGTAGATACTTTTTATCTTTAATCTTTTTTTATTTATAATTATATTATGTGTTTTCATTCTTTCAGTTGAAAGGAAGGATTAAATAATAAAGATAATGATGTTTTTTTAAATGAAATGAAATGTAATATGGTGTATTCACATGGATTTCCTATTTTTAGGTTATTTTAATGCGATGATTCATATTTGATCTTGTATTATATTGATTTTGTGGATGTTGTGACTGGTATTAAATTGGTAACCCCTTCTGTAGAAATATAATTCATTTTTTATTAATTCATCAGACTTTCCATTCATAAATGTAAAAGTAGTTATATGTGGAAAATAAAATAGTTATGTACAAACTCATATGTTATGTTAAATTATTCTTGCATGATATTATTATTCAATATAAAATACCTATTAAACTATTAAAAATATACTATTTAATTCTTCTATTTTTTTGTTTATAATTTGGTTGTATGATAATTTTTGGGGTCTGAATATATATTTTGGTGATTGGTACATATGTGGGATGTGTTGTGGGGAGTGAAAATGGGTTTGCTAATACAAAGTTTATAAAGTAACACATAAGGGTTATAATGTTGGACTTGGTAGTATATGTGATGGTTTTTACTATTATACGGTTGGTTTTCTATATAGTTCCTTTTTATATTTTCAAGGTTGTGACAGAAAGTAAAACAGTATAAGTTGGAATTAAAAAAATATAGGATGGGATGTTAAATAATTTGGGGTGGAAATAATTATTTGTAAATTAATTAATATACTAAACAAAAGGACAATTAATAGTCATTATGATTAGAATGTGTTTTCCTAAAAATGGATATAAATGGATTGATAAAAGACAATTGTGGTAGATATAAAACATGGTTAAAATATTAAATTATTGAATGAAATTTGTGTGTCATGTGTATGTATTATTTAGAGTGAATTTAATTTAATGGTGGTAGTAGTTAGTGGTTGTATGAATTAATAGTAGTGTACTGTTCTGGTTGATGTATATTTTTTTATTAATGTGAACATTTAGTTCATACTTTTGTGCACATATGTGTATATATGTATGTATTATTCTCCTTTTTGTTTCTATATTTTCCCACCCGCATCTAGTATTACATACTGTCACCAAAATTTTTTGTGATGTTTTTTCCCTAACATCAAAAAGTTGAGGTAATGGATGAGAAATTTCCCACACTTCCATTCTCTTCTTTATGTGGTTATATGTGGTGTCAATACCCAAATGGTTGTGAGTGCATTCCAAGTATGGAACTATGGGGGTGATTCCCAAAAATGATATGATTAGATATATAGGGGTCATGTGTTGTTGGAGGAGGTAATGAGGGTGGTGAAGATCAGGTTACAGATACACTATTACCTTGGTTATAGGGGCTTGATTGGATGTGTGATTATGTAGATATTATGTAGTAGGGATGATATATTGGTGTATGATGATTGATTTTGGCATAGGATGTCAGCCCCTACCGGAGGTTGGGACTATAGGGTTATGACACAACCCACATGTAATATAATAGGATATATTACGACTAGTATATATTGAATGGATGGATGTAGATGGTTTTTTACGTTGGTTCATGATTGTGGATACTCAATGGGTATGTTGATGTGGGGAACCTTATTCTACGTTCTATTGATATTATTTTAAAATGGTTGTGCTACTTAGTGTGTGGGACATTGTGGGGTGAGATGATTAGTTTCTTTCATTATATGTTGTTGGTTCTGTTATATTATCAATTGAGTAACAGTAATCTCTTTTCATATTTTCATGGTAAAACACATGTATAATCCTAATTTTTGTACATTTTATTCTCATAATATGTATATAAATTGTTTATTAGGTTTTAGGAGGGTTATTTAGATGGATCTGTGTGTTACTATCTTTAACTTTGGAACTACAATTCATTTTTTTGATAGGGTTTTATTTTTCATATTACATTGAAGATATCTATTTCCTGCCTAACATAAATTATGATATTGATTAGATTATTTTATATTATATGGTGGAGTATTTTTATGAATCTTATCTTATCTCTCAAACCTTTTCAGGATATTGTTTATAATTCAAGACATTTGAGTATTTTACACCCATAGTGAATATTTACCACTAAAGGCCTTGTGGTAGAAACATGTGAGTGCTAATCCTTATCTTCAATATCCGCCAAGATTCATACTATTTATGAGTGTTTATGATTTAATGGTATCGGAGGTTAGGTTAGATGATAGGGTGTAGTTTTGAGGTTAAAATTACTTATGTCTGCATTGAAATGTTATTGAATAACATTTGTCAAACTAGGTGTGGGATGTGGAATGGGATGTATTATTGGAAATAATAATCTGGCCCCTTATTTTCTAATTTAATAAAAATATTCTTAGTGAATACATAGGTGATATGATGTTGGTCCAAGAGATTAAATGTAGGTGATGAACATTCATCAATATTCCTTTGGCTTCAGACTTATGAGGTGTTTTTTGGGCTATTAAATTGAATTTAATTAAAAGAATACTAAAAATTTATATTCTAATATTGTTATGTTTTTATAATGAACATTAATATAGGGATCCCAGTCATGGACCTCATTTAGTTAAATAGGAATATATATTATAGGTTTAGATAGTTGATCATTAGAGGATCAGCCTAATAGAGTAGGGTGATCCATGGAATAGGAATTTGGGTAATTTCCAGAATTAGAGTTTAGAAATGATTTAGCAGAGTGTATCTTATTTCAAACAAGAGAAATTAATAGAGGGTATTGATACTGCCTCTATTCTGATCCAGTCCCAATCTAATAACAGGTTTCAGTAGACATCAAATCAGATGTTAGAAGCAATTCATTAGTGATAAATGTTATGTCATGGAGATTCCTAGGAGGTTGTTGTTTCTGATGTTAACATTCAAAAAGAGATTCTCGAATATTCATTTAAATCTAAGTTGAAGTTAGGAAATAGATAGGATATTCATTCACTTTATAAATGGAGACTGAGTATTCCATAGCTTAAGATCTATTTCAAGGGACATATTTGTTTCACTCAAAATATATTTCATGATGGGGTGTCTCGATAACACCATATCGATGAGGAACATCATCATGATATCATACTACTATTGAACCCTATTATAAAACCTATATTCATATTCTTGTAATAATAGGTGGGAGTGATCAAGTTGATGTCACCATGTTGAAGTGTTCCTAAAGAGGGGGGCCTGAAGAGCATTATGAGGGGTAATGTTTTATGTAAGGGATGAGGGATTTCAAGGAAATTGATATTTTTATCAGTAGGGAGTTGTTCAAAGTATTAAACATCTTATTTATTTGGATGATTTTTATTGACTATCAACCAGATTATTCATGTTTTATTGGAAATTTTATGGAGTATAGGGTCACTATTAGGACCAGTTCCCAATATTTTAGGGTGGTTGGTTTTGTTTGACTGGTAAGACTACATTCATGTTTCATCAATAGTAGTGGTTTTTAGTGGTTATTCATTTGTCAATGTGAGATGGAGTAAAAAGAGGTTGGTCCCATAGTGGTTCACATTCTTGGTAACCTAGACAGAATCATAGATATAGAGGTTATCTTCAATGAGTTGGAGGAGTTGTCCATGCATTCATATGTGTTATGGATGTCCTGGTATGGCATAGTCTAGTGGTTATTTGATGTATGATCATTTTATCAACTACATCAGTTTCTACTTTGATTAATTATGATCATTTACACATATTTTTTTCACTCTCCCATAAATAAAAAATATAACTTGTTTTATAGATTCATATGGTTCCATTAGTGTTATTTATACAAGTGGTAGGATGTTATTTCATGTTTGATTTGTGTTTGGGATATAGGTTGATGATGGGGATGTATGATTCACTGGGGTATTTCATCTTATTACATTTATATTCTAATTATTTCATCCTTGGTATAGATTGGTTTTATCTGTGCAAGAATTCATGAATTTATATTAGAGGAGTGTCATGTTTCTGGATATAGAATGGTAGAAAATAGTTTTCATTAATGATTGATAATTTTGGATGGATAGAAGTCATGAAGATCACCTTTTTAGAGTTTGTGCAGTTTTTAGTAGAGGCTTTCGAAGTAGGCATTCCAAGAGTTATTAAATATTTACAATATTTCATTCTGTAAATGGTTGTGACAATACCCCCTCAAAAACTAGTTGAGTTTTTTATATAGTTACAAACAGGTTCCTCTATAATTTCAATGGATATTTATGGTATTGAATCCATGGAACTATATGAGTTTACGCTCCAAATTGATGAATTAATGTATAATTGTATAATATAGCCCAGTGTATCTCCAATAGCTTCTCCTATATTGTTTTTCAGAAAGGATTAAATTAGTCTATGGTTGTACATAAACTATATTACGTTGATTTAGGTGAAGGTAAAGAACCTCTACCCCCTACACATGAATGGTGATATATTTAACCAACTGAAATGAAGTTGTTTGTAACAAAAAGTGAATCTACAGTTGGGATAATATCAGATGAGGGTGAAGGGGGATGATATATCAATGTCTTCTATATAATGTTGGTATGTACACATAGATTTCATTTTTATTTCATTAGGTGTCATATATACACTAGGTTTGTTCAAGGGGATTAAGAACACATTGTCTCATGAGTTCTGAGACACTTTTATAGTGTTTCTCATTGATCAAATCCTTATATACGTGAATTCATATGAGTAAATATTTAATATCTAAAATTTATACTATAGGTTCTTGAACACTATAAAATCTTTGATATGATATGCAAGTATATATATTAGATTATGTAGGTACACTTCTTCAATCATCCAGTGTAATATAGGGGTATGTTTTTTGTGTCATTGAAGATAGTAGTAGTTTTTATTGGGTGGCACCCAAAAAATGGTAGAGGTTCACATGTTAATTTGTCATGTAGGTTATTTTTGGATGATTTTCTCTAACATATCTCTATTTTTTGCCCTGCCATCAACATTGAATAGTAAATTCTATGTTTTAATCAAAACTAATCAGTATCAGGTTGCTTCAGAATAAATTTTGTTTAAATTGACCAGTTACCCAATTTCATTGTCCCCATTGAACGGGGATATGTTTGAGTTCAATTTTGACAAATCATTTTCTAGAATTAGATATATCTGGATGTAAAAAAGTGCAGTGCTATGTTTTTTTCCAAGTACATAAGTCCCTGTGAGAATAACTATTTAACCTATTATCTAATGTTGGAGGTATTTTTTCCCTAATGATGTGGTTATATTAACCCATAATATATCACTTTATGGTATTCACAAACATCAAGAGAATGATGCATGTTTTATAATAGAAATACCAAAACCTATATCAAGGGGGTTGATGGATTTTCTGTGGGATTTCATTTTTGATTTTAATGTGGATATCAAAGCATTGTGCTGGATGACCTGGGATGATGTTGTTCAGATGTCTACTGATTCATGGAATGGTATAAAAGACTAAACCATGGTATATTTAGATGTAGAGGAAGTCAGTTTGAGGGGTTGTACCTATCATATGAATGTGGAATTATCTATAATGCATTAGGTTTAGGTGGCTCAATTGGGAGAGTAAGAGGTTAAGATAATGTCAGACAGTTTCATTAATAATGATGCTCTATAGGGTTGGTATACGATTTCTCTGAATCAGGTGGTATTTAAGGGGATGATATTTGTTCTTCTATAATGTATGACTATTTTCTACCTGAATTTACCAAATAAACCATATCAATTCCTCTAATCTTGTCCAACATGTATTTTGGTTTTATGTAGAATAATTAATGTGCTGTAATAAGGTAGTAAGTGGAACTATTATGGTACAATGTCTATTTGTTATCTAGTGAACATAGAGAACCACATTCTATGAGGTTTATTTTATCCCTTTGACGACACTGAGTATATGTGGGGGCATGTCATTATATTTCATTTTACTATTACCCCAAGCTTATGGAGGTTGGGATTATTTTTATGTTATTTTATATCGAATAATGAATTCATGTCATTTTTAGTGATTTGGTAGTTTATTTTCAAATATTATCTAATAAGATGTTATGTGAGTAAGGTTTTCATATTCCTGAGGGTTTCAAAAATATTTTTGATTGACTCGGATGTCTGTCATACCTCACGATTATATAGAAAATTTCAACATGTCTTAACCTCTTAGTAACATTTTCGCACTACATTCTATACCCAAATGGATTGTTAGATAGAGTTTTCAATCCAGATGACATAGGATACATTTTACTCATTCATCATGGATTCTATTGGATATTTTGTGAAACACCTATTATTGATAATGTATTCCTATTATAGTACTTATCACTCTTCCATTGGCATGGATCCACAAGATGAAATGTGTAAATGGCCATTTTATTCTAAATTGTGATGGACAGAGTGTAATGAACATGTTTTTTCTTTTAAATACATTATATATAATGAAAAATATTTTTATAGACAATCACTAAGATGGTTCATGATTATGAGGAATAGAGAGCCCATAATTAATTTTATAAAAATATTAAATATATTTTATTTCATGAATGTGATTCTCTACAAAAAAATATTATAACTCCAAAATATAGTATCGTATCAAAAATATGTTACCACTAATGAATATATAGCATTGTATTTACATTGATAATAAACTGATGTTTTTTGGAATGGGGCGTTTTAATAAGGAATCCATTGATGGGAACATTAGATGAATTAATTAATTAATTTAATTAATTATTACCCTTGTCCAAATATCATAAACAAATATGTTGTTGTAGATAATCATTATGTTTATCCATATAACACTAGTATTAATGATAGAAGGTTCCATCATCAATTATTTGTGGAAAAAGACCAAAAAACAAACTACAATCAAATCATGGTGAATCATGGTGTAGCGAACACAATGTAAATTATATATATTTGAAAACTATAGTATTCATCAATAATAGAAGTAAATTGATTTTGGATTAATCATTTTTTGTTTGGTTCCTCTTGATAATTTTTTTAATAATGAATTTGTTACTTTTATTTTGGGGGGGATTGTAAACCCATCGAATAAGCACCTCTATAAAATGAAATTATTTATTAGATTCCTATATCATTTTGAAATGTTAATCACACTGGATTTCCACTCTTGTAATTTTTGTATAGTAACAATTGTCCAATGATTTTTGTCAACAATTTATTCTAAATTCTACCATCATCATTATAGTTCTTAATAATGGTCCGATGGGTTTTTGGTTCTAGTTTTCCATGGTGGTTCCAAGCGTGATCGGACCCCTCTACTCGTGGTCATTTGGTGAACAATGACTAGGATTGAGATTTTGAGATAGATAAATAAAATTTTAGGATGTGTGGGAATATTCCCATGGATATAAGATCCATAATTGATTAGTGGACTATTAGAGATTCTTGAGTGGGTGAATATATTAATAAGATGATCTGAAATATGATTTATATCCACTAGGGGGATCTAATCAATGGATGGATACATTTTCCACCAATTCTAATTGTTCAAATGGTCAAAAAAAGGGTATTAATTCTGGATCAATAAACTAAATGAGAGTTCCAGGGATTCAGCAAAAAACTCAACAGCACAACATATTCTATGATGAACACCTTTTTTTACTCCCCAATCCATGGTGGCTATTATTTTTGGGTGATTAAAATATCACATGCTATGTGGGACCTTTACATGCCATCTGAACCAATTTTTTTAGCCTAACATGTAGTATGAATGTACACAAACATGACCAATGCCATGTACACATTGTGTACTAGAACAAAAAAAGTCACATGGGCATCACAAGGAGAGTATGAATGGGCCTCAGGTGGGAAATACATTTCTTGTAACAGACTTACATATCATGTATTATTACATGGCTTGAAAATTATTTATTTTAAATACACGACCTATCAGAGGTACATGTATAGGTGTGTTTTGATCCCCTATACGTATCATTTATTTCTATTCTGAAGGATATTCTACCTCTCATATATTCTTTATTTGGTTATTAATTTGTCACATGAGTATCCCTCAAAAGTGTTTTTCAATATAGAACATGATGGTTTCCTTCATGAAGGATATTAAGATATGATGAGATATTTTTTGAGCATGATTATTCTTTAGGTAGTGATCAATAACCGTAGTGATTAGGAAGGATAAATAGGGAAATACCAGAGTTGTATAGCCTTGGTGAAATGGGGTATGGGTTCTCTATTTACCTACTGAGTGGTACTCCCACGAATTTATAGGTCATGGGTCCACTATCTTCCTAATGAGTGGTACCCCCTGACAGACTATAGTGTTGGGCCTCTATCTTTCTACATAATGTGTGGACCCCCCCCCCACGGACTAGGATGTGGGTCCTCTATAAACCTACTATGTGGTACCCCATAGTAGAATAGGGTGTATGTTCTATGCCTATCTATTGAGTTATACCCCCTAACAGACATGGGTGTGGGTCCTATATCTATCTACTATATAGTACACCCTACTGGACTAGGGTGTGATTCCACTATCTATCTACTAAGTAGTACTCACAAATGGACTTGGGTATGGGTCCTATATCTACCTACTAATTGGAAACCCCCTAGACACACTAGGGCTTGGGTATACAACTTAGTGATTATTCCCCCTTGACTGTACAAAACAATGTAATGATGGGTGTCTTATACATAATTACTTCTCTGATAGAAAAGTGAGATGATTTGTATTGATGATATACCACATAGATATATAGGAATACTCATTAATCCTTGTATAGAGCTATGATAATGAGATCCCATTTCAATATCATATGTTTTTCTTATATGGGAACATATCTTTATTGTTTGGTTTCATTTCACCTCTTACTCTTGGTTGAGATGGCTAATTCTATACGGCTCTAATCACTCCCCCTCTTATTTTAGGATAATTGTACTTGGAATGTATATATTGACCATTAAATGTTCTTTTCTCACATGTGTTGTGTCATATGCAGATGACAACATATGGTTTTCGGGTCTTCAGATCAGGTTCCATGCCACCCTTAGAATTTATTTTCTATATATTTTCTCATTGTTACATATATTTTAGTTGGGCATATATTTTTACACATAAAATTTTGGACATCAATATTTTACTATTTTTTATTTCCCAATAGGTTACTACATGCATTGATAATTTTATAGATATTATTGTTATTTATTATTATTAATATAATATTTTTTATTGATTTGATTGAGTGGATTAATATAGTTACATTATGAAAAGTCATCCCATTTTTTATTCGTTTCATCACTGGCATCCAACCCCTAGCCTATAAAGGAGGGTCTCGGGTACATTCAAATTGACCTTCTGTCATCCAGGAAGATTTTTGTTGGTCTGTTCATGATAGATTAGTATGAAAGGTGCTTCGACCTCATGATGATCATTGGATATTTTTCTTCTTATGATTATTATTAATGAACTTATGGAAACTATTTCAACGTTTCCTAAGTCTGAATTTATACCTTGGGAACCTGGAATTTGGGTGGAAAAGAATCTACCCATTCAGAAAAACATGACTAACTTCTTATTGACTATGCATACTGATAAATTGGTTGTAGGGAATGTTGTTATGAGAATAATATAGGATTGAGTACTTTAAATATACCTTATGAGTAATCTTCTGATCAAACACACTGGGGTCCAACCTGTGACTACCCCAAGCCAACTTTCAATTGGCTAAGGGCTGGGGAGTAGTGTCAAGTAATCAAATACCAAAAATGTGACGTATTATCCTAAATTTCATATCCACACTCACACACCTCAGAGACCATGAAATGCTAAAATTTAAAACAACTGAATCCAATTTAGATATATATCAATGATCCACAATCATTGTATAGTATTAAAATACTGGAAGTGAAAATGAGGAAAAATATAAGCCCAACCAAAAATTCTAGAGAGCCCGACTATATCCAAGGTTGATGACTATGATCAAATTCAAGCACCTAGAAATTCCCCTCTGTCTTCTAAGATTAATCTCTTCTCCACCCACTCTTTTTCAACCCTTGAAACCTCCATGTGGGAATTCATCTACATAAGACACGACACATTTGGTCTGATCCCATGTAGGGTTGAATTTAATATGACCCAATAGGACACCCTGAAATTTCTGAAAAATGACTCATGAATAGTCCTCTCATAAAAAAGATTTATCAATCAATGTATACTAGATAAACATCCATGTATAGCTAGTATGGACACCATACTGCTAAATAGAAACAAGCATTTTCCAACTATAATAATGATCTCATAAATTGCGGATTCAAGTCCACCCTGCAACATTTTTAAAAGGATGCATTGTAATAATTTTTTTCTGGAATCCTTAAAATGACTTAGAAAGTAAACATTCATTCCAATTTATTATTTAGTCAACTAACCATTTTGACGTATCCAAACCCAAGATTATTCATGAAGAAATGCTTATTATGGTATAATGTAGTCCATAAGTCATGCAATTACCATAGACAATTGTCCCTGATTTCATGATCATCGGGTTCCAACCATTAAATAACACTAGTCACAGAAGACCATAATACTACGATAGGGGGTCACATCCAGGATTTATAGGGGAAACAACAAACCCAATATGTATCAACCCATTATAATGGGAATCAAATTCAAAATATATGAAAAACCCTAAAAATATATCCTTCTAGATGGAGGATCAATTAGCTACTCATGGGGACCACAAAAATTATACAAATCCCTCCTAGGTTAAAAATATGATACCAGAACAAACTTAAGACTCGTGAAGGGAATAAATCAATACAATCATGGACTCATCCTCTAGAAATGATCACAACCTATAGATGTGTATTAAATATCTCATAGTACTGTATAGGGTAATGACCAAGGGGGAAATACATTAATTGAAATTGGTCTAAACTGAATAGAGGAAGAGATATAAGATGTCTCCAATGGAGTGCTTTGCATGTAAGAATAGTACACGGCATGCCTCACTCAACATGATTTTCTCTATTTGTTTTTTCCTCACACTGAATGTAAATACCCATATACCCGGGGTGTGGGTATAGTAAATGGAATATAGTGATAACATGACACTTAAAATGGGTCACCTAGAAGTGGTCATGCACCACTGGTTGTTTGCATGTACACCTGGATATTTGTGATCCCAATTAAAATATGTGTATGCTCTGATGTATTGTGAGTCGTGTCTATGTACCCTCCCTGGTACACATCGAGCCTCCTATGAATGGTAACATAGAATGTGACTGGTTCACAACGTAACCTGCAATTTCCCCAAACCCCACGTTCTAGTTCTGAATCATATGCCACACAAATGAATCCACCAACCATAGCATAAATCATATATCCTAGTTTTCATATCCCCTTCCACTATCGGTCATTGGGACCAGGGATCTGATCTATTCAGAAAACACCACAGCTGAACAATTTTTCATCGCATTCCAAAATAAATAAGAATAGATCCTATCAATCCCTTCAAATCCAACCCAAATCTTCCATTCTCATTATTGAACGTCTATTGTATCCTAGATCATGAATATAACTGTCATTATTTTTTTGCATCCAATAATTATAATGAAACAATCCAATAACTGGTAATCATTGAATCCCATTCCAAAGAAATTTCCAATGATGAATGTACATGAAACGGGGGTAGAAATCCATATGAAATTATAAGTGAGAAACAAACATTGTAATTTATCATTCAGACTCAATCCGTTATTATATAAATATATAGATGAATTCTAAAATCCACACAATGAACAAATAATCCATCTCAATATCTACTATTAATGTTAAAATCATTTTTGTTTGTTGTACTAATCTATATCCAACTTGGATAAAAGAAAGTGTTGGAAAATCGCAGATCAAAATCCTCCATAAAGGATGGCTCAATCATTGATTAATAATGATTCTTCATTCCTATAGTTAAAGAGATCCATTTCCTCTATTGGAATGAACATCCATCATTCAGTCCCGATCCATTTCATTCATGAATATATCCTCCAATGTTCCCTAAAACATCTACCATCAATTTCCCCTTCCAATGAGTATAGAAAATCTCTTAGTCATAGTTCTGGAGGATATATATCCATCACCTCTCACTAAATATCTATTCCATTGTAATGAAGACATTTCCGAGACTCTTGTAGTCAGAGTAGTAGATAAATTTTTCACCTGTCAGTTAGTGTTGCCATATTTTCTTAATTAATAATACCACCACAAATCAAGATAGTGGGTCAGATAGTTCTGATAATTTCGTATTTAGTTGATTGAACCCTATAGAATCATCATATATCTCTACATCATAACACAACCAAGACCTTCCCTCAATGAATCGTAGAAAACTACATATTCAATATTGTCTTTTGGAAATCACAATATGGGAGAGCTCATCAACCACTGTCTTAACTCCTAAAATAACTTTTTTCACCAAACATTCCACCCAAATGGTTGTCCCTTCAAACTCAAATATTTCAAGGGTGCTCCCACTCTAGATAAGTCATTTACTAGCCTCTAATATTACCAAGCCAATGCAAGGAAACTTCACACCTCCGTAACACTCTTGAGTGGCTCCTAATAAATCATTAGCTCAACCATCACTAATTCTATAGCCACATTTTCCTCTGAGATGATAGGTCCAAAAAATAGGAACTCTAAAATCTGAACGTTACACTTCAAAAGCATTCCATTATGCCGGTTCTCTTGGAGTTGGTCTAGGCCCATCCTCAATTTCCTCGCATTCACCTCCTCACACTCCGAGTACCCCAGGATATTGTCGATGACGACCCCCAAAAAAATGAATATGAAAGGATGAAAAATATTTTCCCTGGGTCCCATGAACATTTTAAGGGATATCATCATGTCGAACCACATCATCATTTATTTATATTGACTGTAGAGACAATCAAATTTCGTCATTGGTATAACCTCATCATGTACTCACAACTATTCAAAACCTAGTCTGATTTCAATCATTATGAACTGTTTAACTCCACTTGACGGATTGAAGTGGTTTTTCATCTTTGTAAGTAGGTAATTATTCATTTTGTTAAATTTGATCATGTATTGGTGGTATAAACATAACCTCAAGCTCAATTCTTCCTTCTTGGAGGACAAAATTGGGTTGCCTAGGGCGGAACACTGGGTCTCACAAATACCTTCCCCACCAAGTCCTCCAACTACACCTTTAGCTCAACTGGTAAAATTTGATATACTAGAAAATTTATCATGGTCATCCTAAGGATTATTTCAATGAAGAAGTAATGAACACTAAATGGAAGTAATCATGGAATATTCCTAGGTAAGACATCCTTGTACTCTACCACCACCATAGGGAACTAAAATATCATTGCATCCACTTCTCTAGAAGTCATGATATCTAACTGGTGAATAATCGAATAAAAAATCCTATGAATGAGCCCAAACTTTTTTGATAAGTATTCCTTTTCACCCACAATGTAACACATCATTCCATCACTATAGACACACTACATCATCTGCCTAAAATAGTTGATCTGGGAATGAACCATGGGTTCCCTTTCCATAAATAAGATAAAATCAGAAGGCTACATCAGAACTATAAAAGAATCCCATAAAAACATATCCCCTCTATGATTCAGTTTTCACTATCATCATATGTTAAAAATAGTTTACCCAACACCATTCGTAGTCTCTAACTATAAGGTTCTTGACAAAGGATCAATTGTAATCTCTATATGTAAAACTAGAGAAGTAGAATGGATGAAATGACTCTAAAATGTGTCATCAAATATTGTAGATAAAGTATAAAATACATATATGATACCTTGTATCATCCCTAGATCCTCAGGGTTATCGGACACCATATCCTACTGATGGACTCATCCCTGACCACTAGCTCCTTAACCGTGGAGTGGAAAACCTAGGGATGGTGGTGGGATTAAGTCAAAACTCCAACCATCTTTTGTTGATCTATCATCCCCTCTTCTACAACTACTAAATTATATAATAGAATGCATAGTCCTATTGCACATCCTCAATAATCCCTTGGATTTGACCTGATAAGCTGTATGATGGGGAAAACAGTACTAAACCAGATGTCCTTAGTCATCCAAGGAGAACCCAGACCTATCCTTGGGATTATTCGATCCATCCATAGAGCTATACGCCATTGATCCAGAGGCTAGGATCATCTTTTGAGAATTTTTCAAGATTAGATCCCTATGACTCTCATCATCTACCTGTTTCAACTTCATAGCACATTGGTGACCATTATTTTAGCCCACGATCGGTGTTTTATCAAACAAGAATCTCTCCACCACCAAGGACTACTCAAGAACCCCTAAATAAGTGGTAATTCATAGGGTTTCACTAAATAAATGATATAATTGATTAATAACTTATCAATGGTTCATGATATGTAAAATATATCGTGAACTATATCCATGAGAATCACAAAAGATCAGTAAGCCTTACTGAGTACTCCTCCACAATCTAGTTACACATCTGTAGATGTAGATGCTTTTCTGTGCACATTCATCTCAATACTTCAAAATAAAAATCCACCCTAAATTGGCACTCTAAGTATTTCAAGGGGATATCTACCTCATCATATGACTGAGTCACTAAACTCCAAAAACACCCAACACTTCCATAATGAAGTTCCTCCTCATGGAAACACATCTAATCTGCCGGCATCCCCACATGATATAAAACAAGAGTTATTGTCTCATGAATTTCCCCAACCACATGGGTGTCTAGATCAATAAAAAACATTAGAGGCCACCAACATTAGAACTCATTAATTTCACTCGTCTTCTATTCACCCTCAGCTGGCTCTGCTAGCACCTGCTACAACTCAATAGATCAGGGTATATCTAGTAAAACTCCCTTGGGTACTATCTCTGGTACATGACCATGTACTGAAGATTCATCATTAAATGGATCATTATTCGGATAACATAGTTAAATCATGGATAACTATATTTTTATGGGTATTCTTAAATCTATAGGATGCACCATCGTCAAAGAGTATATCTAAGGATCTAATGCAAGAAGGACATGGAAGCCACAAACAATTACCATATGAATCATGTAACATTGTATTCACTAAAACAATTTCTATATGTTCCATGCCAAAGGGTATGTGATCAGAGTCTTCATTTATTAATACATCTACCACCAGACCAACACTAGAGTCCTTGGTCAGAAATTCCAACATGAAACAACTAACACTGTTTCCCCAAAACAATATAATATACTCTGGTCCTGAGGTAGAACCATCTCATATAATACAACTCTATCACATTCCAACCCAACAAGGTCTGACCTGTGACTAAACCAATCCCACCTCTAATAGGCCATGGGTTGGGAACATTCTCTGAGTAGGTAAAACTCACAAATTTGAAAAAATTTCCAAACTAGTAGTACACACACACAAATATCCAGACTCGTAAAATTAGGAAATATAAACAACTGATGCCAATGAATTCATACACCTAGGATCCAAAAATAGAGTATGATTAAAAATTACAGAAAGAAAATGTTCCAAATAAAATCCCAAACAAAAACTTTAGAGACACTAATAAACTCCTAGGGAAAAGATTATGATAAAATTGAAGATCTGGAGAAGTTCCTCTGCCTATCAATATGAATCTATAATCAACCATATTCTTATTCTCCTAGGACTCTGAAAAGTGGGGAATCATCTTCATAATACATGACATGTGTGGTAATAGCCAATATTAGGGTGAGTATAAAAATACCTAGTGTGGAAAAACAAAAATGATAAATAAGTATCATTCAAAATAGTCATCTCTTAAAAACTATATAACAGTAATGGTATAATATAAAAAACAACATATAATTATAATTGAAACTTTTCCTCCAGGACATCCTGACCAATTTCCATTAATGTGAATCTTCATGAAGCAATAATCACTCTAAAAGAATCCACTCCACAAGTCATTTTGTCACTAGATACATTCATCTAAGTGTAATAGTTAATTTGTCTCTACCTAAGAAAGATCATTATCCATAGAAGACGCTAATACATAAATAATGCGTCACACACACGAGAGTCGAGAAAAAAAACAAACCCAAAATTTATAAACATGATATATAGGGGATACATTCTAATGACCATGTGAACCCTAACAATACATACTAGTAAATGGAGGATTAACACCTTACAAAAGGTGGACACCCAGATTCTAGAATCATCACATAGGGTAAAAATGATATACTATCACAATCAAGTCTAATGGATGCCCCATGAACTCTATATAGGACTAGGATACTAGAGGGGATCAAAATCAAATTTTTTTTGTAATGATGAAATTTACCCTAGAGGTTAAGTAATAGGGGGAAAACCACATTACTTACACTATTCTGAACAGAAGATACAAAGATCTCACTATTTTTTATAATGTAGTACGCAACATGTAATTTAAATAAATGGAATGCCTCTATAAACATGGATCTTCCAATGTGGGTTTTACTCATTAGACATGTGAATCTACATATAAATTTTTTTGGGTTCATTACATGACATTTAGAGACAACTTAACACCCTACGTGGGTCACAAGGTCATGCCCTTGTGTCGATGGTTGTGCTCGTGAACACCTGGTTGTGTATTTATCCGAGTACACTGTGTGTGTGATCATATGTAATACTAGACACATATGTGTATCCTTGAAAGACAATTTTGATTAATTGGGGACGGTTTACACAACATGTGACTAGGTCACAGGGTGTGTGTTATTTAGCTCTCCACAGAAACCCCAACACAGCATAGGGGGATCCCACATGACATGTGACATCAGATTACTTGTCGTTTATCCCAGAATTTATTACAACCACTTGGTCCTATTTATTAATCTACTATGTCACCAAATCCATTTCCCCCACCGTAAATGATAGATACAAGGGTTTTCAACCCTTTCAATCATTGATCAACTTGATCTGGGTTCAGATCTGCTCAAAATGCTTCATCATCAAGCCATCTATAACTGCACTGCAAAACCAAGTAGAACAGAACCATTCAATCCATTATGATCAATCTTTATCATCCTCCATCACCATCACACCTTGATCATAGCATTTATGATACGTCTCACCCAGTGTATCAATATGTTGTTCCAATGAATGGTTGAGCAATGTTTAAAAAGCTAGTATTCATTGAACCATGGGCCAATCAAATTTACCAAGATCAATGAGAAAATATTAGGGGGAATCCAAAATCCTTCCCAAGTGAAGAATGAAACATGGAACATATCACCAAGAATTTATCAATTTTCATATAAATAAACATAAAAAGAGTATAATCAACAAAAAAATAGATTAATAAATCTCAATTAAATATACCATTGATGGATAAATGAAATAATTTTTTTTAATAGTTCTATGATCAACTAGGACTATCAAAAGGGAGAGAAAATAAAAAATTAACATCCTACCAGGAGTGTAGATTGATCATTTTCAATAAATATTTTTCATGTCAATCATTTATGAGATCCATGAACTCCTTTAATGTAACGATCCTCAATCAAATCTCATTCTATTGTCATTACACATGATCTCCATCAACCCTCTCTCTAATGACCCACTTAATCTTCATGATTACATGGATAACTCTAAAAATGGAACATATCTATTTATATGTATATGATTACATTAATTTTGTTAAGTAAATTAAAATAAATGAATTAATTCATTTATTTTCTTTAATTTTGTTCCTAGGATAGCCTTTTCAAAAACACCCCTACAATGAAAAAGGATATGTCGTTCCTGGGGTAAATCCATTGTTGTAAACTCAATGGTTTCCTTATATTTTTGATCCTGTCCTCCATTCCAGAGTTGTAATAATTTTTCATTAAAACTACACATGAATGAAATTTAATATATTTAATATATTTCAATCCATTATTTCGGGACCACTGGGCCTCATAATAACACCACGTCTCCATGCCTGACCATGAATGTATTCCACTTAATATTCAAAAATAATACATAGAAAATATGATTCATAAAAAATTATACCAGGAGGCTTGGCTGAGGATGCACTCTAACGAATTTCATTTCACGAGTTCCAACACCCGATGCTTCTAAGATTCAGTAGTGATCCAGATCCCCTAGAAAATAATGAATGGATTAAGACAGTGATCCATGTTTCTGGAATTTTTTTGAACCGCTACTGATCAGATAGTTATTCTAAGATCCATTATTTCAAAAGGATGATCTTGGAATTTGTAGAGATTATTCATTAAAACATTAAATTATTTTTCACTCTCACGGTCAGACATTCATCAGCTATTTTGTGAGTATTTAAATCCCTCAAGCTCGAGGTTGGTGAATTTTTGCGAGCATATGGAGCTTCATCAGGGTAGTATAAAGGTTTATAAGTATGTAGAGATTTTTACTAACTATAAAGTGTAATACCTTGAAATAATTTAGAATGGTTACACATGGGCATGAATGTTCAAGAAATGTCTTTATTGAGACATCTATTCCAGTGTGAAACCTTTGTGAATTCCTGCAACGACCCAAATATTCATTAATAGAAATTCCTCTTAATCTAATTAAATATCTTATTATGGTTATATAAAATGTGAACTTCAATGGTTTTATGTTTCTAGATTTTATAATACCATTATGAATTGTGACGATTTCTAATATAGTCGTTGAACTGTGATCACATGATTGGAATAAATATAGGGCTTTAACAAATCCAATTTACTCAGACAAAGGATGAAATTGCCTCATCTAGTAGATTTTCCCCATATGAAGCCCATTTTTCAGAGCTCAGAAAGGAGGTGGCATAATTGGGATTTTCTCTTGACCAATCCCATGTCAAGCTTGAACACGTTATGTTTGAGCGGAAATGACTACAGGAGAAGTTAAAGTTAATAGAGATTTCCACCCGAGCTATGTTATCTGAGCCACCCAAAGAGTCTGTCACCATTGCACACCTTACCCTTCAGTATTATGTGGGTGTTATAAGGGATTATGTAAAAATAACCTAGCACTATGATTATGTACATTATTTTGTATGAACAATGTGCATTCACTTTATTATCATTACTTTTTAAATAGTTTTTAAAGCATAAATAGTATTTTTTTGTTAATATTCTCATAAGAAAATTATTTAGATGAATGAATGGATTTTTTAATTAAATAATATTTTAATAAAATATTATTATTAAATTAATTTTCATTAAATATAATTGATCAAATAATTTTATGAATGAAATTGTAATTTTTATTAAGGATTCAAAATTGTTTCTGTCAAAACCCATGATTTTTTGATAAATTAGGGTTTTTAATTTTATAGTAAAAATACACAGATATAGAGAGTTATTTATTAATTTTGGAATAATGACATCCAAATTATCAAATGGGGATTTTTTCATAATTTTCTTAGGCAGTCGAGTTTTTGGGTAACAATTAAATACCGTTTAAATATTTAATGTATTTTATGACATCATAATTACCCAACAGTGATGTAATAAAATATTATAAACATTAATTTCGGCCAATATATGTCTTACAATTACATTAATGTGATTTTAGATCAGTTAGATTTATTTTACAAAGCTCTAGTGGACCGTCCAAGACTTATAAAACATTTTATCTTTTTAAATTGTTTTCCTTGAGAGTGTGACTCACCTCCACATAAGCAGCCCGATTATTCTAAGAAGATAGGATATTGTCCTTATAAAATATTATTTTCCACTCCCCTTTGGAAAAAACCATGGGAAGAAACCATGGTCTGGTTTCTGGTTTTGATTAGTTTAATGTGAGGTGTCCCAAACCTAAATAATAAAGAATTCCATCACCTTTCCTATATAAACCCACACAAGATCCCACTTCCTCTTTACTCAAATCCTTTTTAGTTTGACCAACCCCTGCCCTTCTCTGTATATAATCCTCCCAAGGTTCCCAAATCTCCCATATAGCCTCTCTCAAGCCTCTCCCAAGCCTTTGGGATCACATGTCCAAGTAAGGGAATTCGTCCTTGCTCATTTTTTTCAAATTTTATTTATGTTGTTATGCCCTTTTTCATACAATTATAAATGATGGGGTATGATTTATAACCGCCCCCATACTTCCATATTTATGTTTGTATTATGGGATACCCCTTTATCTCTCTTTTATACCTCCCATGTACACCCCTTACCATACTGAAATTCTGTGATGAATTTATCTCTCCCCTTTTTCATCTAAGTAATTGTTTTGAATTATGCATCTAAATTCCATTAAATATTTTGGGAAATTTATCTATATTACTAAATTACTGTCCATTTCATGTAGATATGGTGAAACACCACTTTCTCTATCATCAAAAATTTTTTATGAGTTCTTTTTTTCATGCTATTATGCTACCGAAATTGCACTACGATTTTCCAAGTCAGTGCCATTGTGTAGTGAATACCATGCCCATTTCTCTATCAAGGGAATTCACCATTATGAACATTTCCTCATTTATTATAATTCATAATTTATTTATTCCAAATAACCTTATCTTGGAATAAATGATGAAGATTGATTCCATGTTGTATGACCCATGTGGCACACTTTTGCATGAAATGAAATGTTTAAGAAAGGTGCACCCTGATAACACTCCAATGCATTGGGTAAAGTATAGTATCATGATACATCATGTGAAATGGGTGTTGACTCATTATAATTCAGGTGAAATTAAACTTTACTCGTGCTTCATGTTCAGTGATGGTTTACTCATGATCCATGTGCAATGAGTCTTGCCTCATCCTAATTCTATGTTAAGTATTGTTGCTACATTTCCATGATATGATTATCATGATTTATCTTGTCTTTATATTCATGTTTCCCTTGTTCACCATTTATATTCCTATTTTATAACATGCATTGTATTCCTCATGTTATTCCATGTTTATTCCCATACTGGGCTTTGTAGCTCACCCTTTTCTTATGCATGTCCTCAGGTTATTCCATGAAATGCTATGTACGAGGGAATGCAGTGGTCATGTAAAGGAAGTTTTTAATAATGATATTGCTTGTTTTATGTTCTAAGATTTAATTTAATGTTTCTAAGCCCCAAAGATACTAGACTTCTCGATCATCCATGTTTTATCAAGTGATGAGTTTAGGTAATAAATCACGTTTATGATTGTAATAAAATGAAGGGTTGTAATAGTTGGTATCAAAGGATAGGTTTGTTTAATTTTTGGATTAGGATTAGAAAACCCTAGTAAAGAAATAGAGACTATAATAAGTATAATGAAAACATCCCCAAGTATTTTTGAGTACTGAGTAAGTAGTTTATCAAAAAATACATCATTTTCTGGATACAAACAGCTAGAGGTAGCTCTGGAATAGATGTATCCTAGGGGTAAAACCCAAAAACACCGCATTGAGATAGAATCAAATGGGAACTGGTGCATGAAAACATTCCTTGCTACACTCTTGGTTACAACACTCCTGGGTGATATGCTTTTGAAAATGAAAAATTTTAGTATGAACCCTTGTTGTGGGAATTAATAAAAAATTCCCCAATGAATATATGCTAGAAAGTAGATCATGGATAGAATATATTTAAGCATATGGATTCATAAGTTATGGAAATAAAAGTTATTTATAAGTCATCAGTTTTTTCCTTGGATTACCCTTTATGTGTTAACCCTAACATTATTTTTATTCCAGCCAATGGCAAGAAATAGGAGCACTCAGGATGACAACCAATGTGAAGATCAATGTCATGAAAGTGCTAATGAGATACCCAATCCGATGGGAGAGGGAATAGTGAATATTGTCATGCTTCTCTCTCAGTTAACTCAAGATTTGAATAGAAACACGGGTCAAAAAGAACATTCGACCCCCCCTAAAAAATAACATGTTGTTATCAATATATTCATGAGACAAAGGCCTCCTTCTATTAATGGATCATCTCATCCCTCAATCGCCAAACAATGGATCAACTCCTTTGAAAATATCTTCCCCATCCTCAATGATCTGAACGATAGAAGGTTTTTCTAGCTGCTTATCATATGGAACCTGAAGCAGATCAATGGTGGATGTAGATAAAAAATACAAAGACTAAGGAAGAGATCGAGGCATTGGAATGAAAGTATTTATAGAATATTTTTTTAGATAAATATTTTCTGTGCACCCTCCGACTTATGATGGAAAGGGACTTCCTTGCCCTCAAGAAATAAAGGAGACAGATCTGTCAGAGCATACGAGGAAAAATTCACAAGGATTGCACGATACGCCTCTAGATTTTTCGTTTCCCCCGAATGCAAAGTTGTCCGCTTATTTGGTGCGGTGAAACCTAGCCTATGGAAAGTGCTAGTGATCCGTGACTTCGAAAACTATGAGGAAACTGTCTGTTGTGCCCTCAAGGTAGAAATGGAGACCAGAAAATTTCAGGAGTATCACGGGGATAAGAAGATTATGGTGGAATTAAATTCTGGAAGTCATATGGATAAATCCAATGGTGCTAAGAAGATCCAGCACCCCACTTGGAAAAGGTACAGAAAGAATCACCCCAGAAATTTCCTGAAGGGGACGAGGAAATGCTTTAGGCGTGGAAGAGAAGGGAACCTAGCTACTAACTACCGACAATAAAAACATGTGTATGCAACAGAGGAGAAGATTGATCCATTCTATCCTCAATGCGTTGTTCATTTCTACAACTGCAATGAACTAGTGCATCTGGAAAATCGGTGCCCAGGCAACCAACATCCTCCAAGACAGCAAGGGAGAGATTTTTCCATCACTACTGCTGAAGTGAACCCCAACAACGAAGTGGTGATAGGTACACAAGGTACTCATTCAAGAATAGCGAACGTTATTTCTTATTCAGGTTCTATGTATTATTTTATTTATCAAATGTTCAGTTGAACAATCCCAGCACCACTACAAATAACGGAAGTAAAGATGTCTTTGAGTACAAAAAATGGGGAAATCTTTGAATCCCATGAATATAACTCCTCCCCTGTCTTTATCTATGGATTGAATTTCTCGGAGAACCTTTCCATAATCCTTCTAGTTTAATTTAATGCAACTTTCTGCATGGATTGTATTTCCTTATATAGAGCCAACATAAATTTCCTTTAGAGGGAAATCACTCTCTATGTGGAGAATTGAGCCCCGATTCTATACAAGTGCAATGAGGAAGATGAATCATCATTAGCTCCATCATCTGAAGAACGGATATTACTACCCTATGAGAACGTGCACCTAGATATGATGATTGAGTCCAAGGAGGAAACTATCCTTAAAGAAATTCTTATTGAGACGTAATTTTCTGAAGTATTTCCCGACGAATTTCATGGTTTTCCTCCTAAAAGAGATGTTGAATTCTCAATTGATCTTATACCTTGGTAGTTTCAAATATCCAAGACTTCATATAGAATGGCTATTTTGGATCTTGAGGAGACGGAGAAAAAACTACAGGAGAATCTGGATAAAGGGATTATATGCCCTAGTGCTTCACCATGGTGTGCACCAGTCCTCTTCGTCAAGAAGAAGGATTGGTCAATGTGCATTTGCATTGATTATCAAGAGCTTAACAAAATCACTATAAAGTACAAGTATCCTCTCCCAAGAATTGATGACTTTTTCAATTAGCTTTAGGGAGCGCAATACTTCTCCACGGTGGATTTGTGGTCGGGATATTATCATGTAATGGTGAAGAAGGAAGATATCCCCAAGACTACTTTTACTACAAGATATGGGCACTATGAATTCAATTTAATGCCTTTAGGACTCACTAATGATCCATAAATCATCATGGAAATAATGAATAGAGTCATTAGAGATTACCTCATAAAATTTTTGGTAGTCTTTATAGATGATATTACGATATAATCCAAAACCATGGAGGATCACGAGGAGCATCTATGAACTGTACTGGAGATCTTGCAGAAGGAGAATCTCTATGAAATGTGCATAATGTGTGAGTTCTAGTTGGAGGAGGTCCCACTTTTTGTTAAAGTCATCACATGAAAATGGATATTTGTGGATCCCTCAAAAATAGATGCAATTGAGGGATGGATGAGGCCAAAATTGGTAGCAAATATCCATAGCTTTTTGGGTTGAGCTTGATATTATCGATGATTTGTGAGAAATCTATTACAATTTTTCAACTCTCTTAACATGCTAACTTGGAAGGGAGTAATGTTATATTGGAATAGTGAATGTGAAGAAATCTTCAAAGAGTTAAAAAAGTTTCTTATCACTGCGCCCGTGCACACTTTACCCATAAGTGGATAATTTTTTTGTGTTATTTAGTGATGCTTCAAGGAAGGGACTAGGCTGGGTGTTGATGAAAAATAACAAAGTCATTGTCTATGATTCACGGAAATGGAATGTCAATGATCAGATTTATCCAACACCAAATTTGGTGTTGGTTGTGGTGATCTTCGACTTAAAAATTTGGTTACATTATCTTATTGGGGATAAGTGTGAAATATCTACGGACCACAAAGGACTCAAGTATATATTCACATAGAAAAAGTTGATCATGTGCCAATGAAGACAGTTAGATCTGATCAAAGACTATTATTTCTCAATCCATTACCACCTTGGGAAAGCGATCAAGGTGGAGGATGCTCTAATTAGGATGGACGCAACAATTCTATCATTCAAAAAGAATTGAGAAGGATCCAATGTTATTAGGTTTGTAGAAGATGGACATGGGAATCATAAAGAAGGGAACATCATAAATCCATTAACTAATGATTGCTCAAATGTCTCTTTTGGGAAGGTTAAAGGATTCTCACAAGGATGATGTGGGAATTCAAATGAAATATGAATCTATAAGAAGAGGTAAATACTCATAGTTCAATGTTAATAAAGAACAAATTGTGAGATTTGGGAAAGGACTATGTGATCCATCATGTTCAGAGCTTAAGAAGGAACTTTTAGATGATGCACAAAGTTCACATTTATCTATTCACTTAGGAAACACAAAGATGTATCAAGATATCCAATAGCATTATTGGTGGGATAATATTAATAATGAGATCGCTGAGTATACATCAAAGTGGTTGGTGTGTCAGCAAGTGAAGGAAGAGAGGCAGAAGTCTTAGGGGATGACGCAACCATTGCCCATACTAGCATGGAAATGGGAGAAAATCACTAAGAACTATGTCACTAGACTTCTGAAGACATCCGAAGGCAACAATGCAATCTGGGTTCTTGTGGATCTTCTTACAAAGTCTGCACACTTCATTGTAATTCGGGAGGATTTCACATTGGATCAACTGGCATAGATATATATCAGGAAAGTGGTAAGACTACATGGAGTACCACTATCTATAGTATCTTATTGACATCCAAGATACACCTCTACGTTTTGGAAGAGTTTTTAACATGATATGGATACTTAACCGATCTTTAGTATGACCTATCATCCTCAAATTGATGGCCAATCCGAGGGGACTATCAAAACACATGAAGATATGTTGATAGCGTGTTCAATGGACTTCAAAGGAGGGTGTGTAATGTCCTGGACCTCTCCGGACCATTCCTTTTTAAAAAAGAGGGTCTTGAAGTGTTCTGGAGGGTAAAATTGACTTTTCCAACTCTTTCCAGAATTTTGAAACTACACGCCGTGTAGTGTGAGTACATGCCGTGTACCCCCTCGTCGGGTATACCCCATGTGTAAGGTCATGTCTTTTCCATGTGAAGTAAATGGGTAAATGTCGTGTACCCTAAACTACACGCTATGTAGTCCCTCCCCACGTACGCGTTACCAGTCAATGGCCATGTGCCATGTTGAAGTGATGTCGTTGTCATGTGAAATAAATGGGTACACGCCGTGTGTCCAAACTACACGCTGTGTAGTCCTTCCCCACGTATGTGTTACCCTCAAACAGCGTGTTGACCAGTCAATGGCTGCGGAGCCATGTTGGAAGCCGCGTGATGACTGTGCGAAACGGTTGAGTACACGCTGTGTACCATAAAGTACACGCCGTGTACTTTTGATTTTCTCACCTATAAAAGGCGGGCTCCCCTCCTCCGTTTCAACTCACCTCTCTCCTCCCCTTTCCTCTGAGCAGAGTTTTCCCAAGAGACTCGAAGGGTCTTTCTTCCATAACGTCTTCGTCTGAGCTCTGATTTATGATCTGTCAGCGGCCACGAGATCATAACGACGAGGAGGAACTTCCAAGCTTGGATCTGTTGTCTTTACATCGGCCTTTCCTTTTCGAAATCCACCCGAGGAGGTTTTTCTGAGACCTGACAGAAGTGGCAGATGCCGACAGACGTCTTCTATGGTTGATCTGGGGGAGAGTTGTGATCAGAACCTATCGAGGTAGGGATTTTTCTTTAGTCTCTCTAATTGTGCATCATGCGGGGTGGGTGTCTTCTTTTTTAGGTGAAACACTTCTGAACTGGTTTAATGAAGATAATAACTGGCTTATATAACGGGGATGGGAAGTTGGTGATTACTGTTACTTTACTTTTTATATCCTATGATATTATATTGTGAATTAAATAGGCTTATGCCGACTGAAAATCATGATCTTTGAGGGCCTTTTCTTGTGAAATTAAATGTTACCCCATCTTCTTGACCATTTTTGTGAATGGAACTTTGTGTAATGTGGAAATTGGTTAATCACGTAATGTTGGCTATTTAAAATCTGGAACCCTTATGTGATCACCCCGGTTAAACAAAATGGAATAATGAACATGTGGGTTTTGTCTTGGTTACTGGTATGTGGTGGGGGTGTTTTGTGGGTTTTTGTGGATCGGGTGAGCAGCGGGGCTGCGGTTGACTTGGTTGTAGGTTGGTTTGAATGTTATGTTGGTGATGGGCAGTGAGGCTGCGATATGTGGTATTAAAGGGATAATGACTTACAGGTTGAGGTGTGGTTGTGGTTATGGTGGTTGGTAGTGGGGATGTAGGGTTGGGTTGAATGTGAACAAACTATGGGTTGTAAATAATAAATAAAAAAAGTGGAAGAGTTAATAAATAGTGGGGAATGGTAATGGAACGAGAATGTTAATCAATTAGTTGGTTGGTAGATAAGAAGGACTTTGTTGTGCTCTTATGTTTTTCCTAACGTGATTTCTGGATGGCAGGGATATGTTTTACGAATGATTGATGTGGTGGGTTGTGGATAGTTTCCCAATGGTTAAGGAACTAATTAACTAATTCTTCTTAAACGTGAAAACCAAAATGGGGTTGGGATTTCTTGTTGTATACATGCTTTGTAGTAGCAGTGCTGAGGAACGTGCTCAGTTTCTCTGTTTAGAAGCCATAGGTTGGGCTGTGTGTTTGGTATACATATATATATCTATATCTTTTGTGTTTTATCGCACCCCACCAATGTTGAGAACATAGTTCTGAACACTCCCATTTCATGGGAGAGGGTGTTTTTCCCTTAGTTACTAGCTCCTTCCTGCTCGTTATTCCCTAGGCTGTGATGGCTTGAGGAGACCTTACACCCAAGAATCTTTGGGTAGGTTTCTATTGGGGTGGTTCTAGCCCAAGACTCTTCAGGCAGGTTTTACTGTTTCCCATGATTCTTCGGGATGAGGCATAGGTGTGTGCGGGCGGGATACGTGGTTGTGAGGCCCAGGTTTGTGCGGGAGGGATACTTGGTTGTGAGGCCCAGGAGTGTGCGGGCGGGATACGTGGTTGTGAGGCCCATGTGTGTGTGGGTGGGATACGTGGTTGTGAGGCCTAGGTGTGTGCGGTCGGGGAGAGTGTGGCAGCATCAGGACGTTCTCCATTAGGAAGAGCAGCTAACTAAAGGGAAATGGAGCGGGGTACCCAATACTCTTGTTCTTATATACTACTACCTGTTGTGATTGTGTTTTGGTGAGTGTGGCTGGTGAGGTTTGGTGGATAGAATTACTTGCTAGGTTTCATCTATTGTACTCACGGGACATTAGAATGTCTCCCCACTTGTGCAAGAGTGCATTAGGTTCCCCTACTGCGTATACTTGTATGATCACCCTACGTTTACATTCAGGTTTCCAGGAGGACTACCAGGGCCTTGCGGGACTCTACTAGTCGGACAGTTGGAGTTGTTGCAGTTTTTTTACACTTGCTTCTTTTGGTATTGTACTTTGAGCTTTCTTGTACTTGCACCTTGTTATTAAATTGTTTAAACATGCATGTGGGCTTGGTTTGGGTTTATTTATATACACTTTTTCTTTTCCTTTTGGATGGTTGACTTGTCCTATTTCCCGATCCAAAATAAAAAAATGGTAATGCCTCCCATATTTGTGAAAACTCATACCGTTGGTGCTAGTCACCACCCCGGGGCCTACTAGAGGCGGGACTCGGGGGTCATTATCTCCCTTTCACGATTGCCAGCTCCAGAGGGGCATCTTTGGTGGGAGGGGGTCGTGACAGAATGGTATCAGAGGCTGATGGTTGAGAGATAGGATAGAGTCTGGAGTTAGGAATAGTGAGGATTGTATGGGATGGTATGGCAACATTGTTGGTTAATCTTGGTGTGTGACATAGGCCAGAAAATACTGGCTATAACATGGGATTTTCGGGCCCCCCGTGATCCGATGCAAGGACTCTGAGCCTACCAAACGACCAAGTGAGACCACTCTGAGCCTACCGAACGATCAGGTGAGGATTTACCAAGAGGAGGAAGTTAGCCAGTGGCAGAAGACTCTCCATTATTTTCAGTGGCAGACCCTCAAGAAGTAAGAGGGTAGTACTTCGGATACAGAGATGGAGGGGTGGCATGAGGAGCTAGGGATCGCTTTTACCTTGATATGTGCTCCGAGGGAGTACTAGGTTCCCCTAGCTATCAGTCAGTTGAGAGGTTCGGCATGACAGTGGTGGATGTTCTACCTCGGAGAGAGGATATAGGTAGATGTTCTATGGGCTGACTTAGAGAAGGAATTCCGAGAGGAATTCCTTTCTTCTATGATCAAGGCGGAGAAGCGGCAGGAGTTACTCTCCCTTTAGTAGGGGGTATGTCAATATGAGATATGGGGATCAAGTTCAAGGATCTCCTGTGCTTTACTCCATATCTCTTTCCAGATGTGGAGTCTCAAGAGAGACATTTGGAGGAGGTGCTTCATCCTTCGATCCAGTATGCTATCACCCGCTTCCCCCTTCCGACGTACTGGTCAGTACATAAGAAGGCAGAGGTTCTAGAGAGGATGCACTCACTGGGAGGTGCACCACGAGAGGGGATCCAACCATGTTCGTCAAAGGGGAGGGTAGTCAACAGCAGGTCTCCAGCGATGGGACCTTGTAGGTTCAGGAGAGTGGGGAGCAGGCCCCAGCAGTTCTAGTTCAGATCTTCGGGTCCTCGTCCCTTTTTCACGAGCCCAGGACCAAAGTGTTTCTCTTGTGGAGGTTTCAGGCACGTTCAGAGTCAGTGCCCAACCCGAGATCAGTACGGTGGAGGTGGAAAGGTTCAGCACCCACCTCAGCAGCAGCAGTTTCCAGTGAGGCCCTTCCAGCAGTAGCAGGACCATGCTCCTCCGAGGGCAGAAATTGCGGGAGGAGGCCGACCTTCGGGTGCTCCCCAGGGACCTCGACCAGGGTGTGGTCGGGGAGTTAGATGACATCAGAGAGGAAGAGGAGAAGGGTGTGGATAGTTTCATGCAACAGAGTTGGAATCTCTAGCAGGACCAAAGTTGTTGCGAGGTACGATTTGTTTGTTCAGCACTCGCACTTCTGCTTTGTTTGATTCGGGAGCATTGCACTCCTTTGTTGCACCTGGTCTAGCCCATGCTTTGGGACTAGAAGTAGAGAGAATTTCCATACCACTGGTACTGAGTACACCAGTTGGAGGTCAGACCAGCATATCTTGTGTTTGCCGGAGATGTGGGCTAACATTGGGACCACATCGATCTAGTGGGGGGACTCTGATGTAGAAGTAATGAGGGATCGTGTCGATCAGGGAAATGCTCCAGAAGGATTGTCAGAGGACAGCCGACATCGGATTCTTTTCCATGGAAGGTTGTTTGTTCCGGAGGCGATGCATGAGGGAGTTCTCCATGATTTCCATAGATCAGCCTTGGCGGTTCATCCAGGAGTTTCAAAAATGTACCGAGGCCTGATGGAATAGTTTTGGCGGCCCGGGGTGAAATAGTCAGTGGCGGAGTGTGTGGATAAATGTCTATTGTGTCTGCAAGTGAAGGATGAAAACCGTGTTCCCAGCGGTTTGTTGCATCCTTTAGATGTCCTCGAGGGGAAGTTGGATGTCATCTCAATGGAATTCATCACAGGACTACCCAGAGCTCAGTGTGGTTATGACACTATCTGGGTAGTGGTGGATCGACTGACCAAATCAGCTCACTTCTTAGCAATTAAGTAGTTGGGCCCGGTGAGTACTTTAGCACAAAGTTACGTGGACGAGGTGGTGAGTTTTCATGGAGTTTCGAAGACTATCGTCTCATATCGGGATACTCGGTTTACCTCACGAGTCTGGAGGGGGTTACAACATTATTTTGGCACCCGGCTACGCCTTAGCACTGCTTTCCACCCCCAGACCGAAGGGCAGACAGAGCGTACTATCCATATGTTGGAGGACGTGTTGCGATCATGCATTCTGGATTTCAGAGGATCATGGGTATGACAGTTTCCTTTAGTAGAGTTTTCCTACAACAATAGCATCCACTCTACTATTGGCATGACACCGTTTGAGGCTTTGTACGGAAGACCATGTCGTTCACCCATTTGCTGGGAAGAGGCTGGTGAGAAAGGTGCTCTTAGGCCAGCGGTAGTACAGAGCACCACAAAGAAAGTTTAGCTTGTACGTGATAGGATGAAAGCGGCTCAGGACCGATAAAAGTCTTGTGCTGATCGTCGGAGGAGGCCCTTGGAGTTCGAGGTGGGAGATTATGTGTTCTTGAAGGTTTCCCCTCGACGGGGACAGAGGAGGATTGGGAAAGGTAGCAAGCTCTCACCTAGGTTCATTGGACCTTTTGGGGTGCTGAGGCGAGTCAGTGAGGTGGCATACCAGCTGGCCCTGCCACCTCATTTGGAGAGAGTTCATGACGTCTTCCACGTCTCCCAGCTTCATCGGTACTTACACGGTGACTCTCACGTTATCGACTGGGGAGATTTAGATATGGGAGATGAAACGACCTTCGAGGAACCACCCATCAGAATCGAAAATCGTAAACAAAAGGTGCTCCGTGGATGAACCATTCCCTTGGTTCATGTGTTGTGGAGGCATGGCGGCCTCGAGGAGAGGACTTTGGAGCAGGAGACACAGATGCCCGCTCAGTACCCGGAGTTGGTTTGACTTGTCTTTTTCCTTGTCCTTCGTAGCTTTATTTTGATGTTATACTTTATACCTTTGATGTATGGAATGCTTGGCTTTTCGGTTATGAGACCTTTTGTTTCGTTGTTCGTTGGGAGTGTGTAACATGTCCGGGCATGTGGGGAAGGGAAAACCCTGATCCTTAATCAATACGCATTAATGCAGATGCGATTGAACTCGTGCAGGCGAGTCAGTGCTGCCTAAAGCGGATAATATCTCGACATAGGAAATGGAATTTTCTGCAAACCACGTGTTCAGGTAGTGGGTGGGTTGTGTGGTGTTGGGGGCAGTATGAGTTAAAAAAATCCTAATTAATGGAAGATGGAAGACCCGATTCTTAATCGAGACGCATTAATGAGGATGAGATTAAACCCATGCAGGCGAGTCAGTGACACCTAAAGCGGATAATATCTCGACATAGGTGAAGGAATTCCTAACACCTATAATTAGGGTTGGTGGTTGGGTTCCTGTTATAACAATAGCCCTAAGAGGTATCTTGTTGGGTTCTTCTGGGATGGTTTTTGAATTCTTGGGGACGAGAATGTTTTAAGAGGTATCTGATGTAGTGGCCCAGTCCTCTCCGGCCCATTACTTTGTCAAAAGAGGGTCTTGAATTGTTCTGGAGGGTAAATTGGACATTTCCCACACTTTCCATAATTTTGAAACTACATGCCGTGTAGTGTGAGTACACACCGTGTACCCCCTCTCTGGGTATACCCCGTATAGAAGGTCGTGTCTTTTCCATGTGAAGTAAATGGGTACACGCTGTGTACCCTAAACTATACGTCATGTAGTCCCTCCCCGCATACGCGTTACCAGTCAACGGTCGCGTGCCATGTTGAAGTTGTGTCATTGCCATGTGAAATAAATGGGTACATGCCATGTGTCCAAACTACACGCCGTGTAGTCCTTCCCCACATATGCATTACCCTCAAACCGTGTGTTGACCAGTCAACGGCCGCAGAGCTGTGTTGGAAGCCGCGTTATGAACGTGTGAAACGGCCGAGTACACACTGTGTACCATAAAGTACATGCCCTGTACTTTTTCTTTTCTCACCTATAAAAGGAGGGGTCCCCTCCTCCTTTTCAACTCACCCCTCTCCTCCCCTTTCCTCTAAGAAGAGTTCTCCCAAGAGACTTGAATGCTCTTTCTTCTATAACTTCATCATCCGAGCTCCGATTTATGATCCGTCACCGGCCATGAGATCGTAACGACTAGGAGAAAATTACAAGCTTGGATCCTTTGTCTTTCGTTCAGCCTTTCTTTTCCGACTTCCAACCAATGAGGTTTTTCTAGGACCCTATAGAAGTGTTGGATGCCGATGGACGTCTTCTAAGGTTGATCCGGGGGAGCGTTGCGATCAGAACCTGTCGAGGTAGGGAATTTTCCTTCGTCTCTCTAATTGTGTATCATGTGGGGTGGGTGTCTTCTAGTATACGTGTAACACTTTTGAACCGGTTTAATGAAGATAATAACTAGCTTATATAATGGGGATGGGAAGTTGGTGATTACTGTTACTTTACTTTTTATATCCTGTGATATTATATTTTGAATTGAATAGGCTTATGCCAACTGAAAATCACGGTCGTTAGGGGCATTTTCTTGCGCAATTAAATATTTCCCCATCTTCTAGACTGTTTTTGTGAATGGAACTTTGTGGAATGTGGAAATTGGGTAATCACATAAAGTTGTTTGTTTAAAATCTGGAAACCTTGTGTGATCACCCCAGTCAAACAAAATTGAATAATTAACATGTGGGTTCTGGGTTGGTTACTGGAATGTGATGGGGGTGTTTTGCGGGTTTTTGTGGATCGGGTGAGCAGCGGGGATGCGGTTGAATTGGTTGTGGGTTGGTGTAAATGTTATGTTAGTGACGGGAAACGTGGCTGTGATATGTGGTATTAAAGGGATAATAACATACGGGTTCAGGTGCGGTTGTGGTTATGGTGGTTGGAAACAGGGTTGTAGGGTTGGGTTGAATGTGAACGAACTATGGGTTGTAAATAATAAATAAAAAAAGTGGATGAGTTAATAAATGGTGGGGAATGGTAATGGAACGGGAATATTAATAAACTAGTTGGTTGGTTGATAAGAAGGAATTTTTTGTGCTACTTATGTTTTTCCTAACTTGATTTGTAGATGGCAGGGATATGTTTTACGAATGATTGATGTGGTTGGTTGTGGATAGTTGGCCAGTAGTTAAGGAACTAATAAACTAATTCTGTTGAGACCTGAAAACCTAAATGGGGTTGGGATTTCTTGTTGTATGCATGCTTCGTAGTAGCAGTGTCGAGGAACGTGTTTAGTTTCTCTGTTTAGAGTCCATAGGTTGAGTTGTGTGTTTGGTATACATATATATATCTATATCTTTTGTGTTTTATCAAACCCCACCCATGTTGAGCACATAGTGCCTAACACTCCCATTTCATGGGAGAGGGTGTTTCCCTTAGTTACTATCTCCTTCCTGCTCCTTCTTCCCTAGGCTGTGATGGCTTGAGGCGACCTTACACCTATGAATCTTCGGGTAGGTTTCGATTAGGGTGGTTTTAGCCAAGACTCTTCCGGCAGGTTTTACTGTTTCCCAGGAATCTTCGAGATGAGGCCCAGGTGTGTGTGGGTGGGATATGTGGTTGTGAGGCCCAAGTGTGTGTGGGCGGGATATGTGGTTGTGAGGCCCAGGTGTGTGCGGGTGGGATACGTGGTTTTGAGTCCCAGGTGTGTGTGGGTGGGGAGAGTGTGGCAGTGTCAGGACGTTCAAAATTAGGAAGAGCACCTATCTAAAGGGAAATGGTGCGGGGTACCCAATACTCTTGTTCTTATATACTACTACCTATTGTGATTGTGCTTTGGTGAGTGTGGCTGGTGAGGTTGGGTGGATAGAATTCCTTGCTATGTTTCTTCTGTTGTCTCACGGGACATTAGGATGTCTCCCCACTTGGGCACGATAGCTTTAGGTTTCCCTACTAAGTATACTTGTATGATCACCCTACGTTTACTTTCAGGTTTCCAAGAGGACTACCAGGGCCGTGCGGGACCCTACTAGTCGGACAGTTGGAGTTGTTGCTGTTGTTGTACACTTGTTTCTTTTGGTATTGTACTTTGAGATTTATTGTACTGTCACCTTGTTATAAAATTATTTAATCATGCATGTGAGCTTCGTTTGGGTTTATTTCTATACACTTGTTCTTTTCCATTTTGGGTGGTTGACTTGTCCTATTTCCCAATCCTAAATAACAAAAAGGGTAATGCCTCCTATATTTGTGAAAAACTCATACCCTTGGTGCTAGTCGCCACCCCGGGGCCTACTGGAGGCGGGACTTAGGGGTCATTATCTCCCTTTCACCATTGCCAGCTCAAGAGGGGCATCTTTGGTGGGAGGGGGTCGTGAAAGGGTGGGACTAGCATCTTCCACTGGTGGAATTCTCCTACAATAAAAGTTTCCACTCAAGCATCCAAATGGAACATTATGAAGCCCTGTATGGGAAGAGGGGCAGAACACTGACATGTTGGGATGATGTTGGTGAGTGTAACCTGCTAGGACCAAAAATGGTCAATGAAATGGTAGAGAAGGTGAAATCTATTCTGCAACATATCAAAGCATCCCAGAGTCAACAGAAGATTTATAATGATAACCATTAATGAGACCTTGATTATAATGTTGGAGACATGTTATTTCAATGAAAATCTCCATGGAATAAGGTCATGAGGTTTGGAATGAAGTTGATGTTAAGTCCTAGTTACATCGGTCCCTTCGAGATTCTAAATCGTGTTGGGGCTGTGGCCTATCGACTAGAACTTCCACCTACCCTGGCCAATGTACATGATGTCTTTCATGGATCCTTTTTAAGGAAGTACATACCAAACCCTTCACATGTACTCTTTTTAGAGGTTGTACAACTAGTAGATAACCTTTTTTATGAGGAGCAACCAGTGAATATCATAGATCATAGAGAAAAAGGAATATGAAATAAGACAATGCCCCTTGTTAAGGTGTTCTAGTGAAATCAAAAGTATGATGAAGAGACATGGGAATCGAAGGAAGTGATGAAGTATAGTCACCTGTGTTTGTTTTAGAGTGGAAAAAGCAATTTCATGGGTGAAATTTCATAAGGGGGGAAGATAGTAATGACCCAAACATTCATTAATGTAAAGTCTTCATAATGTAATTAAATTTTTAATTATAGTTATATAAAATGTGAACTTATTTGGATTTATGTTTTTGGATTTTAAAATACCATTATGAATTGTGACTGTTGCTAATATAGTCGTTGAATGGTGATCACATAATTAGTATAAATATAAGGCTTTATCAAATCCAATTTTCTCTGAAAAAGGAAGTGATGGCCTCATCTTGTAGACATTTCCCATAAGAATCCCATTTGATGGATCTTAGAAAGGATTTGGCATCATTGGGTTGTGCTCTTCACCAAGCCAAAGCCAACCATGAACACATTAATATTGAGTGGAACAGACTATGGGAGAAGTGGAAGTTAACAGAGATTACCACCCGAGCGATGTTATCTGAGCCTCCCCAAGAGTCTGTCCCCATCACACACCATAACATTTGGACCTATGTGGGTGTTATATGGTATTATGTAACAAGACCCTAGCACTATGACATTGTACATTATTTTATATGATGAATGAGCAATCATTTTTTATTGTTACTTTGTATGTAGTTCTTAAAGAACAAACATTATTTTTTTAGTTAATATTAAAATAAGAAATCTATTTTTAATAATTAATGGATATTTTAATTAAATAATATTTTAATAAAACATTATTATTAAATTAATTTTTATTATATATAAATGATCATATAATTTTATGTATGCAATTTTAAATTTTATTAAGGTTTGAAAACTGTTTTTGTCAAAACCCATGAATTTTCGATAAATTGTGTTTTTAATTTTAAAAGTAAAAATTAAAATTTATAGAAAATTATTTATATAAAATGAATAATATTTTTGGAATCAGGATGTATAAATTATCCAATGTCTAATTTTTCATAATAATATGACATAGTCGAATTTTTGGGTAAAAATTAATTACCTATTAAATATATAATGTTCTTTATGACATCACAATGACCCCATAGTGATTCAATAAAATACTATAAACATTATGTTCGGCCAATATATGTTTTAACTTTAATGTAATGTGATTTTAGATTTGTTTGATTTATTTTACAAAGCATTAGTGGATCATCCAAGACTTATAAAACATTTTGTCTTTTTAAATTGTTTTCCTTGAAAGTGTGACTGACCTCTACATAATCAACCCTATTATTTTAAGAAGTTAAGACATTGAAATTATAAAATATTTTCTTCCACTCCCCTTTGGAAAAAACCATGGTATTTTTTGTGGTTTTGATTAGTTTAATGTGTGGTGTCCCAAACCTAAATAATAAATAATTCCATCCCCTTTCCTATAAAAACCCACCAAAGCTCCCACTTAATCTTCCCTCAAAGCCTTCAGAGTTAGACCCGCCCCTCTCCATATCTCTATATAATTATCCCATGGTGACCCAAGCTCCCAAGAAACCTCTCTGAAGAATCTCCAAATCCTTCGGAATCACACTTCCAAGTAAGGGATTTCTTCCTTTCTCATTTTTGTCCAATTTTAATTAATTTGTTATGCCCTTTTGTTTTCAATTAAAAATGTTGGGGTATGATTTCATAGCTCCCCCATACATCCCTATTTTTGTTTGGATGATGGGATATAGCATTCTCTCTCATTTATTTCTCCCATGTACACTCGTTACCATGATGAAATTCCATGAGAGATTTCTCACTCCTCTTTTTCTTCCAAGTAATTATATTGAATTGTACATCTAAATTCCATTAATTTTTTTGGGACATGAATCTATATGACTCCATTACTATATATTTCATGTAAATGTTATGATACACCCATTTCTCTCTTATAAACCATTTTTTAGGAGTTCTTATTTCACACTGTTATGCTGTCGAAATTTCACTATGCTTTTCCAAGTCAGTGTAATTGTGTAGTAAATACCATTATCATGTCTCTATCAAAGGAATTAACCTTTTTGAACATTAAAACATTTATTATAGATCTCCATGTATGTATTCCAAATCTGTTTATCATGTAATAAATGATGATGATTGATTCCATGTTGTATGATCTATGTGTCTCACTTGTGCATGAAATGAAATTTTTAGGAAGGGTGCACCCTGATAGTGTTCCAATGCATTGGGTATATTATAGTATGATGATACGTCATGTGAAATGGGTATTGAATCATGATAATTCATGTGAAATGAGGTTTTACTCGTGCTTCATGTGCAAGGAGGTTTTACTCTTGATTCATGTGAAATGAGCCTTGGCTCATGGTAATTCTATGATAAGTGTTGTTGCTACATTTCCAGGTTATGATTGTCATCCTTCATCATGCCTTGATATTCATGTTCCTCTTGTTCTACAATGATATTCCTATTTTCTAACATTTATTGTATTCCTCATGTTATTCCTTGTTTATTCCCTTACTGGGCTTTATAGCCCACCCATTTCGTTTTCTTGTCCCCAGGTTATCCCATGCAATACTATGTATGAGGGAATGTAGTGGTCATGTAAATGAAGTTTTCAATAAAGATATTGTTTGTTTTATGTTCAAAGTTGTTATGTAATGTTCCTAACCCCCAAATACACTAAAAATCTTGATCATACATGTTTTATCAGGTGAATATTTTATATAATAAATCTGGATTTTGTTTGTAATAAAGGGCAGGGTTTTTATAATTCTTTAATAAGATGGAGTGTTAGGGTGGGTGCTAGATATGGAATGATTCCTATTAGATGGATTCCATTTATCTAGATGTGGAAAAGTTTGTCAAAATACTTTGACATCTACAATTTCAATCTGGAACCATTCATATTGGTCTTGCCATAGCATATTCCCACATCGTTATTCTCAAGCATGTGGTTTTATCACACATGGTTCATACAGAGCACCATAGAAGCCTAGGTTGGGGATATTATATGCATGGTTAGGTGAGGAAACATGGAATGATATTTCCCAACTGAAAATGTTGAATATGGAAGATATATGGAGGATAAACCACTATAGAATAGGCAGTTTTGTGACCATTGATCTCACAAGAATTTCCATAGTGAAACCTATGGAGTCGAAACTAGTACATTATCATACGGGGATCCCATATAATGAGCTACTTTTGGTGGAAAAAATTATGAGGTCCTTACACCACCACCACCACCAGGAATCCCATTCTTGGTTAAGGGAGCTATAGATCTGTGTGGTGGATGGCTGCAGGCTATAGAGTTTAATGACATGGTAGCTCTTGAGATGGAAAGAGGTATGTTTTTTATTTATTCTACTACTAAATAAGTACTAGTGGACACAAGATTTATTCATTACATTGCAACATTAATCCTAGTAAAAATATAGAACTCCCAGACCGTATATTATCCCACAATCATTTCATTGAGGTTCTTATAGGGAATGAATCTCCAAAATGATTTCATATTCCATCAATTTGATCTATCACTTTGTGTATATAGCTTTATATGAGACCAATTAAACATCACGATGAGACCATATTGCTAAAAATTGGGAATTTTCTGATTCTCCATGGAATGAGATCAGATAGAATGTCACTATAGAGACTTTTTTTGACATTGGACTAAATGAATGGGATTCTACTTCATGGGAGTGAGATATCTCATGGCCCTGCAGTGTGTCTTGAGGGATGGAACCTACAACCAATAACCCGTTGGTTGGGATGTTTATCCCTTGGTGTAGTGGGCTCCTGAGGGACTTGGGTTACTTTGGTCCAATGGGATTATATGTACATATTACATAGGGATGATTTAGGACTACATCTGAGGTGGGTGATTTACTTATTCATCAACATTCACCCTGGGAGTATTCTGATATCTTTTTTGGCATATCGAATGGAGCCTACCGAGCATTGGGAGATAAGGGGTTGTTTGATGACCTTCAAGGGATAGTTTTTATCTGACCCGGTGTGCCCCTATGGAGAATTGATATTTCTCATTAAAATGGTCAATGAGAGAATGTGACTTTTTATTATTATCATCACATTAACCAGGACATGACAAATAACAAGAACCTATTTTCGTGGATTTATAACCTCTTTGGAAATCTCTAAGGCACAAGATAGTTATGTATGATCGATATATGGTCTGACTAAAACCAATTGAGAATTAGTGATACAGATATTATGAGGATAAGATTTTTATATAACTTCAAACTTAATGAGTTCTTTCTAATTCCTTTAGGTGTGATAAATTTCACCTCATTGTTTATGGATTTTATGATGAATATCTTCTAGAAAGACATCTACTTATTTTTATTTTTCCTCATTGACGGCATACACATATACTTTGTAACAATGTATGATCATGAAGTATGTATTGTATTATTATTCATCTAGGGATAATATTAGATATTTTTTGATGATGAGGAAGCAAGATACCAATTATAGTTTTATATAGTTGAGACACCCTGAGAAAAATTGTACAACTCCTAACCTAGAGCAAGATGTAGTAACCTTTGTTCTGAGGATGTGGTGGAATTATATTTTGGGAGTGTTCATTGGTTTTTAATCAATCCATCAATGTATTAGGTATGTCTTCAAATAGAGAGACCTAAACCTGAGGCATGGGATATGGTTGTTTTTCTAAGAGAACTATGAATTTCATATAGTCTATAATCATAAGAAGGTAATTGTTGTGGAAGATTCCATTAGCATGTAGTAATGTTCTATCCTGGTGGAGGAGGTGTCTGAGAAAATGGATTCCTTGCATCTGACCCTAGATGGGGTGGAGGGTGAATATTTTCTTATATCAATGGTGTTGACTCTGATAATTCTCTAATTTTCGAGGGAGGCTCATTTTGGACACATATACAATGAGGTCATGTGTGACTAGATATCCTTAGGATATTCACCATATGGATTCCGTTATGGATGGAATCATGTCATCCTTTTCTAGGGATAGACGGTGGTTCTAGTCATTATGTGAAAAGTGGTGATGAGGGAGTTTCACATTTCTCCTTTCATTGTATATCCCACTGTAGGGAAGATTTACATGGGCCTTTTCGGTACATTTTGGTGGCTGGAATGAGATATAGTGTGGTCGAGTTAATCTCTAAGTGTCTCACATGTCAGCAAGTGAAGGCTAAGCACCATGTTCTTTTAGCTTTATAATAGCCTCTGATATCCTTCAGTGTAAATGGGGAAACAAATATACAGTACATTTGATAGGTGTTCTATGGAATTTTAGAGGGGATGATTACATATATGTGATAATGGGTTGACTTAAAATGTAATAAAACTTCCTTACTATAAAGGAGAAAAGTTTATTGGAGATTTTTTGGAAGTTGTACATATGGGAGAAAATATTCCTTTATGGAGTGCACTTGATAATTTTCATGGACTATGATGTGCAGTTCACATGAAATTTTTGAAGTGTCTGGTAAAAGGTATTCTAGAAATATATTAGTATATATTGAAATTTTCCCCCTTATAAATGGCCTGGCAGAGTGTATTATTAATGTCTTGGAAGATATGATTGTGTATTTCTTGTGAGACATCATATAGAGCTGGGAGGATCACATGACCTAAATAATGTTTTGTTATAATAATTGTTTTCAATCTACAATCACCATGGAACATTTCGTGTCCCTTTATAGGGACACTACATGTCACCATTAGGTTTTATTATTATAAGTGATGCATCTGTAATAGATCCAAATATGGTGTGCGAGATGAGAGATAATGTCTTAGTGATCCATGATTATATGAGGAAATCCTAGAGTTAATAGAATTATTTACTTGATCCACACCATATGCCCTTAGAGTGTATGAAGGGAACCCAAATTTTCTTCAGAGTCTCCATACAATAAGGATTTTATAGGCTCTATTGGGGTGGAAAGCAATTTTTGAAGTTCATTAGGAAGTTCAAGATCTATTATTGTGTTGGGATGGTTACTTTCCATCTCACATTATCCCCATAGTTATATTGGGTGCATGAAATATAACATGTGTTACAGTTGAGGAGATATTTTCATGATCATACACATGTTATTGACAAGTAATAGTTTGTCATCTAGGATAGATACACCATTGAAAATAATATAGTGGTGATCAAGGATCATTAGGATAGGATCATGTATGGACTAAGCATTCCATTAGTTTGTGTTCTTGGGAAGTATGAGATAATACTAGAGATCTCTTGGTAGAGTGAGAGAAATATATAGGATTAGTATTCTTACCTCTTTTCTTAGTTAGTGATTTATGGGTTTGGAAATCATAAAGTATCGAATAATTTAGAGACCAGGTTCTTTACTTTTTATACTTTTAAATATATAAATAATTTTTTTTGGAGCAAGGAAATCCTAAGACGGAAGATTTTGATGTATGGTGAACCTAGAATTATTTTTATAAAAAAATTAAAAATTATATATATCATGTATTAGTATATTTTTTGAAATAAAGAGGTATCACTAAAATGGAGTATCTTATTGAAAATATGAGTCCACAGTGAAATTTTGATCATGGGATTTATATTAGGCAAGACCTAAAGATGGTCGGTGTTTGATTTATGGATGAAGAAGTTTTGGTGGGGCTGTTCAGTTAATTAATTTATTTATTTATTAAATTAAATCATTTAATAAACTTATCATAATATCCTACACAAATTTTTGATTAGGTAAAGATATTAGAGTTAGATGTATAAACCTAGGATCATTTGGAGATGGTTCTATTATCCATCATTGGAAAATTGAGATCATGAGACGAACAAAAATTGGATAATGGTGATTCAAGGCACAATAAATAAATCAGGTCATATTTATTATTGGAAACCACGTTCTTCACCAATGATCGATCTGAATTGAGGTATGAATCATTAATAGTGGTTTCTACCCTCTAAATAAAATTTTTAAAACCTGAATTTGATATGTTTATCTTTTGGAGGAGGTTTGATGGCCTTCTCATGAAACCCTATTGTCAAATTAGATTTTTTATCCAGTTTATATATTATTATACCATATTTGTTAACCTATATTTCCCATCCTGTAATCATTTTACAATAACTCTAGGATAATGATGGTTATCTCTTTTATTATGGTGTTTTCACCATTTTTTTTACATTCTTCACCGTTGGACTATGGGGTGTTGCTTATAATTTTTTCAGGGATGATTCAATCTTGGTAAAACCCCTAGATTAGAGGATTCCATGGATTCATTTTAAACCCCATCTATAAAATATTTACTCTCATAAACACAAATTATGGAGTCCCATTTCCATGGTGTCTATGCCTTACTAGTGGGTTAAATATCACATGCCATGAGAGATCCCAAAAATGTTGTGTGGCCTAATGGTGGTGGCTCGGTGAATTCTCTAGGACTACAAAGACATAGACATGGCTATTCACATGTCATGTACTAGATCATAGCCAGTGATAGGTGCATGGCCCGGATAGCCTGAGCTAGCCGTGGGTGGCTGAGACACAATGGGTAACAAAATTACACAAAATATTGTACTACATAGCCAATAATCCATATACTTGCATGGACAAGGTTTTTTAGATCAGTGTAGCCATATTCCCTCTAGAAACCCTTACATGTACTATACATCCATTGTGAGAAAAATTCTATGCCCTATATCTCCATTATTGGGATACAGATTTTTTCCTACTAGTATTATATCTAATGTTTCCTTCCATGTATAACATGAAGGTGTCCTCCACAGTGTATTTTCAAATAAGATGTCAGATTTTCTAAGTGTGAAACTTCTTTACGTATCACATGATGATGATAGTGATTAGGAAGGATCATAAGCGGGGAATCATAGTGTTATCCCTCAAAAAGAGAAGGTTGTGGGTCCCCTATCTACATAATGAGTTGTACCCCCTAATGGACTAGGATTTGTGACCCCTATCTAGCTACATTTTCGTATCCCCTAATAGACTAGGGTATCGGTCCCCTATCTATCAAACTGATGAGTGGTACCCACTTAACATACTAGTGATTGGGTAATCTATCATCATATTGATTTTTCATTCCTTGGAGTGCTGCAGTTTGGGTTATAAATAAATCTTCTGAGTAGAACACCCCCCTCCCCCACTCCGATGGACATGATTATGTTCCTCTATATATCTATTTAGTAATAGACCATTCTTGACTACAATGTGGGTCTTATATTTATCAACTTAGTAGTACCCCCTAAAAGACTATGGTGTGGGTCCTCTTTCTACTCCGTATTGCTTACACCACCACTATAAAAAAATAGGGTGTCGTTCCACTATCTACATACTAAGTGATACCCCCTAATGCCATAGGTAATGGCTCCTCTACATGGTGATTGTACCCCCTCAATGGTACAACATAATTTAGAGGTATGAGTCCTATACATGGTTACATCATGATTAGAAACACGAGATGTTGGATATCGATGATGGAACACATGGAAATATGGTTGAATGACCATCTTAGACTACGACTTGTGAGATAGAGATCCACTTTTTCTTTTTCATGGGATTCGTATATGATCATATATCATTGTTTTTTGGAATCATTTAATATATTAATATAGGTTGAGGCCACTACATCTATCTTGTATCCTTTTTCAGCCCATCCTTTTTCAAGCCTTCGTATTGGGTATGTATATTCTCAACCCTTAGTGGGATTTTCCCATAAAAGTCTAATATTATAAAGGTGATTGATAGGTTAGCATTTATTTATGAAGATCATAGGGATACTCTGATGCATTTTTATACATATGGTGGTCAGGGGTTGGAGATCTGGATCCAGGCTCTCTCAAAATCTCATTTCCTGATATGAATTCTTGTTATGGGAGTATTTTTCACCATTAATTTTCATATTTCACTATCACACACTTTTTCATTTACCCAGATGTTATAAAATGTTTAATCTATTCTCTAGATATTTTTGTGATTTATATTATTCATCTTCACTTATGTATGGAGATGATTTGACCTATGCGTAATAGTACCTAAGGAAAATAAATCCCATTGTAGTTAGAACTTTCAATGTTGTTCACCGGCCCCTCACATATGGATGTGTTCTTGGGTAGTTTCATCTCTTTCTTCCACCTACTAGGAGGGCCCCGTTGGGTCATGTCATACAACATAGGGGAGTCTATAGTCCATGGTTGAGATGTTGTAAAGATCTTTATATTCAAGAACATATGGTTTATTAGTAGTTTATGGTAGAATGGGGCTATTATAAGAATTCTAGTGGTCATTTCCTGAGGCCCCAAAAGATTGTGTATGATGAATATGTCCTCCTGAGTGATCTAATCATCATAGGATTCATGTCATTGGGTCATGGTAGAAATCATTTTCATGTTTTTTAGACCTTTTAAGTTTTATGGCATGTTTTTTAAGAGTCTTATTTGTTAGATCACCAATATTGACTATATAGTGTTCACTACATCTTTTATATGTCCCATATTTAATAGTATCTTCATGATGAATACCATGTCATTGAATTGGTAGAGTTTTAAATTGATTATTATTTGATATTCACGTAGAATCTAGTTTAGATCAAGGATCACTAAGAGAGTGTACTATAAGAATGAGCTATACCCTTAGTTTTCCTATTGTGTATGCATGATAGATTGTAATAGAGTACTTGAGAATATGATCCATAGATTTATGCTCAATACCCTCATTATATAATTACTCCATGAATGTTTCAATTATTTTTAATTTATGTTTTTGATGTTATATTGGTATAAGATTTTTATTTCCTTCTTTATTGATTGTATCACGGTTTATGCACTCAGAATATAAGTTGTGTGGTAATGTTCTTAATAATGTGTGATCCTTGAGAGGAATCTCATCGGGTCAATGTGTGGTCCCATTATCTTCCATTCATGTTTTTTCATTAATTTTCTAGAATTATTTTTTTAGTGGTAAAAAATGTAAACTCATGGGATTCAAAAAATCCACTTCTTTTTATTTTTTCTAGGCATGCATGCATCAAGAGGGTGATCTAGGTATTTTACCTATGAAATAACTAGGTGTTTTAATGGTACATTAATTGAAAATGTGGTAGATATATTTGTTTTCAATTTTACTTTAGTTGATCATGTAGTTGGTTGGTTAATTGATGTGGTCATTTATTCCAATATTCTGTTGATCAGTTCCTCAACGTCTTTGATCATTCTTTCGTCCAGTCTCATAGTTTAATCATGATATTGATTGCTTCAGTAATACAGTTCAATGGGTTTTTATATGATTGGTCATTTCCATCATGTGGTTTATAACTCACATTGTCATCCTGTTGACTCACTTGATCACATTGTGTGGTCAGTCTCATAATGTGGTAGGTTAAACTATTTGTAAAATCCTAAATTTCCAAATTTAATATATTTTTAATAATGATGTGAAAATTATTTTTAACATAAAAAATGGTGTTTTTAGATTAAGTAAATTTTATTGAATGTATTTTTAGGGGATTAAATTGTGTATTTGAATTTAATGACACATTGGGTTAAAATTAGAATAAATGGTTTGTTTGTGGGTTTTTAATGAATCCAAAATTGATGATACCTGAAAAATAAATATTGATAATGTAACCTTATATGATATATAGGGGGATTTTAATCTAGAATTATAACTTAAGATATATCCTCTTATTCAAATCATAATATTTTCATTTGAGTCTGGGTAAAACAGGACTCTATTTTTTCTTCCTAGAGATTCATCATCCATGACTTGATATCTTATTTATTCTGAGTTCTATGTGTCTTCAATAGATCCATTATTTCTGTTCTTTTTAAGTCATCAATTATAAATTGTCATAGGTGTTTTAACTTCTCTATTTTTCCTTATTCCTCAAAAAATTTTGTGTAATTGGTTGATTCCTTACACTTACAAAATATAGGCCACAACATATATTATTTTACTTTCAATTTTGGTGTATAGTGAATCAAATATTCATTCCCTAATGGGATCCATGATATCTATTTATTTTTTATTCATTATGTTTTCATGATTTTATATAACTTTGAGTTTATGGAATCATTAACTAATGAAGGCATTGAATTTTATTTACATGACATTCAAGGGAGTGTGTTATATTTGAATTTTTTTTTGATTTCATGTTATTCTTATGTGATTATCTATATTTGAGCATATAAGTGTTTATTTTTGTGAAATTTATAATAGTTATGAAATTTTTAACCCTTTATAAAAATTGAGAACCCTTTTGGTTTTTTTGATCATATCCCTCGCAAAAGGATAATCACTTATATATGTTAAATAAAATAGTTTTCTAAAAACCTATAAGTTTTGTGGAAATACTCATGAATGATATAATGAATTAATGTGGAAGTCTATTTAAATTATTTAGTTTTAATTCCCTTGTGATGGTGTTATGTGTATGGTTTACCTTTTGTGTTTATGTAATTTTTGGGGGTTTTCATAGTGATGGTTATCATTAGTTCTAAAAAAAATTTGTTATTGATGAAGAAGTATGGGATTTAATTTATATTTTTCATATCATGATCATTGGGTTGTAGTTTATTCCTAAGAATAAGATGTGATAGATGTTGTTCTGATGTGGTTTTGTTATTTTTTGATATTTTTTCTTGTATCCTGGTAGTGATGAAATTTAAAACTATATGTATTGTAACTAAAACGGAATGGTCGAGAATGTAAAATAATATGGGATGTAAATCATGTGTGTTAATTGAATTGATGAACATTAAAAATGAGGAATTAATGTAATTTTTGGTTATCATAGGAACTCAATAAATATGTTACTAAATGGAATGATAAATTAGCAGTTGTTGTGAATATGAAAATATGTTAAATAGGTAAATGAAAGGGTGAAATTTATGGGTTGTGTGTAGTTTTTTTGTGATGTGTTTCATTTAGAAGTAGATATGGTTTGTGGATCAACATGGTAATAGTTTTAAGGTGTTAGTTTCTGAAATATATGAAGAATTATTGATGTGAAACCCAAAATTATTGCTAGTATGGGTTTATAATTATATTTATGTGTTTTTAATTTATTTGTGATTTTTATATTCAATCCACCCACATTGAGTTGTGTGTACTAAGACCAAAATATTTTATGGTTTTCTTCCCTGACATCCAGGATGGTTATGGAATGGATGACATGTTACTCCATCTCTCAATCTAGTCCTTCAATAGAAATATGTGTTGGGTGAACATAATTAGTGGTGAGTACTGACCGAGGATATCATAGTGGTAGGGATTTCCTTCGAATGATAATATTAAATATGTAGTAGTGGTCTTGTATAGAATTTGGTGGAAATTAAATTACTGTCACTAAAATTCATGATATCATAATTCATTAGTACTAATATTTTGGTTGGATTCATGAGGATGGTGATGATAATAAGATGTGGTGAGAGACAAGTAGATACAATGTAATTATTACACATGAGTTTGGGAAATTTGGGGTTTGGGGTGGGTATGTTGGAGACCTAAAACACATATAATATGACTTGATATGTGATGACTTATATATGTAGAATTTATATGAGAACATGACCTTTGATATTGGGAAATGAGAGTCGAAAATTAGGGTGGATTTTGATGTGTTTGAATTTATTTATGTCCTCTTGATATTCTTTTAAATTTTATTTATTTAGTATGAGGTAATTCTTGAAGTTGGGATGATTTATTAACATATTTTTAAACTAATGGTGTTGTTTTTTGTTCATTTATGAATTGTTATTCTCTTCTACAATTTTAATGGGAGACATTGGGTTTGATCCATGAAAGTATAAAATTAATTCTCACCCAATGAATATAAATTATTTTTTATCTTTATAGGAGGATTATAGTGATCTAGTTAAGGATTACTGGCCTGGACTATGGACTATTATGGGGTTATTGTTTTAGGTATTCCTTTTTAGTATTATATTTAAGACTTTTATAGTATTCCTTAAAATACATTTTTTTATTGTTTAGATTATATTATAGTACATTATGGGGTTGTTTAATGATTGTTTATCAGATATCCCTATCATTTTCATAAAAATATGTTTAATGAATAAAAATTTAATATTTTACAACCCCACTACTAATCCCCAACATTGGTCCTACCAGATTTTGGAATAGAGGGTCACACATTATCTTCAATACTGGACCAAGAGGGTTCCAATAGAGGGTTTTTATGTATTGAACAACATGTATCTTCCATGGATAAATAAAGAGTTAGTGGGGATCATCCTATGAATAAAATGATGAAATTTTTAGAAGGGGAGTAATGATGTAATGAATAAAGGGGAATCTAACATCACTAATTTATTTAATTTTTTCTAAGACCAATAATTTATTTTAATGTCTAGAAAACTACAACACAATGATAAAATGCTTATAGATACCATACTAGAAATAATTTTATGTTTCAACATAGAAAAGAGAGTAAAAAATAGAAAATTTTATGAAATGTCATTATATATTGAAGTAGACTAGAAATCTGTCCAGAATAGGAATTTCTGGATTCATAGTAAATGATTATACTCAAATTTTATTAGTGATGTCAATGTTCTGATAACACTATAATAACATAAAATACAATCCAGTACCATTGAAAATGAGATATCATTGAAAATCATATAGATAGAAAAAGCTTTTATAGATGATCATATGTTAAATTATGTGTATGTCATATTTTCTATGAATGTAATCATAAGATAATACGTGTAATGAATCTGTGTGATGATGGAAATGATAATTTATTCAGGAGAATTTTTTTATCTTCCAGTGATTAAAGAATGGAAAAAGTATTATTGAATGACTAAGAAATTAATGAAGGCTATTTTATATTTGTGAGTAGAGTCCCGCATGTTATCCATTTAAGAAAGATAATAATTAGTTATGGCATAGAAACATTGTAAAATTGCTTAAAAATACATCATAATATTCAAAAAAGGAAAAAATTATGAGGGAATTACCTCTATTATAAAGAGAAACAATGATCTTTTTTTAATATTTTCCAAAACTGAAGATGACAGAATGGAGACATAAAAGGATACAAAATGAGTCCCATAGACCCCTTGAAATAAAACATTTTTATTTTCTGTAGATTTAAGAAGAATGTTCCAATAAGGGGTGATTTATACATTACCTTATTTTTAAAAACATTTCCCTATTAAATAGTTATATGTTTATTGAGAAAAATATGACGTTTTTTTATAGATTATGTTCTACAAAAGTGAAGCATAAAAGTGAACTTTATGACAATATATATAAAATGAAAATTTAAATTTCTATGTAATTTACATGGAACTCTTTTGAATACTATCTATAAAATAATGAAATAAAATATCATTAAAATACTCCATACACCCACACCAAATTTGGGTTTCCTAAAGGAAAAAATATGATCTTTGTAGAAATGTGAATGACAATGGTATAAAAGTATAAAAAAAATTAATCTTCTTATAGAAATTTATATATTATTTGGTCTATGTAAATAATAGTTTCTTACTAATATAGGATGCATCCATTATCCCTATGATATTTGGGTTTATAAAAACCAATGATGAAATATTTTTTCTGTTTTAAATAACATTCCTGATGTAAATAAAAAAACTAATAAAAATTGATAAAAATATAAACAAGGAATATAATTAGGATATTAACCAATGAAAAAAGATATAGGAGTTGGAATCAACTATGAAAAAAAATAGTTAAATCATTTTATGTTAAATTTATTGAAAATAAGTTAAAACCAAAGGATAAACAAAATTTCAAAATTTATGACCCAATGTAAGATATTTAATAATCCTAAAGAATAAATATTTAAGAGGACGAATTCTCTGAGAAAAATATAAAAAATATGTTTTGATGAAACTAGTGATAAAGGAGGTTACATAGAAAAAATTAACTCAATGATCCTGACACTAAAGTAAGAGGTTGAACCAAATAATATCATTGGTTGTTTTGAACCTCCCGATCAGATGAGTTGAAATATATGATTATAAAATGCAATTATAGTTATATATTAGTTTTAATCCAAATCATTATCATAATTATTTGAGAATAGGTAATGGTTGTTATTTATGATTGACTAGTTAGATCAATTTGAGAAAAAAGAAACCAAGAAACTTGTATGGAAACTGGAAATAAAAATTGTCAATTCACCAAATTCGGTTTTGATAAATAAGCTAAATGAAGAGGGATAAAATTAATGTAATAAATAAAGGTTTTATTATAATGAATATTCACATGTGAATGGTTTTTATTTTAAACAATACATTTCTCCTAATAAAATTCTTTAGACTATATAAATGTGTTTTGTTATCACATCTGATCATAAGTATAAAGTTTATCAATTGAATGAAAAATTATCATTTATGAAAATAAATATTTATGATGATGTGTATTTTGAAAATCAATAGGTTTTTATACTTTATGAGGATATAAATGTTGTTTGAACACTAAAATATTATTTATATTACTTTAAGTAAGCCCCTATTATAGGTACACTACATTTAAGAGCTACATAATGGTATTTATTTCATTAAAATGATCTCTTGATCAAAATATATATATGAAATTGAAATTTTCCCGAACATTGATTGCCATTTTTTATATTCATTATATAATAATTTCTCATAATAATGATTTTTCCCATATATAGTTCCCAAATAAAATGAAATAATACTCTAAACTGTTGATTCCTTTGTAGATGAATTCCATTCTAGGGATATAGGTTGTATAAATAAAATTTTATATATTCCAACCAAATGAAAAATATGGAATAGGGATACTAAATTTTTTTGTCATGGAGTTCCCAAAGGATATTTATACTACTATATCTATTTTAGTAATTTTGATTAAATATGGAATTGTTAAAACTATTAATGAAAGATACTTTCGAAATTTTAATATATTTTTTATCAATATAATTAAATCTTAGCCTGAATAGTCATACACAATTAATTTTGGTGACAGGTATCAAATTGATTCAATGAAATAAAACATGATAGTTGATAAAATCATTTTGAGATGTGTCAAAAAAAAGATTAGTTTCATATAATGTATTAGTGATGGAAGGGGTTAAAATTACATGGATTCAAAGATAATTATTATTCTAGTTATTATAATGACCAAAATTCAGAATAGAAATGGACACTATTTTTAGGATAGATTTGTTTTGGTAATATCATGAAAAAAATATAGAAACATTTAGTATAGTTGAATCAAAATATGTTACTTCCACCCACACCTACACATGAATAATATGCATGAAAATTTACACAGAAGACCAAAAACAAAATGCCGAAAATAAAATAAAAATATTCAATGATATTCAACATGTAATTATCTATTTGAAAACATATTACTATACTCTAGATAAAAAACATATCAAATTGATGTTTCATTTCATCATTGATAAAGATATGACAATATATGTCAATAAAGATTATCCTTAATAATTGAGGAAATTAATTTTATTTTCATGGAAGGTATTCAAAGGGAATGGTATGAGGAATCATGTCAAACATTCAATTAATTCATTCCCCTATTTCTTATTAGATATTATGGGGATCATCCCCCTAATGTCGTGGATTATGTTTTAAAAGATGAAGAGTTGTTAAAATTTATTTCAAATTGATTTATAAAATATTTCATATCATATAATAATAAGTGGTAGGAGTTTTTATAAATAATGATGAAGAAAATTAAATTGCGTGAATTTAGGGAGAGTACATCAAGTTCACTTGCCTAAAATTTCATGCCACCAGGTGATGCAATTATTTCAAAATTATTATTTATCTATCAATGTTAAAAGGGTAGGGAATTAATGAAATGTAAAAATTATTGGGGAATTAAATGAGTTCTATTTCTAAAAAAACTAAAGGGTGATATGAAATCTCTTTAAGGATTATATTGGTATTTTGTTATTATTTTAACACTATGAGTAATAATGGTTTTGAGTTTATATTGAGAAATTAGTGAGTCAAGTGAAACAAGTATAAAACCCTGTATATCTTCAACAAATTATAATGGTTAATGTAAACTAATATTCAATGAATATTTTTGTTGGAGGAATAGGTGGTTGATAAAAAATGATAAAAAATAACTTTGGATTTTAGGATGATTGGATGATTAGGTAGGAGGGGAATGTTAGTTCTTTATTTCTAGAAAATCTAGATGTTAATGCATAAGATACATGTATTTTCCTTTAAAATTCACAAAAAAATATTGGATAAAGAAAAATGTTGATGAAGGATGAGTAGGATTGAAATATAGATAGTCAGAAGATAACAAAAAACTAAATATCTAAAAGATGATAAGGAAATACAGTTATTTATATCACTAGGTGAGGGAGTGATTGAAAATTGGTGAATTAGTTTATTGAAATGAAATTTTAAATGAAATATTGAATTATGCTTTCCCAAATAGAAAATGTTCACTAAATTATTAGGAAACATATTGGTGTTAAACAAAATAACAGAATGCTTCTAGTGGTTGAAAAATATATAAACCAAATGTAGAACTCAAAGACTGTGAGTGAATTCCCCTAGAATAATTCAAGTACAAAATTTTGAGTGAAATTATATAATTATTCTGAAATAAAATTCATTCTGAATATGATCAGAAACATAATAATGGTTTAAAAGGATTATTTTTTACTCAAGTAGAGTTTTATGGGAGTTTTTATGATAGTTGATGTTGATTATTTCTTGATCCTTGATGAAGTCAAATGAATGCATCATTGGAATATATTAATGGTAGTTTACTAATAACATGATTTACATGGAATTTCATATTGAATCTGATGACCTAAAGATTTATTATAATAATTCTAGAAATATAAAAGAGATAACCTCATTCGATGAGAGGTTATAGATAATGTTTCCATTTTGAGTGAAGAATGTTATTTTGACACTTACCTATAGTCATTCAAATATAAAAAGTGTAGAAAAGTATATTTATATATTGAGGAGGCAAAATATAACATGACACATATTTAAATATTGAATTTTCCTTGTGAATAAAGAGTTTTTTATCACATATACGAACACTGTATTATATAAAACACATGTATAATATGAATCATTTCATAATTTCATTAATTGATAATTATAAATTTTGTAGATAAATAAACAAAATAAAATTGATATAATTACAATGGGTAAATAAATATAAAAATAATATTATTGGAATCATAAAATTTGGATGGTATTGATCTTTGGGAATTAGCACACCAATGAATAAAACATTAGAATTTAATCAGAATATTTGTAATTCCATGGAAATTATAGAAATCAAAGACATTAAACCTTGAAATTATATGATGTGAATGATAAATAAAAGTATTAAGAGGTATTCAAAGGAAGTAATATGCTATTATAAATTGAAATATGACTACTGAAATAGTAATTTCCCATAAGAAATTTTAACATGTCTGTTAAGAACTATAAACTATTGGTTAGAATTTTTATTTAACCTAAATATTTTAAAATTTCATACAAGTAATATTTACGATGAAAATATTATATTACAAAAATATTAAACAAATATCAATGTTAAAAAAATAAAATAAATTATAATAATATTCTATAAATAATAGTATTTTATGGTATTATATAAAAATTATATTTTTTTATGTTAATAATTAAAATTAAATATGTTGTGAAATTATATTGGTAAAATTGATATTTTTTATTTCCCGCATTGAAATTTTCGATGGTTACATTTTTTAATATTTATTAAAAAAAATATATTTAGGTAAATAATAAAAACATTGTTTTTAAAAACATCTTATATTTTAAATTTACTTATTCGTGATGGTTGATTGAAAAAAAAATCTATAATTTTAGGTTTGACTAATTTTTTTAATAAGTTTTATAATTTATGAAATAAAATTTAGAAGATAAAAAATATCATCCAAAGTATACAATGTAATGTATTCAATTTTATTGTGTATAAGTCTTTTATGAACTTAATTTACCTAATATACTAAATATTTTAATTCTGTAACATATTACCATTATTAATTTTTTCTTAAAAAATAATAATTTTTCGGTAATGGTGTGTGTGTATTCAAGAAATTACATTGTTGATTCTATATACATTAGTTTCTAGAAAAGATGCACCTAGGTGTAATAAACAAGAAAAGTAACAGTTGAGTGTTAACATGATCATTACACAAGGGAAAACTAGTAGTACTTATAGATATACTGGTCTTAAAATCCTATAAGATATGATTTAGTACATTCAAATTTTATTTACAAATCATTATGAAGGATGTCTATCAAAATTAATTATTTCTCTTAATGATAGAAAATATTGTAATACATGATCCTAGAAGCTTTATTTTGGATTCATGATATGATTATCATAGATATCACAAAGTAGATTAATATTGAATGGATTTATAATTGAGAGAAAATGATTTATTCAAGCATTATTGACTCATACTTAATTATAGACATTAATATTTTATAAAATTAAGGAACATGGAGGGACCAAACTTATAAACATATGATGGAACATAAAATTATTGTTTAATAACATTTTGAATGAAATGGGTTCTAAATTTAAAAACATTATGGAAGTCCTCACCCAGCTATCCTAGTCTATGAATAATTACACAAACAATGTGGAACGTCCTACTTCAAAAAAGAAGGATAAAATGGTCCAAAAACAATGAAATTTAAGGAATATTGTGATAAACATGTAATATAATTGAAGTATAACTCAAGGTAAAAAGATCATCTTTAGTTATCTAATATTATAATAATTATAAAGTTACCTTGGTTATCTATCATTTAGATGGAGATGCTGATCAATGTTTGTAATTAGTCTAGAACATGAATCCAAATGTAAAAATATATATAATGGAGATTGATGGAATTAAAAGGATATTTCATAATAAATATTTCCCCAAATATCACAAAACCATAGTGGAGATGTAATTTACAGAGCTTATAATAAAGGTGAGTGAATATGTCATGGGTTATAAGGAAAATTTCACAAAACATTCATGTTATTACTTAGATTTTGTTATCTACTCTGATAGATATATAAAAACATTCATTAGTGGATTAATACCATATCTCTGAAAAGATCCAACTATAAAACATAATGGGAGTTTTGAAGGAGAAGTTCATTTTTATCTAAAATTTTATATTGAGGATCAAAAATAATAACATGAATATGGATATAATATGTGATGAATATTGATTCATGCTCTAGGATATAATGATAAAAGGGTAATTTGGATCATACCACCCACATGCCATTGATGTGGAAAGAAGAATCAGGGAAATTCTAAAGAAGTAATTATGAATCTATTTATGTGTGGGACTGAAGTCCATCAAGATCATGAATATAAAAGAGACTATAATAAGTGAGTCATTATGATGGATTAATGGAAGGTACAACCCAATGTACAACCTTTGGATCAATGATTCAACTATAAGAATAAATAGAACTATTCATGATAGTGCACTAAATTGATGTTCTTCATGGGTAAATAGATTCATGAAAAACAAAATTCAAGAGATAAAGAAGTATTATGCCATTACCACTAGTGGGGGTGGATGAAAATGAATTTGAATAAGGTACACTTCATATTAACTCATGAATGGAAAAATATTTTATTGATTCAGTTTCTATGAATTTATTTATATCATATAATATTTTTATAAATATTAAATTACATCCCTAATACTTTGATGTAAAATATCCATGAATTCACTTATTAGGTTGATCATTTCAACCCAAGTGTTAGAATACACTCTTGATAGAATTAGGGGTATGATTCTTATCAAAAATGTCATAATAAGTTTTTTGGTGGAATTTGAGTCTACATGTGGCATTAGACCTCTATAATAACATTGATATCACATAAACTATTTGTAAAATTAAATATATTTCTATATATCAATCAATTCCATTATATTAGAATAATTTAATGAAGATCATGATTATCATTTTGATCATCCTTAATTATTGTGAGTTTTAGTACCACTTGAATAAGACTATCTTTCTCTAATAGTTCTTTCAATGGAAAGAATCAATATTGGAAAAATTACTACTATAATGGAAGGAAATAATATATTTCACAAATAATTTTGTTGAAATCCCCTAGATTAGGAGGTAGTGTTCTCAATGAAACTCTAACCTGAAGCCACCCATATCTCTAAATGACCATATATGATGGCCCAAATAGAACTAGGGGATTTAAATAAGTAACAAAAAGATAATTTTTAAAAGGATATATATAGATTTTATCATAACCATGGGGTGAATCTATGTTCTTTTTCATGATGATTGATCGATCAATGTGGTTTTTCGTTGACTATAATGAACTCAACAAGATCACAATAATGAAAATGTATCACATACCATGGATTGAGGAATTTTTTTTCCATAATCTACTATATTGTGACATCTAAAATGTGGATCATTATTTTAGGTATCTTTATACAAGGGTTAAGACAAATGATATCCCAAATAAATCCATTCCTATGAGATATAGGCACTGTGGGTTTAGAGTTATTTCATTTGGATTTCCGAATTCCATAAAAATCACACAAATTTGATAAATAGAGTCTTTATAGAATACCATGAATCATTTTTTCAGTCTTTATTGATTATATTCCTACATACTCCATGTGAATGGTGGATCATTAATAGTATCTATGGATTTGGTTGGATATATTAAAAATTGAGAAGATGATTCATAACTCAAGTCTTAGTCATTTTTGGAAAAAACTAGTCAAATTCTTAGGGTATGTGAGCTCTAGTGAAGAAATATCTTTGGACCCCTGAAATGAAAATACGATTGAGTAACTAACTAGACACTCATGTGTTATAGAGATTCAAATATTTCATTGATTATTCAGTGACTAACAATGGTTTTTGATAAACATTTCATGATTTTATATCATACAAAAAAAATTTACATAGAATGCGGTGATGTATTTTTAGATAGGAGAATTCAGTTAAGGATTAATAGAGATAAAATATTTTCTAATAAGAAAATCTATACTTACACTACTCTCAAGGGGAGAATGGTTAGTTCTATAAAAACTTCTTCAAATAAGTAATTCTATTTAATGATCTAGTATAATGATAATGTGATAGCTTAAACCTCACTAAAATTGATGATTCATGAGTATAAATACCTGAAACATGATTTGGAGTTATCATTTAGGATCTTCAATTTGAAGGATTGGGGTAACTACCAATAGGATGGGATGTGTAAAATATTTATAGATTTTAAATAAAACAATATATTCACATTAATGGATATTAGAATATATTAATGAAGATGGGGAGTCATAATCAATGACTACGATTTCTCTATTCCCTACCATCTGAGAATGGTTAGCGGTAGCTAATGTTCATAGTAGAAAAGTACATACTACATTATCCATGATGTGGATTGTAAAAAATCATGTCTTTATTCATATGTAAAGGTTATATTTGTAAATAATTATGGTAAGGTCGAAATCCTACAATTTATATGTAATTTTCCAACTATCTATCCAAGAGAAGATCAAAATTCACATTTAGATGATTTGGATATTTAAAAGAAGGTGATAGGTGACAATGAATGTGTATTTCATTATTTACACATCTATAAAGATGGCTTATTTTTTTAGAACTAGCCATTGAGTATTGTATTATCTAGGGATAATGAAGGTTTTATTTGATGATACAAATAGCTTATTCTTCTTCATCCATCCGAGAAGAACTGAGATGCATAATGGTCTTTGAGAGAACATTTGGTTGGATGATATGAAGAGGAATATTTTTTATTACACCTCAATGTGTGTGGTATTTCAATGAGATAATCTAGAGTGATATAATTAGAAGTTTATTATTAAACAATTACTTATACCATATTTAAATGGATAAAATTTTTATGTACTTTGTCACTGAACTCTTTAAGTTATACAAACAATGAATAGTTTTGTGTGTTATCGTGAATCAAATCAAAAATATTTCTTAATTAATCTATATTCTAGAAGATTTATTACCCAAACATCATTAAAAGATATACGTAAATGATGTGGGGATGATTCATGTTGAACCACATATGACAACTCTTTTATTTTTATCTAAATAATAACTTTAAATTATTTAGATACATGGCACATAATCTGAATACTAAATTTAATTTCAATTATGACCTATCACATCTAGGATGATAGCCTATGTAAAAGGAACATTCAGATACATTAGGAAACGTTTTCATCTTTCTTAGTAAAATTTAATGTATAATGGGATGCATATCTCTCATTTGTGGAGTTTACAATCAATAATAACTTCCACCTTTGTATTCAAATGGTACCATATGTTACTCTTTAGGGGTATCAATATAGAAATTATAAATGATTGGAAAAAGTTATTGAACAAATGATTCTATTTCCCGATCGTGAATAAAAAATTTCATAGAATGTTCATTTCATTATGCATTACATTAAAGCTTCATATATGCAACAGACGAGAATGGTTGACAGCATGTATTGGAATTGGACTTTGATGTTAGAGACATGTTTTCCTACGAATGTCATCTTGTATGATATTCATGTTGTGTATAAATAATTTAATGGTTAACCATAGATATATTGACTCCTTTGATATCCTTGATCTCCCATGAGTTATAGAATTTCATCTAGAACCTCCAAAACTCATGGATCTGGTTCAAAATGTGTTCCATGTATTTCCCCAGATGAATTACATACCTGATCCATCACATATAATGAATATGAATGTGTTACATAAGGATAAGAACCTATCTTATGGGGAAATTTCAGTAATGTTCTATAATTATAGAGATAATGACCAACACAACATGGCAAATCACCTCTGCAGACTTCACTAGAAGAATCCCATGTATGAAGAAGAATCTTGAAAGACTGAGGTGGAAATGAAAGGTAATTACACTAAAGTATTCATAACATACAATACAAGTTGAAATTTCATGGAATACAATTCTATGTTGGGGAAGAATATAACATCATAAACTTTTATATATTGAATTTTTCATCAGAATAAATACTTTTGTACATATTTTAGAAAGTTTTCTATTATAAAAAAATTAAGACTAGATAAAAACACATAATATCATTATATCAGATTGTTTAATTTAGTAAATAGATATTTACAATAAAATTTATATATTTATAATTATTATATTAATATATATATTTTTGTTAAAATAATGGGAATATTTTGATCGTCTTAATCTCTAAGAATTCGAACCCCAATGAACAACCTTATATAAAAGAAACATAACACTGATAATACAATTGAAATATTATATGATAAGAATATAAACCTATTATTTTATATGAGTTTAATTATAAATGAATTAATTTATATGTATTTATAGGAAGTAATATAAATGTTTCTATATTAATATGACAGTTGGAATAACAACTTGACTGATAAAAATAGAAACATGATATTTGGAATAGCAAATTAGCCTCAAAATTGTAAAATGAAATATAAGTAATAATCATTATAAGAGTATAATTATTTTAATAATATATTATAAATATCATGATTAAAAACACATCTATATTATAATAAATTGTTTCATAAATAGTATTTTAATGTATTTCATAAAAATCACAATTTTTAAGTTAATAAAAAATTACAAAATTGAGGAAATTATTCTAATAAAATGGGATTATTTTATATAATTATAACTTCAAAATTTCATGGGGGTGATTTCATGGTAAATTTTAGAAAAGAATATTTTTAACATGAATAGATAAAATATAGTTTTTATATAACTTGCATGTTTTAAATTACATCATTCATGATGTAATGATGGCATAACCAATTTTATAATTTTATAATATTCCCAATAATAGTGTAATAAGTAAAATAGTTCATGAAATTCTAATTAAAATCCTATTAAATAATTTCCAAAGTATAAAATTTAATGTATTCCATTAAAAAACAATCATTAATTTTTTCAATTTCCTCTTTAATAAAAAAATTAATTTAGTTTATAAATGATATTTAATTATAAAAATATAAATTTATAATAAAATATATTTCATAAAGTAAAAAATAACACAATTGCATTTTTACATTGGTAATTATGTTTTATTTATTATTCCATTCTAAAAATACATATCTCCTGTAGTCTAAATAAACTCTCTCCCTCCCCTTTGAAAACATCTTACACTAATAAAAGAAAAACACATAATCTAGTTTTTTCTATCAAGGCCATTATAATCCATAGGGATATTTCATATTCATAAAACATTAATAAATCAAGGGTTCATGGTCTATAGAAAAGGAACAACTTCGGGATGGAGGTAATATTATTTTATCTTTTCCTTAAATTTTCACTTTCACCTCCTTAGACAATCCATTATTTTCAAACCCGAAAAGATTAAAAATTGATTAATTATTACATAAAAATTATATTTATAATATTAATTCAATTTACTAATTTTATTAATAATACATTTAAATGTTATACATCTCTCACACCCGGTTCTAACCGTTTCTTTTTAACGGGCGATTAACAACCTATGAATTAATTAACAACAATCTAGATATTAGGACAATTATAGATGGTTTTAAATAAAATTTATATAAATAAATTTATTAATATATTTATTTCTAAGAATCTCATGTTATTTTAATTAATTTATATGTTTTAATAAAATTATATCTTGAATTCAATGAAGGATGATATATTTTAAAGAAACTAGAATATAAAATTTTTCCACATGTACCATAGATGACTAAAAATAAATATTAAATGATTATAATTGATGGAGAGTTAAAATAGTGATCATAAATAACTTTTGGATTTATTTTTTAATAAAAATATTTTCAATATATAATATTAAGAGATGTGATGAGATAAATGTAGTTCTAAGTTATAGAGAATCCCCGAACACAACTTTTTCCTTTTGGGTAATCTCTTAGATAAATATATTTTAAACATGAAATATTTTATAATTTCCTAAAATTGATCTTTCACTTTACTTTACCACTTATTACATCAGATATACAATATTATACATTTATTAAAGTAATTAATTTCAAATTATATATATTATTCCATGATGCATTATATTCCAAAACAAACCTTCCACTCCTCATGATATATTTCTTATTCAAATAAAAATCATATTTTATGTAAAAATATAATGTCCATTATGGAATTAGAAATCTAAAATGTTATTCAATTATGTAATTTTTATAACAACACACTAAAACCAATTCATTTCCATCTATTTATTTCATGATTTAAATGATTATATGATTCCTTCTTATGTTAAATTCAATATTATGAGGACTTTTTAGTGATGTGTGGGCATAAAATTATATGTCCCAATAATAAGATTTATAATGTGATGTATCTTTTAATTTTATGTTTATTATGCATAAAAAAGAAATATTTTTTTAATAATATTGATGTTATGATTTGAATATATATGTTTGTCATGAAAATGATATTATCTTCTCTCAAAAAACTACGGGGTACTTGAACACTTTGCTATAAATTATCATTATTAATAATATTTCATTTTCTATGCCTTCTTAAAATTATTCAATAACTTCTATGATTATGATACTATAATTATAATATAATAATTAATCTCACAAGGGTACTATGAATTCATTTCCAATTTTAGCCTAGGTTATTCCACCCATTATTGGTCTTTTATATCTCCATATATATTGATGTATTTACTCACATTATTAAAATTACTAAGGAGAACATGCGATATTTTCAGAGGACTAAAAATAATGATTTACATAATGTAAAAAATCTGTTATGTCGATTTTTAATGATCATAATTTACTGGGGATAATAATAATTAGGATAGTATTATGTTTTTACATTAAAATGATTCATTGTTCTTATAAAATAAATTAGGCCATTTTATATATAAAGATGAGAAATAGGTAGAGAAAATGATCAGATATTTATGTTCTGATGTTTTGAGTTTGTGAAAATAATTTATTTATTTTTATTCATAAATCATAGAGGCAATTCGTTTTCTTATAACTAGTTGGAAACAAAATAATGATTTTTTTAGGGTGCATAGGTGAAGGATTCACATTTGGGATAGGTATGATCCCCTCGAAATACATTATAGTTTTTAAATTTTTATATTATAAAACATATGACTTGTACAAATTCTGCTCATTAATAAGTGTGTTCCCTCATACAGTCCAAACCTTATAAAAATATGTGTGCATTTTATTATTTTTATTTTTCTACATATGAGTGAGAGTTAGACACTTACAAGAGTGTATTGATACCTTAACATGGATATGATCTTAAAATAATGTCTAATAATTTTTTAAAAAGGAATCAATGATTTAACCCCCCCCCCCCACCCCCACCTCAATGGTTTACCCATTCTTATGTATTTCAACTGTGGAAATAGTAGAGTAATAATTCATGAAATGGAACTATGGTATCAACCAAGGACCAAGCAAATAATCTTAAAGATTATCTCTCATTGAAAATATTTTTATGAAGGAAAATATTATTATTATTTAGGTTTCTACTAATTGCAATGTAGTTGATCTGTTTACGAATCCATTGTCACAGAAAACACATGAGGGCAGTGATGAATCTCTTAGTATAAGGTAATTGAGAGATTACATATAATGGTTATATAAATATTCTATAATAAAGGAAATATTTATTTTTTCATTCATTCATATATACTGTATTTTTTATTTAATTAATAGTGTAATTAAAATATCCCTTCAATGTATGACTTTGAGTTATCCCAAATTATTTGTCATTGTGGTGTATTGTGGGTTGTGATGATATGTTATGACTGGAATGAGTAGTGAAATCATGATATCCTAACTATAGATAGAACATTTTGACTGATCCATCATTATATATATATATCATGGAATCTAAAATATTCATTAACATACTCTGGGGAGTATAATTATTGTTAATTATTTTTACCTATGGATAGTGGGATATATTGAAAGGGAATAATAAAACCTTGATTTCCATCTATATAATCCTGGAATATTATATAATAAATTGGTGGTTGTGAATGTTTATAATTATTTAATTATTCAGATCTCACATAACAATTAATTTTTACACTAATATGATGATAAAAGGATTCTCAAACATGATAAATTGAAGAAATTCATTTCTATGCTATGTGGAGTGACATGTGTTATTATCAGATTATTTAATGATGAAAATGTTATGTGTAAGTCTTATATATGAATGAAATGTGATATATTGTTTGTTATATTATAACCCACTTTTGGTGATAGACTAATTTTACTAAATTGGGGATCATTGACTAACTCATTCTTCTAGTAAGAGAATCTACAACTTTTTTCAGCAAGTCAGATTTGATATGGTTAGGAATCAGAAATTTAAAATAGAATCATGCATGTGGTGTTGGATATATGTTACCAAATAATGAATATATTATTCATTTGAATCAATCATATATTTTATTGTTGAAAAATAGTGCTGAAATGTTTCATTTTGAATCTACCTATGATTGGTTGTAAAATCTAGGATGTGTTTTTGTGAATCAATGTTCATCCAATTAAATGGATGTATCCCAAAAAAATATAAGAGTTTGATGCAATCAATTTTAATATATATGACCAATATAAAATGCGGGAGGGACTATATAATAGGTTTTCGTGCCATAACATTTTCTAGTGAATATTTATTTCATATCAAAATAGTTCTCACCCCAAAACCAAAAGGATAATTGTCTTTGAAGATTAGATACAAAAATAATATATTTTATTACATTTCAAAAATTTACCATAAAATTTCCTTTATTTGATACCATATATTGAAACAAATATATAAGTCACTCAATTATGGCTTGGTAAAAAATTATTAGAAATGGCGGTCCAAAATTATTAGGAGACAATAATATTAAATTTAAGATGTATTATAAAAAATGATTAATGTAACAAGATATTTAGTATCTCATAAACATGAGTAATAACAGCGAAAAAACATGAGTTGATAACCATGAACTATAAAAAATGGACATAGAGAAAATATGAGGTAAATTTTTTTAGCACATATATAAGCATAGAAAAAAATCATGTTTCTATAATGAATTCCAGGATATTTTTTCTTACTATAAAATGTACTCTAGAGGATTTGGTTTACTCCCATTCAATGAAATATAGTAAATTGTGTTTCATAAAGATTGGGATTACTCTCATTCCGATAAAAATTTATTCTCATGTGATATAAATATTTAGAAGAATATTTATATTGATATATAGAGCCCACCCATCACATAATAATAAATCATATATATTGGTTCCACAATAACATTAAAAAATTTATAATTCATCACGGTGTGACTAAACCATGGAAGAGAAATATATTTCAGTGAAACATCCACAATATACTTTCATAATCCATATAAAGATAGAAAGTATATGGTATAATTCGAATATATTCTCCTTGATGTGTCAGAAACATTAAAGGATGTCTACATAAATGAAAAACTACATTTATAAGATCATTTAAATTTGGGTAGAGAAATAAGTAGTTATTTATTTTTTTTATATAAATTTTTTACAAATCATAAGAAATAGAAATTTATTTTAAATAATAAAAAATATGGAGAAACAATTTTGTGAAGAAGACTAATGAAGGCGGGGGGAAGTGATATATGTATATAAAATGTTAAGAATCAGCTCTGTAATCTCAATTATAATGAATGTAAAATATGATTGAAAATGTAGTCACATTGTACATTTAAATATTATAATAAATGAGGTTAATGGAATACATTCCATTCAATTATTTAAAAAGATAAATCATAATAACGGAATATCTCATGATCTGGCACTCTCTCACATGCCTAGAAAGGGTAGGCCACAAGTCCTCAAGTGCGCCTCCAATTATAGTAGAGACTTCTGACTAGAAGTGGGGATGGGAATAGTATATCAGGGATCCTATACACCAGGTTTCAATTGATAGTGATGTATTTAAAAATCATAATAAAATGGAATAATCAATGTAATAAAATAGAAGTCAAAAATAAAATACATTTTAATAATCAAATAAATAAATAACGAATAAATTATTGACTTTCATGAATGTATGTAAATGTCATGCTATAATAATACAAGTAAAAGGCATGCATACTCAAAGTCACTAGTCCTAAAACCCTTGCCATTCCCAACTCTAAACTCAAGCCTTTCCAACAACTAGTAATCAACAGTTATGTATTTTTACCGCGTCCAAACCTAGTGCGAGATAATATTCTCAGTTACAAAATTGATATCCTAATAGGGACTAAGTATAAATTATTAGGTCAACACCACCATGTCTAAATAAACCAGTCTAATATGGGGTAGATACTATATAATCTTTAATATTATTTGGTTAATGTAATGATAATTTATACAATGATTTATTGAACCATCCTTATTTTTTAAGAAGATAACTAGTTCCCCCCAAAGTGATGAACATGGGTATATATCTATTTTCCTGAATCTCATGAAGTTTCATCATTAGTTATTCTTATATAATGGGAATAATTTGATAATTTACCTTTGATAAAAGGTGAAAAATCAGTTATGTGATAAATTGGAATCATAAAATATTTTTTTAGTGGAAGTACAAATAGTTATTAGGGATAAACATCCACATATTCATATATAATATGAATCAATTAAATGATTACTTAGTCCCCACCCATTTGAGATAAGACACTCTAGTTATATGGTAGAAAAATAAATATTTAAAAAACCATTAAATGCAAGTTCTTAATCATCCATTCAATGATATCTTATAAAATTATGATTTTGGATATGAAGAAAAATCAACATATATTTATAATTTATATGAGATCATTTTTGAGATAGATAATCCTTGCATAATATCACATTGAATTATTTTAATGGAATAAGAACTATATCTGTACGTGGAATATTCTTAAAAAAACTGATTGGGAAAGAGTTGTATACACTGGATGAAATCATCTCACCACTAGTTAATAACATCAATAATTTTATTTCATATGTTTGAGTAGATGAATAAAAATTCATAAAAAATAATTATATGAATTATTATGAATAACTTAAATCACATTATATATTTTTAATTCTATAGTGGAGAATATGTGTGCCTCTAATAATTTTGTTTTCATTATGAACATCAGTAATAGTATTTTGATAGTCTATTATTTGATACATGGGTCTAGGAGGATTTTCAGTCAAATTATACTAATTATACATTTCATTTTTGAATTTATTTTAATAATTAGAAAAATATTTATTTTTCAATCATTTAAATTTGTGTAAAATTCATAATGAGGATCAACCATTAATCAGCCTAACCGTTAAAATGATACACTGTTAAGACAAAATTTTCATCGTACAACCACCAAGGACTAGAAAATATATTCTCTATATTAATGATAATATTTTAAAAAAATAGTGTTCTTGAAGACCCACTAAATGAGGGTGACATTTCCACAAGATGGAATCAATAAAAAAATTACTTATTGAATTTTAGAGGTTATCATGGTTTATATTATTCTTCATTGATTAAATTAATTGTTTTGAAATTTGGATGAGATAATTCATTTTAAACTTTATCTTTTTAGGTTTTCTAGATAGAAAATAAACGAATTTTATAAAGCATACATTTTTGAATAATTTACACATTTCTATAGCCATTACATGAATAATTTAGAATTTATTAAAAAAAATTAAATCCGTATACTCCAAAGGTAAATATTATAAATATATAATAAATTACTCATTTATGATGTATATATCCTAGAACTTTATTCTATAGGTTTAAATATAGAAAATCTATAGTCTTTTATATATTATCTTCACTAAACTAAATAAATATAAATACCACCTAATGGTTTATTAATATTATATGAATCACTAAAGAATGTCCCTTTATTGTAACAACCCAAACATTTATAAATGAAATTACTTCATTGAATGAATAAATAAAACATTCTATAATCTATTTATAGAAAACAAATTCACTAATTTTATTATTTTGGACCATAAAATAGTATTTAAAATTTATTTGACCACTAATCATATAAATTATTTATATTATATTCATTGTACATTATCCATTAAGCTATGTACATTAATGGGTGTGATAAATTATTTTTGAAGAAGGTAAAGGAATTGATGGCCTTGAACAATAGGATTCAAACCTTAAAATCCCATTTATTGAAATTAATTAGGGAAATAACATCCTTGGGTTTAGTAATTGGAAAATACCAAGTAGATATTCAATAAATAAATCATGATCCAGTCCATTTATTGGATAATTTCATGTTCATCAAGATCAAATGCTAAACAATACCTTCCAAACTACTCAAGAAAATATCACCATCACACAACATACCTTTAGTGCATTCACTGTTGTCATAAGGGTCTTTGTAGATATGCCCTAATAGTATTATTTTTTATTTTATCCCTTGAATAAAAATATTATTTATTTATCTATTTTTAATATTAACATTTTTAATGAGTAAATACTGTGTATGAAAAAAATTATATTTTGAGACAAGAAACCAAAAATAGTATTATTAGGAAAAATATAGTTTCAATTAAGACACACTTTTATGGAATCCACACGTTTTTTTAAAAATAAATTTTAAAAATATATTATTATTAAATAATATTTATTAAATATAAGATATAATATAATATTAATTATTCAATTATTATTATTATAAGGGTCAGAAAACTATTATTGTCAAATAAACATATAGTTTTAATAAATGTGAATTTTTGATTTGAAAGTGAAAATTAAAATAATTAGAGAATTATTTGGGTAAATTAAAAATTATATTTGGAATCAACACACTGAAATTATATAATTTTCATTTTTTTTAATTTTCATAGACATTAATTTTTTGGAAAAATATAAATACATTAGAAATATATGGTGTCTATTATGATATCATAATGACACAAAATTAATGCAATTCACCCAAAAAAGGGGATACAAGACCATGTAAATATATCCACATTAAATTAATTTGTCTTTTGGGTATTTCATCAATTTTATAAACCCAAAAGGAATCATCAAAACACAATATTATATTTTAATGTTTTAAAACCAATTATTTATAAACACGACTCACTTACACAACTCAAAGTGTATTATTTTTCTGAATTAATTTCATAAACATATAAAAAAATTAAAACCAAACCGCTTTGGTAGAAACCATGGGAAAAACTATAGTAAGGATTCTATTTTGTATTACATTGTCATATAGAGTCCAAAACCTGTATTTGGAAAATGATAAAAAAAATATCCTCTCTATTTTTATATAATCCCACTTAAAATCCCATTCCACTTAACTAAAAATCATTTTATCATAAAAATACTATGACTTTACCTCTCTATATTCCGCCCTAGTTTCCCCAAACACTTAATAATATCCTCCCAATATTTGAGAATATTTATTTCAAGGTATGGGATCCTCCCTTTCTTGCCTTTATTCATGAACCTTCATTGTCTAATGCCTGGAATTTCAAAAAAAAATCATGTTGGGTTATTTAATTGCATATTCCCAAACTTTCATTATGCCTTTAATGAAATTAGACACCCCTTTCCAATTAATTTATCACATATAGGATAATTTATCTCTAATGTTATATTGCCAAAATTATGCGACATATTTTCATGGAAAAAATATGTGTTTTCAATACCCATCCCAATTTCCCCAAAATAGTATTCACTACGATATAAATATATATTATTTATTGGAAAATTCCATTTACCTATATCACACTCTATAATTTTTGGAATAATATTTGTTAATGTAATCCTTATGTTTTATGATATATGGGTTACAAGTAACTCCTCAAACATAGAATCCAGGAGTAAGTGCATCACTTTATAATTTTGGCATGACTACAAGGAATCAAATCCTAAAGGATCTATATTTTTTTTGTCTTTAAAAACCATATTGCATTAACCATACCCTTATTAAATTAGGAAATAGAAAATAAAAGATGAAATATAATAAAATTAATTTAATTTAATTCTTGAAAAAATATTCAATAGATTCGTATTCATAACACTGGGAAAAGAATAAAAAAAATGGTGACAGAAAATTCTCAGTATGGGTAGTTAAAATGGAAGAAATATTAATCTAATGTGAATAATCATCATTTAAAGGTAAATAACCGAAGGAAAATTCCATAAAAATATCTCAATAATTCATAATCAATATGGAATAGAAGATAACTAAAAAACATTCAATTTAATCAATAAGATGAGAATGAAAATGCATCCACGGTTATATTAATTACTATATCTCACTGAAGATAATAATAATATATAAATTTTTAAAAGAGGAAATTATTAATTATTGTAATGCATGTTTCATTGGCATATGGTACATTTCCCATCAAGACCATTCATAATATTGTTTAGCATATCGTGTAGAAACCCATCTAATTTAGACAACTAATTCATCTCATGACACTATAGATGCAAAAAGTGGATATCTATAACTGCAAACCATCAATTTAATAACTTTATAAATAATACATCGAATATATAATAGTAAATTTAATTTATGAATAATTTATCTTATCAAATATTCATATTGAATAAAAGATATGGGTTTATGAATAATTTCCCAGTTAATTTAATAACTATCAATGATTAAACTGAATGTAAAAATGGTATACAGTTTAGAAAAATAATAATTTCCAATAAAATATATATGTAACATTATGATAAAATATTAAAAATGAAGTCATTATTTTATTAGAAATCTAATAATCACAAAATAATGTGATACTCCAAGGATAACCTTTACCAATGGGTGATTTTCATTTAAAACCCGCATAGATGAGATAATTCAATGTAAAAAATTTAATAACATGAATATAAAAGGATTAATGATAAAATATATTAATAGGGTTAGTGGATACACAACACAAAAACAATTGTTTGGTGAATATGAAATTTAACCCATAGTTGAAAATAGTGAGATGTAAATCTCTTACCAATTCCATAATTTTTGGTTGGTGGTATTTAACCTTCATTGTTGTGGTTTAAACATTAATATAATTTATAATATAACCATAACCAAATTTACTATATCATATATGGCCTTTAGGAAATATATTATTACCCATATACTTGTTATCCTTTATTAATTTCTCTATTTGAGATGTTAATTGCCCGGTTTCTCGATAAAGTTATAACTTGTAATTTTTTTTTCAATTAAATAGATCATTATTTATCATATCCATAATATATTCCTAGATTTAAATATCAAACACATTCATTATATATTTATTAATTATAACCCATAATATTTTGAGACAGGAAGTGAAATGCAGCGTTCAATCATATTGTAAGTCATACATATGCATGAGCGCTGCAATTATTTCTTTAATATATTAAAATAAACTAAATTATTTATATTAATATTTATTAAATTATCATATCCATTTCATATATTTAACATATTTTTATTAATAAAGTTTTTCATATAGTCTATGAATATCATTAGTGAATCACATCACTTTGAGGAAGTAGAAGTCCACACATCCACAAATGATGTTATCGTATTCCCAAAAAATCGAGTGCCTGAAGGTATGTGTTTAAAAAATTATTAAATAACTCTAATAGATTTATAAATATCATATATAACATATAAAAATATTCTTTCCATCATAATTACCAACCATGAGAGGTGTTAAATAAAAAATTAACAACATCGTTTTGGGAGGTGGTAGTTTTCCATACACATAAATGGTAAATTTGGTAACCATTTGATGGAATTGTGTGTATTTATAGGTAAAAACAATATATAAAAAAAATATAAGAATATTTAGGATAATAATATTATTATTTAACTATTTAATAATAATATTTTAGGGGTGGAGAAGGAAAATTAAATAAAATATCTTGAATAATGTTGGTACATCTTCTTGGGGTAACTCATTTGGTTTACAAGAAAGGGCTTCCTTAAATGGATTTATTAAAAAATGAGGTTTCACGTATGAGGAGATGTTTTTTTTGACCCTATATGAGAAAATATTTGGTGAGTTAGAGCACTTTAGAGGTGTAAATAAGTGGGATGGATGAGTGCCTTTTTATAGTGGAGGAGGAGTGGCATTCTTGTAAATTTTGGAAAAAGAATTACACACATGTTTTCCTATGATATATGGCTAAAATAATAGTAAAAATATGTTATGTGGTATTGTATTATCTAAATACATTCAAAAAATATCTTTTTGAAAATTATACATGTAATTTGTACCCTTGTGTTTAATGTTCATCCTTTATTATGCTAATTAATTTCTAAATCGCTTTAATTAATTTTAATTAATTTCACAAAATTTTTTGTCAAAAATTATGTGGGCCAAGTTATAGAATTTAATTTTTTTATATAAATATCGAATATAATTTTATAAATTACAATCATATATGTGGTAAAGACTAATTAAAATTTTATCCTACAAACATGATGATAAAGAGTTTTTTAACGTAAAAATTATCAAAATATTGTTATATTTTTATCACCAATTTAAAAGAGAAATTGATCCAAATGAATTAAATTTGGTTATTTAATATTAAATTTATATAATTAAAATTTAAATCCAATAAAAATATAATTTAACCTTAAAAACAAATTATATGAAAAAGGCTTTTAGAAAAAATATTTAGTACTCCTCCCTATTAATCAAAAACTGAAACTTCATAGAGAAATTAAAAAAATATACTATAACATAATTTTGATTTATTAATTCAAAAATAATGTTTTTTTCATATTACATTTTTAAATATATCAAAAATATTATTTAAATCGTGTGTTGCATTAAAAGGAAGAAAAATTGCCTCTTTAAAAAAATATAAATTTTAAGCGTAAAAATATATTTATTATTATCATATTCCAATCAAATATATTGGATGATTTTAAAAAAATATTTTATTGAATATATAATATACATATTAAATAAATAACAATAAAAAATTGTAAATAATTTAATTCCTTAGGATAGTACACTTTGTGAGCATAAAAATAGTTTTTTAGAAGAACATTCTATTAATATTCAATTGTTTTTTATTTTAATTTCTAATTAATTTTTTACCAATTAATTAAACAAAATATATTTTCTTAAGTTTTTCAGTAATATTAAAAAATTTAAATTTAACATCTTGGTAATATATATTATAATAAAATTTAAAAACAATTTAAAAATATATTTTATTCATAAAAATGTAGTCTTGCATGTAACACAGTCAATAAAACAATGTTTTAAATATTTGTAATATAGTATAACTGAGTGATACATATAATAAGAGTTATTTAATAGATTAATTTTAAATAATAAATATATACAAAAGTATCAGGATGTTATATTCATTTCTACATATGGTGTTTCATGGCAGACATGCTATTAAATAAATTGTTCATTCTTAAGATTTTTTTGGGGTTACATTTGTCAAATAATAATAAAATTGTGTCCCCATAATTTAATCCTGATCTAAGTAATCAAGAGAATTATATTTTAAAATAATATTTTTGAAAATATCACATCAAATATAGGTTACATGAGAATAATTTTAATTAGTGATATAGGGAAGTATGGATGTCACATAACTAGGATTCCATGTAGGAGAACATTGGTGGTAAATAATAAGATGGACATAGAGGAAAAGATTATGTTATTATAGTCAGTGGTTAGAAGAAGTTATGCGATCAATGAAATGTTAAGGGACTCAAAAAATTAAATTTTTCGTGATCTAGATGAATTTTCTATTCATCATGTTTAAATGTAATAGGATCAATTTTTTATTACAAGACACATTTTCTAGAGTTGTAAAATTCATTCATGATATAAGAATATAAGTAAATTTTAATTTTTGTAAACATAATACCTTCTTTTGATTATGCTTTGAAATATTTATACTTCATCAATTATGACAATATATTAAATATATTGAATTAATATATTAAACCATTTCATCAAATTTAAAAATTTCCAAATGGATTTCATTAAACAACCTAGAATCATTTTCTAGTTGTTTAATTGTATAAAATTTACATTATCCATATCAATCATCATCATCTCATCATCAGGAACATATTATTTTATATCATCCCCTCATCCAAGAATTTTCTAAAAAAATTATCATGCTTCTGATGGAAATTACTTAGTACCATTAAACATGTGATCACAAATCCTTAATGAAATAGTACTGTAGTAAAATCATCATATAATTCATAATTCTTTTCACTAATAAATCATGGATAAAATAATAAAATGACATAATTCTTGAATCCAATCATACTAACATTAATTATTTCTCTTCGTCTATGGTGGTATCATAATTTTTACCATGATACATTAGCTATATTTAGGGTATATTACTTTGATGCATGAGACTCTTATTTGAGTAGTGACCCATATATTTGTATTGGAAGCATTGTACCTAGTAATTTCCTCTTTTACCATTATAATAATGAACATGGTGGGATTTTATTAACACTAATAACAAAGGTCCATTTCCTTCTATCATGTTTTCGGGTTTTTCATTCCAAAAATAACACAAGTGGTAAAATACTTCTTTTAATTATTCTTTCTAAACCTCTATAGATCAATCATCCTCTTTATTTAATTCATTTAATTGAAGCCATAGGACATGGATAATTATTTATATATCATGTTATCACAAGATCTTAAGTCTTCATTTGATGGGAATGCATAGAAGACTATTTCACATATAAATATTGGCTAAAGATCATAAAAGATATGACCCTCTTACTCTTTGGATCTTGTATATTGAAGATGTTCATGTTACATATTCTAGATTCCATTTCAAAATGCTTAGATACACTAAATTATGTCATATCTTTTTAAAATATAATGTTTAATCTCAAAACCTATAAAATAATTAACATAAATTGAAAATTTTATTCATAACTAATGTAATAATCCAAAACATTATATCTTGGAGGAAATTATTACTTTTAATTCATTCATAATGTTTTATAATCCAAATTTGAATTATCCTAAGAATATCCCCCAATGTGTATCAAACTAGGTGAAAAGTAAGTCCCATCGTTGTGTACTAGTTTATACTCAAGTCATTCCTAGTGCACTTTTTCAAATTTTGTTCCAATATGTATATATTTGGAGAAACCTTGTCCACATTTAGTATCCAGAAATGATGTATTTCTTGGAAGATCATTATAATCTCTTAATTACCAAAATTATTTGATCTTGTTCTATACTTCTCCACATTGTCTCCCTTAAATTTATGGTGCCTAATTTAGTTTTTCTAAATCTATTTTTCTAGGTTCCTACTAAAATATCTCTGTTACAACCTATAACACCCCAACCACAGAAACCTGGAGATGGTTCCTTACATTATTAATTAAAAGATACAATTTTGTCAATAATTTACTAGATAATTGAATAACTTTCAAAATCAAAATCATATGTAAAAATGGTATATGTTTTAGATAATAATAATAAACATTTCATGATAACTTCTACATTTATGTTAAAATGTTCATAATGATGTGATAATTTCAGGAGACTGTAAACAATCACAAAAGAATGTGATACTACAAAGATAACTTTTACCAATAGAAAATTTTCAATTGAGAACCCCAAGGATGGGATAATTAAATATAAAATGTTAAATGCCATATGTATGAAAGGGTTATTGATATAATATACCAAATGTATCATTATATACACAACAAAAAACATATATGTGGTGAATATGACATTTATCCCACAAATGTAAAAAGTGAGACGCAAATACCCTACCTAATCCTTCTTTTTTGTTGTGTGGTATTCATTATCCTGTATAGTGGTTGAAAACATATTAATAATATATAATATAAGAATCATAATATTAATAATATCATATATTATCTTTTTATAATAACTTTATTTCCTGTTTGTTAGTAATCTTTAATTATTTTTACCTTTTAGGTGTTAATTTTCCAGTTACTCTAGTATGTTTTATCATGATATTTTTTTCCAATTACATAGATAATTATTTAATCATATTCTGAATGATAACCATTATGTAAATATCACAAATAATATTTATATATTTATTTAAAAAATTTAATACATTTGTGTATATAAATTCAAATGCATCATTCTTGGAGACGGTAGTACATATGTACGCATGAACACTAATTTCCATTCATTTCCATTTTATTTTTTTTTTTAATTATATAATTTACATCAACATTATAATTATAATATCATATATTTATTTCAATTATGTATCATATTTCAATTAAAATGATTCATAATACATTTCATATATATCGGTAATGAATCACATTGATTTGAGGAGGCGGTTTTCCACACTTACACAAAATATGTTATCATATTCCCACAAAACGGAGTGCATAAAGGTATGTCTTAAAAAATAATTACTAAAAAATCAATACATTATAAATATCAATTTTAGCATATAAAAAATTCCATCATAATTTGAAACCATCAGATTTGATAAATGAATGATGAACGAGATTGTTTTGTGAAGCTGTAGTTCACCATATACATAATTGATAAGTTCATTACCCATGTTATGGAAGGGTGTGTAATTTTAGTGATAAAATTTAATATAAAAACCTATAAGTGTGTTTAGGATACTTATTTTTTTATTTAATCATGGAATAATAATATTTTATGTGGTGTATAATGAAAATAAAAATTATATCATGGCCGAGGATGATACCTCTTAATTGGTTAACTCCTTTTGGTTTGCATAAAACACATTAATTGGAAGGATTTCTAACCTATGGGAGTCTTCTAAGAATATGTGACATAATGACCCAAACTATTATTAATGAATGTTCTTATTGATCTAACCAAATGTATTATTATGTAAAATGGTTATATAAAACATATACACACCCTTAGTTTTATGTTTTTGGATTTTAAAATAGCGTTAAATATTTTTATCATTTCTAATATAGTCATTGAAGAGTGATCCCTAGATTAGTATAATTATAGGGCCTCAATAAATTCAATTTACTTAGACAAAGGAAGTTATTGCCTCTTATAGTCGAATTTCTTTATACGAATCACATTTATCGAAACTCGGAAAGGAGGTAGCATCATTCAGCTTCGCTCTGTACCAGGCCCAAGCTGAGCATCAACACGTTATGCTTGAACAGAATCACCTATAGGAGAAGTGGATTATAATAGAGATTACCACTCAATAAATGTTATCTGAGCCACCCCAATAGTATGTCACCATCGCAGACAATTCCCTTAGGAATTATGCGGGTGTTATATGGGGTTATGTAAAATGACCCTTGCACTATTATTATGTGCATTATTTTTTTATAATGAATATACATTTATTTTATTAGTGTTACTTCATAAATTCTTTGTAAAAAAGAAAAAAAATTAATGTTCAATTAAAAAATAATTTTTAGGAATTAATTTCATTTTTAATTATATAATATTATAATATATTATTATTACCAAATTAATTTTTATTATATATAAATTATCGTATAATTTTTTATGGTTACAATTGTAATTTTTATTAATGTTTGAAAGCTGTTTCTGTCAAAAACACATTAATTTATGATTTATATTGGTTTTAATTTTAAAAGTAAAAACTAGCATAGTTATTTAATTATTTAGTTAAAATGAATAATATTATTGGATTCTGGACATCGAAATTATCTAACAGTGAATTTTTTATAATTTTCTCTTATAGTAAAATTTTTGGGTAAAAATTAAATATTGTTTAAATATATAATATTTTTCATGACATAATAATGAAACAGTAGTGATGTAATAAAATAATTTAAAAGTATTTTTCATCCAATATATTTTTTACATTTAATATATATCGATTTTATATTTGTTTGATAAATTTTAGGGTGCCTAAGTGGACCATCAAAGACTTATAAAATATATTTACTTTTTAAAATGATTTCCTTCAGTGTGTGAAACACTTCTACAAAAAAAAGCCTAATATTTTAATAATTTTTACCATTTCACTTATAAAATAATTTTTTTCACTCAAATTTTGAAAACACTATAGGTAATACCCATGGGATGGTTTGTGGGTTTGATTAGTTTAATGTGTAGGGTCAAAAACCTAAATAGTAAAAAAATTCCTCTCATTTCCTATATAAACAAACTCAATATCCTATTCCTAATCAGTAAAACCATTGTTGCTCGTCTAAACTCTGATATAATCTATCTATAATCATCCCTTGGTTCCTCACGCTCCTTATAATCCTCTCTCAAGCCTCTCACGTGCATTTTGTGTCACACTTCCATTTAACAGATTTATTCTTTTCTCGTTTTTGTCCACATTTCATTATGTTTGTATACACAATTATTTTTATTTAAAAATTGTGGCGTATTATTTATAACCACCCCCATAATTCCCTCCTTATGTATTATCTCTCATTAATGTCTCCCATGTACACCCATTACTATGTAGAAATTCCATAAATAATTTCTCCCTCCTCATTTACATTCAATAATTTTTTTTTATATTATACATCTTAATTAAATTACATATATAGGTATATTATGTTTCAGGATACCCTTTCTATCCATTTCATGTATAAATTATGTGGGACACCATTATCTTTCATTAAACTATGTTACAATTTATATTTGACGGTGTTATTCTATTGAAGTTACACCAAACTTTCCCATGCCAAAATCATCATGTGATTGAATACCATACCCATTTATCTATCAATGGTATTGACCTTAATTCACACTTACTTCATGATTATTGACTTATATTAATGTATTCCACATCTCTTATTTAATTAATAAATTATTATGTTCAGTGAATCCAAGTGGTATGATCCATGTGGAACACTTATGCATGAAATGTATTGTTTACAAAGGGTGCACCCAGATAGCGCTCCAATGCATTGAGTAACAATTAGTATCATGATACATCTTTTACAATTAGATTTTACGGATTATAATTCATGTTAAATGAGAGTTTACTCATGCTAATTGAAGTGTAATGAGGGTTTACTCAAACCTCATATGAAATTATCATTGGCTCAAGCTAATATCATGTTAAATGTTATTTCAACATTTCCATGTTATGATAATAATTCTATATCATGCATTTTTTAAATTTTTCTATTATGCTCCATTGATATGACTATTTCTTAACATGTATTTAATTTATCATGTTATTCCTTATTAATTCCTATACTAGGCTATATATCTCAACATTTTCTTATGTATGTCCTCAAATTAACCCATCAAATGCTAATTATGTAGGAATATAGTGGTCATGTAAAAAAGGTTTTAAATAAAGATGTTGTGTTTCATGTTCTAATTCATTATGTAATGTTCTTAATTTTACAATACACTAGACATATCTATCATCATAGTTTTATTAAGATCACGTTTATTTATTAAATCATGATCAACTATGTAATAAGGATAAAGGATGTTATAGTTGGTATCAATGGATTGGTTTAGTTAATTTTGGGAATAGGATTAGAAATCTATAGTGAAAGCCATAGGGATAAGACTATGTATAAGGAAAAAAACCCAAAATTTTTGTGAGTATAGATTAAGTGGTTTAACAAGAAAATACATTCCTATTTAGATATGAACAAGTAAAGGTAGCTCTGGTACAAATGTATCTAGGGGTAAACCCGAAAACACCACATTGAGTGAGACTCAAATGGGAAATGGTGCACGACAATGGAGCTTTCTACAATATTGGTTATGACACTCCCGATAGACATACTTTGGTAGATTCATAAGCACAGTACGAACCATTATTAAGGTAATTAAAAAATTCCTTTAAGAATATATTTTGGTCTGTATATCATTGATAAAATAGATTGATGCAAATAAATTCATAAGTTATGTAAATAAATGTAATTTATAAGTTATACCTTTTGTCATTAGATTCCCCTTTATGTGTTACCCATAAAATTGCTTTTATTCTATGAAATGGATGGTAATGGGAAGACTCGAGCTAACAACCGATATGAAGATCATTGTTAGGATTGTTCCAATGAGATTCCTAATTCGATGGGAGTAGGTGTAGAAAACTTTTTTATGATACAATCTTAATTAACTCATGTTTTGAAAATAAATATGGCTCAATAAAAACTTCCACCCCCACCCAATAAAGAACAATATGCAATAGAGTGATTTATGAGACAAAGATCTCCAACTTTTGATGGATTATTTGATCCCTCAATCACCGAATAGTGGATCAGATCCATTGAAAAAATATTCTCCATCCATAAATGTTCCAAACAAGAGAAGTTTCTTCTGGCAACTTATTTTATAGTTGGTAAATAATATTGATGGGAGACATTGATCAAAAATATGATCCCTGAAGAAGAGATCAAGGCATTGGATTGCATGGATTTCCAGATAATGTTTTTGGATAAATATTTTCCATGAACCCTCCGACTTAATATGGAAACGGACTTCATTTACATAATGAAAGAAGAAGAAAAATCTATCCGAGCGTACGAGACAAAAATTACAAGGCATGCATGATACTCCTTCAGATTTTTCGTTACTCATGAATGAATGGTTAGCCAATTCTTGGGTGGGGTAAAACCGGTCCTATAGAAATCCCTAGTTATCCATGCCTTCTATAGCTATGAAGAAATTGTCTGATGTTCCCTCAATGTCGAAATGGAGGTATGGGAATATCAGGTGTATGATGGGGATACGAATCCTATAGTTAACATTAATTATGGAGGTCTGATGGATAAATTAAACAGTGCTATGAAATTATGGAACAGACCTTCAAAATATTTGAAAATAATCACCCCATTAATTTCATGAAGGGGATGAAGAAATGAATTAGGTGTGGAAGAGAAGGGAACCTGTCCATTAACTACTGACAAGAAAAACCTACTACTACGATAGAGGAGAGGAATACTTCGTTCGACCCTCAACGCATTGTTCATTGATTCAACCTCAAAGAACCAGGGCACTTTGCAAACCACTGAACCAATACAATGGTTTTTTGAGGCAACCAATAACCTCTAAGGTAGAAATGGCAAGAATCATCAATTAATATTGATGAATCAATCCTCGATAACGAAGTAGTGATAGGTATTCTAGTTATTCATTCATGAATATCTAATATACTTTTTGATTCTGGTTCTACACATTATTTTATATCTAGAATTTTTAGTTGTCTAATCTCAACACCACCCAAAATCATTGAACTATAGATGTCGATGAGACTAGATAATTATTCAATCGTTTCATCCCATGAATATAACACTTCCCTTGTCACAATTTGTGGTATGGACTAACATGCATACCTTATCATACAACCTCTTGTGTAAATTGATGTAATTAATTAAATGGGCTGGATTTCCCTATATAGATCCAACATTAATTGTCGTGAGAGGAAAATAACTCTCAATATGGAAAATTAATCCCCGATTATGTATAAGTGCAAGGTGGAGGACGAATCTTATTTAGCACCATTATCTAAAAATGGATATTACTACCCTATGAGCACACGTATCTTGCTCAGATAATTATGTCTAAGGATGAAACCATCATTGAAGACCTACCTATTGCGAGGAAATTCTATGAAGTGTTTCCCAAGGAATTTTCTTGTCTTCCTCCATAAAGAGATGTTGAATTATCGATTGATCTTATGCATGGAGCATTGCCAATATCCATGACTATATATAGAATGGGTTTGGTGGAGCATTAGGAGCTAAATAAACAACTACCATAGAATCTTGATAAAGGGTTTATACACCAATGGGCTTCACCGTGGGTTCACCAATCCTGTTCGTCAAGGATAAGGATGGGTCAATGCACCTATTCATTGATTATCATGAGCTCAAAAAATTCACGATAAAGAAGTAGTATTCTCTTCCCCAAAATGATGAATAGTTTGATCAGGTACATGGAGCACAATACTTCTCCAAGGTGGATTTGTGGTCGGGATATAACCATGTATTGGTAAAGATAGAGGATATCCCCAAGTCTTCTTATCGTATAAGTACATGCACTATAAATTCATAGTAATTCCCTTTCAGTCTCACTAATTCACCAAAAATATTCATGGACAAGATAAATAGAGCCTTTAAATATTTAGTAAACAAATTATTTGTAGTATTTATAGAAGGAATTATGGAATAATCGAAAATAAAAGAAGACAATGAGGAGCATTTAAACCCTCTACAAGAGACATTGTGAAAAAATATGCTCTATGAAAAGTATAGTAAGTGTGAGTTCTATTTGAAAGAATTCTCATTATTGGGACACATCATCTCAATAAATGGGATATATATGGATCCCTCCAAGACAGCTTCAACATAAGGATGACTGGGGCCATAATATGTTATGGTTATTAATAGATTTCTTGGGTTTGTCAGATATTATCACTGATTTGTGAGAAATTTATCACAATTTTCCCATCCTCTAACCAAGATAACACAAAAAGGAATAATGTTTTATTAGAGTGATGAATGAGAATATAACATCACAATGTTGAAAAGGAGGCCTATCACTACACATGTTCTCACACATCCCATAAGTGGAGAACATTTTTGGGTATTTAGTGATGCATTGAAGAAGTTCATGGGTTGTGTGTTGATGAAAAATGACATATTAATTTCCTATTAATCATAGTAATTGAATGTTCATGATCAAAACTATGTAACACATTATTTGGAGTTTGTTTCAGTATTCATCATTTTGAAAATATGTTGGTATGATCTCCTTAGGGAGATGTTCGTAATATACACAAATCACAAAAGACTCATGTATATATTTACATAGAAGGAGTTGAACTACCACCAATTAAGGCTGTTAGAGATGATCAAGGACTATGACTACTTAGTCCATTACCACGCTCTGAAAGAAAAAATTGTGGCAGATGATCTATGTAGAAAGGATACAACAACACTGTCATTGATCATAATTGGAAAGGATACTATTTTCATAGAATTGATGATGATGGATATGGGAATCATAAAGAAGTGAACTTCATAAATCTTATAAAAATGATTGATCAACATTCTATTTTCGAAAGGTTAAACGATGCTCAAAAGTATGATGTAAGAATTCAGAATAAAGTGGACACTATTATAAAAGGGAAATCCTTAGAGTTCAGTGTCAATGAAGCAAGAATTTAGAGATATGGTTCATGACAATGTCTTCCATCAAATCCAGAGTTAAACAATGAACTTTTGGATGAATCACATAGTTTTTATTTACAAATTAACCAAGGAAACACAAATATGTATCAAGATATTCGAGAACATTATTTGTGGGATAGTATGAATAATTAGAACTCTAAGTATACATAAAAGTGTTTGGTATGTCCGAAAGTGAAGGATGAGAGGTTTAATTATAAGGGGATGATGCAACCATTACCCATACCAAGATGGAAATGGGAAAACATCACCATGGACTTTGTCACGGGACATCTGAAGACATCCATAGGAAATAATGATATCTGGGTAATTATGGATCATCTTATAAATATTTCCCAAATCTATTCAATTCAGGAGGATTGATTGTTCGATCAACTAGAACATATATATATCAAATAAATGGTAAGACTACATGGAGTACCACAATCGAATGTTTTCGATCATGATCCAGGATTCATCTTTTTATTCTAAAAGAGTATCCAACATGCTCTAAATACTAAGATGAACATTATTACAACTTATCTTCCTCAAATATATGTCCAGTCTGGAAGGACTATTCACACACATGAGGACATGTTGGGAGCATTGTCAATATACTTCAAAGGAGGACGAGATCAACATATTCTTCTAATTGAGTTCTCTTACAAAAAAAGTTTCCACTCAAACATCCAAATGGATCCTTATGAACACCTCTATGGGAAGTGGTGGAAAACACCATCATTTTAGGATGATGTTGGGGGGAGAAAACTCCTAGATCACGAGAAGGTTAAAAAATAGTGTAGAAGGTTTAGATCATACAGCTGCGAATTAATGCTTCTCAGATTCAAAAAAATAGTTATGTTGATAATGATCGACGATGAGTAGAGTTTTATGTTTGAGAGATGTTATTCCTCCACATATCCCAGTGTAAGAGAGTTATAATATTTTTGGAATAAGGGAAATCTTAGTACAAGATATATCATACATTTTGATATCCACGATCTCATTAGAGCAGGGGCCTATCGACTACAATTTCCACCTAAACTATCTCATGTACCTGATGTAATCCATGTATCACTCTTGAAGAAGTACATACCTCACCCATCACATGTACTCAATCTAGATGTGGTACCATTGTCGAATGACCTCCCCTATGAAGAGAATACAGTGAAGATCATAGATCATAGAAAAATGTTCTATGAAATAAGAAAATTCCCTCATCAAGGTGTTGTGGTGAAACCACATGTTTGAAGAAGAAACATGGGAATCAGAGAAAGTGACGAATAAGAGTTACCCACATATTTTTGGTGTGGGAAAAAGTAAATTTTGAGGGAGAATTTTTCTTTGGTGGAAGATTGTAAAAAACCAAACATTTATTAATGAAAATTCCTTTTGATCTAATTAACTGTTGTAGTATATAAAATAGTTATATAAAACATATGCACTTACTTGGATTTATGTTTTTGGATTTTAATATACTGTTAATAATTTTTACCATTTATAATATAGTCATTAAATTGTGATAAATTCATTAGTATAAATATAGGTATTTAACAAATTAAATTTACTCAGGAAAAGGTTGTGATGGCCCCATCTAGTAGAATGGCTCCATACCAAGCCCATTTATCGGAGCTCAGATTGGAGGTAGCATCACTGGGCTTCACTCTCGACAATTCCCAAGAAGAGATTTAACATGTTATGCTTGAAAGTAATTGCATATGGGAGAAGTGGATGTTAATTGATATTACCACCCAAGAGATGTTATCTAAGCCACCCCAATAGTCTGTCACCATTACACACCATACCCTTAGGAATTATGCGAATGTTATAAGTGTTTATTTAACAATACCCTTGCAGTATTATTATGTGCATAATTTTTTATAATGAATATACATTTATTTTATTATTGTTACATTTTAAATTGTTCTTAAATCACCAATAGTTTTTTGTAGTTAATATTAAATTAAGAAATCTATTTTGAAGAATAAATGGATTTTTGAATTAAATATTATTTTGGAAAAAATATTCTTACTAAATTAATTTTTATTATATATAAAATATCATATAAATTTTCTAAGAATACAATTTGAATTTTTGTTATGGTTTGAAATCATGTTTTTTCAAAACAAATAAATTTTAAATAACTGTCAGTTTTTATATTAAATGTGAAAATTCACATAATTTGAAAAATATTTATAGAAAATTTATATTATTTTTGGATTCAGGATGGCAAAAATATCTAATGGTGATTTTTTCATAATTTTCTGAGACTGTCGAATTTTTGGGTAAGATTACATTTCATTTAAATATATAATGTGTTTTATGATATCATAATGACCCAATAGTAATGTTATAAAATACTATAAAATTTATTGTCCACCAATATATGTTTTAACATTAAAATAATGTGATCTTAGATTTTTTTTGATTAATTTTATGGTACCTTATAGGACCCTTGTTGACTTATAAAATATTCTAACTTTATAAAATGATTTCCTTGAGAGTGTGGATGTCATCCACATAAGAAATAAAAATATTTTAACATGTTAGGCCATTGGAAATATAACATAGTCTTTTCTACTCCACTTTGAAAAAACCATGGGAAAAACCATGGGTTACTTTATGGTTTTGATTAGTTTAATGTGTAGTGTCCAAAACCTAAATAAATAAAGAGTTCCCTCTCAATTTCTATATAAACCCTCTCAACCTCTCATTCCACTTCTCTCAAAACCATCAATGCTCGACCAACCTTATCCCTCCTTTCTCTATAATCCTCCCAAGGTTCCCCAATATCCCTAAAATCCATTAGCAGGCCTCTTCCAAGCCTTTGGGATTGCACTTCGATGTAAGGGATTTCTTCCTTTCCCATTTTGGTCCAAATTCAAATATGTTTTAATACCATTTTAATTTCAATTAATAATATTGGGGTATTATTTAAAACGTCCCACATATGTACCTCCTCAGGTTTTAATAATGATATTCCTATTTATCACTCATTAATTTCTCCCATGTACATCTATTACCGTGTCGAAATTCTGTAAGGAATTTCTCTCTCCTCATTTAAATTCAAACAATTATTTTATATTATGCATCTAAATTACATTACATATGTTGTGATATTATTTTCCATGACACCCTTATTTTCCATTTCGTGTAAAAAAATTTAGTGACCACTTTATCTCACATAAACCCATTTTACAATGTATGTTTGATGTCATTATGCTTCCGATGATACACCAAAATTTCCCATGCCAAAATAATAATGTAAGTGAATACCATACCAATTTCTCTATAAAGGGTATTCAACATTATGCACATGTACTTGTTGATTGAGTAATTATATTTACAAATTTCGCGTCTCTTATTTGTGAAATAAATTTTGATGTTTAATGAATCTAGGTTGTATGATCCATATTCCACACTTATGCATGTAATGAAATGTTTATAAAGTGTTCTCACTGATAGTGCTCCCATGCATTGGGTACATATTAGTATCATCATAACTCTAGTAAAATTTTGGTTTACTCATGTTAATTCAAGTAAAATGAGGGTTTACTCATTCTAATTGAGTGTAATTAGGGTTTACTCATGCTCCATGTCTAATGATCCTTGGATCATGATAATATCTTGTTAAATGGTGTTTCCACATTTCCATGTGTATCATGCCTTTATATCCATGTTACTATTATTCTCCATTGATATACCAATTACGTAACATGTATTGTATTATTGATGATATTTATTTTCTACTCCCTTACCGGGAATTATAACTCAAAATTTTTTATTTATGTCCTTAGGATATCCGAGACAATGCTTATTATGAAGGAATGTTGTGGACATGTAAAAAAATTTCAATTTAGATGTTTTGTTTTATGTGATATGTTGTTATGTAATTTTCCTAATTTATTAATACACTAGACCACTCATTTCACAGAGTTGTCTTAAGATTATTTTTATATAATAAATCAGGATTAAGTGTGTAATAAAGAGCATGGTTGTTATAAGATAGGATATTGGGTTATTATGTTTTCTGATTTTCAGTGACCAAAATGGCTATATAGGTGTGAATAAGTGGTAGGGGTGAGTTTCTTTTTATACTGTAGGAGGATTGGAATTTTCATAAATTTTTTAAAAGGGAATTCCAATAAATTTTTTCTTATGGAAAGTGGGTCACATAATTGTAATAATAATTGAAATGGTTTTATATGATCTATATATGGCCATAAAATTGATTTTCTACAATTTTATAGGTCATTTTACTCTATAAAATTATTGTTCAGTCCCTTATTGAGATAAAGTTTATCTTAATCATTGTAATTAATTTTAATCAGAAACACTAATAGTTTTTTATAAAAACTAAGTTGAAATTGTTAGAAATTATATATATTCAAGTTAACAATTTTGAATGTATTTTTCAAAATTCTAAAAAATATTTTGAAGAAATAAAATAAAATTTAATCACCTAGATAGGATGACAAAGCGGATTTCTATGTTTGAATGTGAAAAAGTTTTCTATGTTTTTATATCCATGTTCAATGTGAAATTGACTCAAACAAACTAAGTAAAATAAATTTATATTAAATTGATATAATTTAATTTTAAAAACAATAAAAAATATAATTAAGCCATATAAAAAATTCGTTCAAAAAGGTATTTTGAATTAAATTTCAGTATTTTTCATTATTCATCAAAAAATTAAACTTCACAAAAAAATAAAAAGAAATTCACCCTATCCTAATTTTTTTATATTTATCTTTCCAAAATGAAGTTTATTTTTCAATATTAAATTTATAAAATCATCAAAACAAATATTTAATGTATGTTTTCCATTTATAAGATTTAAAATTTCATCTTTATGAAAATAAAAAATGTAAGCGTAAAACAAGATGTATTGTTATGTAATTCCTAAAAAATACATTAGAGAAATGAAAAAAAATATTTTAATTTATAATATATATATATATATAATAAAATAATATCATTCACCAATTTTAATAAATTAAATTTATAATTATAAAGTACATTCTGAACAAAAAAGATGTTTATATAAGAACGTTTTGTATATATTCAATTGGTTTTTATATTAATTTCTTATTAATTTATATATAAGGAATTTGACCATATATATTCATAATTTATTTAATCTTATTCATAAATACAAATTTAACTTCTATGTTATGTCTTTTTGAATTTAAAAATAATATTTTTATAATATATTTTATTCATAAATTCTCAAGCCTACATGTAAAGAAAACTATCCAAGAATTTTTTTATTTCATGTAACAAAATATAAATCTATTTTTTTGCATTATAAGATATATAATAGATTTAATTAACATATTAAATATAACATAATTTATCTAAAATTTATATTCCTTTCTATGATTTCTACCGCATGTCACAGATGCTATTAAACACCATAGTATAACAATGTAGTTTTTCAGTGATAGAGCACACTTATGTATGTATATAATTGATTATGACTAGTGGTAAAAAAATTATATAGCCATCCAATTAAATAGGCTATGTTTTAACCTTACGATACTGCATTTATGAGGTATATGATTTTATATATAGCATAATATATTTTGTTGTCTTGGTGGTTACACTTAACTTATGTTTATGATGTCATGTTTCATGTGGTTTCCAAATTTCATTGTTTTCATTATGCTATCATGTTATATCATGCCTCATTGATCAAGATTTTTATTATCTCCCCATTTATGAAACCATGACATGCCTTTTCTATAACATATAATTATTTACCTTATTCAATGCTTTCATGATTCTCTTACAATGCCTTATACTACACCCTTTTTTATGTATGTAACATGGTTATCTCATGTAGTTTTAAAAAATGTATCTAATTTTAGGATTTTTTTTTAAAATATTAATTAATTTCATTATATTAATGTTTAATGTTGTTATCTAAGTATCTATTTTCAAAAATTCACTCTTCCCCATGATCTTCCGGGTTTTACTAGAATTGTTTTATTTAATTAATCATGCAATGAATTTTATTAAAGATATGGGATTTCATTTTTAGTATCAGAGGAAAGTGTCGTTGTATTTGGGATTATGATTATAAAACTCTAGTGAAATATTTAGTAATAAGTATTACCATAAGATCAAAATCCCTAAATTTTGGTAAATTATAATGTATGTTGTTTTGAAGAAAAAAACATCCATATCTTGATACTAAAAGTGAGTATGCCTCTACCACATATGTATCATGGGGTAATAACCTTTGAAATGTCATATTGAGATGAAATCAATCATTATTGGGTGCATGACAATTGTATTTCCATCACATGTGGCTTAACAATCTTATGTATAGGATTTGATAAATTCCCAATCTATTTATAAATCATTATTAAGGGATTAAAATTTTATAAAAGAATTTCTGTTATGAAATTGATCATGGAAAATGTAAATAGGAAACTAGATATTTATATGTTAAGGAATATGTTTCAATTATGATTTAACACTTAATTTTTCATTATTTCACTATTATGTGTTTAAAAGTTTTAAAATAATCATCCCTAGTATTTCCTTTATTTTTAGTTAAAGGCCAGAAAAAGGTCAAATAAATCCAACATTAAATGTTGGTTCAATTTTATGTAATCCCAGATGAGATTACCCACATTATGGGTGTATGAATTGGAAATATTATGAAAATTAATTCCCACTTAAAACAAGTTTTGAATCAAACCATGAATGATGAGAAAATCTAATATCCACATATGTATGTGAAAGTTATAATTCAGGGCCTTTTCAAAAAATACCCCCTACATTTAGTTGATCTTTTAATATCTTTACAATGGAGTAGCAAAAATACACTATTTAAATTATATTATTCGTCATTCAATTCAATAAGAAAGATAATTTAGATTTATCTATTTATCATATGATGGATTCTGATCAATTATGTAGATTGGTAAAAAAATACAATGCACAAGGATGGTATTGAAGTGCTCGAGTCAGTGGAAATATGTAAAATGTTTTTTAAAGAATACATTTATGACACCCTCTGATATAAAATAGAGAAGGATTTAGTTATCCTCAAGGAAAAGGATAACAATTCCAATGGGTAGAATGAGGAAAACATAAAATTACTTTCACAATATTCCTTCATTATATTCATTACTGCTAAGAGGAAATATTAATTCTTCTTTATATTATTATTGATAAGTCTAAGAAGGACCTCATACATTTAGGTCCAAAACATACATGGTGAAATTATTTGAAATTCACTAAAATTGAAAATATATATCTATTAATCGTTAGGTTCTCACATGGGATAAGACGTGGAAAATAAGGTTCTATTCTAGTGGTACAATGTTGAAATATAATGTTGGAAATAAATTAAAACATCCCCAAATCCAAAAGTGTCAAAAAAAATCAATGAAATTTTTTGAGGGTGTGAGGAAATGATTTATTTCTAGGATGGAAGGGAAACTATAATTTTATTTCCAAAAGTATAAATACATAGATTTGATCGATGTAATGTATAATTTAGTAAAACATCAACCAATATTCCAATGTTTCAATGACATGGAACAAGGAAACTATATATATCAATGATCTAAGACAATGGTTGTCGATAAGAACTAATGAAAAAAATCCTCCACGACCAAGAGTTAATAGAAAGACATATAACACCACAAATACTGAGGTGGATTCTAAAAAAACCAGTGACATGTATGATTATTATTAATTAAAAAAATAGTGAAAAAACATTTAACACCCCAAGCTTCCACGATACGCTTCTCTCTGAATAATACAGTAGTGTGTGTTGTATGTAACTCCGAGTTCTAACACACAGCACAACCAATCAATCTAGCCATTATGAATAGTAATACACACTTTTTAAAATTTAATAAATTTTATCTTTCAAAATGGTCTTCAATTTGGGATTCGAAATATCAAAATTATCCTATGGTGAAATTTTGGTATTTCTCTGAAAACTTTCAATTTTTGATGAATAGTGAAAAAACACTGAGTTATAGTTTAAAACTGAATTTACATTTAAATAATTATTTATTTTATTTAAATTAAATTATTTTCAAAATAGATACATAAAAACTATATAAGTTCAATGTAATTCATTGTAGTTAGTTCAGAATAATTTTAGATATATCAAACATTTATTGATCTTTTCCCCATCTTTTACCAACCTCCAAGGAGAAATAGGAAATTCACATAAAACATAATTATACCGCTTCTGTGAGTGGAATTTAGAATATACGAGAGACACTGTTAACATCAAGGAGTATAATTTGGTTCAATGAGTTGATAATAATTTTTGGTGAATAGTAACTTTTTACTTTTATTTAACACGGTTAAAAGTAAAAAGGATAATTAAGCATAAAAATGATATTAATATTACCCTAACACAATTCATAATTCTATTGGACAAGTTTAGCTTGACCAAAAACAACGTTAGGAATAAAATATTATCATTTAGGTCCATTTGGATTAGATTAGGACATTAATTATTATTTAATACAAAGAAGAGTTAAAAAAGGTAAAATCAAAGTTCAATTACAAAAAAATTTATAATATAGTGTTACACATAATATAAATTCGATTTTAAATATTCATTATATATATAAAAATTTTTCCCACATAATGGTATTTTATTTATAATTTTTAGACATTAAATAATTTAATTTATTAATGAGACATTGGCGATGCAGTAATTATCTAATTAATGAAATATTAAAATAATTGATATTATAAAAATCAAAATAAATATATTTTGAGACATTTTATGGATTAAAATAATTTTCTAGGTTAATATTACATATTAGTATTGGTTATATAAATTTTTTTCGAAGTAATAATGCTGTTATAGAATTATCAAAAACAAAATACCCAATAGTGTCAAAATTGACATAAAAGTATTTTTAAAACAAATATTATATTATTAATTGTTATTCTATTTTTAAAAATTTAGTTTTCTACACAAGGACATATATAATGATAGGTGAATCATTAATGTACCACTTTAAGGTATCTTGTATGTCTTTAGTACGTTTATTAACCATATAATATAAAAATAAAAAGTGACATGGTAAATGTCAAACTAATTAACTAAGAGTTATAACTAAATGATAATGTTAATATAATGATCAAAACATGTCTAAAATATATTTATTGAAAGTATTTAGACCCATACCCACTTTAGACTTTGAATAATCCAATTTGGAGCCATTAGAAACCGAATATGAATTTATTATAGAATAAAACTTTAATTTTTTCCTAAAGAGCCCCTCCTCCCCCTTATAAAAGGACACCACTTCTAACCAATTCTTCACACCATAAAAGCCTTTTGGATTGGCCAACCCCTGCCCAAATATTCTCTCGACTTCCCTCACTTCGACCTAGAGGCCTTATTTTGATCCGAAATTTAACCTATGGAGCCCTTTTGATCAAATCAAAAGGAAGAACCCGATTAAGGGGTAATGTTTTCACCAGCCTCTATCATGTTCCTTTCTTCTTCAGCATTTTCTTTCATTGCTATTCCCATTATAAAATAATAACACCCATATCTTATATATACTGGGATGTTATTATTAATATGTTACAACCATATTTAGTATTCAATCCATCCTTTGAATGACATGTCACCATATGTGTGTACGTACGGCTTACCGTCTCCACGTCGTGATGTAATTGTTATTCGAAACATTATTATTTGGATGGGTATAATAATGATGAGTAATTCATGTAAATAATATATATAACAAGATAATGATTCTCTATATATGATATACCATCCAATTATATATTATTTTAATATCAAAAGAATGACATTGTCGCTTGTGCGTACATACGGACTACCGTCTCCACGAACACGATGGGATTCATTCCCCATCGTATCCATTCAACAATAATTATCAATTAATGATTAAAAATAATGTTTAAGGACTTGATATAATTCTGGATATGAATAAGGTAAAACCTATCCACAAAAAACACGGCTTATGTAATAAAATATTTAAAAGAAAATGAGTAAGTTAACACCCGAAAGAACGATAATACTAAGATATTATTAACAAATCAGTGTTAAAAGATCATATATGATATCATATTAATGTATATTATTATTGTATAATTTAATAAAAATTATTTCGCCATTATAAATGAGGTTAACCTACCTTCAACCAAGGAAAAGTTCAAGGTAAGAGTTTATTTCAAAATCTCTTCATTATCTGAGGTTGTTTATACGTAATTATCTACTGGGACCTCTTTATTATCCACATCCATATTTCATAAAAATTTATTTCAAATCATTATTATTATTTTAAATACTATGGTATAATGGCATGTATACCCTTGTTTAATTTTTATAAGACGTTTATAACGGAATTTTACTATCATTTTCAAAACAAGGTCCTTTTTAACCTTTTTGACAGAATTAAGGTAAGAATGTCTTTTTAAAACTTATACAGTAGGTGCGGCTATTTTCCGCCGATATAAAATCATCAAATCTTCCCTTACAATCTTATAAGAATATTTTCAATGTAAATGTTTTATTTTTTAATTATTTGACTTTTAAATGATTTCAAAAAAAAGAGATATTTCTCTCAAATAGTTTTGATTTCATCAATGTTAACATCCATTGATGGATTTTAAGCTTATTTGAATGTGATTTATTAAGATACAAAACATCCATATTGTATTGAAGGTTTTGTGATATGTTTGACTGTGGATGTGTTATTGTTTATACCATTTGTGGTTTATTGATAAAGTGATTACATTTTGTATGCTTGTTTTAATAAGATTTTTTATGTTATGTTTATACCTATTTATAAGAGGAATGAATTGGACATAATAAGTGACGGTTGGAGCCCACTATAGCTCCTAGATGCATCGGTAGGTCTCATGAGACAAACTAGTGTGTTGGCAAACGGCCTTGACAAAATCTTATTTGTAGTCTTGGCACAAGGCCTTGACTATGTGGTTATGATAGTTTGGAATTATGAATTCCATCATTATGAAAGTGGTTATTGATATTACATTTGATTATTCGACTAGTAGAATATCCATGTGAATTAGTAAATGGAATTATTTAATTTTATCTTTTCCATATTATGATAATGTTCAAGTTTAAAAGGCTTTTGTTTTAGTTATACATTACCTTAAATGTTTATGATTATTTATGAAAGTTTCCGCTATATTGTTATCCTTACTGAGCATCTGAGCTCAACCCTTTCTATGTTTTATTTTTCCTAGGATCTGAATAAGTATTTTATGAATGAACTACAGGGATAGTATGAGGGGATAAGAGTGTGAACTATGGTGACTATATTTTTGTAGTTTTCATTTTATAATATAATGTAAACTTTATAAAAGTTTCTAGTGATTTCAAGGCTATTAAACTAATCGGTCTTTCGAGACATGATCTTTTGTGATCATGCCAGTGTTATGTGGTAATGCACTGACTCTGGGTAACTGGGGTCAGGGTGTTACAGTTGGTATCCATGGAATTTTAGTACAAACCATGGATGCTAGATTTAGGTAAACTATGATTAGATCACATAGAACTAAGATACACTTTGAGGGTTAGTATAGAAGAACTTCCTATAATTTTGGTATTGTAGAGGTTTTGTGATTTGTTCGAGAAATACATCCCTGTCTTGATATGAGCAGGTAGAGGCGGCACTGGAACATATGTACCTAGGGGTAAAACCCAAAAACACCACTTTGAGATATACTCGAATGAGAACTGGTGTATGACAACGGGATTTGCTGCACTCAAGGTTACGACACTCTCAGGGGATATGCTTATGATAATTATCAATTTCATTAAAAAATATTATGATGGGTTTATGAGTATATACTTCCTCAAAGAAAACATTTTTATGATTATTCATTATATCAATAAATAGGTCAATTTATGTTAAGTGTTTTACAATTATGGAATTATGTATTTTGATTCATAAACTAATCTAGTTTATTCTATTGTTTAGAAATGGCGCCTAGTAGAAGAAATGGAAACTGTATCAATGCACACACTTTAAGTAGGGATTGCCCTCCTTCTCAAGATAATTATAATGGAGCTAGTGATTCAACTAGTGCTGATCAGCTAATCACCATACTGGGACAACTCACTCAGGTTATGAACAATAACCTTACCGGTATAGAGCACCCTGATCCACAATGTGGAGGATCCATGTTTGTTCGATTAATGATGAAACAACCACCAACTTTCAATGGGAGTACAAATCCATTTGTAGCTGAGCAATGGATAAGTTCCCTAGAAAATATATTGCAGGCTTTGGGGAGTAGTGAAAGGGAGAAAGTTATCATGGATGTTTATCGCCACACTGGAGATGTTAATCAACGGTGGTCATTGATACAAAACACAATGGATGAAGATGAAGTATAAAATATATAATGGAGAGAGCTGAAAGAGCTTTTCTTTGAAAAATAATTTCCTTGTGACCATCGAGAAGATATGGAAAGGCAATTTCTAAGTTTGAGACAAAAGGAGGATGAGAATGTCACAATGTATGAGGCTAAATTTACAAGGATATAAAGGTATGTTGGAGAATATATACATAACCCAAGAAGTAAAATTTATCATTTCTTTGATGGGTTAAAACCATTTCTTCATCGAGCATTAGTTTCACAATCCTTCTCGTCATATGAAGATATTGTCTCATGTTCTATCAAGATAGAAAAAGAATTCTATAAGTCTTATGACTTTAAAGTAAATCAAGAGAAGAAGAGATTTGCTAATCACTATGGGAATGGAAATAAGGGGAAGAAGGGAGACGTTAAATATCCATCCTGCACTAAATGTGGGAAGAAACAACCCTGTACTTGCTTGAATGGAATGGTTGTGTTTTAGAACTATGGTGAAAAAGGCCACCAATCTCGTGATTGCAAGGGGAAGAATGAAGGTACCGATGTTAAATGCTACAACCGCATGGATATGGTACATTATGCAAATGAATGTCCTAAGCGTCAGAGGAACTTACATCAGAAAAGGCCAAGGGATCATGTGCAAGAATATGTTATCACTACTGCTGAGGTTGAAGCTCCGAAAGACGTGGTGGCAGGTAATTTAATGGTTTCCTCACGTTCAGAAAATACTTTATTTGATTATGGATCATCGCATTGTTTCAAATCATACCAGTTTTTTAGAAAATTATACATTTCCAATTTGATTTAAAAAGGGAGTTGTCAGTCAAAACTCTTAAGGGAGGTATCATTGCAACAAATTTTATTGAATAAGTCCCCATTAGAGCACATAAATGTTCTTTATCTGTGGATATCATCATCATAACTATGATTGAATTTGATATATTCATTGGTATGGATTGGCTTTCAGACCATGATGCAAAATTTTATTGAAAGAAGAAGGAGGTTACTATTTTTGATGTTGATAATAAGGAACACCTTATCTCTAGAGCGTAATCATCACCACCTAATTCTTACCTTGATCAACCCCCAGTAGCTCAACTAAATTCAATTATTGTTGAAGAAGTGAATGAAATGACTGTGGGCAAGGAAAGGAATGTTCAGATAAAGGATGTACCAATTGTGAAAAAATACATAGATGTGTTTCCGAAAGATTTAGCTGGACTTCCTCCAGAATGAGAAAATAAGATTTCCATTGATTTAATTCCTGGTTCAAGTCCCATATCGAAGACCCCATATAGAATATCCACTGTAGAATTAGTGGAACTAAAGAAACAACTAGAGGAATTGAGTAATAAGCGATTTATTCACCCTAGTGTTTCTCCATGGGGAGCCCCTGTCCTTTTTGTTAAGAAGAAAGATGTATCTATGAGGTTATATGTTGAATATAGAGAAATCAATGCTATAACAATAAATAACAAGTATCCCCTACCTCGCATTTATGATTTATTTGACCAACTGCATGGATCTCAATACTTTTCAATGATTGACCTTCGATCTGGATACCATCAGTTGTGTGTGAAGAAGGAAGACATTCTGAAGATATCATTTCGAACTAGGTACGGGCATTACAAGTTTACAGTAATGCCTTTTGGATTGAATAATGAACCCTCTGTATTCATGGATCTAATGAATAGAGTTTTCAAGTAATATCTCGATGATTTTGTGGTGGTATTTATTGATGATATATTGGTATACTCCAAAAGCTACAAAGAACATGAAAATCACTTGACCATTATCCTGAAGACTCGGAGAAGAGATAAATTATATGGGATGTTTAGCAAGTGTGAATTATGGCTTCAAAATATTTCTTTTCATGGCAATATTATCTCTACAGATGGAATCTATGTTGATCCTTCTAAGATGAAGGCAATCCAAGAATGGCTTGTACCGACGTGTATAACTGAGGTACGCTGTTTTATTGGTTTAGTAGGTTATTATCGACGTTTCGCCCAGAATATTTCCCGATTGGCTAACCCATTAACTAAGCTCGAATGAACAGGGGTTAAAAATTTTTTGGACAAAAGAGTGTACAGAATTTTTTGAATAACGGAAGATAAGAATATTAAATTCCCTTATATTGACTCTACGATTGTGGAATGATGTCTTCGTTATTTATAGTGATGCATCAATGAAACGACATGGTTGTGTCCTTATGCAGAATGATAGGGTTATTACCTATGCATCCCAACAGCTAAAAATTCATGAGCAAAACTATCCTACTCATGATATTGAGTTAGCTACTGTAATCATTGCTTTGAAAATATGGATACATTATCTCCATAGTGAAAATTGTGATATTTATACTGATCACAAGAGTTTGAAGTACATTTTCTCACAGAAACACCTCAACATGAGGCAAATGTGATGGCTTGAACTACTAAAGGATTATGATTGAACGATAAACTACCACAAGGGGAAGGTAAATAAGGTGGCAGATAATTTGAGCAGAAAAGATCATAGAGTTTTGAACATGATGAGAATTGAAAGGGATCCTATTTTCATTTATCTAGTGAAGATGGATATGGTAATTACCATAGAAGGTGAAACAATATTAATTTTTCAAATTCTTTCCAGACCATCATTATTAGAATGGAAAAAGAGTTATCAGACCATTTATGATGTGTTTAAAAAAAAGATTAAAGCTGTAAACGATGGGAGACTGAGAGACTTTGAGTATGAAGAAGGAATTTTGAAATTTGGGAGGATACATTCTGTTCCCGATATACCTGATCTAAAAATGAAATTTTTAGATGATGATCATAGCTCCAATTTCTATATAAACTCTGGGAGCACCAAAATGTATAGATATTTGGGGGAACATTTTTGGTTGGACAACATGAAGAAAGAGATTTATGATTTTGTGTAATGATATATGGTTTGTCAACAAGTGAAAGCTGGAAGGCAACATCCTAGTGGAGTATTGCAACCTCTTCCCATACCGAAGTGGAAATGAGACAATATTACGATGGGCTTTGACATTGGGCTACCAAATATTCCTATAAGGAACGATGTAATATGGGTCATTGTTGACCATCTTTCCAAGTCAGCACATTTTATTGCTATAAGGGAAGATTTACCACTTGAACATCTAGCTAAGCTATATATTAATGAAGTTTTGAGTCTTCATGGAGTACCCCTATCGATTGTTTTTGATCGTGAACCCAATTTTACTTCATGATTCTGGAAGACTATTCAGAAGGCCTTGGATACTGAACTTCGTTTGAGCACTACCAGCCACCCTTAAACAGATAGACAATTATAAAAGACTATTCAAACACTAGAAGAAATTTTTAGATCATGATCACTTGACTTTCAGGGTATGTGGGATAAATATTTACCTCGGGTGGAATTTTCCTATAATAATAGCTTCCATTAAAGTATTCAGATGGCACCATATTAAGTGTTATATGGAAAGAGATGTCTCTCACCAACCTGTTGGGATGAAGTTTGTGAGAGAAAACTCGTAGGCCCAGAACTGATGTAGGAAACAATGGAAAAAAAGAAGGTAATCCAAAACCACATCAAAGAAGCTTAAAGATGCAGAAGAGCTATGCCGATAACCAAAGGAAGAATTTGGAATTTCAGGTAGGAGATCATGTTTTCTTGAAGGTATCTCCATGGAAGGGTGTTATACGTTTCAGTAAGATTGTAAAATTGAGTCCTAGTTAGATCTGACCATTAAAAATTCTAGAACGAATTGGGGCTGTAGCTTACCATTTGGAAATGCCACCGAATCTCTCCAAAGTTCACGATGTGTTAGACGTATCACTGTTGAGAAAATACATGCCTGGCCCAACGCATGTACTCACCTATGATGAATTGGAACTGGAACCTTATCAGTCTTATTGTGAAGAGCCCGTTATGATTCTTGATACCATAGAACAAGTGCTGATAAACTGGACGACTCATTTGGTAAAAGTTCAGTAGAGAAACCATAAGATGGATGAGGCAACGTGGGATCCCGAGGAACTTAGGATGAAAAATCACCCGAGTCTTTTCATGTGGTAGTATTCTAGGAATTTCGAGGATGAAATTATTTGAAGGAGGGGAGAGTGTAACAGCCCTAGCTTCCATGACATGCTTCTCTTTGAATATTACAGTAGTGTGTGTTGTACGCAACTTCGAGTTCTAACACACACCACAACCAATCAAACTAGCCGTTATGAATAGTAATACTAACTTTTTGAAATTGTATAAATTTTATCATTCAAAATGGAAATAATTTTTGGATTTCGAATATCGAAATTAGCTTAGGGTGAAATTTTGGTATTTTTTTGAAAACAACCAATTTTTTATGAATAGTGAAAAAACACACACATATAGTTTAAAACCGAATTTTTATTTAAATAATTATTATTTTTATTTAAATTTAATTAAGGTCAAAATAAGTTCATAATACCTATATAAGTTCAATGTAAATCATTGGAGTTAGTTCAGAATAATTTTAGATATATAATAATTTTATTGAACTTTTAACCGTCTTTTACCCACCTCCTAAGAGAATTTGGAAATTCACCTAAAAAATAAATTAGTCGCTTATGTGAGTGTAATTTCAAAAATATGAGAGAGACAGTTAATATCATGGAGTAAAATGTGGTTCAATGATATGATGATAATTTTTTGTGAATAGTAACTTTTTACTTTTATTTACCAGGATTAAAAGTAAATAGGATAATTAAGGGTAAAAATGATATTATTATTACCCTAACACATGTCCTAATTCTATTGAACAAGTGTATCTCGACCAAAAACAACCTTAGGAATAAAATATTATCATTCTGGTCCACTTGGATTACATTAGGACATTAATTATAATTTAATTCAAAGAAGATTTAAAAGAGTTGAAATCAAAGTTTAGTTACTAAAACATTTTTAATATCGGGTTATATATTTGATAAATTCGATTATAAATATTAATTAGAAATATAAAATTATTTCCTATATATTGGTATTTTATTTGTAATTTTTAGACATTAAATAATTTAATTTATTTATGACGCAATGTTGATGCATTAATTACCTAATTAATGAAATATTAAAATAATTGATATTATAAATATCAAAATAAATGTAATTTTAGAATTTTCATAAAATCCACTAATTTTATAATTTAATATGACATATTAGGATAGGTTATAAAAAATTTCCAAGTAATAATTCCCTTATAAAGTTATCAAAAACAAAATACCCAATAGTTTCAAAATTGACATAAAAGTAATTTTTAAAAAATATATTATATTATTAATTGATATTATATTCCTAAAAATATAAGGAACAACCAAAGTACTTATATAATGATATGTGTATCATTAATGGACTACTTTGGGGGTCTATTGGATTATATAGTAAGTTTATTAACTATATAATATAAAATTACAAAGTGACATGGTAAATGTCAAACTAATTAACTAAGAGTTAATACTAAAAGATAAGGTTAATATAATAAACCAAACCTTTCTAAAAAATATTTGTTGAAAGTATTTTGACCCATACAAACCTTAGGATTTTAATAATCCACTTTGGAGCCATTAGAAACAGAATATGAATTTATTATAGAATAATACATTAAGTTTTTCCTAAAGCGCCCCTCCTCCCCCTTATAAAAGGACACCACTTCTAACCAATTATTCACACCTTCAAAGCATTTTGTATAGGCCAACCCCTGACCATATATTCTCTCAACTTCTATCACTTCTAACTTTAGGCATTAGTTTGATCAGAAAGCAAACCTAAGGAGCCATTTTGATCAAATCAAAAGGAAGAACCCGATTAAAAGATAATGTTTTCACCACCCTCTTTCAAGTTCCTTTCTTCTTCGACATCCTTTTTCTTTGTTATTACCATTCTAAAATTATAAATCCAATATATTATATATAATTTGATGTTATTATAAATATTTTACAACCATATTCAGTATTATATACATCCTTTGAATGACATGTCACCATACGTGCGTACGTACGACTTACCATCTCCACGTCGTTGTGTGATTGTTATTCAAAACATTATTATTTGGATGGGTATGATAATGATGTGAAATTCATCTAAATAATATATATAACATGATAATGATTCTGTATATATGGTATACCATACAATTATATTTTATTTTAATATCAAAAGAATGATATTGTCGCTCGTGCGTACGTACAGACTACCGTCTCCACGAACGCGATGAGATTCATTCCTCATCGTATCCATTCAAGAAAAATTCTCATTTAATGATTAAAAATAATTTTTAAGGACTTGATATCATTATTTATATGAATAAGATACAACCTATCCATAAAAAACCTGGCTTATAAAACATAACATATAAAAAAAGAGTAAGTTAACACCCGAAACAATGATAATACTAAGATATTACTAACAAATCAATGTTAAAAGATCATATATGATATCATATTAATGTATCTGATTCATGTATAATTTAATAACAATTATTTCACCATTATAAAGGATGTTAACCTACCCTCATCCAAGGAAAATTTAAAGGTAAGGGTTTATTTCACAATCTCTTCATTATCTGAGGTTGTTTATACGTAATTATCTACTGGGACCTCTTTATCATCCACATCCATGTTTACTAAAAATGTATTTCAAATCATACTGAATATTTTAAAGACTATGGGATAAAGTCATTTATTCCCATGTTGACTTCTTATAAGAATTTTATAAAGGAATTTTTCTGTCTTTTTCCAAACAAGGTCCTTTTAAGCCTTTTCTATAGAAATGAGGTAAGAATGACTTTTTTTAACTTATACGGCAGCTGCAGCTATTTTCTACCTTTATAAAATCCTCGAAGCTTACCTTAAAATACTATAAGAATAATTTTAAAGTAAATTTTATATTTTATAATTATGTGACTTTTAAATGATTTCAAAAAAAGAGATATTTCTCTCAAATAGTATTGATTTCATCTATGTTAACATCCATTGAAGGATTTTAAGCTTATTTGAATGTGATTTATTTTGATACAAAACTTCTATATTTTATGGAAGGTTTTGTGATATTTTTGAATATGGATGTGTTATTTTTTATACCATTCACGGTTTATGGATAAATTATTGACATTTTGTAAGATAGTTTTAATATGAATGTTTATGTTATGTTTAAAACTGTTCATATGAGGAATGCATTGGACTTAATTAGTGACAGGTGGAGACCACTATAGCTCATTGATGCATCAGTAGGTCTCATGAGACAAACTACTATCTTGTCACAAGGCCATGAAATAATCTTATTTGTAGTCTTGGCACAAGGCCTTGACTATGTGGTTATGATAGTCTGGAATTATACATTCCATCATTATGAAAGTGGTTTCTGATATTAAATGTGATAATTCGACTAGTAGAATATCCATGTGAATAATTAAATGGTATTATTTCATTTCATCTTTACCATATTATGCTGAAGTTCAAGTTTAAAAGGCTTTTGTTTTAGTTATACATTGCCTTAAATATTTATGCTTATTTATGAAAGTTTCTGCTGTATTAATATCCTTACTGAGCATCTGAGCTCACCCCTTTCTATGTTTTATTTTTCCCAGGATGTGATGAAGTATTTTATGAAAGACCTGCAGGGATAGTATGATTGTATTAGAGTGTGGACTATGTAGAATATATTGTTGTAGTTTTCATTTTATGATGTAATGTAAACTTTTTGAATATATCTAGTGATTCCAAGGCTGCTAAACTAATCGATCTTTCGAGACTTGATCCTTTGTGATCATGCCAATGTTATTTAATAATGCACTGACTCTGGGTAACTGGGGTCGGGGCATTACAAAAAATTTTGATTCTAGTTCTATGATATCATTCATATCATGTATTATAAATAGAATAATTCAAACACAACTTCAAAATATATATGTTTATATATCTGTTAAGGTAATGACTATTTCAATTGTTCAATCCAAAGTATATAAAGCTTCCACTATCAAAATTTTTTGTCTAAATTTCACAAAACAAATTGATACTCGATGTATTATAATTTTATACTTTTATAGTCATGGATTGGCTTTCCATGTATTATGAACAAATAAATTTCTAATAGAAGGAAATCACCCTTTAGATCATAAATCGCCCTCTGATTCTATACAAGTTTGTTTATAAGGATGAATTTAATAATGTACCAACATAAAATGAGTCAATATAATTTTCTTGAGTGAAATATAATCTTTCTTAAATTATTGAGGCTCCAGAAAAAACCATGATTGAGGAAATTCGCATTTTTAAGGAAATTACTGATGTTTTTCATGATGAATTTATTATTATTAGTCCTATAATTGAGGTTGAGTTATCAATAAAGATCATACTCTAGGCTTTGATAATATTCAAGGATCTATTAAAAATTTTCATTCTTGAACATGAAGAGCTAAATAAATAATTATATGAGAATAGAGAAAACTGGTTTTACTCCCAACTTCTTCTCCATGGGCTGCACCTATCATATTTTTGATGAATTATTATCAGTAAAAACACATATGCAACTATTGTGGTGATCTCATAAAGATAATAGTAATGAAAAAGTATCATCCTCGTTAGTTAAATAACGTACTACTTTAACTATTTGGAACCCAATACTTCTTCAAGGTGGATCTATGTTGAGGATATTATCATATAATGGTGAAGAAATAAGATATCCCCAAGGATAATTTTTGTACAATGTATGAGAACAATGACTTCCTAGTGATTCCATTTGGAAACACTAGTTCTCAATCTATCACCATGGAATTGATGAATAGTGTATTTAGGGATTAGCTAAAAAATATAGTTATTATTGATGGTATTGTTATCTATACAAAAATGAATGGGGGCATGAGGAGAATTTAAATACACTACTAAAAAATTTATATAGAAATGTAATATTAAAAGCACATTAAATGTGTGTTTTTATTGCAGATAGTAACATTATAAGTTAATGTTATAAAAAATTAAGGGATATATTTAGATTTTTAAAAAATAGACGTAATAAAATAATTTCTGAGACCGATATATGATATATAAATCTATATCTTCCTTTGATTATCTAGGAACTATAATAAATTTATGATAATTTAATCATTATTTTAAATCCCAAAAAACCAAGCTTACATGGAATGGAGTAAATCATTTCTTGACTAAAAAATATGAATAATTAATTAATGATGTGAATAAGAAAATAATCACCACACACGTTCTCACATTAAATTCTATTGGGGAATTTTTTCTTATCCATACCAATATGTTCAAAAAATAGATTCTTTTGTGTACTAATTAAAGAATAAAAATTAAGAGCCTTTTCCGCCCAGGAATTAATGATCTATGAGTAGAACAACCCTTCACATTATTAGGAACTATTACTATTGATATTCATGTTGAGAACTTAGTGAAATTATATTTATGGAGAAAAGTGATACATATTTATGAACCAAAAAAATCCACATGTGTATATTCACGAAAAACTAACATAATATGTTCCACTAATGGTGGTTAGGGATGATAAAGGAATCTGATTTTTCCTTCCACTACCATCCTGGAATGGAGAACAATGTATTAGATTCTCTATGTAGTTGGGATCCCATAACAATATCAATCGTGATGATTAAAAGGTATCCAATCTTCTTGTACCTATAATGAATGGAAATAGGAATAATTAAAGGATATTTATCATAAGTTTCTCAAATAACTACTCCAGAATTTATATTTTAGAGGAAAAATAGGCCAAGAAATATTATAAATCGCTATAAAAGAGGGTTTCGAATATTATAGAGTAAAAATTTTGTGAATAGGGATTTTATGGTTTGGAACCAAGACATGTTCCCCATCAAAACAATAAATGAAGAGGGTAATTTTTAATTGTTAAAATATCCCATTTATAATTATTAATCAAGGAATAACTAATATTAATAAATATTTAAAGTGAAACATTTAGTGCGATAACATGATGATAGAGATTAGGGAGTTGGATCATGAAATTCAGTGTCAAAAATGTAAAGGAGAAATTAAATTAACATAAGGGACTGAAGAATCTATTTTCCAAAAATGTATAGAAATAGTAAAAAAACCATATATTTAATCATTATACTTCTTAGGAAACAAAAATGCAATAAATACATCTTTTTGGTATTCGATCACCTAATAAAGTAAGTGAATTTCACATCTATCAATGAAAATTTCTCTCTTGAGAAATACTGTATGATATAAAAAAATAATTTTGTACGACTAAATAGAGTTCCAATATATATTCTTTCTAATCATGACATAAGGTTCACCATGTGGTTTTTTAGAATCCTTCATTAAGAAATGAATACATAATCGATCTTCGACACTGCATATCGTACTTATACTGATGGAAAATCTAAAAGGACTACTCAAACTCCATATGTTATATTGATTTCATGAACAATTTATTTTCAAGGATGTTAGGACCAGTACCTTCCCCTAGTAGAGTTTTCATTTGAAAATAGTTTTTATTATAGTATTCAAATGAAAATTTTTGAGATCTAAATTTGAAGGGGATTTTGGATCATATATATTGATATAAGGTTTGAGAGTAGAAGTTTATGGGACATTATTGTTTACATGAGATGACCTAGATGGTTCAAAAAAATCACCATCATAAAAAATTCATAAAAAGTTGATATTAGAGTAATGCAGAAAATCATCAAAAATACCTGGAGTTTGAGGTTATAGATAATGTGTACCTTTCTATGTCACCACTAATGAACATTATATGGTTTGGGAATAAGGTAAATCATGTACCTATATACATTGTCTCCTTTAAGAACCTTGATAGAATTAGATTGGTGTCCTATAGACTAGTACTCTCAACAGGCTAATGTCTAGTTCATGACATGTTCCATGAATTCCTCTTAATGAATAATATACCAGAACTTCACATGTATTTAACTAATATTTTCCATCAATTGATAATGAGAATCTACCTGGGGAGCAGATAGTGATGATCATAGGTCATAGAGATAATTTTATATGAAATAAGTCAACTCAACTGGCCAAAGTGTGGTGGCTAAACAAAATGCTTGAGGAAGTTACATGAGAACAAGAATAGGTGATGAAATAAAAGTACCATCGTCTATTTTATTTTATGAAATGAGAAATTTATGGGTAAAAATTATATATTGGGTATGAATGTTTTGACCAGAAAATTTATAAATGAAATTACTTATTTGAATGAACAACTGTTGTATCAAGTAATTTAATTATATAAAAAACGTCGACTACATTTATTATTATCAACTATAAAATGGTATGACATATTTATAAGACTTTTAATAATTATAGAAACTTATAATATATCCATTTCATAGTCACCATTAATCATAGTATATTAAGGGTTATGATAATGTATATTTGACACATTTGAAGGAATCAATGGCCTCAACTAGTAGGAGAGTTTCAAATAAAGGCCATTTATCATGCTTCTGAGAGAAATATAATCACTAGTGGCTTCCCTTGACCAATATCAATTTCATATTTAGCTTTTAAATAATTATCAAAACAATTGATAATGGAATTTAATGCTCATTAGTATCACAACACAAACCTTTTGCGTCGAACTAACCCATGAAAATCTCCCCATCAAATACCATACCCATAGGGGATTCACTAATGTAGAAAAGGGATTTGTATCTATACCCTAACCATATGAACTTTTATTTTTTGATCAATAATAAATTATTATACTTATCCATTTTTTAAAAATAGCTTTTAATATTATTAATTATTGAGTTTGATAATAATTAGATTTTTAAACAAAGTAACACCAATTTTATTTTTTGGGAAATATACATTTCCAATGAAGAAAGTATTTTAATCAATAAAAATATTTTTTTAAAAAATATTAATTATAAAATAATATATATTTAATATACTTGATAATATAATTTCATGATGTAAAAAATAATTTTTATAAGGTCAAGAAAATTACAATTGTCAAAAAACATTTTTTTTATAAATATTGATTTTTTATCGATACTTATATGGGATTGTTTTCATAAAATGAAAATTATTTTTTAAATGATAGAGTTAAATTTTGAATAAGGTGGTTATTTGATAGTTTTCAAAAAAAATTCAAATTTGGTGGGCTAAAATTAATTATAGTAATAATTATATATTGTGTATTGGGACATCATAATGATCTAAAAGAGATTTCATATATTCCATAAATGGGATCCATGATAAAATATATTTCTATCTTTTAAAATAATTTATTCTTGAGGATGATTGATTAATTTAATAATCCTTAATTAATCCTCTAAAACCAATATTATATTCTTTGTATTTGGAATAAATTATTTATAAAAATGACTCTTATCTGCATCACTAAGAGTGTTAGTTTAATGATTTCGGTTCTCATCCTTATTGAATATTGAATATCTCATTTAATTGGTGGATAACATGGGGAAAACCTAGATATGATTCTTTATTACTATATCATATAGATTTGAAAACCTATTTTTGAGGTTAATAAAAAATTCTCCTCTTTTTTCATAAAGATTCACTAAAAATACCATTTATAATCAATAAAAATCATTTTCCATGATACTAATCTATTTATTACTCTCTATATTACATACATTGTTCCCCCATTCTCTTAAAAAAATCTCCCATCCTTTTAAATTCATCCTCTGAATGAAAGGGATCCTTTTCATCCCTTCTATATTCAAAAACATTCTTTGTATTATACCTTTTAATCACCAATAGTTAGTGTTCTACTTTGTTCTTAAATATCCCTCTTAATATCCTTATGAATTAAATTTGATTATATACCTAACTAATTATTATTAATTTCTTTTATGTATCTCTATGTACCACTGTTACGATACCGAGATTATCATGTGATTTTTCATGCCAAACAATTATTTAGTGGATCCCAATCCTTATTTGTACACAATTGTATTAACATTAATTTACCAATATATCATTAGTTTGAACATTCCATTTATTTATCTCCCACTCCTTGATTGTGGAATTAAAAGTGATTAAATATATCTTAATGTCATGTGATCTATGTGGAACAGATACACTTGTAAAAAATATGAGTGTAATTGGTGGGACAAGAATTAAATAGCTTACCAATGCATTGGGTAATGTTTTAATCCTATGAAATTAATTGGATTGTGTGTCATAAGTTATCGTAATGACAATACGTTATGTTATCTTTGCAGTTATCACTGACTAGTTATTGTGATTTCTTTTCCCAAATTTTTTCAAACATCCGAAGTTTCATTTATGTATTCATGTTATATATTGACTCTTTGTTCAATATTATGATTCTATATCCTTTTATGATTATTTGATATACATATTTGATTACAAAAAATAATTTAACTTATTATATGTTTTTTTATTCACATACTTGCTGTTGTAGCACACACCATTCTAATGTACATCCCATATATTCCTATACAATTTTTGAAGAAGAGTGTCATTTTAAAAGAATGTTTAGTATTTTTTTGAAATTTTATTTGACATCTATTATAGGTTGTTTTTATATGTACCTAATTTCCATTAGACACTATTTAGAGCCCCATTTTTTAGTTACATGAGCCCTTCATCATTTATTATAACTCTATATAATATTCATTCAGTTTTTTGGGAGATAGAATGCAGTTTTGGAATATTTTGAAAGCCTTCTGAAGGGGAATGATTTGTGAATAATAAATAGAAAACGTGCATATTCTCTAAAAAATCAGCAAATTTAAGATTAAGGGAACAAGTAAATTCTTATGATTGGAATACATTTTATCCACACAATGAGGATTCCTTGGAGAAACTATTCATTTTGAAATAGGGTGAAATTCATGCTTGGTGCATGGTTTTTCTATCATTCTGATCCAACCATGAGTGGTACACACTTAAGATGGAATAGAAGCATGGCTGGAACTTAGTTTTCTAAATCATGTAGCATAACAATAGATAATTTATTTTACCTTATTAAAAAGTGGGTATAAATCGAATAAACCAATTAATCCCTATGTTTCCCATTCATCCTGTACAACTCGCATTACATTTCGACACAAGGTGTATGATACGATCCACTTTGATATGAGAGTGATCCTTAGATGAATCAATGTATTTTGGAGGCCTATAGTTTTTTAGTATGATTTGATTATTCCTAGTTCTTAGATTCGTTATTATTATCTCCATCAAAACCAAAAATATTGTCTTTTATGGAATCAACTACGTGTTATAAATTATTTTATGGTGATATCTTTTAGGATATATGGATGGGAACAAGTGCTATTTTTCAGATCATGATGTTTTGTTATGCTGTTCTTCATTTTCAAAAACATTTGTGAGGTACTTGGATTCTCTCTCGACTCCACATGATTTATACTTTAATTATTAATTTTAACTATTTTTTTGATGTTATGTGGGAAATCCTTGTGGGATTCTGGATGGAAATCATAGTGATTTTTTGTTTTGAATGTTTTTGAAAAACTAGTTAGATTTTAGAAATAACCCTTGGTTAATGATTTTTGAATGATACTTTTAAAATTATGGTGTTGTTTTACTATGTGTAATTGGTTTTTGGAAATATTTAAATGAATTAATGGTGTGTGGAATGGTTTTATATGGATTATGAAAACATTGTTGAGGTGAGTTTATTTTCATTAGAAATGATATTATACAAGGACTGTGTGTCTTTGGGGTAGTAGGTATTGGTTCAAATGTAACAACTTTTTATATCAATGAGATACCAATCTTGAGTATAGAACTATCACCTGGGAAAATATGTTGTTTGTGGAGACATGGTTATGGGTATGCCCACTGATTTTCGAAATATTTTTTCTTCATTTATTAGATTCCCTTGAAAATTGTACGGGATGATTTGTAAATTGTTTTAATGCCAATATATATTTTATATAAATTGTTATTGCAATTTAATTCCTAGTGTAATAAGTTTTTATGTCAATTAAAAAACCCTATTGAGTTTAGAATCACCACCTACATGGGAACTACTATGTATTTGAATATTTCATTTATCACGACACAGTTAAAGGAAAAATATATCATAACTCTATTGATGTTTCTTGACAGCAAACATGACTTGTAGAGTAGGGGATTTAAGAAATATGGGACTTTATTGTCATTATTCATTTAATATCATGATTTTAAAATGATTTTTAACCATTTATATTGAAACATTGATATTTGGGTACATAATTGGTTATTCATTAGGTTGTATTTTTTTTACATGAATCATATAAAGGATTGGATATTTATTGATTTTGTTCATTGTTTTTTTTCTAACGAAAAAATCATACCCCTATGTTCCCTGATGACCTTGAAATTTATTATAATCCTGTTTTATTTTGAGGAAATCACTTATTGAATAGTAGCACCCCCATCACTCCCCTATACAATTGGGGAGGGGTGAGATGATTCAAATGGTATTAATCTTTGTCAATCAAAATATATTTTCAAAATAAATGGTATCCCCATTGATCAATTCTGGAAATTGGAAATGGTGTTAGTTTTTTTGTCTTGGAGTAGGAAATATTATCATTATTTCTTTTTGGATGGATTAAAGTATTGAGATTTTCAAATTATAAAATATATATCATGACACATTGTTTATAACAACTTGATGACAAACATCATGTTACTATGGTATTTGGGTACATGAGTGTTTTAAGACACTTCTATGTGAGTTTACACCTCAGTGTCATGTGTCTAGAAAATGAGTTTTACATGACATGCATTGATTGTCAGAAATCCAAATAAGTCAAAATTAATATTTATTAGTAAAATGGTTTATGAAATGGATAGAAACTACAGATTCTTGAAAATAGACAAAATGGGTGTTATTGAAAAGAATGGTTGGAGTATTTTCAAATATAGTTAATGTTTTGTTGATGGTTGAATTCTAAAAAGATATAATCGTATATGTGTTGATGTGGTAGATTACAATTACAATGACTTCATATTATAATGAGTGATTCTAATGGTGTTTTGTTTTGGTTATAGAGAATGGAATTGGGTAAGAGTCATATAATCCATCCTCAAGTGGCTGTTGAAAATGAATTTTTACCTAAGCTAAAGGTGAATGGAGAGCTTGTTCAAAGAGTTATCTAATCTATGTAGGTCATGTATAAAGGTAATATAAATAATGATTCATAGAATGTGGAAAATTCATTTCAATTTTAAAAGAATGCTGCCCCTAATTTTTTACAAGGATTCTGATCTAGAAAAGGTATATTTCTAGTTGATAAAGATGAATTGAATATTATATTTCCATATGACATTATAACAATGAAATTTAATATTGGAAATGTATATGCATTAGGATTTGGACTAAAATGTGAAGGAATTATCAGTTTATGCTAAATTGGACAATGCCATGATGTTAGAGGATTTTGAAGAGTTTTTTACCAAGAAATTCTATATTTGATCCTTTTATATTTATAGAATAATGTACTTCTTCAGTTTGAAGAAAGATAATCACATTGAGATATATTATGTGGAATAATTTAGGAATTTAGTTTTTTCCCCAATAATTTACGACAAGTGTTTCCTCTAAGGAATGCATTTTTGAATTGGGAAGCCAGATATTATCTCAATTATTTTTCCGTTTGTATAAAAGACTATATTGAAATGTTCAATATATTGGAAATTGAAAAAATATAAATCATGGAAAATATGGACTCATGGAGTATGTTGTTTCCTATAGAAATACATGGAAACATAAATAATAAGAATAAAAATAATTGGGACACCAACTTCTAGAGTGGAGGTAAACCAGAGAATTAGACCATGGGATTAGTAAATCTTCCCCCACACATAGAAAGTAATTCATGATGATTTCAATGTTGTTTTTTAAAACATATTTAGTGACATTTTACCACACAACCTAGAACATGTCATAATTGAATCCAGATTGGACATATCTAGCACTATTGTTACAGTGCTCCAAGGTCAGGTTCTAGATACACAAATCATGCTTCATAGGTATCAAATTCTTAAATCGGAAAGTTTCAGAAGAATAATTCTCGTCATCCTAAAATTGAAATCCAATATAATTCTAGGAACACCATTACTCCTCAACTGGTTCAACTTCAATAAGGTAACAAGTAGAAAAATAAAAATGAGAATGAAATTATATGGAGCTAAGAAAGTGATAATGGATGATCAATCTGGTCCTTTGATGGTGAGAGATATAAATTTTTTATAATTATAAACTATTGAACAATTGTTTTTACAATAGTGTGTCCCACTTGTATTTTTTTGTGATTTTGATAATATTAGCTTGTATATTGAGATGATCCATATTTTTTTAAGGCTAAAAACTCAGGTTTTTCAAAATAGTGTTCTGATCATTTATATTTAAATTTTCTATAACTATCATGGGGGGAGAGTTTTAGGATTTCATTATACTTGATATAGAAATATAACACATAATATTGGGTATGTAATGGTTGAAATCATTCAAATATCACATCAATTGTCATTCTCAAATGGTTAGTTTCATGTCATTTGATGGGGTCGACCATCTATTTTCATGATACCATTATGAATGCCTAACAAAGAAGGAATATTTTCACAAGTGGTTGAAACCATAACATATCATCTGATAGGACATACCATAAAATCTATGGATGACATTGGGAATGGAAATTTTCTAACTTTTATTGACCATTTTCTTGAAATTTTCATTAAAATAATTTCATGTTTTCCCCTGAAGGAGACGTAGAGTTTAAAATTGATTTACTATTACAAACCAATCCAATTTCACTTCATCCTTGTTGAATGTCACCAAAATAATTAATAGAACTAAAAGTTAATTTTTTATATTTTGAAGTAAATGATTTAATTCCAAAAAAACAATTCTCTATTGCAAGTAACAATTCTATTTGTTTAGAAGGAATATCAAACTCTTTAACATTTTATAGATTATCAAATTCTCAAAATAGTTACAATAATGAATTGGTATCCTATATACACTGGGAAAACCCATTAAAATTCATGGTGATTGATTTTTATCTTCTATTTTTTTCATTTCTTTCCTTATGTTTTCCTAGAATTTTGTTGTAATTAAATATGAAATTGTGTGGTTTAAAAAAATAATCATTATCCTCTTATATGTATTGATGGTTTATTTGATCAATTGAGATGATATCATTATTTCTAAAAAATTGAATAATGCTGAGGATATCATCAATTTGGAGTTTAGAAGGCGGATGTAATGAACATAATTTTCATAAGAATATCTGTTCATTATGTGTATGTGTTTATTCCTTTTAGTCTTATGAAATCACCAGCGGTCTCTATGGAATAAATGAACCAATTATTTCAGATATATCTGGATTCTTTTATGGTTGTTTTTTTGATGATATATAGATGTATTCTATGTCAAAAGATAATCATCATAATTACGTTGATATAATTTTAGGTATCTTGTGGGAACATCATCATTATTCCATGTTATAAAAGTTTGACTTTTGGATACATGAGATATTTTTTTGTGGCTAACTCATTTAAAAAAGTGTTTAGAAGATTTGTATAAAATAGAAATTTTTATATATTGGAAACCACTGAATAATAATTTTTAGAAAGGTTGTTTTCTTTCCATGAAAGTGTACTATAGATGTTTTGTATCATAAAATTCACATTTTTCATCACTATTTATTACTTTATTGAGGAATGGAGTTAATTTTAGATGGAAACAAATTCTGATATCCTTTCAAGAAAATAATTTTAACCATTTTTCAACACCTATACTCACATTTCTAGAGTCTAGTAAAGTCTATATAGTCGATTTTTGAAGCATCAATATCTTGTTGGGGATGTGTTCTCTTGTTTGGAGATCGGGTTAAAACTTATTTTTCAAAGTAGTTATGACTGCATTAGAAATACTATCCTATAAATGACTTGGAATTACCTATTACGGTACAAGCTTTAAATTAATGGTGTGATTACCTCTTTGGTGACAATTTGACAATGAAAATAGATCTTACGAGTTTAAAAAACTCATAGAGATATTTTAAATTATGTTTTCATAGATATATATATTATCTCAAGATGTTTGGAATTGACTTGATGTTTACCCTATGTAATGGGAACTCTGTAAAACATGCATTGAGCAGAAATTAATATTCGCAGTTTCCTAAAGAGGCTTTGTACCAATGGAAACTAATGTAGGTTATAGGTGATATGATTCTACATTTCTCATACAAATGTATTTATGTAGTTTTCATTCAATTTAATTTGTTCAAAATTTTGTATAGTAGATTATAGTTACTGAAACATTCAATCCTAATTGTGTGAATATGAGATTAAATAAGTAATAGGGGGAAAATAAATGGATAAATTATGGATTGAGATTTAGTATTGTGGATTGGATGTAAGAAAGACATGAATTTCTCTTGTTAGGAATAACTTATTAATTCCAACCACAATTTTTGAAGTTTTCTTCACCATAGGATTCATCAACTATTTATATAATTGATAATAAATATGGATTATGGTTTCAATGAAAAGGGTTGTATTATAGTATGTCTTTTCATGCCTCACCTTTCAATTGGTGATGGGAAAACATCAATTACCTATATGTTTTTGTACAATTTATTAATTATCATTTGTAAATGGGAGTATGTAGCCATGGATTTGGATAATGGTCTACCATGTATGGTTAGTAATCATGATTTCATATTGGTGATAGTGGATATTCTTAATATTATGGCTCAATTCATCTCGATTTGTGGATGTAATTCTGTGAATGAACAATAAAACATTTACATTATGAAGATTATTATGATGCAAGGTGTTCCTGTCTTGATTGTATTGTACCAAGACACCATTTTAACATCTCATTCTTTGAAATCCCTATAGAAATCCCAGGGAACGTAGTGGAAAATGACTATTTATTATCTTCCCCAAAGAGATTGATAGTCTGAAATTAAATTCCATATTATTAATGGCATTCCTAGGGCCTATGTAAGGGATTTTGGAGTCTCAATGGAGTATAATTTACCATTAGTAGAGTTATATTAAAAAAAATAGTTTTTGGTCCTCGATTGTTTTTTCTCCTTTTTAAGAATTATATGGGCATCCTTTTCATTCTCCACATTGTTGGTTTAAATCATGTTAAACTTCAATAATTAGACCCGCCTTTCTGAAAGAGAAAATAGAGAAGACTAAAATGAATAGAGTGATATTGGAGATGGATAAGAGTTACTAGAAATCATATGTGGATCATAATAGAAGACTAGTTTAGTTTGAGGTGAGTAATCAAGTGTTCTATAGAATCTATACATGGCTTGGATTACATCATTTTGGTATACATGAAAATAGTTATCTCCTTGATAAAAATTTCCTTTTCAGATAAATGATTTATTTTGGGATATGGAATATCATTTAGATTATCCACCATGGTTATGTTTATTATCCAATGCATTCCATGAGTCTAAATTAATGAAATGTCAACAAGATCCTCACCATGTGATTCAATGTGATCACATTGACCTTGTATAGGATTCAACATAGATTCATTTTATGGTACATGTTATGGATTAGAAAGAGACAATATTTCATGGTAAAAACATCATTCTACAGTGGATTTTATATAAACATGGTGGGATCTATTGAAAATCATAGGAGCATAATAAGGAAATGGTGGAGTAATGGCATAAGCACTTTCAGAATAACATGGGTTTTCAACATTTTGAGGATGGAAAGGCTAATGGTCTGGAGAATGGGGCACTCATGGTTTTAATTAAATCCCCCATTATTCATTTATATTAATTATATATAATGTTTAGGTTATGTTAAGGTGATTTCCAATGGGTTTTGGCATGTTTTGGAGGCTCTTATATAAGATAATGGTTTGTGCCTAATTAGTAGAAATAGTGTAGCATCTCTATGAAATCATGCATGAGAAGATAGTGGGATCTAGGATAGCATTTATATGACACAAATTTTCTACAAACCATGTTGATTCCCATGAAAAAATGCATATCCAAAAATATTATAAAATCAATGGTTCGTGCATAGTTTGGCTAACAATACAAGCCAACCATGTGAGGTATAGCCTCAAGATAGCATCACCACATAGTTGGAACATATTTCTCCAAACTGTGTGGCTTAAGCATGTGTCGTATAGTTGGTCATCCATCAATAGTTTATATAACATGAATTATACACTTAATCCTGCTATTTACCAAAATTATTGCATAACATGAATTACATTTTATCCCACGATGTGAGAGATGATTCCATTCAATACAGGAGAGATGAATAGGGAAATCAATGTGAGTTGGTGGGCCATATTCATTGGTAAATATTTGTTCATCCTCATTCTTCTTAGATTAAGGGTTATTCTCCCTCTCTCTCATAACAATATATCCATTATCTTATGTATAGTTCTATATGTTATGAATGATTTTTTGATGATATCTTGTTTGATATAGTAATGGTATCTTGACATATGTTTATAAGTTGGATTTTTCTTATGTTTTTATTAATTTTCACCAATTTCTATTAGGTAGGTGGATTCTCTATTGAAAAAAAAATGATTTAAACATGAAGGAAATGTTCTAATTAAATTTTCTAATTGTAATTTTGGTGAAATCATTATGTGATTCATTGAGTAAATTAATATTTTTTTGGTTTTGGAAATTGTGGGAAAAGTATTTGGATTTAGAAAAGATCCATTGATTTATGATTTTAAAATGTGGATTTTTAAATTATGGTTTTCTTTTGTTTTAAGAATTTTATTTTGTGGAAATGGATTAAAAGATGAAATAATTTTTGAATGGTTTCAAATCTATTGTGAATTCATTGTTGTTGTGAGTTTATTTTCATTATATGTAACCATACAAAAACGTTTTGTGTCAGTGGGGAACTAGTTTTTGTTTTCTTATGACAACTTATTTGATTGATGAGATACCACCCTTGTGTATGGAACTATATCTTGAGTAAACATGGTGTTTGTGGAGACATGGTTATGTGTATGAAAAATTATTTCAAAAATATTTTTTTTATTCAAGTATTTGTTTCCATGGAAAATATTTATGTCCTTGTTATAAATTTTATTTGGGAAATCATGTTGTGTTTAGACTGACTCCCTTCTCGACATATTTTTATGTTTGGTGGTATTATCTATTGAGACATATGTGAATTCCATGAATCTGATTACATTAGTGATGCATCTTAGGATTGAGAATGACTTGTGGAGTTGGATCATAGAGATGTTCATGAGTTGTTTGTCTTGATAACATCAATCTCATGATTTCTAGATTATTATTTCTCATTTATGTATTAAAATATGATATGTATGTTCATTAATTCATAAGAATTTGTTTGAATTTTTCATGAATCATGTAAAATATTTGATTTTTATTTTTTATATGGGTTGGTTATTTTAAAAAAAAGGAATATCATCCCCCAGATTTTCCATGAATCCCATCCAATTCATTTCCCTCCCTCAGGGTTTTAGGGATGTCACCTAAGTCCATGTAGCTCACTCGTCACTCTTTATTCCACTGAGTGAGTCATGGGATGTTATAAACTACACCTTATAATCTTGTGGTTTGTACTGTGTTTTCATTTAGGTAATATATCATTAAATAAATTTTATTAAAGCTACATGTTGTTATATCGAATGTTTGAAACTAGTTTTGAAGTCATGCCCACTAGTTTTTCATGAAGTAATAATTGAGTTAATAAAAAATTATTCTTTTAGGGTAATATTATATTAAACCATACATTTCATAAACCAAAATTATTTCATGTTAGATGAATATTCATTACATAACATATCGATCCCCATCATATTCATAACAATGTAGTTAAATTGAAATCATAGATAAATAAAAAACTAGTTCATAGTAAAAGTAAATTATCTCCCATTATGTTCTACATATAAAGATCCTATAATAGACATTTTACACCGAAAACCTTTCTTTAGAAACTATAAAGAGGTAACATAATATGTTCTGATCTTAGATGATCAATAAGTGTAAAAAAGGTGTATAACTTCAATAAAAAAAATAAAACATCAGAATTAGTGTATGATAACATGATAATAAAATTTTATTTCTATACCCTATATATAATATATCATAATATTAAGTCATAGAATATATATTAGTATTTTATAAGATAGAGATCATAAATAAATCAACATAATTAATCTGTGAGAGCATACCATAGGAATAATACGTCAGTTTATAAAATATAGAAAAGAATATTAAAAAATTTACTTTATATTAAAGGAGTATATCCCAGACTACAATTGTTGATTAGGATCACTCCTTAAAGCATTACAATAGTTATGATTTACTCCTAAGATTGTCATATAATACAAATCCTCTTATCAAACTGGGTTAACACTGCATTCCTATTTTTTTTATTTAAGGAGATATCCTTCTTTACAAAGAGAATCAGAGTGATATATAATTATAGGAATACCCATCACATTATTTAAATCATACAAATGTGATCCCAATTTTTTAAATAAATCATCATTTCAAAGCCTGTCAAAATTAAATGTGTTTCACAATCATTTAATTACATAATAACCCATAGAAAAAAATTGGTTTCCTAAACATATTTCAATCATAATCATAAACCATAAATAGAGGTAATAAGGATGGTATTATGGGATAATATCCCTAAAAAGATTATTTTTCCTCAAAGGATGTCATCAAAGATAAAAAAATTCAATTAAAAGATCACTTGGAATATTTCTAGCAGAAAAACCATTTTCAATTTGAAATTAATTATTTAAAATTGAATATTTTCCCGAATAATAAAAAATATATTTAATTTTAGAATATCCATAGGAAAATTTCAATGAGTCTATAAATCATTGATCATTCATGAGAAGGGAAATTTTGATTCATTCTATATACGTTGAAATAATGATTCTCTTCACATTTTTATTATGTCGTCAAAAGTTCATCATTGGGAAAATGTATACAATATTTCATCTAAATTATTTTGTAAAAATTAAAATAGGTGTAAAAATTAACATTAACAATTACCTCATAGTTGTAATAATATCTCGACAACATGTATAAAAAACATTAACATGATAGAGTAATTATTTTTGATAGAAAATATAAATAAATTTCATTTAACATAAAAATATTCATCCAATATATTGAGTACATAAGGAGATAAAATTGAAATAAATGAATTATTTCTCTAAAAATAACTATATAATAATAAAATTAAAAAAATCTTGATTTTTATGTCAGGAAATTTCATCATCTGAATAATAATAATAAAATATCCTAATATACAATGAAATAGTAACAAAAAACCCTTACATCATGTCTGACTTCCTTTACCCATTATTAAACCTCCCGCATAATAAAAATAAATTTATTATATATATCTTCCAAGACCATAATCATATATATCATACAATATAGTTTTTTACTTATAATCTTATTTAACAAATTAATTTATAATTAATTATTAAAATTACTATTTTGAATGATAAATTCTTCTATTTTTATATATACGTTTGTTTAGAAGATTTTTTCCATGTACATTGATAATGGTTACATATAAATTAGATTTTTAATAATATTATAAATATAATATATTTTAATTATTTATATATTTATAGTCATCCATAAAATTTAGATATATAAAAATGAATTAAACTATTCAAGGATACATGATGTTCTATGTAGACATGAACTTTGATTTTGTTTTTCTACTAATGGTCTAAAATAAAGGTATATAATAATTCGCCTTTAATTAATTATTATTATTATATCATAACAATCCTATATATTTATCAAATCCATCCTTGTCAAATTCTATGTAAAATAGAAGGGAAATATGAATCACATCACTTTTTGGAGGTGGATGTCCACACGTACTAAGGAGTAGCGATGTCATTTTCTAATGGATTTGAAGGCAATAAGGTAGATGTGGTTTCAGAAGTAGAAATTTAGTCTATATCCACGGTTTAGAACTGTGTCTATAGGGGTGAAACCATGGCTATAATCTATAGACACGGTTTTTCTAGTTGGGGAACCTATTAGTGCGGCTATATCAAAAATCTGTAGCCATTGTTTTAAGAGCCTACAACCATTGTTTAAACTTTGGCTATAAGGTCTATTGTCACAATTTTGAAAACTGTGGAAATAGATCACATGGTTCTATAACATTGATATAGAACTATAGCCACATCCTAAATGTAACACCCCAGGTAAATAAAGAATATGAAATTTTTATCCCTATTTGTGAATAAAATGTTAATATTAATTTAAAGGGGACTCTATGCTCGATGGCTTACCCAATACGCAACAACAAATTTCTTTGAAATCTTACGTTGCACTCCAATAATAAAATAATTTTATATTAACACCTAGCCATTGTAATAATGGTATCTAACTAAAAAATTATTATATATGTTTTCCAAATATTTTTTCTTTTTACAATAAATTTTAGAGGATTAAAAATGAGAATGAATCCAATTTTAAGCGTAAACATTCTAATATTCATTAAAAGGTCGATTAACCGCCTTTTAATGGAGAACCTCTTTTAAATCCACTTTTATACAATTTTATGTGTTATATTTGACAAAATAAAATTCTTATTTAGGATCGGGACATCAAAATTTACTTTTTGTAAATTTTTTGTATTCTTCTGATAAAGTTCATTTTTAATGAATAGTGAAAAATGTTGTATTTTAATTCAAAACCTCTTTTTAATATAATTTATTTATATGATTAGATTATCTTTTGAATTGGTTTTAAAGTGAAATTAGAATATATTTTTACCATTTAATCCAATAGTGTTCATTGGAATAAATTTCTCTTTAAATTGGACTTAAACTAGTGTCAATCATTTAATAGATATTATTTCTTAAAAACACGCTATTTGTTTTGACAGCGGGATTTAATTATTAAATTAATTAATTAAACTTATATTATTTGAATTTTTTATACTATAAATCATTTTTGAATATGGAATATCAAATATAGCTCAGGGTGAATTTTTGGTATTTTGCGGAAAAACTTCAATTTTTGATGAATAGTGAAACCACTAAGTGGTAGTTTAAAAATTGATTTTTCATTTAAATGAAATGTTACCACTTATGTGATTTGAATTTAAAACATCATACATACATGGTTGTCATTAGGATTTGAAATTTGGTTCAATGGGATTAATATAATATTTTCAGTGAATAGTAACTTTGAAGTTTTTAATCGCGATTAGAGGTAATTAGTGTAATTTAAGGTAAAAATAATGGTTTAATAATATGAAATGACCTTTCCACATGTCCTACCATTATTGGATGAGTAATGGCCGACCAAGGAAATCCATGGGTCATCTTGGGGACCCCATGGAGCCACTTTGGTTGGAAAATGACATTAATACCTTTTTATTTAATGTTAAAATTAAAATGTCACAAACATGTGTTGTTTTACTAAAAAAAAGTTTAGTTGGGGTTATACAAGTCATATTTTTGAATATAAATATTCATTAGAAATCTAAACATATTTCCTACATCATGTTATTTTTTTTTAATTTTTAGATATTAAATAAATTTATTTATTTAAGACTCTGTGATGATGGATTGATTACCTCATAAATGAACGATTTAAATAAAATGAGAAGATAGGGTGAAATATAAGACTCAAACTTGTAAAAAACTTATTGGATGGGTGGATTTCAAAACCTTATCACCTTATCCTCAAACTATATCCTTTTGGGACATTTTAAATCGGAAAATCATTTTATAATAAAGTACTATTTTATAACTTTCCAAGAGTTCCCCCCCTATCCCCTTATAAAAGGCCCTCACCTATACCACCTTACACACACCTCTCAAGCCTTTGGATCGGCCAAAACCTTCCCATTTCATCTCTACACATCCCTCTCTTAATAATTGAAGCCTCACTTTGGGCAGAAGCCTTTCCAAGGAATCCTTTGAGCTCAAATCAAAGAGAGTTACCCGATTTAAAGGTAATCTCTTCCCTTGTGTTCTTTTGTTTAATTTTGCTTCTCCAACCCTCTAAAATCTTTTTTCACTTTATTTTGTAACAAAAACAGTATCTGTAATACACTAGGATGTTTTAATGTGATGTATTCGAGCAACACTTACACACACCTTCGTCTAATGGTTAAAGAACATACTGTTTCTGTTGATGACAAATTTCTGCCTCACGAAACGATGATTGTTCAATCTTCTCTTAACACCTTTAAGGGTGGCCATTATGATGTCACTATATTTTATATATGATATATATTTTATTTATGTTTTCTATATGCTTCTGAATTTTATATTTAAAACATTCCTTTATGCCTTTCATGTTGTGCAAATGTGATAATTTCATACGAGGAAGTGTGGACTACCTCCCCCTCATGTAATGTGACTCGTTCATACAATACATGGAATGTATAAAGAATGAAATTAATGAACATAAGTGACCTATATAAACTGTATATTATACTGTAATTATAATATATATATATATATATATATATCTCAATCATTTTTAATTCCATTAATATGACAAAGAAATGAAAGTAGCGTTCATGCGTACGTACGGCCTACCGTCTCCATGAACGTTGAATTTCATTTATTTTTTATCTCCAAATGTTTTGGAGTAGTATAAAATGAATATGTACAAGATATATATGATATTTAAGAAATTAATACTATTCTGGAGATGATTTACTTATAACTACATGGACAATCATTTTCAAACAAGTTCATTTTTGACTCATGTACCAAACATCGTCCAAAACATCTAATATGAACTCACATTATTAACAAATTATTATAACATTATAATATGTTATATGAACTGAATAATAATATTTAAAAGAGGTCCTTAAGAAATTATAAATTTACCAAAGTTTATTATTCAGGAATATAAAGAAACAAACAAGACAAGTCGGACTAGAGGTATGGGATCCAACCTCTCTCTTTCTTTTTAAGTACTCTCTTTTATGTCATTTCTTCTAAGCTCATATTTCATATGTTTGGGGATGTTATTTTATATTCCTAATACTGTAATTTTTATGTTCATAATATGAGATACCCTATTTGATCTCATAAATCCATTTTTGGATGTTTTATGTGGCGCTGTTAGGCTGCCGAGTTTTTGTAAGGGATTTTTCATCTCACTTTTATTCTCGTGACATTTATGTTATGTTTTCCACAATTTCCATTTAGTTGTTTATGTACTTCCAATTATTATAAACTTTTGTAGTATAATTTAATTTATGGGTATTTACATCTTCATTATATGACCTTTCTTCCAGGGGTGTACGTTTCAAAAGTTACCCAACTCGGTAAGGGGACCTTTCACCCTCCACTTTTTAAAAGACTTATTTTGTTATGTCTTTTAATTCACATAATATTATGTTGAGATATGTTCTTCTATATACTTATTTATGTAAATTTTATGTCCAAGTGATGAGATACCATTTTCTCTCTCATCAAATCGTTTTCTGAATTTTTATGTGACGACGTTTGGATGTCGGATTTCTGTAAGGGAACTTCTTAAACCACTTTCAATTCTTTGGGTTAAACATCTACTTCTTGATTTTATTATGCCATGATTATGTGAGGAATATCTATGTTGTAATTTCCAAAAACCTTTGTGTAGATATACTATTTCTACACATAATCCTCTCATTGATAAATTCTTATGAACTTGTATGGGAAATCATAACTCAATCTCATTTCATTGAGTTAAATATCTATGTCATTGGTTTTGTTTTTCCAAAATTATGTGTGAATGACCTTTGATTGTTTCACACTTAATATCCACTTATATTGTGTGTATTTATATTTTTCACACATAATTATGTGATAGATTTATTCTTAATTTAAGGATACCATCTTTATAGGGGATTTCATCTCAGTTTACATTTCCATTGAGACTTCATTGTTGTTATGCACCAATTCACTATTATATGGTGTGTATATTGTCCTTTGAAATATTATATCATGAATCCATTTATTCCCATGATATTATAATGCTCGGATTAAATGTTATTCCATAATTATTTTCATTCAAGAGTGTCTCATTTTGTTAAAAACTCTCTAACAAAAATATCGTTTTAAATGTTTTAATGATTCATTATTCTAAATATTTATCTTTAATGTCCATGTTTTCAAAATGGTTTTCAGTATTTATTTATATGGACATTAATGTTTTAAAATTATAATTCCATTAAAATCTTCAAAGTGGTATGGGACACTTTGATTCAAAACTCTCTTTTATATGGGTTTTGAAAATGGATTGATTAATTCAATATCTTGGAATTACTTATTGAGATTGAAAATGAAATGTTGTTACTGAAATGTTTATGTTTTCAATATTTTATGTGTAATTATGGTACTTGGACATTTTACGGGTGGTTACGTGATAAACCATATGATGGGTGGTTCCGTGAATACCAGGACGGGTGGTTACGTTATAACCTCCAATGCATTGGGTATTGAAGTCAGTTGTATGGCTATTCTATTATGTATGTGTGGAAGTCGACCGTATGGTTATTCAATTTAAGTATGTTTATGTCCCAAGTTACTTTTATATTTTATGTGTTCTTTACATGGGTTTTGTGGTAATCTTTTGGTTACAAAATGGTAAGTAATGGTCTTTTAGTTAGTGAAGAATTTTTACTACTTCATAAAGGTGGAAAGTATTACTTTGGTAAAGTATTAATGGTTTACTTGTTGTTTTGAAAAACTAATAGTTTTCCTTTATTGTGTATCCTTTACTGGGATTTTTATGCTCATCCCAAGTTTTGGAAATGTTTTCCACAGGACTTAATGATGAATAGGGTCAAGGATGGGGTCAAGGAAAGACATGCTATCTAAAACAAAGAACTATACATGTTTCTTTTTATGTGTTTTTTTGTATTTTATGGAAATGTAGTAGAAGTGTCTACTATGAAATCTTTTGTGATGTAATAGTAGTGACATAATTCTATAAAACTCTAAACCTGAAAAGATCATAAATGTTAATTATTCATTTAATTCAATATTAAGAATGGTTTAAGGCTGAGGCCTTATAGTAGGTATCAGTGGTCTGTTTAGATAACTTTAGAGGTTAGGGTATTCCCTAAGCATAAGGGGGACATTACCATAATGGTTAGGATTTCAAAAAGAGTCCTTGTTTTAGATAAAGTGAATGAGTAAGTATATCTTAGTGTTTATCTTCCTCATTTGTACATGATGGTTTTGTTGATATACTCACACTGACCTTTTTGGTTTTAGTAAATGGATGGATCTAGAAAGCACAAAAGTAATAGTGGATGTGAAGGAATCTGTGACAGTTTTCTGAGCAAGAAACTGAATGATATGGGAGCTGTAATGAGAACTCAAGTGTTTACCATCTACCAACTATCTGGAGTCATGATTGACCACCGAAATCTTGGAGATTTATATAAGGCATCATATATGCGAGAAATAAATCCCTATGGAACTATAGGTAATAATCATAAATGTAAGTGTGTTCAAAAACCTATGTGTGAAAGATGTGAAATAAAAACCTAGGAAAATGTTTCAAAGGGACAGAAATATGCTATAGATGTGGCAATGAAGGTCGTAAAGCAAGAACCTGCCATGGAAAAACGAAGCATCTAGTTGACTCGAGGAAAGGGAAAGAAGATCTTTCTGAGGAATGAATTGAATGTTTTAAATGTGGTTTGCTTGATCATTATACAAACACATGTCCAATGAAGAAGTTTCGGGAATGGGATCACCAAGATCGTACAAATATTCGTTTACCAATACATAATGCCATTCCGATTGAGGATAAAGAAACTGACAATGACCAATCAAAGGTATGGATTATTTCATAACATTTGTTTTCCTATTTTGGAATCTTAGGATATGATTCATGATTTTGTTTGTAGGAAAGAAGTATTTCAAAATAAGTTGGAAAGAAATGGTTAATGGATCATGATGAATGTTTAATGACTGAGAAGCCAACATGTAAGGGCTTCAAGAGTTATAGTGAAATTCTTAAGAGTATTAAGTCTCTTTTGATGATGGGGTAACATTAGAAGACTTTTTATAGATGTGTAAACCTGATGTTTGATATATGAAAATTTTATTCAAGGAATAGTTATCTATTCTTTTGTGGACATAGTTATAATGAACCATTTGGGTTTATATGATCCTTACTTTTTAGTTAATTATGGGTTACTATATGTTATGATGGAATGTGAAGGGCATGATATAAAATTGAGGTTAAATTATGTTATGGTTATTTTTGATGATTTTATCTCTTTTTGGGGAATTATTTGAGAAATATATAGTTTGGAAAAAGGACAACACGTAGACCATGTGACAACCCATCACGTCGGACAGAGCTACGGGCATCGAACCCACATCCAAAGTTTGACTGGTATTTATCACCTACCACTGGACTACGTGAAGTCCCAGGTTAGTTTGACTAAATATTTTTAGTTAGATGATTTTATGAATTAAGAGTATGTTAATTTTGGGTTATCTATGGAAATTATTAACCTATCATGGAGGATATGTGATTAGGATAATTAATTTTCAATATGAGACATTAAGAGAAACTGATGTTGTTTGGAGATAAATGATACGACTTAACTTGGAATTCAATGTGATTAAATCCTTCAAATATTTTGGTTTCAATATTAGTTTGGTTTACTCATGGTCTTGGTTGAACTTTGGGTTTTGTTGGGAAAATTTTGGAGATTAAGAATAGATTATCTTTTTTATAAAGGGTTATCCTTTTCGGGATTATATGATCTTGTACTAACCTTTTTGGTTTTGGTTTTGGTTAATGTCTAAAAACATGGGAAGTATATAGTTCTCTTTTTTGGATTAGGTTATTCCTTATAAGTTGATAATAGTACTCTTAATGTGGACAAGTCTTCCAAAATACTCATCTTCTGGGGAAAGTATGAGTTTGTGTAAAAAATCTAGTAAAAGTTGAAAGTCAACCTGACAAATAAGTATGTTTCCTTAAGATCAAAAATAAATTCCTCAATGAAAAGTAACTTAAAACAAAAATGTTGTATGTTAACTTTTCCTAATAGGGAATCAAAGACCGTTTAAACCCATCACATGTTTGTGATTTTCTTATGGTTAACTTTCTCCTAGACATGTTTAATATCACTCTGCCTCAGAACATGACCCTTTTCTTTTTCTTCTGTATCCATGTTTTCCTACAAGGAATCCTAGTATGGGTTAACTTGAGTGACCTCTGTACTTCTCTTTCATTCTTTTAAACTAATTGTTTAAACAACTATTGTTCCGATGTGGGACTTTCAATGATGTTTCTGAGCCCAATTTTAAAATTGCAAGGAAGCAATTCCCAAAAGGGGGGAAGGATGTAACACCCCAGGTAAACAAAGAATATGAAATTTTTATCCCTATTTGTGAATAAAATGTTAATATTAATTTAAAGGGAACGCTATGCTTGATGGCTTACCCAATACGCAACAACAAGTTCCATTTAAATCTTACGTTGCACTCCAATAATAAAATAATTTTATGTTAACACCTAACCATTCTAATGATGGGAACTAACTACAAAATTATTATACATTTTTGTCAAATTTTTTTACTTTTTATAATAAATGTTAGAGGATTAAAAATGTGAATGAATCCAATTTTATGCGTAAATATTCTAATATTCTTTAAAAGGTCGATTAACCACCTTTTGATGGCGAACCTCTGTTAAATCCACTTTTTGAAAATTTTATGTGTTATATTTGACATAATAAAATTCTTCTTTAGGATCGGGACATCAAAATTTACATTGTGTAAATTTTTTGTATTTTTCCGATGAAGTACATTTTTTAATGAATAGTGAAAAATGTTGTGTTTTAATTCAAAACCTATTTTTAATCTAATTTATTTATATGATTAGATTATATTTTGAATTGGTTTTAAAGTGAAATTAGAATATATTTTTCTCATTTAATCCAATAGTGGTCATTGGAAATAATTTTACTTTGAAATTGGACTTAAACTAGTGTCAATCTTTTAATAGATATTATTTCTTAAAAACACGCTATTTGTTTTGACAGCAGAATTTAATTATTAAATTAATTAATTCAACTTAAATTATTTGAATTTTTTAAAAAATACATCATTTTTTAATTCGGAATGTCAAATATATCTTAGGGTGATTTTTTTTGTATTTTTCTGAAAAACTCCAATTTTTGATGAAAAGTGAAACCACTAAGTGGTAGTTTAAAAACCGATTTTTCGTTTAAATGAAACTTTAACACTTCTGCGATTTGAATTTCAAACATTTGGCATACATGGTTGTCATTAGGATGTGAAATGTGGTTCAATGGGATTAAAATAATTTTTTTGGTGAATAGTAACTTTTAAGTTTTTAATCGCGATTAGAGGTAATTAGTGTAATTTAAGGTAAAAATAATGTTTTAATAATATTAAATGGCCTTTCCACATGTCCTAACCTTATTTTAAGAGTCATGGCTGACCAAGAAAATCAATGGCTCAACTTGGGGACCTCATGGAGCCACTTTCGTTGGAAAATGACAATAATACCTTTTTATTTAAAGTTTAAATTAAATTGTCACAAACATGTGTTGTTTTACTAAAACAATTTTTATATGGGGTTATACAAGTAATATTTTTTAATATAAATATTAATTAGAAAGATAAAAATATTTCCTAAAACATGATAGTTCATTTATAATTTTTAGATATTATATAATATAATTTATTTATGACACTGTCATGATGCAGTGATTACCTCATAAATGAACGATTTAAATCAAATGAGAAGATAGGGTGAAAGATAAGTCTTAAACTTGTAAAAAACCTATTTTATGGGTGGATTTCTAATCCTTATCAGCTTATCCTCGAAATATATCCTTTTGGGACCTTTTAAATCCGAAAATCATTTTATAATAATGTAATGTTTTATAACTTTCCTTGAGTGCGCCTCCTCTCCTCTTATAAAAGGCACCCAACTCTACCACCTTATACACACCTCTCAAGCCTTTAGCTCGACCAAACCCTGCCAATTCCATCTCTCTGCATCCCTCTTTTCCTCATTGAAGCCTCACTTTGGGCATAATCGTTTCCAAGGATGCCTTTGATCTCAAATCAATGAGAGTTACCCGATTTAAAGGTAATGTATTCCCTTGTGTTCTTTTGTTTTATTTTGCTTCTCCAACCCTCTAAAATCTTTTTTTCATTTATTTTGTAAGAACACCAGTATATTAAATATACTAGTCTATTTTTATGTGAATTATTCGAGATACACTTACACAAACCTTCGTCTAATGGTTAAAGAACATATTTTTTCTGTGGATGGTGAATTTCTGCCTCACGAAACAATGATTGTTCAATATTCTCTTAACACCTTTCATGGTGGCCATTATGATGTCACTATATTTTATATATGATATATATGGTATTTATGTTTTCTATATTCTTCTTAATTTAATATTTAAAACATTCCTTTAAGCTTTTCATGTTGTGCAGATGCGATAATTTCATACGAGGAAGTGTGGACTACCGCCCCTCAAGTGATGTGACTCGTTCATGCAACACATGGAATGTATAAATAATGAAAATAATGAACATATGTGACCAATATAACATTTATATTATACTAGAAATATAATATATATATATATATCTCAGTTATTTTTAATTCCATTAACATGTCAATGAAATGAAAGTAGCGTTTATGCGTACGTACGGCCTACCATCTCCATGAACGGTGAATTTCATTTATTTTTTGTCTCAAAATGTTTTGGTGTAGTATAAAATTAATATGTACTGGATATATATGACATTTAATTCATTAATACTATTCTGGAGATGATTTACTTATAACTACATGGACAATCATTTTCAAACAAGTTCATTTTTGACTCATGTACCAAACATCGACAAAAACGTCTGATATGAACTCACATTATTAACCAATTATTATAACATTATAATATGTGATATGAACTGAATAATAATATTTGAAAGATGTCCTTAAACAACTATAAATTTACCGAAGTTTATTATTCAGGAATATAAAGAAACAAACAAGACAAGTCGGACATGAGGTAAGGGATCCAACCTCTCTCTTTCTTTTTAAGTACTCTCTTTTATGTCATTTATTTTAAGAAAATATTTCATATGTTTGTGATGTTATTTTATATTCTTCATATTTTAATTTTTATGTTCATATTATTATAGACCCTATTTGATCTCATAAATCCATTTTTGGAAGTTTTAAGTGGCACTGTTAGGCTGCCAAGTTTTCGTAAGGGATTTTTCATCTCACTTTTATTGCCGTGACATTTAAGCTACGTTTGCCACCATTACCTTTGAGTGGTGTATGTACTTCCAATTATTATACAATTTTTGTAGTATAATTTCATTTATGGGTATTTAAATCTTCATTGTATGACCCTTCTTCCGTGGGGTGTATGTTTCGAAAGTTACCCAACTCGGCAAGGGGACCTTTCACCCTCCTCTTTTCAAAAGACTTATTCTATTATGTCTTTTAATTCACATAATATTATGTTGGGATATGTTCTTATATATCCTTATTTATGTAAATTTTGTGTAAAATTGATGATATGCCATTTTCTCTCTCATCAACTCATTTTTTGAATTTTAAAGTGACGTCGTTAGTCTGTTGGATTTCTGTAAGGGAACTTCTTAACCCACTTTCAATTCGTTGGGTTAAAACTCTACTTCTTGATTTTATTATTCCAAGATTATGTGAGGAATATCTATGTTTTAATTTCCAATAACCTTTGTGTAGATATACTATTTCTACACATAATCATCTCATTGATAAATTCTTACAAACTTGTATGTGAAATCATAAATCAATATCATTTCATTGAGTTAAATATCTATCTCATTGGTTTTGTTTTTCAAATATTATGTGTGAATGACCTCTGATTGCTTCACACTTAATATCCAATTATATTGTGTGTATTCATATTTCTCACACATAATAATGTGATAGATTTATTCTTAATTTAAGGATACCATCTTTATAATGGATTTTATCTTAGTTTACATTTCCATTGAGACTTCATTATTTTTATGCACCAATTCACTCTTATATGGTGTGTATACTGTCCTTTGAAATATTATATCATGAATCCATTTATTCTCATTATATTATAAAGCTCGTATTAAATTTTATCTCGCAATTATTTGTATTAAAGAGTCTCTCATTTTGTTAAAAACTCTTTAACAAAAATATAGTATTAAATGTTTTCAAGATTCATTATTCTAAATATTTGTCTTTAATGTCCATGTTTTAAAAATGGCTATAAGTATTTATTTATATGGACATTAATGTTTTAAAATTATAATTCCATTAAAATCTTCAATGTGGTATGGGACACTTTGATTCAAAAATCACATTTAAATGGTTTTTGAAAGTGGATTTATTAATTCAATATCTTGGAATTACTTATTGTGATTGAAAATGAAATGTTATTATTGAAATGTTTATGCTTTCAATATTTTATGTGTAATTATGGTACTTGGACATTTTACGGTTGATTATGTGATAAACCATATGACGAGTGGTGCCGTGAATACCAGGATGGGTGGTAACATTATAACCTCCAATGCATTGGATATGGAAGTCGTCTGTATGGCTATTCCATTAAGTATGTGTGGAAGTTGACCGTATGGTTATTCCATTTAAGTATGTTTATGTCCCATGTTACCTTTATATGTTATGTGTTCTTTACATGGGTTTTATGGTAATCGTTTGGTTACAAAAGGGTAAGTAATGGTCTTTTAGTCTGTGAAGGGTTTTTACTAATTCATAAAGGTGAAAAGTATTACTTTGGTAAAGTATTCATGGTTTACTTGTTGTTTTGAAAAACTAACAGTTTTCCTTCTTTGTGTATACTTTACTAGGCTTTTTATTCTCATCCCATGTTTTTGAAATGTTTTCCACAGGACTTAAGGATGAATAGGGTAAAGGATGGGATCAAGGAATGACATGCTATGTAAAACATGGAACTAGACATGTTTCTTTTTAAGTGTTTTTTTATTTTATGGAATCTTAGTAGAAGTGTCTGTTATGAAATCTTTTGAGATGTAATAGTTATGACCAAATTTTCTAAAACCCTAAACCTGAAAAGATCCTCAATGTGAATTATTCATTCAATTCAATATTATGTATGGTTTAAGGCAGGGGCCTTATAGTTGGTATCAGAGTTCGGTTTAGATAACTTTATAGGTTAGGGTATTCTCTAAGCATAAGGGACATTACCATAATGGTTAGGATTTCAGAAAGAGTCCTAGTTTTAGATAAAGAGAATGAGTAAGTATATCTTAGTGTTTATCTTCCTCATTAGTACATGATGGTTTTGTTGATATACTCACACTGACCTTTTTGGTTTTAGTAAATGGTTGGATGTAGAAGGAACCAAAGTAATAGTGGATGTGAAAGAAAACTGTGACAGTTTTCTGAGCGAGAAACTGAATGATATGGGACCTGCAATGATAACTCTAGTTTTTATCCTGAACCAACTATCTGGAGTCACCATTGACCACCTAAACCTTGGTAATTTCTAGAAGGCATCATATATGTGAGAAAAAAATCCCTACGGAACTACAGGTAATAATCATAAAGGTATGTGTGTTCAAAAACCTATGTGTCAAAGATGTGGAAAGAAACACCTTGGAAAATGTTTCAAAGGGACAGAAATATGCTATAGATGTGGAAATTAAGTTCATAAAGCAAGGACCTGCCATGGAAAATGGAAGCATCCAGTTGACTCAAAGAAAGGAAATTAAGTTCTTTCTGAGGGATCAATTGAATGCTTTAAATATGGTGTGCATGATCATTATGAAAACACATATCCTGTGAAGAAGTTTTGGGAATGTGATCACCAAGATCATACAAATATTTTTTTACCAATACCTAATGCCATTCAGATTTGAGGATGAAGAAAACGACAATGAACAATCAAAGGTATGGATTATTTCTTAACATTTGTTTTCCTATTTTGTAATCTTAGGATATGATTCATGATTTTGTTTTTAGGAAAGAAGTATTTCAGAATAAGTTGGAATGGAATGATTAATGGATCATGAAGAATGTTGAATGAGTGAGAAGTCAACATGTAAGGGATTCAAGAGTTATGGTGAAATTCTTAAGAGTATTAAGTCTCTTTTGATTATGGGGTTACATTAGAAGACTTTTTAAAGTATGTGTAACCCTAATGTTTGATATATGAAAATTTTATTCATGGAATAGTTATCTGTTATTTTTTGGACATAGTTATTAAGAACCATTTGGGTTTATATGATCCTTACTATTGAGGTAATTATGGGTTACTATATGTTATGATGGAAAGTGAAAGGAATGAGATAAAATTGAGGTTAAATTATGTTATGGTTATTTTTGATGATTTTATCTCTTTTTGGGGAATCATTTGAGAAATATATAGTTTGGAAAAAAGGACAACACGTAGACCATGTGACAACCCGTCACGTCGGACAAAGCTGCGGGAATCGAACCCACAACCAAAGTGCGACTGGAATTTATCACCTACCACTGGACTACGTGAAGTCCTTGGTTAGTTTGACTAAATCTTTTTAGTTATATGATTTGATGAATTAATAGTATGATGATTTTGGGTTATCAGTTGAAATTATTAACCTATCATGCAGTATATGTGATTAGGTTAATTACTTTTCAATACGAGACTTTAAGAGAAACTGAGGTTGTTTGGAGATAAATGATACGATTTAACATGTAAGACTATGTGATTAAATCCTTAAAATATTTGGGATTTAATCTTAGTTTGGATTACTTGTGGTCTTGGTTGAACTATGGGTTTTGTTGGATAAATTTTGGAGATTAAGAATAGATTATCTTTTTTATAAAGGGTTATCCTTTTCTAGATTCTATGATATTGTACTAACCTTTTTTGTTTTGGTTTTGTTTAAAGTCTAAAAACATGGGAAGTATGTAGTTCTCTTTTGTGGATTAGGGGATTCTTTAGTAGTTGATTATAGTACTCTTAATGTGAACAAGTCTTCATAAATAATCATCATTTGGGGAATGTATGAGTTTGTGTAAGAAATCTAGTAAAATTTGAAAGTCAACATTACAAGTAAGTATGTTTCCTTAAGATCAAAAATGAATTCCTCAATGAAAAGTAACTTTAAACAAAAATATTGTCTATTAACTTTTCCTACTAGGGAATCAAATACCGTTTAAACCCATCACAGGTTTGTGACTTCCTTATGGTTAACTTTCTCCTAGTCATGTTTACTATCACTCTCCCTCAGAACATGAACCTTTTCTTTTTCTTCCATATCTATGTTTTCCTACATGGAATCCTAGTATGGGTTAACTCAAGTGACCTCTGTACTTCTCTTTCTTTCTTTTAAAGTGATTGTTTTACCAACTCTTGTTCCGATGTGGGACTTCCAATGATGTTTCCGAGCCCAATTTTAAAATTGCGAGGACGCAATTCCCCAAAGGGGGGAAGGATGTAACACCCCAGGTAAATAAAGAATATGAAATTTCTATCCCTATTTGTGAATAAAATGTTAATATTAATTTAAATGGAACGCTATGCTCGATGGATTACCCAATACGCAAAAACAAGTTCCTTTGAAATCTTACATTGTAATCCATCAATAAAATAATTTTATGTTAACACCTAGCCGTTGTAATGACGGGAAATAACTAAAAAATAATTATATATGTTTGTCAAATATTTTTACTTTTTATAATAAATGTTAGAGGATTAAAAATGAGAATGAATCCAATTTTAAGCGTAAACATTCTAATATTTTTTTAAAGTTCGATTAACCGCCTTTTGATGGAGAACCTCTTTTAAATCCACTTTTTTACTATTTTATGTTTTATATTTGAAAAAATAAAATTATTCTTTAGTATTGGGACATCAAAATTTACTTTGTGTAAATTTTTGGTATTTTTCCGATATAGTTCATTTTTTAATGTATAGTGAAAAATGTTGTATTTTAATTCAAAACCACTTTTTAATCTAATTTATTTATATGATTAGTTTATCTATTTAATTGGTTTTAAAATGAAATTAGAATATAATTTTACCATTTAATCCAATAGTGGTCATTAGAATTAATTTCTCTTTTAAATTGGTCTTAAACTGGTGTCAATCATTTAATAGATATTATTTCTTAAAAACACACTATTGGTTTTGACAGTGGGATTTAGTTATTAAATTAATTATTGCAACTTATATGATTTGAATTTTTTAAAATGGACCTCATTTTTTAATTCGGAATATCAAATATAGCTTAGGGTTAAGTTTTGGTATTTTTCTGAAAAACATCAATTTTGATGAATTGTGAAACCACTAAGTGGTAGTTTAAAAACTAATTTTTTGTTTAAATGAAACATTACCACTTCTGTGATTTGAATTTCAAAAATCTGAAATACATGGTTTTCATTATGATGTGAAATGTGGTTCAATGGGATTAATATAATTTTTTTTGGTGAATAGTAACTTTTATGTTTTTAATCGCGATTAGAGGTAATTAGTGTAATTTAAGGTACATATAATGTTTTAATAATCTGAAATGATCTTTACACATGTCCTACCCCTATTGGATGAGTGATGGCCGACCAAGAAAATCCATGGGTCAACTTAGGGAACCCATGGAGCCACTTTGGTTGGAAAATGACATAAATACCTTTTTATTTAAAGTTAAAATTAAAATGTCACAAACATGTGTTGTTTCACTAAAACAATTTTTAGATTGGGTTATACAAGTCATATTTTTTACTATAAATATTAAATAGAAAGCTAAAAATATTTCCTCCATCATTATATACTTTTTATAATTTATATATATTATATAAATTAAATTATTAATGGCACCGTGATGATGTAGTGATTACCTCATAAATGAACAATTTAAATAAAATGAGAACATAGGGTGAAATATAAGTCTTAAACTTGTCAAAAACCAATTGGATGTGCGGAGTTCGATTACTTATCACCGTATCCTCGAAATATTTCCTTTTGGGACCTTTTCAATCCGAAAATCATTTTATAATAAAGTAATATTTTATAACTTTCCAAGAGTGCCCCTCCTCTCCTCTTATAAATGGCCCACACCTCTACTACCATACACACACCATTAAAGCCTTTGGCTCGGCCAACCCTGACCATTTAATCTCTCCACATCCCTCTCTTCATCATTTAAGCCCACATTGGGCATATTCCTTTCCAAGGAAGCCTTTGAGCTCAAATCAAAGAGAGTTACCCGATTTAAATATAATGTCTTCCCTTGTGTTCTTTTGTTTTATTTTTCTTCTCTAGCCCTCTAAAATCTTTTTTATCCTTTATTTTGTAATAAAAAAGGTATCTTAAATATACTAGGATGTTGTTATGTGAAGTATTCGAGCTTCACTTACACACACCTTCGTCTAATGGTTAATTAACCTACAGTTTCTGTGGATGGCGAATTTCTGCCTCACGAAACGATGATTGTTCAATCTTCTCTTAACACCTTTCAGGGTGGCCATTATGATGTCAATATATTTTATATATGATATATATGTTATTTATGTTTTCTATATGCTTATTAATTTTATATTTAAAACATACCATTATGCTTTTCAAGTTGTGAAAATGCGATAATTTCATACGAGCAAGTGTGGACTACCGCCCACTCAAGTGATGTGACTCATTCATGCAATACCTGGAATGTATAAAGAATGAAATTAATAAACATATGTGACCTATATAACATGTATATTATAATATAATTATAATATACATATATCTCTCAACTATTTTTAATTCTATTAATATGACAAAGAAATAAATGTAGCGTTCATGCGTACGTACGACCAACCGTCTCCATGAACGGTGCATTTCATTTATTTTCTATCTCAAAATGTTATTAAGTTGTAAAAAATGAATATTTACTGGATATATATGATATTTAAATCATTAATACTATTCTAGAGATTATTTACTTATAACTACATGGATAATCATTTTCAAACAAGTTCATTTTTGACTCATGTACCAAACATCGACAAAAACGTCTGATATGAACTCACATTATTAACCAATTATTATATCATTATAATATGTGATATGTACTGTATAACAATATTTATAAGAGGTCCTTAAGCAATTATAAATATACCAAAGTTTATTATTTATGAATATAAAGAAACAAAGAAGACAAGTCGGACTTGAGGTAAGGGATCCAACCTCTCTCTTTCTTTCTAAGTACTCTCATTTTTTCATTTCATTTAAGCTAATCTTTTCTATGTTTGGGGATGTTATTTTATATTAATCATGTTCTAATATTTATGTTCATATTATGAGAGACCCTATTTGATCTCATAAATCCATTTTTGGAAGTTTTAAGTGGCGCCGTTAGGCTGCCAAGTTTTCATAAGGGATTTTTCATCTCACTTTTATTCCTGTGACATTTATGTGAATTTTTCCACCATTTCCTTTGAGTGGTGTATGTAATGACCATTATTATAAACATTTTGTAGTATCATTTCATTTATGGGTATTTACATCTTCATTGTATGACCCTTCTTCCATGGGGTGTACGTTTCAAAAGTTACCCAACCCGATTAGGGGACCTTTCACCCTCTTCTTTTTAAAAGACTTATTTTGTTATGTCTTTTAGTTCACATACTATTATGTTGGGATATGTTCTTCTATATCCTTATTTATGTAAATTTTATTTCCAAGTGATGAGATACCATTTTATCTCTCATTAACTCATTTTCGGAATTTTAATGTGACGATGTTAGGCTGTCAGATTTCTGTAAGGGAACTTCTTATCCCACTTTCAATTCTTTTGGTTAGACCTCTACTTCTTAATTTTATTATGCCAAGATTATGTGAGGAATATATATGCTTTAATTTCCAAAAACCGTTGTGCATATATTATATTTCTACACATAATCATCTCATCGATAAATTCTTACGAACATGTATGGGAAATCATAACTCAATCTCATTTCATTGAGTTAAACATCTATGTCATTGGTTTTGTTTTTCCAAGATTATGTGTGAATGGCCTCTGATTTTTTCACACTTAATATCCACTTATATTGGGTGTATTTATATTTTTCACACATAATTATGTGATTGATTTATTCTTAATTTAAGGATACCATATTTATAATGGATTTCATCTCAGTTTACATTTACATTGAGACTTCATTGTTGTTATGCACCAATTCACTCTTATATGGTGTGTATACTGTCCTATGAAATATTATATCCTGAATCCCTTTATTCTCATTATATTATAAAGCTCGGATTAAATGATATTCTGCAATTATTTGTATTCAAGAGTATCTCATTTTGTTAAAAACTCTTTATCAAAAATATCATTTTAAATGTTTTAGAGATTCATTATTCAAAATATTTATGTCTAATTTCCATGTTTTCAAAATGGTTTTCAGTATTTATTTATATGGACATTAATGTTTTAAAATTATAATTCCATTAAAAGATTCAAATTGGTATGGGACACTTTGATTCAAAAATCACTTTTAAATAGTTTTTTAAAATGGATTGATTAATTAAATATCTTGGAATTACTTATTGTGATTGCAAATGAAATGTTATTATATAAATGGTTATGTTTTCAATATTTTATGTGTAATGATGGTACTTGGACTTTTTACGGGTGGTTACGTGATAAACCATATGACGGGTGGTGCCGTGAATACCAGGACAGGTGGTTACGTTATAACCTCCAATGCATTGGGTATAGAAGTCGGTCGTATGGTTATTCCATTACTTATGTGTGGAAGTCTACTGTATGGTTATTCCATTTAATTATGTTTATTTCCCAAGTTACCTTTATATGTTATGTGTTCTTTACATTGGTTTTATGGTAATCGTTTGGTTACAAAAGGGTAAATAATGGTCTTTTAGTCATTGAAGAGTTTTTACTACTTCATAAAGGTGAAAGGTATTACTTTGGTAAAGTATTCATGGTTTACTTGTTGTTTTGAAAAACTAAGAGTTTTACTTCTTTGTGTATCCTTTACTGGGCTTTTTATGCTCATCTCAAGTTTTTGAAATGTTTTCCACAGGACATAAAGATGAATAGGGTCAAGGATGGAATCAAGGAAAGACATGCTATCTAAAACCTGGAACTATACATGTTTCTATTTAAGTGTTTGTTTATTTTATGAAAACATAGTAGAAGTGTCTACTATGAAATATTTTGATATGTAATAGTTATGACCTAATTCACTAAAACTCTAAACCTGAAAAGATCCCCAATGTGAATTATTCATTTAATTCAATATTAATTATGGTTTAAGGCCAGGGCCTTACACTATACCTTGTATATAGTGTTTAGTTCCACAATATAAAATTATGGCTATAGCCCAGGTAAACAGTGGGTATAGATTTATAATAGAATGGGCCCACCCAGATTCAATCTTTTTACCTCCACTATCTAAACCTATCACCTTACCAGTACACCATAGGCGAATTTTTGTATATATATAGAAATTTAAATTTAAATTTATAAGTATATATATTATTATTATGAACTGTGGGTATATCATATAAATTGTGGCTATTAACCATCCCACCAATTTTTTTAGGGTCATTTATTTCTCGTCGATAGGATGGATACCTATAGCCACAGTTTTTAAAAACCATGGCTAATGAAAATTAATAAAACTATATATCCATAGTTTTGTAAATCCATGGCTATAGGCCTTGAGAAAAAATATATATCCATGGTTTTAGGAGGCTGTAGCCACAGTTCAATCTGTAACTGTAGGGTTTATTTCCATGGTTTTAAAAACTATGGAAATAGCTCACACGGTTTTCCACTGTGGCTATAGGTTTATAGAAAAGGTTTAAATCATAGCTATAGGGTCTATTTACATGTTGTAGAACCTTGGATTTATCCCATAACTGTGTTTGAATCCCTGGTATAAATACCTATAGCCATAGTTTTGGAAACCTATGGTTATAGCTCTGTGGATATAGACCGGTTTTCTATTAGTGTATTATAATCCAAGAAGATTAATTATTTCATGAATATCATATATAAAAATTATATAGAATATTATATCCATGTGTTATAGGATGTGATAGAAAATCAATTACATCGGTTCAATAGTCTATAGTCCCCCATACACATATCAACAGTTTTGTAACCAATTTAATGAAAAAGGATACATATTTGTTATTCTATTATAAAAATAATACCTATGTATATGGAAAATAATGGTGTTATTATTTTATCAAGGTTGAATAATATTTTGTGTTTGGTTGTAAGGAAATTATTTTAGTCTGTATTCACTTATCCAAAAGTCTCTTGATGTGTTTAGAGGAGAGGATATGGGTTTTCCTTTTATAGTGTGGTAGAGGACAACCATGGTTTTTTCTTGAAAATAATAATATATTTTAATTCCTTATTCAATTAAAATGGATCCAAAATGAACCATTACAGAATATTACATGTGATAATGTCTAATAATGATAAAAAATAGAATTTAAAAAAAATAATTGGTCATTTTAAACCTTATCAATTTAGTTTAGCCACTCCAATAGAAAACATGTTTTATCCTTAACTGTGGAAATAGATATTTACTTTCTTATTCAATATGAATAAAAAATCCTAATGTATTACCGACTATTGACTGTACTAATTAAAAATATGGAATTAATTTACCAAATTTTTATTCAAATAACTAAAATAATTTCACTTAAAATTAAATACACAAACATGATAGAAAGTGGTTTTATAAAGAAATTTTTTCTAAAGTTTAAATTTTTTTATTAAAATTAAATAGAAATTTCTTTTAAATGAAACAAATTAGATTATTTAAAATATTATTTTAGTAATGATAATTTTAAAATCATATTAAAACTAAACTAATCTTATTGAATTAAATAAATGAAATGATTTGTTTTTATACAAATAAATATTTTTCCCTGTCATATAAAAAATCAATAATTTTAGAGAATTAAAAAAACTCTATGATAACTCTTAAATAATTATATAAAAAATAAATTGAATTTATTTAAAATTAGATTATAAAATTTCCAAATAATAATTTTCAAATTAGTGTGCAAGACACGATAAAACATTATTTGGCCCCAGTATATTTTAAGCATTAAAATTTATTTTCTTTTATACAATTCATAGAAAGAAATATTAAATGAATGAAAACAAAATTTATTGATTACATAATACGTATAATTCCTTAAAATCTCTCACAAATAGTGATTATTTTAATTTATTATGATAAATAAACATTTTGTGTATTAAAATAGATTTTTAGGAAAACCATTCCATTTTTTAATTAAAATTAATTTTATTTATATTTTTAAAAATTGTTGACCAATGAATTTATTTTATTTATTTTTAAATAATATAATCATCATAATTTATATATTATTATTCGTAACTAACAGTTTCACATTTATGTTATAAAGGTATATTAATTACAGTTCAATTGGACAAAATATTGTGTGTATCGTAATCGACCGAATAGATTTAATTTATTTTAAATGAAATGGATCCTAAAATATAAGGGTTTTATATAATACCTACATAAATTTTTTTCTCTATTCAAATTTCATTATTACAATAAATGTAGATGAGGATACCCCATCCCCATCACACCATTGGGTTCCTACAAAGATTCATAAAAATTCTAATTCATCTGGTGAACATCAACCAGGTGAGGTGTCTTATTGTGTAGGAATTTATCTCTATGATATAAGATTTATAGTAGTTGTTAATAAAAATAAATATCTTTATATTTTAGTAGGACCTATAAATTTAGTTCATCTGATGGACTGGGTATGTGCTTCCTCATAAGAGATACCCAAAACACATTGTGAACGTGATAGAGGTTCAGTGATAGCACCATGAAATCAGCAACTATCCATACTCAATCAAGAATATAAAAATGGAAAATATACCTAGGGATCATATTTAAATTCATTAATAATATAATTACCTTATTTCCAAGTATAAATTCATATAAACATATTCTATTCAACTTCATGCTCTGAATCTCACTAAAAATTGTAGCATACCGTTTCTATTAACTCTTGGATGCTCTTTTGTGCCGCTGGATTGTTCTAAATTTCTCAATAATACCCTTAACATACCGAGTCATTAGTATATTTATTTATCCTCTTCATCCTATCACCTCTGATTTATACACTTATTTTCATAAATTCCTTCATAAGAAGCCATCTTAATTCTCATGTAAGAGTTATTATTATAGTGAAACTCACCTAAAGAAATTTGTTGATCCCAATAACCCTTGAATTCTAATTTAAAAGATCTGATCAAAAGTTAAATGGGTTGAAGGGTTATATCAGATATAAAATCTATTTGAGGATGATAAGTATTATAGAACATTAACACTATATCCATATCTTACTGACGACTTCACTAGAAGTTCAGGGAATCATCTGGACGGACTAGATACAATAGAATGTGGTACGCCATACAACCCAAACCCATAAATAATATGAATTCAAGAAATCAAATGAATATTTAAATATACTCCATAATTAATTATGATTACTGAATTTTTATGGTTATGGAAATCAACTGAAATGGAATTTTATATATAATATTTTTGGGTATCTGGATGGTAAAATCTGTCCTGATTTTACCTTTTCCATTATATCATTAGTATTTGCTAAATCATCCCATTATAGTTATATCACTTATCCAGGATGGGCAGAGAATGATCCATTATGACCCTCATCCAATAGCTATATAGTCAAATATGGTATCAATGGAACACATATACTATTTTTAAATACTCTCATTCCATCATAATCTAGGATGAACTAGGAAACATTTCTGAACATATTCTATAATTCAACATATTCTATCTACACATCTATTATTCTAACATGGATTGATAGTTGAAAACTAATTTGAGAAATAGAATATATCTACCGTTATTTTGTGATTTCCATATCCATCCTTTTCAAAACAAAGAATAATGGATCTTATTTTATCCATGTTATTGATAATCAATTATGATCCTTTTGACTAAAGGAATATACCACCATAGCCTCTTTTCCATGGTGTTAATTTTTTTGTAACCATAATATTTAATAAACTCCATCTATCTTATCTATATTATATTTACCAATATTTTATTTAATATATACTACAGGATTTTATAATCAGTGTACATATCATATTTTTCCCTATAATGGTAATTTACGTCTATCTTTAATTAAAACAAATACCACAACACACCCCAAATAATTATTTGGGTAATGTTTCTCATTAACCTTCAAATATTATGAGGAATAATCAATAAAGATGTATTTTTTGATGATGGTGATTCCCAATCCCTTTTTTAATGCATCACTAAATATCACAATCCTTCTCTATTGAAAGACAGTGTCAGAACATGTCTACTGACTAAACCTCCCTTTCATTCATTGGAATTTTCATCACAATCATCATTTCAAAAGAAGCATATATCCGTTGTTTGTTAACAAAGAAATTGGATTATAAATTCAAGTGAAATTTCCTTCAAAGTAGCAATAATATCTAGAGAGAACATAGAAAACTACATTTATCAGTCAATGTGGTTGGTCTAGAAGAACATTAAACAAATTCTTTCAGTGATGGATCCACTAGTATACCCACTCATGAGATTATATATCACCAAAATTAAATTATTTTTGAAAAAAATCCAACTATACACATTTTTCACATAGCTTCTTGTTCATTACGGTCATTAGTAAAATCCACATGTGATTTTATTCTCTTCTATTATCTTTGAATATATAAGAATGTCATTTATAAGGGATAAAAATGATCGAGGTAATATTAGGAGACATTATTCCATAAATCCAATAATATAATTGGGGAATTAGTAACCCCAAATTGAATCATTAAATACTCTATTTCAATACCTGGAATCCAATTTTTTGTCTTTATTTTATCCGTAATCTTGATCCTAAATTGATGATATCCAAAATAAATGTCAATCTTGGAAAATTATTATGCTATGTATATTTGATCAAACAAGTCCCCAATATGGGTTAGATTATTCTTATTGATTATTTTAATCTCATTCATGTCCAAATAATCAATGTTGGGTCACAACAATCCATATTTCCTCTTTTTAAAAATAATAGATTCACTACATGGTGAATCACTTGTTTGAATAAAAATCCCTTATCAAAATTCTCATGGGTGACTTCTTTAATTCCTTTAAATCTATTTGGGAATTCTATATGGAGTGTTTGAAATAATTTTAGTACATGTCATGAGTTATATTGAGAGAAAATATTCACGATTCGATGCAGAACTATGAAACTCTTTTAGAAATACATCATCAAAATCCCATAGAATAGGAATATAATTGATGATGAGTTTCTCCCAAATAATATGAGATATAAAACCCTTTAATTGGAATTAACATCGCTAAAATTGTTGTAATTCCCATTGTAATTTCATATTTAACATCTAATTGATAGAATACTTTAGGATTGTGTGGAATATTAAATTTTAATTCCCTTCAGAAAAAATTAATGTTTGATTTATATAGTGAAATAAAATCCATGTCTTAAATGAAATCAAATTCATCCAGGGGTTGAAAAATAATCTTTTCTAAAATAATATTCACAAAATCATCAATCAATGAAAAATAATTGTCTTGAAATGTGATGATGGTTCTATTAAGATTTTAAATTTCTATTATATTATCTTATTATTGAGGTGATATTTTTAAACTCTTAGAAAATTATATATCTATAAATGAGTTGGTATATCCAGATTCAAAAAAGATGATAGCAGTTCAAGATAGAATGTTGAATATACCATTCACCACATCATCATCATACCCCTCATCAAAAATAGTGATACCATGACATATCATATTTTCTCTAGGATTAATTTTTTTATGTCGACCCTCATGATTAACATTCCTATTGGAGAAATGTTTAGAAAAATGACCATAGTCCTTGTATTTGGAACACTAGTATATGGGTGGTTCATTTTTTGTAGATTTCTCCCTATTCGCATATTTTGTTCACTTCTTCCCATATATTTAGCATTTAATTTCCCAATAACCTTACATTACAAACATAAAACATTTTACTATACCATAACAAAAATTTCCTCCAAATTACCTTCCATCATTTGATCATTATAGAAATACAAATCATCTTGTATCCACAGTTTAATAAATTTATTTTTAGATCCAATAATTGTTTTCAACTAAACAATGTGATTGAGGGATAACTCAAATATCCATTTATTATTTTATATAACATCAAAATATTACTTCATAGATACTTATTTTTGTAATGGATAAAACCTTTTGGAGACTTGGTTTTAAGACACAGAAGAATCAATCAACCTTACGTTCTGGTTGGTTGATATTAATAATACAAGTCTACCTCACAAGGCTTTTATTAATTTTCTAACAAGTACCAATTTATTCATTATCCTTCTTCATTATCTCATGTAATTACTTCTCCATTTATACAAAAATAATCTCTAGAAATTAATTACTAAAAAATAATCTCTTGAACTCATCACACTCTATGGAGTCAATTTCTTCTAGCTGTCTCACATTTTTTATGATAGTACACAATTAATATTCTTAACCATACAACTTATTTAATTCAAAAATAAATTTATTGTGCTCTATACAATGGGAAAAAATATATATTTATTTATAAAGGTTTGGATCCATTACATAGAAACTAGGGAATCAAAAGGCCCAAAAGAAGAAGGCAGTTGTTAACTCCAGAATTACTAAATAAAATTTTGTTAACTCTTTTTATAATTTGGAATTTATACATTAACTATATCTTGAGGATGTTACATTAGCAACACAATAAGATTTATTATTTTTATCTCCCAAAAAATTTTGTTTCTTATGAGGATAATCATAAAATTATTCATCACACAAAGAACTAATATGGCTTCCTTATATTATAACAAATTAGTAAAACAAAAAATAATTATATTATAAAATATAAACATAGTATACAGCCATATAATTGTGAAAAATTAATATATTTCACGTAAAAATAATTATACGTTCTTTTTAATATTTTATGTTTTAGGTTTTAACTCAAAAACTCATGATCATTACCTATTGAAATCCTTAATTATTATTCATAATGAAAATTTGAATCAAGATATAAATCTCCTCAATGAGTTTAAAACTAGGTGCATAGTAAAGGAACCCTCACCATGAACTAGAATAACCGATGAGATATACTCAACCAAAAAATTTCATTATTTTTACTGATATATGTTTTTATTAAAAAAATATGCCCCCTTGTAGTATCTGGAAATGGATTTTTTTTCATGGAATAAAATATGCCATTATACACAAAAACATAGAACATTCTCTTATTCTTGGGATTATAATGTCATGAAATAACCAACCAAGGTTCTTCCTGTGACTATCCCAAGCCCATATCCAATTGTTTATGTTTAAATAACCCGTTCCATATAGGCATATCCCATAGCAGTGAGGCATTAGCATAATGTACCTGTACACACTCACACATCATCGATACCACACAATGTTGAAATTTAAAACAACTGGTTCTATAAAAGCTTATATATCTTTTTTACCACAATTGATTATGATAGTAATGTAATGAAAGTGGAATAATCAGGTCAAATACAATTCTAGAAAAAACTGTAATGAGTCCAACCATCTACAAAGGTGAGGATAAGTCAATTGAAAGTAATAGGTAAACACCTCAATCTAACAAGCTTAAACTACGCTCCACCCACTCCGTACCCTTATAGGACACCATCAAAAGTATCATCGTATACATATTACATGGCACGTGTGAGAAATACACATGCATGGGGGAATACAATAATACTCTATACGACACCCTAAAAACCCGAAACATGAAACACCACGTAATTTCATCAAAATAGACGATATAACGATCAATGTATAATAGATAGAGCCAGTTATACTCTTAAATGACACCACACAACTACATAGTCATAACCAACATCCATCCATATAAGTATGGCATATGAAATGATAATAATGCAATAATCCGCCCCAAGATCCATGCTCTCATTGGAGACACTCAATGAAGAGGGATAGATCACTAGGAACTACCTATAGAAACCTCACTCATCTAAGGAGACCTGGATACAAAGATTGGAAGTCATGGCCATGACTGCAAGGTGACACCATGAACCCATTCTAGAGTATCTTGCAATGTAGGGGATGAAATGTCACTTATACCAAAAACCCTACAAATATGACCTACTAGATGGTGGATCAAAACCCTTATTATGAAGGACATGCTGATTCCAAAATCCCCATCCAGGGATCATAGGTGATAGAGGATCTCACTCCAGTCTCATGGAAGGATTTGAATATAGTATCTAAGACTTTCATCTATAGAGGGTCACAATCATATGACATGGTATAATATATCACCGTACCTTCGAGGGATTGGTCCAATGAAACAAAATCAAAATATACTGTTGAAAAAAAAAATGAAGAGCTAAAAACACTCTTGTATGGGGTAAAATGTGTGTACCATTGGGTAAACAATGAGTCTATCTATCTCCATTACTACCCTTGTTGATGAAGCTCACATTAGATATAATTCCCCATATACACAGCGTGTAGAATAAGTACACAGTGTGTAGAGGCATGTGGTATAATTCATGTGATTCCAATCCATGTTTGTGTAACTTGGTAATGTCCCTGAACTGGCATCTGTCTGCCAAGTCATGTCTATGTCCAATGACCATATCATGACTCATCCCAGTGGGGTCTATGGAGCAACTCCACATGCCGACCTCCAATAGGCTCGGGGCTGACGACTAGCACTGATTTCCCATATCACTGACATGGGAGGCATTTCCTATGTACCTAAAAACACAGAGACATCTCTAAGACCACAAAATATAAAATTATAAAAACAACTAAATAATAAATCCATGAATATATCTATATCTCACAACTAGATTAAGATAATAAGTAAAGGAAGGTAATAAATGAAAAGTAAAATCCCACCACCATGATTCTATAATTCAATTACAATCTGAATGTAATGGAACTTGAACTAATGTATGAATGTCATAAGAAGGAAACTCGGTCTATTTGATCTCACAAAGCACTATCATGTCCAAGAATTCCTAGGACTCTGACAAAAGGATGATCATCTACATAAGACATTATATATATGGAAAGAGCCTGGGTAGGGGTCGGTATAATAATACTCAGTTGGACTCCCCAAAATCACAAGGCACCAAGCAATGGAAAGTACAATCAACTCTATACTGGAATATGCCTATATCATGTAAAACACGAATATCTAGATATACTGAATAAATACATAGAGTTTAGAAGTAAGTAATTACTATAGAATACTTGACCAAGGATTCGTACTTGAGGATCCACTAATAACTCATCCAATATAACACGCTCTTATGTATAATAGCATTGATGATGTCATTATAATAGGTACTTCTAATTGTGTCTCATCATGTGTAATATACACTAATATCCTGAATATAATTAAAATACGAATATGGGGATCAATATTAGGCCCATGGTGTGATACTAACAACTCAATTAAGATTAACCCGTTATGTAGATGATTGGATTCTATGTATTGTTGGTCATGTCGATACCAATAACTCTGTCTAAAGAATATTGATGAATAAATTATCTCACCCCTGGACTCTAGGGATGATTCCTTCAATAATATATAGGATATCATATTGAAGGTATTATAGTCATATGAGTAGGAAATGATATGTATAAACCATTAGTTAAAGGATAAGGGGAACGAATCCTAATGAAACTTAAATAATATATAGGTGAAAATAGTTCTAATTCATGTACTAATGATTACACATTGTGTAGTAGGGCACACACCAAATCATTTGACCACGTTTTCTCTCTATATAAATGGACCATGTCATAAAACTATGCCTTTGTAATACTTCATGATATGTAGGCTTCCCATGGAGTCTACCTATGTATCAATAAACATCTCTTTCCCATGTATGTATTCTTTTGTACAAGTACATGGATTTCCCCATATACCTCGTCCAGGTTCTATCGTGTGTGGGAGTACACAGATGGTATGCTACCCTTTTATTCCACCCTTTTTCCATGTACATGATCAAGTAAATATTGAGTTCACCCAGGGGGGAACCACACACCATGTGACATGGGTCCCATGTTGTGTTATTCTTATCCTTTTTCGAAACCCTAGCCATCATATAGTGGCCCCTCAAATTGTGTAATCATCGATTTTATGTCATATGATTTATGATTTTCTATAATCATAAAAAATTCCTCACACATTTACTCCACTACATACCATCAATTCATTGATGGTTTGAACCTAAAATCAAATATCCATGATCACTGAAGTCCTCCCATTATCAAAAAATATGTTACCTTTCTATATCATCTAATGAAATGGATCTGATCATAATTCATCAATATATTCCAAAGAACATTATTTTTTGAATCCACGTTCATGTTAATCATTTAATATCTATCATCTCACCTTCATCATTTGGTTCTCATACCAAATCTACAATTCCAGATCATTACACCACGAAAAAAGTGTGCATTAATTGATTGTTGGGAAAAACATGTAACTATGGGTCTACAATGAATGTACAGAATTAATGATGAAATGGGGGATAAAATAAAATAATAATTCAATTGGAATAGAACCTCGATCGATTTCCTTATTGATCTCGGTTCATTGTTGTTATAATGAATATTGGATAAGAAATAATCATAACGATAATTATCCAACAAAACCCCCACAAATAAAACCCATCTGGCAATACACACAATCCTTAAATCAATATTTTCATCAATAGTTTCACATTAATCATTTATATATTTAATGTGTAATAAATTCAAATAAAACATATTACCCAACTCAATTCATTTCAATCGATGGTGATGAATGATGTGTCATTATCATTGTTGGAATGATTCATCAAATATGAGATATGTTGATTGTTGATCCACGATCTGTCTCCATTATTTGAAGAATGAATCCACAAATATATATCTAATAGCTCTCCTTATTTTTGAAGGTTTTACTAGTCACCCTAAAAATTCTACATAATAATCTTTTTTGACAATGTTAGTAATTGTGTTAGTGAAAATGAAATATTTTTTTTAAATTAATTTTATTCATTTTTGCACCCTTTATAAATTTTCAACAAACAACCTATGCCTACTAAATTTATGTCACCTATAGGGTAAACCTCATGTGATGAAATCAATAGTTCCATCACATTTCTAATATGGTCACCTATTTAGTGATTGTTCATCTTTTTTTGGAAATACGTTGGTGTGTTCTATTTAATATATTTCAAACATATGTTCCCAGAATATTGGGACTCAAAATTTCTTGTTGTATCATTTACTAGTATAAAAATTAATACATATAATTGTAAAAAAGATTATATGAATTATCCAATTCATTTCTTACATGGAATTCCATCTGGCGTGTACTTTATCCCAATGTCCATCTACATGCTAGAGTACATATCGAGCCTCATAAAAGGGTGTGACACACCATATGGGAGGGGTCACATGTCTTTTGATACATATCATCATCCTCAATCCGAGTCTATAAAATAACAGTCCCCACTTGGAATCTAATACTAATTTACACAACATTTTTCTCATAATTTTCTAAATGACAATATTTATCCTCTATTATTCATTGTGTATCTCTTCCTCCTCGATTTCTACTATAAAAAATTTCATATATCTCAAATCTTGTTCAATTGAGCAACACCAACGCTATCATTATAGAATATATCCTTGAAACATGTTAGTAAAAACCAACTCTGAAATATAATTGATGTTTTAATCATGAAAATGAAGAATACTTGATCTCATCTCATTCTCCCTTGATCTAGCCACCATCATCATCGATCCTTCATCTCTAATAGCCATCACGCATTTTACCTACAATTTCAATCTGTTGTACAGAATAATAGTCACTAAATGATTGGAGTCTAGGTATTTGTTTAGACATTGTCCAAAAGAAATACTAATGATGATAAGATAAATAAATTATAAAAAAATACAAAAAAACCATATAATGAGATGGGATAACTTCATCCGGTGTTCATTTGGCTTTGATTTGTTTACATATAATGGGACTAACAAATTGTAAATAATAAAATTGAACAAATATTTCTATCAAATAAAATTCATCAGAGGTGCGTGAATCAATTTTGTTGGTTGAATTGATTTGTGTTCACCTATGATTAAATAATGGGATGAAAATTATATAGAAAAACCTTCTACCAAGAGTTTGTATTATCCATTTATGATGAAAGGTTTTTTTCCATCATCAAATAGGTCCTCCAACTCCATCGACTTAAAGATATGTGATCTGATCTTGACCCATCATCATTCACAAAGATATATCTCCTCCAACACCTCCTATGTATCCATGTTTTAGCATCTAATCCAAACACAATTTATATAGTTGAATAATTAATGTTAATATCATTCACTAAATAAAAAATAAAAAAAATAAATGAATTAATTTATTTATTTCATTTAATTATGTCTACGGTGACTTTTTTACAATTGGACCGCAGTAACATAAATTATGTCGCACCTAGAGTAAAGGTTTCATACTAAAATTAATGGTTCACCAATATTTCTTATATGGTCCCCCTTTTGGGAGTTATTACACTTGTTAATAAAAATTGGTGTGCATTATAGTTAACATTTTTAATATATATCAAACATTTATTTTAGGCACATAGGTCCCAAAATTGCAAATCATCTTACTGCTTGGTCATGTAAATAATCCATGTAATACCCAAAAATAATACACTAATATATTGAGAAATTACATTCTCCCCACCATAGGGATTTTCTTCCTGAAAATAGAAAAACCTATTGAAAAAGTTGTGTGTATTGGGATTTCATATGGATATCTAGCTCCTAGCTGCCCTCCTACAAATTCTCTTGCTAGCACCAAACATACACTACGATAATTGAATTCCCTAGGAGGATCCACTCCTGCCAATCTTTGACCTCCACCAGGTACTCTGTAAATATAGAACTATCCTTGAAGTCCATATTTTGCAAGTCGATAACATGTGATAGATCAGGCACATTTCTCTTTAGCGGCGACACATAGAATATGTCATGTACCCATTCCTACTATTTATGAATAGCTAACTGGTAAACCATCTCACAAACTCTATGTAGTATCTGGAAGGGAACAATGAACCTCATAGATAACTTTCCACTACGGACAAGCCTCCTCAATCCACATTGAGGTGATACCCATAAGAACACATGGTCTCCTTCCTTGATCTCTATAGGTCTTCATCATTGATACTAATAAGAAACCTAATGGATATGTGCAATTCACATCTACTCTTGAATGATCAACACCTTTTCTATAGTCATTCATACCAACATCAAACCCATGAGTGCTCACTATCATTGAACAATTCAAAAAAGTGGTAAACTTTATGGTATCCATTTCAATGCCAATAATGGTTCCAAACTAATGGTGGAATTATAGTTGTTGTCAAACACAAACTTGACCAATGGTAGTTGATCCTTCCAACTATGGAAAATTCCAACATGAAAGCTCACAACATGTCCTCCAGGACATGGTTGGTCCACTCTTTAAATTAATCATTCTGGGGGTGAAACATCATTCTCAAGTGTAACTAAGTCCCAAAGGCCTCTAGTATTCCCCCCTTAATAAATATGTGATCGAAGAATCACCATCATAGATTATTATCGAGGGAACTCCATGGAGTTGTACTATCGAATTCTTGTAGTGGCATCCCAATCTCTCTACCGATCTCTTCTCTCAAATTGATAGGATGTAAACTGACTTGCTAATTTATTCTATGATCACCTTGAAGGAATGATGTCCCATAAATGTATATGTTAATTCTATCATGAAGTCCATGGAATCACATCCCACTTCTTCTCTGATGCCTCAAGGGGTTGAGCTTATCCCACTGGAATCTAGTGCACTTACTTCACTCATTGATAAGTGAGGCATAATTATACAAAAAATTTATCTCCCTTAATCCTATGCAGCCATCATAACTAAATTTGGAGGTCCTGATACGTCTTAGTCACACCATGATGTACTGCCAAAGGGGATGTATGAAACTCCATCAACACATCCTTTCACAATGTCAAAGGTACCATTGCCCATTATCTGAAAATGACAACATTCTCCCACCCTTAAGAATATCCATCAGGATCGTGTCATGGGGGTAACTGAGTATCAATGCTCACATTGTTTTATTCTCCATGCTAGAATCCATGAAATTATGTTAAATTTGTGGGAAAAAATATATTGACTGAATATATGAAGCACCATCATTCCCCATGATTGACAATTATAATGAGGATTACTACACTAAAGACTCTTACAAAAACTGATAACAATATCACTTAATGGGAGAATAATCTAACACCTTCCATTTATAAGAAGTATAAACATTATCAATTTCTTATACCCATAAGACTCGAGCCATCACATCCATCCCAAGTTAAAATCATTTTGTTATAACAATATAAATGAGAATATTTTCTTCATACTAAATAAAAACTGGTCTCCCATCCATTAGTGTCACCACATAATCAATTCAATGACTACCACTGCCAACTAAAGATATTGGGTATCATAGTTTCTATTAATGTTGTCTCAACTGTTGGGAACCATAGATAATAAATTACTTCATTTTCATCATAACACAACAATTTCTAGTCCTTGATGCATCGCCTAAATCATTGTAATTGATTCCATTATATGGAAATCTAAATATGGGAGTGATTTTAAACCTCAACATTATCTCTAGGAATCACTATTTTCACATTTACATCCATATGAAAGGTTTTACCTTGTATGTCAATGTTTTAAAGGTTGATTCCACTATAGAGATATCAAGTACAGACCTCTGATTAGTACCCTTATGACTCAATGAAATTCATCACCTCAGAAACACTAATGGGTGGCTCCCCCCCCCCCCCCATGTACTGCATCAATATTCACCCCGTCCACTACAACTATAGCATATGATATGATGTGTCCAAAAAATTGAAGTCCTAAATCCAAAGATATTACTATGGGATCCTCCCTTAATCAAGGTTCTCTCAAAGTGTTTCCAAGACCATCCTCATGTGTATCTAATTTTCCACCTCATACACCAAATACAGTGGGCTATCATTGATAGAGACCACCACAACACAACCTATGAATGGATAATAAATCAGTTTAATTAGTCACATGAACACTTATGGGGTCTTCATCATGCTAAACTGGATCACCAACGACTCAATGTGTCAATAATGAAATTTAAAGGTCATCTCTAGTATATTGTCATCCCCTACTCGCATCTGGTGATCGCTGGATCTGAGGTTGATCGTGAAGAACCATGATACCCATCCTAACTAGAATAAAAGGTCATAGATCCTTTGTATATGATACTTATTATTCATGGTAACTTCATTCAAGAAATGATAATACAAACATAACCTCAATCTATCATCTTCCTTCTATAAGAACAAAACTGGTGATGCCTAGGGGGAAACACTGGGTCTCACAAAGCCCTTTTCCTTCAAGTCATCCAACTACACTCGCATCACCTGAAGGTCTATGGGAGACATCCAATATGTTGGTAAAGATATTGATTTTTTACTAGGATGAAATTAATTGTGTATGTCTAACTATTGGTGGGGGGTTAAACCTAGTACGCCCTAAGGAAATATATACTTGTAATCCTCCACCAAAGAAAGAAACTAATATACCAAGATATCAACTTCATTGAGATTCATTATAGAAAACTGCTATGTTATCAACCAAAATATCATATGCCTGAGCTCAGCCTACTCCACCATGCTCTCATTTTACAACACATTGAAAAAACTCATTTTGTATATGTTGAAACACCACATTCTTAACCAATAACAGTCAATCTAGATGTGAAATGTGGTTTTTTATTCCATTCCTATGATTAAATCATAAGTCATCATTGTTGAAATGAAGAGATCCGAAAAAAACTCTTCACACTAGGAATCAAATATCACTATCAACACAAGTGTAAAATCATTGGGTCACCACCAATCAATGTCTGCAACAACAAGTGTCAAGACAATTTCTTAAATAGAATCTATAAGTTGCAAACCAGATAATTGGTAAGGATGTAGTAACTATAAATTGAATCTATCGGTACATCAGATATAGTATAAAAGAAATAGATCTTACCACAGATCATCCCTGAATCCTCATATTCACAGGAATTCATATTTTGTAGATAGACTCATCCATTCCCACTAGCTCCCTATGCCTGGTGTGGAACACCTTGAGGCGGTAATGGTAATAGGTCGAACCTTTGACTGCGTTATTTAACCCTACAAGATCCTCTACCACATTCTCCACCCTAGGGACCACCATTCTCCTACCTCATTCTCTGTAATGGTGTTCCACTGACCATATAATGATCAGTTGCACAACAGGTTGGAAAATATGGATCTAGTTCTCCATGACAATTATCCGAGAAACACTACATATCCCTTAGATGAATCGATCCACCTTAATAGCCCTTCACCACTATCCTCAAGACCTGGGCTTTCATCACAATTAGTCTTAGATTCTTGGATCCATGTGAATGATGTTGGCTTCCTACTACTAAGTTATCAACTACTAGGTTCTCACTACTAACTCCCACTACCAATTAATACTCTACCATGAAGATATCTTTCTAAAATGCTTGCTCATTCAGCTCAGCATAGGTGGTAATGAAAATAGATAACAATTATTACATTACGTAATGGTTCAATAACTTCTTAAAGGTATATGATCTAAGTAACAGATACCACAGCATATCCATGGATGAACATGATAGATCTGTAAACCTCACTGAGTACTCTACCAGGGTGATACCCTCTACTTTTGATGCCAAAGCTCATGTATGTGTACTGATCACAACAAGGCTAGATTGAACACCTACCTAAAAAGACACCCAATGTCCACCCAAGAGATAGTTGTCTCATCATGTGATTAATTTACTAAGATTCACCATCTCCCAATATATCATTAAAGAATACTCTCCATGAGGACCTCCGTTATGTCTACATGCATCCTCACAAGGTGGAATACACAAGTGACAATATCTAGCATGTCCTCATTCTCCTATGGCCTAGGTCACCAAGAAACATTGGAGGCTGCTTCCTCTAAAACATATGCAATGTAATCAGCATGTGTGCATAATTATCTAGTACTTCCATCTCTAGATACTACTCAATGTGTGGTGGTATAGATGGTAAACCACCTGGAGGTTCTATCTCTAGTGCATGCCCTTATATAGATGCCTTATCCCAAATAAGATCATCCATGTGATCAGATAGTGGAATTCTGGTTGAATGGATATGTGGATGCATCCCAAAATAAAGCAAGATATACCACAGTAAAAAATTATAATCATGGGAGGTGACTAATGATGTTCATGGAAAACACGACCATTCATATTAGATGTGTGTACAAAAAATTTCCGAGAATCCAATGTTTACATCTATCGAGTTGAAAAGTAGGTGATCAGAGTCCACGTGTGTGGATACATCAGCCACAACACCAACACTAGAATCCATGGCCTAAAAGGTGAAATTGAAACACGAAAAAATAATTCCCAAAGCCAATCTCATTGAATATGGTCCTATGGTTGAACAAACCTCCTTATATACCACTCTATCCCAACACGACCCACGAATGTCCTTGCAACAACCCCAAGCCCACCTACACTCGGGGAAGTGGCTGGATACTAGTGCCGAGTAGGAATATACCACAAAAGAGATAAATAACATAAAATATATGTACAATCATAGACATCTACAATACCCAACTATGTTGAAATTTAAAACAACTGAAATAATGAATGCATACATCTATGATCCAACAGTAGAGTACGATGGTGAAGTAATTAAAGTGGAAATATGATGCCAAATAAAAACCCAAAAAAACTATAAAGAGTCCAACCTTCTCCATGGGATAAGACTAAGCCAAATACAATGTCCTAGTAAGCACCTCGAATTGAAAATCTCACACTACCCTCCATCTTCTCCCCATCCACTTATGACACGGCGAATGGGGTCATCGTCTACAGAATACATGACATGTGCAGGAAACACCCATGTAGGGGTGAGTAAAAAAATACAAATTAGGAAAACCCAAATACACTAAAAATGAATCATCTAGAATAATGAACCCCAAAAATGATATAACAATCAATGTATAATAGAAACACCCAGATATACTCATGATATACACCATATGTAACGAACCAAAGTTTTTCAATGAAAATTCCCTTCATATAATTATGTCATAAAATCACAAGAAAACACAACATAATGAACTACTACGTTCTAAGTGACCTCTAAATATATGTTTGTCACTTCTGTATTGGGAATTTTGAGAATCTGACATACACGATTGTGTTCAAGATGATTTTTGGAGTCCAATAAAACAAAAATAATTTTTGGTCAGTAGTAACCTACCCTTATGAATAGTAACATACCCTTATGAATAGTAATATTACCCTTATTAATAGTAAATCATCGAACATAAGGGTAACCTTACCCATGAATAATTATATAAAATTTAGACATCTTAGAAAGTGAAAATTTGGCATTAGAAAATGTTTTCGTATTATGTAAGTCATAAATAATTACATATATTTAATTAATTAATTTAAAAGAAAAGGTATTTTCCTTAAAATGTGTTCATTAAATATCAAATCAATGTCTTATAGTTTTTTCATAATTTTATAAGACCCCATGTAATTTTTTAAAGCACTATAAAACCAGTTTTAGTTTTAAAAATTGTTTTTTATGTAAATTATGATTATAATTAGATATTAAATTAATAATATTTATAAAATTATTTTTTGAAAAATGGACTTAATTATATTATTCTACACATTGAAAAATGGTTGGGGTAAATTTTTGGGATTTTTCTGAGATACTTGAATTTTTGATGAATAGTGAAATACCATAATTTACAAAATAAGCTAAATAAGCTAATTATATAGTCATGTGTGATGTTCTACTGATGTAATCCCACTTGTTTCGGGATAGCGTGATAAAAATATGATTCTTGGTCAATTAATACTCACTATTCCTTGTCTTATTTGAAATTAATAAGCTAATGAATTTTATATTAAGGAAACCCCTCTCCCCTCCACTATAAATACAACTCTTTACACCCTCATTTTCTCACACCTCTCAAGCTCCAAGCCTTCTACAAACTCTACTAAAAATCCTCCCAAGACCCTATACCACGTTTAGAAGCTGATGTTATCATCAAAATACAATTCCTAGCGTCTTTAAGGAGGATCCCAAGCATAGGATTTAAGAGGTAATTTCTCTCCCTGTTCACCTTTAATTTCTTTCAAGTTAAAGTTCATTTCTTGATATCTCCCAACCTATCATCATCCAAATGGTATTGTGAATATATTATTATAAATTTAATGTAATTTTATGATGCTAATATTATATTATATCATCCATCCCCCTTTCTCTCTTCCATTTATTTTATTAAAGAGAACATTGTTCGTGAGGTGTTAATTTATCTCCATCAAGAACGACAAGATTTCTTCTTCCATTTCATCCATTAAATCTGGTCATAAAACCATTTTTATGGTTGAAACAGAACATGTTTTATGTATTATCTCCTATTTAATGTTCTGGAATTGACTTATGACCATATTGATAGTGATAAAATAAAACAAGTTCATTATGATCAAAAAATCGCTCAAATAAACCCAATAAATCCTCATTTAATTCTTATTTAATGATTCATACACATAGATCAAATACAATTAATTATAAGATCATTAAAACTCTTGTAATATCATTAATAAAATTTAATATCAGTTCTGGATGTATTCTCCTATTCTACCCAAACGTCAATTTAAGAATTCAAGTGAACCACTCAAGAAAACCATAAAAACAAACATTCCCGAACAATGTTTTTTAAACGCTATAACTCATACGAAGCACATAAAATCAGATAATAAAACCATAATGAACCATATTAATGTACACAAGTTTATGTATTTCTAATTAATTAATATAATGTCATTGTACATGACATTAAATAGAGGGAACCATTTGGATACAAGGAAAGGGGAAATTCTCGAACCTAACTTTCATCCTTCGGGTTCTCCCTCTTTCACTCAATTTTTTATATGGTTACTCCTTAAAGATAATTTGTTCATCATTGTCTTTAATTTTCTAGGATATACATGTTTGTCACTGGTTTTTATGTCCAACAAAATTATTTCCAAAGAACTATTATTTTAATAACATGCCTTTTACTTCTCAGTCAAAGTGGACAGTTCCGGTAACATGTATGTTATTCCCTCTTTATTTTGGGAACCCAATGTTTATGAATTTTTTATTATGAGATGAAACTAATTCCTTTACATGGGTTAGTAATGCATATTTTGATATGTGTTTTATGTGGCAAGCATGATAATGATAATGTTATGATGTGAATGGTACCCTCGACATTATACAACACTCCAATGCATTTGTTAATGTGATGAATCTTATGAGTAAATGTGAAATGATGTGTGAAAAAGATACTAGATTGGTTCACAAGTATGTGTGGTAGTTAAACACTAAGACAAGATGTTTCATTTTTATGCATTCCCACATTTCAAGTCATATATTTCTGTTTCCTCTCATATTCATGATCTTTTTCCATTGTTTTGATTATGCTCACCCCATGATATATTGTTTTTATCTATCCTCTTACTAGGCTTATAGCTCAACCCTTTTTATGTATATCCTCAGGTGGCTACATGCACTAAGGAGAGGAAAAGTTCCAATAAGAAGATAGAGAAGAAGAAATTAAATAAATTTTTATTATTGATGTTGTATTTGTTATGTATTGTCCTAGTTTACCCAAGAAACTAAACCTTTGGATCCTATATGTGTAATACTATTTTGTTGTTTATCGTTAAAATGATTTAATTGTAATTTATGAATAGGCAGGGTCTCTATAGTTGTTATTAGAGGAAAGGTTTAGTTAATTTGGGAATCAGGATTAGTGAACCCGGGAGAAAACCTCTAGCATGAGACTATGTAGAAATATGCACACAAGAGTCTCTACATTGGGATCCATTATGTTAGGATTTTAGTATAAATTGTGAAAATAATTAAGTTATTTATTCATGAATTATTCATTCGTGTTTTTTTCTATCCTTTTCTGTTTTAGAAAATGGTGGGAACTAGGAATAATCAGGCCAACAACTCGTGTGATGGCCAATTCAACAATTTACCGAATGGCATCCCCAATGATTTGGGAGTTGGAGTTCAGAACTTCATGGCGATTCTTACCCAATTATCATAAGTTATCAAAAATACCCATAATAATGGGGAACATCTTCCTTCACCAAAGAGGGAGTAACTGGATATTGAATATTTTATGCATCAACGACCACCGACGTTTTATGGATCTTCTAATCCACTAGCTGTGGAACAGTGGGTAAACTCCATAGAGAAGATATTTTCTGTTCTTCACTACTCTGAGGCGGATAAGGTGACCTCAGCATTTTATCGTCTACATGGATAAACCAATCAATGGTGGGATTTGATTAAGAAAACCATGTTAAGGGAGGAAATTGAAGAGATTTAATTGGAAGACATTAAGATTTTGTTTCTTAACAAGTATTTCTCATGAACTCTTCGCATAAATATGGAGAGAGAATTCATAGAGATCAAGAAAAAAGAAAAAGAATCTATCAAAACCTATGATGTGAATTTCACAAAGCAAGCATGGTATGCTTCAGTTTTTGTTACCAATAATGATAGCAAAATTGATAGATTCTTTAGTGCATTAAAACCACAACTTCAAAAGGCTCTTGAAATTCGAGACTTTGGGAGTTATTAATATGTTTTTCAGAGTACTTTCAATGTGGAGTTGGAGTTTAGAGAATGGTCCCACAGTTATGGTGATATGAAATGATAGATGGAGTTTCAAGCTGGTGGATATAATGATAAAGGTGGGAAGAAAACTCAACAACCCACCTGCCAAAAATGTGGAAAGTTTCACCATGGGAACTACCTCAAGGGGATGGGGAAATGCTTCAAGTGTGGGAAAGAAGTACATCATGCTCAAGAGTGTCGAAAAGACATGAAAATGAAGGAGAATGTATTCGATGAAAGAAGAGAACCACTCATGGTTCAATGCTACAAATGTAGGGAGCTAGGTCACTATGAAAACTAGTCCACTAACCCTCGAGTTCATAAGGGTAATCAGCATTAGCAGCCACTGAAGCCAAAGGAAAAAGGGAAGGCTTATTCCATCACTACTACGGAAGTGGAGCCAAATAATAATGTCATACATTGTACAGTTCCTATTCACTCAAGAATGGAAAAAGACTTATCTGATTCTGGTTCTACGCATTCTTTTATATCTTTCAAATTTTCTAGAACTATAGAATCGAAGCGCTAAAACCATTAGGCAGAGATATCTGTAAAAGAAACAAGTGGTGAAATCATTGCAACCCAAGTGTTTGACTCTTCTCCTGTTGGCGTGTGTGGGAAGATTCTTTTGGAAAATCTCGTAACACATCCCTGGGTAGAATTTTACTCTTTAATGGGAATGGATTAGATCTTGTTATATAGAGCACATATCAACTGTTGGGAAAAGGAAATATATTTTCATATTCGAAACCATCCCATGATCCTCTATGAATTCAAGGAAGATCATGAATCTCCACTTAAAAATCATTCAATGGTTTCGGTGTTGATTCCCTACGAAGAAGCATGCCTCTCCCAAAATGTTGAATCGAAGGATAGTTCCAATCTTGTGTAAATGCCCATCGTAAGGGAATATGAAGACATATTTATCGAAGAGTTAACCAGAATTCCCTTGGATTGTGAGGTAGAGTTTTCAATTGAACTCATTCCCAGATCTACTCCTATCTCGAAGTGTCCCTATAGGATGGCTCCTATTGAACTGGAAGAGTTAAGGAAACAGCTTAAAGTGCATCTAGAAAAAGGGTTCATATGCCCAAGTGCATCACCATGGGGTGCGAAATTTATCTTTTGGAAGAAAAAGGACGAAACAATGCGGCTGTGTACCAATTATCAAAGAACTCAACACGATCACTATAAAGAACAAGTATCCTCTACCTATGATTGATGACATGTTCGATTAGTTAATATGATATCAATACATCTCAAATATTGATCTTTGTTCTGGATATCATCAGGTAATGGTGAAGAAGGAAGTTATTCAGAAGAATGACTTCTGTACAAGGTATGGGCACTCTTAGTTTTTGGTGATGACCTTCGAACTTACAAATGCCCCTGCAATATTCATGGATTTGATGAATATAGTATTTAACCATTACATTAAAGAATTATTGGTAGTATTGATCGATGATATTCTCATATACTCCAAGAAAAAGGAGGACCATGAAGAACATCTAAGACTTGTTTTGGAGACATTGATAAAGGAGATGTTGTACACCATGTTCAGCTAGTGTGACTTTTGGATGAAACAAGTCATGTTCTCGGGACATGTGATCAAAATTGGGGGAATTTCTGTGGATCCTTAAAAAAATGCGATTGAGGAATGACCAAGGCCCTCTACAGTCATAGAAATCCATAGATTTCCAGGATTAGGTTGGTACTTTTTTTTAAGGAACATCTCACAATTTTCATGCCCGCTAACTAAGTTAACAAGGAATGGGGTAAAGTATGTATGGACGAAGGAATTTTAGGGAAGCTTCCAGGATCTATAGAAAAGGCTGATCACTGCACCTGTACTCACACTACCGAAAAGTGGAGAGACTTTTGTGATATACAGTGATGCATTAAATAATGTCTTGGGTTGTGTACTCATGGAAAATGATAATGTGATAGCCTATGCCTCACGACAGTTTATGATCCATGAGCAGAACCACCCAACGCATGATCAAGAGCTGGAAGCTGTGATTTTTTCCATGAAAATCTGGCGGCAGTACCTTTATGGTGAGAAGTGTGGCATATACATTGACCAAAAGAGCCTAAAGTATATATTCACACAAAAGAAGCTCAACATGCGTCAAAGAAGATGGTTAGAGCTAATCAAGGATTATGATTTCTTTATTCACTATCTTCCTGTAATGGCGAACAAAGTAACAGATTTACTAAGAAGAAAAGAACCTAATACTCTATTCCTGCTGTGGATTGAGAAAGAACCAATCTTCTAGGATATGAAAAGGATGGATTTGGAAATCATTAGGGTAGTGGGTACATCCTACCTTTCTCAAATTATTGCGTAACCATCCATCCAAGAGAGGATTAAGGAATCATAAAGGGATGATGAGGAGATACAAATGAGGGTGAATGCAGTAAAGGAAGGGAAGCTGTAGGAGTTCCATATTGATGATGATGGGGTGATTTGGTTTGTAACGTGGCTTTGTGTGCCTTAATCACCTAGGATAAAGAAGGAGCTATTGGAAAATTCACATAACTCAACATTTTCTATCCATCATCGGAGTACCAAGATGTACCGTAATCTCCCAAAACACTTCTAGTGGGATAACATGAAGAAGGAGTTTGCCGAATATATATCAAGGTGCTTGGTATGTCAGCAAGTCAATGTTGAGAGACAAAATTCCAAAGGTATGATGGAGCCATTTCCTATACCCATGTGGAAATGGGAAAATGTTATTGTAATCTTTTTCATAGGTCTCCCAAATATGTCGAAGGGAAATAATATTATATGGGTTTTGGTTGAACGACTCACCAAGACTGTCCATTTTATCTCTATTCGGGAATATCTCTCGCTTGAACAACTTTAAATGATAAATGTAAAGGAAGTGGTGAGACTTCATGGAGTTCCACTCTCGATTGTCTCTGACCGTGATCCAAAGTTCACATCTAAATTATTGAGGAGTCTTCAACATGCTTTGAGTACTTAATTAAATTTTATCACGTCCTCCCACCCCCAAACTGACGGCCAGTCTGAAAGGACTATTTAGATGCATGATGATATGATACGATCCTGATCTCTAGAATTCAAGGATAGATGGGATCACAAATTCCCATTGGTTGAGTTCTCATACAATAACAGCTTCTACTCGAGTATTCAAATGTCTCCATATAAAGCTCTGTATGGAAAGAGATGTAGAACTCAAACATGTTGGGATGAATTTGGAGAAAGAAATATACTTGGACCTGATCTTGTGCAAGAGATGACTTAGAAGGTTCAAGTCATCCAGAAACACATCAATTCTGCTCAGAGTCGGAAAAAGAGCTATGGTGACAACCGTCAAAGGGACATGGAGTTCGACGTTGGACATAATGTCTTCTTTCAAATATCTCCATGGAAGAGAGTCATGCGATTTTGGAAGAAAGGTTAGATAAGACCAAGGTATATTATCCCCTTTGGGATCCATGACCACATAGGAGTCGTGGCCTATCAACATGCACTTCCACTGAATATGGCTTATGTTCAGGATGTGTTTCACATATCACACCCGAGGAAGTACATACCGGACTCCTCACATGTAGTAAACTCAATGGTGGTACAACTGGAAGATGATCTCTATTATGAGTAGCAACCAGTAGAGATTATGGATCAGAGAGATATGGTTCTACACCACAAGAAAAATAATCTTGTAAATGTGATGTGGAGGAACCATAAGTTTGAGGAAGGAAATTGGGAACCAGAAAAGGAAATGAAGGAGAAGTACCATCACCTGTTTATGTAATGTGAAATTTCGAGGGTGAAATTTAATAAGGGGGAACAATGTAATGACCCAAAGTTTTTCAATGGAAATTCCCTTCTTATTATTATGTCATAACATCCCATGAAAACAAAAAATAATTAAATAATAAGTGCTAAGTGAGCTCTAAACATATGTTTTTCACTTCTTTAATGGTAATTTTGAGATTCTCACATACTCGGTTGTGATCAAGATGGTTTTTGGAGTCTAATAAAACAAAAATAATTTTTGGTGAACAGTAACATACCCTTATGAATAGAAACATACCCTTATGAATAGTAATATGACCCTTATGAATAGTAAATCATCCAACACAAGAGTAACCTTACCAATGAACAATTAAATAAAATTTAGACATCTTGGAAAGTGATAATTTGACCTTAGTAAACATTTTGGTATTTTGTAAGTCATAAATAATTAACTAGAATTAATTAATTTACATAAAAGAAAATGTATATTTCATAAAATATGATCAGTAATTATCAAATCAATGTATTATAGTTTTTAGATAATTTTATAAGACCCTACATAATTTTTCAAAGCACTATAAAATCAGTTTTAGTTTTAAAAACGGTTTTTAAGTAAATTGTAATTTTAATTAAATATTAAATTAATAATATTTCGAAATTTATTTTTGAAAAATGGGCTTCATTTTTTGATTTTATGCATCAAATGATGGTTGGGGTATATTTTTAGGATTTTTATGAGATACATGAATTGTTGATGAATCGTGAAATGCCATAATTTAGAAAGTAAGCTAAATAAGATAATTATAGAGTCATGTGTGATGTTCTACTGATGTATGCACACTTGGTTTGGGAAAACATGATAAAACTACTATTCTTGTTCATTTAAGACCCACTATTCCTTTTCTTATGGGAAATTAATAAACTAATGAATTTTATATTAACGAAACCCTTCTCCCCTCCACTATAAATACCACTCTTCACAGAATCATTTTCTCACACCTCTCAAGCTCCAATACTTCACTAAACTCTGCTCAAACATCCTCCATAGACCCTATACCACGTTCAAGAGCAGAATTTCTCATCAAGATACCAAGCCTAGCTTCCTTAAAGAGGATCTCAAGATGAGGATTTAAGATGAAATTTCTCTCCCTCTTCTCCTTTAATTTCCTTTCAAGTTCATATTTCATTTCATGATCTCTCTCCACATATCTTCATCCAAATGGTATTTTATCTCCATTATTATACATGTAATGTAATTTAATGATTCTAATGGGATATTATATCATCCAACCCCCTTTCCCTCTTCCTTTTATTTTATTAAAGAGAACGTTGTTCCGGAGGTGTTAATTTATCTCCTTTAAGAACGACATGTTTTCTTCTTCCATTTCTACCACCAGATCTGGTCATGAAACCATTTTTATGGTTGAAACAGAACATTTTATATGTATTATCTATTATTTTAAGTTCTGTAACTAACTTATGACAATATTTCTAGTGATAAAATAAAACAAGTTCATTATGATCGAAAAATCGCTCAAATTAACCCAATCAGTCATCATGTAATTCTTATCTAATGATAAATCCATATGGATGTAATATAACTCATTATAAGATCATTAATACTCCTGTAATATCATTAATAACATGTAATATAAGTTCTTTATTCCTACTCATGTTCTACCCAAACTTCAATTTAAGAATACAAGTGAACCACTAAATAAAACCATAAAAACAAACATTCCCGAAAAATGTTTTTTAAACCCTATAACTCATCCAAAGGAATATAAAATCACTTAATAAAAATAAAATGAACCATATTAATTTAAAATATGTTTTTTATTTCTAATTAATGAATATAATTTCATTATATTGGACATTAATGAGAAGGAAGCATTCAGATACAAGGTAAGGGGAAATTCTCGAATCCAACTTTAATCCTTCAGGTTCTCCCTCGTTCACTCCATTTTTGATATGGTTACTCCTTAAAGATAATTTGTTCATCATTTTCTTTAATTTTCTGGGATATACATGTTTTACACTAGTTTTTATGTGAAATAAAATGTTTTCCAAAAGAACACTTCTTTTAAGAACATGCCTTTTACTTCTCACTCAAAGTGGACAGTTCCTGTCCCATGTATGTTATTCTCTCTTTCTTTGGGGATCCCAATGTTTATAAATGTGTTATTATGAGTTAAAAACCATTACTTTCCATGGGATAGTTATGTACATTTTAATATGTGTTCTATGTGTAAAGCATGATAATGATAATGTTATGATGTGACAGGTGCGCCTGGAATTACATAGCACAATATGATTGTTTCAATGTGATGGGTCCGCCCGAAATTATACAACGCTCAAATGGATTTGGTAAAGTGATCAATCTCATTAGTAAATTTGAAATGATGTTTGAACAAGATTCTATCTTGGTTCAAAAGTATGTGTGGTAGTTATCAACTAATACACGATGTTTCATTTTTATGCATTTCCACATTTCAAGTCTTATATTTATACTTCCTATCATATTCATGATCTTTTCCTATGTTATGATTATGGTAACCCCATGATATATTGTTCTTATCTATCCTCTTAATGGGTTTCTATATCACCCCTTTTTATGTAAATCCTCAGATGGCTACATGCACTCAGGAGAGGAAAAGTTCCAATAAGAATCTAGAGAAGATGAAATTAAATAAAGTTTTATGCTTGATGTTGTAATCGTTATGTATGGTCCTAGTTTTCACAAGACACTAAACCATTGGATCCTATATGTGTAATATTATTATGTTTTTTATCATTAAAATGATTTAATAGTAATGTAATAAAAGGTAGGGTCGCTATACCATACCACTAAGTGGACATAACCAAATGTATTCCATAAGAATCTAACCGAGGCAACACTAACACAGGGAGAATAATCTCAACAAGACATTATATCAAAGGAGACGATCAACGAAGTGGTCTAGATCATTGGTACCCACCTAATGAAATATCACCAATCTATAAAGACCATGATACAAAAATAGGGGATCTTTCTTAGTACCACTAAGGAACATCACAAACCCAACCTAGATCAGCCATCTATGTAGTGTTTCGTATTCCATCATTTCCACAAACCCAAAAAAATATGTAATTATAGACAATGGATCAATTACCTTCTTTAAGAGGTCAATCCAATTCCACAAAACCCATCTTGGGAACATTGGTGGTAGAGAAACTTACTAATCTCTCATGGTAGTGAAGGACCTTGAAACACACAAAGAGGTGCGGGGTGATGTAGGGTGTCAAATTTTTCATTTAAATAGACGGATCGTGTTCTCACATTGGTAGGAACCTGTCAAACCTTCCTGAAGAGAAAGTTCTTAAAACAAAAAAAATCACATGAAAAGAGATGATACATTAATTTTAATTAGTTCACTACTAAGGGATAGTCCAAGGAGAATACACCAGCATCATGTCATTCAAAAAAAATTCCCACTAATCTTTAGTATATGGGGATTAAAAAAATTTATACATAGTTAATTTGTGATAGGTTCACTACCTTAACAATATTTTAGGGATAGCACACCACGTCCCTCAGAGAATTATTGTTGACGCCCTCTTGCTCACAGCCATGAGTGAAGACTCACCCAGTTTTTTGACTACAATATATCTTCAATAAATTGTAATTGAAGTCTTTGTCTCATTCTAGCATAATAAGTTATATACATAGATGTCCTGAATAGATTCACTTGATACCACTGAAAAAATTAGATAAACGAATCATGTTAGAATATCAACCCAAAACTTTCCTAGAACACCACTTTTAGTGCACATGTATGGGGATTGTCTTGTAAGATATCTTTCATAAAACTCATTTTTTGTGAAACCATTATCATTTATGAAACCCTTATCAACCACACAACTACAAAAATATGATTGACTTTGTCCTTTATATTCCATGGACCACTTGGATGCATGTTTTACTCAATGAAAACCATTCCCGTGCAACTACATTGCGCACTGAGAAAAAATATCTTAATTGGAGAAACATATTATCTTTTGAGTGGGGTAGTCTCTTATTAGTAGAAATTTTGGTGACCATGCATGTGAGGCATGTAAATTTCCCCCAAACGCACATGGCTTGACCGCCTTAGCCTCTATCACACTACATAATTTTTCTAAGAAACCATAACATGTGTTCCCGTCATTACAATGCCATATTTTGAAATATAAAATATGTTTAATTTAAAATTCACTAATTATTCATGTGATTATTGATTAAAAACACAAACCATTCTTCATTTATGAAAAATACCATCTTTGGTTCATACATGAGGGACTCCGCAACTCTATATAAGACTAGGCCTCTAGAGGTGTTACAAATATATGATGTGGATATAATTCCACAGTGTACAATTTATGGATAGTACTAAGGGAACACAATCAAAATATACTGGACCAAAATAAAAAAACAAAGACCTCCAAATAATCTTGATGTTGGTACATGGGGTTTACCAGGGTGTACGCTATGTCCCCATCTATCCCCATTACTTCCCTTGTGGATGATCCTCACCCAACAAGTATGTATCTATATACACAATGTGTTGAAAAAGTAAACAACATGTAAATACACATGGTGTATATCATGTGTTTCTTGGAAATGTCTATGTACCATGGTTGTGTCAGTGTACCCGCCCGTGTACACAAACTCTTGTCTGTGTCCAAGTACACAGAATGCCAAATTCATGTTTACGTTTCCACATGTCAGTGTACATCAATGAGTACACTCAAAGCCTTACAAAAAGGGGTTACACAAAATATGATAGGGTTCACACATTGTATGATCGTTATCATCAACCTAAAACTCTAAGCTCCTCTAAACAACCCCCACACTGTGTGTCATCCAAGGTAACACCCTATGTTGCTCCTGATTTTACATATCTAGAGATTTATCCTCCATTATTCCTTTAGTACAACTACAGCCTTGATTTACATAGGATATCATTCCATACATCTAATATATAAGATGACCAATCCCAATTTTCATTATCTTTCCATAATCTTGCATCAAAACACACCATGAAATAGAATCTAAAAATTTTATTATAAATGAGATGACTTGGAAGGCAAAGAAGCATTGATCTGGTCTCATGAAATATCGATATATCGACCATCATCATTAGTCCTAAATTATAAAATACACTACATTATATATATGTTTTTTGATATGTTTCACCAAAGAAAGGTATCACATCCCTTAGAAGAAATTTATTTGTTGAACTGTTATCTAAAAGTAATACCAATGATGATCATATAGAGAAATTAGGAAAAAATCCATAAACCGTAAAACGTGACGAATGAATCTCATTTGTTTTTAATTGTGGAAAAATGTTTTTTCATATAAATGGATGATTGAATAATAAAAAATCAAGATGAATAAAAATTTTCCATAAGATAAAATCTCCCGGTGATGCGCATATCAATTATGTTCATGTAATAGATCCATGTTAATATGGGATTAAATATTGAAATGGAAATTGAAAAGAAAAACCTGAAACATAACGTTTGAATTTATAATTCTAAGAGAACGGTTGTGTTTCCATTGTTTATGAGATTACCTATATTTTTCGGTGCAATTATCAATAATATATTCATATCTGTTGTAATTCTCCAAGAATTCTCTCCTCTGACAACACCTTGTTCTCCGGGGTTTAGTTTCCAACTAGTAGATAACATCTATATTTTTATACAAAAGTGGGATGTAATTCACTTTGTAAAAAGAAATAAATTATGTAGTTTATTTCATTTAAATATGACCACAAGGACTTTTTTACAACCATACCAGGATAATATGTACTTTTTATGTCTAAGGGTAAATCATCTATTATTAAATCAATGGTTCCATCTAATTTTTGATCTAGATCCCCATTTTTGATTCATTCTAATTTGTTAGGGATACCATGATTTCATGCAATTTAATATCTTCAATATATTTAAATCATTTATTACGCGTACATATGACCTCAGAATCGCATGTCATCTTAGCACATAGTCTCGAAAATAATCTATATAACATCCAAAAATAATAGATAGAAAATATAAAACCCAACATATAATAAGTGTTCTTACTAAACTATTATCATTTTATTTTATGAATGTAAATAAACCATTCTATGATAAAATCATTAACAACTCATACTATTAATTCCTAGATCTGACAACTTATTAGATGAATATTCATTATAATACATAATGATCCATGACAAAATCATATAATTAATATTCCATTATAAACATGTATACATAAAAAACTTGTTAATAAGTGAACTGTATCATCTTCCAATGGTATCTCCATAACTACAACCTCACTTATATATATCGTACATAGTACTATTCATTATAATATAGGGAAAGAAAAAATAACAAAATTGTGTTCTTATGCTCATTTAGGGTAACAAATAGAGATATTAAGGATCAATTAAACCTAACATGAGAATAATAGTATTCTAACATGAGAATAAAATTTTAAGCATGTATCTTTCATATAAAATATCATAATCTTGAGTTGTTTAAAAAATCAAGATAGTTTGTAATATTTGAATCATAATGGAATCAAGGAACATTAGCCATTAGAGAATTAAATAGGCATAATACATGAGATTTTTCAACCATTTAAGAATACAAAATCAATACCCATTTATGTGAGGGAATACTATCAACAGTATCATAGTGGGTTGGGTTTACTCCAAAAACAATAATTGTATTCAATGTTTACACTCAATACAATTGTAGTAGACAATGTCCCTTACAAAACTTGGGTCACTCCACTTTCCAGTCTAATATATGTTATGAGAAATACATTTGTACGCAGTTCATTGGTGGGATATATTATTCTAGGCTCACCCACATAAAATAAAAATCTTACATATGTTTATATTAAGTTCATAAAGAATTATTTAGATCACAACATGTAAAAAGGAAATGAGTTTCATAAAAAAATCAGTCTGTCCTAACATATTTAATGAAAATTGTTTTAGAACAGATTTTTTCATCACAATCATAATCCATTAACATGAAAAATATGGATTGTAAGATTTGATAATATCCCAATGAAATATTATGTAATATAAAAGGGTTTTATCTTACAATAAAATTCCCATTAAAAGATCCATTAGAATATTTATTGAATAAATTAACATTTTCACTTTGAAGTCACTTATTTAAAATATCAAAAATAAAAAAATATTTAAAAAAATATAAATTTTACATGGAATATTATAAAGTAATCTTCAAAAAATGAGTATTACGGATGGTTTTAAATTTTATTCATTATTTATACATTAAAATAAATATTTCTTTTACATTATTGTAATTAATTCAATGGGACCCCATTAGGAAAATGAAAGAAAATATTAATCTCAAAAAAATTTGTTTAAATTTAAATATGGTGAAAATTAATTTAAAAAACATATGATATTAATAGAAATATTCATGAAAATGCATTTTTATACCTTGAACAATGAAGGAAAATAAATTTTGACTAAAGAGATATATAAATTCAGTATTCCATAAAAATATTCTGTAGACATCTTGAGTCATTGAAGAGATAAAAATGAAATAAAAGAATTTATTCTCAATAAATAACAATATTTAAATAAAATCTCATATATTATATATATTTAATTCATGAAATATCATTATCGGGGGACTAGTCATTAACAGTCTTGATAAATAATGAGATTGTAACCTATAACCATTACCCGATGTCTGAATTCCTTAATACATGTTTCAACCTCTTACTTAATAAATCTATATTAATCATAAATATATTTTAAGTTTATTAATAATATATATAATATCATATATGACTTATTTATAAACTTTTACCCTCGATTTATTAACAATTATCTATTAAAATAACTATTTTTAATGATATCCACTTTATTTTTTATGTCTGATTTATTTTGGAAGTATTTATCCATTTAATTTTACATGAATTCATCATATTGAGATTGTGAATCATTATATTAATATAAAATATATTTAATCTATACTTTTATATAGATTCATCAAAATGATTAGGGATAGAAAAATAAATTACACCATTCCTGGAGACAGTAGGATATATATAAGCAACAATGCTCTTTTTATTTCTTAACTGATGGAATGAATTAATGGAAAATAATAGTGTATCATAATATAATTATTTTTATATCAGGAACTTCATAAAATTTCATCAAATCTGGCCTTATTACCATCCATCAAAAATTGAAATGAAAAATGTATCGCATCGCATTGTGGAGTTGGTAGTTCACAAACATATATAAGTGACATTATCTTTTTCATATGGATTGGAAGGTAATAATTTAGATGTTATATTATAATTAAAAAGTATTATGAGGTCATAAATATCACAAACATATATATATATATATATATATATATATTAAATCCATCTCTACATACAATCAGGAGTTGGGGTGATGGAAAATCAAATTCCATTACTTCACGAGGCGGCATTTATTCAAACACATGAGTGACATGTTTATTATATTTGATATATGAAGGGATGGATATAGGATAAGAAATTAACATAATAACATATATTTATATAAAATATACTAATTTTTTTATTTCATCTAATTTTAATATTATTTCACGTTGGTGGAATAATAAATAAAATAAAATCCCACGGTTAGGAATTATACCACATCATCAGACATCATCATTAGGTTTACACCAAATGCCTTCCAAGGATGGTTTTATAATAAAACCAGTTACTATAGTTCCTCATTTGAGATGTAAGTAAGTTATTTTAGTAGATATTTAACAAAAAAACCATCTTTATTTTATTAGAGGATATTCTATATTGTGACTATTTATAAGTGGGGGTGAGGACTAACATGTAATTTTTTAGAAGAATAAAATATATTAATTTTGTATTCACACAAAAATGGGTCCAAAATAGAACATTAAAAAATTTAAAATGATATGGTGTACGAATATTTCTATAAAATATAATTTCGTCATGTTTCATGGTCATTTATTCTCATATATCATTAGCTTAACCCCCCCACCCCCAAGCATTAGTAAAACTATTTTAACCTTACCTAGGGTCAAATATTTTCACTACTTTTTCTTATGTGTAAAATTTATTAAAATAAAATTAATTGGACTAATAATAATATAATTGAACAAAATTTTATTTTATAATAATTTTAGTACTATATGATATTTTAAAATTCTTTTAATGAAAATATAATTTATAATTAAAATCTATATTTTTACTTTTCATCAAAAAAAATATTCATAAAATTAAAAAATCTCTCTGATAATTTTAACATTTTGTCTTAAAAATAATTTATTATTTTGAACGTTATTTTCAAAAAAATTATTAAAAATTATTTTGAAATTTATTGTCTAAAAACAGTTTTAAGACAAAAAGTTGGATTTATTTTTGTCTTATTTGTAGAAAAAAATGAATGATAAAAAATTGCATGGATCATATAACATAAAAAATTAATTAAAATAGTTCCCCAATATTTTAAAATTTTATTTATTACAATAAAAATACTTTACGTGCATAAAAACAATTTTTCAGAAAAACATTTCTTTTTTACATTGAATTGTTTTTAATTTTTATATATATTCAATTGATCACCCACTACTAGAAAAACTGGTATTTGCGACGGGGCATTTGCGACGGGATCCCGTCGCTAATGGCTTTTTGCGACGGGGTCCCATCGCAAATAGCCCGTTGCTGAAAACGGCGTCGCAACAACACTTATTTGCGACGGGCCCGTCGCTAAAGCCTTTTCTTGCGACGGTCATTCTCCCTGTCGCAAATAGTATTCCGTATTTTTGTAAAAAACTTTTAAAATAGTTTTTGCGACGGTTCCGTCGCAAATACTATTTTTAAAAAAAATAAAAACTATTAATAATACTAGTATTTGTGACGGGCATAGTATCCCGTCGCAAATACTATAAAAAAAATAAAAATAATAAATTATTAATAAATTATTTTAATTAATATAATAATAGAATTATAATTCACAAATAAAAATAATTAATTATTTTAATTAATATAATAATAATAGAATTATAATTCAAAAATAAAATATAATAGAATATTAATAAATGATTTAATTAATATAATAATATTAGAAATATAATTCCAAAATAAAAAAAATATTAATAAGTTATTTTAATTAATATAAAAATAATAGAATTATTTTACATTCAAATATTAAAATAATTCAAGTATTACAAAAAATATAATTAAATTATAATATTATAAAATTTTAATATATATATATTTTTTAATATAATAAAATATAAATAATATTATTATTCATATTAATATTGTTATTTAAAAATATAATATTATTAATATTTTATAATGAGACAAAAACTAAGAATAGAAAAAAAAAATTTGATTTCCCAAATTTTATAACATAAATACAAACTCTAATCTGAAGGAGGGGGGGAGGGGGGGAGGTGGTGGATCTGCAGATGGTGGTGGAAGAAACTCCATCCCTAAAGCATGAGTGAGTCGACGCATGTACTCCATCTGCTCCTGATGCTGCTGCTGCCACCGACTCGTCTGCTCCTCGTACAACTGCTGCTGGCGTCGACGCTCCTCCTCATGCTGCTGACGCATCTGCTCCTGCTCCTATCGGAGACTCTCTATCTGTGCAGTCTGAGATCGCAACTGATCCTTATACTGTGTAGTAGAAGAATATGCACAAGCTCCTCTCGAGCTGGATGCCGACATCGCAACACTGCCATAATAATCTCCAGGAGTCAGTCGAGAGCCGATACCAACTACCCGGCCCTTCTCGAAGGCATACTGGGTGGCCTGCATCCATGCCGCCTCATCAAACTGACGGGCAGTGGTCTGATCTGATGACTCGGCCTGACTCTCAGGCCGGGCCTGTGACACTGCGGCCTCATATGACTCCTATAGTTTCAATTTAAAATTAAAATTGTGAATATATTATATGCAGTTAATTTTTAAACTTGAAAAAAAAAATACTGACCACGATGTGATGCTGACGATCACCTCTGAGCTCCCCAGTAGCAGGATCACTATACATCCTCCGATATACGTCGTACTCTGTAATATCGGGGTGCTCGACAGCCTATAAGAATAAAACATAAACTGTTAATATTTATAGTTATATAAAATATTTATAAATAATGTACGTACCAGATGCTGCCTATGTGTACTGAAAGAACGACTCCTAGCTCGATGAGTCACCTCCTGTCTCCCCCGATTCTGCCTCCCCACCGATGATCTCCTCTGAAAGGCACCACTCAACCAGTGCGCACATAATCCATCCCATACATGGGATGAAATATACTCTGGTCGGTGTGCTCTACATGACTCCTCAAAATCTGACACTCCTGCTTTCTTCATCGCAGCTTTTCTTAAATTGTGCAAAAACTGACGTAGGCGATCACGCATGGACACCTCCCATGCCTCGTGGAAGGCGTCATGCATGGTATCCTCGATCGGATACCATAAACCCTACAAATAAATCAAAATATCAAGTTAGAAATGAAATAATTTTCAAAATAAAAATTATTTATTTACGTACGTACCAACCAATGGCTGAACATGGCCTGCTGCACATCAATGGGAATCTGCTCCAATGTGGTCCACGGCTGAGAGAAATAGTTGCGCAAAATAGCGCTGCCCTGTCCGACTGCTATATGCGGAAAACTGAAAAAATAATAAACATTTATTATGTGAATAGATTAATGAAATCTTAGTCAAATCCACAGGTTATCACATAGGTTATCACACTTCCGTGTGTGTGGATCAAACCCAAGACGTGGACGTCGCTCGGGGATGGGGTCAGGAATCATCAATCCTGAAAGACCGCGCCCCCTCCGCATACTCCCTGGAGTGCCTGCAGGCTGAGGGTCATCTGTCAGCAACGCATCCGCATCGAAAGTCCGGTCAGCATCCGCCAACTCACGAAATGTGGCCTCGTCCATCTGAAACAGAAAATGTTAATGTTAGCAAATAATTGATAATTACTATTATATATACATATATACATATATACATATTATTATTGTATATAAATACCATGGAATGCTATCAGTGTTCATCTTCATCATCATCTTCATATATGTCAATGTCATCTTCATATTCCTCCTCAACATCATCGATATCCATTCGAGTTACAGTTGCTTCCTCTCTTACCATTTCAAATTCATATGTGACATCATTAACATCATCGTCATCACCGACTCTTAAATGTGGGGTGTCGTCATCGATACTCATGTCTCTTTGTAAAAAAGATTGATTTTGAGTACTCTCTTGAAAAACTTCAATTCATTGCACATCAGTGAAAGCACATTCACTTTGACTAAACTGAATGTCTCGAATTTTGATTTTTATTATACTCCACCAATCAGTCAAGTCTCTTGATGTTGCACAGTACTTTGCATAATAAACTTGATATGCCTGTTGAGCCAATAAGAATGGTTCATTTACTGCGAGAACACTTTTACATTTAATATCGAGGATTCCATGAGTCGGATGAACACGCACGCCTCTCTCTGTATCCAACCACCGACATTTGAACATGGTTATGTAATGTTGTCCAAGATAACAGAGTTCAATGATTTCATCAAGTATGCCATAAAAGTCAACTTCATTTTCTCAATGATGAGATCCTCTCAAGCTAACTCCACTGTTCATTGTTTTTTTCGATTCCCCATATGCATGTGTGTGGAATCGAAATCCATTCACCACATATGCATTATAAGTTTTAACATGTTTGGAAGGTGGGTTACTCAATACACACATCCGTTTGTCAATTTTATCAGCATGTCGAGACACCTGAAAATTTGTGAAATAATTATCAATATAGTAAACTATACATTGAATGAGTTGCTAAAAGATAAAGAATTTATGTTACCAGTTTTTGAAACCACTGAGAGAAATTTTTCAGTCGACGTTCTTCGAGAGCAGCTGCTGTAATTTGTGGAATTTGTTTCTTGATATGATTATCATACAACCTATAAAAACCAAAGTTATTTACTGTAACATAAATGATAGAATAAGTGATATAAACACTTACAGTACAACTGATGTCATCTCTTCACAGTTGAGCATAACATACGTATGAGCTCTCTGATGTTCATCATCTGAAAGCCAGTGTTCATAAACTCCACCAAAACCAAGCTCTGACTAGTTGAAAATAGATAATTGATTGTCGATTCCATCAATATTCCTCTCGTTCCGTCCCATTCGGTTGTGTTTTGAAGGATACTCAGATTCAAAATAATGGGAGCAGAAAAAAGATATTTCCTCTTGCAAATAAGCTTCTGCAATAGATCCTTCAACAGATTCTTTGTTACGTACTTTTCTTTTCAATTTTTGCATGCATCTCTCAAATTGGTACATCCATCGATACTGTACAGGACCTCCAAATTTGGCTTCATATGGCAAATGTAACATCAAATGATCCATTGAGTCGAATAAAGACGGCGAAAATATTTTTTCCAGTTTACATATAATTACAACAACATATTTTTCAAGTTTTCCTAGAGCATCATAATCTGCCGTAGCCGCACAAATTTCCCGAAAAAAATGAGACATGTCTGTTATGGAATCCCAAATCACAGAATTCAACAGACCTCTTAATCCAATGGGTATAAGTCTCTCCATTATAACATGACAATCATGACTTTTTAATCCAGTAATATGACCATTCTTTACACATCTACCCAAATTAGAAGCACAACCATCTGGAAGTCTCAAATCTGCAATCCACTGACAAAATAATAAACGGTTCTCTTTAGACAGTGTATAAGCTGCTTTTGGTTTCAGTAACCTTTCTGTTCTGACATTCTCAAATAGTTCCAATTCTGGACGCCTGCAAATTTGGGCAAGATCTAAACGTGCATTTACATTGTATTTGCTCTTTCCTGGCGTATCCAAAACTGTATGAAACAAATTATCAAAACAGTTCTTCTCAATATGCATGAAATCTAACATGTGTCGGACCAACAGATCAGACCAATATGGGAAATCCCAAAATATGCTACGTTTAATCCAATTGTGTTCTTTCCCAAAACCAGAAATTTTCTGTTGATTTATTCTGGGACCAAAAGTGATGGGAGGTAATGAAAATACAACTAATTTTAACTCCGAACCTGATAGCATTTTTGGAGGTCCATCCCTTTCAACTGTTCCTTTTCTGAAATGAGATCTGTTTCTACGAAAAGGATGATCAGCTGGAAGAAATCTGCGATGACAGTCAAAATAACAAGGTTTCTTTCCATGAATGAGCATAAATGCTTTGTTCTCTCGCATACAGTAAGGACATTATTTCTGACCATGTGTAATCCAGCCAAATAACATCCCATAAGCCGGGAAGTCACTTATTGTCCACATCAATGCTGCTCTCAGTATGAAATTCTGTTTCGTTGCAACATCATATGTACTGACAACAGTACTCCACAATAAATTTAATTCATCAATCAATGGCTTCAAATAAACATCAATATTTTTCTTCGGATGTCCTGGAATTAGTAAAGTCAAAAAGATATATGGCTCCTTCATCAACATCCATGGAGGTAAATTGTACGGAGTTAAAAAAACAGGCCAACATGAATATTGACTACCATAAGATCCAAACGGACAGAAACCATCAGTGGAAAGGCCCAGTCGAACATTTCAAGCTTCTAAAGCAAAGGATGGATGCACTCTATCAAAATGTTTCCATGAATCACCATCGGCTGGATGATTCAATCTTTTATCAGTTGAAATATTCTCTTTATGCCATGAAATCATTGTCACTGTATTCTTAGACATGAATAAACGCTGAAGTCTGGATGTAAGCGGAAAATATCTCAACTATTTTACAGGAATCAAACCAGACTTCCCGTGTTGTCCTTCTTTATATCTCAGTTGCCCACATGTAGGACAACTATCCAACGACTCATTTTCCCCAGAATATAAAATGCAATCATTTGAACATGCATGAATCTTCTGAAAAATAAGTCCCAAATTTCGAACCAGCCTCTTACTCTCATAGTAATTTGCAGGTAAAACATTTCTTTCGGGTAACAGTGTTTTCAGCAAAGAAAATATCTTGTCAAAACAGGTGTTTGACATTCCGTTATCTGATTTGATAGCCATAAATTTTGCAACTGCTTCTAATTTGCTCATCTTGCAGCCAGGATATAATGTATCCTCAGCAGATTTCAACAACTCATAAAATTCAGACGGTGCCAACTCAGGATTTGAAGCTATATTAGCCGGAGTTTCTGTATGTTGAGCAGATGAACCTGCAACATCATGTACTAAATCTTGAAACCGGGATGGATCCAGAATCAAGTTGGTATAACCTGCTCTGGAACTACGTTCACCGTGTTGATACCAAAAAACACAATCTGGTTGAAAACCAAAACGCAAGAGATGTTCTCCCACTTTGTCAAACGTGTCAAACGTTCTCAATGCACATTTTCTGCAAGGGCATTTTATTTTTCCTTCTGAAACAAATTCTGAATTTGATTCCGCAAATGATAAAAAAGTCTCCACACCCTCAACATATACTGGATTTAAACCAGAACCGTTTGGATTTCTACGTTGATTTATCCATATGCGGTCACATAATAATGATTGTTGACGACCTCGTTGTTCCATATTTCTCTATAAAATATAAATGCATTACTGGTTTTGAATAATTTGTTAGAAAAAACACTCAAGTAAAGATTGAATATATTGAGAATAAAGCAAAACATGTTACAAATATAGATAATTTTAATATTATATTGATTTTTTATTATTTTAATAATACTAATATAATTTTTTCATAAACATTAATTATATAATAATAACATTATTACATTATTAGTATATTTTATTATTAATATTAAAATAACATAATTTTTTATATTATATACAATTCTCCTTTCATCTGTGTGTTTAAAATTCTGTCTCCACATGTAATATTTGCATTCACTTTCACCTCTCCATTGGCGAGTAGGTTGATAATTTTGAAAAATAATGCGAATATTACATGTGGAGACAGAAAACACACAGATGAAAAGAGAATTGTATATAATATAGAAAATTATATTATTTTAATATTAATAATAAAATATACAAATAATGTACAAATTATTGGTAATTATTACTAATTATTACTAATTATTGGTAATTATTACTAATTATTACTAATTATTGGTAATTATTACTAATTATTGGTAATTATTACTAATTATTGGTAATTATTACTAATTATTGGTAATTATTACTAATTATTGGCAATTAATACTAATTATTGGTAATTAATACTCATTATTAGTAATTATTTCTAATTATTGTTAATTATTACTAATTATTGGTAATTATTACTAATTATTGATAATTATTACTAATTATTGGTAATTATTACTAATTATTGGTAATTATTACTAATTATTGGTAATTATTACTAATTATTGGTAATTATTACTAATTATTGGTAATTATTACTAATTATTGGTAATTATTACTAATTATTGGTAATTATTACTAATTATTGGTAATTATTACTAATTATTGGTAATTATTACTAATTATTAGTAATTAATACAAATTATTGGTAATTATTGATAATTATTGATAATTATTGGTAATTATTACTAATTATTGGTAATTATTGCTAATTATTACTAATTATTACTAATTATTGGTAATTATTATTAATTATTGGTAATTATTACTAATTATTGGTAATTAATACTAATTATTGGTAATTAATACTAATTAATACTAATTATTGTTAATTATTACTAATTATTACTAATTATTGGTAATTATTGTTAATTATTACTAATTATTGGTAATTATTACTAATTATTGGTAATTATTACGAATTATTGGTATTTATTACTAATTATTACTAATTATTACTAATTATTACTAATTATTGGTAATTATTACTAATTATTGGTAATTATTACTAATTATTGGTAATTATTCTTAATTATTGGTAATTATTACTAATTATTGGTAATTATTACTAATTATTCCTAATTATTGGTAATTATTAATAATTATTGGTAATTATTACTAATTATTTCTAATTATTGGTAATTATTACTAATTATTGATAATTAATACTAATTATTGGTAATTAATACTAATTAGTGGTAATTAATACTAATTATTGGTAATTAATACTAATTATTACTAATTATTGGCAATTACTGGTAATTATTACTAATTACTGGTAATTATTACTAATTACTGGTAATTATTACTAATTATTGGTAATTATTACTAATTATCGGTAATTATTACTAATTATTAATAATTATTACTAATTACTGGTAATTATTACTAATTATTGGTAATTATTCCTAATTATTACTAATTATTACTATTTATTACTATTTACGGGTAATTATTGGTAATTATTGGTAATTATTCCTAATTATTGGTAATTATTACTAATTATTGGTAATTAATACTAATTATTGGTAATTATTACTAATTATTGGTAATTATTACTAATTATTGGTAATTATTACTAATTATTGGTAATTATTACTAATTATTGGTAATTAATACTAATTATTGGTAATTAATACTAATTATTGGTAATTAATACTAATTATTGGTAATTAATACTAATTATTACTAATTATTGGTAATTATTGGTAATTATTACCAATTATTGGTAATTATTACTAACTATTGGTAATTATTACTAATTATTGGTAATTATTACTAATTATTGGTAATTATTACTAATTATTGGTAATTATTACTAATTATTGGTAATTATTACTAATTATTGGTAATTATTACTAATTATTCCTAATTATTGATAATTATTGGTAACTGTTCCTAATTATTAGTAATTAAATGAATAATTACTAACAATTAGGAATAATTACCAACAATTACAAATAATAACATTATTAGTATATTTTATTATTAATATTAAAATAATATAATTTTCTAATTTATATACAATTCTCCTTTCATCTGTGCGTTTTCTATCTCCACATACAAATAATACATGTGAAGACAGCAAACACACAGATGAAAAAAGAACTGTATATATATAAAAATTTATATTATTTTAATATTAATAATAAAATAGACTAATAATGTAATAATGTTATTATCCCTAATTATTGGTATTTATTTCTAATTATTAATATTTATTCTTAATTATTAAAAATTATTACTAATTATTCCTAATTACCATTAACTATGAACAATACTAATAATTTAAATTTATTAAGTAATAAAACAATATAAACATAATTAAATTACAACTAATTAAGAATAATTGAAACTAATAAAAAATTAAAAATAAATATTAAATTAAATTGAACATAAATACCTTGAAAATTGATCTGCTCTGATCGTTCTTCAAAACTTTAATATCAGCTCCGGAGAAAAAAATTAAACTGAAGAAAAATTGAACTTTAGAAATATAACTTTGAGAGAAGAAGAAGATGGAATTTGAGAATGTTTTGAAAAAAACGGATGGGGGTATTTATAGGTTAGATTATTTGCGACGGGACCCGTCGCAAATACCTTAGCCGACATTTATTATAGTCAACGGGTAAATAGTTATTTGCGACGGGACCTGTCGCAAATAACCACCTGCCGACATACTATTTGCGACGAGAATATTCCCCCGTCACAAATACCTTTTACCGCCGCCGGTTATTTGTGACGAGAATATTCCCCCGTTGCAAATAGTTTTCCCGCGATTTGGCGCGCAACGCGCGCCAGTTCTTTTGCGACGGGGAAAGCAATCCCGTCGCAAAAGCCTACTTATTTGCGACGGGTAAATACCCCCGTCGCAAATAAGTTTTTAACAGGACTATTTGCGGCGGGATTTATTCCCGTCGCAAATAACCCGTCGCAATTGCTCATTTTTCCCGTAGTGACCAGTGAATTTTTTAAAACATTTTTTAACTATATATAATTTTCATAATTTATTCATTACTATTCATAGTAGTTAATTTAATAGATATTTTATAATGGTATAATGTATTATGATTCATTAAGAATTAGGGTTTCATATATCATAATATATAAAAAATATTAAATTTATTTAAATAGAAATATGTAATAATATACCTGGATGTTACATATTAACCAATTTTTAATTTTTTTCCATATTCATCATATAACTATTTTTATCTAATCTACGATATATTTACTAAAAAACCACACACTCCATGCTTTACTAATATTTTTGGATGTTTTCCAACATTATGGCCAATCTCTAGGGCTTTCGCTAATGTTCACCACTCCAAATACAAAAAAACTAATTCTAATATTAACTATAGTGATAAAAAAATCTTATTCAAACATATTAAACAAAATTAAATAAATATTCATTTAAACTAAAACAATGAAAACCTGGAAACTAATGGTATAGTGTCATAGGAATCCAGATACATATACAAATTATACTAAAAAATATTCAATATATCCAAATAATATACTGGTAACCTGATCCACTATTTGAAACATCGAACATAATAATCTCTTCCATAATCTGTCAAGTGGAATTGTAAGAATGTGTGACTCCAAATTTTGTTTAATGGTAAACAAAATAGCCATAAATCAATGATCAAAAGTGATAATATGATGAGAATAATGATATTGGAATGGAATTACATTTCATTGATTAAATTGATATAGTCATAGATAATAAATTTGGTTTTAGAAACCATATTCATGGTTTGTGACATTACGAATTGAATAAAACATGAGTAAAAATATTTACAAACAAGATCCAATAGCCATGCTCCCTGAAAACCCAAGATGACATAACCATGAGGCATAAAATTAAAAAATCATTGAAAATAAATTCATATATTGAGGATCACTTCCTATATATTCATTTCATAGTAACAAATTTTATATATGGTATTAGGTTCACTCACATTAAAATAAATAAAGTGGTTAGAGTCCCATTGAGGGTTTTGGTTTACTCAAATTCCCTTAATAATGTATTCTCATGATATATAAATATTATCAAAATGAATTATATGGATATATAGGTACCACCATAACCTAATGATTAATCATTAATTTATGTTCAATAAGAACTAGAAAACGTTCATATTTCACCTTAGCATGATAATCCAAGGAATATAAAATAGATTTCATCAAAAAAACGTAAATATAAAATCACAATCCATCTAAATAATGAATGATTATTGTGTAACATCTCAGATTTCTTGTGTATTATTATTAAATATTATATGGAATTATTTAGAGATTGGGCTTGAAGACGACACAACATTCTGAGGAACAGTGAGCCCAGAATGGTGGTTTGAATTTTTTTTAAGTTAAGTGAGTCGCCACTTGTGTGCAGTTGTGGTAGTTTCCAAATGGATTCCCGGATTAACAATTTGAGGGAACCATTGAATATGGGGTGATGAATTTACCTAAGAATGATCCTAACCTTGACCGGTGCGGGTCGAGGGGAAAAGTAAATTTTCGGATGTTTTAAGTAAAATAAATTGAAATAAATTCACAAGTTTATTTTATGGAAACATCCGCTATGGAAAAACAATGGGGTAGTTGTTTCCTTAATTAAATGGAATGTCATAATGACTCAGAAATAGCAACACTGAATCATTAATGTCGCAGCTTTACAGGATGTTAATTACGTTTCCCTTTTTATTAGGATAATTGAATTTTATTCATTGGTTATGTTTGAGAGAAATCTCTTGAGAATCCACAGAGCATTGGAGGAAACTCTCAGTGATGAACGTCGATAGATCGAAGTTGAAGGATCTCGATGACTATAACAGCGTGACCCTTTCATCAATGATCGATTATTTCATAATTGTAGGGGTAGTTATTTAATTTTTTTCACCTGTTTTTAAATTTAATCAGTGAACGCAGTTCAACCAAAAAAATGTTGATCCGTGGATTCTTGCATTCTTGTGGGATCAATTTTATTTGGGATGATTATGGGGAATTAATCTACATCGATTATTGTAGTTGATTTCTTCTTCATTTAGGCCTATTTGCGGGAGTGGATCAACGCCGCAACGAATGACGGGAGAGGTTTGTTCCTCAAATTTGTTTATTTGGATTTCTCCCCTTTTTCTTTCACGCGCTCATCATGTTCTTCATGGGGTGATGAACAACGGATCGTTGCGTGTCAGTTTAGTGACACAACAATCCCAAATTGAGGAATCGACACCATAGAGACCTTGCGGAGGTGCGATGATGAAGGACGACGACGAATCAGATAGATCACGAAGGGTCATTCTTCGAGTATTCCTCATGTGGGAAGATCAAAGCATTTTTCCGGGACCGATTGGAGGTCTGCAAGCATCAGAATAAGGTTCATGCCATTAGGGAGACCAAAACCCAGGAGTTTTCTGGTGATCGGACAGCAGGATCGACGATTAGGGCAGCATGGGAGGTGCACCGGCGAAGAGCGTCGTTTCTGGAAATTTCCAGAATACACAGATTGTACTTATGATGAAAACATCGTGTAATACTGGTGGAATTGGCTAGGGTTTCGAGGGCCAGAGAAGAATCACACATTGTGTTACCCTGGTCACCTGGCGTGTTAGACTTCCCTCGAAGCACGGCGTGTACTTTGGGAAGTACACGGACATGGGTTGGACAATACAACTTTAGATGATACGGCTTGTACAGCATGGCAGAGGCAGATACGTGGAACATGGCATGTATTCAGGGGGTATACAGACATGTGATGGAATACATGTCCATGTACTCCATCACATGGCCATGAAAGGCCAGTAATGCGGGTCACCCCGTGTGCCGATTACACGGGTTAGTGTAAACCGGTTGATGACCATGTACGGGCATATGTCCAGTGTACACAGAGCCAAACCCCGTCACTTGGACACGGCGTGTACATCGTAGTACACACCATGTACTAAGTTTTTCTACATGATCAACCTTACAACACGGGCCATTGTACACGGGCAGTACCCAGGCTCAGACTACCCCGCGTGTAACTTTTCTAAAAACCATGTACTTTTTGGGAAAACAGTATGGTCCTCTTGTTCACAAAATCTTGGACATCTTTCATTGGGGTTAGTTCCCCATCTTCTCGTTCCCCTAAAGAGCATGCATTGTTTCCTTCTACAGGAGTATGATCCCTTCAGCAGGGCATTCTGTGATAGAGTCAGGCATCCATCTGAGAGGCTCGGATAGGGATCCTCTATACAATCTTGACCATAGTTAGAGTCTGGCATCAATGTTACCAACTCTTCCGGGAGTCGATCCTCTACCTAGTAGGAGAATTCAGGATGAGTCTTGGTATCCACTAGGGCTCTGGAAGTGATCCTCATCTGTGTATCGTGATCTTTCCCACTCAATCCTTACACTTAGAGACACCAACGGGAGGAGACTTGGTGACCACACACCTTTTGAGACAGTTTGATCTTACCCTTAGAGGTGAGATTTTCAGTTGGAACAACTTGGTGGTAGCGTCGAGCCCTTACAATGTTATTATTGGTATGGATTGGTTATCATTGGTCCATTCCCAGATTGACTGTTTTAGGTGAAGAGTGTGGAATGTCCACCAGGATGGAACGAGGTTTTCATTAGTTGGAGAAAGGGAAACAAAGACAATGTAGAATGAGATTATTCATAGGAGGGTGTATCTAATTGCCCATGACTTGGCGAGCCTTTCCCTCAGAGTAGTGTATGTCATGAGCTCCCAGTTCCCTGGAAATGTGGTGGTGTATGAGTACGTTTTTCCCGAAGATGTACCAGGATTACCTCCGCACCGGGAAATCAACTTCTACAATGACTTACACCACGGGACAACAATGATTTTCTCATCACCGTATCAGATGGCTTCAACAGAGATTCTCGAGATGACAGTGCAGTTGGAGGATTTATGGAGGAAGGGTCTCATGAGACCCATCATTTCACCCTGGGCATCCCCAATATTGTTTTCCATGAAGGTAGATCAGAGTCTGAGGTTTAGCATGGATTACCGGTGCCTGAACTTGGTAACGGTGAAGAACAAGTATCCACTACCAAGGATCAATGACCTCTTCAATCAGCTATGAGTGGAACAGTGGTTCATGAAAGTTGACATTTGATTAGGCTATCAGCAGTTACGAGTACGGGATGAGGATATACCAAAGATGGATTTCAGATACCGCTATGGTCACTATGAGTACATGGTGATAACCTTCGGCATGAAGAACACCCCATACAGTGTTCATGGGACTGATGAACCAGATTTTCTAATTGTACTTGAGCCGGTTCATAGTGGTCTTCATCGAAGACATCCTTGTGTACTCGGTGTCAGAAGAGAAGCATGTGAGACACCTACGGATGGTTCTAGATGTACTTCGGGAGAACCAGCTTTATGGGAATCTCTCAAAGTGCCAATTTTGGATTCAGGAGGTCCACTTTCTGGGACATGTCATCTCAGCAAATGGAGTACCTGTAGACCCAGCCAAGGTGGAGGCTTTGTTAGCAGGGGAGCCACCTCGGAGCGTGATGGCGGTACGGAGCATCTTGGGGTTGGCAGGAGATTACTAAAGATTCATTCCTGATTTCTTTTCGATATTTACACCGATGATAGCATTGACTGTGAAGTGGAAACCCTTCATATGGATGGAGGAGTTCCAGCGGGATTTCGAGCAGTTGAGACAGAATTTGACGAGCACCCTAGTCTTGATATTGTCGTAGGAGGGTGTCGAGTACATATTTTTTTGTGACACATCGGGGACTGGGCTCGGCTATGTCCTAAGGCATAGGTAAGCAGTGATTGCTTATGGTTTGTTCTAGATTACTCCACATGAGCAAAACTATTCTACCCATGATCTTGAGTTTTTTGTAGTTGTCTTCACATTGAACATGTGGTGACACTACCTTATGAGAAAGCTGTTTATCGTCTACTCTGACCACAAGAGCCTCAGGTACATCTTTTTGCAGAATGATATGAATATGAGATAGAGGTGTTAGCTAGAGTTCCACCTAGACTATGATTTTGAGATCATATATACTCCTAGAAAGTGGAATAAGGTGGCAGATGCTCTGAGCAGAAGTTCAAGCTCATAACTGTTGAGTGAGGCGACAGTGCAGTTAGCCACGTTGCAGTTGTCCTTCATGGATAGAGAATATGTAGCCTACCTACAGTTGATGGTTTTCACCCTTCCACTCTAACAGTGGATTAGGGAGTCATATCTAGGAGATTTCGACTGTGTGGCTTTATGTGCTCAGTTATCCGCAGGACATGCTCATGATGTATATTCACAAGGTTGGGAGCATGTACTAATTTTCAGAGGACGCATTGTTTTACCAGTGGCACTGCTGGAGGAGGTCCTAATAAATTCTCATACATCTCCCTTTCTGGTACATCCTATAGTGTCAAAGATGTACCGAGATCTCATATGACAGTTCTTGTGGTCAGGCATGAAAAAGGCAGTAGCAGAGTTCGTTTCTCGATGCCTTACATTCTAGTAGGTGAAGGTCGAGCATCATGTTCCACTAGGATTAGCTCACCCCTAGGATAATCCAGAGTATAAATGGGATGGTATATCGATGGACTTTATTATAGGCTTACGACGGACGTCCAAGGATCATGATTGCATCTGGGTGATCATTTCCTGACTGACCATGTCAGCCCACTTCCTAGCTATGAGGGAGCATAGTTCCTGTTGTGGAAGGGATTGTAGGAGGCCTTTGGGACTCAGCTATGCTTGAGCACAACATTTCATCCCCAGACAGATGGTCAGACGGAGAGGACCATTCAGGTTCTGGAGGATATGTTGCAAGAATGTGTCTTGGACATTGGTCATAGTTGGGAGGAACACCTACCAGTGGTGGAGTTTTCATACAATAATAGCCACCACAAAACCATTGGTATGGAACCATTCAATGACTTTTATGGAAGACCCTACCATTCACCGCATTGTTGGACCGACCTCAAAGAGTTAGCCCTCATGGGTCCAGATTTGGTGCGAACTACCACCGAGAAGGTTCAGATCATACGAGAGTGGATGAAGACCGCACAGAGCCAGAAGAAGTCTTACGCTAACAGACGACAGAGACCTCTGGAGTTCGAAGAGGGAGACCACGTCTTTCTTCGGGTCTCACCTCAAAGAGGGTTAAAAAGATTTGGCCGAGGTGTAAATCTATCTGTGAGGTTCATCAGACCCTTCTAGATACTGTGTAGAGATGGCGAGGTGGCATACTGTTGAACTCTACAGCCGCAGTTCAATCGGTACGTGATGTCTTCCACGTGTCGCAGCTGAGGAGGTACGTGCATGACCCATCACACATCTTCGACTAGGGCGAGCTAGACATCAAGGATGGATTGACGTTTCTTGAGTACCCGGTGGAGATCGAGGATCGGCAGGAGAGGATCCTTCATGGGTGATCAATTCCCTTAGTGCACGTTTGGTGGAAGCACGTGAATCTTCAAAAGAGCATATTGGAGCAGGAGGCCTAGATCCATGCCAAGTACCCACATCTTTTTTAGTAGCCTTTTTTTGGATTTTCGGGGATGTAAAGCCACAAGGTGGGGAGAATGTAAGGTTTTGTATTTTTTGTGTATTATTATTAAATATTATATGGAATTATTAGAGAATGGGCCCAATGACGACACATCATTCTGTGGCCCAGTGAGCCCGTAATGGAGGTTGGAACTTTTTTTAAGTTATGTGAGTCAGCACTTGTGTGTGGTTGTGTTAGTTTATAAAAACTAATGCCCGGATTAAAAATATGAGGGCACCATTAGGTCAGGGGTGAAGACTTTACCTAATAACGATCCTAACCTCAACCGGTGTGGGTCGAGGGGAAATGTTAATTTTCAGACATTTTAAGTAAAATAAAACAATATAAATTCGTAAGTTTATTTTATTTTATTTATGGAATCATCTGTTGTGGCATGACAATGAGGAAGATGTTTCATTAATTAAATTTCATGTCATAACGACTCATAAAATGAAATGAAGACTAATTAATTCCGAAGCATGGCAGGATGTCATATATGTTTTCCTTTTTATTAGTATAATTGAATTTTCTCGTTGGCGACGTTTGAGGGAAATCTCTGGAGAATTCACGGATCGTTGGAGCAAACTCTCAGCGACGAACGAAGAAGGATCAAAGTTGATATTAACTACGCCAATGAAGCTGAAGGATATCGATGATAACGGTAGCATGGCCTTTTCATCAATGAAGATCCTTTCTTAAAGGTAGGGGTTGATATTTTCTTCCCTTTCCCCCGTTTTTAAATTTAAATGACGAACACAGATCAACCACAAACTTGTTGATCCGCAGATTCGTGCATTATTGCAGGAGGGATTTTAATTGCGATGATTATGGGGAAATAATCCATGTTGACTATTTTTGTTGATTTCTACTCTGTTTATGCATATTAACAAGAGCGGATCAACACCATGGAAAACGACGGCGGGGGTTCGTTCCTCAAATTTGTTTATTTGAATTTTACCTTTTTTCTTTCATGTGTTCTTCGTGTTCTTCGTGGGGTGATGAACAACATATCGCTGCATGTAAATTTTGCTACACAATGATCCCAAATTGAATAATCGACACCACAGTGACCTTGCGGAGGTCCGACGACGATGTCAGATAATGAATCAGACCAGATCGAGAAGGGTTGTTCTTCAAGCATTCCTCACGCGGGTAGATAAAAGCATATTTTCATGGCCGATCGGAGATCCAGAAACACCGAAAGAATCTTTGTGGCATTGGGGAAACCAAAACATAGGAGTTTCGTGGTGATCGAATAGCCAGATCGACGATCGGGCAACATGGGAGGTGTGCCGGTGAAGAGCGTCATTTCTGAAAATTTCCAAAATAAAAAATGTGTACTTCTGAAGAACACATTGTGTAGTACTGGTGGCGAGGAAGAGGGTTTTGGGGGCCAGAGAAGAATCACATGGCATGTGACCCTGATCCCATGGTGTGTCATACTTCCCCCGAAGCTCGGCGTGTACTTTGGTAAGTACACAGACACAGGTTGGACTACACGGCTTCAGACAACCCAAAGTGTACAACTTGACAGAGGTGGCTACGTGGAACTCAACATGTATATAGGGGGTACACGGACATGGGATGGAGTAAACGACCATGTACTCCATCACATGTCCAGTCAAGGCTAGTAACGCGGGTCACCCTGTGTGCCAATTACACGGGTTAGTGCACACTGGTTGATGACTGTGTACGGGCACAAGGCCAGCGTACACGGAGCCAACCCCAGTCACTTGGACATGGCATGTAAATCATTATAGACTCCATGTACTTAATTTATCTACACGACCAGCCGTACAACATAGGTCATTGTACATGGGAAGTACTCGTGTTTAGACTACACTAAATGAAACTTTTCTAAACATCGTGTACTTTTTGGTAAAACTGTATGGACCTCTTGTTAACTACATCTTTGACATATTTATTTTGGGTTAGGGCCCCTTCATCTCATTCCCCTAAAGGTCAGGCATCATTTCCTTCTATAAGTGTTTGATCCCTTAAGAAGGGATTTATTTGATAGAGTTAGGAATCCATCTTAGAGGCCCACATCGAGATCCTCTATCAATTCATGACCCTAGGTAGAGTCTGGTATCAACATGACCAACTCCACTGGGTGTCAATACTCTACTTAGCAGGTGATTTCTGGATGGGTCGTGGTATCTGGCATGACCCTACCATTGATACTCATCTGTGTATCATGGTCTTTCCCACTCAAGAGTGTGTCTCCCATAATGAGTGTAACAACCCCTCGTGGCGTTTCCTGATGAATAGTACTTCTTGGATGGACGTCATCAGAGCTATAATACTTATGGAGTGTGTTCTCCTAGAATGAGTGCTTTGTGGAATCCTCGAACTGAACCCCTAGCTAGGGGAATTCGGTTGTGTGACTTGTTTGTTGACTACGGGTCTGGGTTTTGAGTATATCTTGTTTTTTCAATTTGTTTTGTAGACATATATTTTTCATAAATAAGTATACCTTTACTCTTTGTACTACTTTCTGTTTTTTCGGTATCCTCCACTAAGAATTGTTATACTCACCCCTACATGGGATTTGCCCGCACGTGTCATATCTTGTGTAGATGAGCAGCTTTCTGATGGATTACAGGGCAGAGCAGGACATGACAAAGCATTCTAAGTTCCCTACAGACCGGGGTGTTCCTACGTCTACGAGAAGTAGTCCAATTACCTTTTGTGTTTACAGGTTTCACTTTGAAGTTTTCATAATTTTATTGATGGGATTGTATTCTAGCCTAGTTTACATTCACTACATTACCTTTCGTCATACTATGTTGGTTGGGTTTAGTTTTATGCATGAATTTTTGTTCCTTAGTGTTTTTAAATTTCATTATTTGTGGGCTTGGAGATGTATGCGTGTGTACAGGTACATAGGAAATTCCTCCCAAGATTAGTAATATGCCTATTCGGTGCTAGTCACCTGCCCTTGGCCTATTGGTGGCGGGCATGGGGAGTCATGGAGCGGGCCCCACTGGGATGGGTTGTGACAGATTGTATCATTAGAGAATATTAACATTCAATCATGATAATAATTAATATATTTTTACATAAATGAAAAAAATATTAGTGATTTATTATTTATGTGTAGAGAGAAGTAGAAATACTCATTATGTTTCATTATTTATTTTAAGAAAATATATATATATTAAATGTTATTTAATCTAAAAATATGTCATGATTAACATTTAAATAAATTTTTCATAGTTATGAAAAGATGAATTTTCAAGAAATTATTTCAATGGATAAATATCAAAATTGTATCCATATAAATTAATTAAGGGTAGGTCTATAAATGATAATTGGAAATTAAAATATATAAATTTGGATAATAATTAAAATTATCATTATTAAAACACACATCATCAAAAAGTAAAAAACATTCATTTTTAAAATAATAGATGATAAATATAAACATCACAAAAAAACTACAGAATATGAATTCAAAATAATATAGGATAATATTTGTGGGATAGAAGACTATGGGTATGGAGGAGAAAACATCCATACTGAAAAGAAGATTTATTGATAACATTATTTAAAAGTGACACTTATAGTGCGTTATAAACCAAAGGGAAAGTGACCTGGTATTACTATATGTAAAGATATTGAAAAAAATTGTATAATGAAATATTTTTAGTATTATATTGAAAAATCACATAACATCCCTTGATGGTAATTTATGCATATCAATATCAAATTCAAGATTATATTTTAATGTGAAACCCTTACCTTTTTTCTCCTAGATTCCATGACATCACTATATACTCAATTATAATAAACATAACCATTTCAATAGCCTACTTTATTACATTAATCTTATATATAATATTTTAAAATAAATAAAAAAATCAATCCAGGTATATTGATTGGTTAGTTATAGATTATTTGCATCATCAAATATTGGTTATTTAAATTACCTCACACTTGTTTCATAACAGAGGCAAATAAACCCACTCATTTAATACATTTTAACCATTCCAAAATTATATAATATAATGATTTTTTTCTTTGTTCTTGTATCCTCATGTTCATTTATTGAAAATGTGTGCATGATTTAATAGAATGATATAAAACCTGCGATTGTTTTTTTTAATTTACGGATATAAATAGAATACATTATAATTATCATTAATTTTATTTCATTATTACAGAATTATATTCAATAAAATAATAATATGTAATATCATATAAATTTATAAAATATATTTTAGAACCATCCATTTAAGGTGGTGTTGAATAATTAAATGCATTTTTCGTTAATGTGGTTATTCACTGGTAATGAAATTGATATTTTCATTTTTAAGATTATTTTCATGAAGGTATAAATTTTTATTTTATTAAAAATAATAAAATTAATTATACATATGATACAGAGATAAATATTTTATCCGGGTTAGAATATATTTGAAATAAGATGATAAAAAATGTAATTTGTTGAGATTTAAAATGAGTGATAATGAGTTTTTAACATACCCCTTGGGACAACTCCTTGGCATCCCTAAAATGATATTTAGGTGAAATAAACAACACTATAACATGGGAGAGAAATTTTTAAAAATATTTGGATACAATTTTTTCAAACTAAAATTATTTTAGAGGATAAAAGTGGGCTGGTGCAGGAATCCTTTTATGAGTGAGATGGGTAGAAGTTTTTAAATACTAAAAACATTAGGTAAAAGTCATTTCACATTCAATGGAATGTTTGTCTAGAATTGTAAGATAATGGGGAGGTTTGATTATTGATCATTAAATCTATCTTCCACCAAAATAATTACTTTTTTGTATATTTTTTATATTTCATTCATTATTTTATCATTTTACTATGTTTTACATTTACCATGATAACACTTATTCTTACCTCGATAACATATTTTTATTTCACAAACTAATTCACATATACACAAATTTTTAAAATTTTATTTCAAATATGAATTCCATTTTATATTTTCATATTTTTAATAGAGAAGACAAATAATTATAAAAAATATTTAAAATGTATAAAAATTATTTATTTAAAAAAATAACTTTTCTTCCAAAAATATAAAATTATTTTATACTCATAACATAATATTTTGAAAAAAATTATTTTAAGAATTAAATTAATAGTTGGTTAGAAAAAAATGATTTGTAAATTTTTATGTTTTTTAATATCAAAATGTTTTCATAAATATCATTATATTTATAAAAATTGATTTTTTTATTCATGTTAGCAATATAATTTTTCTCCATTAAACATTAATATATTTAGTTTCTTAAAATAACAATTTATAGTGCATTAAAATCCATTTTTTGTAAAATGAATTTTGTGCCCAAAATGATCATAGTAGTTATTTAGATACAATATTTTAATTTCATCAATTCATTTGTATTAAAACAGTCATATCCTTTATAAAAATATTTAATAATTTCAGTACAATTATTTTTACCCACCAATTCAGTTGATATATTAATAATTTTATATTTAAAATTTAAAATTTTATCATATAATATATCATGATTGATTTTTCTTAGGTGTTGTAGATGAATTATATTATTAAAGGAAAAACGTAATGTAAAAATGTAGTAATATTTTGGGATGTCACACTACCTCATCTAAAAGGACATCTCTATTCCAATTTACTGAGTTAAGCTAGTGGTGATGGAGGTAGAAGAATATTAATGCTAGGATAGAATGACTCTTGGTTTAGTGAGTATGTCAATGGAATAAAATGTTTCCATTAATGTATGAGAAAAAAATACTACATCATAGTTGATATTAGTTGAGGAATATAGTTTTTAGAATACTAAAAAACTTAAAGAATTTTACATTATGAAATAGTTGTTCTATGATAGGCTATTAAGAAGATGCTATGTAGTAGATCATGTGAAAGATTTTAACATGATCTAAATCCCACATAGGTCTATGAAGAAAAATTTCAAGGTTTATTTTATGGTTCATATTAATTTTGATATGAGTTTTGTAATCTTGTGATATAATGGTGATAGTATTGATAAACTCTTGAAGAAGTACTAACTATATTATGAGGGATTTCTTGAACACTATTTGTAATGTAGTTCTCCATTGGAGTTAGGTATATGAACATTTTGGTGATTCCATGAATATATAGGAATGATAACACTCAACCCACTGAATAAGAAGAATATGAATTTATATAATGTCAAAAGAGAGGTGTATTGGTAAATCAACCATACATTAACAAAGTGGATTCATATCTACAAGAATTTTTATGAGAATAAAATAAATTATGAGAGAAATTTTTTTAGAGGATTGTGTTCCATGAATCTAGTAGTAGAGTGCAATTTTAAACTAATCACATATGTCAACAGTTTAGTGGAATCATAGATTATATAATCTGAAGTATCATTCCACTTCATTGGTGAAATGTGGTGTATGTAATATTAAGTATATGGAGGAATTTGAAGATTGTATCTAGTGGATAATAAATATATGAAAATTATAGGGAAGGGGGATGTGGAGATAATATTAATGAATGAAAGATCCCTTGATCAGAATCCATACAAACATATTATAGGTATCTCAAATAAAATTGTTTTCATAGGATAATTGGATAATGTTGTCTATAGAAAAAACATTTTAATTTGAAGGTCAAAATTCACCCAGAGATCTATTTTAATCAATATATGTTTAAAGGTGGAAAAATTATCTAATTGGAATAGGGGGATTCATTTGTCATATATTCTACTACTTCTTTAGATTTTTGGAATAGTTAGATTAGGCATCTTAGTGGGAAATGTAAAAATGATTATGCGGAGAAAGGAATATTGATGTTTTAAAATTCAAAATTAAAATAAATTATATTTCGACTCATCATGAAATGGAAGGTATCATTCAATTTGTTCCCAAGAACACTGAAATATCAAAAGATATTTTTTGTAAATACATATTTTTGGGAACCTGTGCCTACCAAATATTTAAAGGGATCAAATTATTTATGTCATTAATTGAATAATCCTTGAGGAAATTATGGTTATACTTATTGAAAAATAATTCATATATTTTTAGAGTATTTGTTTCAAAGAAAATATATTTTTGATGGGTAAATTCAAATAATTTTTAATATATTTAGGTCATTAAATATTGGTGCATTCATTAGAATATATTTAATAAATTTTGATAAAAAGAGGGATATCTGGTATTATAATTGTCACGACCCGCCCTCGGGGTCCGTGCCGTGACTACCCCAAGCCCGCCTTCCATAGGCCAGGGGCTGGCGACTAGCACCAAGGCGTAAATCCCAGTAAAAAGGGAAGGCATTGCCTTTGAAAAGTAACCAACTCCACAGAGTAAGCAAGCGGAAAGTAAACACTAAACAAGCAGAGTACAACTGAAAGTGCGGAAAAGTAAATGGGCCAGAATACAAACCCAAACTGAAAGTAAAGTACAACTCGAAAAGGGAAAAACAGCAACTGTAAAGTAAAAGCCGCTACTCCGAGCTGTCCACCGGAAATCCCACCTGAAGGGTGGGTACAGATAGCTCCTCTGCTCCACGGGTCCCGCCGTCCGCTCCGTGCACGTTCCGCCCAGTGGTCCACCTCCGGGTACCGTCCCGCTCTACAAGCCTCAGCTAAGTCAACGCTGTCCGTCGTCTGCAACCAACACAACGTAGTGCGGGCGAAGCCCGTGCAGGGGTGAGTATAAGCTACTCAGTAGGGACCCCGAGACCCCTGAAGGTCTCTCAAATCCACAAAGGATAAACCACAAAGAAAAGTACAATCACGAAGTAACAACCGACACTGCTTAGGTATATGCCCATACATATACCTAAGTCATCAATTCAGATACGCTCCAACCTCCGAGCCCAAGTACAACTCAGTCCACGCAGAAAAGTATACGTAATCCACAAAGGGAAGCAAAATATAATCCACACAGGATTGCACAACACAATCCACACAGGAAAACAACAGGATTCAGCTCACACAGGTATACTTCTTCAAGGACGATAAAGATGATCACTGATCCATCTAAGTCGTCGGACCCACGAAGGATCGATAGGTAACTAACCCCCGCAGAAGACCCACACAGGATCGGGCTCACACAGAACCTGTAGGCGCTGGCTCACACAGAACCGCTGAGCGCAAGGACCCACACAGGATCGGGCTCACACAGAACCTGTAGCACTGATCCACGTAGGATCGCTGAGTGCTGTAGTCGTCGTCGTCGAATCCACACAGGATCTCTGTACTGTCGTCGTCCAATCCACACAGGATCTCTGTACTGTCGTCGTCAAATCCACACAGGATCTCTGTACTGTCGTCGTCAAATCCACACAGGATCTCTGTACTGTCGTCGTCCAATCCACACAGGATCTCTGTACTGTCGTCGTCAAATCCACACAGGATCTCTGTACTGTCGTCGTCGCAGTCACAGTAGCAGTCGTAGCAGTAGAACAGTCGCAGCCAGCACTAGGGTTCCCGCACACAGCAAGCTCGTACGGAGGGTCCGCTCCACGAGCCGAGAGGCTGATACATCAACTGTCACAAAGACCAGAGTTGATGTATCCAAAAGTTCCGTATCGTCAACAGGAACTCAACGCAACAGACGGCGCGTCGATCGGACGGCCGGTCTGAGAGTTATAGGCATTTTCGTCTCCGGGGCCCGGTTGGTTTTTAAGGCAAAACCAACCCGAACGTACTCCACCTGCGTCCAAACCTCGGGCGGAGTATGCCAAAAGATCCGTCTCACTAAGAGGAACACAACGCGACTGACGGCGCGTCAATCGGACGTCCGTAGCTCAAGATATGAGCGTTTCCGCTCCGAAGGCCCGGTTGGTTTCGTGAACGAACCAACCCGGCCGAACTCAAAGTAAACCGAAACCTTGAGTGCGATATACCGAAACGACCGTCTCGATCCAAGGATCGCGTTACCGCAGACGGTTCGTCATTCGGAGGTCCGAGGCTCAAGTTATGAGCCAAAAACCGAAACTGGTTAGAAACGGAGGGGTCCGGGTCCGGGCCGACCCGGCCCGACCCCCCCCCCCCCCCCCGGGGGAGGCGCGGCGGCGGCGCGGCGGCGCGGCGGCGGCGGGCCGCGGTGGCGGCGGCGGCGGGCCGCGGTGGCGGGGCTTGGCGCCGCATGTGGGTCACGCGGGGGGCAATCAAGCCCCCCCCTGTTTGTGAAGGCGGCACGGCTTTGAGCCGTGCCTTTGCAAAAAAAACGGCCCCCGCAAGTGGGGGCCGGCTGGACGAACCGGGGGGGCTGTTGCCCCCCCCCTCCTTAAATGAACCTCCCCCCCCTCATTAAGAGGGGGTTTGATGAACCAGCCGGGGGATTTATTCCCCCGGTTTTATGACATCCGGCCGGCCCGCTGGCCGGCCGGTTTTTACCAACGGGACCGGAAATTCCGGTCCCGCCCTCGTCTTCCGATGCCGGCGGCCCGACCGCCGGTCATTCCTTCCGCCGCGGCCCGGAACCGGCCGCGGTCTCCTCGTCCCGCCGCGGCCCGGAACCGGCCGCGGTCTTCTCGTCCCGCCGCGGCCCGGAACCGGTCGCGGTCTTCTCGTCCCGCCGCGGCCCGGAACCGGCCGCGGTCTTCTCGTCCCGCCGCGGCCCGGAACCGGCCGCGGCGTTCGTCATCCGGCGCGGTGCGTCGGCACCGCGCCCCTTCGCCGTGCTTCGATTCTTTTCAACGCGGCGCGACGACGTCGCGTTCTTGAAGATTTTTCCTCGTCGTGGCGCGACGGCGCCGCGTAAATTAATAAGCACGATCATCCGCGTGGTGCGACGGCACCACGCCTCTTGCTTCCACCCGCATGAATAATCATGAACGATGGAGGGGGGTTCGGCCGTGTTCGTGCGGTCCGGCCCCCCCCCCCCCCCCCTCACGTTAAATTAAAAACGCAACTTAAAATAAATCAAGTCACACGTTAGTCTTGATAGAATCACGATCAAGAATAAAAAAAAAGTAAACCAAAAGAAAACGACAACCCCTACCTCGGGTTTAAGATTCAGAGGTTCGGCTAAGCTCCGCGGAAGACGGCGTCGCGGAGGTCGGGTGTCGCGGTCGACGTTCGTCAAATCCGTTGACGAAATGCTATGCCCGAAGAGACACGACGTTGGCGGATCTTCGTTTGCCGACGAAGAAGGTCCGAGGAGGAAGAAGAGGTCCGAAGATACCGGGTTGCCGAATCGATGATACTTGACGAAGTGTTGTCGTTCTTCGTTGAGGATGAAGACGTTCTTCGCCGGAGAAGATGAAGAGGAGCTCTCAAAGCTCTCAAGGGAATAAACCAACAACCCATAAACAAATAAGATTACATCTTATTTTATTAACACATAACTCAAAAGAATTTCAAATGTTTGAAATTCAAAAAGAGTTAACTCCCAAAATTAATTAAGAGTAACATAGGCCAATTAATTAGGGGTTAAGTACGTTGAGAGAATTTGAAAAGAAAAGGGGTTCGTGTGGGCCCCACCACACTTAATCCTCCCAAGGGAGGTTAAGTGGGTGTGGGTCCCACTTCCAACCACCTTTGATAGGTTTTTAAATAAGTTAAAATAAAATTTGTCTTACACAAATTTTTATTTAACTTAACTGAAAAACCCCAAAACGTAACTATCAACCCGCAACAAACGCAACTCCCGAAAAGGTCTCATTAAGTGAAAATCGGTGCTGCGAGTTCATCGGTGCCCTCGGTTTTCAATTCCGAGCACCGAATCAAAAGTTAGGAATTCCCGCTCGTTCGTTCACTGAACGTACCCGAGCCAAACTTCGGAAATTAATTCCGGGCACTCCGGGCCTCGGAATCAGGTGCCGTCTGAAACCGCGCTCTTGTAAAATTCTAAAGAAAATTAAGAAAAAATTTTCCTTGAATTTTACGGGTCTTTACATTACTCCCACCTCAGGGCTTTACGTCCCCGTAAAGCTACATCAAAAACTAGGGAAACCAAAAGAGAGTACTGAGCACGCATCTGAGCCTCCCGCTCCCATGTGCTCTCCTGGAGATTCTCGTGCCGCCATCTGTTGCGCACAAGAGGAATCGATCGCCCATGTAGGACCCGCTCCTGGATGACATGGACCTCCTCTAACGTGGCCCGGACCATCTCCGGTCCCACCAGAGCTGCAAGATTTCTCTTTTGCCGAAAAGAGAAATCTGGTCTCATCCCCTGGATGAACCACATTCTTTGCCTAAAACAGTCAATCCTAACATGGATGATACTAATCCATACTAAGGATGACGTCGTAAGGCCTCGACGCTACTACTAAGAGATTCAACCGTTACTCTCGCCTCCAAGGGTTGAGTCACACTGTCGGCATCAGTGTGTGGTAACTGGGTCTCCTCCAGTAGATGTCTCACAAGTGAGGGTCAAGTCAACAGCCAAAACTGGAACCTCTTAGTAACATTACGATAGAGGACAGGAACGAAAACATCACAAGCTATGCGTCTTTTATTATTGCAGCTCGTAATACAAGACGCTACACAAAAGCAACAAGGAACCAGAAGTACAAAGGATGTATCCACTAGTTCTGCTCCTGTCCATCGGCTCCCAGAGCTCCATGATCGAAGGCCTCGGCTGCCTGAAGCTGAGCTCTCCCCAGCGGTCGGGGTGGACCTCCTGGTGGTGGTGGTGGTAGAGCCTCAAAGCGTCGTCCACCACCTGCTGCTCGGCCAGCTCCTCTGCCTCGTCCACCTCCTCCCTACAGACTGCCACGGTCGAACCTCTGCCTCTGCCTAGGTGGTTCCTCAACCGTCTGCTGCTCCTCCGCATAGCGGGTCGGGCAGTCACGAGCCATGTGGCCTTGCCCGCCGCATGCATAGCACAGTATTCCACTCGAAAGACTGGCTCCGCGTTGTGTGCCCTGCACTGCTGAGCCAGTGCCCTGAGGTCTGGTCTGTCTGAACCCCTGAGTCATTCGTCGACTGCCAGCTGCAGATGACTCTGCCACGTGCCGCCCTGCGGTGGGTCTCTGTGCTGGTGTAGACTCAGCAAGGAAGCTCTCGATCAGAAGGGCCCGCTCCAGTACTCCTGTCGGAGTCGGTATGCTGAGGGAGATCAGCGATGCCCTGATCTCGTGTCTCAAACCCTGCTCGAAGGTCCGGGCCCGGAAGAATGGGTCCCGTACCATGTTGGTCGAGTAGCGCGAGAGATCGGTAAATCTCGCCGAGTACTGGGCGACCGTCATGCTGCCCTGCCGCAGCTGTAGAAGCTCCTGGATACGCACCGCACGAAGGGTGGCTGGGACGAACTCCGAGCGGAAGAGGCTCTCAAAGTCCGTCCAAAGTAGAGATGCCTCATCGTGCACCTGGAGCATCAAGCTCCACCATCGTCCAGCTGCTGCGTGTAGTAGGCTCGCAGCGAGGATCACCATGAGGTCTGCTGGTGTCCTCACTAGCCTAAACACTCGAACCACTGCCTCCAGCCAGTCCTCTGCTGCCTGGGGATCCGTCTCCCCGCGAAACCTGGGCGGTCGCTGGCGCTGAAACTCATGCAGTGCGCTGAGGCGACGTGCATCGTCAGCGGCTGCTGCTGGAAGCATCGGTGGCTCGGCGGGTAAATCTACCGCCGGTGCCACTACTGAAAAAGGGCCCTGCACCGAGGCCTCGTCGCTCGGTGGGCTGTCGTCTCGCTCGACTCTCGGAACCCTAGCTGGCTGCCGTCGTGGGGCCATCCTGAAAAGGAAACAGGTGCGCCATGGTTAGAACAGTATACCTGGTGAGCTGGCACAAGTAATCACAAGGAAAACTTGAGACTTTCATAAAGCAGATCAGTATACCCGGTGAGCTGACACAAGTAATCACAAAGAAAACTTGAAACACACACGCAATCAATGTTTTCGTGCATTAAGTCGGAAATCAGAAGTCAGGGTCCTGGTGTACGGATACGTCGGCCGCCGCACCAACACTGGACTCCCTGGACTGATAACCACACTCAATACGCTAAACATTATTGCTTCACATAGAAAAGATCAGAGTTCGCGGTAGAACCGAACTCCTCTGATACCAATTTGTCACGACCCGCCCTCGGGGTCCGTGCCGTGACTACCCCAAGCCCGCCTTCCATAGGCCAGGGGCTGGCGACTAGCACCAAGGCGTAAATCCCAGTAAAAAGGGAAGGTATTGCCTTTGAAAAGTAACCAACTCCACAGAGTAAGCAAGCGGAAAGTAAACACTAAACAAGCAGAGTACAACTGAAAGTGCGGAAAAGTAAATGGGCCAGAATACAAACTCAAACTGAAAGTAAAGTACAACTCGAAAAGGGAAAAACAGCAACTGTAAAGTAAAAGCCGCTACTCCGAGCTGTCCACCGGAAATCCCACCTGAAGGGTGGGTACAGATAGCTCCTCTGCTCCACGGGTCCCGCCGTCCGCTCCGTGCACGTTCCGCCCAGTGGTCCACCTCCGGGTACCGTCCCGCTCTACAAGCCTCAGCTAAGTCAACGCTGTCCGTCGTCTGCAACCAACACAACGTAGTGCGGGCGAAGCCCGTGCAGGGGTGAGTATAAGCTACTCAGTAGGGACCCCGAGACCCCTGAAGGTCTCTCAAATCCACAAAGGATAAACCACAAAGAAAAGTACAATCACGAAGTAACAACCGACACTGCTTAGGTATATGCCCATACATATACCTAAGTCATCAATTCAGATACGCTCCAACCTCCGAGCCCAAGTACAACTCAGTCCACGCAGGAAAGTATACGTAATCCACAAAGGGAAGCAAAATATAATCCACACAGGATTGCACAACACAATCCACACAGGAAAACAACAGGATTCAGCTCACACAGGTATACTTCTTCAAGGACGATAAAGATGATCACTGATCCATCTAAGTCGTCGGACCCACGAAGGATCGATAGGTAACTAACCCCCGCAGAAGACCCACACAGGATCGGGCTCACACAGAACCTGTAGGCGCTGGCTCACACAGAACCGCTGAGCGCAAGGACCCACACAGGATCAGGCTCACACAGAACCTGTAGCACTGATCCACGTAGGATCGCTGAGTGCTGTAGTCGTCATCGTCGAATCCACACAGGATCTCTGTACTGTCGTCGTCCAATCCACACAGGATCTCTGTACTGTCGTCGTCAAATCCACACAGGATCTCTGTACTGTCGTCGTCAAATCCACACAGGATCTCTGTACTTTCGTCGTCCAATCCACACAGGATCTCTGTACTGTCGTCGTCAAATCCACACAGGATCTCTGTACTATCGTCGTCGCAGTCACAGTAGCAGTCGTAGCAGTAGAACAGTCGCAGCCAGCACTAGGGTTCCCGCACACAGCAAGCTCGTACGGAGGGTCCGCTCCACGAGCCGAGAGGCTGATACATCAACTGTCACAAAGACCAGAGTTGATGTATCCAGAAGTTCCGTATCGTCAACAGGAACTCAACGCAACAGACGGCGCGTCGATCGGACGCCCGGTCTGAGAGTTATAGACATTTTCGTCTCCGGGGCCCGGTTGGTTTTTAAGGCAAAACCAACCCGACCGTACTCCACCTGCGTCCAAACCTCGGGCGGAGTATGCCAAAAGATCCGTCTCACTAAGAGGAACACAACGCGACTGACGGCGCGTCAATCGGACGTCCGTAGCTCAAGATATGAGCGTTTCCGCTCCGAAGGCCCGGTTGGTTTCGTGAACGAACCAACCCGGCCGAACTCAAAGTAAACCGAAACCTTGAGTGCGATATACCGAAACGACCGTCTCGATCCAAGGATCGCGTTACCGCAGATGGTTCGTCATTCGGAGGTCCGAGGCTCATGTTATGAGCCAAAAACCGAAACTGGTTCGAAACGGGGGGGGTCCGGGTCCGGGCCGACCCGGCCCGGCCCGACCCCCCCCCCCCCCCCCCCCCCCCCCCCGGCGGCCGGCGGCGGCGGCGACGGCGGCACGGCGGCGGCGGCGCGGGGCCGCGGCGGCGGCGGCGGCGGGCCGCGGTGGCGGGGCTTGGCACCGCACGTGGGTCACGCCGGGGGCAATCAAGCCCCCCCCTGTTTGTGAAGGCGGCACGGCTTTGAGCCGTGCCTTTGCAAAAAAAAACGGCCCCCGCAAGTGGGGGCCGGCTGGACGAACCGGGGGGGCTGTTGCCCCCCCCCCCCCTCCTTAAATGAACCGCCCCCCCTCATTAAGAGGGGGGTTTGATGAACCAGCCGAGGGATTTATTCCCCCGGTTTTATGACATCCGGCCGGCCCGCTGGCCGGCCGGTTTTTACCAACGGGACCGGAAATTCCGGTCCCGCCCTCGTCTTCCGACGCCGGCGGCCCGGCCGCCGGTCTTTCCTTCCGCCGCGGCCCGGAACCGGCCGCGGTCTCCTCGTCCCGCCGCGGCCCGGAACCGGCCGCGGTCTTCTCGTCCCGCCGCGGCCCGGAACCGGCCGCGGCGTTCGTCATCCGGCACGGTGCGTCGGCACCGCGCCCCTTCGCCGTGCTTTGATTCTTTTCAACGCGGCGCGACGGCGTCGCGTTCTTGAAGATTTTTCCTCGTCGTGGCGCGACGGCGCCGCGTAAATTAATAAGCACGATCATCCGCGTGGTGCGACGGAACCACGTCTCTTGCTTCCACCCGCATGAATAATCATGAACGATGGAGGGGGGTTCGGCCGTGTTCGTGCGGTCCGGCCCCCCCCTCACGTTAAATTAAAAACGCAACTTAAAATAAATCAAGTCACACGTTAGTCTTGATAGAATCACGATCAAGAATAAAAAAAAAGTAAACCAAAAGAAAACGACAACCCCTACCTCGGGTTTAAGATTCAGAGGTTCGGCTAAGCTCCGCGGAAGACGGCGTCGCGGAGGTCGGGTGTCGTGGTCGACGTTCGTCAAATCCATTGACGAAATGCTATGCCCGAAGAGACACGACGTTGGCGGATCTTCGTTTGCCGACGAAGAAGGTCCGAGGAGGAAGAAGAGGTCTGAAGATACCGGGTTGCCGAATCGATGATCCTTGACGAAGTGTTGTCGTTCTTCGTTGAGGATGAAGACGTTCTTCGCCGGAGAAGATGAAGAGGAGCTCTCAAAGCTCTCAAGGGAATAAACCAACAACCCATAAACAAATAAGATTACATCTTATTTTATTAACACATAACTCAAAAGAATTTCAAATGTTTGAAATTCAAAAAGAGTTAACTCCCAAAATTAATTAAGAGTAACATAGGCCAATTAATTAGGGGTTAAGTACGTTGAGAGAATTTGAAAAGAAAAGGGGTTCATGTGGGCCCCACCACACTTAATCCTCCCAAGGGAGGTTAAGTGGGTGTGGGTCCCACTTCCAACCACCTTTGATAGGTTTTTAAATAAGTTAAAATAAAATTTGTCTTACACAAATTTTTATTTAACTTAACTGAAAAACCCCAAAACGTAACTATCAACCCGCAACAAACGCAACTCCCGAAAAGGTCTCATTAAGCGAAAATCGGTGCTGCGAGTTCATCGGTGCCCTCAGTTTTCAATTCCGAGCACCGGATCAAAAGTTAGGAATTCCCGCTCGTTCGTTCACTGAACGTACCCGAGCCAAACTTCGGAAATTACTTCCGGGCACTCCGGGCCTCGGAATTAGGTGCCGTCTGAAACCGCGCTCTTGTAAAATTCTAAAGAAAATTAAGAAAAAATTTTCCTTGAATTTTACGGGTCTTTACAATAATATTCTACCTATAACACCAGAATAAAATGGATTTTATGAATGGATAAATTTTATATGGATGGAATGATGGTGGATAAAATCACTACACTCTAGAATTATATGGATCTTTTAAGAAAATTTGTGAAGAAAATGGAAGACTTAATCAACAAGATACCCTCAGCATTAATGGGATAAGATTTTTTAAAAGAAATGTGTATATGTGCTTCATAATAATTATCCCATCTTAAATTAGTTACATTTTTATCATACATAATTGTGGGTTCTAGTTATAGAGATAATATTGAAGGAAAATGCCATGCATGTATCTTAATTTTCTATAGATATGTAAATATTGGATTTAGACATCAAAATTTTAGCAAGATGAAATTTATTCAAAGTATAAATATACCCTTAAAAGATAAATTTCTTTAAAAGGACTAGAACATGGAATATAAAGATGGTGAAAGTAAATAATCGACAATAATACACAATAATCTAAATGTGGGTTCAAAATGATATTATATTTAATTGAATTTAGATGTATATAAATATATATTAATTTAAAAACATTTGGTAAAAATCTCATAGGGAAGTAGAGTATGTTTTAACGTTCTTCCTGGGAAATATACACAAAAAAGTTGAAAAAAGGTAAAGCGCAGTACAATGTTAGAAAGGATGGAATTTCAGAGGTTCAAATTTTTGAGATCGTGGATCCTTATATACCATTTCATATTTTTAACAATAGTTGGATAGAGATTATTGAGGCATGGATATGAAATAAAATTACTAAATTAAATTGATTTGGGGGAAAAAAGATTCAAAAAGAAGTTTTAATCATTATATATTCTTACTATTTGGTGTTATCAATGAATGTGTAAGTTGATTCAATATAAGTAAACATAAATTTTGATATATCCTAAAAAACATGTGCAATGTATATCCATGATAAAATGTTCAATTTATACTCAAACATGAATTTGAAGGAAAAAATATTAGGCAAGTTCATTTATAATAGGGTTTTAGTATAAAGAGAGAATCAACTTTTTTAGAATAATTCTTTTAGTAAAAAAACATATTACATTCAATTTATAATATAATTTGATTATTATATAGGATTACATTTGTTGAAACCGAATATGAAGACTGTTTTTTCTTATCCCAACATATGTAATGAAATTTACATGAAAAAATTTCTAGGATTTATGGATCAACAAAATAATTACATTGTGAAAAAATACGGAAGAATTATATATGGATTGAAAAAAGAACTAATGATTTTGGATAATAATTTATAATTATTACTGGAGGATAATTGTTTCAAAAAAATTATTATTGAATATTTATATTACTTGAAGGAGTACAGTAATATGGACTTCATAAATATAATACTATATGTGGAAGATATACATCTAGAGGGGTTTTTAATTAAAAGAATTCAAGGAAAAAATACATAATTATCAAGATTTATTTAAATGAAACATATTTTTGAAGAAAATACTATCATAGTAATAATTATTGGGAATGTTCTGGAGGCTGTAAATTTTGATTTATAATAAAAATATTGCATTTGAAAGAATTATGAATGGTTTAGAATAAATGGATGTAATCAGGTCTAAAGTCACCTTTAATTATCACATTAAAAATTCAATGAAACATTCACTCCGAATGAATGAAATGGTGAAACACATGATGGACGTAATATATGACCTAATTATAGGAATTAACATTTATATCATGGTGTGAAATTCTTAATATATAGCATATTCTACTAGAATAGTCATCTTGTATATGGAAAATCATTGTAAGGATCATTGGGATGCCATGAAATCGTATATCTAGTACCATAAAATAATTGAAAATATTACTCTTGGATTCCATTTGGATAATCTGTCATAGGGGAATGTTAATAAAGATTTTCTTTGTGACTTAGACACATGGAGGATCCTAAATTTAGAGATTTTCACAATCATGAAATCTCCAATCCAGTAGATTTTCAGGCTATAATTGGTAATTGAACATTACACAATAATGGTACCATATGCTTTCATAAATGAAGAAGTCTTGGAAACTATATGGTATATTCATATTATAGAAGGTCTCGTATGTTCCCTGGAATTTGGAATACATTATGTGATAGTCAATGTGAAATACAATTGGCTAAGAATTTAATTTTTAATTTGATGATGCAACACATTCAAATAATATAATATTTTACTTATAAAATTGTACTATATAGAGAACATGATCTATTAAATATTGTTATAAATAAAAATACAGTGGATATATTAATTTTGGATTTACTCTAAGAGAGTTTGTGATATCATTTTTTTTATTTTGATATGGAAAATGAATGCGGAAATAGAGGATCCATGAATGTTGTGGAAGTGGAGATTTTTATTTTCCAAATTGAGAGAGCTTGTAATTAATTTCTTTGAATCATTATTCAAGTTGGATATTTTGGGATTATTGAATCCCATTCATGTGATTTATTATGTTTACTATAAATATGTCCTTTGGGGGACTCATCACTTATGTAATATAGGCCTTAGGAGGTTTTAAATGGGTTTGTTTGATGTGGTTATAAATTAAAAAAAAATTCATGGATGCATTCTTCTAGTGGTGGAGTTAGATATCTAGAAGGTGAATATATTATTAATCTGAATCACTCTCTATATGGTTATCGGAAAAAAATTTTGGGTGATATTTCACTATGCGTCTACTAATTAATGGGGTTAGAAGATGGAAATGCTATAGGGAATGAGAAATAATCATGTGATATTGAATGATCCCTACAAATATAGTAGGTTGGGGAAACTTGTTAGACATGATAGGATGCACTATAATACGATGAAGCGGTCAAAACTGTGGTGTTGTGTAATTAATTACTTTAGTTCTCAAAATAACTACCAAGTCACATTAATATTTATTCTTTATATATAATAATATTAATTCGATACTGCTTTACCCTAAGGATCTAAAGTGATAATTGAAACAACACAATATAAATTCTCACACATATATTATTTTATTTATATTCTTGCATTGAAAGTATTGTAAGAGTTATGAGTATCCAGGGTTGAGTAAGTTGAAAAAAAACGTGGTGATTTGGGTGACATCAATTTTCATAATTCTATTACAATTCATTTATAAAATCTATTATAGTTTATTATTCTAATAGTCTGATTCTTGTTACTAAAAATCTAGGGGTAGATGTTTGGGGTGAGATTATCAACAATATTCATCAACTAGTTTGATATTTTTTTAAATAATCAAGAAACTATGAGATATATTATACCATATTGAAATTTATTTAATATCTAATGGACAAAAAGATACATGTAAAAAAGGATCACAAAGGCAGACATTCAATTTATATGATATATCTAATAATTTACATGTTTATATAGAAAAATGACTATTTTTAAAAGAAATAACACCACACCCCATTGAATCTGGAGTTTAATAGACATGTCTTACCTATTTATAAATTTATAAAGTATGGTGTCATATTTTTTTCAAATATAAAAAGGAATGTATGGGTATATAGTTAAGTTATTGGATTAGGATAAGGTCTTATTAAAAGTGTTTTTTCAAAAATTAACAGAGTTTGAGTAGTTGGGGTTGTAATATAGTTATAGAAGAATCCTTGTAATCCTATATCCAATGATCGAGTTCATGTCCCAATAATAATGGACTTTATGGGATATCTAAATCAATTATTAGTATTGGTTGAGTGGATATTTGAACGGGGTGTGTGGTGGATGAATGATGCATCACTTGGTCCTATAGGATTCAATGGAGGGACTCTAGTGAAGGAATCTACATTATTGAATGATAATGTTGGGGTTGGTATTTTCGTAATCAGTGGAGGTACTAAAGATGGGATACAACTGGTGGAGGTTCTCTCTATGGTGGTGGAGACATGGGATGATGGAGTCAGTGGTAGGAAATCGTGGAGAAAGGAGTTAGGGTTCAGGAGGAAGAGAAAAAAATCGGTCTTTTCAGTCTATCGGTGATGTAGTTCTTCAAAAGAACAAAAATAAAATAAGGGGAAAAATCCCAAGTGCATCCATAGATGTGGTTTTGGGAAAGTTTGAACCCATAAAAATGTAAATCAGATTGGATAATTGAGAGGGTGTGACTCCACTTTCGGTTCTTGGCCACGGGCAGTCTTGTTTGGGGTATTTCTAGAAGATTATCCATGTATGTCAGGTGCTTCATATAAACATTAAATCATAATTTGGGATGGGGTTTCTACTTGGTTTATGTTACTTGGGCACTCAAATTCCACGTATTAGGCCAAGATCCTATGGTTTTACAACCCATGTATGTTTACCGGTCAACCAAATTAAAAACAGGATTATACAAAAATTAATAAAAAATTATACGGCCTTTTGGATTTCATGAAATAGTGGTTGAAAAAAAATGGATGCGAAATAGTTTTAGAAATATTTACAAGGGTGGAGATTTTTTTCCTACACTCATAATATGATTTAAGTATATTTGATAGATTTTTGGTGGTCCAAAAAAATATGGGTATCATATTTTATGAAATCCCTAAATCATAATAACCATTATAAAAAAACTATTACATATATCATTTATTATAAATGGATTTATAACATAGTATAAGATTGGGTATGTGATATGATATATTTCATTCATATATAGTTTCCATGTTTACCTTATTTACCTTTAGTTTTGAATGAAATGTATTATTTTCATTATATAATTACATAATATATATATTAATTGATGTGTCAAAATAAGAAAACATAAAAATAGATAGTAAAAAGTATGTTTTATGATATTAAACCTGATGCTCTCATAGTAGAACACCCTTCATTAAATGAATAGTCTTTATAAAAGTGTTGGGATCCGATGAGTTTTGGGAACCCTCATTAAATTAAAACCCATATAAACCTCCCTTCTTAAATGATCACCATTTTCAAGAGACTAATGTGGTAAAAACCCTTAAATGATTCAATATCCTCTCATAAAATTTCCAGATTGATGTCAAGTTTACCACCCATAGTGTTGAGATCATTTTGGTTGTATCTCAGGGATCACTATTATGAAAAATCTAGAATAATAAATAAGAATGTTTTTATTCTTAGGAAAGGTATACAAATTTTATATTCTTTTTATTTATTCATAATGATAATATAAGAGGAAAACGAATAATTTTAAAAATTTCTTTCATCTTCCATGATTATAGGATAAACTCCCAAAATTAATCAATTTGTAATGCCAATTCATTGTATCCCACATGATCTTAAAGACCCCCTTTATGGAATATTTCCCCATAGGTAATGGAATATGATGCTTAGAATTTTTCTTTTATATGGATCCAAGTTCCACATTTTTCACCGCCATCCATAATGATACATATACACTCTATGACACCCCCCACAAAATATGAGGCCCTTACACCCCCCCAATTGGTAATATGATATATTATAATCAACTACATAGTCTATGTTACATATTGGTAATCATTTCTTCTAATGTGGACTTCATTGTCTAGAAAAAATTATTATTTAACATTTTTCCATAGTAATTCTCCATGTGAAATAATTTATCCATTTATTTCATTATCCAATATAACTACATTATGTTCAATGTTATCTTTATCTACATCCCCATCAATCATCATATTCACATTGATTTCTATCAAAATTACATCTCAACATATGATATGTTAGTGGGAAGTGGGTACCATAAATTATTCCCCACTAGAACATCAATTTGTAATAACAAGATACATTTTATGGATCATGAATCCATCTTCGATTATTACAGGTCCATAATGATATCATATATAAGACATAAAATAGTAAGTCATATAGAATAATCAAAACATTTACATTCATACTTATCCATTAGTTTTATAGGTTAATGTCCACGGAACAAATTATTATTTATCACCTAATAAGTATTCATCCCCATTTCTTCCAATAATATCATTATATATCATGTAGTCTTTATTATTTTCTTTCTTTAGGTCAATAACTTTATTTTTAATATGATTCTATTCATCTTCTATACCACTCAATTCTGATAATAATATTCTTCCATCATGAACTATATCATGATTCCTTCTTTTTTGGAAAAAATATCAAACCCCTATAATATTTATTCTCCTCCATTTTCAATTCTAAAACACATGATCATAGTTTTATATTAAATAACCTTGTATTATTTGAATGCATTAATGATTTTAATAAAATATATCTTCCTCTTGATTGGATGAACCGAAAAATTCCTAGTATAATAATAATTAACTAACAGAATGTACATATTTTGCATATATATTTAATTTTTTATTTTAAAATAATGAAATGGGTTGATTTTAAGTCCTCTTAATTTCTTTCTAATGACATTAAAAATATTATATTTTGATTCTTTATAAAAAAATTACCAAAAAATGTTTAAGATGTCTTCTTAATCAATTTATGTAAAATTACTTCATTAGTAATCTTCAATACATGATAAAACCTATGTATAAGCTTCTAATTCAATAATTACAAAATTTATTCATTCAAATTATTTTATAAAATATCTATTTTTGCAACCTACTACATTTTATCGATAAGCTCATAGAGGTTATTTTGTGGTTATATCTTCTAAAATCACAAAATTAACACCCGTCTCTATCTTCACTACTAATTTAAATATTTTTTTCTCGCACCCAATATAATCAACATATCAGAAATTCATAATTTACATATTTATGACATTAATATAGCTCACTCCATGGATGGATCGAACTATACCCTCGTGAATCTTCAATTTGATCATACAAAATCATATTATCATCAATGTTTAATCATTCCATGTGTACTACATTTAATTTTAGATCGGTTCATACTAATCAAAACATTACATTAAATAAATTGTGTTCCACAATTATCCTCATAAATTATCCATGATTTGATAAGTTTTTTTAAATATCTAGCATCTATTTGTACTGTGTTAGTTTGTTCATATCAATTTTCTAAAGTAACCTCCAAATTACCTTTATATTTCTTACCACTACTATTCTTATTACAATATTTCTTCTATAAGTTCTCCTTCTTCTAAAATCATAACATGTCACATTCCATTTATTTCTCCATAATTTAGACCAGCCGTAATTTTGACCCAAACTACAACCAGGCTCAACCATCCTTCCTCTCTAAATTGATTGTGTCTCCTTATTATGTGAAGTAGTCCATATTTAATATATTATTTTTAACAAAATATCCTCTTAAATAACCATGAATACAATGTTATTAGATGTATAAATATCCATTATGGTATTCATATTGTTGTTGATAATGATTTGATCATATAAATATACAAAACTGTATAAATAATCATTACACATTCAATATCATCTATTTTGTATCCCAAATAAATGATATAAGTGAACAATGAATTGAGTGCCTCTATATAGTCATTAACCGATCATTATTTTTCTATTAAAAGATCCTATAATTTTATATACATTTAAAATATTTTTATAGTCACAAGGAATTGAATAGCCTTCTTATAATATAAAAAATTTCATTCATTCTCTTTTTCAATGAAGTTATTAAAAAGAAGATAGTATATAAATAAAAATTGATATTTCTAATAACATTTCAACCCATTTAATTATATTCCCCAATAGCACACACTTAAGTCTATCTAAATGTTTTTGTAAACAATTATCTTTCCACAAAACTAAACCCATATTTATTTTCTACATTGTAAAATATTCCAATTTAATTTTGTATCTTGAATTTAATTTCCTTTTGGAGAACAAATACAATCAAAACAAATAATATTTCAAAAAAGTAGTAAAATAAATATAATATTTTTATGTGAATGGTAAACTACAGTATAAAAAAAATAATACACAAATTTATCAGATTGATTAGTACCTAAAAAATGAACAACACTAGGTCATAACATTACTCATATGAAAAAATTTTGTCCCTAAATAAATTTACCAATTAAATCATAAATAATATCAACATTAAAATTTTTAAAGAAATAAGACGAATTTATCCCCAAATTTAACTTTTCAAAACAATAAATGAAAAGGGAGTAAATTCCTTGTTCAATTAGATGTATGACAATGAAAAAAGTGGGTACACACAGTCTATCACTATTATAAGAAAATTAATATCAAATAATTGTCTCTTGTAATACTTATAATTTAATTAAGACCTTACGTGTTATAATAAATGAAACGACACACACCACTAGGACTGAAAATACATATTGCACCCCCTAATATTGACCCATTTAAAAGATACCCCATTACAAATTTTGTAGAAAAAATCCCCACCATGTCTAGTAGTAAAAATTATCTTAGCCACATGTTTCCCTAACTGTGGCCTATACTGAATCAATAAGTAAATCATATTACACCCCATAAAGAATCTTCACAAACATAACTGTTTATAAATTTAATAATTGGTACAATTTTACCTAATGAGATAATGAAATGGTCACGATATGTCCCCTTTTTATTTTCTTATATACATTTACATCTATTCATTTATTCGAATAGGTTTAACACTAATTTCTCACACCTATCTATCTTTTACTACCCACACAAATATAAAATTATGGCTGGTACTGTTTATGATGAAATGAGAATATTTATGTTTTCCAACCAATTAAATTAAAATTTTAACCACTAATCAAATGTAGTCAACTCAATACAATTGGAAGATATAACGAGTTTTAGTAAAAGTGGTTTTCAATGTTCTATATATTTCTTATGTAGTTCTCTAAGGGGTTTTCTATAATAATAAGGCTGGAAAAATGATTTCCAATAACCATGAATCAGACATCTAATGTTTGATCATTGTGATGTGGGAACCTAAATACAAATTTTTATTGACTAATATGAAAATCCCTAAGATTATAGTCATAGAACCAATGAAAAATCAGTGTACAAAAAAATCGTTGGATTAGACCACAGTTGAGTGTCTTTATTGGCTATGTGAATATTGGCATGCCTCAATTTGACAAAAAATCACATTATTACTGATTTTTAAGGATTTTGATTTAATTATTACACATATACTAATGAAATAGATTCTCCATAATATAGGACTCCATAATGGTGATCAAATAATCTCTATTACAATTCCAATATTTAATCCTAAACTATTTGCTGGTTAAGAATTGATTTATTCTGGGTTCACATAACATTAACACTAGGGTAGATAATTGTGACATTCAATAGTTAATAAGTTAAGGAGGTTATCATCCCAATGTATTGTGGATATTTTATATTCCCCTAATATTTAAATATGTTTATATTTCAATTCATTGTTGAATTGGAACCATTATTTATGTTGTATCCTTAGGCAATCAAGAAACTCCCCCATTTTTTATAATAGGCTTATACTTTTATGGGAGGATTCCAAAAATCACAGTATTCTGTCTATATTTTAATAGCAAGGATTATTTTGTGTTTAGGGTTGATTCAAAATAACATAAAATATAAAAAACCATTATATTTATTATGACAGTTTTCAATTACTAAAAAAAATCAATAGAAATAATTTTCTTTAAAATTCAAATTAATAAGAATAAAATATGATTTAATTATAAATACAACAATTCGATGGTGTTTTATTTTATTATAAAGGGTAAAAAATAAACATAATAAGTCATATATTATGTCTCAATAAATAATAGAAGCATTTAATGAAAATATATATTTCTAAATTCATATATATATATATGGAAAACATCAAAAAAAGATTCAATTAAATAAATAATATTAATTATATATGAAATAATGAATTATTTCTTGAAATTAATATTCAATATCATAACACAATTAGTGAGAAATAAGAAACATAAAAACAAACATTAATTAGAATAATCAGATTCAAATGTAATTCGTTAAACCATATGTTTTATTGGTTAGAAATATTGTAAATTTCTTTGTCAAGTAAAGTATTAAAGAGTATATAAATATACATGGATTCATCCTATAAATAGTTTTCTTTTTTTGGAATAAATCTCCATGATATGCTTAAAATATTCATTTTTAAAATGGATTTAATAACTGAAAATGGGAAATTATTTTCATTCATAAGGATTTTTATTTTTTATTAAATGGTTTTGTAAATTTTAATTTTTGAGTGTAAGTGTAATTTATTTCATGAAATAAAATAATAATGGGGTTTGAAACTATGAAATGTATGGTTTTATTTATAATTAATTTAAGAAACTCATTGACATTGTGACATGTCTACCACATAGTGGACACGCTCATGAATATTTTAGAAATTATGATTGTTCAGTTATTATTAGTCCAAGAAATAGATTTATGTTATAACCAATGAAGATAAATAATTGATTATAACAAGATATGGTGGTCCCACAATTTCAGTGAAATGTTGAGAATATTGTAGAGTGGAATTATCTTACAAAAATAAAGAGGTCATATCAGGATTGGGAGGTTAGTGCCTTGAAAAATAGGGGTTTCACCATGCCATCATACAACAAAAAATTATCATGAGCTATTAATGTTTAGCCTAGGGTTGTTTAGAACTAAATAAATTTTACAAACCATGAATTAAAATGTCATTATATAATATTTTTATTCATTAATACTTTTATAGAAATCAGATTGTGGATTTATCATTGAGAATATATGTTCCTTGGGATTGTATTTGTCGATATGAATAGTTAAATGAATGTAATCCATGGAATAAGAAAACATGCCACAATAATATTGATATTAATATGTTTCAAACAACGTGATTGGAAGTCAAATCATAAAGAGTGTAAATTCATTAAATCTCATTATCTAAAATCTATCATCGACGTAATGAGTGTTATTTATCTTTATAGTAACTTAACGGTGGGTTAAAATATTAATTATGTGGTTTAAATGTGGGGAATTTATGGGAAATATATTTATTAATATCTATCCACAACTAAGTGGATCATCAATAGGAAAATTAAAATTAATAGGAATATTTATAGATATAGAAAATGTTAATGGTGAGAATGTAGGACAAATTTCATTGAATATTAGGAGATTAAAGGATGAGAGGGATTATTGTTTTCTCTATAAAAGATAATTTTAAGTTATAATTATATCACATATTTCTAAATACCTTATCGGCAACCAGTCTATACAGAGATAAGAAGATGGAGTTCCCCTTAGATTGACACTTCACTTTTCATACACTATTTATTATAAATATGAAATGTTTTCCACATACTTTACCTTATAATCCATGATATGGTCCTCACATTAGTGATAACATGTTGGGTGTGGGGAGAAAAGTTTCTTAATACACATATATTTTGAAATTAGGATATCTATATTAAACATCCTTTCTCACACACATAGTGATGAATATTACCTAAATTATTGACCAGTCAAGTAATGTGGTGATAATAACATCTCGCTTGGATGTTTAGAAGTGTTTCATCAATTACTAATGAAAAGTCGTTCTGAAATTGTAAAAAACATGTCAAGGGTATTTTGAATCAAAATCATCGAAAAAACCTATAATAGTTGAACCCCTTATTAATGTTTGATTTCATTTTTCATTCTTTGACTTGACCACTAATGGATAAAAAACGTTCTTACATACCAATGGTTATATCCCTTTTATGTTGGGCTTTATTTTATCTTGAATAGAAAATAAAAATGGAAAATTTCTTATTATGGATAAAAGGTCATTTATAATGAGCTCACCGAAATCGTTTTTCATCAGAAAATTTATTTGTGGTTATGTAGTCCTTTATGGTTTAATATTTTATTCATGGGTGGTCTTTTTTTTACATTACCAGGATCTAACTTTTTGGTAATTCCATCCCATTATGAATGTGAATACTTCTTTTTTCATGGAATTCCATTAATGAAAACAATAATTTAATGCCTCATGTCATTTTTGAATCATGGTAATGACCAATTTTTGGGGTATATTTTCTATACACATGTGTATCACTGGAAGATGACACCTATAAATACCAATAATCATTTGAAGAATCAATCACACTTTTTAGACATAAGGATTTGGTGGTGAAGATACTCATCATTTCTGAACCAACATCACAAAAAAACAAAAAGACGTCTGTAATATATTGTTAATTATAAAAGATATTATCTTTTATTGGAAATATATGTAAGACCACAATTGGGTACTCCCATGAGAAATCACTAAAAAATGACTCCAATCAGGACCTATGTGCAAAGGAACCCAACCTTACAACCACCATGTGGGTAGTCCCATATGAGGACCCATGTATAAATTCCCCTATTTAAACACCCTTATCAAGAAATCCCTCCTTAAGTGTAAGACTTATAATCATTCATAGAGGGTTCTTTCTTGAAATTATTTTTAATCATATAATAACCTATGAACAATGTTAACTATTTCTTCTTTTTGTACAACCATAATGAAATGTAAAGTAAGGGTTCTTAAGGTTTTTTGGGCATTTTCTTAATATCCACTAACCATGAATGATTAGTCCCATGATGGGCCACATTCCTAATGAAATTGTATTACATGTATTCAGAATAATTTAATGTCCTTCCTGACATCAAGATCATCAATCAAGGAAGAATAAACCCAAATGAAATCTTTTTTCTCCATTCACAATTGTCAATTCCATGATAAGACCAAATACATCATAGGTGACCCCATTACACACCCAAATTGTGGTATTTTTATGATTTATTTAGTATTTTATGATTTATTTATATTTTTTTGGACTTAGGAAGGTTACTAATATTTTTATGTTTTTTTAGGTTCGTTTATAATGGTTTAAGGGTTGATCATAGTTAGGGAAAACCAGGAAAATTCCCATGGAAACCATGTGAGATTGGGAGTGGTCTTATATGCAAGTGAAAGGTTTGTGTATGGTTTTTCTACTCTATGAAAAAAATTATAAAACTTTTGGGACATATATTATTTATATAGTTACAACATAGTTTTTAAAAACATTCATCCAAACCATATGACATGAATAATTAAATCTGAAATTTGGATTATGACTCAAAACTCTACAAAAAAACCCCATTTATTCAGTTCTAACATAGGCTCTCAAATTCTTGATATCCTCAAAATTATTTCTATGATAGTCTTAAATATATTAGTTAACTTTTAAGGAGCATAGAGTTTTGAATATTTGAAATTTACGGTTATAGCCTCATGTTTCTACTGAATCATTGATCCTTACAATCTCTCAAAAGAGGTTCCTTAGATGAGGTTCATCATTCCTGGATCTTTTGGATAGATTAGGTATTTATAATTATTCTAATTTTTCAATGAAGTAATGGATTATTAATATTAGATCATATATATTAAGAGATAATTCCTCGTGTAAAACACATTAGAGTTTGGTTTCTTCTCTACTTTTCCACATTCTCCTAGAATAGAAAGGATTATTTTAATCTAAATAAATTTCTTATGATTTAAGTTACAATGATATTATTTAAATCCCAATTGGAAATTTATATTTTTTGGTACAATATATGATCTTTTATTATGGGTGAAATCTATACTATGTTCTATCAAATGCTTCAATGGAATCAATTTTCAAAATTATGATTTTCATTGTGATAATATTTCATGAAATTGGTGAGTGTTTATTAATATATATATATATATATAATGATTTTTTACATTTTTTTGGTTCCAATTATTATGGAAAATTGGATTATAGTTTAATGTGATTCTTGGGTATTTGGGGGATATATATCACTCATAAGTTGTACTATTCCGGAGGGGTATTTAGTAGTGGTTTTCATAGTGTTGTTTTTTATGTTTTTCTAGGATTATTCCATTGGGTTTTATAATGGGGTTATTTCCCTTATTTAAATATATATATATATATATACATTTCACCTGTTTTTATGATTCATATTTTCATTTGATTGAAATAAAATTATATTTAACTTTTACTTATTTTAGTGGAATTTGGGGGAATTATAATGATTTTCCAACTGTTTTTTATACTCACCAACTATATATGATCCATGGTGCATATGAAGATAATTTTTATCATGATAAAGGTTATGGAAAGGTTTATTATTTCACAAAAAATGTTTTGTTATGTTTTATTCTTTTTTTTCTAGAATATGATATTGGGGATACTATTGAGTCATGGGGTCAATGGTAGCTCCATCATGGTTCCTTAGATCATTTAATGTAAGTTTTAATCATATTGGAATTATAAACATATTCTTTCATTATGCTGCTACTATTTAATTAATTATTATTTGGTTAAAAATATAGAGTTTTTCTAGTTTTGATTCATGAATCATATTGTCTCTCTTTATTATAGTCTACTTTTAGTTTACTCTTTTAATAGAAGATAAACACAAATTATTTCGAAAATACATTGGACTTATATGTGTAACCATAGGTTACCTATATATGTCCATGATGGTTAGTATTGTTTAATTTTTTACCAATATAATAGGTTAATTATATATTTTATAAATGGTTTTAGTTTCATACATTTGGACTACTAGTAGAGAAGTAAAGTGATATGATGAGTTTGGAATTCTACTATATAACATAACAAGACATATCTAATGAACTTCTACTAAACTTCATGTTACTATGGGTTTTCAGGTACAATAGGTGTTCATAAAAACATATAGAACTATCATCTTCTCATCATCATGTTTGGTGTCGCTAATCTTCTGGTGTCATTCATTTTTAAAGAGACTTCACATATGGATGACAACAATCATTTCTTATTTCGAATTATTTATATTGAAATTATGTTTCTATGACCATTCATAAATTTCTATAACAATATTTATTACTAGGGTTTTAAAAAAACATTCATAACAAAGTGGATATTGTTATTGTGGATCTAGAGTAATGGATCTAGTTAGAATACAATGAAACAACATTGATTGAGATATAGAGAAAGTGGTTACACCTAAACATATGTGAACTAGTAACATATTCAGAGCAATGTGAAATCATTCTATGTTAGGGAAATGTGAATTAAATAGGTTAATAATTCTACAGTAATCATCCCATAATGTATTAGAAATAGAGTCATACACTATTTTAGGGAAATTTTATAATTGAATAAGGGGAAACATGGATAAACAAGATCAATAAAATTTTGAATTCCTTAGAAACATTTTTTTTGTAAAGGTAATGTAACAGGAATATATTTTGGATGATCATCCGCATAAATGGTCAGAATATGATTTTAAAACAAAACATAAAAAAGGAATCACATGGGAGTTAGTTAAAAAAACTAATAAACAATTTTATCCACACAACATCAAAGTAACAAAAATAAAGAACTTATTTGGTTTAAATCAATCAAAACTATTAGTGATGGATTATGAAAATAATTTAATGAACATTGTTCATTTTTCTCCATAGGTAGTAGCTAATACATATCAAAAGTTATATATATTTGATACAAGGATGTGATTGGATAATAATTATATGGTAGTCATGTTTATGATTGATGATTATAAAAATATCATCAATATTGTTATAGTTCTACAATGGGTCAGATTTGAGAATTTTAGAGATTTAAACAATTTTTTTTCATATTATTAGATGGAAAACCAACTACTAAGAAAAATTAGAGGAGGGTAACCTACTTCTAGGAAATACAAAAACCAAATAATTGGAATGTAAGACAAGCCTCTTTTATTGAACATTATAGTATGTAACCATATTTTTTATAATATGAATCATTCACCCATTAGAGAATGGATTGCATATAACCACCTCAATTTCTATACATATATGGTTGGAAAGGAAAAATCAATATTTTTTTAGATTGGAAATGTCAATGAGGGTAGATAGATCAAATCCAACACATATCATTCATTCTCAACATTGTTAGTTTTGTAAAAATAGTTATCTCCCTCAGAGTAAAGAAATACATACTGATTCAAGGAAAACGATAGTATTCAAAATAATAAAACATCTATATTGAATCATGGACTACTCAATGGTAATAGATATACAAATATATAGAACATCGTAGAAAATTATATTTTATAAATAGGTTACCTGACACTCTAATGTACCATTCTTATAAATTCCACTCTAGTGCGTTTTTTGGTTTAATATAGTCACATACCATTGACTTATAACTTTTCATGTGCTAAATCAATTGGGGTTTTACATGGAAATGATGTCACGTGTCTTGGGAATAAAAAATCCTCTTGTAAATTGGAAACATAAAAGATTAAATTCTACATCCAATCCCATTACAATAAATGTGGTCTAATTATTGTATGATTTAATATTAAAGGATATTGAAATATTAGATATGATATTTGGAATAAACTGGATGGTGTAATTCAAAGCATATATCGATTGTTATACACTATAAGTTTCTTTTAAATCCCTATATTCTGCTTCTCCTTTATTCAATGGGGATTATGATATGAATGTTGGTAGATCAGAGCCTTGGATAGTAGTAGATAAAACCTTAACTTCATATAAGGTAAAATGTAATTTTTGTTCTACGGAAGAAAATATGACTAGGACATAGCCAATTATTATAGACCAATACAATAATTTATGGACCCAAAATTTATTTGGGTTACCACCACAACCAAAAATCAACTTTTCTATTGATTTACACCCATGAATTGTCATATTCTACATCAATAATATAGAATGGAACTAGTGAAATTGTAAAAATTAATACTATATCTCAGTAAACTACACAACTATGGATTCATTAAAAAAATAATATCACATTTGGCCATATAAGACAACATTGTAAATAGAGTAAATGGTTTCCATCAATTTTTGTATCAACTATCATAAACTAGATAAAGTTAATATAATTAATCCATGTCATCTTCCAAGAAACATTGATTATTTTAGATTTCTTATGGAATTTGGAAATTCATCAAAATAGATCTAATATCTTAGTATCACCAATCAAGATAATGGAAATAGTATATTTCAGTGAAAAATTTTAAATTCGGTTTTGGTCAATACAAATATATATTCAGTACCATTGGAGTTATAAATTCACTAAGACATTTCATATAATTAATGAATCATGCTTTTAGAATATATCTAGACTATTTTATCATGTTATTTATTTGTAATATTTTTGTCTACGCTGAAACTGTAATTAAACTTGCGATGAACATTGAGATTGTTCATGGTTAATTTTTTGAGAACTGACATTTTGCTAAATTATTTATGTTTGAATTCTCATTTAAGTGGTTTTTTCCATGGTCATGAAGTTTATAAAATAATAATATCCATCCATCCTAAAAATATTTAAAATGTGATTTCATGGAAACTAGTTAATAAATGTTTGAGATATGGAGCATTCATTGATTAGAAATTTATTATCACTGCTTTTTTCATAACTTATCAAGACTCTCTTCTCCTATAGTTCGTCTGGCTTGAAATTTTATTAAATTTAAATGGAATAAGGATTTATAGAAATACTTCTTCGAACATAAGGATCGTCTACCATGGGAACTTATCAACATCTTACCAGAAACATGACTAAGATATATGTTATATTGTGATGTATCTAGATATAGACTATTTTTGTTCAAGTGCAATGTGACCATTTCATATCATTGGGATAATGGTGGATAATACTCATGAAAATAATCATCCAATGGGTAAAATCGATTTACAAATATTAATCCACATGTTAAAAATATAAATCCATTACATAATTTTTTAATATTACATTGTGTTTTTGGATTATAAAATCATCTAACCATATCTTTTTAAAAATGTATTTAAAACTAAAGAAATAGTGACTGGTGGAAAACCATTAAATGTTCAAATTTTACATACACTATAAAAAAGGAATAGATAATTCTTGGGATGGTTATTTGATTCTAATATCATATAATGGGATGATTAGAGATTCTTGTAACTAGTGTAATCTTATTGAAATAGTCACTATCGCACATAGGGAATACACGAAACAAAATTATGATGAAGTTTTATTTCCAATACTATCAATCCCATTTTAGTGATTCTACTCAAGGAGGAAAAATAATCAGTCCTTGAATAACATTCAATGTGGTCAAATAAAAATAGTAGGGAGGCCATTTAGAACTGTAAATTAGATTAGAAATTTGTTAGACGTTGAATGTTGATTCATAGTTCCTCTATTATTCCCTAAAATGATTCTTTCCATATATAAAAATTCAAAATGGATGTTTTACATTGGTAATTAAAGGATGTATATGAATATAAAGACTCATTATTTATGGTCATGTATGGAATGGTAATTGGATAATTTTCTATGAGATATCTCACCTTCCAATAGATAATAGTTGAACAATAATTAATAGTAGTAATTTTACACACATTTTCCATACATTCATGGAAATGTGAACATATTTTTATTGAATTTGTCATTATTTTACCCAATACACTTAGAAAAAACTATATTATTTTGGTGATGCATGACTGAATCGCTATGATGGATCATTTAATTTAAATTCAAGAGTCCAATAATGTGGAAGTTGAGAAAAAACTCTATATATGAAGGACATCATTATATTTCATGGACTATCAATATTGATTACCTCTGAATAAGAAAATCAATTTACTTCATAGTTTTATAAATACATAAAATAATCAAAAAGAACATGGTTGACCATGAGATGTGTTTATCATCAACAAATATATAACCAATAATGAACATATTATCTAGATTTTTGATGTTATGATTTGTTATTATGTTATCAATTTTGGTAGTGGATTGTAAAAATATTTTCCTTTTGCAAAATTGTATTATGACAATAGTTATTTGGAAATAATTATCAACGCTCTATTCAAGGAATTCTATGGTCATACATGTCGTTAAATAGTTTTTTGGGTAAATACTAGGGAAACATCACTAATCTAAAAATTATTATCTATTAAAATAAAAAAAATCTAGATGTTCTAGGTACAGATTGAAAAAACATAAATCCATTTAAAATAACATGAAAATCAACATCAATGATCCCTATCATTCTATTAATGCGAACACATGTTATTAGAATCAACCCTAATAAAATTCACATCATGTTATGAATGAAAATAAAATGTATCCTTGGTATATAAGGCCATTCAACATTTTAGAATGTATTGGGGATAGTGTGTATCACATATCCATATCACAATTATTCAGTAATGTACCTAACATTTTCTATATATCCTAGTTAATGTATTACCATCGTAACTCTATCAGTGTGATACACTTGGGCAATTACACCATTGAACGTTATGAAAAAATTAATTTATTCCTTGATTCGTATTCAATATATTGAAAAAAAGTTAAGAGGAAGATAAATCACTTTAGTATTGATGTTTTGATTGTGTAGTCAAATTCTAGAAACAAAATTGATATTTAAATATGTTCATTATTAATCGATTTCCATAACTTTTCTAGGACAATGAGGCTATCAATATTATGGGTGATAGAAATCCCTATAGTGGGGACTGTCTAACACCCCCCTAGTTTTTGTTATTCCAAAAATTATTCTATATTTTATTCAATATAATTTAATTTTTATGCCTCATGATGTTATTGAATGTTTTTAAGGTGTTTAAGAGAGCTTTAGAATAGAAAATTGCTTTATCATGGTTGGGGTAAACAATAAGGGTTCCCCAACCTACCCTGAAAGAGGTAGAGGAATCATGTTCATAATTGCATTGGTGGGGCAAGACTTGGCCAAACCAGTTGATAACCACATGAAATTGAGTTTTTTTATATAGATCAGTATTTCATAGTTATAGTAATGTAAGAAAAACATGGTACAAAACCATGAAACATTGTTCATTAAATTAATAATCTTAATTTAATACCTGAATATCTCACATAATAATCATTATTTCCCCTCAAACCATAGATATTGAATTGAAAAATTCTTATATGATATTTCATAAATATATTTCCTCATGTTGGTAAATTTAAAAGTTTTATATAGTGTTGTATATATAAATTTTAAGATAAGTGATTCATTGTTTTAACATCTCTTTTATAATCACATATTCTCTAAATAGAATAATTAGATCAGAATATCATCTTATTGGATCTGTTTGTTAAATAGTTTTTTAATAAATTTTCATTGTGATTAATTAGAAAACTCAATTAGAATGCCAAGATCTCTAATATCATGTGATAATTATTCATGTATAATTCTTTGTAGGTAGGTAGAATCTCATATTTATCAATATTTTCTTATAATGGGAAGGTTTATTGTTTTTTTAAAATACATCTTCCTTTTATTATAAAATTTCGGTTAAATAATATAACAAACCAGATTTGTTCCCATGGAATTTACTTCTTATAATTATATCATAAAAAACAAACATCACATAGAGAACCCAGTAAAATATTATTCTATATAAGGAACAATGATATATTATCCATAAAATAAAGTGATAAAAATACCAAATATTACTATGGGACTGTTAATATAAAATATGATAATAAGAAGGGGAAAATTTGGATCTTTATGATCTACTAGAATGACTACACCAATGAGCAATGATATAGATATAAAACAAAATTTTAATAATATAGTATTCATTTTGATGTTGAAAGTATATGTATAATGTTGATAGAAAATATCATTAAATCAATAATGAATGAAATAAGAGGTATTTAATAAAATTGAGGGATATATATGATCATTATAAGAATCACCGTTAGAATTGTAATGTGAAACATAGAATAGTAATATCACCTAAGAAGTTATAATATAAAATTTATGTATTTTATAAATAATAAAATGACATATTTATATCATGTTATCAGTAAAAAAATGATTGAAAAAAGTTAAATTATGTGGTGGGTATTTTTGTAAAATGGTATAGTTAAATTAAAATTATAAAATTTTATATAACGAATTAAATAAAATTTTATTTTAATAAAATATGTTCATAAATTAATATTTTTCTTTTTTATAATTATAATATAATTTTTTGTGGCCTTATTTAATTTTTCAAAGGGTCAAAATTCAATTAAAATATTAAAAGTGTTGTTTTTTATATAAATGATGGTTTAAATTAAATATTAATTTTCTCATATTTAGATAATTACTTTTATAAAATGGATTCAATTTTTAATATCTGCAAATAAATAATTTGATAGATTTAGTTTTCATGTTTTTCAAAAAATAGTTTATTTTTTACTGAATATTAAGATACGACAATTTGTGGTATTTAACATTATAAGATAAATACATGAATTATTATTTCATAAATTAGGTAATCACCAAATATATTGATCCTACCATCACTAATTACTATATTAAGTCATATTAATCTTTACTATTGATATTTTTGAGACAAAATATTTCTAATAATGAGTATAATAATAAAAACACTACTCTTATCTCCCTAAAAATACCACCCCTCACCACCCCACTCCTAAAACCTTATAACTGATGAATATTTTCTATATTCTGACCAGTTACCTTATCAAGCCACTTACTCATGTAAAATATCTTCTAGATTCAACAATAGACCATTTCCATGTTCCTAATAGGGTCCCTCAATAATGTGATATTTAAGATGTAACTTTCATAAACCATCTCTTTTAAAAAAATATTCTACTACCTTCTCCTCACCTCCCTCATACATAAAATTATAAAAATTCTAGAATCATGTATATTTTTTAATTTTATATTTATAATTTAATATCTTATGTTAATCCATTTTATCATCTTCTCTTATTCAATTAATCAAAACCTCTATCCAAATTATTACGGGTTGCTATCTCTAGGGATAATAAGTATTAATTTTCCACTCCTACCTTCAAAGACGATAATAAAACTATTAATAAAGGTATAACATATTTTAATATTGTTATTTTAACTTCTTACTTATTTAAGTACTAATATATAGAAAAAAAATTATATAAAACAAATCTAGTTATTGTTTATTTAAAACCTACCAAAATAAAGAAAACATTTACCATTAATTTTTTTTGTCAAATAAATCATCCTAATACCAGAAAAAAATATATTAAAACATTTAAGTTCTATAGGTTCATTAAAAATACACAATATCACTTCTATATAATTATTCCAATTTTAAAAGAACTTCAATAATTTTACACACGAGAACTGACCATAAAATTAATGCCCTTAGAATGATGAAATATATCATTATAAATAATTCAAATAGTCATAAATGAACATAAAAAATTATAAAAAATAATTATAAAAATAAAAATGGTTATTAATTATGTAATTAATGAATCAAATTTTATTATGTTGGACATTAAGGGAATTTTTTTAATATATTTAGATATAAGATATGAGATCTCTTCAAACCATTATATTTCATTTAGGTTACACTTTCTCTCCCATTTCCCTAATTTATTTCTTCATTAATATTTTATAATTCTCTAAAATTATATACATATGTTCCAAAAAATTACATAACTCAGATAATCGTTATTTTATGCTGAAATACATGTTTTAAAATGTTCCTTTATCAATTTCTCTTGATAATCAAATATATTTAATGATAATTTCTCCTTTTCATACACATTTTTAAGTACTTGCGGTAAATTGTTTTATTAAACCAATATATTTTCTAAAATTACTAATTTTTTCTTGGATAATATTTTATGGTCATTTCAAGGTTAATGCAACTAGATATTTATTTATCCTATTTAAATACACTTTATTAATTTCCCTAAAACCACATTTAAGTGGAACATTTCTAATGATACCTAACTGCTCTGTTTTATATTTTCTAATAAATTGTATATATTTATTGATTGTTTTATTTTTATTGTCCCATTATTAATGACCAATAATGATTTAAATTACTTTTTCCTTGGATACCATTGTTATATTTCATTTGGTTATTCCATGTGACAGAATAACTAAAATAGTTTTTCTCTATGGTTAACCATTATGTTTCTTTATTATGTCTGATTATTTACATGGAACATATATTCATGAATGTGTCAGGATGGGTGCACATGTATATAAATACAATTCATTGGGTAATGTTCTGTCTCAAGGGATGTGGTATATGGGATTATGAAGTAAAAAAATACATTATTGGACTTTTTCCACCATGTAACATAGTCTCGGAAGTTAGAATTGACTCATGATTATGTTATAATATATGTTTCTTCCAAATTACTTAATTTTCATGATAAAATTATTCCATTTTCTATATGTTATTATTCAATAAGTTTATTCATGTTATATGCCAATTTTTATCACGTTATTCCTTCTAAATCATATTATATTCTATATTACTCTTCTTATTCACTTACTATAATTTTTATCTCATCCCTTTTTCTATGTATTTCCTAGGTTATGCTATACAGATATATGACCTCAATTATTGTTAGGAGATCATTATAGACCTTTATAAAATATATCATTCATGTTTTCTATTTATGCACTTTTTCATCCAAATACAATAGAATTCTTGATCCTAGGTTTTAATTTCATTAATAATTTTTATTAAAAACATTATATAATATGTTTAATAGGATTAGGTATCTAAATATCCCATTTTAAACAACATATAATGTGGCAGAACATAAAATCAATTATTATGGGTGATTCCCACAATGTTTTCGATTAAATGTTTTAATGGATTCAGATTTAAAAAATAATGATATTTCATGTCATAATTTGGCACCAAATTGGTAGTTTTGTGTTCATATACATTTATAATATCCATGTACATTATACATGGTCATAGGGACAATTATTATGGATCATTGGATTATACCATCAAATGATGGCTTGGGATAGGAGGGACGTATACCACTCATGAGTTGAGTTTTTTGGGAGGGTCCTTTGGGAAATGTTTGTATTAGTAGTGTTTTGTATGCGTGTGTGATTTTCTATCATGGGTGTGTTTTGGTGTGGGTTATTTAACGTACTTATATATATATATATATATATATTAATACTTATAATTTTCATAGCTTTATTTTATTTTACTGAAAATTTGGGATAACATATTTATTGTTTTAGTGGAATTTAGGGGAAGTCTTAGGGTTTTTATAGTGGGTTGTATACTAAACCTCATCTTATCCACCTTTGTGTGTATGTAGAAATTTTTTTACATTACATGAAAGTGTAAGGATTTCTATTTTACCCACGGAGTTAATTGATTTTGTGGTATTTTATTTTAGGATTTGTGACAACTAGGCCCCACCCAGCAGTTGCCTCACAGACATGTGGGCCCCACTATAGGGTCCACCCACATGCCCAAACGGGTAATCTGACTAATGATTGTCCACACAGGCCAACACATGTCCTTTCTAGTGTGCTTTGTCCTCACTCACACACACCCTGGGAAACTTTCCAGAAGGTCACCCATCCTGATCACAACTCCAGGCCATGCCCGCTTAACTGTGGAGTTCTAATCAGACAGGATCCCGAAAATGAAGGTTCACCTTATTGACATGAGTCACATCATTTATTCATTTAACCCTTAATCATTTGGGGATGTTACAATCACCCCCCTTTAGAGCATAACGCCCCCATTGTGGACCCTATATCTCAACCCCGGATGTGCACCGCACTTAAGGCTGGGTACCGCCTTTGATACCAAATGTGACAACTGGGTCCCTATGACAGTACAACCACACCGTCTTAACATGGCTGTCAGGTATTGGCCCACCAGGTACCACTAGTTTCCCCACATACACATGGGGCCCACCCTAGGGTCCACCCACATGCCTGAACGGGTCATCGGACTAATGATTGTCCCCACAGAACAACACATGACCTTTCCAGTGTGATTTTTCCTCACTCACACACACTCTGGGGAACACCCCAGAAGGTCACCCATCATGATCACTACTCCAGGCCATGCCTGCTTAATTGTGGAGTTCTAATTAGACAGGCTCCCAAAAATGAATGTGCACCTTGTTGACATGAGTCATATCATTTAGTCATTTAACCCTTAATCATTTGGGGATGTTACAGAAGTTGAATCTAGGGAATACTACACAGTCAAAGAGTCTGTTGTAGTGCCACCATATGGCCATGAGACTTTTATATTTTGTTTTATTTGTCTATGGTTTGTTGAACTTTTATTTGATTTTTATTCTTCTACTACTCTTATTGTTTTTTCTATATATTTGGAGTTATTCATGTTATATGTCATGAATTACATAGTGTCTATTTTTTATGGAATGCTTATAAGTGTTTTTATTATTAGAAAATTATCCCACATGATTTAGTAAATATCATTCACCATTATAGTTATTCTTTTTCGACATGTATATATAACTTATAGTTTGTTTCACTTCGTTCCTTCCCAAGACATTGGGTTTGGTTCTAGATGTTACACTCATAGTTTGTGTAATCCCAAAAAATCTATTTTCATCTGAGAAACCAACTTTTCCATGATCTTTCCAGAAGCATATGCATCAGACCCCAATGTATCCTTACCACTCTTTCGAAAAGAACATTGGTCCATTATTGGTGTAAATTATAACAATACCTTCTCTTGTATAGATACAGATATAAATTGTCACGAACCAGGACGGGTCGCCATCCAGCCCGGCACCCAACCCGGTCTGCAGCAAGGCCCGATGGGCATTCCTGATCCCCAAGGGCTGGCACAAGTGCCTGGGTACCAAGACTAACATGTGGGAATGGTTTACCCGAAATAAAAGACAGAAAAACAACCAGCAAGATAAATAAACTGAAACTGGAATTAGACAACCAAACACGCCATTAAACTATAAACATGTTTAAAGTCTACAACTCGATCCAATAGCTAAAGAGAAATGACGACAGTGGAAACTAAAACTCTGATTCAAACCTCCCGGAAAAAGAGAGGCTACATCAGCACCATTCTGCATGAGAAAACCAACTGCAACCTAAACACCCATCATTGAGCATGAAGTCACAACTTGGAAAGCATAAGAAACAGAATTTACATACACCCAAGGGTGTATGTAGGGTGTGAGCTCAAAGCCCAGTAGGATACCACCGAGAAAAGGTTCCACACATAATTATGAAATGACAAATACATTTTCAATTTAACAGAATAAAAATAAATAAGTGTTTATATAATTTTTATGAAAACAGTTTTTAAGAGGAAATTTCTCTAAACAGAAAACAACATAAATTAACTTACACATACACACACACACCCACACACGCATGCACACACAGAGATGAAAGCACACACATACACATGCACACACACTTTTCTTGGTAACCCTAACGTCACACTGTGTGCCTATGGTGAGAAGAATGCAAAGGGGGGCACAGTACATGGGAAAGAACCTAAAGATACAAGTGAGAAGTGATACCCTATAACCTCACATCTCGGTGAACCATATCATGCATTCCCATGCATGATCCACTGGTAGGGAAACACCTCCTACCATAGTAGTCTCCAGTCATCATCCAATGATTAGTTAGTGTGGTAAGCGTCAATCCCACTAAGTGATACTACGCTGAGGCCACTCCCGTATCACTATCACGCTAGTCTAGTCCGCCCACCTAGTACCCAGGCTTCCCGTTTGTGCTCAAGTAATTCAAAGTTCATACCGCATCTCATAATCATACACTCAAACCAAGCAAGACATCACGCACACCAAAAACCACCATTCACACACACAGAATCCATTTGAAATAATACGAACACTAAAATGTTCCAAAACTCAATCATAATTTCTTACATGACTAATTAAAACAACATTCATCCTTAATAACCATTTAATAAAAAACTTATGATTTTTAATAAAAAAATTTCAAGAGAAGAGCATGAATTTATAGAAAAAACCAACCAAACCTTCTTTCGTAACCAAACACACACAACGCCACATCAAGAGTTCAATCCACACCACATAAACCAATTAAAAAGAAACCATTTATGTGCTTTAACACAAGTTCTTGAAAAGGATGCAATAATGTTTTCACTAACGATAAATTTGGTTTTATTTAAAATGCCACTTTAGAACCAAACACACGACATAATAGTATCGAAACATGATTTTCACAACAAATATCATTTAATTCAAATTTTAACAATTGTTTAAACACTAAAACAACATGACATGGGTTTCCAGAAAATCACAATAATATCACAAAAACACATTAATAAAAAATCAATGCATATGAGATCTCTATTGAATAAAATAATACCACTTCGCACCCTGCAAACTAACTCAATAATATTCTGAATTAATTAAACACCCAAATAAATTCATCAATCAATATTTATGAGCAGAACCACCTACCATGCATGAAGATCATTCTATGAATGGCCCAGATCTCACTCGCACCTCATTCGCAGCACAAAGAATCAAATAGGGGGCTTAACCAAGGAGATCGAACCCAAAAATAAAGGGTTAAACCCCATATTCAGATCCCAAACCCGCTGGAAAACCAAAACGAAATGAAATAAGAAAGAATGAAAAAAAGTAATATTAAAAATAATGGGGAGGATTAACCGGAGGAAAATTCATCGGAAGGAAACTGGATCCTACAAGGCTGGTGGCTGGAAGGGGGGTCGCAGAGGAGTGCGGGAGGCCGGAGCGATGGGGAAGTCGGGGTGCGGTCCGGCGAGGGGGGGTTCGTGCGGTTCAGATTGGGATTCCCATGGGAGGAGGTGCGACATGAAAGGGAGAGTGAACATGGGGGTTGCACTTCTGATGGACAAGGGAAGTAGGGGAGTCTGTCATCGGGGCTTAGTCACTGGAGGGGGAGCGCGGTGCCGGCAGAAGCCGGATGGAGCAAGGTGCGCTGGGCGAAGCAGGAGACGCCGGAAGGTGCAGGTGTGTGGGCGGCCAAGCGGTCGATGGGGCAGGAGAAGTGGAGTCTGGCGACCAACCATAGTGGGGCGACAGTGCGTTGGGAAAGTGAAGCCGACGAGGGAGATGTGGTGTGGCAGAGGGTGCGATGAAAACTGGTGAACTAGGGGTGCAGCGCAACAGAAGGGAAAGTGAAAAAAAAAACGAAAAATGGGGAGGGGTGTGCGCAGAAACAAGTAGAGAGGGGGGGGGGGGCGACGGGTTGGGTAACCCTATCCAAAAAACAACTAAAAACAGTGAAAAGAGAACTAAAACTAATAATATTGATATTAAATAATAATAATAATAATGATAAATATATTAATGACAATATCTTCAAATAATAATAATAATAATATTGTCATTATCATCATTAAAATGACTTTCAATAAATTTTTAACCCAATTTATTTCATTTGATTTTTTTTCATTTTACCATTCATTTAATTATATTAATTTATAATTAATTCATTTTATTTAATTGTTTGAACAAAGGGAGGGATACACAGTGGCCCTAGAGAACTCGCGCGACTTCAAAATTATGCTTCGCCCGTGCGCTGCATGATGTGAAGCACTGAAATACTTGTCTATCGACAAAGCAACAAAATAAAATGGGACTTAGCCCGCGCCTTAACGAAACATTTTAAAACAAAATAAGATAAAAAAACATCATATTTTCTTAATTTGGTGTTAAAAATAATATCTAATATTATAATATTAATAACTTAATAAAATTTACATTCTTGACATTATAAATTACAATAATAATATTCTCAAACAATATTATTATCATCCTCATTAAAATAGTCCCCTGAATCCAATTACACATCTTATTTTTATTTTTACTCCCATTTTATTATTCATTACATTTTATTCATTTCCATTGAATATCGAGCAGGCCGTGTGGTGAGCCGGGCGAGGTCATGCGGCTTCGACCATGGTGCGCTGAACGATGTCAAGTGGAAAACATGGATTTCATTAAATAAGAACACAATAATTAAGTCGGGCCTTAACCCAGACTACCCGATGCCCAAAAAATAAAAAAAATAAGTAATTTATAAACAATGGGTGTGATAATTCTCTCCACCATAATGATTTCTTTCCCCGAAAAGCCACAACTAGAACCACACCCCGAAGAAAAAAACTACACTCCCTTAAGGTTCAAAGGGGATCCCCAAAAAAATCAAGCAAAGAGAGGGAAAAAACATCATGCTTAGAGAAAATGACTCAAAGAAAACATCAAGAAATGCGAAAAAAATAATTTCTGATATGTGTCGCCCGCCCCAAAGAGGTGAAAAACCTCCAGTTGATTGTTTAAGAAGATGAGCCCTCACACCCACGAAAATCAACTTTACAAGCCGAAATTCTTCAAGCACTATTAAATGAAAACCACACCATTGGGTTATAATTAACAAAAAAAGTCAAACCACATCCAAGGAACACTCTTATCACTTATCACTAAGCCATATTTAAAAAACCGAAGCAAAAGATCAACATGGGGAGGCCCGAGGGCTCCCCACCATTAGGAACTCACTGACGCTCGAGACGAGACTGGAAAACCGACACGGGGAGGTTTGAGCGGACTCCCTGCCATTAAAGAAATGTCTAGCACCAATTCATTCTAGTGACATTCGTGCGAGACCCAATGTGGGTCCCCCCACCATTAAGAACCTATCAACGCCCAAGACGAGACTATAAAACCAACATGGGGAGGTCCGGGCGGACTCCCCACCATTCAGGAAAGGCCAATACCGATTTATTCTAGAGACATTTGTGCGAGACCTATCATAGTTCTCGCCTCCATAAGAACTAACATAGGATACAGAACTTTGAAAAATTCTCGATGGTGACCAAACACCCCACCACAAGGGGTGGGGAGGGAGGGGCCCAACCACCCATGCATCAAAACCATGACATAAGACCCGAACAACACATCCACATCCTGGGATGAGCATTATAAAATTTTGGGACTGATTTCCCCAACAGACTCTCTAGGACCCCTAAAGGTGATTACATCTGATGGGACGCTACCCCGAAGACTTCAAGTCATCATGGCGGCCATGCCTCCGCATAGTCACTGAAACCTTACACATCCAGCCGGTTCGTTCGAAATTGAACCATTGAAAACAATTTAAACAGCCTCTGGTTTTAACACCAATGACAGAAATATATTCAGGGTCTCATACACTCTCTAGGTTCATTACCACGCGCCATCTTCACTATGAGGCCTATGGTTGGATCCCTGATGTTTGAAACATCTCCTAACTCATGGTCAAGTGTCGAAGACTCTTGAATGGAGCTTCTCCTTTTGGTGTCACACGCAACCACACTGTAACCGAGAAAACACCAGCAAACACAACACATTACGACATCCAACTGATCATACACAGAACATTCACGAACACAAGAGATGAAATAGTTCATGCGCATCACCCTTGGTCACACTGGATGTGAGTAAAACACCACAAACTGTCACCCGAATGTGACCATTACTGTTGAGAGGAACATTATTCGAAGAGGGAATTAAAACTGAGTCTCAAACAACACGTGATTCCTGCAATCGACAATAATATCTCTATGTGACTGGGCATTCTACACTAGTGGCCTAACATAGACCCTTTCTTAAACGAAACCAATAAAGGACCAACTGTTATTTAGAATAGTGACCCACACCGACCACCCCATGATGCATCCACATTTCCCCACTGGGATATCTTTCTCCGTTTCCAAATAGAACGTTCAAATTAATGAGGTCAAACATCACCTTTGACTATCAAAGAGAACTCACACTGCAAGATGTCACTGAACATGACCCTTGCAGCTGATGAAAATACTACAAAGACCATCAAGACACTGGTCAACACTGATAATTCTGAATGAACTTCTTCTTTCCCCGCTGAAATTTCTTTTACCGCTTCCAGGGTAACCTTTAGACACAACGATGTCAACTTCATACCCGATGAGTCAGACAACTCAAAAAAACAAAAAACTCTGTTCAACTCCCCTCGCATCTGTCATCCCACTGTGAGAGGATCTTCTTAGTTGTAAAAAGGAGAGGTGGGTTCAATTCTAGAATTCAAGAAGAGGTTCCTTTGATCAACTAGTGGGATGGCCAACATCGAATTGCCCATGGCCAAACATTAATCACAGCTCAACACTTTATGGGGGGCATACACTAATCAAGTAAGAAAATCATGGACCCAAATTAAACTGCTCCAACGGTCAAGACATACCACAAGCAAACACCAAACGTACAAGGGAAACCACTGCCATGGCTCCCCGATGTACTCTTCAAATGAATTTACTAACCACATGCATGCATACCAAATTACAAATAAGAATTTAAAATCAATACACAAATCAATCAAAAGGATTCTCATCTTGAAACGCCTCATGTTCAACCTTTCACAAATACAATTACGCACCACACAATCTCCGGTTATTTAAAAACACCAAATTTATCCTTTAATAAAACATTTTTAAAATAAGTAATGCTTGTGGGTTGCACAAACACCAATGGGTTCCTATGGGCCTCACACATGCACTTTCCCATGCCACAACATCACCCACCACATATCCATCCAGGTACTCATCCTCTCATTCCATTAACCCTTTCTATTTCCATATATACTCATGCATGTGGTTGCCCATGGGAACACCAAGGATCAAATCCAAACCTTTCAATTTTTCAAATCCAAAACATCTAACCCAAACTTTTCAAAACCTCAAACCTCATTTTATTTTTAATGTGCTTTATGTAAAAATATTTTCCAAATCATTTTCCAAGAGCAAAACATTTTTACCTAAAAACCAAATGACCACAATTCAAAAATAATGAAATAAAGAACGTTGCAAGAGAAAACTAGTGTCAGTGGGTGCCTGGAACATATGGTTGGAGGACATACGCCAACATGACTCTACCACGGAGGGTATTCTTGGAGAGCGTCCCCGGCTCTAAATGGATTACCCGACCCTGCGAGCTCACTAGGACCACTGGCCCTACTCCCTTTTCATTTCCCTTAGACAAGATTTTACCGCAGGGACCAAAAACTCAGACAAACCTCAACATACATTGGAATCTTGAGTCCTGCCACGAGGTGTGTTGGCCAGGCACCTTACTCGTAGCCAGGATGTCAAGTCCCTAAAACCTTAACTCAAGTCTACTGTGACTCTATTACAAAATAAAATGACCCAAAAGAGAAAACCTACCCTCTCATACCATTTTTTCACGAACCGGGCCGGGTCGCCATCCAACCCGGCACCCGACCCGGTCCGCGGCAAGGCCCGAAGGGCATTCCCGATCCCCACGGGCTGGCACAAGTGCCCGGGTACCAAGAGTAACATGTGGGAACGGTTTACCCAAAATGAAAGACAGAAAAACAACCAGAAAGATAAATAAACTGAAAATGGAAGTAGACAACCAAACACACCTTTAAACTATAAACATGTTTAAAGTCTACAACTTGAACAAATATCTAAAAGGAAAAGACGACAGCGGAAAATAAAACTCTGAATCAAACCTCCTAGCAATAGGGAGGCCACATCAGCACCATTCTACCTGAGAAAACCAACTGCAACCTGAACCACCATCACTGAGCATGAAGTCACAAACTGGAAAGCAGAAGAAACAGAATCTACATACACCCAAGGGTGTGAGATAAAAGCCCAGTAGGATGCCACTGAGAAAAGGATCCATGCATTGTTATTAAAAGAAAAATACATTTTCAATTTAATAGAATAAAAATAAATAAGTGTTTAATGAATTTTAATTAAAACGGTTTTTAAGGTAAAACTTATCTAAAAAGAAAACAACTTAAATTAACTTACACACACACACGAACACCCAAACAGACATGCATGCACACAGATGCACCCACACACGTATACACTCACACACACATTTCTTGGTAACCCCAACGTCACACCATGTTCCAAGGGTGAGCAGAAAGCAAAGGGAGAGCACAGTATATGGGAAAGACCCTAAAGATACTAGCGAGAAGTGGGACCCTAGAACCTCACGTCTCGGTGATCCATCTCATACATTCTCGTGCATGAGACACTGGTAGAGAAACACCTCCAACCATAGTGGTCTCCAGTCATCATCCAATGTTTAGTTAGTGTTGTAAGTGTCAATCCCGCTATGTGAAACTGGGCTGAGCCCACACTCGTATCACTGGCATGCTAGTCTAGTCCACCCACCTAGTACCCAGGCTTCCCATTTGTGCACAAGTAATTCAATGTTCATACCACATGTCATAATCATACACTCAAAGCAAGCAAGAAACCACGCACACCAAAAACCACCATTCGCACACAAAAAAGCCATTTGAAATAATACGCACACTAAAATGTTCCAAAACTCAATCTGCATTTCTTACACGACCAATTAAAACCACTTTCATCCTTAATAAACATTTAATAAAACACTTAAAATTTTTAATAAACAAAATTTGAAGAGAAGAGCATGAATTTACACACAAAAACAACCAAACCTTCTTTCATAACCAGACACACACAACACCACATCAAGAGTTCAATCCACACCACTTACAACAATTAAAAAGAAACTGTTTCAGTGGTTTAACACAAGTTCTAGAAAACAATGCAATAATGTTTTCACTAACAATAAATTTGGTTTTATTTAAAATGACACTTTAGAACCAAACACACGACATAATATTATCGAAACATGATTTTCACCACAAATATCATTTAATAAAAAATTTAACAATTTATAAATCACTAAACTAGCTTGACATGGGTTTCCAGAAAATCACACTAATATCACAAAAACACATTAATAAAAAATCAATGCATATGAGATCTCAAGTGAATAATATAAGACCACTTCCCACCCTGCAAACTAACTAAATAATATTTTGAATTTATTAAACATGGAAATAAATTCATCAAACAATAATTATGAGCGGAAGCACCTACCTCGCATGAAGATCCTTCTCATAATGGCAGAGATGTCACCCGCACCTCATTCTCACCACAAAGAATCAAATAGGGGGCCTAACCAAGGAGATCGAACCAAAAAATAAGTGGTTAAACCACAAAATCTGATCCCAAAACCGCTGGAATGGGGGTCGCAGGGGAGTGTGGGAGGCCGAAGTGATGGGGAAGCAGGGGTGCAGTCCGGCGAGGGGGGGTTCGTGCGGTTCCGAGCGGGATTGCCATGGGGGAGGCATGACGGGAAAGAGAGAGCGAACAAGGGTGTTGCGCTTTGGCTGGAAAAGGGAAGAATGGGAGTCCGGTGTCGGGGCTTGGTCGCCGGAGGGGGTGACGGGTCCTAGCACAAGACGGATGGAGTAGGGTACGCCAGGAGAAGCAGGAGACACCGGAAAGAGTAGGTGTTTGGGAGGCTGTGCGGTCGATGGAGCAGGAGCAGTGGAATCTGGAAACCAACCGTGGAGGGGCGACGGTGCGTCGAGAAGGTGAAGCCGGTGAGGGAGATGCGGTGTGGCCGAGGGTGCGATGATAACCGATGAACTAGGGGTGCAGTTCACCAGAAGAGAAAGAGGAAAAAAAGAAAAAGGGGTAGGGGTGTGCGCTGAAACAAGCATAGAGTGGGCGACGGGTTGGGTAACCCTTGCAAAAAAACAACTAAAAAAATCAATGAAAACTGAAATAAAACTAATAATATTAATAATAATAAATAATGATAATAATGATAAATATATTAATGACAATATCTTCAAATAATAATAATAATAATATCATTTTCATTAATAAAATGACATTCATTAAATTTTTAAGCTACTTTTTTTTCATTTTATTTTTTTCCATTTTACCATTCATTTAATTATATTAAATTATAATTAATTCATTTTATTTAATTGTTTGAACAATGTATAGGTCACACAATGGCCCTAGAGAAGTCACATGACTTTGAAACTATGCTTCGACCGTGCACTGAATAATTTCAAGCGACGAAATACTTGTTTATCTACAAAAACAAAAAAATCAACCGGGACTTAGCCAGCACCATGACGAAACATTTTAAAATGAAATAAGATAAAAAAATGTCATAGTAACTTAATTTTGGGTTAACAATAATATCAAATATTATAATATTAATATCTTAATAAAATTTACATTCTTTACATTTTCAATTTCAATAATAATATTCTCAAACAATGTTATTATGATACTTATTAAAATAGTCCCTTGAAACCAATTACACTTATTATTTTTATTTTTATTCCCATTTTATTATTCATTACATTTTATTCATTTTCCTTGAATATCGGCCTGGCCGTGCAGTGAGCTAGGCGAGGTCGCGCGGCTTTGACCGTTGTGTGCTGAACGATGTCAAGACCAAAAAATGAATTTCATTTTATAAAAACTAAATAATTAAGTCGTGCCTTAACCCAGACTACCTGATTCCTAGAAAATAATAAAATAAGTAATTTAAAAATGATGGGTGTGACATAAATGATAAACTAGTAAGAGATGACCATACTTAATTCCCAAAAAAACCTGTCCTATGAAACTCTCATATGGTTGTTCAGATTATATGACATGAAATTATGTATTATAATCCTTCTCCAAATTGATTTAAACTACATATATTGCTCTCATAACAAGACCATTAAGTATAAAAATATAAATTAAATAGAAATTGAATCCTATTAACTATGATACATTGAAAAATACTTTGAGTATTAACCCCACACCCCATGGGTCCTAAATACACAACCATAAATGAAAAATCACTTATTCATTAATATTATAAATTTAAAAGAGAACTCACTTGTTAAATTATGCATAACCCTAAAAGGAACTACATTTTTATTATTCACAGGACCTCATAAGAATCGATGTGACCAATGAAGTGGAAGAAAAAAATGTGGGTTCTAATTCCCATAATGGGGATTCTTATGAAGCCCCTTACATGGATCTAATCCATGATCTAAAAACCAACAACCTCTCTGAATTGTGATAAACCTCATAACAACCACATATTTAAATATAATTAGAGCATAATACAAAATTAAAATAATGATGAAGAACATCTTAGAAAAATATATATATAAACTACATATTTTATATATATATATATACTGAACAACTAATATATATATATATATGATCCCATTGATGAATGTCAATGTTTGATCACAGGAACAATGATATCCAATCTAAAAATGGAATTTGGGAAGGAATCATAAACATGACACAAATATATAAGGGAGTAATATAATGGGAACAAACATTCCACAAAGTGGTGAGATGGCCCTGACTTCTTGTCCCTTTATCCAATGAACATCTCAAGGGTAATTATAAAACATCTATCATCCACAATCATTTATAGTTTTGGTCATCATTTATTAAAAACAAAACCATGCACAATTTATTTCATATGTATAATGGATTTTGAAAAATTCTATAATCATATATAGTTGAGTGATATTAGGCATAAATCATTATATTTATTATGAAACAAAACAAAGATATTTAAGTTCATAAAAACTATTGTAATGATTATAGTTTGTTGTGATAATCCATGGTACTCCATCATATCATCCTTATACTAGCTCATTGTCGTAATCATTGTAAATTTCAAATGCCCTTGGTTTTCATATTTTTATCTTAATATCATATGAAAGTTTGAAGACTAATATTTTTACGTATTTCTTCTCAGAAGGGAATAACATCGATAGGAAATGAATAATTATTGAAAACCCTAATTCATACCCTCAACACCTCTTAGGGTGTAATGGGAATGTGGTATGGCAAGTGGTATCAAAGCCCCAAGGTTATTACCTGATTTATCATTCTCTAGAAGGTTCTTACTATAGAAAACTCAACTAATGGAAATTTTTTCACCCTTATACGGTGGATAAAATTTATAAATATAGAATAATAAGATGATATCCCACTTATGATCAATTATACTTGATGTTATTTCAATGATTATTCATGGGATACAATTCAATATTGTTAAGAGAATTTCACTAACTGAAGCCATTAATATGCTATATAATATGGATTAAAAGAAATATAATTCTTTATCAAGATCCTTATTTACCAAAATCCAAATACAATTGATAGACTCCACATCATCAAAATTAATTTGGAAATAATTATACAATATTTATGTATGAGATATAAAAGTAAATGAATGAATTTTACAAATTCATCAAAATAATATAGTTCTTTTGAAAATGAAACCTTATGGAAATATTTATGTTTATTAAATTTATTCATTATTGTTATAGTATCCATTCTTATATTGGGTTAAAATTTAAATGATATTAATATCTTGAATAACAATCTCATAATACTACCTCCTCTATTCAATGACAATGTTCCATCCCATGAAGAGAAATTCCTCAATAAAAGTATCCTAATGATTTTAAAATCTAATTTGTGTCTTAATATGAATTTTAAAGATGAAAAAACAACTAATAAGTTAATAAAATGTAATAATTTTAAAGGCTCGTAGATACTAGATATATATGATGCTAGAATAAATTATTATGATGTTAGGGATGAATTTGTTTCTCTAAAAGAAAGTATATTCATGTAAGGTAATAGAATGTATGAAGTAAGGTTAAAATTAGGATTATTTATTAAGAAATGGTTTAAAATTATTTATTGTTATTTCAATGGAAGGTAAAAAATGAAAATTAAGATATTATGGAATCAATAAATTAAAGAAATCAGTCTATTGATATGAAACATCAAATCATGGAATCATTCTGGAAGGAGGATCGAGGGGAAAACATGTTAACAGAAAAGGATGATGATGACGACATATTTTTTATGGATAGTATGGTTAAATTATTTTTTGATACAAAATATGTTATTATTCTGATAATGAAATATGAAAAATATTAAACTAAGGAATAAGGTCATCCCAAAGGTATTGATAATCAGAAATTTAAAATCAAATTAGAACATGAGGAGTAAGAATTTCTACATAAGAAAAATTGAAGGATGTGTTTTCTATTAAATTAATCCTTATAATTAATTGATTAACTCAAAGATAAAATTAAATTATTAGAAAAAGTGGTGGATGAAAATGATTTTTAATCAGGTACATCTAAATAAGATGTTGATTTTAAGGTTAAAATAGATGAGCATCAACAACTAATTAATTGTCTTAATACATGTATTGAGAAAGTGAAAAAAGGGTTTAATCCATTGAATAATATTTTTTTATTTATATAAATATTCTTTTAAATTAATCATATCTGGATAGTGAAAGTAAAATTCCACAATTCATGAATCTATATGATAAATATCTGATAGAAAGAGGAGGAATGAAAATTATTATTGTTGAGAGAATCATAAACTAGGGTTGGCTGAGGTTTATGGGAGTTAGAGGGATTTAAAGGGATTCTGAGAACTATAATATATTATGAATTTATATAAAATATAAATGAATTAAAACAATTTGTGATATATTTAAAAAAAATCATCCTTATTAAAAGAGGTACTCCAAAGATGGAAATGATTATGGATGAAGAAATGATAAATATTTTCATTAATGAAATTTCAATATTTTGATTATATTTATTATACAATAACCTAGTTTTTAGTGAAAAATTTATATTTAATATGTAAATCTCACATGAGTCAGAAAATGGTAATTAAATCATATCATGTAACAGGAATACAAAACTATTTTTATGGATTTCAATTTAACTTCACAAAATTTGGTCACAAATATGTAATCTATCAGTCAATAACAATAATAAATACTAAAATGTAAATTAATAAATTATGGAAGCTAAAAAAAGTATATTTTATCCCCTTTTAAAAATGTTTTTATTACATATAAGAAGATGAAAATGATCACATTACACACACTATAGAAAATGAGAAGATATTTCTTTATGTATCAACTCAATTCAGTATCTATTTGATGTAGAAGTAAGTTATTGAAAAGGATATCTTGGATGAAATTTTTCTTATGTAAACAAAAATTTATATAACTTAGATTCTTTAGGGTGGATTTTCATCCAAATAAATTTGTAATATATTTTTTCTATGGAATATAAAGTTCCATATTTATATTATTTTCCGATTGGGTAATGACAGTTATCTGAAAATTTTGGGAATTTGAAAGGTAAGGTTGAGTAGAGTTTAACATATATATTTTACATTTAATTATGTTTATTGTCTTTGAAATCACCCATTTACTATTTTAGAACTATGTGAATCTACATTTAGGGTCACACTTAATAAAAATTGGTGTTTCCTTAATAAAAAAATTAGAGACTCTATGAGGAAGTGATGAATAATGAGTATATATCTAAATCATTTAAATAGTTAGTGGAATATTTTTATACTTTTCATAGAAGAATTAATAACCTTTGGAATAGAGGTCACGAGCATATAAATCAAATAATCAAGGAAATATTTGATAGTTGAATGTTTTGACTAACATTAAAAATATAATATATCATTGGGATATAAAAAGTTCTATTTCTGTAAGAGGGAAACATGATCGAAATCCCTACCAACCAAGGAACACTATGACCATAAATATTCTATATCAAATAATCACTTTTTGTATAGAACAATGAATATTCATGAAACATAAAATGAGAAATACATAATTCTATTTTTCTATGATTATATTATAATGGTTTGAATTATACATATTTAGGAAAAATCGTAAGTGATTGACTATATCAAGTTGTCTAAAAATGATATGAGAATGACACTAGTAGAATGATCAGGGTTCTCTAGTAAGAAAAAATCATGGAGTACACATATCACTTGGTAGATAACTAGTTATAGAATAAATTCAAAAATAATTATTATCATTAGCGAAATTACCATAATAAACTAGTGTAGTGGAACAACACAGCTAAATAGTGAAAAAAATGTCTAAAGCATTACTCAGTGAAAGTGCAATATCACATCACTAATGTAAAAAATATAGTTATGAGTAGAAATACACATCGAATCAGAATTTTCAAATATTTTGGGAGAAGAAAAATATATGTGTTTTGTGGCATGGTTGAAATACTTCATTGATTCAATTTAGAGAATCATAAATAAAAATTATATTTGCAACAACGATTGAAATCATAGAAAGTATGGAGATGTGGTGGATTATGTGATATTATTTGAGTAATATTTCAATATTAATTTGGTTAAATGAATCTATAGTAGGGAAAAATATCTAAATGTATTGATGTTAAATTTTTAGAACAAAAATATAGAAACAAAAAAACAATTTGCATCCAACTGTGACTTATAAGGAAAATAATAATTGGAAATAAACTCCAATATGAAACATAGTCCCACCAATGAATAAGGAGACATTGATTCAAATTTTTTTGTTAAAGAATCTATTGAATGTAATGAAATAGTGAATCCATATAGAATGAGATGAGTCATGGTAGGTTAGTCCAACATTATTTGTGATAGAATCACTCCCATGAAAAATCAGAAGAGTGTAATTATATAGAATAATTCTTTTTTGTATCAAATAAAACCATTCTCATTTGTAAAAGTAGTAAATTATTATTCAGGGATTTAGTCCATGAATGTGATGATATATATATATATATACATATTAATGAAAAAAATAAGACATGGAATCTCAGGAATAGGATGATGAATCAAGACATCACAGAAACTAAGTTGGTATTCAAAAATAAACATGAAGATCCGGGAAAAGTGATCTTAAACATTGGGATATTTGTTTGTAAGGGTTTTACTCATGTATAATGAGTTTATATAGAAGAAAAAAAATAAAACTATTTGAAAGACATGTGTTAATAGAACCATTTTTTATTATTCGGATTCAATGGATATTGAAAATAAATCATCATTTTTTAATGGTATTCTTGAAGAATAATTTTATATCAAAAAACCAATGGGTTTTACTATAGATAATAAATTAATAAAGAAATTTCTTATTAAATAAGGACTTATAAAGATTAAAATACTTAAATTGGTCTTCTTAGGCTTGGTTTAAATATTACTTGAATAATATTTATTTCAAAATAGTATGATTTAATCGCTATATTTACATGAAATCTATTAAGTATGATCATTTCATGGTGCTTGTATATATTGATGACATCATATGAAAAATAAGGGAAAATAAATCCAAGGAGGAATAAATTTTTTTTTGGATTTTAGAGTTTTAAATATCAAGGATAAAAGAACTCATATTATTTATCAGGAAATAATCTAGACAAAGAGTGTGATACACAATTGTTTTCTTCATTAAATATGTAATATAACTGTAAAAAATGTTTCACATAAAATATATATAGTTAGTTTCATCCACAATTACGATTAGATCTAATATTGAAAAACATGAGTAATGGAGATAAGTTTATCAAGAATTGTATCATATAACTGTAATAAGCTTGTTGTGTCTCATAGAAATCGGACTATATATTTTTTTCAAGATAAGTGTCCCCCAGATTTAAAAAAATCACAAGGAGGAGAATGTAAAAACCCCAGAATTTATATAATAATACCTTTTTCATTTATATTAATATTTATGAATATGATATTAATTTTATGGTAAATAGGAAACTTTTTTCGATAGCATACTCAACACGCAACAACTGGTTTCCTTGAAATCTTACGTTGCACACCACATTGAGATATACCAAAAAGTAAAAAAATAATATTATTATTTTAAATGTTATTTAACCCTTTGCATTTGTATTTCTGGACATGAAAATAAATAACAACGTTATTATTACATATATTTTTTATTTTTTTTTACATTTTTCAAATAAATTTTAGAGGCATAAAATAAGAATGAATCTGATTTTAAGCATGAAATAATTTAATAGTCCTTTAAAGGTTTATTTACCTCTTTTTGATAGAGAGCCCTTTTTAAATCTATTTTTTGTCACTTTAATATGTCCAATTTGACAAAATAAAATTATTCTATAGATTGTGGGACAAAAAAATACTTTGGAAGATATTTTTATTTTTTATAAATAATTTTCATAATTATTAAATAGTGAAAAATACTATAATTCAATTCAAACATGCCTTTTAATCTAATCTATTTCTATTGTAAGATTGTACTTTTAATTTATTATAAAGTATAATTTTATTATATTTTTATAATATAATATAATATTGGTAATTTTTTGTAATTTGACTATGGAATTGGATATAGACACATGTCAATATTTTGATACTTTTATCTTCTTAAAAATATGCATTTTGGTTTTGATAGCGGTAATTAATATTAAATTAATTTATTCAACTTATATGTTCTGAATTGGAAAATATAAATTCCATAGTTGGAATTAGGAGGTCCAAATTTTATAAATAGTTAACTTTTATTTATAGACATTATGAATAATAACTAACATAAATATTATATTAACCATGTTTAAAGGGTAAATCTGAAAAATAAGTGTAAAAATAATATTTTAATAATTTTAAATTACCTTTAAACAAGTATTAATCCTATTTTAAGATATATTTTATACCATGGGAATCCTTAGGATGATTTTAGGATCCCATGGACCCACTTTCGTATAAAAATTACATTTAATTACTTTTAACTTAATGTTAAGTAAAATATAACACAAACACATATATTTTTAATAAAAAATTATTATATTGGGTTATATAAGTGATATATTATACTATAAATATTAATTTTAAATTTAATAATTTTCCCAAAATGATGGTATTTTATTTATAAATTTTAGACGTCAAAAAAAAAATTATGACACAATGATAATGTAGTGATTGCCTTATTAATTAATTTTTAAAACATTTGAGATTAAATAAATTAAAATAAATTTATTTTGAAACTTTTAATTTCATAAAATAATTTTAGGGATAAGTATGACTTGATATATTTGAATCAATTAAGGTTTTTCTAAATAATAAACTTGTTACGTATTTTTTAAAAGTCATGATATGAATAGTATATAAATTGACAGAAATAAGATTTAATATAAATATGATTTTATTAAATGATATAATAGTAATGAAAAATTTAATATTCATCAAAATGACTTAGATATGTTTGGAAATGTCATTGATTAACCACTTCTGGTTCTATTTCTATTTTATAGGAACTGTATTTACTATATAGAATGAATATACAAGAAGACATGGTAGAGTCAAATAAGTTAAATAAGGGTTTAAGCTTCATGAAAAGATTAAATTTGAAAACAAAACATCCCTAGAAACTTTTATTTGAGGGCATGTAGAGCAATAAAAATCCTATATTTGAACTAAATGTGTTTTTTACTATTTTAAAATCTAAATTCGAATTATAATAAAATAATCTTTCAAATTTTCGTAAAGTACCTCTTCTCCCTCTTATAATAGGCTACCACCTCTAACCCTTACTAACACCTCTTAAGACCAATTGTCTCGTCCAAAAACTACCGAAATAATCCCCCAACATCCCTCTCTTCCATTTAGTAGGATTTTCTTGGTTAGTTGCAAATTCAATATGTCCTGTAGATTAAATAAAAGGAGTAACACGATTTAGGGTAATATCTTCTTTCAAGCTTCTTCCATTTTTTTCCTTCTTCAACCCCCTAAACTTTATAAATTACATTATATTATAACAAAACTGGTATATTAATTAAACTAGGATGTTTTTATGATATGAATTTTTCCTACACTCACACACACCTCTATGTTATGAATTTAGAACATATAATTTTTGTGGACTACAAACAACTGCCTAATGAAATGATGATTGTTCAATTATCTCTTACCTCCTCTCATGGTGGAAATAATAATGGAACTATATTTATATATGATATATATTATATTTATATTTTCTATATTCTTATTTATGTTTCATTAGTATTATACCTTTTTTCTTTCCATAATTCATAAATATGATAATTTCATTTGAGGATGTGTGGACACCCGCCCCCTCAAGGTGATATGACCCGTTCATGCTAAACATGGAACATATGAAAGATATAATTAATGAAAATCTGTATCATATATAACATATATATTATAATGGAACAATAATATTCCTATGTATCATTTCTTATTCATTCCTTTTAATAAGAAAAACAAATTAAAGTAGTGTTAATGCGTACGTATGACATACCGTCTCCATCAACAGTGCATTTCATTTCATATATCCAATTGTTATAGACAATTATAAATACATATATAATGGATATAAAAACATATATACTATATAGATATGATATTTAAATCATGAATACATTTATAGAGATAATTGACTTTTTACCATAATGACAATTTGTAATTATAAGAAGTTCATGTTTAACTCAAGTACCAAACATCAACAAAATGACTTCTAAGACATTTAAAAATTATATGACTACTATAGCAAGGTAAGAGTTATATAAAAGGAATATTACTGTATAAAATATTTCTTAAGAAAATAAAAATTAACATAATTTTATTATTTAGGAAAAACAAGAAACATATGTGATGAGTCGTACTCAAGGTAAGGGAACTTTTCACCCTCCTCTTTTAGTCAAACACTTATTTAATTTTATGTATTTTAATTTTCATTTTCTAATATTGGAATATGTTCATATATATCCTTATTGATATAAATATTTTTTGGATTTTATGAGAGACCCTTTTTCTCTCATCAACTCATTTTTGGAATTTTTAAATGGTGTTGTTAGGCTGCCAAATTTTTGTAAGGGAACATCTTATCCCAATTTCCATTCATTTGGTTAAAATTCAACATCTAGATTATGTAATGATATTACTAAGAGATAAATAATTAAATATATCCTTTATTTTAATTATAATTGATTTTATATTGCTTATATTTAATACACATAATCGATCTGTTTTACTTAACAAGTGATCTCTGTAAGGGTCTTTGTCTTAATCTCCTTTAATTGATGCTTATTTTGATTTGTACACGACTTTATTTTCTATGGTGTATAATCCCATTTTACTTTTAATTTCATTTAAAGGGAATATGTTTACTACATAGCATTTTATTAAATGACAAAGGGAATGTTTCTTTTTAATGAAGGTGGTGATAATGACCTTTCCACTGCTGAAAAAATAATTTGATATTTGGATTTTATAACAATTTGTAATGTTTTTAAATAGAAAATAAATACCATATACCCTTTTTATCCATTTTGGTATTGCAAATGGGTTTGCAAAAGCCTTGATTTTGTGAATATAGTGAAATTATATATTCTGATTGCAATGTGGAAATGTCATCTTTCCATTATGCTTGTTCTATGTCTTATGATTATGTTATGGTTATTGGGAATTGTTTACATATATGGTAGGTTTCATGATAAACCTACGGTATGTGAACCCAAAATAGCTCTCCAATGTATTCGGTAATGAGAGGCACGTAAACTTTTTTGTTTCTCCTAACAGATTTTTGGAATATACTTTGATGGTTATTTCAAATGTAACTCCCAATGTAGCTATGAAAGCTACAATGTATGTATGATATAGATGCCACAAGTTACCTTTATGATTTATGATTTCTATTTTATATTCATAAATCTTATTATTTCATGATTATGTTAATGTGATTTTTTTTATTGAGAATTATGATTTCAATTATTTTCATGTATTGATGGGCTTATGTTTTATTTTCTTACTTTATAAACCTTAATGAGATTTTTATTCTTATGAAATGTTTTTGAAATGTTTTTCATAGGGTATAAGTAAGGCTAAGAGAAAGGAAGTATTCAAGAATATTTATATCAAGAATAGAACTCTTGTTTTCTTTAAGGAGTTTTGTTATTGTCAAAAAATTAGGATAGAGTTTAAATATCTACTTTGTAATTTTTGTAATGTATTGTAATAGTTAAGACATAATTCTCTAAAACACTAAATCTAAAAACATTTCCAATTTGAATTGTTGATATAACTCAATATTTTGTAATGTTTAAAGATTAGGCCAACTAGATGGTATAAGAGGTCGGTTTAGATAGATTTAGATGTTAGGGTGTTATTTAAGAATAATTGTCATAACCAAAATGGTTAGAATAATAAAAAGAGTCTTAGTTATTTTCGATATATTGATTGTCATTTAGATAACATGAATAAGTATATCTTAGTGTTTACCCTCCTCATAATATATTATATGATGATTTTTCAGATATACTCACACAAACCGTTTTTGATTTTAGTAAATGGTTGGATCTAGGAGGGTCCAAACTAACAATGGGTGTGAAGAAAATTGTGATAATTTTTAAAATTAGAAACCAAATGAAATGGGAGATTCAATGAGAACTCTTGTGGTTATTCTTAACCATCAATTTGGAGTAATGATTGACCACATGAACCATGGGTATTTTTATAAGGCATCATATATGTGAGAAATGAATCCCTATGGATGTTCAGGTAATAATCATAAAGGTATGTATATTCAAAAAACTTTGTATCATGTATATGGAATGTAACACCTAGGAAAATGCATCCAAAGGGTGTGAAAATATTATACATGTTGTAAAAAAAGTCATAAATCCATAGAAATCTATGGAAAAAGGAAGTGTCTAGTTGACTCTATAAAAATGAAATATGTTCTTTCTAAGGGATCAATTGAATTTTTTAAATGTGGTGTACATTGTCATTACAGAAATAGATGTCTAATGAATAAGGTTTAGGAATGGGATCTTCAATACGATACAAATATATTCTTACCATTGTCAAATTTCATTCCAATTGAGGATGAGTAAATTTGCAATGACTTATTAATGTTATGGATTATTTCTTTACTGATGTATTTATATTATAGAATATTAGGATACAATTCATGTTTTTTTTGTAAAAAAATAAATATTATAGAATAAGTAAATTAATTTGGTTAAGATATCATGGAGAATTATGTATGATTATGATGAATACATTTCAGAAATTCGAGAGTAATGTTAGATATCCGGGTGATGATATGTTGAAAAGTATTAATTCTCTTTATTGATGGGATTACATTGGATGAATTTTCACTTTTATGTGTAACCATAAATTTTTTTTGTTAAATTGATATTTGAGGAAGAATTGTCTTTTCTTTTGTGTATATAGTTATAAATAACAATTTGGGATTACATGATCCATTAATACTAAGAAATTTTATGTTCTCACTTTTTGGGATGAAAATGTGAGGTATGGGATAATATTTGTGGTTAATATATCTTATGGATATTTTGGAGGAATTTATCTCAATTTTGGGATTTTTATTAAAATATATAGATTTTTTAAAAGTAAAACACATAGACTGTTTCAAAACTCATCACATGGAACAAAACTATGGGAATCGAATGCACAAGCAAAGTGAAACTGGGATTTATCGCCTACAACTGGACTACACGAAGTCCCTGATTAGTATGACTAATTTTTTTATTTAAATTATTTTATAGATCATGAATATGTTTATTTTGGGAACCTATGATTTATCAAATGGATATCCAAACTATAGGAAAATAATTTTTTTGATTGTGTGATAAATGTTATTTTGGTAGACGTTTGCTCTTTTGGGAATATTATGTGCCTAAAGAAAATAGAATACTATATGATTTCATTAGAGATGAAATGGTGGAATTTTATTTTGGAAGAATCTATGATATTATGATGTAATTATAGATATTTGAGTAATTTATGGAAATTATTAACCTATCATAGTGAATATGTGATTAGGTTAATTACATTTAATTATGTGACATTAAGAGTAGTTGATGTTATTTGGAGATAAATGTTATGTTTTATCGTGGAAGACTATGTGATCAAATCCTTCTGAATTCTGGGCTTCAAAAATAGTTTGGATTATTTTGAATAATTTTAAGGGCAATTTTTCATTTAATGGTATTTGTTGAACTCCTGGTATTGTTATTTAAATTTTATAGATTAAGAGTAGTATTTCATTTTATAAAGGATTATCCTTTTTGTGGATCATCTGATCCTATACTAACTATTTTTTTCTTGGATAATTTCTAATGACATGGGAAATATACAGTCCATATTTTGTGAATTATGTGATTCTTTATAAGTTTATTCTATCTCTTTAGGTGTGACCAAGTCATCTTGAATACTCATCGTTTGGAAAAAAAATATGAGTTTAGGGTAGAACTTTATTAAACAATAAAACTCTACATGAAAAATAAGTCTATCTTTTATGTTCTTAGTAAATATCATAAATAAATTTCTCAACATTGTGGAATGAAATATAAACAAAAAAATTGTACAATTACACTTCCTACTGGATAATCAATGTCTATTTATCCCATCACAAGTTTATGGTTTTATGGTATTTAACTTTCTCCTAATCATGTTTTCTATCACTCTCCATCAGAACATGATGTTTTTAAATTCTCTTCCATATCCACGCTTCCCTACATGGAACCCTAGTATGGGTTATCTCGGGTGACCAATATAATCTTCTTTAATTTTCTTAAAGTGATTGTTTTATTGACTCTTTTTCTTATTTGGGACTTTTGATGAATTTTCCATGCCCAATTTTAAATTTGTGGGGACGCAATTTCAAAAAGGGGGGATGGATATAACAACCCAAATATTTATATAATAACACATTTTTTTCATTTAAATTAATATTTATGGATAAGATATTAATTTTTTGTTAAATATGACACTTTTTCCGATAACATAATAAACACACAACAATGATTTTTCTTAAAATCTTACATTGCACATAACTTTGAGTTATACTGAAAAATAATATAAATATATTATTATTTTAAATGATAGTTAATGCATTGCCATTATATTGATGGGAATGAACATAACTAACTACATTATGGTTACACATGTTTTTTATAGGGTTTTAAATTTATCCCATAAATTATAGAGATATAAAAAAAGAATGAATCCAAATTTAAGCATGAAATACTTTAATATTCATTAAAAGGTTGATTTTACATATTTTGATGGATATACCTTTATAAATATAGTTTTTCCACTTTTAAATGTTCTATTTGACAATATAAAATTCCAATTTAGAATAGGTACATCAGAATTTAGTTTGGATGAAATTTTGGTATTTTTCCCATAAAGTACAGTTTTTAATGAATAGTCAAAAATGCTGCATATTAATTCAAAACATCCTTTTAATAAAATTAATTTATATAATTATATTATAAATTTAATTAGATTTAAAGTTAAATTAGATTATATTTTTATCATTTATTCCATTGATGGTAATTTTAAGTAATTTCACATTGAAATTGGTCATAAACACATGTCAATATTTTGGTAGTTTTTAATTCAAAATAACACACTTTTTGGTTTTGACAACGAGAATTAATTTTATATTAATTTCCACAGATTCTGTATTTTAATTTAGAAAAAAATTATTTAATATTTTTAATCATGAGGTCTAAATTTTTTAAAGATGTATCTTTTATTTTTAATCATTGTTAAAAGTAACTTCAGTAAAAAAATTATTTACCACGGTTAAAAGGTCAATCAGGTAAATAAGGTTAAAATAATCTAATAATACTATTAAATTACCCTAAAACGTATTTTAATCATATTTTATGAGATTTTTCTGACCTTTTGTATCCATGGGTCTATTTTTGGACCCCATTCGGCAACTTGTGTGTGAAAATGACATTTAATTACTTTTATTTTAAAGTTACAGAAAATATAACATAAACAAATATCTTTTACTAAAAAAATTATAATATCTGTTTATATGAGATATATAATTGACTATAACTTGTAATTATAAATATAAAAATATTTCCCACTTCATGATATTTAATTTATAATTTTTAGAAATCAGATTAATAAATTTATTTATGACACAATGATGATGTTGTGATTACAGTATTCATTATTTTTTAAAATAAAAGACATTATAAAAATTAAAATAAATTTATTTTGAAACATTTTACGTAATCCACAAAATTTTGGGATATTTATGACTTATTATATTTGAATGAATTATGGTGTTTCTAAATAATCTTGTTGTTATGTATTTTTTAAAAGTCATAATATGAATAGTATATAAATTGACATAATTAAGTTTTAAAAAAACACTATTTTATTAAATGATATAATAGTTATAAACAATCTAAGGATAACCAAAATAACTTATATAGGGTTTAACATGACATTAATGAACCACATGAGGTTCTATTGGTATTTTATAGTAACTATATTAACCATATTGGTTGAATATAGAAGTAAACATGTTAAGAGTCAAATAAGTTAACAATGGTTTAATGATAAATGATTTGGTTAAACATGAAACCATAACATGTCTAAAAACATTTTTTGGAGGATAACAAACAATAATCATCTTATATTAGAATTAAAAGAGTTTTGGACTTTTGAAAAATCTAAATTCAGTTTATAATAAAATATTTCTTCAAACATTCCTAAAGTACATATCCTCCCTCTTATAAAAGGCCACCACCTCTAACCATCAATCATGCCTCTCAATCCCCCTTGACTCATCCATAATCTTCCCAAATAATCCACCAACATACATATATTCCTCCTATAAGCCATAACATAGGAATAATGCAATTCAATAAGGCCTTTTACCATAAATAAAAAGGAGTTATCCGACATGAGGCAATGTCTTCTCTTAAGATTCTTCCATTTATTTTCTTTTTCCAACCCATTAAAGTCCCTTTATTCCATTATTTGATAAAAAAACCAGTATCTTACGTATATAATATAATGTTTTTATGAGATTTATTAGATCTAAACTCACAAAAACCTCCATCTAATTGATTTAAAACATACTGTTTCTGTAGGCGACAAACTACAGCCTCACAAAATGATGATTGTTCAACAATCTCCTACCTCCTCTCATGGTGGCCATTATGATGGAACTATATTTATATATGATATATATAATAATTATATTGTCTCTGTTCTTCTATATTTTTAATTTAAACCATACCTTTATTCTTTCAATAACGGGTAAATACGATAATTACATTTGAGAAAGTGTGGACTACCACCCCATCAAAGTGATATTACCCATTAATGCTATAAATGGAAGATATAGAGGATAAGATTAATGAAAATTTGTAAAATAAATAACATAGATATTATAATGGTATTATAATATACCTATGTATCCTTCAGATTTCATTCCTTACACCAAACATTTTTTTATTTATAAATAAATTAATTTTTTTGGTGAGTGAGAACCAATCAAACATCAGTTTTGGCAATGTGAGAACCAAAACAAGCATAACCTCAAACAAATCATTGAGTCCAAGGGGATCCAATGTTGTAGACACATGACCAAAAAAACTCAAAACCTGAAAACACCAAAATAGGGGCAGCAAACAAGTTAGCAACAGAACCATTAATATAGGATGATCGATGGAAAGGGCTTTATCGATAGAGCTCCTGACTGAGGAACCACAGGACCGTCAAGCCACTGTAAAGAAACCATGAAACCAAAAGGGCACCCCGACAGATACTTCTTTACCAAAGACTCTAAAACAATCCAGAACATTTTGGAAAAAAAAAATTCCATAATGACAATGGAGATTAAACCGGTTGGAAATTTTGAGTCTATTTGGGGAGGAGAAGAAGCACCATAGACACCAAGCTCTCTTGTTATGACCATCCGCATTTGCGTACAGGCAATGAAATGAAAGTAGTGTTAATGTATACGTACGGCTTACCGCCTCCATGGACAGTGCATTTCATTTATTATATCCAAATGTTATGGACTATTATTAATTCATATATAGAGGATATAAATAAATAAATATTTGAATTATATGATTTTTAACTCATGAATACAATTATGATGATAATGGAATTTTTACCACATGGACAATTTGTAATTATAATAAGTTAGTTTTTTCACAAGTATTGAACATCAAGAAAACAACTGATATGAGCATGGATAGTAATATGATTATTATATTGAGGTAATAAGTTTTGTAAAAGTAATACTAAACTTGAAAAATTTTATAATAAAATTATACGTTAACAAAAGTTGATTATTCAAGATGAACAAGGAACATACGTGATGAGTCGAACTCAAGGTAAGGGAACCTTTCACCATCTTCTTTTAGTCAAAGACTTATTTTATGTTAGGTATTTAAATTTAAATTTAATTATGTTTGAATATGTTATTCTATATCCTTATTTCTGTAAATTTTATTTCCATGTTATGAGAGACCCTTTTTTCTCTCATCAACTCATTTTCTGAATATTTAAATGACACTGTTATGCGGCTGAAATTTTATAAGGGAAATTCTTATCCAAATATCCATTATTTATGTTATATGTTTAATTTATAATTATTTCATTCTATGATTATATCATAAATAAGTTTTATATCCTATATTTTATTTATTACTGCATTATGTGTACTTATATTTAATATAAAAAATCGATCTATTTGATATAAAAAAGGTTCTTTATAAGGGACTTCGTCCCAATCTCCTTTCATTGAGTTGTATTTTGATATATACAAGACATTTTTTTACACTGTGTATAAACCAATTATAATTTTAATTTCATTCAAATGGAATCATTTTTCTACAAAGTGTTTTACTAAATGACAAAGAGAATGATTTTTTAATGTACACGTTGACACCAACCATTCCACTGTCATGAGTATTATTTCATAGTTGTCTTTCTTAACAAGTTTTAATGTTTTTAAAAGTAAGATAAATACCATATTACATTTTACATATTTTGGTATTGAATATATTTTTGAGATATCATTTATTATGACAATATCTTGAAATAATATATTATTATTGCAATGTGGAAATGTTATCTTTCCTTTATACTGGTTTTATGTGTTATTATTATGTTATGGTTCTTGGGTATTTTATGCAAACCAGTGGTTTCATGAAAAAACATGTGTGGGTGAGGCTTAAATATCTCTCCAATGCATTGGGTAATAAGATGGAGGTAAAAGTTAATGTTTCTCTTATGATATTTAGGTAATATAATGTTATGGGTATTCCAGACATAAGACCCTATGTAGCTCTGAAAGCTAAACTGTAAATGCGATATGGATGCTACAAGTTAACTTTTTTATTTAAGATTTATATATTATATTCATAAATCACGTGATTTCATGAGTTCTTTTTAAGATATTATGTTTTATGATTGTGAAATCTGATTTCAAGTATTTTTATTTATTCATGGACTGCTATTTTATTTCTATTTTTATAACCCTTTCTGTGCTTTTTATAATAATCCTAAATTTTTGAAAAGTTTTTCACATGGAATAAGGAATTGTAAGAGAAATTAAGTAATAATTAATATTTATAATCAGAAGATAACTCTTGATTTATTTATGGAGTTTTATTATTATGAAAAAAAATTGATAGAGTAGAAGAATATTCTTTTTAATTTGTGAGATGTAATGTAATAGTTACAGACTAATTCTCTAGAACTCTTAACCCGAATAGATCCTCAATGAGAATTCATAAATTATCTCATGATTATGAAATTTTTAAGGCTGGTGCCTTATAGAGTATCTCTAGGTTGTGAAGTTGATCATGAGTTATATTTAGATAAATCCTAAATATGGATTTATATGTTGTGAACGTAATTATAATTAATTATATACATATTTTGGTGTTCACTTGGATGATGATATTGTGGATTCCGAATCTACGAGTGGTGGTTCGTTCTTCAATATAATCAAGTGAATTTTATAGTCTAAGGAGAAAATAAGGAATTTATCTTAGTGAAGATTAAGAGGATTTTATTTCAACCACCAAATCAAATAAACTATAGTGATGGATGAATTAGGAAACAGGGGACCTTGTAGAAGAAGTGATGTTTCCCATGGTAGTCCATTATAACAACCAAATTGTGAGTGATCTAAAAAAATTCCATTACATCATTAAAAAAATAGATCATTTTGATAATGGTGTCATTTAATGAATGATAAATTTGAGATATGTGTTATCATACTAAAACATGTGGGTTATAATCAATAAGTTCCCTACATATTTGAAAAAAATGTGTATAATTATATATTTAGAGATTTTATAATACCATGGAAATTTATCAATGTTTAGAAATAGAATATTTTGGAAGATACCATATAATGTAACATGGATGAAAAATATAGGTGTGATAAATTATTATTAATAGTATTGTAGTTATTAATTCTCTCTTATTACAAATAATGATCATTATCTCAAATTGTCCTCTGGAATTTATTTAAATTAATTTACTTTGCTTTTGAGTCAAAATATGTTTCAAAAAATGATGAATAAAATTTAATTGGGACAAGAATTTTTTTTGAATTTTATTATTAAGCGGCGGGGGGATAGTGATGATGTTATATCTCATGAAAAATTTCATGTATGGAGGTCCCTTGGAAAATTTTAATATTCCAAAAATAGAAGATTGATAAAAACAGGGATAATATTTTCACCAAAAGTTATATTGGTTTGAATTTTTAAAATTTTTATACCATTGTTGAATTAAGGAATCTACATGAATAAATAGAAATATAAAATAAATATTATCTTCTATATGGGAACAAATAAAGTCACATATTGATTATTATATTCAGACCATAAATGGAGTTGGAGTTTGATAAATGAAAATATCCCATTATAAATAGGATGTGCATTTTATTTCATTAGGTTTTATTTGACATTTCTATTTAAAAAAGGATTGGGTCACACCATGTGTAATTTAGAAATGAGGAAAAGTATTATTTTACAATTAAGCTATTTGTCAAGGAAAAGTGTAAAATGTATTAATAGAGGGTCTATAATTAGTGAAACATAAGATTTGTAATGAACATACATTAAGAAACTCTATCCTTCCATGAAAAGTCTATCATTACATGAGATAGTCAATAAACTGTTATTGGTGCAACTAGTTTAGTAATAATAATAACACAAAATAAGATTATTCCATAACCTACTAAGAAATTTTTTTATCATGTTGTGATGTCTATTCCATGTCATGTAAGGGTGTACTAGGTGGAATGATGAAAATGTGTATCATCAAAGAAGTATTTGGTCATGTATTGATCAAGAGGTCCATGTCAAGGATTAAAGGGACTATATCTTATTGTTCATCCATAGAAAAGTAAAAATTTATAACTATTCATGACATGTTTGTTTACTACTCAAACATGTATACACACAATGAGATAGAGTCCAACACAGTGAAAAGTAAGTAAATAAATAAGGTTGTGGATATCATTCCAGGGATTTTCTATGATCTAAATATGGTTTTTTAATGAGAAATATATTCCTAAATATCATATTTTAGAGCATAACACTATGATCAAGGAGTTTCTTATATGGTTCACAAATCGATAATGGATGTAAAATCATTATGATAATAAATCTAGTAAAATAAATCAATGAAAATCAAGATCATAAGTCATGGGAGTTTGAAAACATTATTAGTATCTAATGTGTCGCGTATATATTCATTATATGTGTTACAAGTATGGAATTTATGGAGCAATTATTTTGATTGATTTATACACAATTAAAACACATATCAATTAGAAGAGGATAATAATGAAAAATATTTAATGATTTTGAAAAACTGGATTTGGGGAGACTACTAGTGAAATGTCATTAATTTTCAGGATTATGAAGGAGTATCTGACTCTTAATTAAAATACCCATAAATTATTGGTATTTTATTTATATTAATCTTAATTTTATGTGATCATCATATTGAATCATTTTGTTTTCCATGTAATAGATCATTACACCAAGAGACATGGATAAGGAGTTCCCTTATGTTTGACACCACATATTTCCTAAACAATTATAGCACATAGAGTACATATTTATAACCACTATGAAACACCATAATTTTATGATAATTGGACTATACTATTGTGGTTAAATGGGAATAATTCCCCTTTCCCAAATTTTATTTTCTACATTCAAATATCAAATGTGTTATTGAAGACTGGTGAGATTTATTTTTTCTTTTAGAAGGGGAATATGATCTAAAGTAGATGAAGAATGATTGAACACATTAATTCCCAAATTTACCCCCACCCCAATATCGAAATTTGTATTGGTACTTTGGATGTAATATAAATTTTAACATAAAGAGGAATATAAAAAAATAAAAAAGTTTTATTTACAAATTCCAAAATTAATTTTCCACTTTTCCAAAATTCAAGAAGAATCTAACATAGGAGATTCTACAAAATCTGTGGTAATAAAAAAGAAAAAAAAAGAAAAGAAACACCTAATATTTTATGTGATTCAATCAATTTAACCAATATAAATAGGAAATGGAAATAATGGATTTTCCTATACAAAATCTAATATGAGTTCAATAGATTTGAATTAAAATTGAAATGAAATAAAGACCAGAAACATTATTGGAAGGTCAATTTGTTATTGAACCAGGGTAAAATAACGATCAAGGTGATAAAAAAATTCTCAAATTTTTAATGGAAGCACACACATGTTGAAACACTATAGTGATAATGTATAAGGAGTTGAGAATATAACTACTAAAATCAAATAATATTAAATCTTACATACAAGAGAATGATCTAATTTATGTAGATAAACACCCATAATTCTTATGATTAATTCAACTTGTTCACTTAGTCATCCTCCATCATCCTCTTACATCCCAATTTTTAAATGTATATCATCTATAAATTATGTAATTGTCATGTACTAGTGGGGATAGATAATCTATGGGTGCTCAATTAGAGTATAAATAACCAATGATGATGTGGTACTAACATCAGAGTCTCTCTCTCCCCATCCATTATAATTCTATAATGAATAAGAAAATATTATCAACACTCAAATATACCCTTTCGTCTATACTGATAATTAATAACAGGTACTCTAATGTCCCTATATATTTCATATTTCTTAATGAACATTGATTAGAACCTGGGAGATTCCCTAATAGAATAACTAGCAAAATCAAAGTGTTTTTTAGGAAATAATAGTTGATCATTCCCTAATGTATCTTGTAGATCATGGTGCTAACGTTCATGGAAGGTATGAACAGGAAGAATATAGAAACAAAAAAATTAATGCCTTATGATAAAAACATATCACATATATATTAAGCAGAAAGACTAGGATAAAGATAAAACCATATTTTCCATAGGATCTATATTCCTACGAAACACAATATGAGGAAAATGGAACAACTTAAACATTTTCATTGAATTATAGTTTTAAATCCATATAAAGAATTAATAAACCATGTTTTTGGTCCATGATATGGTCAAAACTAAAATTCTAGTACATAACCAAGGAATTGGCCCATGCAAGATCAAAAAAATAACAAACTATATGAAAATAAAAAATTTATAAAATTCACTATAGAAACTGTAAATTTTAAATATAATTATATCATTGCAATAAAATAAAATCACATATAAAAAAGGTAATGGAATTAAATTATAATATTTGTGAATTATAAATTTTAATTTTCTTCATTTTATTTAAAATTTATATATATATTAAATAATTAATAACTTTGAAATAAATTTTAAAAAAATAACACTTTAAAAATAAATTAAAAAACAAATTATTTTCAATCACCTTATAAAAATTTATGATGGAATATGATCTTAGAACCTATGGATGAAACTAGAGTACAATAGTCCTCAATCCTTAGTTAATTTTAATTTTGAAATTTCATGGATGATAACTCCAGTAAGTTTCAAAAATAGATAGAATATTTTTAGAAATATTTTGGTAGTCTTGTTCCCCACCTCATGTCGGGAACCGAGCCATTTCCATACCCTTACACCAAATTTCCTATAATGTCTCACACGTTTCAGCATTATATATCCCTAACTTGATTCCCAACCATGTATTCATGAATGATACCAAATTGTGAACTATGTATCACATGCTCCCACCATTAAAAGTTGTTATGCTTCCACAGAAAGCCATCCAAAGACTGGAATTTATGATCATATTCTACCATACAGATGAACATCAACCTAGGAACCCCAGTTGGAAGAATTATTTGATCAAGAAAAATCAACAACCTAGGCCCCTTGATTCTTATAAAAATCCCCTTATGTCTCACATTTCTAACATTTTATCAAGACAAATCTCCATATAATATTCAACACTAACAACAGCCACGTGAGAGTTTAATATTGTGTCCAAATCATCTTAAACTATCCCCCAAGTGATTTTCTAGGTCATTTTCTAATAGGCGTTTTTTGAAATATGGGAATTAAGGTCATTCAAATATTTTTATCAATAAAAAATTCTTATACATCACACCTAAATGAGGATTCCAATTTGAATATTGAAGATAAAGCCTTATATAAAGAGTACTTAATTAAAAAGGGTACAGTCATACGATGTGAAATATATACCTTACTAAAACCATTCCCAACCATCATGGATCCTCACTAGGGAACCTATTACACCAAATCCACAATGTTTAAATCATAAATAGGGTAATAAACTTTTGTTCACATAGTACCTCAAATTCAATTCATTCCCAACTAGCATGGAAATACCTATGTACCCCACTCACCCATGTAACCTTCTTGTACTAAAGGTAACGTATTCACCTATATTATATGACATGTGAAAATTGAAATGGATTCATAGGAATAAGTCCCACACAAACCCTTTTTTATATAAAATTCACCCAGTGCTCCATTATCCATGAAAATAAATTACTTAAAATATGTCATAGTCTTGTGATAATAAATTTCATGATGCTTTGGAATTATATGCATGATCATAAAAGGAAATCATTATTCATGGTTTCATGACCATAAAAGGTACATAAGTGATTCTTATTACATGACCATAAATTGTATGACCTATCTCACTAAATAGAATAAAATACTTGGGTTTTTTATTCCATTAAAAAGGAAACATTGGAAGCCCCCTATGTCCAATCCAACATCACAACACCTTCTTCCATCATAGATAGTGATAAATTCCAAATCACCTTTTAATAATAACATAAATTGTTAAATAAATGATCAAAGGGACAAATTAAGAGATCTGATAATATATATAAGTTTATCACAAATTAATGTATTCCATAAACCCATTTTTAATTACTAAGATAATCAGTGTTGTCATTGGGAAGAATTTAATGGCTTTGACTTCAAAATAATAATGTTTAGAAATAGAAAATAAGCTCCCCAGTAAGATGAGTAGACCTACCATCATCTCAATTTTGAAATGTCATAATGACTTCTTTATAGATTAATACAAAAATCCAACTAATTATAGAAATAATTAAAATGAATATTAAATTTAAGGAATATCAAAATAAGAAAATTGTGACCCCAATTTTAATAATTTACACGTAAAGAACAATGGCTGTAAATAAATTACAAAAATTCAATTTCTGAACTATGCACACTCTCCATTCAAACAATTTTATCTCATATGATATCCATATTTACCTAATTCACTAGAGGGATATATAATTCTAGTCCCACCCACAATATAATGAAAACCATATATATTTATTCCATAAATATTAATTAAAATATATTTTGATAAAAAACTCAACTTTTGAGGGAATCTTCAAAAAATGGGGTACCCATTATTTCATTAAAATTAATTCATGTGGTGCACGTTAAAAAAACCTTTCAAATTTTCTTTAAAATTAAAAACATCATTATTAGTAAAATAAAGAGAATTTTTTTTATAAAAAAACTCAATAAATTGTAGAAATTAATTTTATAATTTTGTTTATAATATTCTAATCATTTGGAAAAGCATTTTAAGGGAAAATATCAAATTGAAAGGAAATATATGGAACATAAGAGAGAAACAATGTCTGTTTTATTCAAAAAAATTCTGTTTTTTATTTTGTGAACATAAAGACAGATAAATGATAGTAAAATAAGTAATATTTCAAAAATAATATAGGTTAAAAAAATAAAAATATTTTGAAGAGATATATCATTTAATTTCATCATTGTAAAATTTAATATTAATAAATCCTTGTAAGAATGAGATTGTTATATAAAACCCTTACCTCATGTTCAACTTTAATTATAAGTTATATATGTTACTTATAACAACTAGTCATATATTACATTTATATTACATAAACTTATTCATACATATAAAACATAAATTGTTCTTACAAAATCATATCACCCCTTCACTAATAATTTTTCATTATCATCATCATTACAGGTTTTAACTGCTTCGTTTTTCAAGTATATTTGTTTCAGTAGTTATTTACCTAGAATTTTATCAGGGTTACTTAATCTCTATAATATCATTAATGATATATATTTATTCTATCTATTTATAATATAAATATTTTTAAACCATTCATATAAATCGGTGATGAATAATGATTTACATCACAATGACGATAAGGTGGTTTGTATGTACAGATGAGTTATTTTTCCATTTTTTGATGGTTGTAATAAACAAAATGTAAATATTAAATCTCCCTTTGAAAATCACTATTATATGATAAATATAACATATATATATATATATTAAATATATCATGATAACCATTAATGAAGTATGGTGGTGTAAAATGAATCGAATCACTACATGGACGTGGTAATCCACATATACACATGACCAATACTTTCATATAAAATTTCATGGAGTCGATGTAGTAAATGATTTTTCCATTACCATAATAACATGAGAGTATAAAAATGATATTTGTTTAATCATGGTTTCGAGATAAAATAGTTTTATTATGAGTATAATAAAAAATTTAATTGATAGATATTGGTTGAGATTTGTACCTCTTCTTTTAAATTACTCATTGGGATTACATCTTATGCATTGAAGGATGAATTATAGTGAATAACAAAAGATATAATATAAAAGAAAGGATTACATGATTAATTTCTAATCGATATTTACTGATCTTGAAGGATAAATGGGATTGAATAATGGAGTAGAATGGGTTCCCTTTTAAATGTGATAAAATGGGCACACACAAAATTTCATAAATGATTTCAATGACATAAGGTCAAATTCATGTTAATGTTACTTAAAATAGACAAGAATTATAATGAATGATAATATAAGGTTGAAATATTTTAAACCAAAAAAAATTGTTAGGTTCTAGTGGAAATACTACCCTTTTCTCTTTGTTTCAACCTCAGTAAACTTTTTTTATCCGTAATTGTGGTAACGAAAATTTTCTATTTTTTCAATCCATTATGAATAAAATTAATTTTACCGAATTATGTATTATCTATTATGACAACAATAAATATGGAATCTATTTTAATGTGCTTCATGTCTATATGGGTAAGAATTTATTTTTATATAAATATTTAAGCCAGAAAAAAAAACCTATTTTAGAAATATGATATATATTTTTTGCATAAAACTGAATTTACATTGATTCCTTGAATTTTAATAACCCTAAAATTAATGTTAAAATATATAATTGAATATATAATCAATATATTTAATTAAAACTTTAAATAAATAGATGTTAATTTAATATTTAATATAAAAACAAATTTCATGAATAACAAATGTTTTTAGAAAAATGTGTTTGCAAGCCTTAAAAATTAACACATACCAAAATCATGTATAATGTTGATTATAATATATTTAATTTAATTATGTATTTAAAAATGATATGTTTTTTACTTTAAAGTGAAATTCACAATATAACATAACTTTTACTTAAAAATAAATGACATATTATATAAAATTTGTTTTATTACACTATTTACGAAAAATAAACCTTTTAGAAAAATCATTAAAATTCACCCTCGAGTAATATTGGCACTGTAATTTAAAAAATTAGATTTAATTTTTACAAATGAAATCTCTAAAACATATAAAAAATAATTATAATGTACGTGAATGAAATATACAAAAAAGATTTATTTTATAAAAAACACATTTTTCAAATATAAATGGACAATTCAAAAAATATAATATTAATATGTTATATATTAATAATTACATTTAAAATATTAAAATAATTATTAAAAATATAGTTTCTATTGTTCATTCCATCTAATTTAATAACTAATTGATAATGTATGACCTTTTTATGATTCTATTAGACTCAGATTGCATGAAATTATCGAATATATCAGGTTTATTACAAAGGTAATACAACTAAAATTTTCTCGTGTTACATAGACCTTGGTATTTTACAAATACAGAGATGTTCATAAATTTATAAATTCACCACTACCCATGATACTAGTACATGAAATATATTTATTTACTGAATGGGGGTTTATTCTGACATATATACCTCAAGAACTAATATTTCATGGCCATCACATATAAATTCATGTAAACTAAATTTTCTTCTATTAAACTAGATTTAATTATTAAAGTTAATAACTTTTATCTGACATTTGAATCATAGTCTATAATAATGTATCTATTGATCAATATGACATGGAATTCAGCAAGGCAAACTTGGGGAAATATGTTGGGTTTGACTTTATTAACTTGTCTCTCATATTTGGCCTTCTAAAATTTTGGAGAGCACATTACTAGTGTCTCATTATTTTCAATAGTGGAACATTACATTGTGAATTTTGATGTTATTCCACCACAATACAAGAATAATAAAATCATCATATATATTTTTAAAAATAATACAAGTTCATAGACAAATCTCCTTTATTATAGTATTTTTACCTTCACATAGCAATTCCTAGTCTACTGTAGGTGTTCGTGCAAAATCTCCCCACATGTATTTTAGTGGTAATAATCCAACGTACACATCTTAGAGGAAAAATTTCCTATATTACTTATACACATTCAATGGAATAATCTGTTAATTGTCTGAACTAATATTTTTACATCCAATTTTCCTGAAACCTAACCAAAAGGCATTTATCCCATCTGGTTGTCCACCATTGATGTTGCTCAGTATCTCCATAGAAATAAAGGCATATTTATCAATTAGTCTAAGGATATTTTTCATATTGATAGATTTGTAGGGTATATATTGTCTTCCTTATGATCTATTATAGATTCAGAGAAGAATCTATTAAATATGAATCCCTCACAATACAATTTTCTATTATCAAACATCTGTATTCGTCGAACCATTGAATTGGAATGTTTTTACTTCTTTATGGTACATTAGTGTCCATTAAAACAATATGTACATATATAATGTTTCCAAATATGAGATACAAGTTAATATGTTGAGATCAGTGGGTTGAAAACAATGATATTAACTCTATATGTCTCAAAGAGTTGATTCATATTATGTAATAATTTTGTCTCAAAAAAATTATTGGTCAAGGAGGGATTCCTTTATGTCCCACATCAAATCCTTCCCCATTAACAATGTAAATATTTCTGCCAAAATCTCAGTGCCTTCACCCTCATCCCCACAAGAACATTTTCCACATACTCAACCCATGTATGCACATAGAATATAGTAAATCTTTCTCTAAGGTTTTATCATCCTCATAATTTGATCCGCTTTATCCTGAATGGATCCTATTTTTAAGGGAGTATTTCTTTGCACTAATATTTTTTGAATATCCACCCATAATTAATAAATAATTCTTCGAAAAATAATAACGAAAATGGGGGTCTTGGGTCCCATCCAAAACATCCAAAACATGAAAAATGTCACTCTTTCATATCATGTCCCCATATTTCTTTTAGTCCCAATTATCTATTTATCTCCTTATTCATTCCCGATTGATCCCTCATGCCCAGTGCCCAACTATGTCCCTCACCCTCACACCCAAGAATATTAGTTCCCTAGATTAGACCCCCCAAATAATTTTTCACATCTATATACTGATGGTTTATTTCACTCACATTCCTACATAGGCACCGGGGATTATTACATGTAGATTGCAAAATATTCCATAGCTAAGGACCCCCATGGTTTATAAAAAAATTTCATCTCTCCTATTTATGTCCCCAAATTATTACCATGTTATTCATACCCTCTGATTCTAAACTGATAGAAATTTAACTACTCAATTGTGAGTCCAGAGCTTCCAAAATTCTACCTCAAACCATTTTTCATTTCAAGGCAGATGATTAGGTATGAGAACTATCGTTGTGTGTCTTATTTGATAGTTTTGATGCCAAAAACCTTAATAAAAGAACACATTTCCCATTATTCCTATAAGGATATGAAAACGTATACCTTCTTGTTAGAATCCCTATGAATCATGGGTATTGTCATATAGATTCTATTTTGTCCATTAGAGAAATTATACCTATCCTTCTAAGTGCCTCCCAAGAAAATATATATTCCCCATTAATTCTTATTGGGTCCAATAATATAGTAATAAACTACTTCACCCATGCTAATGAAAAATTGATATTTTCCCAGCAATCAATACCCCCAAAGAAACTCTTTTTCTTAGTTTACACACCCAAAGAAACTATTTTGCTAAATTATCCTCTATAGAATAATTTTATATAAGATTTGTTAAATTTACACATCCATGAGGGATTTTTAATCTTGTATTCACTTGATAATAAATTTCAATCATCTATCGAAATATATCCCATAGATTGTTCTCGATAACTATAAGGGTACTCTGGTTACATTCAATAATTTATTCCCTTCATTTTTTGGATATATCCACCTGGGTAGTTGATGAGACTTTTCTAGTATCAAGATAACAACTCTAGTTAGATTAAACTAGTAATAATTTCTCTTAAAAATTATTTTATCCACCTCATGTGTAATTAATGAACCAAATGTATAAACTAGAAGTTGGTTTTGAGTAAATAAAATTTTATTCACAAGTTTTCATATCTCATGTTATCTTCCATCCTTCCAAATGTTTATAAACTAATACACATGAGTGGAATGTAAATGGTTCATTGAAATATTAAAATCCCCTGTCATATATTCTATTAGATCATTTTTCAATTTAAAAAAAAAATTCCCCTTCAGGTGTTAGTATCATGGAAAAGTATAATTGGGTAATTTTCACCATGTAGCTTATTCTTCATGACATTATACTCATTGAATTGTTTCCATTTTAGGTGAATTTAAATTACCATATAACCTTGTCCAAACACACACCCATAAAATGCATATAATGTGTCATTATAGTATGTCCTTAAAAGGCACAAATAGTTCTTATCACATGAATATAAGGGGAATGATGTTATTTATTATATTAAACTAGATTATATAGTTTTTTATTCCCTTCATATGGATATAAATAAACCTCCTTGCATTGGCCCATCCTCAAATTCATAATATTATCATCCTTATTGGATGTTGATAAATTACATAGTTCATAATAATATTGATTTAAACCATAAAATTATTAACAAAAAGAATAATGATATAGGTTTTCTCATATTAATCACTTATTTAAAAACCATCAACATATATATTACCATTTACACTATCCCATCATATTCATTTATTAAATATATATTACTTATATATAGTTAATGTTTATAATTGATTGTTATTACTTTTTGTTGTCTCATCTATGTTATGGTATGATGATATTGGTTATTAATATTTGATAAAAACATCATAATTAGAATATTTATTCATAATACAGGGATTTTAGTTTTTAAATTATTCATATAGGAATATTTTCAAATTTTTGGAAGGTACAGGTATGGCTCGTAGATATAGAATTTATAAATGGAATTCTTCTTATAATTTACCAATAATAATGATTTATATATAACGATCATTCATCTTTGTATCACCAATATATTACCATAATAATAACATAAATTACTTCTTAATGTCATATATTACCATCCATTATCTTTTTATACTCAACAATGAAGGAATTATGAAGATAGTAGATCACTATTCATATCGGTAGTTGAACTGATCCAAATAAGAACAAGGAATACTATTGAATGTGTAAGAGTATAAAGCTATAGTAGTAATAAAAATTTCATAAAAATATAATTAAGTTTTAATTAAATAATTAGAATATATAATTATACTTTAAATGAGTGTATAAGAGAATTAAATTGAAAAAGATAGTGAAGAACTTGATAGTTTCCTAGATGGAATCACCCCTTCGTGTAATAGGTTCTGTTAAAATAATGTTTTAGGCCTCTTTATTTAAAACATAATCAAAATAATTTGTTATAAGACATCTTAATATGAAAATTGGGATGTTATTAAAAATAAAATACAATAATTATTTTTGTGGTAATAGGATGCGTCTATTTATATAAGTGATGGATTGAAATTTCCCCAAATACCTACTCAAAAATGTGTGTGGGATGATATTTTTTGTGACTATTAGATATAAATTGGAATAATCACATATTCGAGTCTTGAATAACTTCACATAATTTATATACTAGTTTTGAGATATTTTATTCTTTTTCTCATTTATTTAACACTTTTACCTCATTGAAAAACTAAAGTGATATTTCAGTTTTACCCCGATAAATTAATTTTTACCCAGAAATAAATTTCAAAATATTAACAAATTTTAACATGTTCATTCCATATATTTAATTATTACATTATATTCAATTTATATAGTTTATAAAAATCATTTTTAACATAATAATGTATAATGACAAAAAACAGTTTTTATAATGGTATCCTTTAAAATATTACCTGATTTTATTCTCATTTATAATTTGTTTATAATTAATAAATTGATATTAATTAATTATATATATATTTAAAATTGAATTAATATAAATATATAATTATGATGAATGTATCCTTTGAAAAATATACAGTATATAATAATTTTTTCTATTAAACCATATTTCATTTACCATGAATCAATACATTTCTATTAATTATAATATATTACTTGTTAATTAGATGATTTTACTTATTTTTTCAATAAGGAATTGATTTGTTTCAATAAATTTCATTACTATGATTCTATTAATTTAACAAATTTAATTAGAAATGTGTTATATACAAAAGTTTTTTTTAATGTAATAATATTTCAATAAATTATTTTGTATATTTTATTTTATTATTAAATTATTTATTAAATATCAAATATATTATTTATAATATAATATTCACTACCCATTATAAAATATTCAACATACATATTGGAATCTTTAATACCCTATGAACAAATATCTAACACCCATATATCAAATGACCGTATAATTGTTATATTTACCTTTTTCAACCCTCTGTAAAAATTGAAATATTTCTCTACTATTCATTAACAATAATTTTCATACTTATATCACAAAATGGATAATATTAACCTAGTGATTTCCATTTTTCAGTAATTTTAATTGGAGATATGATCTTCATGGAAAACCATGCCGATGAATATTTTTAATTCAAGGTATTTTTTTAATATTCATTTTATTCCTAATAAAATTTTCATAATGATGTTTCACATAATTTTCATACTATTTATTAATGATTATATTGTACTATAATATTTTATCTTAAACAATATATAAGGGTTTATTTTAGATGACTATTAATTTTTAAACAACCCATTTTGATTATTAGAGAAATAATAAGGTGTGGTGTTATATTATACCCCCATTAAATAAATTTCACCCTTTAAATTTTATTATATCACTACTAGAGAACAAGGCTATAACAATAATTCTATAGAAATAGTTTTTAAAAAACATCGTGACAGGTATTTATACCAAGTCTATCTCCACAATTTTACCCAAAATTGTTCATATAAGGTATATTTACGATGGATATTGTTGTGGGTCGGTGAACCCATGGCTATTGAATTTTTTCCCAAGAGATATAGGCACATTTTGGGTTAATCTATGGCTATAGGTTCTTTTTACAAGGGATATATCCATGGTTTCCGTAAAAACATGGCTATATTGTTTTTTTACCAGGTATATAGCCACGGTATGGGTTGAAAAGTGGATATAGGGTCTTTTTAAAAGGATTATATACATAGTTTGTGTAAAACATTAGTTATAATCCTAATTTATAGGTGTTGTATTTGACAAAACATGGTGATAATATATTTTTTCATTTTCTATTACCACGTTTTCTTAATACTATGGTTATAGGCCTCCCTCCATTACATGGAAAAAACATTAAACAAAGGAAAAAGTGAATAAAGGGTTATATACACAATTTACATGCTATAGATTTGATTTTTATTAGTATATATATATACCCAAAGTCATCTATGGTTTATTGGTTACGCTGTTGTTGTGCATAGAGGAGGTGCACTGATCAAATCCTGGTCAGAACATATTATTATTGGGATACAACCCTGGTTTCTACCATGAAAATAGCAATGTGGAAAAAATAGACAATCATGGCTACAACCCAACTACCATGGTGTAAAACTACGTAATCTATTTTGGGGTTTGGAAAACATTGGAAATATCCCAATTTCCATGGTTGACAATCATGGAAATATCATAGAGAATCATCGATATTTATATTATCTATAGAAATTCCAATATGTTTCATGAATATATAGAACTATTGATATATCTTATATCAACATTTTTAACCCAAATAGCTAGGGTTGTGGTATATGGCTATAACCAAAATTTATACTTGAGAATACATAAAAATAGTTGTGGTTACCTGTGTTCCATTATTTGTTCTGGTGTTGACTCTTATCATCAAACTTTTATTTCCTCTAGATCACTTTATCTTGGTGGTTTGTCTTATTTTATTATACTTTTTCTCTATAATCTAGGGTCACTACTTTTTATTCCTCATAAGAGAGATGATGTTAAATTTTTACCAACACTTAGTTCAATACATATGATGGATTAGTTATTGACTTATCAAATAGTGATACATGGAACATATCATGAACTTGGGAGAGGTTTAATGAATAATCTAGGTGATAATATGAATCCCCCATGGGAGAATTTATTTTGAAAATAGCAGAAATATTCCCCTTACAAAGGTGGTCATGTGTAATGAAATCATAGTCCTTAATAAACTCAATTGCTCTATTATGGTTCATGATTGACTCCATTTGGGTGAATATATACTTTAATATCTTATGATTAGGTTGTATATAACACTCCTCACAATTTATATTATTCATCTCTTTATATATAATGATAATATTACTACTAATAGAACCACATTATTTATTGGTTAATTTTGATCGTATAACATTAACAGAAAAATTCCAAAGATACCACCTTGCCCTTTTTAAAAGGACACAGCATGTCACATAATTTTGATGCATCTATTTCTATCATATACTTTTCTCCACTCTAGGGAAGTATGAACATAGGTCAAGTCACTAATCATCTATTACTCTCCCAGAATGTTTACCCACTTTCATCTATATATTGGAACTTTACTCCCTTCTCAGTTAACATGTTTAATGGATTTTGAAATCAATAGAATTTTTTCACCATGGGAATATAGTATCTTCATAATATTAGAGAATTATGGATCTATAATAAAATGGTTTCTATAATCCATTCTTCAATCAATAATATCATTGTAGGATCCACAGATATGACTGTTCTTCTAATTAAATAACCATTGACTGTTATTTTCTATATGCAGAATTCAAACATTATAACTCTAAAAAATATATTATCTTTACTCTAGGATATTAACACATTCCTATAATCTTATTCATATTTTTCCATTATTCTAGAATATATCATAATTTCTTCTATAAATACTTTAATAAATTGATCGCGTTAATCGCTAAAGTATTTATTCATCAAATCCTTCAAGATAGTGTGGTTTTTGTACGTATACAAGGACTCACTTAGAAAAAATAGTGTTAATAACTTATATAAGTCGTGTTATTTTATGTATATACTCCAATTTTACACTTAACATGTATTAACTAAATCAAATATCTATATTTGAGAATGATTTTCCCCTATAATGTTTTCAAGAAAATCATAAATAAGGTGACGAGGACACCTGTTCATGACCCTGATAATATTTTGATCATGATAAACAGTGAAAATATGCATTGGTGCATTAGTCTTATTAATAAATAAGGAAGATTTTCATCATGATAACTAACATTGGTACATAAATATTATATTCATATTATTTGTTAGTTTCATATTTAGTTACACTAATTAAATAGGGAAATTCTATAAGGAGTATTTGGTATTGTAATAGATAAAAGTATGAGATCAAAAAAAAAACTAAACCCCGCTATCTACGATAAGATCAAAAAACAATTCATGAAATATATCAAAACATTCTGACAAAATTGGATTATATTCAATATTTATTTTCTTACCAACAAATTTAACCCCCCATTAATGATTGGTTATTAGGACCCATATAATGGATGTAACTTCCAAAGGGATTTTATAGACCATAATATATTGAAAGATGATCTTGAGTTGATTTAGACTATGAAATTTTATTTCACTATCTAGAAAATTGATGTTGTTACCACTTATATAGAACCAATACATTTCAAAAATAACATTAACTTGATGAAAAATTTGAATCACAATATTTTGAGGAATCATATTCACACAAACATCGATCAAAGTGGGGATCTAGAATTTAGATTCAGTAGTCGTAGAAGTTGACAAATTATTCATTAATTAATTATCTAATTACATGGGTAGTGATATAATTAGTTTAGAGATATTTCACCATATGAAAGAGTGTGTATCATTAGAATAATATAATATGTTTTAACTACATAGAGGATTAAAAGTTTACCTTTCACTACATCATTTTTTAACCCACTATGGAAATAGTGACTAAAAAATATTTCCCTTTATTCTTTTTATTTTGAGGATATTTATATCTAGTATCCTTATTAACCATTGTGTTAATGCATTGGTTTGTGTAACTTCTAAACTCCTTATAATGAACCATTGAAGAGTGGGCATGGAATTAGGTGGTGCATCCATCTCTACCATTATTTTTCCAAACTCTTCATATATATTCAATAGTATTGTGCCTAATGGCCTTATTTTCCACACTTCAAACACATTATGATTCATTTAATGAAATCCCTCTTAGGATTCTTCCCACATTTTCAGCACGGTGGAAGATGAATCATTATCCATCATGAGGTTTACCATATTAATATTTATAAAACATCATTATCCACTTCTTTCCCCTAAAAACATAATAATAATGAGAGTCTCCAATTTCTATTTCTAACATGACAATACATTGAAAAAATTATTCCTATATATTTATTTCTTTTATTATTAATTATTATAGAAAACTTGTTTTTAAGATAGTAAAGAAGTAATTAATTTTTCTTTATGGGTTAATAATAAAAATAGAGGGGTAGATTTCATGTATTGTGATCTTTGATTCATTAGTTTTAATGGATTCATCCACCTTTATCTTTTTATCATGGAATTATCCTTATATTTTAAATCAGGGGGTTCATTAGAATTATTTTCTAAAAAATAGTTTTCATTATGTTCTCTAACTCTTTGATATTAATTTCGTCTACTTATCACTTTTTATTAATGGGATTTACTATTGATCATCGTCACTTAAAAAATGATAAATAGCCAATGAAACCTTACATTTATATGAGCAATAATATATGAAAAATGTATTTTTTATTTTTTAATATATTTTCACCATAATCAATGGGTCAGATGACCCCTTGTAGGAGGGTGGTTGTTTCTAAATGATGGAAGAATTAAATATTTATACTTGATTTTTAATGTTATGGAGTTTTAAAGGGATATTTTTAGAATTCATATATATTGATATAGATATATGAACTGTTCAATTAAATCGTTAACTCCATCTCTCACCCTGTTTTCTTTCACATTTTGTATAATCATTCCATTTCTCATCTAACATTTTTTTCACTCATTTCCTCCTACATTAAATTAAAACAAAATTCAATAAATATTATTCATTTATATCAAGATTAATTAATATTATGTTAATGAAATTATGGAAAGATATATCAATATATAGTACACCTTTATTTCAAGATATGAGACTTCATAATTAACCACTAACATTTTTAATACAATATGCTTTGTTTTATGTTTTTCCAACTTATTTTTTATAACATAATCAACAAAATTTACTAAACCCTACTATAAAACTATAGTATGTGATCCAACCACAACATATTTACAAATTATATCATTATATATTAATATAAATGTTATCTTCTCATAAAAAACACCCATAAAACATATAGGTTTAGTGTATTTGAAGATTATATACAAAACAAGAATATATTACATATGTATTTAAACAGCACCCACAAAAGTTACTCTAATATTTATGTCAAATATAATACTCTTATATATTTATTCTATTATTAAATAATAATAAAATGGCGATCTCATATGCTGGTTAAGGGGTAAAAATATAAGATATCAAATAAATCCACACATACAATCCAAAAGTGTGACATAAGTGAAAATTATAAGAAAACGTTGATAAGATTATATAATAATAAACATAAAAAAATAAAAATAGTAAATGTGGATCATGTCATCAAAATGATAAATAAAATAGTTATATATCAGACATAGATAAGTTGAATATTCATAGGAATTTAAAATAAAATCTTTTATTTGGGATCAATGCCATGACCATCGTTAAAAAGTAGAATAAAATGTTCCATAATATAGTGGACTAGGATAACCTCACATATCCCATAAAAACATCTCATGAGACATAAAACATTACCAAATTTATTAAGGGATATAAAAATATTGTAACACCCATTATATAATTAAATACAATATATATTTATGTCCATTATCATAAATTCATGATAACACATTTAACCCATGATAATGAAGTGAATTTCATAAAATGAATCACAACTCATAAAAAAATATAGTGAAATTAATTTTATTATTAGATTAAAACATACCTCCATTGAAATATAGGAAACATTAAGAGATATTAACATAGATGAAAAAAACATTAGAATAATCTTATAAAATCAAATATATAAAAAGAGAGAAAATCGTTTATGTAATGATAAATTATTTTAAATAATTAACATAAATTCAATGTTTTAAAAATAGTGATAAAGATATTTTCATGAATCAATAAATCATAGAAGATAAAATTAATAAATAAATTGAATGAAAATTCTAAGAGAGAGAAATATGTGGGAAATATAATTGTGAGGGATTTAAAAAATACCTTTCATAAATTTTTTCAAAAAATAAAAACCACTATTAAGATACCATAAGCAGTAATATGATTAGAGATAAATATATATAATACATAAATGATATAATAATGAAAAATAATAAATTAAGACAAATATTCCAATAGAAATAATAGTTAATTTCCATTCCTATTCCAAAACATCATTTTGGGTGAATCACTAAGAAATGAGAAGGTAAATGGTAAGAAAATAGTAAATCCCAAAAATTTCAATATGAGAAGAAATTTTGGGAATTATAAGGAAATTTTATTATTATCCTACCAATGGATTCATTAGAATCAATAATATCAATTATGATGATGGATTGTGAGATAAATTATTATCATTACTCTCAACACCAATGAAATCAAATTAACCGCATGTGTAATATCCAACTCAATATTAAAAACTAATTTAAAAATATTATTCATAACCAGTAAAACATATACATTTAAATTATATTAATTTAATATACATAGATATATATATTAGTTAAATAATGTTTATTTTCCTCATAAAATGTTAGTAGAGTCTATTTTCTCATTCGTGTTTTGGTATGAAGATGTAAATTCTCATTATTTGACAAAATTTAGTCATTACAATAATATTTTTTATAGAAAAATTTCGTTTTTAAAATGACGTATGCATTCCCATGTACATTTTATAGAAGTTATGTGTTTAATTAGTAATAAAGGATTTCAAGATGGGAATGTTCCTGTTATTAAATTGATATTAAAAGTTTCTTTATAGTGACCACTGATTTTCATGTCTCTATAATAGAACCATTAATATCACATAAATTTATCATCATTATCCTATATTACCAAAATTTAATCTTTTATACTCATCCATGAGGTAAATTAGAATGATAGTATAACATTGTTAATATATGTGGTTGAACTGACCTAAACAAGAACATGATTACTAATGAATGAGTAAGAGTCCAAATTTATATAATAATAAATTATTTTTAAAAAAATTATAATAATGTTTCAGAAACATCATTATTTTGAATAATGATTTTATATAATGTTTTAAATTAGAATGTGGTTGAAATAAGATATATAATACTTAGATTCAAACATTGATGGGATCACCCCTCTATATAGTAGGTTCATTCCGAATAAAGGATTTGGGTCTCCATCAAGGAATTCGAAGTTATAAAAGGTTTATGAATACATTATTATAATTAATTGGTGAACAAAATAAATATAAAACAAATATATAAGTATGATTTAAATTTTTTATGGGAGGGTTCCTTTTATATGTGATTTTTTTATAACATCAGCAAATACTTATTTCTTGATGTGTAAAGAATTTCATTTTGCAAAAAATGTGCATAAAAATAAGAAACCTAATGGATATTCATCAAGAATACCCTAATACACCCAATTTTCTTATAACTATAGAGATATTTTATGCTCTTACCCATTAATTTCACTATCTACCCTCATTTTATCTTTACTTTCAAAACACATCTTTTTTCCTCAACAGATTATTTTCTCCCAAAAATAAAATTTACATTATTAGAAAATTTTAACATTATGATTCTAAACAGTAAAAAAATTAAATTATTTATCTAAATTTGATATAAACTAATTTAAATATGTCAATTCATAACATATAAAATATTATAAATGTATCATTATAATCATTAAATGATTATATTTATATTTATAGGAATTCAAAAATTAATCATTAATTTTTTATTAATTAATTTTTATATATAAAAAATAAATTTCATTAAATATAATAATCCTTTAATTCGAAATATTTCCTTTAAATAAAAAACATTCTATATATATATAAAATAGTGTTTTAAAATATAATATATTTCTTTAAGCATTCATTATTAATTTTTTTTATTTCTTATAATTTCATAATTATTGATTGGTTGTTATTTACTTATTTTAAAAATAATTCCACAATTATTAAAAATTTATTATATTAAAATTATTTTGAAAAGTAAAAATATTAATTAATTATGTGTTACTTATAAAACAATACTCTTAAAAAATATTATATATGTTCATAAATGAATTATTATTTTTTATTAAATTATAAAATTATTTATTAAATGTAAAATATGATATTCATAATACATTAGTTTCTTATAATTAAAAAATATTCAATATACTTATTGGATACATGTTTACCCAATTAATTTATATCCAATGGCTATATATCCAATGAAAATAAAATTGTCATACAGACTGTTTTCACCTCTACATATAGCCTCCCATACATCGTTAAGATTAATTGATAACATTTTATTTCTTATATATTATATTTTTTAGTATAAATATATTTATTTTCAATCCTTAAATAGTTTTAATTTGTAAAATTACCTTCAAGGATAACCTTGATGTTGAAGAATTCCTTTTTTAGCATTTTTATCTACATGTTGTTTTATTACACAAATACCTTTCCAAACGATGGTTCATACTTAATTACCAAAATGTATTAATATTTATAATTTAATACATAATTTTATCAAAATAAAATATGTCATAGTTAATTAATTTTAGATTTTGTAAGTGATACAAGATATTTAAAAAGTTATTTGAAAAAAATTACATAGTTATATCAATTATATCTCTAATAAATGAAATGAGTATGAATTGGAATGAAGAAGTGACCCAAATAATAGATAGTGAATCATTCCAAAATCATTTATATATTGATAAATAATTTTTGATTCATGTGAAATGACTATAATTATTTAGTAAAACATTGATTATCCTTTTCATATTCTTGAGTGAACCAAGTAAATTACTTATGCTCTTGTTCATTAATCAGTTCACAATTATTTGGTAATGCCCCAACCCCTGAATCCGAGAGTCGGTATATTATTTTGTTATATATATATTATATAAATAAATAAAATCCAAATTTTCCTATTCGTTTAGCATATTTGAAATTCCAAATTTCATACATGATACCCATATTACAATTGGAAAGATACAAAACTACATGATACATAATAAACTAAAATAAGCTACCTCCATAAAACCTTATTCAATGATATTCTTCAAAACATGGGGAAAAGAAAAATAATAAAGGTGATCTCAAATAATCATTATGTGTAACAAAAATTTGATTCTTGAACTAATAATTAGTTGATCATAATAAATTATAGATAACTAATATGGAAGGGTGAATAAATGAAAAAACATTCCATAAATTAGCTGAGAATAAAAATGCATGCATAGGTTTTGTCGTAGTGAAAAATACATGGAAATTAAAAAAATACTAAATAAATAGAATTATTATTATTTGGAGATCATGTATCTGGAACATGAACCATTATACCATCTAGATGGTTTAAGTATGTGGGTTGAAACTGACCAATTTTTTGGGAAACAACCTGAAGGGTTTATCACCAACTGATTTGTCTCCTGAGACCATTCGATGCATCGAGGGTATATAGAAGGCCCAACCCATAACTTCAAGTCTAAATAATTCTTTATAAAAATATTTCACACAAGAAAAGTATTCCTTTTCAATATTCTTATTGAATAGAGGATACAAATTCATCAATATTTCCAGAGTTAAAGCAATATTTCACATAAACAACGTATGTAAAATGGTATAATGCTAAGAAAATAATCATATACCTATGAAAAGAATATGGATAAATAATATAATTAATATTTAAAATTAAATTTTATCGCCATGTGGAAGTATTTTCCCCTCATAATAATGATTAGGTTCAAAATACCAGGTAAATGTCAATGAAATTGAAATAGAAGCGAAAGTCCCTTACGATATTGAAATAAATTGAGTTAGTAATCATAAAGTGAATCAATAAATATCTAGAATAAAAATGGAATCAGGATATTATATATCAATTGGAAATAAAGTTGCTCGACATTCAAGAAATACGGGTGGAACAATGGAAATCTCACGGAAATTAATGTGAGATTAGAAACCCCTAACCTTAGGCCGGATTGTGTTCTTTATTTGATCTTAATGTCATAGATAGTCAAATAAGATTAATTAATTAGGAATTCTATAACCTTAACTACATGTAATTGAATTATTATTTCTTCATTGATTTTATTTATGTCCTTTTACATGGGTTAATATATTCAATTTCACCATTTGGGAGTACACATTTTTTTTAATTTTTTTGATAGGTTTTCTTGTTTAAGAGAATGGATGTTTGTGTAAAATGGAAATTGAAATATAGATTTTAATTTATCAGTTATTAATGATCATAAATAAGTTTAAATGATCATAAAAATTATTTGGTTATTTAAAAATAGGATAAATCATTATATAACATTTTAATGATAAACACAATGATTATTTTAAAGGGTTTTTTATCACCATGAAAAAAAATTCTTTTATAATTAAATAATACGGGTCAAAATTTATTCAAGAACATTAAATATGATGTATTACATATATAATGATCTTTTTAAACAATAAAAAGTGTTTCATGAATTTAATGGAATACAGTAATAGAAATTTAAAACCTGTCATCCTTGAATGTGATAAATTAACACATCTCAGATGGTGTTTAGATTTTTTGTATTAGAGGAGGGGAAACGAGAGATAATGATGAAATATTGCAACATCATAATAATATTCCAGTATGTTTAAGGTAATATAATTATCACATCATTAGGATGAGGTTAAGTGAGGGGAGGGAAACAAATGAATGGAACTTGTAAAAGAAGTTGAATGGAAAAGGAATAGAGGTTTACCTCTTGAGTACTCCTAATTATGATTCGCTTTAAGGCCATTGGATCTATCATTTGGGTGAGAACAGAAGGTCTTGAAGGTGGGGGAAGGATTGGGATTTTTATTTATCAGAACATAGAATTGGATAAAAGCTTGTGTGGTGTGAGAGGCAGAGGGGGTGAGGGGTGTTTATATAGTGGCAGAGAGGAGAAGTTTTGCCTTATTTTAATCATTAGTTTATTTTTATCCTCATGTTAAGGAAAAGTACTGATTCTTGTGAAAGAAAATATTAATAATTAAATTTTAGTATGAAACAAGTGTTCTTACCTTAGTAGTATATCATCAATGACACAATAAATCATGTATTTAGCATTTATCGTAAATTATCATCTTTTACTATTCAAAAAAATTCAAGTATTTCAGAAATATTTGTAATATTTACCCTATCAATTTTCTGAACTATAGAATAAAGAAATTATCTCCATTTTGTGAAACTAATTTTCTAAATATATTAAATTAATTTTTCTTATTAAAATCCAAATTTCATATAAAAATAATAATTTAAATATTATAACTGATTTTTTACATTTTGTAAATTAACTAGGGTGTCATAAAATTATCTTATAATAATAGGGTAAAAAATATTTACACATGATTAAATTTTATTAAAATTGATTATCTTTTTAAAACATTTTATTAATTATAAAATTTTAATTAAATATTTTTTACTCATAAAAATGACAACATAAAATTGAAAATAACCTCCTTTATTTATAAGGTGCATAAATTATATTTTTAAACTCATGGGTGAGGTTACAATTTGTTTGGATGACTAACTATTCATAAGGGTTATATTATAATTCATAATTATTGGTTACTATTCCAAAAAATAATGTTCATCCTATCAGACTCTAAATATCATACTGATCGCAATAGTGTGTGACTGTTTTTCGATATTAAAATCACAGAAATGGAAAATTTTATATTAATTTCTAGGTTATAGTAATGTGTTCATTTCATAGAGACTCATTTTTATTTGAATTGTGAGATATCTAATGAGTTAAATTTATTTAATATGGACATACCATTAAATATTGGGGTTTATTGCACTTCCTTCCTTTGGAAATTTCATCATTGAAATTTTTCTTGTATATTGCTCCTTAAAAAATATGGGTGTTTATTCTACAGAACATACTATGGTTCTAAAGTCACTTCCTCCAATTTATAGTTTCTCCAGAGAACCATTAGTATTCGAGTTTCCGAATTTCTCAATAACATCTCCCTTGTGTCAATAATCTCGATATGATCTTCAAAATATGAAGTATTAGGTTCCAACTCTATTTCTTCATACATGAGTAAATTCATTGGGTTTGGAATGTATTTTTTTAACATCAACATGTGGAGAATATTGAGAACATTGGAGAGACTTTGTGGAATTGATAACAAGTAAGATAAATCATCAATTATTTCTATAATTTTGAATGGTTCGATGTACCTGGGGATCATTTTCCCATTCATATTGAACTTTAAGACACCCTTCCATGGATATAATTTTAGAAAGACATGATCTCCCACTTGAAATTAAAAATCCATTCTCTAGTTTTTGGCAGAACAATTTTACCTACTTTGGGATTTTTTAATATGGTCAGGTATTTTCTTTACCTATGGAATTGCCTCTTTGATAAGTTTTGGTCCTATAAATTTCCTTTCTCTAACTTCATCCGAATAATTTGGAGGTCAACACCTCTTGCCATATCAATATTCGTTGTATTCCATTTGATTACATGAATAGAAACTATTAATGTATTAAAATTCCACCAAAGGAATTTATTGATCCCACATACATTTAATATAAAGAGATCATGATCTCAACATGTCTTCCTATGTTTGAATATTACTTTCAAACTGGCCATATGTTTAGGGGTGATATTTTGAACTCATATGAGCTCAGTAAACAAAGCCTTCTAGACATATTTCATGAATTTTGATGAAAATCTGGGAACTCGACCAGAAAAAATTTATAGTGGTGCAACATGATATCTGAATAAATCATTAATATAATGTTTTTCCTAGTTATCAAGTGGTAAATCATATCATATAGTAATAAAATGTGCCAATTTTTAAGGTGGTCAATAATTACTCATATTTAATAATTCATTGTAGGTGTCCTAGGAATTCATATGAAAATTTCTATAGTATTGTCATCCCACTTCCACATAAGAATTTGTAGAGGTCACATGACCCTCGAGGATATTTTCTCTTGGACTTCAAATGTTGAAAGACTAGAGACCATGAAAATTAGTCAGCAATTTCTCAGTTACTGTTATCCCCCCAAAATGTTTTCTTCAGATCATTATACATCATGGTGAAACCATGGTGTATAGATAAATTTGAGCAATGAGAATCATCGTATTGTTCCCTTTTTAGACCAGGTATTTATGGAAAGAAAAAGTTCTTTCCAAATTTTATATCTTCATCCTCTTACATTAAGTTTTCCAATCATCCATCCTAAACAACTTTATTTTCCTTTTAAAGATTTTTATCATCAGATTGAAATATTTTTATCATCTCTAGTAAAGAGGGTTTGGCAATCATTTGAAAAAGTAATGATGAATCCCCTTCATTAAAAATTTCCATATCCAAATTTAAAAGATCTATGATTATAGGATCTCTCTCAATCCTCAAATGAGTCAGATATACATGATATTTCATTATTAATTCACATGCCACCTTATTTTCTTTTCCTGGGATGTTATGTACTGAACAATCATAAAATTTGAGTATCTTGAGCCATCTCCTCCTCCTATTTTTGAGTTCTTTCTCAGTAAAAATTTATTTCAAAGTATTTTGATACATTTATAACTCACATATTTCACAATAGAGATAATGTATCTATATTTTTAAAGAAAATATTATGACAGTTAACTCAATATCATATGTGGGATAATTTTTCTCATGGGTCTTCAACATCCTTGATGCATAAGTGATGACTCTATCATTTTTCATAAGGAAAAAACCTAGTCCATTATTTTATGCATATTTTTATATAAAAAATCCATCATTTTCATAGGGAAGATTAAAAAATTTGAGCATTGACCAATCTTATTTTCAATTATTAGAAGAATTCAGTACATTCATTCATTTATACAAACATAACACCATTACGTTTGAGCATGGTTAGCAGGTTAGACAATCAGGTGTAATTCAGAATGAAATGTTGATAGTAACCTACTAAGACATAAATACTATGTACCTCTATTATGTTTGTTTGTGTTGGAAATTCATGGGTTTCCTTTTCCATTTCAGGATCAACTAAAATTCTATCATTGGAGATAATATTCCCATGAAAGAAACTAATTGAAGCCAATATTCATTCTTCCTCAACATCCCATATAATTCATCCCATATTTGTGTTTTCAGAATGTTCTGTAAGTGATTCTCAATGTCTTCCTAGATTTTGTAGTATAAACGAATATCATTGATGAATTACACAACAACATCACCATGATATTCCTTAAAACCCATATTCTTTAGATTAATGAAATCATAGGGTGCCTTAGTCAGTCTAAAAGGAATTAATAAAAACATGTAATTCCCATACTTGGAACTAAATGTTTTCATACGAATATCTTCCTTCCACACTTACATGTAATGATATTTATATCGAAGTTCAATCTTCAAAAAAATAGACTTTTATGAAAATGATAAAATAAATCATCAATGTGAGGTAGAGGATACTTTTTCATTATCGTAATAGATTTGATCTCCCTATAGTCAATGAATAGCCTCATAGATCCATTTTTTTGGATAAATAGATCCAGGGCTCCCCATGGAGAAAAAACAGGGCAGATAAATCCTTTATCCCTAAATTACTCAGGTTGTTTTATAATTTCTTCTAATTTAATAGTGGCCATTCAATAAGGAGTCTTTTATATAGTTCTATCACCTAGAATTAAGTCAATGGGGAACTCAGCTTCTTGCTCTAGAGGATGTCTAGGTAAATCCCTGGGAAATACATTAATGTATTCTTTAAAAATATGTGCATCTTCAAATTGAATATTCATAGATGATGTTTTCCCTTCCTCCCCAATAAATTCATTTAGAAAAGATATTGATGGTGGATCTTCATATGACTTTGATGATGATGTTTCTACTCTAAATATATGTCATTAAACATCATTCTCAAAAATTGTAACTTCCTTATTCTAGCAATTGATTTTGCATCATAATTTGGTATCCAATTCATAAAAATAATTATGTCAATGTCAATCATAGGTATGATGATAAGGTCCAAACTAAAGTATGTTTAGGTTTCCCAAAGTAGAATGAATGACATATCATTTTTTCAATGATACTTACCTTAGGAATTTTTATTTATAACACCTTTATTAAATCAAATTGGAAATGTTAAATTTCCTGGCCAACTGGAAAGATATAAATGAATGTGATGATCTAGAATCAAAAAATGAATTTTCTATGTTTGAAGAACCAATTAAAGTACCTACCACCACAACATTAGGAACATAAAACCCTGTGGTGGTAATCATATAAATATTCATTTTCACTCATTTCCTTTTTTGAGGAATGATTTTATGGTGTTTAAGATACTCGTTTGAATAGTGTCCAATCTCTCTAAAACTGTGTCGTTCACCATCGTTGACCTGTTTCTTCCCCTTTTATTCATTAGATCGATGAACTTTTTCTCCAAACATATATCAAAAGTTCATGGATTTCATGAATTTTTTCCAAGATGATTCTTTCCAATGTTCTCAAATAATGTATATGACCTCATTCCCTTCTTCTTATTTGGTGATTCCCCTTTAAAATGGTTATTAGAGTACCACTTCTTATCTTGAATTCCGTTGAAAAAAATTGATCTATGAATTTTTTTTAGGTTTTTATGGAACATAATATAATTTCATCATATGATGAAAATGCATGAGAATCCACTTGAATTCAATTACATGGCTTAATACCCCCATAAAAATGGTTAATCTTGTCTTCTTATCCATGGGTATTGATTCCATTTATTCCATTTGGATTCATCACTAAACAATGTCATACACTATATTAGGTCATAATTCATTATTTATAACTGGAAAGCACATCACATAATTTGAATATATATTCCAATAAAATTTCTTATTCATAAACATGGTTTATATTTACTTATAAATACTTCATAAAGGGCTATAATGAAAATTTGAATTATTCTAAGAAAATACCCTAGGAGTGTCAAACTAGGTACACAGTAAGGCTCGTTGTCATGTACTAGGATTCCCCAAGTCAAGAACGAAACTCTTTATCAGAGTTGTTACTCCTAGGTACATCTGTTCCAGAACCATGTCCAGTTGCAGTATCAAATCAGAGATGTATTTTCTAGGAAGATGCACATATCCAATACCTTACCAAAATTCTAGTATTTTACTCTATACTTATCCTCAATGTATATATTTGGGCTATGTACTCAAAACTATGTTTCCTAAATCTAGTTTCCATGGTTGCTGTTAAACCTCCCTCTGATACCAACTGTGACACCCCATCCCTAGAATCCCATATCCACTACATTATTTTATTATATTGGCATGATTACAAGAAATAAAATCATGAAGAGATTTTTTTTATTAATTTTGGATGACGATATTATATACATGATACCCATAGTACAGTTGGAATGATATAAAACAACGTTATACATAATAAACTGAAATAAACTACATCCTTGAAATCCTATTCAAGGTTCTCCTATTCATAAACTATGGATAGAAAACATAATAAGGGTGAGCTATAAGTCTCAGTAAGAGTTAAACATAGTGGAATCAAGAATCAAATATAATAGGATCATAATAAATTAAACATTAATAATACAACATGGTGAATAAATGAAAACACAAGCCATCAAAAAGGTGAGAATGAAAATGCATCCATAGATTTTGTCATAGTGAAAATATAATTCAAAGTAAAAACTAAAAACTAAATAATGAGATTGATTTTAATTTGGAAAAAATGTATCTAGAACATGAACTATTATATCATTTATATGGTTTATGTCTTTGGGTAGAAACCCATTAAATGTTTTGGAGACAGACTCGAAGGGTTTATCACCAACTGATTTGTCTCATTAGAACTCTTGATGCATTGAGGGGATATAGTAGGCCCAGACCATCACTAACAGCCAATTAATTCTTTATACAAATACTTAATACAATATCAACATGACATTTTAAAATCCTTTTTGATTAGAGGATTCAAATTCATCAATAATTCCACAGTTAAAGCAATATTACACATATCATTGTATATAAAATGGTATACAACTGAGACATTAATCATCTCCATGTAACAATAATATGGATATAAAATTTTATTTCAATTTAAAAAGATAAATTATCTCAAAGGGGCAGTTGTTACACCACATAAGAATAATTAGGTGCACAATTCAATGTAAATCACAATGAAATGGAATCCAAATCAAAATTATCTTACCATATTGTAGTCAATAGAGTTAATAATCATCATGTTAATCATTTAATACCATGAATATAAATTGAATCTTGATATTATATATATAAAGTGGTAGTAAACATGCTCCACATACAAGAAATATATGGTGAAAAAGGTAAATCTCATGGAAATAAAAGCGAGATAAGAAACCCCTTACCTAATGAACAAATATGTTCTTCCGTTAATCTTAATGTACTCGATAGTAAAATTAGATTCACTAACTAAGAAGTACATAACCATTTATAAATGTATTTGAAACATTATTTCTTCATTCATTTCATTTAAGATCTTTTAGTTGGGTTAATAGATTCTATTTCATCATTTGGGAGTATATATTTTCTTAGTTTTTATGATTGGTTTGATTTTATAAGAGTATGGAAGTTCATGTAAAATGTAAATTTAAATAAAGAATTGATATTTTGAGTTATTAATAATAATCAATATGTTTAAGTGATCAAATAATTTTTTTTCTCATTTTTGGAGAAGCTCAATAGTTATATAAAATTATAATGATAAATGCTTGGATTATTTTAAGATTTTTTAATCACTATGAATTCATTTTATTTTATAATTAAATTAAACGAGTAAAAATGATACTATAACATTAAATAGGATATATTAAATATATAATTATTTTTTTAAACCAAAAAAATGGTTTCGTGGCAAGAATTAAACATCGTAATAGAAATTGAAAAGTCATCGTCCTTGAATGTGACCAATTAACACATCTGAGACGGTGTTTTAATTTTTGGTATAAGAAGAGAGGAAACAAGATACGATAATGAAATATTACATCTGAATAATAAAATTCATTAACATGTAATGTACTCGAATTATCACATAATTTGGGTTATGGGAGGTGAGGGTCTTCAGAAAAACGAATTGAACTTGTAAAAGAAGTTGGAAGGAAAAGGAAGAGAGGTTTATCTCTTGAGAACTCCTACATGAGAATATACTTAAGTCCTTTTTGTCATTTCGGTGAGAGAAGAAGATCTTGGTCATGGGGGAGTTATTTGGAAGTTTATTTGGATGAAATTTGGAAAAGTTCAGGGTTTGAGTTGTGTGAGAGGAAGAGGGGTGAGGGGTGATCTGTATAATAGAGGAGATGAGGGGTTTTGCAGTATTTTAATCAATAGTTTATTATTTTCCCAAAGATATGGAATAATATAGATTATTTTGAAATAAAATTATAATAAATGCATGTGATTTTGAACCATGTGTTCTTACCTCAGTAGGAAATCATCCATAACTCAATAAATCATGTCTTTATCATTTATCGTAAAATATCATCTTTTACTCTTCACCAAAAATTTTAATATTTCAAAAAAATTCTAAAAAATGTCTCTAACCATTTTCCAATGTGTATAATCCAAAAATGAAACCCATTTAATGAAAATAATTATATAAATGTATGAAAAAAAATTAATTAAAATCATTATTTAATCGGAAAATACCATTTGAAATATTATAACTGTTTTTTTTACATGTAGAAAGTTAACTAGGGTTTCATAAAATTTTATTATAATATTAAGGAAAAAATATTGATTCATGAATAAATTTTATAGAAATTAACTATATTTTCAAATAATTTTACTAATTATAAAATTTTAATTGTATATTTATTACTCTCAAAAATGCTGACAATTAATTAAAAATATTCAACAACATTTATATGGTGACTAAATTCTATTAATACAGCCCTGGGTGAGGTTACTATTAACTTTTCAAATTAAATCTTCATAATGTCAAAATTACTATACATAAGTGTAAGATACAAATTATATGTTTAGGTTACTATTCACCCAAAATTAAGTTGATATAATCAGACTCTAAACAGCATACTGATCACATTCGTTTATGTAAATTTTTTGATATTCAAATCTCAAAAGTGGACAAATTAAGATTAGTGGATATATTATAGTAATGTTATTTTTTCATAGAGACTCAGTGATATCTGAATTCTTATCTCTCAAATGAGTTCAAATTATTCAACAATGTCATACTATTAAATATTGGGTTGTTATATATTTTTTATTTTTGATATGGGAAGCATTATGACTATTCCTTCTAAAAATTAAATAAAATTTGAATGTTCAAAATTTTTAAATACCCAAATAAATCCCATATAAAGATGATCTTCATCTATCAAGACTTTGTTTCTAATAAAAGTTGACAAATTTAGCCTACAGTTAAATTACATTATGATAGTGTTAACACAATTTAACATACATGTCAAGGAAATATTCCTAATATATTTATAATTTACAATATGATATAAAGGATGTTGAATGAGGTATTGTATAAAACATGATTATATATGATAATAAAGTTGTGATATAAATTATTTCTTAATTTAATATCATTTAATGTTTTAAAAATATTTCTTATCATTTTTTCCATTGCATCACATGAAGATATTTTAAATATGATTTAAAAAAGCCTAATTATTACTTAAACATTAATAATTAATTGATAACTATTTTAAGGATGAATCACATTATATGTTTTGTTACATAAATGTTTGTAAAGATGAATTTCCTATGAAATTATGATTCCATAGAGTCTCATTTATTTAATCAATGATTTATATATAAGGTGCTAAAAATATTATAGAAAGATCCACTTCAATATTAGTCCTGAAACCCATAAAATAACATCTCTTATAATTTCTAAAACTCACTAATGACAACATTTAACTCATCCTTTATGAGTTAATTGATTCTTTCTTCATATAACTAAGTAACATGAGGTACATGTGGTAGAGAAGTAAAAGTATAATTCTAAAATATTAAATTTACATACCTTTGGTCTACATCCAACATCGTATATGAATTTTCTTCCTGTAAAGAAACTAATATAGATTTCATGCCCCCTATCCTATTTCTCATTTGGTCTATCTAGATATGAAATTTTGGTTGAGGAAGAGAAATGACCAAATCATGTATAATGGATATACAGACATCTCATATTTGATCTATAGAATTTTCAAACCCAATAATCAATTTTTTAATTACCCAATCATATTTGATTTGAATTCATTCATATAAAATTTTGAAACATAGGATGTGGAAGGAAGTGAAGGGATAAAAAATAGTTTTGTTGAATATGTGTCACAATCCAATGACCTACAATTATCCAGAAAGTCCATTGACCCTGATATCATATATTTCAATTCTTCCACATTATCTAAATCCATATGATGATCATGAACAACTATCCTGAGAGATCCAATAGGTGTTTTTTTGGTTATCTTTCAGGTTTTTCAACTATCTTAAATTAATTGAGACCAAATAGCCAATATAAAACATGATCTATAGAGGAAATTAAAGGGGATAAATGAGGTACATTATTATATTCTATCTCAGTAATCATGGAACCTTTTATAACTATTCTAATATAATTTAATCAATTTCCACCATCCTAAGGTGGAATGCCCCAAATGTAATCTTCATAATCAGAATCAAAATAGTCTAGATATAACACTAAGGACCCATGGCACATTTACCCATAATTATGTGCATCTAGTGTCCTTGGACCATGAGTTCTTTCTATAACATGAGACTTTAATTAACCATCATCATCTCCATCAGAATCATCAAACTCTCCCCATGTAGTCTCATCCACATTAACACAAACATACAATTTATAATAAAAAATTTCCTCTTCATTCAGATCCTTTAATGATATGGAATACATAGATGGGATTTGGTGGTCCAAAGAGTATAATATGATTGAATTTTCATCCATCCTAAAGTGCCACTATAGATTCCTTAATATTGAAAAAAAACTGGATTTCTTATACTTCTTCTTCCTCTGATTCTACTTGAACATGATAATATTCATTTGATTTATCTATCTAATGACCAGGTTAATTATATCCCATAGACAAACTACATATTATATAGGGTCATGATTCTCATATAATTTCTCATTATCAATAACCTATTTTATTTCTAGGGATTCTAATTCACTCTTATCCACTTTCAAATTTTCTATTTTAATCAAAGGCCATTTTATGAAGTTAATTATGAATCTCCTTGAGAATGAAAATCTTTATCAGCATGTAACTATTATATGATCCTTGGATAGGGATGAGAACTGAATATTGAAGAGTACCGAAAAAAATCATATATATACATCGTCACATATCTACAAATAGTTGTATGAAATATTTATTTCATTTGGAAGGGAAAACATAGATCTTGGTGTTGAAGGGCATTAAAATATCCTTCCCTACCACATATCAAATGTTTTATGAACATAGCTAGAAATATATACACATCATTTATTTTTTAGATGTTATACTTCTATATGTTCTATTACCATTCATTTCTTCTAATAATTTTGAATTTTAAAATTGGTATGTTTAAGTATAAGAAATCTATTATAATTTTTATTCACCCTTATGTTCCACACCTAAACTCATTGCCCAATTATTTTAAGAAAACTCCTGGAATTCCGAAATTATAAATGTTTTAATGTGTAGGATATTTATAATATTCTCATCTGGATTACATATAATATAGATGAGAATTATATGTTTAAATAAATATTTTAAGATAAATAAAATCAATAACACCCAAAGCTTCTTAAAGAATGTTATCAAAATAGGTCCTTAGTATGATTAACAAAGTAACAAAATTGAAACCACAATACATCCAATAATTATTGATTTAAAAATTGAAATAACTATAGGCCAAATTTACTAGAGTATGCTAATTATCAATGTTGATATAGTAATGATAAAAAATAAAAATGTAGATATTTAAATATGATGATTCACATCCTAATATATGAAGCATAATTGATTATTTTAAAAATCAGATATAGAATGATATTGTAAGAATGAATTACAAGATATTATTAAAAAGAAAAATCTTTTAACCTGAAGATAATGATATATATAACCTTTTCTAAAGGTATCCAATCTTTTATAATTACTCTAATGTCAATGTTTCCTTAGCATAAAATCTATCAATACAATGATTTGATCTATCATACTGTCCTCATAATCCATTGACACAAATATCTTATTATTCATCTTCCTTTCCACATAATCCCTTGATTTTAATAATGATAGGACAAAATTAAAAATTACAAATGTTCTTATTGGTAAAACCTGACAAGGGTTCCTGAGAAGAAAACATTACTAAGGAAAAACAATGACTAAGAATGATCAGTCCACACAAAACTCTCTTCATATGTTTATAGTCAACCAGATACAAACTCTTTGGTGGATATTTTTTATAGTTATTCATATAATGATCACATAATAGTCAAATTTTCATATTTTGTGCAATAGCCTTGGATAGTAACTACATGAAATCTCATCATAACTGAATGTCTAATGTTCTATTGACTAAAATAGATAGAATGTTAATGATATTACATAGATTTGAAATACATCTTCTGAATATGATTATAAACATCAATAAGTCCAATGGAATTCCCTATTATTATTTTACAATAATCTTAATTCATGTTATTTCAAATGTATCAGTACTATTATTAGTCTTATAGTTAACATTTTTTTTCAGTTCAATAGACATTACTAAAGTTTGACTTCTAGTCCATCAAAGGTGAGTCTGATGATTATACATAGACTAATTATGGTATTCATAAGGTATCAATGTAATTTTATATTTTTAATACTTTAAAACCAATTCTATATATTGTAAAAGGTAATTATTTCTTCAAAAACATTCTGAAACACTTGGGGCATAAAAAGTTATTAAAAAATATAATTAGGTGTTTTTGATTTCCAAAACTAAAGAAATGGAAAATTAATAATTAGAACTTATGACTCAATAGTATCTACCTTTTTTGAAAGAAAAAACCCAAAAAAATAAATAAAATATAACTTTAAAAAATTATAGTCCAATTATTTTAAGTACTTCATATTCAGATTTAGTGTTTAAACTATAACTCCCATTGAGTTTTTAACTCTTCTAAATACAATTGGGAGTATGATGTCGAATAAGATACACTATAAATTAGGATAATGTCTTCCCTAAAGGATAATATTCCACCCATAATTTAATTATATATCCATTAATCAACTATTACCCCCCTCTGTTATCACTTATCTATTTGATAAAATTTTTTACCCTTTCATTAAAATTCACTTCCTCTATGACATTCAAAATGGAATATGGAATGAAAATGCGGGTTCCTGAAATGTTTTCATAAAACAATATAAAAAAAATAGAATGAAGTAATAAATCATCAAAAAAATAAATGAAAGAACATTCAACCAATCAGAAATGGAAAAAAATCAAACAAATGAGAATTATTTGAAATATTAATTCATTTATAAAAAATATTAAACTGTTTCACAAACACAAGATCGACAAGAGTTCAAAATGAAAATTAATTGCTTCCTCACCATGGTATTCCAAAATTAATTCATATATTGGAACTCATTATTATCATTCTCCAGTTTCATTATCCTTTAATCATCAGTCTTATTCTTTTTAACTACCACATCTAACTTGTCATGACCCATCCCCAGAGGCTTGTTCTGTGACTACACCAATCCTTCCTTTTAAAGGCTAGGGGATAGCAAAAAGCGCCAAAGGCATTAACCTTCTAGTGGGATGCATTTGTATGGATACTAGTACGCACATACACACCCAACTGATTCCCAACTCATAATGGGAATAAAATACCACTAAATAAATTGAGTTCATGTACACCAGAAAGAAAGTGGGATAGAATACAAACCCATGAAAATGTACTGAGAGATGTAAAGTATGAAAAGTGCACTGATGGAAATCTGCAATAAACCCCACTTGATTGTGAGATCAGTGAAGCTATTGGAAGATGAAATAGTAAGTCATGTCCAATCGGTCATACTAGGACCCACCAAGTCCTAGGCCACCATGTCTACTATCATAGCATCCATCTATCCCATCTCTATGAGAACCCCTATAAAAACGTTGGTCTTCTTCACTAGGCACAACATGAGTGGCTAATGATCGTGAAGGGTTGAGCAACACCGTACTCATTAAGGACCCAAAACAAAAACAAAGAACACAAAATAATTACTCAATGTAAAGTATGGAAAATAATGAAGATCACACTCGGTATATTCTAGGTTAGTAATAATAGCATTGTCAGTCACAAACATTGAACTCCTCGGCCGTTCAAGAACTCCTTCTCTATCGAGAATAATGGGCATGTTGGGTCACACATTCCCAGTTCCCACTATCCTCAAACTATTTTTGTACTCAACCCTGATTAGTTCCATGGGTTTACTGGGTCACATAGAGCCTCTCCTCACCATGGGATATCTGGGTTATAGAGATAATCTCCCCACCAAGGCCTACTGAGTCACATAGAGATTCTTCTCACTGGGCCATCCTCAAGAAGTGTTCAGCTCTCAGCAAAACTTATAGTTCTGTATGTATAATGCATTGGATAACCACTGTTAAATCCATTTTTTCTCCTTTTTTAATCCATTAAATTCACCAAAAATCATGTTGATAGATCCCAGTTCTCAAGAGGTTCCCAACACCACAAATGGTCTGTCAATCGGGCCCACGGTTTGCAACATACTGGCGTTTTATTAACTAGGGGAATGATTGCTAGTGGGCCCAGTCTGACTCGGACGGAGTGACCTGACCAACATGGAATGAGGGTTCCACATACGCACATTCATTTAGAAGGACACGAACTAACCTAGTATGGGTTGAGGGGCATCTTATTTGGCCAGTCCATTAGGCCAAGACCAACATGCCTCGATAGACCTGGCTCAATTGGCTGAGGATTCAGCCAATAGGGTCGCCTGGTGACCCAGTCTTTTTTGGCTTGACCTAAAGAAGTGTGGGTATGGCCTACCAGTGTAGGTCTGGCAAGCCAACTAGGGGGTCAGCCCACTAGCAAGGGTAACGACCATGCGGTGTGGCCGGTGTGAGATCCTGGGACGTGGAAGTCAGCCGCATCACCTTTGGTCTGAACGTGGCCTGCAAGGGTGGGATTCACCACTTACGTGGCACCCTCCTGGCACCGCATCCTGAGTCCTTCTATGGCCAATGGGCCACGGCGTCTCCTTCTGGCCTGGTGGACCAGATTTGGGCCACCCATCCACTTAGCTCCCACATGGCGCTGTATCCTCCTTCATGTTGTCGCAGCTAAAGAGCAGCCACCTACAAGTCATCACAGCCTGATGATGTGGGCCACTGCCTCCACATTGCCAACGAGGCCAGCCGCTGGTGCAGCTGCTGCTGGCGCCGACATTCTGAAAAAATCATTATCGATCCAATGGAGGCACTTCAGATGTACCTTCCTTGCGCCTCTTGGGCCAACGGTCTATAGTTGTGGATGTCTTTACAACGAAGCCTTCTAACCAGCATTTCCATCTCATTGAGAATTTTGGCACCAAGAACACATGAGAAGAGGTGTTGTGGCCTTGTTCTTGTTGGAAAAGTCCCTCCCCATTATAGGTTTTAATAAGGGGTATCACGGGGATCTTTTCATTCAATAATTCATGTTATTTTTTAATCTCAAATAATCACTCCAAAATAAAACTCACCCTCTCGTTATAACACAGGATCCATGGATAAACATTTTCATGGGTTGATTCGTGTTCATCATTTTTTAGAAAAGGAATGGGTATATACTTTTAAAAATTAAAAACCTATAAGTCATTGATTTTCGTTTACCCACGTTCATCCTCGAGGGGTTATGATGTTGACGTCGCTTCTTAGCTCCGATCATCGAAAGGCATGATGAAGATGATGATGTTATGCCTGCAGTCTTCATTCTTTTCTAGGGTGGAAGTCTGTCAGATGTTCACTAAATAATCCTAAAATTTCATTAATCCATATTTTTTTTCAGCTTGTCGAATTATAAATTGGGTCACGTCACAGCGTTCCCATTATGACGTGTCATCGTGTCGTTATACTGCTTTATTTAAAAAACAACATCACTGTTACACAACATTAATGTGTCATTATGCTAAAAGTTAAATGATATATTATTGAGTATGATTTAGGTGAATCATCGTCACCCTTTCACTACCCTTTTGCACCGTCGTCCGACAGTCCAAAGTGAGGAAGAAAAAATAATAATTTATTTATTTTATTTTATTATTTTCCCTAAAAAGTATGAAAAACAACCATTCCCGTCAGCACTTGCTAGCTGAAGTTAAGTCATTTTATGTGGAATCCCAACATTTTTAATTCAACGGTGCTCTCTAATTTTTTATCTGAGAAACGGGTCAAAACATAGAAAATCCATCTCACACATTCACTGAATGTACCTTACAAAAAAGTTAAAAAAAATCCTTGTCTCTCTAGACGTCGGAATCTTGTGCATTCAAATTTTTGCAGTCTCAAAATAATTTCATTTAAATAATAAAAATTACACCAAAATTTGGAGATGTTACATTCTCCCCACCTTAGGGCTTTACATACCTGAAAGAAAAAACAACAAAAAAACAAAAAGATGATGGTACTGAGCATGAATCAACATCTCCAGCTCCCATGTGCTCTCATAGAGATTCCCATGATTCCATTGGATGTGAGCCAGAGGAATCGACCATCCATGTAAGACCTGATCCTATCGATCCTCTATCCCTACTTGGAACTCTACAAACGTCTCCACATCGTCATTGTCTATCGCTCCCCATTTGGTGACGTGAAATTGATCAGGCACATACCTTCTCAGCTATGAGATATAGAAAACATCATGTACCTGGAGAATCTTTGGGGGGAAGCACAAGGTGGTACGCCACATGTCAAAGTCTTCTGATAATAAAAAATGATATTATTAACCTTGTAGATAGCTTGACGCCCCAACAAAATCTCTACAATCCTCGTCAGGGTGAGACCTGATGGAACACATGATCACCCTCGTCAAACTCCAAGGGTCGTCGTCTCCTATCGGCATAAGAATTATGCCTACTATGTGCAGTCCTCATCTTCTCTTGGATGATCTGTACCTTCTCGGTGGTAGCCTTTACAAACTCTAGACCCATGATTGTAGACTCCCCGAGGCCTATCCAGTATATGAGTTCTCTACAAGGCCACCCGTATAGGGCCTCAGACGGTTCCATGCCAATTGTGAAGTTATAGCTGTTGTTGTATAAAAAATCTACTAGTGGTAGGTGGTCCTCCCAACTACGACCAATGTCAATGAAGCAAGAAAGAAGCATTTCCTACAAGGTCTGTATGATCAGCTTTGTTTGACTATAGGTTTGGGGTTCAAAATCTATTCTTAAGAATAGTTGCATCCTGAATTCCTCATGTAATCCCTTACACTACTAGGATGTAAAGCAGGCATTGTAATCTGAGACGATAGTTGAGGTCACCTTTTTGAAGCTACACTATCTCATGGATGTAGAGGTGTCCCAAGCCCTCTACCGTTCCATACCCCCGGATGGGAAGGAAGTTAGCCAACATGGTGTGTCGATCAATGGTCTCCCAAATTGAGTAATGAACATCAAGACATTCATGGAAACCCTGTCATTAAATCCATCGAGATACCATCCCATTTCAACTTAGGTACCTCCAGTGGCTGAGTCAATCCTACTAGAACCAAGTGCTCGGCCTTCACTTGCTGAAAACTGAGGCATCGTGGAATAAAATCAGCAGCTTCTTTCTTCATCCCTTTCCTATAGTACTAACGCTAGATGTCCAGGTTCATATTTTACACTACAGGATGCACCTCTAGAGGGGATGTATGGAACACCCTAAACAGATCCTTCCGTAATTCCACTGGTACTAAGGTGTGGCCTCTAAAAAGGATGATGGTCTCCCCACCAATAGAAAATCCATTAGGATCCCATCCTGAAGATATTTGAGCGTGTTGAGTCTCAGAGGCAAAATCCCATGGTTGTACCTCCATGACTTTTTGTATGAGTGGAGGAGTGACATCCATCAATTGGAGGTAAACATCTTCACCATCATCCATGAGGGAGACCCACATCATGGCTAACTTCTTTGTCACCTCACTCTATAACATCAACATGGTCTTCCTTCTGAACGCGTATTCCACAAAATTCCTCATTATAGGAGTATATAAACTCTAAAATTCATTGTCCTAGAAGAACTCTAGACATCATTGTTGTCTTAGGATTAGGTCCTTCTGGTAGAAGATATTCCTAATACAACTGTGGTCAGAGGAAATGGTGAACCTTTCACCCATCAAGTAGTACCACCATGTCATCAAGGCAGAGACCACTGTTTCTAACTCCATTTCGTGGGTCGCAAAGTTCTCATCACTCTTCATCAACTATCATGAGTCGTAGGTGATAACCACTCACTACTTTATCAGGACACAACCCAGTATGATTCCTAATGTGTCGTAGTAAACTACATACCCCACACCCTGTAGAGACCCGTATCCTGACGTACATGGACATTACATTACATTTGCGGAATACTTAGTACATAAAAAAAACACACACACAAGGATCGTAATAGTTTAGTGTCTTTGGAAACTCGGAACGTAATCTTCTAATCGTGGTGAAAGATCTTCAATATCTCCCATAAAGATCTTCCCTTTTTTTTTACCTAAAACCTTTCTTTATATCCTGGGGAAAAGAAAACATAAAAGGTTGAGCTCAAATGCTCAGTAAGGGTAAACAAAAGAAAAATAAATCACATCATATTCATAAGAACATAACTTTTGGAAATCATAACCTGCAAGAGAGAGCATAATTTCATAACATGGGATAAATCATAGTAGTGAAATGAAATCCCAATAAGCATAACTTAAAACATGAAACTTTGTGGCATACACACATAATCATAGAGAATCATTTCTTGTTAGTCAAGACTAATTGCCAAGACTATCTTAGTGGACAAAGTCCCTTTCTGAATCGAGTAACCCTCGTTTCAGTCCTGTTTCACTGAACCGGTATAACCTACCATTTCAGCCATGTCTATCTCATGAGATATAAAATCTTTACCCAATGCATTGGAGGGAGATATAGGTCCCACCCATCTTATAATGAATCCTTTCTTATGTGTGCCACATAATCATAAACCATACATCATAGCGTAACCCATGTAATAAAAATGGGATTCTTAAACAACATGACATCATAAAACCATTCATATAAGATAAAGGAAATCATAAAAATGTTTCCATCACAACATAATCAAATCCATGTAATAATAGGGATAAAAACAGAACCCTTTATTATCTTAGATGGAATATAATTTTGATAAAACTCTTGAACTCCATTCTTGAGGAAAATATCCTTTCTTCTTCAAAAACATTTTTCCTTTCTTAACATGTCTTTCGACTTTAAAATAAGAGAAGTTGATTAAAAATAAACTTGAAAACATGTAAAGGAAGATTCTTGGAAATAATGTTTTAAAAATACATTCATGTCATATAATTTAAAAAGAAAACATTCTTCTCGTACTTTTGTCGAAAAAGTCAAAAAGTACCTCGTACGAAAAAGAGACAAAAGATTCCTTTCATATTCTTTACTAAAAACTCACCGAAGGGTAAAATTGGATTTAAACTATTGTAAGTGGATGAAAATAATATTACATATTTAGGGAACATGGATGTGGATGATAAAATACACCCCAGTAAATGCCAAAGTAAAAACAATCTCGGATAAAAATGAGATTGCGATATTTCCCTTACCTTAGGTCCGATTTGCTTCGTATGTGTCCGAACCTCCTGTATAATGATTTAAATAATGTCATTGACTTATTACAGAATCATATTCATTGTTATGATATCATATATGGTTCAATTATGACTTTATATTACCCGTTCTTTTGTAAATTCCATGTTAAAGAAGCGTTTTGGGTAAAATCGTTTCATTTATCGTAGGTGATTTTACTTGTTGTTCTTGAAATTATTAATACTTATATCATGATTTACTTACTTCCAGAATATAAAACATGATTTATATATCATATATATTCAGTATATATATACATATAATAGATAGATAAATGAAATGAAAAACACCGTTCATGGAGACGGTAGTCCGTACGTACGCATGAACGCTGTTTTCCTTTCCTTATTGTCTTGAATGGAAGTAAGTAGATGACATACATATATATATATATATACATAAATTCAGTATCATTATTATGTCATATATTTCATTATTACTTATTATATATACTTTATAATCATTCATGAATGGTTAATCATTAAGAATGAATCTCATCGCGTCGTGGAGACGGTAGTCCGTACGTACGCACGAGCGATGATATCATTTCCATAAATATTGAATTGAATTGGAGTGGATTATACAATATATCAGAATCAATATGATGTTGTAATAACTATGTATAGTCATTCTTTACACCATTATACCCATCCATGTAAGGTGGTGGTGGAAAATAGATTACACCACAGCGTGGAGACGGTATTCCGTACGTACGCACGCGCGGTGATTTCTTTTTCCGTAGGATGGATATATGGTGAAATAGGGTTGTTTCATACTTATAATAACATATCAGTATATGAGTGATACTGATGTTATTACTTCATAATGAAACAACCTAAGAAGAAGAAGTGGAAGAAGAAATAAAGATGAAAGAATTGGTAACGATAATTACCTCTTCTTTGAAGCGCCTCTTTGAGACCTCCTCTTAGGGCACTAAAATTGTTCTTTGAGGAATACCAGAACCTCTAGGATGTTTCTAGGGAAGTGGAGAAGAGATTTTGGCAGGGGTTGGCCGAGCTTGAGTGCTCAATTTGGTGTGAGGAGGAGGGGGAGGAGGTGTCCTTTTATAAGGGAGGAGAGGGGCACCTTAGGAATACGTCAAAATATTATTTTATATTAATGTCAAAATCGGTTTATAATGGTTCCAAATGGTCTTATGTCGAAGCTAAAGTGGGGATGGGTCGAAATAATATCAACCAATAGGATTTAGACAAGTTTAGGTTATTATTTTAACCTTATCAATTAGATTTAACTCTAAGTTAAATAATTTAACTTTTACCGTGTCTTTTTGTTTCTTTCACTATATGGTTAATACACTTACTATAACATGCCAAACGAACCCCAAATTGTTTATTATTAATATATATATCCTTATCTAAGTCATTTGGCTGATACTTAGATTTTTAGGAATAAAATAACAATTAATAATATAATAATTGATTTAAAAACTATTTTGTGTCAATTTTGACACTATTTGATATATGATTTTTTTTAAAGTCATAACATAATTATTTGTTCGAACAAAGTTCATTAAATCAACACTAATATATCATAGTAACCTAGAAAATTAGTGGAAATCATAAAAAGTCTCAAATTACATTCATTTGAGCATTTATAACATCAATTATGTTAATATTTCCTTAAAAGGGTAATTACTGCATCATCGTTGTGTCATAAATAAATTAATTTATTTAATGTCTAAAAATTATAAATAAAATATCATTATGTAGGAAATCTTTTTAGCTTTCTAATGAATATTTACAATCAAATTTATCTTATGTATAACCCTATATTAAAAATGTTTTAGTAAATAAACATTGATTTTAACTCTTTTAACTCTTCTTTGAATTAAATAATAATAAATGTCCTAATCTAATCCAAGTGGACCTAAATGGTCATATTATATTCATAAGGTTGTTTTTGGTCGAATTACACTTATCCAATAGAATTAAGACATGTGTTAGGGTAATAGTAATATCATATTTACCCTTAGATACCCTATTTACTATTAACCGTGGTAAAAAAAAGTAAAAAGATACTATTCACCAAAAATTATTTTCATCTCATTGAACCAAATTTTAGTCCTTGATATTAACCGTGTCTGTCAGATTTTCGAAATTTTATTCACAGAAGCGGTAAAATTAAGTTTTATGCAAAATTCAGTTTTTAACCTACCACTTAGTGGTTTCACTATTCATCAAAAATTGAAAGTTTTCAGAAAAATGCCAAAATTTCATCCGAAGCTATATTTCATATTCCGAATTCAAAAATGAAGTCTATTTTACATAATTCATAACATAGAAATTTCACTAATTAATTTTATAATTAAATCCCCTGTTAAAACAAATAGCGTGTTTTTAAGAAACAATATCTATCAAAAGATTGACACTTGATTATGTCTGGTTTAAATGTGAAATTACAACCAATGACCAACATTGTATTAAATTTTAAAAATATATTCTAAATATACTTTAAAACCACTCAAATTAATAATTTATCACTATTAATTATTTCGATTAAAAAAGTTGTTTTTAATTATAATTTAGTAATTTTCACTATTCATCAGAATATGAAAGTTATCCGAAAAGTACCAAAATTTCACCTTAGGCTAAATTCGATATTCCGAATCCAAAAATGAAGTCCATTTTGAGAGCTAAAATTTCTAAAATTTTAAAAGGTGGTTATTACTATTCATAACGGCTAGTTATAATAATATTTTAATAGCATATCGTTGTTTAGTGAAACTCGGTATTGCGTACTACACACGCTATCGAGGAAGGTCGCGATTGCGTGTAATGCAAGGCAAGTCAAGGATGCGTGTTGTGCAGGCTCCTTTTGGTGTAGCGTACAACACAAGACATTAGTGAAATAAAAAAGAATATTTTTCATAAAATATCGGGCTGTTACATTCTACCCCCCTTAAAATGAATTTTGCCCTCGAAATTCGTCGGGGTTATAAATGGTTTACTATTCGAAAGTTTCATTAATAGAAACCCACATCGTAAAAAGGAATACAAAAACTTGGCTTTAAAAACTAATGTATGAAATGTAACGATTACCCAAATAAACTAATCACTGGGTTTCCACATAGGTGAAAATATGGATATGGAAGAAAAATCTAACCATCATGTTCTGATGGAGAGTGGTAGAGAACATGGCTATGGAAAAGCCAACAATCACAAATCCATAAATTTGTGATGATCTAAGGTACTATCTGATTAATCAGATATAAGAGCACTATGACAACATTTTTGGTTTTCATGATCGTTTCCCTAAAGATGAAGAATTTGAATTAGAATAAATACTTACTTTATGTTGGTAAACCTCATTGTTGTTCATTCCTTTAACAATTTAAACTTCATCTCTTAAATAAATGAAGTTGAATTTGTTATTTGTGAAGTGTTAGCAGATCATGTGATAGAATGACGGGCCATTCCATCTCTCTCAAACAAAAGGTTAGCAAAAATTATATACATAAGTCGATCTATAGTGAGATTAATCATATATTGTTCCTAAAATGGACTTATACTTCATATATCATACTGCTTAATATAATAAAACTAGTTTCTACTAAACAGGGACTTCCTGTAGGTCAGTGGTAGGCGATAAAGGCCAGTCGCACTTCGGTTGTGGGTTCGATTCCTACGACCTTGTCCGACGCGATGGGCTGTCGCCCGTCCTGCAGGTTGTCCCTTTTTCTAAAACTATATTACTATAACATTGAAAAAAAACTTCTATCCTTAAACAATACTAACTTATGTCAAACATAATCCATTCTAATCTTTAGGCTTATCCATAATACTGCAGTCCACTCTCATAATATAGTGAAAACGATTACCAGAGATTTAATACTATCGTTAATCCCCATATATATGTCTTGTTGGTCACATACCAAACATTCAAAGGCCTTAATCATGTATTCTCTTGAATACCTTAGTGAAAACATGAATGCAGTTTAAAGTTAACACTTTCCACATACCAAAATCCTCAAAATTCTATATACTCAAACCATGATATCACTTAGTCCTTATATCAATCATGAGCTCATGAATACTGTCAAATATTTCATTTTCTCATTTTCCCTTCATTATGCGCATATCATATTTTTTCCAAAAATACCTCAAACACTTCGAATACCACATTATACCAATACATAAATATTCCAATACACCATAAAAGTACCTCAACAACATTATTCTTGAATACCAATACATAAACACTTCAGTCCATCCACTTCAATGACTGTCCTGGAATAAGTCCTTCCTTGATTTAGAAGTATCTTTTTAGGTCAGGGCATTGAGTTGGGTAATGACCATGTTCTCCACAAATAAGTCATTGAACTCCATAACAATCTGTCACTCTATGACCCTTTTCTCCACACAGATAACATCGGTCCCTCCATTTGAGGTATTCCTCAAGGTTCTTCTTCCCTTCTTTAGAAATCTCAATCTTCCTTTCTTTATGCTCCTCAACATGCGAACATGCATAATATTCTATCTTCCTCTTCTTTGATGAATTAGGCATACCACTAAATTTCACCTTGTTAATTATATATCGCGATGACTGATTCGGCATAATCACAATATCTTTCTCTCTAGGCATTACACAATTTTGTTGCTCATAGTCACCAATTTGTCCATTGGATTCAATGTTAACCGAATTCCTTCTGGTTCCCTCCATTAACTAAAACACAAAAATAATTCTGTGAGAGGAAAAAATCATGCTAGAGAAAACAACATAGTAAAGGGGATGTACCCTCAATATCTAACATCTTAGGTTAAATTCTAATATTGTTAGCGTAATTCTAGGACTATAACCTATACGTATACTTAACCTTAGGGACATCCCTAGACATACCTTAGAAATATCTCTAGGGATCTCACTAACGTTTTCGCATCCTAGTTTCCAAAGGTTGACTAAACCTTTCCTCTGATACCAACTGTAGAGACCCGTATCCTGACGTACATGGACATTACATTACATCTGCGGAATACTTAGTACATAAAAAAACACACACACAAGGATCGTAATAGTTTAGTGTCTTTGGAAACTCGGAACGTAATCTTCTAATCGTGGTGAAAGATCTTCAATATCTCCCATAAAGATCTTCCCTTTATTTTTTACCTAAAACCTTTCTTTATATCCTGGGGAAAAGAAAACATAAAAGGGTGAGCTCAAATTCTCAGTAAGGGTAAACAAAAGAAAAATAAATCACATCATATTCATAAGAACATAACTTTTGGAAATCATAACCTGCAAGAGAGAGCATAATTTCATAACATGGGATAAATCATAGTAGTGAAATGAAATCCAAATAAGAATAACTTAAAACATGAAACTTTGTGGCATACACACATAATCATAGAGAATCATTTCTTGTTAGTCAATACTAATTGCCAAGACTATCTTAGTGGACAAAGTCCCTTTCTGAATCGAGTAACCCTCGTTTCAGTCCTGTTTCACTGAACCGGTATAACCTACCATTTCAGCCATGTCTATCTCATGAGATATAAAATCTTTACCCAATGAATTGGAGGGAGATATAGGTCCCACCCATCTTATAATGAATCCTTTCTTATGTGTGCCACATAATCATAAACCATACATCATAGCGTAACCCATGTAATAAAAATGGGATTCTTAAACAACATGACATCATAAAACCATTCATATAAGATAAAGGAAATCATAAAAATGTTTCCATCACAACATAATCAAATCCATGTAATAATAGGGATAAAAACAGAACCCTTTATTATCTTAGATGGAATATAATTTTGATAAAACTCTTGAACTCCATTCTTGAGGAAAATATCCTTTCTTCTTCAAAAACATTTTTCCTTTCTTAACATGTCTTTCAACTTTAAAATAAGAGAAGTTGATTAAAAATAAACTTGAAAACTTGTAAAGGAATATTCTTGGAAATAATGTTTTAAAAATACATTCATGCCGTATAATTTAAAAAGAAAACATTCTTCTCGTACTTTTGTCGGAAAAGTCAAAAAGTACCTCGTACGAAAATGCGACAAAAGATTCCATTCATATTCTTTACTAAAAACTCACCGAAGGGTAAAATTGGATTTAAACTATTTTAAGTGGATGAAAATAATATTACATATTTAGGGAACATGGATGTGGATGATAAAATACACCCCAGTAAATGCCAAAGTAAAAACAATCTCGGATAAAAATGAGATTGCGATATTTCCCTTACCTTAGGTCCGATTTGCTTCGTATGTGTCCGAACCTCCTGTATAATGATTTAAATAATGTCATTGACTTATTACAGAATCATATTCATTGTTATGATATCATATATGGTTCACTTATGACTTTATATTACCCGTTCTTTTGTAAATTCCATGTTAAAGAAGCGTTTTGGGTAAAATCGTTTCATTTATCGTAGGTGATTTTACTTGTTGTTCTTGACATTATTAATACTTATATCATGATTTACTTACTTCCAGAATATAAAATATGATTTATATATCATATATATTCAGTATATATATACATATAATTGATAGATAAATGAAATGAAAAACACCGTTCATGGAGACGGTAGTCCGTACGTACGCATGAACGCTGTTTTCCTTTCCTTATTGTCTTGAATGGAAGTAAGTAGATGACATACATATATATATATATATATACATAAATCCAGTATCATTATTATGTCATATATTTCAATATTACTTATTATATATACTTTATAATCATTCATGAATGGTTAATCATTAAGAATGAATCTCATCGCGTCGTGGAGACGGTAGTCCGTACGTACGCACGAGCGATGATATCATTTCCATAAATATTGAATTGAATTGGAGTGGATTATACAATATATCAGAATCAATATGATGTTGTAATAACTATGTATAGTCATTATTTACACCATTATACCCATCCATGTAAGGTGGTGGTGGAAAATAGATTACACCACAGCGTGGAGACGGTATTCCGTACGTACGCACGCGCGGTGATTTCTTTTTCCGTAGGATGGATAGATGGTGAAATAGGGTTGTTTCATACTTATAATAACATATCAGTATATGAGTGATACTGATGTTATTACTTCATAATGAAACAACCTAAGAAGAAGAAGTGGAAGAAGAAATAAAGATGAAAGAATTGGTAACGATAATTACCTCTTCTTTGAAGCGCCTCTTTGAGACCTCCTCTTAGGGCACTAAAATTGGTCTTTGAGGAATACCATAACCTCTATGATGTTTCTAGGGAAGTGGAGAAGAGAGTTTGGCAGGGGGTGTCCGAGCTTGAGTGCTCAATTTGGTGTGAGGAGGAGGGGGAGGAGGTGTCCTTTTATAAGGGAGGAGAGGGGCACCTTAGGAATACCTCAAAATATTATTTTATATTAATGTCAAAATCGGATTATAATGGTTCCAAATGGTCTTATTTCGAAGCTAAAGTGGGGATGGGTCGCAATCCTATCACCCAATAGGATTTAGACAAGTTTAGGTTATTATTTTAACCTTATCAATTAGATTTAACTCTAAGTTAAATAATTTATCTTTTACCGTGTCTTTTTGTTTCTTTCACTATATGGTTAATACACTTACTATAACATGCCAAACGAACCCCAAATTGTTTATTATTAATATATATATCCTTATCTAAGTCATTTGGCTGATCCTTAGATTTTTAGGAATAAAATAACAATTAATAATATAATATTTGATTTAAAAACTATTTTGTGTCAATTTTGACACTATTTGATATATGATTTTTTTGAAAGTCATAACAGAATTATTTGTTCTAACCAACTTTATTAAATCAACACTAATATATCATAGTAACCTAGAAAATTAGTGGAAATCATAAAAAGTCTCAAATTACATTCATTTGAGCATCTATAACATCAATTATGTTAATATTTCCTTAAAAGGGTAATTACTGCATCATCGTTGGGTCATAAATAAATTAATTTATTTAATGTCTAAAAATTATAAATAAAATATCATTATGTAGTAAATCTTTTTATCTTTCTAATGAATATTTACAATCAAATGTATCTTATGTATAACCCTATATTAAAAATGTTTTAGTAAATAAACATTGATTTTAACTCTTTTAACTCTTCTTTGAATTAAATAATAATAAATGTCTTAATCTAATCCAAGTGGACCTAAATGGTCATATTATATTCATAAGGTTGTTTTTGGTCGAATTAAACTTATCCAATAGAATTAGGACATGTGTTAGGGTAATAGTAATATCATATTTACCCTTAGATACCCTATTTACTATTAACTGTGGTAAAAAAAGTAAAAAGTTACTATTCACCAAAAATTATTTTCATCTCATTGAACCACATTTTAGTCCTTGATATTAACCGTGTCTGTCAGATTTTCGAAATTCTATTCACAGAAGCGGTAAAATTAAGTTTTATGCAAAATTCAGTTTTTAACCTACCACTTAGTGGTTTCACTATTCATCAAAAATTGAAAGTTTTCAGAAAAATGCCAAAATTTCATCCTAAGCTATATTTCATATTCCGAATTCAAAAATGAAGTCTATTTTACATAATTCATAACATAGAAATTTCACTAATTAATTTTATAATTAAATCCCCTGTTAAATCAAATAGCGTGTTTTTAAGAAACAATATCTATCAAAAGATTGACACTTGATTATGTCTGGTTTAAATGTGAAATTACAACCAATGACCAACATTGTATTAAATTGTAAAAATATATTCTAAATATACGTTAAAACCACTCAAATTAATAATTTATCACTATTAATTATTTCGATTAAAAAAGTTGTTTTTAATTATAATTTAGTAATTTTCACTATTCATCAGAATATGAAAGTTATCCGAAAAGTACCAAAATTTCACCTTAGGCTAAATTCGATATTCCGAATCCAAAAATGAAGTCCATTTTGAGAGCTAAAATTTCTACAATTTTAAAAGGTGGTTATTACTATTCATAACGGCTAGTTATAATAATATTTTAATAGCATATCGTTGTTTAGTGAAACTCGGTATTGCGTACTACACACGCTATCGAGGAAGGTCGCGATTGCGTGTAATGCAAGGCAAGTCAAGGATGCGTGTTGTGCAAGCTCCTTTTGGTGTAGCGTACAACACAAGACATTAGTGAAATAAAAAAGAATATTTTTCATAAAATATCGGGCTGTTACACACCCTCCATGGGAATTCTCAAAATTGGGGAACCAGTCAGTATCTCCCTCAGCTCCTGGAATCCCTATTGGAATATCTCTATCCACACGAAGTGTTGTCCATTCCATTTCAAATCTAACAAGGGTGATTCTACACTGGGGAAGTCAAGACCAAACCACAAATATTAACCATATAGCCCAAAGAAGTTCTCCACCTCAGTCATGCTCCTTGGCAGCTCCCAAGAAAGCAGCGCCTCTATCTTCTCCAGATATACTGAAACTGAAGTGTCCATGATGATGTGTCCTAGAAAGTGGGCATCCCTTTTCCAGAACTATAACTTCAAGAGATTATAAAAAATATAGTGTTATTGGAGTGTATCTGACACTCTCTTTAGGTGTGTAGCATATTTATCCTCTAACGTTGAATACACCAAGAGGAAATTTATGAATACGACAACGTACCGAATGAGGTAGGGCTAGAAGATCCTATTCATGAGGCCCATGAAAACTACTATGGTGTTGGCCACACTGAAACGAATCTCTAGGAAATCATAGTGGCCATACTGGAACCAAAAGGCTATCTTCTGTACATCCTCATACCGTACTTGTTTTTGGTAATAACATGATCTGAGGTCTATCTTTGAGAACCACATCTCTCTATTTAGCTGGTTGAAGAGGTCATCAATTCTCAGTAGTGGGTACTTTTTCTTCAAATTATCCTAGTTTAGGCACTACTAGTCCATGAAAAACCCCAAAATCGCAAATAAATTGTTGGAAGAAAACAATGGGTCCACCCATGGTAAAATGTTAGTCCTTATGAACCCTTTCTCCTATATGTCCTCCAGTTGTACCCCGCATATTACAAAGGTAAATGTGATCCATCTTTTACGTCGATGTGTATATCAATGTCATCCAAGGTTACAGGTTGATAAAGAATTCTACCCCTTGATGAGAAGGTTTCACTAGAAACTCATCAATAAAAACAACCTTGTACTCATCCACCACTACAAGAAATATATGAATCATATCCTCCTCTATACCAAGGGTGAGGCTATCAAACTGGTGAGTGATTGGCTGCACCCTCCCTCAAGAGAGGTCATCCTGCACAGCAGGGGTTTCCTTTTCACCTATTAAGGAAATCTTGGTCCCATATCCATAGACACACTATAATGTATGCCTAAAATAGATGATCTGAGTATAGAAGGTTGATAACCTGTCCATACCCAAGATAATGTTGTAAGCCCTCGATTCTTCTACTAGAAGTTACATGTTAATGATATGGTTTTCAAGAGTAAGCTCACACTACCACCACTAGTTTGTAATCATCGAATCCCCTCATGTAGGAGTCTCTAGATATTTGGATCAAGCCAACAACTCCATCAAATTATTTGATCCGTAAATGAAATTAATGGAATGGATGGAGTGGGTATCACATGTGTCTATATTAAATATATCTAGGGTGGAGAAGACACAGATCGTACCTCGAATCATCTCTAGAGCATCATGGTCGTAAGCCTCTACTGCCTAAAGATGAGCTATCCCCTGTCTTCCTACTCCGTGAGGTTAGGGTGGACCTCTTGGAGGTGGTGGCGGTAACATCTAAAATAGTCACCAACCACCTTTAACCTGGCCAGCTCCCCTACCATATCTATTATCCTACATAAGTTCTTACTCAAACCACTTTCACTACCTCAGTGGTCCCTTGACTGTCTACCAATCATCTATACGACAGGTCATGCAATCACATGCCTTGTGTACCTCCTCTCCACGTGTGTAAAACTGCCCTGCTCATTGTCCAAACTCTTTGGACTGGGAGCCCCACACCACCGACCCTGAGTTCTTGGGTCATCCTCTGAAAGACCAAGCCCACTTGGTCCCACTTATCTGATGTATGCTTCCTTCCGAATAGTCTACCACCTAGTGTCTTCTTGTATCTATAGTTGTGGGTGCTTGATCGTCCAATAAAAATATTCATCAGAAGGGCTCACTCAAGTACCCCGACCGAGGTTGGGATGTTGAGAGACACCATTGAATCCCAGATCTCCAACCTGAGTCCCAGCTCAAAGGCTACAGACCTAAAGAATGGGTCTCACACCCTATTTTTGGAGTATAGGGAAAGCTCCATGAAACTCTCCATGTATATAGCCACCATCACTATGTCCTACTATTGGTGAAGAAGCTCCTGGATGTGCATAGTTCACATGGACACCTGGAAAAATTTTCCTAGAAAATCCTCTCGAAGTCAACCCAAGTGATGGTCTCCTCATCATCAGTATGTGCAATCAAACTCCAACATCTCAGTTATGAGCCTCGTATAAGGATCACTGCTAAGATCACCATCTGGTCGGGTAGTGTCCTCACTAAGAGGAAGACCTGCGTCACAACCTCCAGCTAGTCTTCACTGACCCGAGGATCCATCTCACCCCTAAAATGGGGAGATCTATGTCTCTGAAACTCATATAGGTCACTAATCCTATGAACGTCTTCTACCAGAACCACCGACAGTAGATGATGACCATTGGGTGGTGGTAGCATTGGTTCACCACTTGTTGGGGCCATCTCTAGAACTTCTCCTTGAACATACACATCCCCTCTAGGCGAGCTGTCCTCACGACCTCCTTTCGGGATCCTATCTAGTCATCCACGTGGAGGCATCCTGAGATACATCAAGATGTACCATGGTTAAAAGGTTGTCCCTTGGGATCTGACTCTTATTAAAAAAATATGGAGACATTTATGAAACTTGTGTTTCATGTATTTAGTCGAAAATAGAATTCATGGTCCTGGTGTATGGATAAGCCAGCCACCGAACCAACAATGGACTCCCAGAATCTGAAAGATGTACTCGCAACACTTAAAAATGTTTCCAAAAAACAAAAACTCAAACTACCGGTCTCCGAGGGGTAACCGACTGCCATTTGATACTAATTTTTCATGACCCATCCCACGGGGCCCCTGCTGTGACTACCCCAAGCCCACCTCTTGATGGCTAGCGGTTGGAGACTAGTGTCAAAGGCGTCAACCTGCAAGTGGGAGGATGTTGGGAAAAATTCCATCAAGGTATCGGTGAATCATTTCTGAGGTGATTATATTTGTTGACAGAGTGGACATCCATGTTTTGTTTGAAGATGTGTGTGGAAGATGGATTTGCATGAATGTAATCATGCACCCAATGTAGGATTTGGGAGTAGAACGTTGAAAAATTGAAAATTCATGATGTGAGTGAAATATTTGGAAATTGGCGTGAAAGATGATGTTGCGCAAAAGAAAATTTCACACCCAATGCGACGTCAAATAGGGGTTTGTGCGCTCGAAGGGGAACTTGCACGACAAAAGGTGAATCTTCCATGCATGGGTCTAGAATGCATATAAATATGAAGTGACCCGCATCATTAGTGAGATCTAAAAACTTGAGAAAATATGAGCACCAGATCTAATAATAATTTTCTGCAAAGGGAGTTCAGCGAAATATTTGGAGTTGCACGCTAGCTAAGAAAGTTGCGTGTTAGATTTTAGTTGCGTGAAATATTGAATTTGTGTGAAAATGGTGTTCCTTGACAAAAGGGGAATATTGCATGCAAGGCATTAAAGTTTCATGCTAGATACAGTAAGGGTTTCTTGAATTATTTGTGGTTTCCCCATACACATGGTGAAAAAAGAGGTTCATCTACAGGTGAATGTGGGACGTCAACAGAGCATCTATTAACAATTAAGGTTGTAGATTTCATTAGTGATAATAAAGAGACCTAACGGTATATAAGTTTTTAGTGGATCTTCTAAAGAAGTATTGAGCACACATCAGTTGATAGAGAAGCGAGCATTCATATTTTGAGTGGTTTTAAACCAGGAGGGATAGTGAGTCCTCTCTAAACATGTATATATCAGTGAGCTTGTAGTGGATTTGGTACATCAGCACGTTGTTAGTGTAGGATCCTTGGACATAACCCAGTGAGGGTGAACCAAGTAAAATTTCAGTGTGGTTTTCCTGATTTAGGATTCCTTCATACTATGCAACAGGAAGGAGATAGAGAATAGGGTTTTGTCTAACAACAAAACAACATCAAAAGGAGATATTGTTTTTAATTTTTCATACCTTGATTCACCCCCCCCCCCCTCCCGCTTATGGTATCTAGCCTAGTTGACCTTATAGTGGAATTATCCTGGATACCTATATTCACACACATGCCCAACCAAGTCCCAACTCACAATAGGGAAACATCATACCCCTGAATAAACTAAGTGAAAATACAACTGAAAGAATGTTGGCGGAATACAATCCCATGAAAAATTAATGAAAACTATAAAGTAAGAAAAGTGCTCTGATGGAAATCTACTGTAAAACCCACCTGATCATGAAAGTAGTGAAGCTACTGGAAGATGGAGCAGTATGTTCTGTCCCCCCGGACTTTCTGGGCCCCACCTAGTCTACTGTCGTAGCATCCATTCATCAGGTCTTCGAGAGCACCCCTTATCGAAACATTGGTCATCTACACTAGACACAACATGTGCGAGTGAAGCCCATTATGGGGTGAGTATAAAAATACTCAGTCGGGACTCTGAAAAAAATAAAGAACACCCAATAATTCATCAATGTATAGCACAAAACACAATGTAGTTTACAATATGATTATTCTAGGGAAGTAACGGTAGCATCGTTAGTCAAAAACATCGAACACCTCGGCCGCTGGAGAACTCCTCCTCTATTGGGTACAATGAGTCTACCATGTCACATAGATCTACTTACCAATAAGCATGAACTATTGTGGTAATCATCCTTGTTGAGTACCATGGGTATGATGTGTCGCCCAGAGCCGCTACCCACCATGGGCCTGCCGGGTCACATTGAACTGCTTACCACCTTGGCTAAACTGAGTTAATTCTCTTGTCAAGTATTGTGGGTCTATCGGGTCTCACAAAGCCACTCCCCACTATGGTTTTGTTGGGTCAATCATAGCTTCTTCCCACAGGGTCACCCTCGAGATTTCTTCATATCTCAACCAACTGTTGGGTTCTGTACATAGCATTTTTTGGGGAACCACTTCTCAGGCCATTCTTTGGTTCCCGATGTCCTTGAAAGTCACCACAAAGCAGACTGAATGATCAACCTCCCTGAGAGAGTCCCAATTCCATAAACAGCCAACCAATCTGACAAAAGGTTTTCATGATACATGTGTTCTAGTAACCAGGGGTCCAGTTATGATGGGGATCAGTCTGACCTTGTTAGATCAAGACGACCAACCCTGCCTAGGGGTTCCACAAATCATGGTTTATTTAGGCAGACTCAACCTAACCTTGTACGGGTCAAGGTTGTTCTGTTTCATCTTGGCTTGTGGGAAAGCCCCAATAGGCCTCGACGGACCCATCCTGGTTGTCCGAGAGTCCAGCCCAATGGGTCTCCCAGTGACCTGGTCTTATGCAGCCCAGCCTGAAAAGGCCTGGGTCCGGCTTGAAAGTGCTTGTCCAGCCCACCAGCACAGGTGTGGCCCCTCCGGCGTTGGTCCGCCCCACCGAGCATCAAGACAGACCCGTCCTGCGGGGGTCTCGGCCCGCCAGCTAGGGGACTAGCCGTGCAGTGCGGCTTGTTTGAACCCATGGGACACGTCATCCATCTGCGTCCCCTCTGGTTCGAATGTGTCCTGCAAAGGTGGGATGGACATCCTATGTGGCACCCTCATGGAACTGCGTTCAATGGGTCGTAGCACCTCTATCATGATTGGTGGCACATACATGATCCACCGCTCCACATGGGGCCAACCTGGTGTCACGTCCACCCACGTGTTGCCGCTCCTGACTAGCCACGATCTTTTTGTTAACATGGCACGCCAGTGTGGGCCACCGCCTCCACGCATCTGGTGAGTTCGGTCAATGCTGCTGCTACTACTATCACTAACACACCCATAATAACTTCTACGGTCCATCGGACGTGTTATAGTGGTATGTTCCTTGCACCGCTTGCTCCAACCATCTCCAGGTGAGGATTTCATTACCGTGATGCCTTCAAACCCACATTGTCATCAATTTGAGAATGCGGCCACCAAGAACACACAAGTGGAGGTTCACATGACTTGTTCGTTTCATCCCGGTCCCTCTCCGTTATAGGATTTAACAAGGGGAAGCTCGAGGAGGATTGTGTTCATTCATTAATCCCATGTTTTGAACTCGAATAATCACCCCAAATGAAAAGTCACCCTCCCCATATAACACATGATCCATGGATCAACTTTTTCGTGGGTTTATCCACATTTGAAATTATTCAGAAATGGAGTGGGTAAGAAATTTTAAAAATTAAAAACCCCTGCCTCTTTTGAAGTTTGAAGATACACATTATTTTTTGAGGGGTTTAGATGTTGATGTCTCTTATCGACTCTGATCTTCAAAAGGCATGACCAAGAAGATGATGCTTCGCCTGCATTCTGCATTCTTTTCTAGGGTAGAATTCTGTTAGAGGTTCACTAGAGAGTCCTACAATTTCATTAATCCATATTTTCTAGGAACATAAAACTATAAATAGGAGAACGTCACAACGTTCCCAATATGCTACAACATCACGTTGTTATTCAATTTTATTTAAGAAATAGTGTCATTGTTATGCGCCATTAATACGTCATTATGCTATGAGTTTTAAAATCCATTAATGATCCTGATTGATGTGAATTGTTTAATTCATGTTACCATGCCGCAGCATTGCCATCCTCCACACCAAAGTGAGAATGAAAATAAAATAATTCATTTAAATTATTTTATTGTTTTTCCTAAAAAGCCTGAAAAATAACTTTTTTTCTTGGCCCTTTCCAACCAAAGATTAGTCATTTCTAAGAGAATCATGGTGTTTTCAATTCAACGGTTCCCTTGTATTTTTGATCTGAGCGATAGTTCAAATGATATAAAACCCTGCTTTCACATTTACTTATAGTTCCTTAAAAAATGTTCATAATTACGTTCCCAGCTCTCCAGACCTCAAAATCACGTGTCGTCAAATTTTTCAGTCTGGAAATAATTCCATATAAATAAAAAAATTAGATGGAAATTCTGAGACATTACATATCTTTTTGTTCTCCTCTTTGATTTAAAATATTCCGGCTCTAACATGTCTGAGTCTGTCCATTTCAAGCTCTATGTCATAGATCTTATTTTTCAGAACATTAACTTCCTAGGTTCTTTCATCAGTTGTATCTCTGAAAGCTTCAACAAAATTCATCCATTCAAACATGTAATTTGATAAATGATTGAATTATTTATATGATTCTATGATAAACTTCATAATATAGTCAAATAGTTCACTATGGATCTAAATTTCTAAATCCACTTTATGAGACCACTTCACCATTTGGTTTCATGATTTTTTATGAGTCTAGGATCATTATTGAAAAAAATTTAATCTTACTCACTATAAATCATCCTATCCATTAAATGATTTAGATATTCTAATTTTTCATCAAATTATACTTTAATTAACATGCCTATTGATTTAAGCCTTGGAAGAGAAGGAATGGTCCCTTCCTGTATCATTTACACGTGAACAATATAATCAATTCCTTATAGATATATTGTTATTGTAGAGTTTTATTGATCTTGTAAAACCTCATGAGGTTTAATTATGATATCACCAACTTCAGATTCATATACATTCATTTTATATTTCATTGAAATAACATTTTCAATTTCTTTATAAACAATCTAGTTAACAAATTCCTTGGCATCATACAATTACATGATATCCAAGTCATCAATATTGGATTTATCATCATTTTTTCATTGAATTTTGATTATTTTTTTCCTCCATGGATGATTAATATACTTCTTCTTCTGATGAGGATGATTTTTCTTAAAAAAATTTATATTTATCTTCTTTATCGACATTGGAGGGAAATTCAGATGATGGTGATGAATCTGATGATTTCATTTCATATTGAGTTTTTCATTATTTTCTACATCTTCATTAACATCCTTTTCATTCTCATCTACTTGTGCTTCTAGTTCTTCATAAAAAATTTCTTCCAAATCATTATATTCTATTTCTTTTTTTCCTTTCATTTCCTTTTTTATTATTTCCATAATCTATCCATTTCCTCATTAAAATTTTTATCAATCTCATCCTTGAGATTTCTGGCAATTTTGAGAGTTACATTACCAAATATCTCTTATTATGTTGGATTTTTAGGAATAATTGGGAACTATTTTTCAAAAACTATTTTTTATTTTCCTCTTTTGACAAAAATAACATTATCATGGACTACCATAGTTTGTTGAAAAAACATCCCATCTTCCAGCATTCTTTAATTGGTGTGATAAGTTGGCCGAATAATCTTCTTTGATTCCATTTCTACTCCATTCAAAATATTTTGACATAAAATAACATCTCACATCCTTTTTTTTTGTTTCAACTTCCTTTATTACTCTTCCAAAACATCAGTTGCATAGAATATTGGTTCAATGGATTTAGTAGGATTGAGTCTGAAATTTGTATCCCCATGATTCTTCTCAACAATCTTTTTCATTTAATCTTCAAAAATGACTTTTCGTACATTCATTTATTTCTTAATTCTCAATGGTTGAAAATTATTTGGCTTCCTTTACTATTTATTTTCTATTTTTTTGACATCTATGATGTTTGTGAATTCGAATTAGTACCATCATATTTTACCACAAACTACATTGATTTAATATAAATGAATAGTATCATCAAGTTGATATTATTTTAACTAATTAATGAAATATTCTCACTCATTTTATACAATTTATTGGATACTTTTAGAACTGTCAAAGATTCAGTAACCATATTTCTTATAAATGTATGAAACATAGTAATCTTCGATTTTTATTGTACCGATTATGATGTTATTGACTATGAAAATGATGAATTGGAAAAGATCTATCATTCCCATGTTTATTGAAAATCATAATATTAAAACATAAGATACATTCAAAGTATCTATATCTCCCTTCCTCTTTATTAAAAGTCCGTGAATCCACAATGAATATACCTAATTTTATGGTGTGATATATTAAAATTTTATAACATTTTCATATTCAAAAAATAATAATCATCATCTTTTACATAATCTAATATACCTAGAGAATATGGAATATTTTGAGTGGGTAAATATGCTTCTCCTCTAGATGTTAATCTAATATATTACAAAATTTTCTTACATTATAATTTATATCTCTTATTATACATAGTAATGATATTTTTATCATTACCATGTTGCTTTAAAAACATAATAGAGGCATACCAATCATGTACCACATTAGTATATAATATATTAATGTCCTCGTCTGGTTTCTTAAGAGAAAATTATTCCAAACCATGAAAGTAGATTATATTTTTTAGTATTGAATCATACATATAATATATGGATCTCATAACCAACCTTTCATAGAATACACTCCATTTTATGGAAACATCCTTTGTCAACATAGGATCTATATCTGGAACTCAAAATTATATGAAAATGAAAAATACTGGATAAAGGCCATTGAGGGGTGCATCAACATGAACGATGAAGAATTGAAAAACTATGTGGGAAAAGTGGTGGTCCCTCCTTATATAGGGGATTCAATCAACGGTTTATATTCCCTATGATGATATATTGTGAATATTCAAGGAAATTATGATCTGATGATTGATATTAATCTAGAGAAAGTTTTAACGAAATTTTTTGATCTCATGATGTTTTTAAAAATTTTAATAGATTGAGAATTAATCCAATTGGGAAAATTTTGAAATTTTTTTCAAATAATTATAAAACTAATATTTCAATAGTCGAAATTAAAAGAAAAATCATTATTAGATGGTGAAAAAACATAACATATAAGAGGATTAGATTTAGTATTGGAATGATCTGCCGTTATGATTAACTAATTAATTTTTTTTGAACTAATAGATTATGATATTTATAACATAAATGATGAATATGATAGTTTTAGTACAAAAAAAAATTGCGAGATTTTAATTAAGAACTCAAATTGTGATAGTTTTTTTCCACTAAAAATATATGTGAAATTTTTATATGTAAAAGATTATTATAACAAAACATGATTATGAAAATATGAATCATAAAATTTAATGATGTTTGAGTCTGGAAATTTTCTAAAATTTTAAGAGTCCCAGAATAATTTGGATAATTTCATTCATGGAAAATTTATTAAAATTTTTTGAGTCTAGAGAACTCATTATAATGAATTTTTTTAAAGAAAACTATCATTTTAAATAAAATTCTAAAAAAAATAAAATTTTGAAAGACATCAAACATATTTAATCCCCCTATGAAAATATATTACATAACATATAGTTATGGGAAATGGAGTTGATATGAAATATTAAATTATGATGATCATTCTTATTTTTTTTCCAAATATATTCTAATTTATCAGAAATATGATATTTTTTAAAATATCAGAATTAGTTTCTTACATTCATAAGAATTGAAAAATGATATCACTATTAAGTGTGTGATCATGAAAGAAATGGAGTCTTATATCTATACGATTAGAATGAGAGTGATGTGTGGGGTTTTCAATAATATGTATAATATCATCCTTAAGAATAACATGAGAAATTATTTCTGGAGTTATTTGATTATGAGAATAACATTATAGAAATTATTGAAAATTAGATTTAGAAATAACATCTAAGGATATAGGGTAAGGTATTTTGAAAAATGGGTTTGTTTCATCAAACATAAAATAATCTATTTCCTCAATAATACATAAATTTTTATTCAAATGAAAATGTGCCAAGGAATTAGTGAAATAAGCTTAAAATATTCATTTTTTATATACAGGTGAAAATATATGTAAATTTTCATTATTTTTCAAGATGAATGATCTATAACTAAAAACATTGATGTAAGAAACTGTTGATTATCTTCCATTATAAAAATCATATGTATTTTGAATTAAGAAAATGTCTAATAAAAATATGATTTATAGTATATTAGGAAGTAAAAATGGCTTCATCCCAATAATGTTTACGAAACATAGTATTCTCCTAGAATGGTTCTAGTTATTTCTTGAATAATTATATTTTTTATTTAAACCACCCCATTCTCTGGGGTGTCTAGGAGATGGAAATTTATATCCTATATCTATATTACCACAAAAATTTTAAAAATATTATTTGAAAATTCTACACAATTATTACTATGAATAATTATAATGAAGAATATTTTCTCATTTATGACCTTGGTTAAGATGTTTTAAAAGAAAAAAAGGCTTCAGATTTTCTTGTGATAAAATAAACCCATGTCTATCTAGTGTAATCATCAATTACAATATATACATGGTATTTTCCATCAATACTTCACCATTTTGCATGACCATATTTTTTAATGTTCACTAACTATAAAGATTGAATAATTGGGAGTTCACTAATAGATTTAAAACATGACTTATGTTTCTTATTATATTGACAAGGGTCACTAAATTTTGAAAAATCAGACCTATATTCTGGTTTACACTTAACAATTCCATTATTAGAAAAATTAGATAAGGTTCTTCGCTAATAGTTTCTTAAACATTTATTCCATAACTGAGATTGATCATCCATTGCACTAAGTCATTGTATATTTTGGATTATAAGGTATTATATTTTTAGTGAATAAAAATTCTCATGGAGGTTGTAAGAAAGATTAAATTCATTCTTGGAATAATGTACTAAATAATTATAATTCTTAAAGATCACATGGAAACCTTCAGTAAATAATTTAAATATTATTTTTTGGATATTATTATGACGTTAAACTTGTAAAACATTTGAAATAATAGTTTTACCAATAATAACAAAAGATACATATTCTGATAATCTCCCATTGATTATTGTCTCTGAAAGATACATTTCGACCTTTGAGTTTGATAATTTTATTGAAGAAGTCATTGATTATAGTCATGTTTCTAGAACACCCACTATCTATATACCTTAAATTCTAGTATTTTTTAATATCATTATTTCACAAAAAATTAAAATATTATAATTTTGGAACCCAATATTTCTTAGTCTCGATAATTTTCAAAAACCAAAACATTAGAAATCTATATTGGTCTATAAAAAAATACTTTGTGAAAACCTAGGTATTGAACATTAATTAATGAGAAAATCATTACCATTTTCCACCACTTTTCAAAATAATGAAAGTGGTTCACTATTTAGAATGAAGTAATTGTTACAAAAAATAGGTTTTTTGTGAGTAAAACACTTTCCAGGACTACTACCATGGGGAAAAAGTTGTCTATAAATTTTATCAAAGATCATATTTTCCAGTGAAAAAAATTATCATATTTTTATTCAAATAATAAACCTTATAATTGAGTTTTATAATTAAATTATTACAATAATTGGTATTATTTTTTAATAATATGTTTTATTCTAAAAATACTTTCTTAGAAATCATTATTTCTAAATCTTCAGAAATAGGTTCTTTTAGAGAATTAATCTCATAAATATATTTTGACATGTGGGATATTTAATTTTCTAAATGGGTAATTATTAAATCAAACTTATCTTGTTCAGATTTAAAATTATGAAGTTTTTTTATTAAATTAAAAATTCTTATTTTCTAACTGTTCATTAAAAAGGGGAAATTCATTATAAGAAGGTAAAATTTTAACTCTGTTTGAGGAAGATACTTCATCAGAAGTTGTTGAATTTTTCTCGATAGGATAATTATCACTAAATGAAAAGTTGGTGTGAGATTCACATTTGTGTACCTTATAAATGATGAATATATTTACTATGGTAACAATATAAAAAAAGACCTAAGTTCCTCTTACAAGAGCATTCATTATCAGATGAATTTTTAGAAGATTCACCACCATTAGATCTCTATTTTTCAGAATATTTTGATAATTTATTTACTTTTGATTTGTAAAATTTTTTAGAATTTCTTTTTTATTTAATTTCATTTATATCTATCCTCTTCATTTTTGGATCTTTTCGTCTGGTATATTCATCTTTCTTACATTCATAGCATGTGACCTCAGAATCGTCCTTTTCACCTTTATCCATATATATATTTTTATATATGTACTGTAAATATTTATTCCCATCTATTATTCTCATAATTTTTGAAATATTGGATAACTCATTTTCATAATTCTCAAATGTTCTTGAATTATATTGAACTATAAATTTCACCGCCCGCAAATATTTAGTATACTTCTCTACTAATATAAATTTAGGATAGAAGGTTGATGTTGTAGGAAAATAAACACCACCAATTTTATTTTAATTTTTGATAGCATCACTTTTTAATATTCCCTCATGCTGTTTTTAGATTCTTTGTCTCATAAATAGTTTTTCTCTTTGATTCCCTTTCACTGTAATAATATCTATAATATTTTCCACAAGGATTTAATATCATGACCGTTCTCACTAATAGATTGTAAACTATTTTTGATGGTCCAAAAAATATGGATAATATTTGAAAATAATTCTTCTGGAAGAAAATAAATGTCATATTAATTTTCCCTAAGTATAGCTCTCATAGTGTCTACAACCATAGAAGATAAAAAAATGTTTCACTAATAACTTTTTACAAAAACTATTGGTATCTTCACAGGATGATGTTTTACTATATATGCATTTCTCATAGAATATAAAAAACTATTCCTCACTCTTTAATTTTACTGATATTCTTATTTTTCATGATTATTAAAATTGGTGAATTTTTATCAAAATTTTATAATCTCTAGTTACATTAACTAAATTATCAACCCCTATGTTGATAACAAAAGTCATCATCCAATATATCTAGTACTCATAATCAACACCATTAATTATATTTGGTATTTTTTGGTTGAGATTGTATATAGAACTAAAGTTCACTCCTGACATCATTAAAAACATATGTATGTATTCTTATCCACATATACACATTAGGGTATTTTAATATTATAAAAAATATTTTTATTACAAAAACATTAAAAACATGAAATAGAAATGAATGTAAAAAATCATAAAGAATATGAATAGTTGAATCCTTCTATGATACCTATTATTGGATTCTTAGAATACATGACTATGGATCACATACAAGTGGGGGTGAATTATTTTCTAATGTAACTTGTTTAAAATAAATTAACTAGAAAAACCCCAAACCTATTAATGTATTTTATCAAACTCATCCACCAGTATGATTAAAAATGTGATAGAATATGAATCAATGTATGTAAAATAATATTATAGTAAAAAATCATAATCAATATTGTTACAAATTATCAGAGTAAGTTTATTATTATATTTAAAATATTAAAGATAAAACAACACAAATTATAGTGTTTAATATGATGATCAACATACAATTACATATAGTGCAATTGAAACGTGTAAAAAGAAGAAAAAGAAATCAATATGAATAAGGACTTACAATATATTATTGAAATGATAAAAGTATTATCCTTAAGAGAATGGTAGTCAATAACCTTGACTAATGGTTTCCACTATTTTATACTTAGAGTAAAGTCTCTATTTTCTTACTAGGAATTTCCTCGATATGATGATATGATTGGCTCTATCTTCCTATCTCTGGAATGCATCAATATAATTATGAGCTCTCTCTTATTATCCTCATTAATCCTCGATCTGAAGATCATATTCACCATCTTCATATCCTGGGAATTCCACTATCATAATAATGATCAGAATCTAGTTACACTTACAATATTTCTTAAGGAGACAACTAGTCAAGGATTATTTATAATAAAACCTTACTAAATAAAAAATCTAACTAAGACTGAGCAGTTCACAAAGAGATCTCTTCAATGGTGAGTAATAAACAATCATAAAATTCTTCAAATGACATGACATTTATAGGAATCCTTCCAATGATCACATAACAGTCATCTTTACAAGTTTTTTTCAATAAATTTAAAAGTCTAGTACTTGAAATCTCATCATAACTGAATTTTGGATGTCATATTGATTAACACTATTACAGTGCTAGATATATTACTTAGATTATAAATATTTCATTTGATTATGATTATAAAAATAAGTTAGACAGATTGAATTCCTTACTATGGAAATTGTAATTAAATTTTTGAGTGTTAGTCTAATTGTATAGGTATATGTATCTGTCCATTTTTAAGAGTTTTGTCAGTAAAATAGACATGAAAATAGTATGGCTTCTAGTATGATAAAGTTTGGTGTGGTGATCATACATAAACTCATCTCGGTACTCGTAATATGTAATTTTATGTTTATATTCATTATACATTATTAAATATTGTAAACATTTTAAAAGAAAATATATTCTATAAAAATATTCAAAAACTATTCGGACATAAAAATTTCATAAACTACTTTTTAGAAGGTTTCTTCGTTTACCAAAACTAATGGAATTGAAAAGTAGGAAGTGAAACTTCTGAATCAACGGAACAATGTCTCTTTTCCTTCCTAAGAGAAATTAAAAATGTGCATAAAATTCCATAACAATGTACATATATAATTTATTACAACATTAATTTTGGAAAATATGTCACCCTTGACTCTAAATAATTTCTCATTCAATCGATGTACTCAACTGTGTCCATTAAGAATCCATTTATATCTATACATAGATTAGTATATCAACCAAATACATTTTCCACATATTCACTATCTTTTAAGGTAGATTCAATATCAAGAACATTTCATAACATTAAATTAATTTATTCATTTGGATTCTTATAACAATTTGGTTTGAGAGATATAAGTTTTAAAGAGAGGGTTTCGATAGAAATTAAGGCTTCGAAATGAATTAAGGGTATTTGGGAAAATGATATGTGTCGATTGAAATTCAAATTTGAACATTATTTCTATCATTCAAGGATATAAAAAATGATATATTTAAAAAAAATCCAACCAAATTAATTTTTAATCATTATAAAATATATAATAGAAATGGTAGATATACTATCTTCTCATCGAAACAACAACATGGAAGGATCACTAACCATGGATTCATGGCATGTATATAGATCTTATGAGTTTTGTTCATAGTAGATAATGAACTAACCTTGTGAGTTAAGTCTCTTATAGGGTATAGTTAATGTGTGGATAAGGTTTCATAAAAGGTATACTAACTACATGAACATGTATTGATATTAAGTATACTAATTATATGAAAAGGCTCCCCTATACATGATCATGTGAAGAGTAAATCACATTTACTTTTAAAATGAATCAAAAGTGGAAGTTCAACCTTTATAAAAACTATTAAATTGAAAAAAAAAACATTAAAACATAATTGAAATATTTATAAATAGTTTATCATTCCTAATTCATGTATGATATTATTTATTCTCTGAATGTTCAATAGTTTTTTAAATATATCAGAAATTTGATGTTCAGCACAATTGAATTCAAGAATAATATCAATTTTTGGAAAATGGAATCTAAAAAATATGTAGTCTTATATCAAAAAAATATCAGAGTGTGATTTGATATTTTTTGAAAAAATTATTTCACCATAATTATCACAATTTATAGGGACATGTAAAATCGATATCCATAGTCATGAATTTTTTTATCCACAGAATCTAAGAACAACATCTTTTTACAGATATATACTCAACATAAGTAGTAGATAATGAAATAGAATTATACTTTTTACTACATTATGAAACTATAGACTTTCCAAAAAACTGACATGCCCCATATGTTCTTTCTTTATCTGAAATACAACCACAAAAATAGCTATTAGAATATCTAACTAAACACAATGCATTTCCTTTAGATTAGAACAATCCTAAATTGGTTTTTCCATTTAGGTGTTTTAAATTTCTTTTGATAGAATGAAAATTTTATTATATTTTTATTACTAAAAACATGAACACAGGAAAAAAATAAACATAATATCAAGTTTGATAGTAGTGTAGGATATAAAACATTTAATCACACTTATATAAGTGGATTGATAAAGTGGCATATCAGTTTCCTTAAGATCTATTTTACATCTCGTATTGATGGGGGTATCACGGTATTTAGTGATATCCATACCAAATTTTATTATAGGATCCTTTGTGAACATTCATTGCTATGAAATAATTCATTATTTATTGTTAAAAATATTAAACTGTGGAATAATTTTAGCTCACCCATTTAACTCGTTTTAAAATCATTTTTCATCACTTTTGAAAATTCTGTACATAATAAATTTTACGATGATATAAAGATAATACAATAGACATAAATTTTAACTACTAATACATATTTTGGTATTGGTGTGATAAATAAATCAGTGTCAGTTATGAATTTAGTAAATCTATTATAAATATAACAATCAAATCATGCCATACTAGGCTCTAGGGGAATGGTTTAAACCATAAAAGTTTTTTAAATATAATTATATAATTTGGAAAATGATTATTGTTAAATACAGGGGTTGTTATAAATAATATCCTAAATTGTATAACCATTTATAGGGGAAATAAGGAAATATTTTTCATATCATTTGACATTAAAATGTGTTGCAAATGAAATAAATATTCTCATGGTTTGAATATTTCATATAGTGAAATGGTTTCCTCATAGTCAATATTATCCTATGGAATATATCCTTATGAAATAAATAATTCTTAATTTTTAATTATTCTTCCAAACTCATCAATGTTGTTACTAAAAAGATATATATCTACGTTGTTTAGGATGTTTATAGGTATTTATAATAGTTCTCAAACTCTATTCCATTCAAAATGTTTCTTCTCATCTTGTATTAACTTTTTTATAATTCATCATAAGTTTCATCTCTGTTGTTATTAGTTTCAATATATGACAAAAAGGCTTAATGAATATCCTGATTTTTATGAGAATCCCTATTATATGTTCCTCTATAAAGATCTCCGACTAAAGAATCTATGTTATAGCCTATATGGTTCCTAATAGTTATAGGTATAGGAGAATTTGAAACATCATTTTCATCAATGGGGTTTTGTTAAAAAAAGTTTTATGCTAGGAAATTCATCTTTATAAAAGTTTCCCCAAACCATATTCTGGCTTAGTGGAGGTGTTGATATTCATATTTGAAAAATGAAACACAATGTATTATAATGATGTCATTTCCTTAGGTGGATATGATTCATAACATTTTACAAGAAAATATTATTCAATAATATTGTTTTTTTATTGAATACATTGTATGATTCACATTTTGATGAATTATCAAGGAAAACTCCTTCAAATATTTTTTATAAGAACTTTTCTAAACTATCATTTTTGTTTAAAATAAAGACATTGTAGCCAAAAACACTAATGTAATGAAATTTTGGTTTATTAGAATCCATAACACATTTTGGTTATTCATTAAAAGTGTTCAAATGAGAATCCTATTAATAATATACTAATATATATACAAGGAATCATATTAAAAAACAATAATTTCATACTCATTAATCGTAGAAAGATAAACCTCCTGAAGAGTTATGTTTTATCTTTCTACAACATTATTTGTTTAGTGTCACATGAGTACATAATTTTTTTGAAGACATTTTCAAGTATTACGATTAAAATTAATGATTTTAAAACTCATAGAACAGATCACCTCTTATGGTAAGGATTTTTTGTCTACTAAGGTTTTTATGGATTATTCATAATTACATAAATATGAAAAAACATCAACTTCTTGATTTAGAAACAGTATTCAGGTTTATCAATATAAAAAATCATCATGAACGTTGGAATAATGCTTCTCATTTAAGCTATAAACTTTGGTAGGTCTAGAAAATCATTTGTGAACAAATTGTAGGGGTATAGAAGTAGAAAATTATTTTATTTTTTTGAAATAGATCTTAGGTTTCTTCCATTTTTAACCTGGGATATAGGAAATCACTTTGGGAACTCTAGTTTAGGAAGAACCTTAACTAATCCATTCCATAATTTTTTATTAAGAGAGTGAATATTTTAATGTCCAAGCCACTTATTCAAAAACCACGACTCTTTATGAAAAAAACATAAACATGAAATTGTTTTGATAAAATAATGAATCAAATCAAGAGAACGAAATGTATGTTTACACAAGGTAGTAAAAACCAAAATATGAATATAATAGTAAATTTTTCTAGATTTATTATAAAATTTAACATGGAAATAATCATCACATAATATGAGATAGTATGAAATTTATATTTTAAAACATATAGAAATAATAATATTTGAGGTCAAAAAAGTACTACAATTAGTTATTGGTACAAGACCAATTGTGTTTCATTCAGAGTTTTAAAAAAAAGAAAAATATCCACCATATACATTGATACTTTTATTAAATATATAGTATTAACATGTTAGGTTTTTTGAACATACTAATTCCAAATAAAAAAACTATTAACTAGTACTCCTCAAGAATTTTTCCTATATAAAAATTATACCAAACACAATTTTGGTACACATTATTTATTAGGACTAGAAATGATAGTGATTAAAGCATTGGGAATCTAAATTTGTTTGATTGGATTACTAAAAAAATATTTTAATGTCTTTCAAATAATTTTTTTATGTCAGAAGAATTTGTAACATTTATATATTTGGAGAAACTTAAACTAGGAAAAAAATTATTCTTATAAAATTTCCTCTTCCCTAGATGGTAATGGATATTAGTGGTGTACTTAGGTGTTGTTATTTTAAAATGAATCATAGTCTTGATTTCTATACCATTTTTAAAATTCATCAGATCCTTTTATTTTTCTCATAAAACATTTTTAGTTCATTATTTTATTTTAATATTTGATTATTATTGTTTTTTGATCAAAAATGTATTATTTAAAATGTAATAATAAATAATTTTTATCTTTAAACTTTTATATTTATTTATATGTTCATTGAATACATCCTCCAGAAAATTACAATATTCAAAAAAATACTCACTTCTAATGTTTTCATAAATATTTTCTATATTATAAATATTTAAAATATGAAATGGAAATTCCGGAATAGTATTTATCCTCATATGTGTTTTTCATGAGACATATGAAAGCTATGTCATTTATATCTTCTTTTATTGAGTCAAATTCACATGCGTTATCCTGAAAAGTTTTCCATGTGGATTTTATATACATATTCGGCCATTTTTATCTTAATATCATTTATGAAATTCTATTTTATAATATTCTACATTGAAATGTCATTTTCAATTGCATTCATAATAGGTTATTTCACTTGTTTGATTCACCATCATAATGATCCCTTTTTTGTAATGTTTTACCCCATAATTTTTTTCATGAATAATTTTTTCTTCATATATAATTTATTCAATCCCATGGTTTTATGATCAATTTACACATCATTGTCTATAGGTGATTAATCCTCCCTCGAAATCCCATCTTTGATTTTATGTTTTTTCATTAGGTAAGAATTCATGAATGTTACAGACATTATTATAGGTTATTCTTATTTTTCTTTATTTAGTTTCGCTTCCCCCATGTACATAATAATAATTCAAATAATCACCCTCATGGGTAACATACTTATATCCCAGGATTCTATGATCGGAACTGAGGTATATACCCACCAATCTCAAAAGCATTGTTGAAGGTACATGATTTTATCTCTATCTTTTATTTTTCCCAATTTCATTATTTATGTTCATAATATCATTGATCCTATAATATATATAAGAAATATTTTTCATTTTTCTTTTTTGGATTAAAATATTTGATGATATAAGTATTTAAGAATGCTTCTAAAATGTTTTATGTTTATTCATTATATACATCAAGTGGGTCCCATATTTTTAATTTATAGAAAAGTATAAAATTATATTAAATTCAAAATCATATAATTTATAGTGTAATAAATTCATGGAATTATAGTTACAATCATAAGAATCTTTAGTGGTACTTAAACAATCAACTCTAGCAGCATTGGTTTTTTCATATTTTTTCTCAATTATGATCCAAATATAATATCTCATGATCTCTATATTAATTTTCATTTTTATCATCCACACATTATAATATATTCCATTAAAATAATTATTTTGGTTAGTATTTTTTCTGTCTTGTTGATTATTATCTATCAAAACAAAATTTTACATAATAAAAAAATAAATTCTATTAAAAAAATCATTGTTAAAACTAACTGAACCAAAATTATAGGTGAGGGTCAATTTTAAGACTTACCCAATGTGATTACCAACCCCAAGGGAGCCGGAATTGAAAATAATATAAGAATAAATTAAATTATAAAAAATGTTTATAACAAAAAAGGAATTTTGAGTAATACCCAAATCCCTATATGAAACTGATAATTAAAATTGATTCATATAGGAAACAAAGACTACAAATATTTAGTTGATATTGTGTTATCTTAATCATGGATTATTGGTTCTAATCAATTTAAAATATATTCTCCATCATTAATTTATCTATGAAAGATATGTTTACGTTGTTTATTTATTGTATAGTGGGAGAATCTGATCAATATTGGAGATTGGTAAAAAAAATACGAAGCATGAAAATGGTATTTAAGTGATAGAGTGGATAGAAGTAAGTAATGTGTTTCTTGAAAAATAATTTCCCCACACAATCTAACAATAAATGGAGAAATATTTCTTTCCACTTAAGAAAAAGGAGAATTAGTTTATTAGGGTGTATGATAAAAAATTCAAATGACTTTCACAATATTTCATTGAATTTTTTCATTTTCACTTAAAGAAAAGTTGACCGCTTCTTTGGTGTACTAATGATGAGCCTAAAAAAACATATACATTTATAAAATTTAAATCTAATATGAATTTTTTTGATGTTCCATCAATGTTGAAATGGAGATAAATGAATATCTAGGATATCATGGGGATAAGAGGAGGAAAATTGATTTTATTTTTAGTCTTGTGGTGGAGAAATAAAATAGTGGAAATAAATTCCAACGTCCCACTTGTCAAAATTGTTAGAAGAAAAAATCATAAGATATTCCAATGGGAGTGGGGAAATGATTTAGGTATGAGAATGGAGGGAAACAATATAATCATTTCAAATGAGAGAAACCTACAGATGTGATATAATAGAATAAAAATTCAGTCAATCATAAACCTATTTTCCCAATATTTAAACTACAATGAACAAGGAAGATATATACATCAATGAATTATGTCAGAGTTTATTGATGAAAAACATTGGAGAAAAACTCGAAGGCCTTTAGAGAAATTGAAACCTTATGGCAGCACAACTGTTGAGGAAGATGTTGACAACAGTGTGGTGATAAGTATGCTAGTTATTCATTCCAAAATAGTTAACATGAATTTTTATTCTGGTTCTATATATTCTTTCATGTTAAAAAAGTTTTGTAGAACAATTCAAACATAACCAAAAAAACATTGAAGTTGAGTTGTCCTTAAATATAGTGAATGGGTCAGTTGTTCTGTCTATAGAATATTAATCATACACTATCCCAATTTGTGGCTTAAATTTCCTAGAAAACTTTTTTATAATACTTGAAGTGTAATTTGATAATAGTTTGCAGATTAATAGGCATTCCTTTTATAATACTAACAGAAATATTCAAGAGAAGTAAATCACCCCCTATATCATAAATCAACCTATTATTCAAAATAATTTAAAGGGGAATGATGAATCATATTTTGTACCAACATATCAACTGTAAATATTATTTCCTTGAGTGAAATCATTACCAGATAAAATAACTATGACTAAAAAGAAATGATTTTGATTTATGAAAATCTCATTTTTAGGGAATTCGTATATGTATTTTTTGATGAATTTCCCAGTATTGCACTTACCCATGAGGTTAACTTCTCAATAATTCTCATTCTATAGGATTTTAAAATATCCAGGAATCTATTAAAAAATTTTATTATTGAACTTGATGAGTCAATGAAACAATTATATGAGAATTTAGAGTATGGTTTTACACCTCGGTGCTTTACCAAGGGGTTCACCAATCCTCTTTTCATGAATAATTATCACTCAATACACCTTTAAATTTATTAATTTGTGCTCAACAAGATCATGATAAAAAACAAGTATCATATACTATGGGTGTATAACTTATTCCATTAGTTACGTGGTGACCAAAACATCTTTACGGATTATCTTAGATAAGTATAATATCATGTAATGTGGAATAAGGATGATATCACCTTGTCTACATATCACACAAGTTATGGGCACTATGATTTCCATGTGATTCCATTTGGGAAAACTAATTCTCCATCATTATTCATGGAATTGATGAATAGAGTATTTTGGTATTACCTTAATAAAGTTTTGATAGTCTTTATGGATGATACTCATATCTATACAAAAATTAAGGGGGGCATAAAGAGCATTTAAATACTATACTAAACAACTTTCATATAAAAAGTTATATTCTATGTTATATAAATTCTAGTTTTGGTTTTCAAAATTAATATTTTTATGTAATTTTATCAACAAAAAAGGATATATTTTCATCGTTCAAAAATAGATATTATTAATGGATGTATAGGACCAACACCTATGATATTAATTCATATCTTCCTTGTATTATATAGGAACAATCATCTATTTTTGATTAAATTATCCGTATTTTCAAGCCCAAAAACCCATATTACTTGCAAGGGAGTAAATATTTTCTATAATGACAAATGTGAAGAAATAATTAACGATATGAATAAGATTAAAATCATAGAACATGTTCTCATAGTACCCACCATTGGTGATTATTCTATCTATAGTGATGTGTCAAAAAAGTGTTTATGTTGTATAATAATGAAATATGAAAAATAGAGAGCCTATACCACCCTAAAATTAATGATCCATGAGTAGAAAAAACCAAAACATGATATATAACTAGTTGTAGTTATCTTTACATAGAAGATTTAGTGACATTATATCTATTGAGAATAATGTGACAAATCTAAATTGGATAAAATCCTCATGTATATGATCACACAAAATTATCATAATAATTTGTTACAACAATAGTGTCTAGAGCTAATCATAGATTATTTTTTTTCAATTCATTACCATCCTCATAAGGAAAGAAATGTACAATATTCTCTAATTATAAAGGATCCCATAACCATATCCATGATGAGGATTAAATGGGATCCAAAATTCATTATCATGCAAGGAATGGATATGGGAAAATTAAAAGATATAATCATACCTTGGTAAATTAAATACACAACAATCTATTCTTGAGAGGGTTAAAGAGGCCTAAAACGATTATGAATTTCTACAAAGAAGGTATTGAATATTAAAAATTTCAAATTTTCTAAAGATTTTTTTATAATTATGTGAATTGAGATAAGTTTCCCATAAAAACAATCAACAAAGAGGGTAATTATAGATTAGGAACATAATTCAACTTTATCTATTCATCTATAACTCACTAATATTTATAGATATTTGAATCAAAACTTCTAGTGGGATAGAATGAACATTAAGATAGTGGATTTTTTATCATGTTGTTCAGTATACCAAAAAGTAAAGTGGGAATCATAAAAGTCTAAGGGAAATATTTCTAATACCAGAAGGGAAATGGGAAAACATAATAGTTGATTTCATAATTGGACTCCCTTGGAAACCTAAAGGAAATAATTCCATATGGGTTGTAACTGGTCACCTTACCAGGTGATTTCATTTTACATCTATCAATGAATTATTATATTCGGATCAACTCTCCATGATATACATTAGAGAAGTTGTAAGAATACATGGATTACCACTATATATTATGTCTATTCTAGACATAAGGTTTACCGAGAGTTTTTTGGGAATACTTTGACAAGCATTATATATTATACAAATATTTAGCACTGCCTATCATCCTTTAATTTTTGTTTAGTTTGAAAGGACCATTAAAAATCTAGTGGTTATTTTTAGATCATGTGCAATATATTTTTAAGGATGTTGTAGTCATCACCTTACCCTAGTGGATTTCTCATAAAACAACAGCTTATAATATATTATTAAAATCTAATCATATGAGGATATATATAAGAATAGGATTTAGTATCGATATGATTTAATATATTTGGTGAGAAGTAGTTGATGGGACATCATTTTATTAATGAGAAGATAGAGAAGTATCAAAAAATCAGCAGTATATAAAATCTGTACAAATTCGACAGAGAATCAATAAAGAAAATAATTGAAAATACATAGAGTAGGAGTTGAGAGATAAATTGTACCTTTGTAAATAACCATTGAAGAACATCATATGGTTTTGTGTAAATGTAAATCATGGTCCTAGATACATTTACCCCTTCTATATGCATGATCACATTGGACTAGTGACCTATTTACTAGTACTCCCACAAAAACTATCTCATTTATATGACATGTTACTTGTATCACTCTAGAAGAAGTGAATACTAGGCACTGTCATGTATATAATTAATATTTTGTATCATTATATAATTCCCATCCACGTGAGTATAATGTATTTATGATCATAAATCTTGGAGACAATGTTCTATCAAATTTGAAAACTCACCTATTCAAACTGTTGTGGCTAAAACAAAAATTTGAGGAAGAGACATGGGAACCATAATAGGTGATGAAATAATATTAAATCATATATTTTATTTAATGAAATGAAAATTTGGAGGGTGGAATTTCTAATGGGAGGAGGATTGTAATTACATAAGAATTTATAAACTAAATTCCTTCTTCGAGTGTATAAATTCCTTATCATGTAATATAGAAATAGAAAAAACATGAACTACATTAGTAATTATGTATCATAAAATGGTATTTCATATTTAAAATACTCTTAAGAATCATAATCATCGATAATATAACCATTTTATAGTGACCATTGAAATTAGTAAATTAAGGGCTATGATATTGTCTATTTTCCATATTCAATGGAATCAATGGCCTCGAATAGTAGGATAGAACCATATGGAACCCATTTAACAATGATTATTAGAGATATAACATCCCTGTTTTTTTCCATTGAATAATAATATTTTGATATTGGCCAACTAAATCATAATCAGAACCATTTAATGTGGGATTTCAATCTCATCAACATCATCACCCAAACCTTGTTCATTGAACCAACTCATGAAAATCTCTGCATCACACACATTACCATTAGGGAATTTACTAGTGTAATATAGGGAAATGTATGAAGACCCAAATAGTAAGAATTCTGAATTTTTTTTAAAAAAACAAAGATTATATCTATCCATTTTTAATATTATCATTTAAAATTATTAAATAATGAGTTTGACAAAAATTAGAATTTGATAAAATGTAATAGATACTATATTTTTGTGAAATATATAGTTCCAATAATTGATATTAATTAACGAATTAATGTTTTATTTCAAAAAAAAATATTTTACAAAAATATTATTATAAAATAATAACTGTAATATATACATGAAAATATAATTTAATCAAGTTAGAAATATTTTTTATAATGGTTAAGGAATTATTATTGTCAAAAAAGTAGAATTTTCCAATAAATATGGTTTAATGATCTAAAATTATAAGGGATTATATTCATAAATAAAAATTAATTTTTAAATCACTGTTATTATGGTTAGGGAAAGGATATTTTTTTATATTTTACATATCGAAGCAAATTTTTTGGTCAAAATTAATTATAGTATATGTATAAAGTGTGTATTATGGCATCATAATGATCAAAAAGTGATGTAATACATTTCATAAAAGGGATAAATAAAAAATATATATCTATCTATCCAATATAATAATTTTTTTAGTTTCTTTGATTAATATTATGAAACCATAATGAATCGTCCAAAAAAATATTATATTTTTATGGTTTTAAAATAAATTCATTATAAAAACGACCCCCTTTCACATCACCAAGGTAATTATTTTAATGATTTTGGTTAATTTCCTTGTCAAATAATTAAAACTAATTTTACTTTGTTGAAACCATGGGGAAAAACAAGGTATTATATATGGTTTGTTTACATTATCATATAGCGTCCAAACTAATGTTTGTAAATAATAAACAATTATTGTATTTTTTTCTTATTAACGCTCCCAAAATCCCATTATTACACATTATAAAACCTATATTTATTAAAATAATATATATTTTACTCTCTATATTCCCCCAAAATTTCCCTAGAGCTCTTAATAAGATCCTCACATGATTTTAGAATCATTCTCTCCAAGTGAGGGATACTCAACTTCTCATCTATATTCAAACACCTTTATTGTATTATTCCTTTTAGTTCCAAATTGTTAATATTGTACATTATTCTTAAAAATAACTATTAATATACATATTTTTTAAAATTGATGAGATACCTCTTCCACTATTATTAATCCCTTCTACTAATCATTATGTACCTTTGTTATACGGTCGAGATTATCAGACGATATTTCATGACAAACATTTATGTAGTGAATAACCATACCCATTTTCATTCAATAGAATTCACATAAATGTTCAAATAATTTATTTATAGGAGACATCAAAGTATTTATCTCCCTCTCCATGAACATGGGATTTATAATTATTCAATACATCTATATATTGTATGACCTATGCGGAAAAATTATGCATGTACATGACATGAATCTAATGGGTGGGACAATAATTATATGGCCATTTAATGAATTGTGTTAGGTTTTAATCCCATGATATTACATGTATGGTGTGTTAATGGTTATCCTATGTACACAATTTTATGTTGTCTTATAAGTTATCATTGACTAATGTTCATGAAGTTGTGTATCATGTTGTTTACACGTTCCCATGTTTCATTTATATAATCATGTTGCATCAATCCTTGTTTTTAAATATTTTGATTCTATCCCCTGTTACAATTCTTTGATATAAATCTTTTATAAAATATACTAATTTACCTTATTCTATGATTTTATTATTCCATTATTGAGATTTATAACTCACACCATTCTTATGTACGTCCCCATTTTATCAAATTCATTTTTATAAGAACAATTTAATTTTAGGATCATGTTAATTATATTGTCTATAATGTCATTTCACTTCAATTAAAAGTTGTTTTTCTATGTATCTAATTTCAAAAAGACACTATTTATCATTGACTTTTTTTAGTTACATGGCCCCTTATTCATGTATTTTGACTATATATAATATTCAGGTTGTATTTTGGTAGGTTCTAAGTTGTTTTGGCACATTTTGGAAGCCTTTCTAGAGGTGAATTATTTGTGCATTGTTAGTATAAATTGAAAAACCTCTCCCAAAAAATGTATTAGAAGATATATGGAAATGATCATTCACACAACCCACATTTTAGAAAAACCATGTGGATTACTAGGATAAATAGTACATTCTGAAATAAGGGGAAATGTATGGTTAGTGTAGGGTTTTCCTAACAATATTAGCCAACCGTGAGAGGTATGGCCTTCATAAAGTATCATAACATTGTTAGAGCACGTTTTGCCAAATAATACAGCATTAAAATACATCATATATCTTCCATCATTAAAAAGTTGATCTAATCTGAATTATCCTATTATGATATTAGTTTTCCCCTAATCCTCCATAACTTCATTTCTTGTTTATCCCAAGAATTAAGAGATTGTCCACTACAATCCTTGAGTGATACATTGGTGACAAATGTGTGAATCAAAAGAGTTTTTAGGTATAAGAGTGTTTTAAGAAAATTCTAGGTGATTTGTCACCTCGTCATCTTGGGGTTAGCCGATGAGGTTCTCATTATATGCATTGTTTGCAAGACATCCGTATATGAAAAAATTATTTATTCTTAGAACATTTTTTTATGAAATAGACAAAAAATGTTGATTCTTGAAAATATTGAAAATATGTGATATTGAAAAGCATGGTTGGAGTATTTTAAAAAATCTCTAAAATATTGATGATGGTTGAATTCTAGAATTTTATTTTATGATAAGTGTTGATATAGTAAAAAGGAATAACTAAGATTTATGTAGTTATTGAGGGACTCCAAAAGGCGTTTTCTTTTGGTTATAGAGAATTGCACTAGGTAGGAATCATAGAATCCTACCTGAAGAGGCTGTTGAAAATGCAATTTCACCAATGTTATAGGTGAATCAAAATCATGATCAAAACATTATACAATATTTCCATGCCATGGATTAGGTTAATAGATGTGATGATCCATAGAATTTGGATCATCAAATTGAGTTACAAAAGAATATTCCACCCATCATTTAGTGAGATTATGAGTATTAAAAGGCATATGTCTTGTTGAATAAGATGAATCCAATATTCTATTTCAATGGGACACCAAATGAGCTAAAAGTAAAGTCCAAAAGATATATTTTTGAGGATTTTTCATGGAAATGGTGGGAATTAGTGTTTCATTCTAAATTTTACCATGCCAGGATATGGGAAGATACTAAAAAAAATTTTACAAAGAAATAATATCACTAATACTTCTAGATGACTTGAACAATTTTCCTTTTTCCGTTTAAAGTAATATTAGAGTTTAGTGACAGATTATTCTTCTAAATTTATGAATTTAGTTTGTTTTTAGTAGAATATACTGCATGTGTGTCCTTGAAGGACGGAATTTTTCAATTTTTTTAGGAACAATATTGTCTCAATGACTTCTATCAATTTTATAACATATTATACAGAAATGGTCAATAGAGAAATAGTGGATGAAAGATAAATCATGGAAAATATGGTTTGAGGGAGTATTTATATTCCTATGGTAACGTGTGGAAACTCTAATGGAAGGAATTTAAAGAGTATTTACACCATCATTTTAAGAACTGGTATATGTCAGAATTAGTCCATGAAATCAGTAAATATTCCTCCTCACATGAAAAGTATGTCGCGATGTTTTCAACCTAGTTTTTTCAAACATATTAATCAATACTTTACAATACAACCTAGCGAATATCATAATTAAAACAAAATGGGACATCTCCAGCACTATTATAACAATGATCCAAATTGAGGCTCTAGAGGCCCTTCTCATGCTTCCCAAGCATTGTATGTTATAATTGAATGAGTATAAAACAATAATTATACTCATCATAATATAGAAATCCATGATGATTTTAGGAACACCATTACTCCGAAACTAGTTTTACCTCAATAATGAAATAAGGGAAAAAGAGAAAATGAGTATGAAATTATATGGAGCTGAGAAAATGAGTATGATTATTTTTTATTATACCATCATGAAATTTTTTATGGAAAAGGGTATATCCCACATGTTTATTTCTTCTCATTTTGTTGATATTAAATATTTTTCTATTGATATGATCCCTTCTATTTTAAGACTAAATAATTTGATTTTCCGAGTAGTGTTTAGATCTTTTATATGAAACTATTTTTCTATAACTATCATTTGTTCTATGAGCTTTGTGATTTCACTATACATGAGATGGACCTCTATCACCTTATTTTGGATTTGTTTTGGGTGAAATCATTCAAAGATCATATCAATTTCGATTCATTAAATGATGGTTTCATGTCTCTAGATGGAATAAAGTATATAATTAATGTATATCAGGGAATCAATCCTAGTAAAGAAGTAAATTTTTCATTATTGGTTTTACCATATTTTTTCATTTTTCACCACTTTTCAAGGAATCTATGGTTGATATTGGGAATGATGATTTTCTGACTATTCATTTCCATTCTCATGATGTCTTACCTAAAAATTTCAATGTGTTTCCGAAAAAAAGAGATGTGGAGTTTATGATTGTTCTCCTACCAGGGACTAATCCAATTTCACGACCCTCTTATCAAGTAGAATCAAAATTATTGTGGTAATTTAATGTTCATTTGGGATAGTTGGAATTAAAATTGTTTATTCCACAAAATATGTCTCCATGGTATGAAATTTTTTTACATGTGTAGAAGTCACATAAAACTCTTCGACATTTTTTCCATTATAGTACGATTAAAAAAGATACATTAAATAATTTTTATCTAATATACACTAGGGTAACACATTAAAATTATATGTGATTGTTTTTATCTTCTATTTTTTGTGTTTCATTACTTGATCTATATACCACCAATAATTACATTGTAGTTAAACATGTACCAACATGGATTCCAAAAAGAATATTTTACTCATCAATGAATTGATCATCTATTTGATCAATTCAGTGGTGCCATATTTTTCTCAAAAGTTAATATAGGTTATTGATATCACCAATTATGAGTTGAGAAGGAAGTTATTATGAAGATACATTTAAGAAGAATATATGGCCACTAAGTGTATGTGGCAATTCCATTTAGTCTAATGAATTCACCAACAGTCCTAATATAAATGTGGAACCTAATACTTCATATTAATCTATATTCCTTTAAGGGGTGTTTGTTGATGTTAAATTGATGTTTTCAGGGAAAAAATAAGATCATGATTATATGTTTTCTATAGTTTTGGGTAAGTTGCAAAAAAAAATTTGCATGAAAATTTATCCACTATTGATTTATGGATAAAAGTGACATGTTTTTGTGGAAAATTATTTTATGAAAAAGGTGTTTTATAGATCTAGAAAAGATAGAAATTTGTATCTCATGTAATACACATATTAATTTCATTTAGTTATATATTCTTCCTATCTCAGAAGTGTACTATATATGTTTCTATGATATTTTCACATTTGGAATCACTGGTGATAGATTTGAAGAGGAAAGGAGTTCATTTCAATTGGATTGAAAAATGTCATAATTCCTTTCATGAACATAATTTTAATCATTAATAAACACCTATTATAATTATTCCAAAGATTAGGAAGGGATATTTTGTCTATTTTGAGTCATTATGATCTGGGTCGGGATGTGTTCTCATGCAGGGAGATCATTTTGTAACTTATGGATCATGGTAGTAAAGATTTTGTGAGAATAACTACCAAACAATTGACTTTTAATTACCTATTATAGTCCATATTAAATATATGGTATCATTGCATCATTTGTGATCAATTCAAAAGAAATTAGGGATCATAATAGCTTAAAACACATTATCTCACAATTGAGATTTGAATTTAAGGTAGCATAGATGAATATAATATATCTAGAAGTTTGACTTAGACTTGATGTATACACCAATAAATGAAACTCTATTGCATATTCATTATGCAGTAAACCATATTATCAATTGTATAAAGTGCATTTGTACTAGTGTAAATTGATTTCAATAATAATAGACATGTATCTAGATTTATTATACTATGGTATTGTTGCAGTATTATTTCATGTTTCATTTGTTATTAATTTGGTTTAGTAGGTTATAGTTACTCAAAAAACCAATTCTTATTTTGAGACTATGTGGTATAAAGATAATGGTGGTGGGAACATTTATGGATGGAAGATGGATGGAGATTTATTATTTCTATTTTTAGGTCAGATGATCATGCCTTTCAATTTTTATAAACAAATATTTTTTGCATACCACCATTAGAGAAGTGTTGTTCACCATGGTATTCCAAAAATGTTAAAATCATTGAAAAAAATGGGTTGGAATGAAAATTATTGTAGTAATGTGTGTCTCTAGATGCCTCTCTTATAAATGGGTAATGAAAGGGCATTAATGTCCATCATGTTTTTTATAATATTTGATGATTCACATGTTTAAATGGGATAATATAGACATGGATTTTGTAACTCATCCACCAAGAATGGTTAGTAATAATGATTCCATATGTGTTATAGTGGATCAGCACACCCTGTCGGATCACATCGTCTTGATTTGTAGAGGTAATTTAGTGAATAAACAATCTGAAATTTACATTCTAGAAATTATAAATAGGAATGTCATTTTAGTCTCAATTATATCATTCATAGACATCATGTTTAGGTATAATTTTTGGAAATACCTTTAGAAATATCTAGGAACATAGTGGACTATGTGTATGGATTATCCTCCCCAAATGGATGGGCAGTCTCAACAGATAATACAAACCGTAGATGACATTATTTGGGTCTATGTAATAGATTTTAGTGGCACATGGGAGGATCATTAAAAATTAGTGGAGTTATAATATATTAATAGTTACTAGGACCATTTATTTATGGGTCATTTTGATGTATTGCATAAGACTCCTTGTCATTTTATATATTGTTGGGTGGAAACATGTGTGACTTATTTAATTGGACCCAACAAAGTTCAATAGTAAATAAAGAATATTAATTTTATTTGAATTATAATGGAGATGGCTTGGATTCATCATAAGTCATATGTCTATCATCATTGAAAAATATTTTTTTCAAGAGGTGAGTGATCATGTGTTCTTGAGAATCTCTCTATTTCTTAGACAACATAATTTTTTTTGCATTTAAATTTATCTCCCAAATATATAGGCCCTTTTACGATACATTATTGAGTTAGTTAAGTGGAATAAGTGTTGAAATTCCCAAAATGGTTCAGTTCAGTGAACAATGTTTTCAATGTGTCTCAATTAATGATGTTCCTAACCGATCCTCACTATGTGATTCGATGGGACCACATTGAACTAGAGTTGTATTCACATTGATTAATTTTCTATTACAGTTAATTGATATGAAAACCAATCATATTTCATGGGAAAATAATTAATATTGTGTGGATTTTATTGTAACACAGTTGAATCTTGGATGAAGAATCGGAAAAAGAGAAGGAAAGGTCAATTTTGGGGAGAATGGATAACCCATAGGTTCATGAACATGACTCATAAATGATTTATTTTTTGTATCTATAATGTTTTGGTTATCATTTAGGACGTTACTAGGGGTTTTGGAATGTTTTAGAGGCTTTTCAAGAGGGGAATGGTTTGTGCATGATAAGAAAAAATAGTGAAACATATTTTTGAAACTGTTAAAGTGATGATAGTGGGATCCTGTTTGGTTTACTATATGTTAATATTTTCTCTAAACCATGATGATTCCTAGGAGAATCCGTGCATCATAAAATAGGTGAAAATTCATGTTTTGTGCAAAGTTTTTCTAACCATGTGATCGATCCATGTGAGGTATAGCCTCAAGAATGTACCAACAAATAGTTATCACACATTTTTCCAAACTGTGTGTCTTAACCATAGGGATTTTAGTTGTTCATTTTTAAAATAGTATATATAATCATATTCATCCCCTTAATCACACTATTTCCCTTAAGTCTCCCATAACATAAATTCCTTTTTATTTTAAGGTGTGAGAGTTGATTCCCTTTAATGTGGGAAATATCCATAGGAAAATCAAAGTGAAATAGTGGTTCAGATTCAAGGGTATGTGTTTGTTCATCCGCATTCATCTTAGATCCATGGTTATTATCTCTCCCTCACTCTTCTAACTATATATATATTCTTTTATGTATATATATATATGTGATATTATTGATTTTATGACGATATATTTTATGATATAGTGAAGGTAACTTCAGATGTGATTGGATGTTGATGTTTTGAAGAGATGTTCTTCATTTACAGCAATGTTTTTGAGGTAGGAGGATTATCTCTCAACTCCAATTGTTTTATATGTGAATGTTTAGTTATAATGAAATTTATTCATTTAAATTGGACTTAAATCCTTTATGATTATTTCTGTAAATCATGGTTTGTTTAGGTTTTGGAAACTACGTAAAAATTGGATGGATTTGGGACTGATCTATTGGTTTATGAATTTAAAATCTGGATTTTACAATTATGTTATTTTTATTCAATGATTTATTGTGTGTAAATGTTTTAAACAAATAATGGTTATTGGAATGGTTTTATATAGATTTAGAATACATGGATGGTGTGAATTCATTCTCATTAGATGTAAACATGTGTAAGGGGTGTGTGACATTGGGGAACATTGTATTGGTTTCCCTTTACCAATTTTTTTACTGATCAGAGAGCACCCAAGAGTATTGAACTATCACCAAGGCATGCATGGTGTCAATAGAGACATGGTTGTGGGTATAATAAATTATTACAAAATAAATTTTGATGCGTTTATTAGTTTCTATGGAAACATTTTATGTGTTTTTTATAAATTGGTTTTATAATTAAAACTGTTTTATATAAATTTTGATAACAATGTTTTTCTACTAGAATGTGTTGGGAATTCATTTGGGAACTCCTACAGAGTTTAGAATATCTCTTTTCTTAGTAACTACTATGTGTCTTCAAATTTCATCTAACAAGACCTGGGTAAAGTTTAGTTATCTCATTTATTTGGTGATACTTCTTAAGACTAGCCTTGACATGTGGAGTTGGATTATGGATCTGTTTTGGAGTTGGTGGTCTTGATGTCTTGTGTCTCATGGTTTCTAGATTATTATTTCTGACTCAAATTTTTATCTATGTTATTTTTTTCATTATTTAATAGTAATTTGGTTCTGTTTTCCTCTTTCATCACATAAATGATTTTTTATGTTGGTTGGTTGTTTTATTTCCAAAGGGATAATCATCCCTTAATGTTCTCTGAATCTTGTGAATTTTATTTCCCTCATTTTTGTGTTTCAGGGATGTCACCTATGGTCTAGTAGCTCCCTCATCACTCCCAAATCCATTCAATGAGGTGCAAGATTCTATAAACTAGGCCGCACAATTTTTTTGGTTTTATAAAATATGAAATTATGAAATATATCAATATATTAATTGTATTAAATATGAGGGTTTTCAAACCAAATGTTTCCCATATATAGTGATGTTAGTCCCACATGTGGTTCAAGGATTAATAATTGAGTTAATACTATATTATCCTATTAATATAACAATATAACAACCTATAGATTTCATAAATATAAATTACATCATGTTGGATTAATATTCATTCCATTTCATAATGTCTACATGAAATTCAGATAGATCTAGTGAATTTGAAAACATAGATACATAAAAAAAATTCATAGTTGAGTACATTGTCTCCCAATATGTTATCTATAACTAGGACCCTACTTAGACAAATAATTCATTTTAGCATTGTTCATAATCTTTTGAGGGGAAATATAAGAATGTCTAAGCTCTGATTCATAGTCGAGTTAAACAAGGGATATAACAATGATCAAATATAAATAATATGAGAATACGGGTATTAGAACATTTAAATAACATTTTAAACATTACCCTACACATCATAGACCAAAATATTTATTCATATAATAAATTTTGGAAGTTAATAAGACATGAAAATAAATTAATCAAAGATCAAGATCCCTGAGATTATAACATTGGCATAATACACGAATTTCTAGAATACCAATAGGCATGTAAAATCATTTCCATTATATTAAAGGATCAATATCAATTCGATCAATGTGGTTGGGGTTCACTCCTCAAAATATCATAATTTTAAATGTTCACTCCCATGTTTATCATTGTGTATAGATTTTTTTATTGAACTGTGTTCACTACCCATTCCAATGATGTTTATCTTATGTTATATCATTCTTTAAGAAATATATTTGAGGGATATATAATTTTAGTCCTACCCATCAGATAATTAAAATCAAACATATATGGGCCACAAGTTTATAAATCATTTATCATTTAATATCCCATGAAAAGTAAATTTGTTTCACAAACATTTGTTTGCAGCATAACCCAAGAAAAAAATATGTTTCCGAAACATATTTTCATAATAATAATAATACATCCATAGAATGAATGAGGATGGTATTATTGGATCATATACCAAATAAATATAATTTTACCTCAATGTGTGACCTATTAAATTAAAAATTCTATTAAAAGATCACCTGAAAAAATTATTGACGAAAATATCATTTTCAATTTGAAATGAAATATTTAATATCAAAAAACATTAAAAATATGGAAGAAAAAAAGTATTTAAATATATATAAGGAAACCTGTTAATGAAGCTTAAAATTATTCAGAATTCATGAGAATGATAAATTTGGTTCATCCTATAAGTTTTAAAATATTTATTTTGTTTAAATTTTCAGTAAAAAGTCAAAACCTCATCATTTGGAAAATAGAATAAAGATTGATTTTAAAATATTATATAAAAATTAAAATAGTGGTGAAAATTAATTTAAATGATTATTTTATTGTAGTGATAAATTTTGAAAGCATGTTAAAAAACAATGACATGGAATCGAAATCATTTTGGATGGAAAAGTGAAATAGTCCATTTTTACATAAAAAATCATTCATTATCTTGAGTACAAAAATACAAGAAATTAAAATACAAAAAATTATTTTCTAAAAATAACCAGAGGATGATATAATTACAAATATTCTGGAGACATAATTCATGAAATTTCATCATTATAAGCATAGTCATAGACAATCCTAATAAACAAAGATAATAAAACCAAAAACCCATACCTCAGGTCTGAAATCCTTTATATGAGATTGATCCTCCTTTATAATAAAAATATATTTTTATATATCTATTACATAAATCTACGCATATATACCATACAATATGTTATTTACGTATATACATTTCTCTCCCATTTATTAAAAAATTAATTATTAAAATCACTCTTCTGAGTAATAAATGCTTCATTTTTCGTGTATAATTTTTCCAGAAAATTTAGTCCAGCTCATTGATAATGGTTCCGTAATAATAATAAAGTTAATAATGGTATTATTATATTATATATTCATTATTTACATAGTTACATTAATTCATTAATTTTAGGTAAAAAAATAAATTACACTATTCAAGGAAAAATATTCCATATAGATACATGAACATTGTTTTCATTTTTCAACTAATCAACTACAATAATGGTAAATAATAATTAAATTTTTTTGAAATATTATTATATCATATAAATAATATATAATGATCAAATATAACATAATTTAAATTATGTAAAATGTAAATGACATTAGAATCACATCACTTTATGGGTGTGGCAGTCCACAGGTACACCTGTGGGAAATTATCATTTCTCAAAGGATTTGAAGGTAATAAAATAAATGGGATATTATAATTACAAAATTATTTTTTATTAATAAAAATAATATAAAAAATTATTTCAATTATTATATCATATTGTGATGGGTAGTGATGGAAAATGAATTACATCGGTTTTCTAGGCAATAGTCCCCCACACATGGTCAACAATTTTGTTTCAAATTTTTTGGAACAGGAGATGGATATCAGTTATTCCACTAACAAAAAAAATCCCATTATATGGAAAGTAATTGTGTTATTATTTCATCATTGTTGAATAATATTATAAGGAGGTATCAAAATTAATAAAATGAAAATTCATGGTTTGGAACTATATCTCTACTTCAGACAACATTAATAGGGTTATAACAAAAGCCTTCATTGGATGTGTTTTTGATCAAATAAGTAATTCTAGGTTTGGAACTATATCTCAACTAGAAATGATTTTTTTAAATAATAGTCATTATAAACCATGTATGTTTAGTTTAACCCCCTAATAAAAATGTTTTGACATTAACCGTGGAAATTTATATTTAATATTTTAAGTTTTCAATATTTAAAAAATTAAACTTATTACCTAAAATTGACTATATTGAGTCAAAATATGTAATTCCTTTTAGTAAATTTTATTCTTAGTAGTAAAATATTTTAATTCTAAATTAAACTGACAAACATTAGAAAAATTGATTTTATAGGGAAATATTTTCTTATGTATAATATATTTTTATATAAAACATAAACATAAAATTGATTATAATGATCTAAATTAGATTAATAATATAATTATTGAGCTTATGATACTTTTTAAACCATTTTAAAACCAGAATGAACATTTTATATAGATTAATTAAAACACAATTTTTAATAAAAATCCTTATTTTCCATTATCCAATGAAAAATAAACCATTTTAGAAAATTAATAAAATTTAAAAATAATAGAGTATATAAGTTTTGATTTAAACAATAATTTAATTTTTTAAAATATATTTTCTATAATTTCAAATGAATAATTTTCAAATAACCGCGTAAGATGTGATGAAACCATTTTATGAATACAATACAGTTTTTAAGATTTAAACTCTATTTATTTTAATCCCATACATAGAAATGAAATATTATATGAATGAAAAAACATTTGATTCAATAAATAATATATAAATTTATTTTAAATGATTCATCAAAAGTGATTATTTATATTTACTAAGATAAAACACAATGTATGGATAGAAACAGATTTTCAGGAAAGTATTTTATTTTTACATTCAAATTATTTTTTTATTAAAAATAAACTGATGAAAAATGATTTTATTTCATTCATGTTTAACCCATATACTTTTCATAATTTCATAATTCTTATTCATACCTACCAATTTTTCATCATGTTTATAATGATATACAAAATTACAGCTCATTTGGACTAGGGATTTTGTGTATCACAGGCTATTAAAGAGATTAAATTTATTTTAGAAGAAATATATCATAAAATATTATAGCTTTATAATATAATTCATTAAAATTAATTTTTCTCTTGAAATTTTATTAATCAAATAAATGCAAATTAGAAATCCTCTACCTCATCACACCGTTTGGTTCACTCGTAGTTTCTTTAAATTTACTATTCCTCTAGTAAACTTTAACCAAGAGAGGTGTCTTGTTGTTTATAAATTTATCCACATAATATAATATTACTACTAGTTTTTATTGTAAGGAAATATCATGATCTAGTATTAATACCTCTTAACATCATACATGTGAAAGATTGGTTATGTACTTTCTTATGAGAGATACAATGAACACATCATGAGCTTGAGAGTTGTTCGGTGTAAGATCAAAGAGATCAAATACCGCCCCTTATTGATCATAAATATGAAAAAAAATAATATACCTAAGGATCATACTACCCTTCATTTATAATATCATGAACTTATTCTATGTATAAATTAATAGAAACACCTAAACACCGAAATAATTCTTTGAATCTCACCAACTATTGTTAGAATAACATTTATATTAACTCTAAGATTATATTATGTGTTGTTGTATGGTTCTTACATTCTCTATAATTTCCTCATCTAGAATATGTCTTAATATCAATCTTTCTCTAACTTCATCATACCACATCTGTTTTATACAATTATTTCAAAATACTCCTTCATAAGGACCCATTTTGTTGCCCTTGTAAAAGTGATTATTATAAGAAAACTCAACAAGATAAATTTGTTGATCCCAAAAACATTTGATTTATTGTTTACTATATATAATAATACCCTCCTGGTTTTGAATAGATATCATAGAATAAACATATACTTGGGGATGATAAGTAGTATTAAATCTTAACTCTGTATCTATAGATTATTGAATACTATACTAAAATATCAACGTAAACATTTGGATCTGACCGGATACAATAGAATGTGGTAATCCATAAAACATAACCCCATCCTTAATGTATATTATGGAAATATAATTAAGAGTTAAATCTTATCTAATATAAATTAAGTGTCCTTAGTTTTTAAATAGATTGACTTCAATCCAAATATAATTATATCATTCATATTTTGGGGTTTCCCAATGATGAAATCCTTGGTTATTTATTTCCATTTCCATTATTTCAGTGGTAATGGTTATAACATCGCCTTATACTAATATATCATTGCCGTAACATATTGACCTGTATACAAATAAGGTACATTGTCAACAATATCACATTATATAAAGTCCCACATTAAATACTCTATTGCATCTCTACACGTCATTATACATCTAGAATGGATATAGAATGATAGAATATGATCCTTATAAAATAGCAACTTCCTAAAATATGGTATTAATGGAACACATATATAGTTCTACAATTATATCATTCAATCACAAACTACGTTTAATTCAGGAACATTTTGGAATATCTTATATAATTAAATATCTTCCTTATACACATTTATAATTCTCACATGGATTAATATCTAGACACTAATTTTATAAAGATAATATTTATCCCATTCCTTCATGATTTCCATATCCATTTTATTTAGATATTGAAATAATGGATCTGTTTATTCCAGATAAAAGATAATCTAGAATAATCCTTTAACTCAAGGAATCTACCACCTTATTCTCTTTCACATGTTGTTAATGTATTGCAAATCCATAATCATTATGCAACTCCAACAATATTCTCTGTCTTGTATTAAACAGAGTTTTTGTGAATATATATGTTAAAAATTTATAATTAGTATACATATCCTATCTTTCTTTATAAAGGTAACATAATAATATATTTAATGAAAAAATTACCACAACTAACCCCAAATTATTTTTTGGGTAGTTTTTCTCATAACCCTTTAATATTTAGGAGCCATAATCTATAACAATATCATTTTTCATGATGGTGAAACCTAGTCCGTTTTTATGCATTATTAAATATCAAAACCCTTCTCTACTATAAGGAAGTGTAAGAAAAGGTGTGATGAATAATATTCTCTTTAGTTTTGTGAAATTTTATTCACATTGATCTATCCAAAGGGACATAACTCCCTTCTAATTTGACAAGGTGAGTCGATTAGACAATCAATGGAAATTCTCTACAAGGCATTATTAATTTCCCAAAAAATAAAACAATGGGTCTTAGTCACTATGGTTGGAATGGGAAAACATTCAATTACTCTATCATTTGATGGATACAACAATGTTCACTCGCTTGAGATTATATGTCCCAAAAATTAATTTTTTTTTTAAAAAATAAATTTACACATTGAAAATATTTCATATAGATTATCCTTCCTTTGGGAATTTAGTAAAATAAATATGTTAATTTATGATCTTACTTAATCATTTAATATATAATAATGTGATTTAAAATAGATACCACATACTGATCAGGGTAATCTCCAGACACACTATTCTTTAAATCAAAGATAATAGTGTGGGATTTTGTAAGAACAAATGGAATAATTAAATATTCATAGTGTCTATACATTGAATGGAAATATTTTATTTAGTATATTGTAAAAACCCTAGACCATGTATCATAGAGATTGTTCATTACATAATTAAATTGGTATAATAAACAATGAAGTTGAATATATAAATACTAAATAGTTTAGTAGATTCAGAAAACCATATACAAGCATAGATATTATAATAAAACTTGAAAGGATACCCAAAGAAGAAACTCTATTGGAAACACCAATAAAATCCAATATTATCCCCCCAATTCTTTCATAATACACATATTCGCATCATGGGGGAAAATAAAAAAATAAAAAAGTGTGGCCTCAAATGCTTGTAAGGTTATGAAACATAGAAAAAGCTATCGTAAATAATAGTTCATGGTAAATGACCCAATACACATTTCCATTAGAACATAATCATGATAATAATAATGAAGGAATAAATTATTAATAAATTATTCTATATAAATAGTCACATGATAATGAAACATAATCATGTATAATATTTAGGTGAATAGTCAAATAGATTATCAATTACTAATATCATTATGATTGAATTCATAATTTCAGATGTCATAAACATACCATTGAGGCCTAAATCTACACATCTTACAAAAAATGGTTAAGGCCCCAACCTAATCCATAATTTAATTATCTCATGAGTCCTAGGGGAAATATCAGGAATCACCCATCAAATAAAAAGTCTAATTCATTCCTCCAATGAATTGGGTGAAACATAAACAACATATACATATGAAATGTAAATAACATTACCCAATGTATAAACATACTCAAAGTCCAATTTGAGTAGTATTGTAAATTTTATAAAGATTTCACATCCATATTAAAATGGATCATAAACCATTTAATAAAATATGGTATATAAAATCATAAAATATCAATCCCAATTACTTATATGATTCAAAATATGTTTTCCAAATGTATGAAAATACAATGACAAAATCATTGAGGAATTTTTCCTGGATATATCCTATTTCCTTTTTAAAGAAGTGCTATTTTGGAAAATTCATTTGTATTGGTCATAATATAAAAATTTAAAAATTCTTAACCTCGAAAACAAAATAGAAGGAAAATGAAATTATCATTTTGGAATAAGTGATATAAAACTGATGTGAAGACATGTGAAAACAGCTTTTAAGAAACATTAGAAATGGGACACTTCAGTTAGGTTTTAGAGAAAATATAAGAGTATTTAAAGAAGATAAAATATTAATTTTTTAATATAACACGAAATTAAGTTTGATAGATATTTTTGATAAAAATATTTATTTCATAAAAACATTGGTGGCTTTAGAATTATTGTTATGTGTTCCAGAAAATTATTATGATTTTGGGAAATTCTCATCAATTGGGCTTTCTTATCGAGAAGAATTGAGTAGGGAACCCTTTAAAACATCTATTTCCCTTAAAATAACTATGATATTATCTATAAATATTATTTTAGAATATATAAAATAAATTTGGAGTAATTATTTATAAATAATGAAGAATTGCATTGGGGTAAACCCTTACTTTTAATCTGAAAGAGTTATTCTCTTGAACTAAACTTCCTAGAAACCGATATTACATTCTTTAAAAAAATTATTTAAGATTCTATTTCACATTTTTTGATTTATAATAAACATATTATTTTAATTAATAGACTTTTTTATGAGTTAAAATATTTAATTACGTCGTTTGGGTGTGTTCATTTCCTTGGTTTCCATGATTGTTCCACTTGTATATATATAATAAAGATCATATAAATTGAGAATAGTTATACATAATTAAAATTATATTCCATTAATTAACATCAAGAATATTAAATGGTTATATAATTCAGTTTTATTATTTGGGTGAGGATAAATCATTATATAAAACTTCATTGATAATCGTTTAGAATATTTTGGCATTTTTTTGTCCTCACAAACTAGTTTTTTTCATCAACTAATATAATGTATATGTACAAGTTAAAAAACAATAAATATGATATAATAAATAAATTATAATATTTTCTAACCATTGAAATGTTTTTATGACCATCCTTGAAGGCAGATTTGAAAAATGATAACAGAACGTCCACAAAGAAGGTAAATTAGCCCGTCACGGGCTATGTTTTCATTTTTAGAATAAAAAGAAGAGAAAGAAGAGTATTGATGGTTTATTTTCCATTGAAATAATAAAATTATAGTATACATAATATACTTTATTTATAATCCATGTTAGGATAGAGGATATGATACGAGTATATTAAAACAGACAAATGTTAATAGAAAAAATAAAGAAAGAAAAAGGGAATTTACCTCTAATATTATTCCCCTTTAGAGCCTACATAGGGAAATTGGTTTTCATATTTTTTTGAGAAAAGAATCTTATATACATGTGGAAGAGGATTTTGAAAAATTTTGGGAAGATATTTGACATGCTTCAAGGCTTAGGATGTGTAAGGATAAGTGGTGTTGAGGGGTTTTATTTATATTGAAAAAGAGGGGTGTTTTTCATTATTTTATTCATCAGTTGATTATTTTGGATCGGGACTACAAATAGAGTGGACTAAAATACTAAATAATGAAAATAGAAGAAAAAAATCAACAATATGGTGATTACATCTGCAAATACACCAAGAATATTGTATGTAACTTATAATATATATATATACCATAAATTACTATATTTTACTATTCAATAATAATTAAATTATTTTAGAAAAATCAATTAAATTACACATAAAATTTTATTAATTTTTATAATTAAAAAATAAACTAATGGTGTATGAAAATTATTTTCCCTGTATGATAATTTTAATTTTTAATTAAATCCATTATTTATTCAAAAAATACAGATTTTAAAATTATAACAAGTTTTCTGACACATTGAAAATTTTATTAAGCTGTCATAAAATTAGAATATAATCATATGAAAAAAATATTTATTTCTGTGTTTGTTTTATGAAAATTTATTTTATAAAAAACCATTATATTATTTATAAAAAATGTAATTAAATTTTTATAATTTACAAAAATAAGAACACACAATTTCTCATTTATAAAACATTTTTTTTCATGATATAAATATACTATATTTTCATTTATAAGATAACTAAATATTAATTATACTTTTAATGGTTAATTTTCTATTCCATTGGTTATATTATTATTCCAAATGGTCAAATTACTATTACAATGGTCATATTTAATATAATATTACGGTTTCAAACTCGGTGATGTGTAAGAAATAAAATTTAAAATATTATAAATTTTGAAAGATACATACCATACATTCTTGGTCTGTTACATTCTCCCCTCCTACAAAAATTTCATTGGTGAAATTTCTAGATTATCACCTCATAAAAATATTTTTCAAGTCATTCATCATAAATTCAACCTTTTCCAACATCTCCTCTCCAATTATATGATTTTTTCAAATTACATTTACCATCTGATTCCTCTGATTCCTCCAAACCTACTATCTAGTTTCTATAATATGGATAGTCTTATAATAGTAATATATATGAGGTTCCAATTATACTCCTTTATTACTGAGTACATGCATTGGTTTTGGAATGAACTTCTTTAATAAATAGGTGTGGAACACATCGTGTACTTTAGAATGGCTAGGTTTCATTTCCAAATGATAGCCCATGGCTCCAATTTTCTCTAGTATTTCAAATGTCCAACTTTACCTTGGGATTAGTTTCATGTTCATTCAAAATATTATAACACATATACATGAAGATACATTCATGAAAACATGATCTCCCACTTGAAATTCAAAATGTTCTATTTAATTATCGATATAACTATTTTTATTTCATTGTAATACATTGATATGTGTTTGAATAGTCTATAACATTTCTATTTATCAGCCCCAAGTTCTAGGCCTACAACCTTCCGTTCACAATCATCTTCCCAAAAACGTGTGTATACCAAATAACTTTGCATACAATTCTTCATAGGGTGACACTTGAATAGTTGTACAAAATTTATTATTGTAAGAAACTATAAAAGATGAAATTACATATCCCACCTATGTTTAAAGTCATGTGAGAATGATTTCCACATGTATTATAATGATTGAATTGTTCTTTAACATTTATACCCAGTTTGAGGGTGATAATTTGTATTCAAATAATGCTCAGTGTATAAAGAATTCTGAATAGTTTTTCCAAATTTAGGTGTTAATGAGGTATCATGATCAGACAAAATAAAAATATGTACTCTATTTAGTTATAAAACTTCATTAATATAGGTTTGTTCAAAGATAAACAACTGAAAATACTCCCTTATAGCTAGGAAATGTGCAGATTTGGAAATTTTGTTAACAATTACCCACATTGCATAATTATTTCTTGTTGTTTTTGGTAAACAAATGTCAAAATCCATAGTAATTTCATCCTATTTCTTGGTAGTAATAGTCATAGGATGCATGATTCCTCTAGGATTTTGCCTTTCAGCCTTTATCAGTTGAAAAACTATACATCTTGATACATAATCATTAATTTCCCACATGATATTACCCCACTAGAAATGTTCCAAAAAATATCTAAACATATTTTAGATTGCGAGGATTATAGGAAAATTTGCATTAAAGGAATTATCTAATAATTATCTTTTTATCTTAGTTGTAGAGGGATCACCATTCCTCTTAAAAATATTTGAATTCCATCATTATAGACAAAGCACGCCAATGGATCATTATTCATAGCTTTAATTTTCTTTGGAAATTCCCATCTTTAGACTGATAAAATTAAATCCATTCTAATAAATATGGTGGGTCATCCAATTGAAAAAGTAGTGACTTTTCACCTTTCTGGATAATTCCCATATCTATCTCCACTAGATCAATGAACACCGGGTCCCCTCAAATCCCCATTTTTTTTACACAATGATCGGTCCTTCTCAATGCATCCTCTCTATTATTTAGTTTCCCTATGTTATAGCATGTTGATAAATTATAATCCTTGTATATCCCATGCCATCATCTTTTCCTCTTCTTGATAACTTTTTTTGAGTAAATATATTTCAAACTCTTATGATTTGTATATATCACACATCATTCACCATAGAGATAGTGTCTCTATATCTTCAAACAAAGGATTATAACATCAATGTCAATATGATGATTTGGTAGTTCTGTTCATGAGTTTTTAACAATCATTATTCATAGGTTATAACTTTATCATTTTATATAAGTAAACAACAAAGTCCTTTCATTGTTTCATCACTTTAAAACAAAAATATTCCATTTCTCAATGGTATAGTCAAGATCAGTGAATTCATGAATCTCCACTTCAATTCCTCAAAACATTCATCACATTATTTTGTCTATATAAGCTGGTCCCCATTACGTGAATGATTTGTAAATGGGTGGTCTAATTGGGACGTTTTTTGAATGAATCACAATAATAACATGCTAAAATAATGAAACTACATCCCTCAGTTATGTTCAATGGTGTTATCCATTTTTGGGTTACTTTTTTCTTCATAGGATAAACTGATATTCTATCCTTAGAGATTGTATTTCCAATAAAAGAAAATATTTGAACTAGAATTCACAATTTCTAAACATACCATATAACAATTTTCCTATAAGGGTATCTAAAATAACCCATAAGTGGTCATCATAGTCCTCGTAGATTTAGGTATATATCACAATATCATCAATAAATAATACAAAAACATCATCCTGATATTCCATGAACAATCTATTCATTAGTTCCCTAAAAACATAAGGTTCAATATTCAGTCCAAATGGAATTACTATAAAGTCACAATGTCCATATCTGGTTTGAAATATCTCCTTTGTAACATCTTCCTTCCTAACACATTCATCCATCCAATGGACCGGAGGCCTCCCATTTATTTATTAATCTATGAAAATCCCCTATTTTAAGGGATGAAGGGGGGAATCCTTAATAGACATCATCAACATATGACAATCATGACCCAAAGGTCAAGAGAGATAAACCCAAATGAAAACATGGAGTTAAACCTCCCAAGCATATAATCATGACAGAGCTCTTCTCCAATGAATGACTAACCAACAAATAGGTGTCATATTTCAAAGCATGTGCCTGATCTGATGGATGATGCATACCCTCTCAAACAACCAAATCCAAAAATCAATGCAGCGGTGAACATCAATATCAAGAACCTCCTTCGGGGACTGATTAATGTGGTTGAGTCTGGGTGAATCACTATACCAATAGAACACTCTAGAAAAAATCTTCCTTCATTCCATAATTACAAGTCCAACTCTCCATGACCATCTGGGACAAACCCCACCACCCTCGACTAGACACTCCCACCACCGTAGCCTTGCAAGCTCAGAAGACAATACAAAATACTTAAGATCAATCAATCATCACCTTGGAAAATATGGTTCAACCCCGTGCTGAGGGAACAACACCGATGAAGGAATCTAGGTCATCCTAAAAAAAGCCACTATTGGAATGGATATGAAACTATTATAACCATAGATGATCCTCACCATGTTCCAAAACAATCCTCATGGTGATAAAGAACCAATGGAAAAGTGTAGAAAAGAACCATCTTTGTTGATCCAAACCAATGCCAGATCTATCCAATGGAACAATAATAGAATTACTGAAATGAAACCTGAAACAAAAAAAAACTAACTGAAATCAAATCTCAAAGCCTCCCCCACATAGAAATATGAAGATATGTGGTGATCCGAACTGAAAACCACCTGGTCATGTCGTCCGAGACGAGAATCCTTGATGGGGTCAAGCCTCATCATTGGAAGCAATGGAGAACACAAACTTCTCCTCTGAGAAGCAATGATGTGAGGCCTCATCATCTTTCGAAGGGGTGAGCCATGGCAAGCTGAACAATGAAGCACCTGTGAAGCGATGACGTCGTGCCCCACTGAGATGATGAGCATGGGACCAAAAGTGTGACATTTCCCACACCGAGCCGAATCCAAATGCAGCCACTGCGAAAGTAACTCGCTAGTGGGGTCAGGGGAAATGAAACAGGGAGTATCCCTAGGTGTTGTGGGTGAGGATCTCGGACTCCCATTACACTTGGATACTAAAGAGGATAATTGCATCCTTCTTCACTAACAATTAAGGAAATACATATTAAAGATCAATCTTCTAAAAATATTGATATTCTTGATGTTGATAAAATAAATTATAAATGTGAGGTTGAAGATACTTTTTCTTTATTGTAATATCATTGATTCCAAAATAGTCAATCCATAGCCCCATAGATCCATATTTATTCTTGAAAAAGAAAACAAGGGATCCCCCTAGATAATAACATGGGTGAATAAATATTTTATCACCAAAATAATCTAGGTGTTTCTTCAAGTCTACTAATTAAAGAGTTCCCTTTTAATAAGGATTATTTGATATAGGTATTTAACTAAGAATTAAATCAATAGATCACACAACTTTTAGCACTGGAGGATATCTAGGTAATTCCTCTGGAAATAAATCAATGTATTCTTGAAAAATAAGTATATATTCACTTTGAGGATTTCATTCCTGATCCATAGATAGTTTTTTCAATTACTTCCTTAGATTTCATATATATAAGATAATGTAAGACTATATCGATATTACTCAGATGATGATGTCTCCCCTATAATGATGATAAACTCCCTATATAAACTCCCTACCTTCATCACAAATCATAATTTCCTTATCTTTGTAATAGATTTTTTAATTATATTTTGAAACCCATTCCATACCATGAATTATATTTTTTTTATTATATTATGTGCCAAAATATGTATTGTTGGACACATATTTTTATAGTAAGGCTTCCATTAGGGGTATTTAATTACAACACCATTATTAAGGTGAATTGGTAATATATAATTTTTTTAAAAAATATATAAATATAAAAAGGAATGTGAATATCAATACTCAAAAAATCCTCATTTAAATTTGATGACATGATTAATGTACCTTGAACCACATCATTAAAAACATAAATTGCATCTATGGTGACCATATAGGATTTTCCTTAATCATGTGGCATTTTCTCATTCATGTTTCCATAATGCTTCAGAAAATCATTTTCATTGTGTCCCTTCTTCCCAAAATTTTTGATTTTTAACATTAGTATATTTATTATTTAACCTGAAGTCATGATCAAATGTCATTTCACTCCACACATGTAGAAAATACCTTTTTCTATTAAGCAGGCATCAAGGTGTTTCCTTTCAAAAGTATCTGATGTTGGATAATTCAATTTCTTTATTCACATTATCCATTATTTTCTCTACTAAATTATTCATCTCTAGTTTTTCATAAAATTTATATGATTTATAGAATTTTCACTATATCTTGATAACTCATATCACTATAACTTAGTATGAAGAGAACTTTGGGGAGGCTAGTTCTCTTCATAGAAAAAATATTAACCCATCAAATAATAAAAATTGTATTTCTATTTGGATTGTGTAGTTAATCTATAATATTCCATACTAACCTAGTAAAGTTTTATTCATACTTGGAAATGTTCTCATCCTATTGTTTCCTCAAATTCAAGAATCACCACTCTCTATGCACTCATTGTTCACAGTGTAAAAATTTTTCTAAGAAAATTTCTTTAATATCCTTAAATTACATATTTAAAATTTCTTCTTCCTCTATTGTGCTTTGAATTAATTAACACTATTGATCTGCATCTCCTGTTAGGTGATAAACAACCATGATAACCATCCCTATTTCGTTACTTCGCAAAGAATTAAATATCTTCTTAAAAGAAAATATCCGCTGCTCAGATATAAAGGCATTTATTGGCCCATTAAATGATGGATGTTGTTGTCATATAAAGCATTCTAACATTCTTACATCACATTTGGGATTAGGTTTCTCCATCCAAGTAAGGTTGTTTCTCATAACCTAAGTCTATTAACCCAATATAGATATAAGTTGTTCAGCTCAAATTTTTGCATCAGCTCCAACATTATTATCTTCATAGGAGGGAAATACCTACATGGAATAAATTTTTTAATATGGTTTCCATTACTTCCACTGTGCTCTATTTGTATACAATTTCAAACACTAAATTAGTTTATTAATCATAATGAATAATGTTTAACAAGTAACAGTTAATATAAATTGGAAAAATTCTGGATAGATAATCTCATAATAATAAACATCGGTTTTTTCGGTAAATATTTACTTTAAAATCATTAATAATTTATTATAAATAAAATATAAATTTTCCGAAGATTATACCCCAAGTGTGTGAAATGAGGTGAAAATTATGTCCTTTTTCATGTCTCATGTTACACCGAGTCAGGCCCGACGTACCTTGTGGGAGTTTTTTTCCCGAGGTACATCTGTTAAAGAACCACATTGACTTATAGTATCCAAAAGGGATGTATTTTATTGGATAGAACCATTACAAACAATTACATTGAAATAAATTGGTTTTTTAGCTGCCTATGGGTACTAAGATTTTTTTGGGTTAGGTTTCATACTCCAATATTGGGTAATTTTTATCATTTTTTAAAATACCTAGTATTCCAATTTTAGAATAGTTCTCACCCCAATGGTGTCTCTTGATGATGGTATCACATGATGGTGGTGTCTCGTTGATGGTATCTCACCCTGGTTTTTGGTCGGTGTTTATGTCTCACCATGGAGGGGGTACGTTTGTGGTATATCATCATGGTGGTGCCTCACTAGAGGTGGCTCAATGGTGGAGGCACATCTAGTAGTGGCTCACACATAGTGCCTCCATAGTGGTGGCTTGCTGGTGGTCTATCATCTGGTGGTATCTTGTGGAAATATCCTTGTCAGGTTGTGCCACACTTGTGGTGGCATGTCTAGTGGCGCACCATTAGGCAATGTCTCAGTAGATGTGCATTCATTTTAGTCTTTCCAGTACATAGAATTTTCTCCTTTTGACATATTATATTGATGTAATATGGGTTTAAGGAAAATTTTAAAACGATTTTAGAATGATTTAAAGGCTTGAAATTATATCTTCATTTCTATAACATTTGGGAGACTTTGAAATACTCAAACTGTGTGGTCTTGGTATGATCATCCTTTAATAAAAATTAAAAAAAATTCAAATCTCATGTGTTCTAGATATAATCCATCTGTGTCAGGGGGAATACCTTAACTATTTCTTCCCTTTTATGTTGATACTGGATTCCATGAATTCTTCCTCACATATGATTTGAGTAACCTATTGTTTTTTATTGATGTTTTTCCTCAAATAATTTCCTTTTGTATACACGCCCTTATATTTTGTGCAACTATGAAGGGTTGATCAACCTTATTTCAGGTTGGATTTACTTTTTAATCTCAAATTTTCCATCATGTGGTATGGGTATATAGATATTTACCATATTTAGTATAGTTTATTTTGGATTAATAAGGACAATCTAATGGGCATGAAAATAAAAATTTAAGGTAAAATAAAAGTTATTCTTGATTCTGATTTGTGATTGATATTGTTAATATTGGTATTTGTAAGGGATGACTACCCATTTAAACATGTGTCCATTTGGGGTCCTTATTTTCACACATTATGGTTTGGGTGTATCTTTTTTGTTTATATTGACTAGAGATAAAAATTGGTTAACTAAATATATTCATCTAATAAATAAATTCCCCAATAAAATATTGTTACCATGATAACCCACAAATTAATTAGTGGAATTAAATAATGGATGCCTTAAAAATTTTGAAAATGTTTTTTACATGGTACAGGTGGTGATATGGTTGTGGGAATGGTTCTGCATAGGGCGTTGGTTTTTTTGAGGTGATGATCAGGGAAGATGAGTTTGACGAAGGATTTTAGTATTTTTATGTGTAATTTCTGAGATTCTTTTCATTTATAACATGAATAATTCCTCTCCCTATATTTATATGTCATGGTATGTTTTAGTATTAATATGTGGTGCATTAATTTACAAGGTATTTTCACCCATGAATGAAGTAACTATGTTTTTGACATGTGTCATGCTTGATAGTTTCAAGGGTTGCGATGGAATAAATAAATAATTTTTTGATAAAATTTTGATTGGATTTGGTTGGTTTGATTAATGGAATGGGAGTTGTTAAATGGAATTAGTTGGAAATGTGAAATGGGATTTGTAGATTGTTGGGTGTTGTTATGAATTTAGAGGTAGCAACAATGGTGATGGTGTAGTGAGTCGGATGTTTGTCTATGAACCTATAGGTTGGTGTAGATTATTGGGTATTATTTATATATACTTGTTTTTCCTTTTAATTTCTATAAACATCCTACCCATACAGAGAACTATGGGATGATCACCAACATCATTATGTAGGGGGTGTTTTTCCTACATTCGGTGAATAGTACAGATGGATGGGTAACCAATATTTTCTACTCTCTCTTATAGGAAATCTTATTAGATAATGATTTGTGATGGTTGGGGTCTATTAGTTATTTAGATATTGGTTGTGATATCCAAAAATTTTATTGGTGAGGTGTCATGGCGACCAAGTGTCTTCAGGTGATATGTCATATCCCTAGTGTTTGTGGCATATATAGTTTGTTTTCCTAGATTCTTTAGGATTATTTATGATGTTATTTAGCTTGTTTCTACTAGATAATATGTGATTTTATGTGTTTTGATGCCAAGGTGTGTCTAGACATGATATATTGTGAGGTCTAGGTTCATGCGTGTAGGATTTGATGTGGTACATGGAAGGTGTAAGAGCACCAGGTTGTAAGACATTGGGTGAGAATGTTTTACAAATGGGAAAGCGGTTTGGGGTACACTATCAACGATGTAATTTAATTTATATTACAATAATTTACTTCCGTTAGTTTGTGATCATGCCATGGTTTTTTTTGGATGGTCAGTGTACACTAATAGGAATTGTTTTCTTCTGCAATTTTCTAAATGGGGTATTAATATGCTTCATTCCCATGTGCACGAGAGGCATTGGACTTTCTAATAGGTATAATTTTATGAAAAAATAAGGCATATAAAAAAATTGGTTTCATAGAGGATTACATGGACCTTTCTAGGTATTATTAGCTCATTCCTTCGGACAATTGTTTTGTCACTAATTTATCCTTACATTTTGGCATTTACATTGGAGATATTATTGTATATGTATCAGTATTATTTTATTAATTCTTGTGGGATGATTTAGGTTTCTCTTTTATATTTTGTATTTGAGTTGCGGTGGTTGATTCATTCTATCTCACAATCTTGTTTCACAAAAAGGGCATGCATCCAATATCATGAGATTCGTACACCCATATTACTAGTCTCCAACTAGGGGCCTACTATAGGTGGGACGTGGATGGAATTATCTCACTTTCATCATTTCAAACCAAGGAGGTATATATTTTAAGAGACAACATCATCATAGAGTGGTATTGGAGCAGATGGTTGGTAGATTGGATGGATTTTGGAGTTTTAATAGTGAGGATTTCCTATGGTGGTATTTAAAAAAATCCATTTGGCCTAGATGTGTTACATTGACAAAGGATACCTACTACGACATAGTATTTTAGGGCCACCGTGATCTAGTTCATAGTCTCTAATATTTTTGACTAAACAAGTGATATAGACTTAATTGTAGGGTAGAGACCTAGAATAAGTTGCATGACTCAAAATGACTTGTGTTCTTATTTTAATTGGGTTTTTTAGGTAAGGTTAAAATAGATAAAACACGTGAAATGAATTATAATTAATCTTAATAAAAATTAAAAACTACATGAATTAGGAAACATTTTCTTACCTTTCTACTATGGCTGATGGTCATCATCAGCATTTGGCTAAGGCAGTGCATGATGAACATGCTGATCCTATTGATCAACATACGATTGATCTAGTTGAATAGGATGATCAATAGTAGAGGGCATATCATTATATCTTGAGGAAGGATTTGGGGAAGTAATATGGTATTGATCCAAATGTGGATGTTGAGAGTTGGATAGAGGAATTTGAGAACACTTTTAGTTTGATCAAAGATTTGAAGGAGTACATGGTCCCTTTTGAATTCATTCAATTGTAGGTTGATTTACATTAGTGCTACAAACTATATCTAGGAGAGTGTAAGGATGGATAGTTTTTTTTACATTAACATCTAGAATGAGTTCTAGGGGGGATAATTGTTGACCATGAAGGCTGAGATGGGGTAAGATCTACACTCCCTTTATGAAGGGAGTATGTCTATGTTGGATTTTGGGATCAAGTTCAAGTACCTTTAGCATTGTTCCCCATATATTATTCTAGATGAGGAGTCTCGTGTGAGAAGCCTTTAGGTGGAACTCCATCTTTCTATCCAATATATTGTTAGTCCTTTAACATTTCCAACATATTTTGAGGATCAAAAGAAGGAAGAGGTGATCAAGAATATGAACTCAATAGGAGAAATATCATGATAGGGGATCTAGTATAGTACTTTGATAGGAAATGTTTTCATTGGTAGATTTAAAGTTATAAGAAATTCAAGGAATCAAACAGAAGGGAGTTGACCTCAGTAGATTACTTTATAGCCATCTGTTTCTAGTGGTTTATGTGTTTTTAATGTGATATTTGGGATAGTGTGTTTTGGTTTTGGGAATCATGTATATCTCTAGAGACATTGCTCAGTAGTTCATTGAGTTTAGTTTGGTGGAGGTGCACATGATCAATGCTAGCCTTCGTAGTAGTTTCTAGTGAAACTGTTTCAGCAGTAGGTCTAGGAGGTTTTTTCATTACCAAGGGGAGATGGAGAAGTTAGAGGCTAACCTAAGTGTGTTCCACATGTTCATAGACTAAAACCAGGATTGGTCAAGTAGATATTCATCACTAAAGATTTAGAGGATCTAGGTGTTGTCAGTTTCATGCAGTGGAGGAAGCGGTTCCATAGGGACCAATGATTTTCAAATGTATAATCAGTTTTTTAGTACCTTTTTTTGTGCCTTTTTTGATTCTAGATATTCAAACGCCATATTTCACCAACTATTCCACATACTCTGTGACTATGTGTAGAGAAGCTTCTCATGCTCCTGGTGTTGATTGGGCCAATCCGAGGCCAGACCAGCATGTGTGATATGTGTCGGGGGGTGTAGACTGATGATGGGACTGAATAAATACCATGTGTATCTTTACATTATATATACTCATCCATATGATTTCATTATCAACATTGACTAGTTGTATTACCGACATTATGTTGGGGGATATTTCCAAATGAGATTCTATTTTCAGATATGTATGGTATGCATTTGGTTTTCATCACTAAGTGGAGTTGACTGGTGGTAAGTAGGTGTCTGGAAACCCTGTAATTACGTTCTGTATGAATTTTTATTGGAATTAATAGATGCTGTGATGGTTGAGGTTCTTAGGGTCATTGGAGAGTTCCAAAATGTTTTCCCCAAGATCCTACACCATCGTCTTGATGTTGAGTTTTGGATTGACATTTATCCTTGTGCTTCTCCAATTTTGATGGATCCCTATTAGATGTCACCTTTTGTGTCGCAGGGGTTGAGGGATTAGATAGATGATATAATAAATAATGGTTTCATCTTGGCTAGTGTGCCACTGTGGGGTTCTGTAGTAGGGTTCTCTATGAATGTACTTGGTATTATAAGGTTGTTTATATACTATCATAGGTTGAATAAGGTGACAGTCAATAACTGTTATCCTCTTCTAACTATTGATGATCATTTAGACCACCTAATAGGGATAGATGGTTTTCTATGATCAATCTTTAGTTCGAGTATATCCAGTTGAGAGTGATGTATAGTAATATCCAAAAAAAATCCTTCAGATATTACTATGGGAAGTTTGAGTTCGGGGCCGTGTCATTCAGTGTTACCAACACTCCATCCATGTTCAAGGGGATTAGGAACTCTATGGTCCTTTAGTTACTATATTTATTCATTAGCATATTCATCAATGATATCTTAATATACTCAGAGTAAGAGGAGGAGAATGATGAGATTCTCAGAACTATCTTCAATGTTCTTTGATGACACCATCTCTATGGAAAGGTGTATAAGAGTATTCAATGGACACAAGAGGATCATTAACTGACTAATTTAGTCTCTTAGATTCTTGTGGTGGTATAATCCTAAAAGGATAAAGATATTATTTCTTTAGAATCACCCAATAACATGGAATACGTACTCTATTTCCTTTGTATCATAGGATATTATAGTGGGTTTGTTCCAGATTTCTCTTATGTTAGAGAATCTTTTATAGATTTGACACGGATGGACCAAGATTTAGCATGAGGTGATCTGTTCCAAGTTGTATTTGATTACCTGAAGGGAAATTTTCTCAGTGCCCCAATGATTCGGTTACCTAGGAAAAGGGTAATTATTGAGGTGTTTTGTAACATTTACCATATAAATTTGGGAGGCATGCAGATGAAAAAGCGAGTTTTGTTCTTTATTGGGACTAGGAAGTTATGTCCCCATGAGAATAACTATTCCACCCATGATCTATAGCTTGTAGCATTTGGGTTTGTGTTGATTTTGTTGTAGAATTACTTCATTGGGGAATTCTATGTGGTCTTAACATATCACAAGTGTTTGATTTATATATTATTTTATTATGATCTAAGTATATAAAAACATAGGTTGATGTAATTTATTTAGGATTATGATTTTGAGATCTCATATACCTCAGGAAATAGGAATTTACTGGCCAATGCATTCAGTAAAAAGTCACAGAATGAAGTTTTTAGGAAATTTACTAATGCCTAGAGAGTGATGGTAGACTTAATATTTTTACACATAAATATAAGGGTGGATGGTGGTAGAGGAAATTTTCTTTTTCAGATGATGGTGGACTATTCTCAAATGTAATAGGTCGAGGAGTCTGAGTGGGGATACATCGAGAAAGAGGTGATGCATGATCGCCTTGGCCATAATGATGTTCTGGAGGGATAGTCATAGGATGTTCGAAACTAGATGTTGTCTAAAGGGTGTATATTTTTTCTAGTGGTAATTTCCGAGGTATTTATTCTTGAGTTTCATATATCACCTTTTGTGACACACCTTGGAGTTTCCAAAATATTTCATGTTTTTAGGGAACCGTTTCAGTGGCCTGAAATGAAACAGGTAACAGAGAAGTTTTTGGAAAGATTCCCTGTTTTTCAGTATGTAAAGTAAGAGAATCATTTTCCAACTGGTTTGTTGAAACACTCAAATTTTATTGAGTGGAAATTGGTTCAAAATTGATGAACGTTTATATAGGGTTTCCCAGAGATCAGGGAGTTTTTTGGGACAATATGGGTGACCATGGAAAGATTGATGTAATCATATCACTTCACAGTAATTAAGGAGTTGGTCATAGTGGATTCTTTGGCTACGACGTGAATGGATGAATTAGTACGACTGCATAGATTTATGAGGTATGTTTTCTCAGATTAGGATTCATGGTTTTACTCACATGTTTGTAGGGGATTAAAGCATGATATTATCACATAGTTACCCCTCAACGATGCTTTCCACCCTTTAGAATATGGGAATATTGTGCGGACTATCCAGACCATGGAAGATATGTTGCGATCATGAATCTTGAACTTTTATGGATCTCGAATATGAGACCTATACTTGGTGGAGTATTCTTATAATAATATATATCACTCTTTAATTGTCAAGGATCCCTTTTTTCTTTTTATGGATTACCATTTCATTCTCTGTTGTTATGGAAAAAGGTTGGGGATATAGTCATTGTTGTTCCCGATGTATTGTAGAGCATGACAGAGAAAGTTCATCTTATTCATGAGAGGATGAAAGGAGAAATGGTCCGAAATAAGTTTTAGGATGATCATTGTAGAGGCCCTTGGTGTATGATTTTGGGGAACATGGGATTTTGAAATTCACCCCTCGATATGGGAAGTGGAGGTTTAGAAGAGGTCTAAAGCTTTATCCTAGGTTTGTTTCACCCTATGAGGTTTTCGGTCAAGTTAGAGAGGTGGCCTATTGATTGGTTTCACCAACATGGTAATAGAGGATACACAATTCCTTTCACAACTCTTAGCTTCACTGATATCTTCACGATGAATACAATATTATTGACTATGGATATTCTGATATCTTGGACAATGAAATTTTTTTGGAGTAGTCATTAGAGATCTAGGATCATCGATAGAATGAGTTTCATAGACGAATCATTTGTTTAGTTTGTGTGTTGTGGAGGCATGGTGGCTAGGAGGATAGTAATTTGGAGCAAGGGAAGCAGATGTGTGATGGGTAACCAGAGTTTTTTTAGTTTTCCGTATACTATTTTTCTGTGGGATGTGATGTTTAAACATTTTATTTTGTGAGACGAGCTATTTTACCTTGCTTTGGATGTGTGTGGTGTGATGTGTGATAATGTTATAAAGTATGAAAATGGGAGGACCTATTTCATAATTGACATTCATTAAATATGATGGGATTAAACCCATGTGGGTGAGTTAGTGTTTCCTAGTGAGACTAGTATCCTAACATATGGAATGGAATTCCATCATTTGTGTGCTCAGATGATGCGGTTTGTTGTGGTTGTGCATTTTTTTGTGGTCATTTGGGTTGGTGTGTCAAAACCCATGATGATACGGCCCCATTAGAAGATGTTTCATAAGGTGTTCCTAGGTTTAGGGGTTTCCACTCCAGCTTTTCAACAATATAATCTGGTTTCTCATTGAACATTGATGTCTTTAGTAGAAAAAACTATTTCAAGAGTGGTGAGATCCTTGAGAAGTATCTTAATGAATGGGTTTTTAGACCCTTCCTCTATTTCCATTTGGGTTGGTTTTGAATTATTGAGGGAGATAATAGTGTTAGAGGGATCTAATCTAATGGCCTAGAAATTTATAGTCCATTAACTAGTGGGAAGTATGGTATTTGATTTGTTTAAGGGAGATGTGGTGTTTTTTGGAAAGGTGTGGCATTCTAATAATGGTTAATTTTCAAGAGTTTTTTAAATTCATATTTTCCGATGTTCCCAATGTTTTCTCATCCCAACAGTGTCTCACACTGGTGGTGTCTCATGCTAGTATTGTCTTGCTGATGTTATCTCACCTTGGCAGGGCCACGCCCTGAGGTGGTTCATTGGCGGTGTCTCACCCAGGTGGTCTCTCACTGGTTGGGTGTCATCCTGGAAGTCCCTTACTGGAAGTGGCTAACTAGATGACACTCGTCAAGTGGTACCTCACTGTTAGTTCCATATCTGGTAGGGCCTCATTAGCAATGTCTTCGTAGTAGTGCCTCATGATCATTGATTCCAGCGCTTTTAGTGTTTGCTTTTTGATTTCAGTATTTGATGTAAAATGGGTTTAAGGAAAAATTTAAAAGTCTTTGGGTCTGATTAAATTTTCCTAAATTGTATATTTATTTCCCTATGAATTTGTAGGCACTAAAGTTTTCAAACCATGTGGTCTTGGTCAAACCCACAACTATTTAAAATTCAAAACCATTTCAAATCCCATATGTTTCGGATATCATCCATCTAATTTGGTTTCCTTCCTTTCGATCTTTCTCCCATTTCTATGGATACTGTATTTCTTTTATCCTTCTTCACATCTAAGTTGAGTATCATGTTGTAGTTGAGGGGAGTTCTTCCCCATAGTATTTCCATCTGTACATGTGCCGATGTTTTTGGCCCAACCAGGAAGTGGTGATCATCCTTCATCGAGATAGTATTTCCTTCATCATTCTTAATTGTTCATCATGTGGAATGTGTATATATACGTTAACCCGTTTTAAGTTAATTGATTCTAGATTAGTAATGAAAATTGAATTGGTTTAAAAATCAACATAAAGGGTGTGGATAAAGGGTTTCATGATCTTACTATGTGATTGATATTGTTAATATTTCTATTTTTATGGGCTAACTACCCACTCAAATATTGTATTCATTGCTGTCCTTGGTTTCTCATAGGATGGTTTGCGGAATTTATATTGTTTGATTTTTGATTAATTCTTATAGAAATTTGTTAAATAACTTTCTTTAGATAATAAATGGATTCCCTAGGATCATCTAGTTTCTATGATAACCCATAAATTAACAATTGGAATTAAATAATTCCATATTATATACTAAAATGTGTTTTTGGGGTACGCCTGGTGATCTAGTTGTGGGAATAGTTTTTCATGGGGGGTTAGACTTATTGATATGATGATCTTGGATAATGATTTTGAAGAAATAATGTTGTGTTTTTATTTGTAGTTAGCGAAAGTCATCTCATTGAATTCCTGAAGAATAATTCCACTATATCTATACATCATGGAATGTTGTGTCATTAATGTGAAGTACATTAATTTACCTAGGATATTCACCCCATGAATTATTGTTGTTGTGTTTCTTGATATGTGGTGAGCATGATAGTTTACCGGGTAATGTTTGAATAAATAAATAAATTTGTAAAAAAAAATATGAATGGATTTGGTTGGTTTGATTAATGTAATAGAAATGGTTAAATGGAATTGAATGGAAAAGTGAAATGCTAATTTTATCTTGGTTTGTGATGTTGATCATTTAGATGTAACAGTAAAGGTGACAATTTTTTGAGTTGGTTGATTGATAGAGAAACCATTGGACAGGATTGATTTTTTGGTATTATATATATACACTTTTATTTCATTGTAATTTCTGTACACACCCCACTCATGTTGAGAATTATTTTTCGTACACCAGCATCATCATGTGGGGGTGTTTTCAAAACAATTGTTGAGTAGTATGGATGGATGGGTACCCACTCATTTCCAATCTCTCTTTAAGGAGAGGTAGTTATGTCAATGTCTATGATGGCTAGAGGACTATTAGTGCTTTATATGGTGGTTGTGATAGCCTAGGTGGTTGTGGGTGATGTGGTCTGTGGACTATGTATCTTCTGGTGAGATGTGATAGCCCATGTGTTTGTGGGTGAGGTGGTTTGTTCCCCAAGTGTCTATGAGATGAATTGTGATGGAATTACCACGTTTCTCTAGTATGGAGAGTGATGTGATATGTTGTGAGACCCATCTGTGTGCGGACTGTATGTGTTGTGAGGCTTAGGTGCATGTAGGTAGGATGTTATGTGGTATACCAAATGGATGGGAGCTCTAGGACGCACAATGTTGGGAGAGAGCATCATAGTAGTGAGAAAGTAGTGAGGGGTCCCCTATCATAAATTTTCATTACTATATATTATATTACATGAGGTGAATTATATGGTGAGAATTCCCTAATGTGGATGTAAATTTCAGAATTCCGCAATAGGTGTTGTTTGGTTCTGTTGTTTTATCATAGGGGAAATAGTATAATTCTTTTACATGGGCATGAAAAACATTGTATTTCCCACACGGTATACTTTTATACACATCCTAGGTATATAAAATGTTTTTTTAGTTTCATGTGGGATTCTACGGGCCATTCTATGAATAACTATCTCAAGCCCTAGGATAGTTATTCTGTCACAACATTATCCTTACTCTTGGGTATTTAATTTGGAGAATTTTTTATATCTATATCAGTTTTATTTTTTGAAATCATGTGGGATGGATTGAGTTTTGCTTTTATATTATGTCATGGAGATGTTTTGGATGATTCATTATATCACCTAGTAATGTTTCTTATAAATGGTAATTCCTCGCATATTGTGATATCAGTACACCCTTGGTGCTAGTGACCAACCATGGGCCGACTATAGGCGGTACCCATGGGTCTTTATCTCTCTTACTTCATTACCAATATTAGAGGGGAATCTTTAGAGGAAGGGGGTTAAGAAATGTATTTCCAGTATAAATCACATAGTCTATTCCTTGTAAAAAAAATTAAATATTCATCTATGATAATTCTCAATGAATATTGTAGGGTTATGTTCACTAATATAATTTTTATAGTTTCCAATAATTATACAAAACATCATCTTGTACCAAAAGTAAAAACTCTAACCTAAGATTCCCTGAGCTGGTGCCTTACATAATTAAATTGGTATATCAAAAAAGGAAGTCACATCTGAAAGGATTGAATAGTTTAGAAACTTGGGAAAACTAGATTCAAACAAAAGTGTTAAATTACAAATTCAAAGTAAAAATCAAAAAAGAAACTCCACTAAAAAAAATCTATATTATCCCTCTATGTAATTCATAATACACATCTTCACATCCTAGGGAACTATAAAATATAAAAAATGGATGACCTAAAACTCTTGATAATGGTAAGAAATAAATTATAATATATCATAAATTAGAAGGAATGGTGAATGACTAAACCCTTATTTGAATTACAATATAATCTTCATCATAATCTGGAAGGTATAAAAGATAAATAAACAATTCTATATAAACAATCACATGAGAATGAAACTTAACCCTGGATATTCTAATATAAAAATAATCTCAGGGATTAGAAATTAATACTATCACAATTTGGTAATTAATCATGTCTGTCATCATATACATACTATCGAGACCTCATCCAAGACATCCGAAAATAAATGGTTAAGGGTCTAACCAAATCCATGTATGTTTTATATCATGAGACCTATCAATAAATCAAGAGGCGATGGCGGGGCCCACCAAAAACTAAAAAATTCTAATGTATACCTTATATTAATTGGTTGAAACATAAAAAATATTTACATATGAAATATAAATAACTTTCCTGAAATATTGAACATTATCACTAACCATTCTGAGTAGTATGTTGAATGGTATTAAGATAACACATTCATAGTCAATATGATCATAAATAAAAATAATAAAATATGGTAGATGATATAATAAAATATCTATACTAATTATTTATATCATTCAACATAGCATAATGAAAATGATTAAAATATTATGATAAAATCATCGACGAATTCTTTGGGGAAATACCGATTTTTTGCTTGGAAAAGAGGAGTTCCTTGAGAAAAGACATTTGTATTTTTCATAAATTCAAATTATAAAAATTAATATCCATAAAAAGAGTAGGTAAGTAAAATGATGTATTTTTTTAGGAAAGAATCCTGTCCAAATTATGTGAAATCATGTAAAAATATTTTTTAAGAATCTTTATAAATGGGCCACTTTAGTGTGGTTTATGAGAAAATATAAGTGTCTTTAAAGGGGAAAAAATTATATAAAAAAAAGAAATACAAAATGATATGTTTCAAAAAATATATATATGATTTTAGAGAAATATTTGTGTCTTAAGAGAAATTATAGAGTGTTATGGAGAATGGGTAAAAAATTAAAAATTTCCCTTTAATAGTGCTAGCTTAACGGGAAAAATTGTGAATCGGTCCTTATAAAATATATATTTTCCAAATAAGAAACATAGAATGATATTTATACATGATTATAAATCATATAAAGATAATTTATATGAATTTTAAAAAAATAATGAAGAATTAAATTAGTTTAAAGAGCGTAAAGAATACCCAGAATAGACAATGGGGGTTCTAGGAGAAACCATTACCTTATGTTTGAAAGCATTCTACACCTGTACAAAATGTCCAGGATAATGAAATTAGATTAATTAATTAATTTTATAAAAACCTCATTAACATGATTTAAATTTATTACAAACTTATTACATTCATTTATCCCCTTTTTTATTTGTTATAATATTTACTTCAATCGTTTTGGAGTGTTCTTTTCATTGGTTTTCATGATTGGTCCACTTATATACATGTACGAAAGATCATGAAAAATTGAAATAATTTTCCTGAATAGAAATTATATGTTATTAATTTACAAAAAAATTATTTATTTTATATATATTCTTTTTGGTTATTTGGTTTATGGTGAATCATTATACAAGATATTACTGATAACCATTTCGATTATTTTGGTTGTTTTTTAACATTGCAGTGTAGTTTTGTCTTATTAATTAATATTATATATATACTAGTTAAAAACATTAAATAAGTTATAATAAAAATATTATATTAATTTTTAACCATAAAATTGTTTTTTGAAAATCCTTGAAGGTCTAATTGAAAAACCGAAACATGTCTTCTATAAAGGAATTAATTCGGAACCTTATAGATGATGTTTTAATTTATAGAATAAAAGGAAGATGATAAGAGGATTGATGGTGTATTTTTAATTGGAATAATAAACATCCATTATATATAAGTAATAAATTTATCATAACTGTTTGTATATAGGAGGTGAGTAGAGTATATAAAATAAAAAAAGGTGAAAATAAGAAAATTAGGAAAGCAAAAGTGGATTTTATGTCTTTAAATCTTATCCTTCACATCATACTTAGGGAATTCATGATCGGTAATTTATTGAGACAAAAAAATCCTAAAAATGGATATTATAGATTAATATAATGGTTCTTTAATCAGGGAATAATCCATAATTATTTTATTTAACTTATAACATATATATACCATAAATAAATGTATTTTACTATTCACCAAAATTCAACTATTTTAGAAAAATTCAAAAAATTAATCCAAACTATTTTTGAATGTGTAGATTTAAAAAAATAACTGCATTTTATGAATTTAATTTTTTAAATATGAGAAAATTATTTTTGAATTAAAATCGCCCTTTATTTGAAAAATAAAAATTTTAAAATTGTAACTGGTTTTATGACACTATAAAAAATTAGTTTAGGTCATATTATTATATGTAAGAGTACTAAATTTTATTAATACCATATTAGGTTAATTTACTATTCTATTGGTAATATTATAATTCATTATGGTCATATTACTATTCCAATGGTCTTATTTAATAGTATTTTAGTGTTTTAAACATGGTGTTGTGTGAATCATAAACTATTGAGGATACAAAATTTTAAAAGAGATATACCATAAAATATTGGTTTGTCACATATATCATCATTCTTGGAAATTAATTAATTATATCCAAAATATTGGTCAATCTTGGTAAATTAGTGACCTATGTGTAATTGATGTAACAAGTCATTAATAAGGTGTAGAAGATACTTATTATTTATTTTAATCCCATTCAGTTCCAGATAATCCATGAAATTTAGCACCGATACATATTTACTCTTAATAAAAAAAAATTCACCCAAGCTTATAAACTTGTTTAAATAAAAATCCCTTATCAACATTCTATTGGGTAATTTCTTCAATTTGTACAACACAATAAGTACACTGTATATGGAGTCTCTGAAATAGTTATAGTATTGGATATAATTTATATATAGAATAAACCATTATGATTTAATGTAACACTACTAAACTCTTCTATAATTAAATCAAAAAAATCCCACAGAATAGGTATATCATCAACGTGGAGTTTCTCAAAAACAATTTGAGATAAAAAAACCCTTTTGAAATAAAATTGAGACCCACAAAATGGATTTCATTTCAATTGGTTGTTCTTATTTATCGTCGCATTCATAAATTATCATAGGTGTGTTTGGAATATTAAATATGACTTCCCTTCCCCAATAATTTATGTTGTATTTATATAGAGAAACACAATCCATGCCTATGATACCATCGAAATCAACTAGAGGTAAAATCCAAAGATTTTATGTAATAATATCTACATAAAAGTTAATCATATAAGAATCCTAAACTTGATATGTGATCATGGTTCCATTAAGGGTTTTCACTACTAATTTAATATATTATCATTGAGGAGGTATTGTGATACCCTTATAAAAAAATTTATATATAAATGACTGGGAACATTCGTAGTCAAATAAGACAACAATTGTTATAGATGGGATAGTAAGTTTATCATTCACTACAATATCATCATACCCATAATAAAAAAATGTGATCACATTATATTTCATATTGTCTCTAGGATTAAGTGATTTCTAATGTGAAACATTATCATTAACATTCAGATTGGAGCATCTCTTCAGAAAATGACCACTCTCCTTGCATTTGAAACACTAGAGTGTGGGTGGGTATTTTTTTAGATATTTCTATCTATTCACATATTGATAAATCTTATTCCAAATATTTAGATTTTTATTTCCAAATAAAATTCCATTCCTAGCATAAAAAAGTTTCAATGACCTTAATAAAATTTTCTCTATGTTACCTTCCATAATTCAATTAAAAAATAAGTTGCGTATTATTCTCTCCATCGATTTAATAATTTCCTTTAAATCCCACCATTTTTTATCAAAAATTATGATATTTATGGATACCTTATATACCCATTTACACATATATAGAATATCGAATGATTTCTCCATAGCTACCAATTTACTTAATGTATTACACCCTATGGAGACATGGTTCAGAGACTATAAATAATCAATCAACCTTAATATCAAGTTAGATGATATTTAAAGACATTAACCTCGAATTCCTCGAAGAAATGTACCCATAGGTAGAAAATAATTAATTAGACATTATATTTAGATCAAGAAATTACTTATATATTTTTATAAGAAAATAAAAGGAATGTACTTACTGAAAAATAAGATCTTATACTCATATCCACTCATGGATTAAATTTAATCTAGTTGTCTCACATTTTTTATAAGAATACACCATTGAAATTATTCACCTTACAAATTCATTACAACCCAAATGAATTTTTCTTTCACTATATAATGGAAAACATAAAATATCTTTTCCATGGTGCTAAACCATAACTTAGCAACTAGGGAATGAACTGATCCAAAAAAATTGTTTTTCCACCATGAAGGACTCAACAGAATGTTGTTACCTCCTTTTCTAATTTGGATGTTCTAGATGAACTACATCGTAATAATTTTATGTAAGAATCGAAATAATATTTTAATCCAATCTCCTATAACATTTGGTTTTTTATTGAGGATAGACAAAATGTTTTCCATCACATTCAGAATTAATATGGTTTCTTCGGGCACCAACCATTAACTAAAACCCAAAACAATTATATAAAAAATAGTAATCATAGTTTTAAACCATATAATCATGAAGAAATAAATTATATTGTAACACCCCACGATTTCATAGTACGTTATTTCTTCAAAGTAAATCAATAACTTGCACTACAAGCAACACTGAATTCAAATGCACCACGAATTATCAAAGTAGCTGTTCAAAAGCGGTTATGAATAGTATCAACTGAATTTTGAACATTAAATAATCCTTATAATTATATAATCTATATTATAAGTTTATTTGACATAATATAAGAACAAATACAATTTTTTATATTAAAGAAGTATTTTTCAAAAAATGCAATTTTACTGCATTTTAATAGAGAATCCTTTTTAAATCCAATATTTGAAACTTATATATATTAAATTTTACAAAATAAACTTCTTCTTTAGAATTGGGACATAGTAATTTAGTTTCAATAAATTTTTGGTGCCTTTCTGATCACTTTCATATTTGGTTAAATAGTGAAAAATATTATATTTTAACTGAAAACAACTTTTTAAATCAATATAATTTATAGTGTTAAATTATATATTTTAATGGTTTGGAAGTATAAATAGATTACATTTTTACCATATAATCCAATTCTGGTCATTTTATGTAATTTCACTTTGAGAATGGACATAAACAAATGTCAATCCTTTGATAGATATTGTTTCTTAAAAATACGCCATTGGTTTTGATTAAAGGAATTAATTTTAAATATATAAATGCAACTTCTATGTTCTTAATTTGAAAAAATAGACTTCATTTTTTAATTCGTAATATCATAATTATCTTAGGGATAATTGTTTATATTTTTCTGAAAACATTCTGTTTTTGACTAATAGTGAAAAAATAGTAAATTTTAATTAAAAACAACTCTTTTAATAAAAATAATTTATAGTACTAAATTATAATATTTAGTGGTTTTAAAGTATAATTATATTATATATTTAGAATTTAATATAATTTTGGTCATTGGACGTAATTTCACATTTAAACTGAATAGAAGAAAGTGTCAATCTTTTGCTAGTTATTATTTATTAAAAACACGTTTTTTGTTTTGACAACGGGAATTAACTTTATATTAATTTCTGGCACTCCTGTTTTTGGAATTTAGAAAAATAAATTACATATTTATAATTAGTAGGTCCAAATTGTGTAAATATAAAACTTTTATATTTAGACATTTTGAATAATTACTTCGGTAAATATTTTATTTATGATGGTTAAAGGGTAAATCTGATAAATAAGGGTAAAAATAATATTATAATAATATTGTATTATCCTAAAACGTGTCCTAACCTTCTTGGATGACACATTTCCGACTGTGGGAATATTTGGGTCGATTTTGGGACCACATGGACCCACTTGTAAGTGATAATGACACTTTATATTAATTAAGTTAATGAAAATACAAAAATGACATAAGCATATATCTTTTAGTAAAACAAATTTTATATATGGTTATATATGTTATATTTTCGACTATAAATATTCATTGAAAAGAAAAAATGATTTTCTACATAATGGTATTTTATTTATAATTTTTAGATATTAAATAATTAAATTTATTCATGACACAATGATGATGAATAATTTTACTTATTAATGAATGAATCAAATAATTGGTATTATAAATGTTAAAATAAATAAAATTTGAAACATTTGATTCCATACACTAATTTTATTGGTTAATATGACATGTTAGGATAACAAAAATAAATTTGTTTCGAATTAATAGTGTTATTAAGAATTTTAAAAAAACAACTATTAAATAGTGTCAAAATTGACATAAAGAAGTTTTTAAAACAAATATTATATTATTAATTGATATAATATTCCTAAAAATATGAGGTTCGACCAAAGGACATATATGATGATAGGTATGTCATTATTGAACCACTTTGGGTTGTCTTGGTAGTTTATATTAATTTTTTAATGAAATAATATAAAAATACAAAGAGACATAGTAAATGTGAAACTAATTAACTAAGAGTTAAATCTAAAAGATAAGGTTAATATAGTGACCCAAACAAATATCAAATATATTAGTTGAGTGGTTTTAAACCCATCCAAAATTTAAACGTGAAATAATCCAGTTTGGATCCATTATAAACCTAATATTAATTTATTATAAAATAATACTTTATGTTTTTCCTAAGATCCCCTCCTCCCCCTTATAAAAGGACACCAATTATAACCAATTATTCATACCTTAAAAGCCTTTTGTATCGGCCAAACCTTGACCAAATATCCTCTCAACATCCCTCAATTAAACCTACAGGCCTTAGTTTGACCAAAAATCCAACCTAAGGAGCCATTTTGATCCAATCAAAAGGAAGAACCAGAAGAAGAGGCAATGTTTTCACCACCCTCTTTCATGTTCCTTTCTTCTTCCACTTCTTCCTTCTTTGTTATTTCCATTCTAAAATAACATCTTCATTATCTTCTATATACTATGATGTTATTATAAATATAGTAAAACTATATTCGTTATTCTATCCATCCTTTGAATGACATGTCACCATACGTGCGTACGTACGGCTTACCGTCTCCATGTCAAGGTGTAATTGTTATTCAAAACATTATTATTTTGATGGGTATGATAATGATGTGTAGTTGATGTAAATAGTACATATAACATGATAATGATTCGGTATATATGATATAACATCCAATTATATGTTATTTTAATATCAAAACAATTATATTGTCACTCTTGCGTACGTACGGACTACCATCTCCACGAACGCGTTGAGATTCATTCCCCATCGTATCCATTAAATAATAATTTTCATTTGATGATTAAAAATAATGTTTAAAGTCTTGATATAATTCTGGATATTAATATGATACATCCCATACATAAAAAATATTACTCACATAACAATGAATATAATGTAAAACGAATCTGTTAACACCCAAAACGACGATAATATTAAGATATTATTAACAGAATAATGTTAAAAGATAATATATGATATCATATTAATTTATATGATTATTGTGTAATTTAATAAAAATTATTTCACCATTATAAAGGAGTTCAACCTACCCTCAACCAATTAAAAGTACATGGTAAGGGTTAATTTCACAATCTCTTTATTATCCAAGGTTGTTTTTACGTAAGTATCTATTTGGACCTCTCTATCATTCACATCCATATTTCATAAAAATTTAATTCAAACCTTTCTTATTATTTTATAAACTATGGTTTAAAGTCATTTATACCCTATTTTGACTTTTTATAAAAAATTTATAAAGGAATCTTTCTGTTTTTTTCCAAACATGGTCCTTTTTATCCTTTTTGACAAAATTAAGATAAGAATGTTTTTTAGCTTATACGACTAGTGAAACTATTTTCCTCAGTTATAAAATCGTCAAAGAATCCCTTGAAGTCTTATAATAATATTTTCAAAGTAAATTTTTTATTATATAATTATGTGACTTTTAAATGATTTCAAAAAAAGAGATATTTCTCTCAAATAGTTTTTATTTCATTTATGTCAACATCCATTGAGGGATTTTAAGCTTATTTGAATTTGATTTATTATGATAGAAAACTTACATATTGTATTGAAGGTTTTGTGATATGTTTGACTATGGATGTTCTATTTTATTACCATTCATGGGTTATGGTTAAAGTATAGACATTTCGTATGCTATTTTTTAATACGAATTTTTATGATATGTTTAAACGTTTTCATATGAGGAATGTATTGGACTTAGTAAGTGATGGGTGGAGCCCACTATCTCCCCTCGATGCATTAGTAGGTCTCTTGAGACATCTATATGTGTAATTTTCCGAGGCCCTTTCTCAATTTGATATGTGGTTTTGGCTGAGGCCTTAATCATTTTTAGACATCTTGGTCGAGGCCTTGACAAAATGTTTCAGAATGTCTGGCATTATACATTTCCTCATTAGGAAAATAATATTGATGGTTCATGTGGCCATTCTACTAGTATAATATCCATGATTATGTTTTATTATGGAATTATTTACTAAGTCCATATTCCTTCCCTAAAAATATTCATGTTTATTATTGGTTAAGGAATGTGGTTTCAATTATTCACCATGCTTAGTATTTATGTTATCTTCAGATGTATTTGTTACCCTTACCGAGCATTTTAGCTCACCCATTTCTATGTTTTATTTTCCCAGGATGTAAAGAAGTATATTATTACTGACCTCCAGGGATAGTCTATGGGATATCAATGCTGTCTATGGAAACAATGTTGTTGTAGTTATAAATTTTATGATGTAATGTAAACCTTATTAATGTATCTAGTACTTCCAAGGCTACTAAACTAATCGGTATTTCGAGACATGATCTTTTATGATCATTCCAATGTTATATAATAATGCACCGACTCTGGGTAACTAGTGTTGGGGCATTACATAAATGATTTCCAAATAAATTTAACTTCTTTTAAATATATTACACTATAGGTTTTAACTCGATCATTCATGAACATTATCAATATAAATCTTTCATTTATGCTCTTAAATAAAATTTTAACTAACCTATGTATATCCCTTATGAGTTTCAAACTATTTACACGATAAGGTAACACTCACCATACACCAGAATGATGGATTCTATATTCTTAACCAACACTTTTTAGGGTTTTTATCGCTATATGTTTCAATGACACAACAAATTCAACTTGTTGTTTCAAAAAAAAAATTTCTTAGAATACCGCAATCCTTTATTTAAAATAAATTTAGGAAATCTATTATACTTCATATCATAATATCATGACCCAACCCAATATGTTCCATCCCTGGAGTTCCCTAATCCCATCTCCAATGGATTAGGGGATGCAGACCAGTGGCACATAGATGTTTCCCACAGATGGGATGCATTAGCCTTATGTACCAACACACACACACACACATCTCCAAGACCACACAATTTTTCATTGTAAAACAATAGAAAAAATTCATGAAAACATCTAAGATACCAAGAAATTGTATGATAGTAAAGTACAGAATGATGAAAAGGGGACAAATAAAATCCCAACGAAAAACTATAAAGAGTCCCACCTACTCCAAGGGATATGACACAGTCAAATTTGACCAATATGTAAAGAAACTCTGTATACTATGTTCAAGTATCATTCCACACTCTATAACCTCCTAGGACACCAACAAAGTGGGCATCATCTGCAAACAACATGACATGTGTGATCAATGCACATGTAGGTGTGAGTAAATAAATACTGAATAAGATACTATGAAAACACTAAACACAAAGAACCAAGTAAATTCATCTCAATACATTATATAATGAAAAATATATAATATAAATACATAGATATACATTGTAAAAAATACACCACTGGGAAGGAATAACCGACTTTCATCCATAGGTTCTTCTCAAAGAAACACTCAATCTGAGAGGATAGACTACATGATCCATTATATAATCTAATACATTGATTGAAGATGTATAGATCATTGGGGCCCACCCAATGACTGATCGTTGGTCTAAGAAGACCCTAAAACATAGATTTGGGGTCACTCCTCGGACCACTGGGGGAATCCCCGAATACATTGTGGATATACCCACAATGTAGGTGATCATATGTCAATGATTCCAAAAACCCTACCAATGTGACACACTAGATAGAGTATCAATTCCCTTAAAATATTTTTCATGTAAATTCCACAAAGCCATATAGGTAACAAAGGTGATAGATGATTGCACTCCAATCTCAAGGAGTGACTCTGCAACTCTATCTATGACTCAAACACTATAGGGGATCAAAATCATGTGATGTAGATGTAATGTTTCACTACAGCCTTAAGGGATATGACCAAGGTAACACACTCACCCAATAATAGTGTAATCTAAAAAAAGAATTGAAAAAAAAATTTATGTGGGTACACAACATGTACCATTGGGTAAACATCGCGTCTATCTGTCCCAATAACAAACCATGTGAAAGAGAATCGAAGTAATTGTATGTATCCATATACACGGTGTGTAGAAGAAGTACATTACATGAAGAGACACGTGGTATAATTTTTGTGTCATCTGGTCATGTTAGAGTTCCCTAGTCCTGTACATGTACCAACTTGTGTATGACATGCCATGTCTATGTCTAAGTACATTGCATAACTACTAGCCCTATTATTTTTCCCTTGTCTGATTACTTCACAGAGTACAAGACGTGCCTCACAAAACGGGGTCACATTCCTTGTGATATGGTTCACTTTTTGTGTGATCCTTATTTTCATCTAGAAAACCTTTCCACCACTGAACATCCCCCACATGCCATGTAGACATGATTTATATGCCATGATGCTATTGATTCTTCAAATCTAGAGGTATTCTCTCCATTAATTATTGTATGTTTGTTCCAACTTGATTTTTTAAGAGACCATGCCCTAGATCTCATATCTATATTAACCGAGACCTTCCACCTCTAGATTACTAGAATCCATCCTTGAAATGTATCATGAAAAACCACCACTGAAATTAATTTTCCACATGTTACCCATGAAGCTGAATAAACCTCAATATGGCCTTGTTATCCATCGATCTAACCGCCATAATCATTATTCCTTGATTTACAATTGTAATCCAATTTTTTACCAATAGTTTCAATTTTTTGTGTAAAATAATGGCCACACAATAATTAGAAACCATGTATTTGTTGAAACTATTTTCTAAAATGAATACCAATGATGATCGAACAACAAAATTTGGGAGAAACCCATACACCATAAAATGTGAAAAACTGACCTTGGTCATTACTCGTTTGGACTCAATTCATTATTGTATAAAGGGTGAATGAAGAAGAAACAATCAAAATAAACAATATAGTTCCATAATATAAAATATACCTACAATGCATGTATTAATTATGTTTTTTTTGAATTGATCTATATTCTCCCATGATAAAATAACGAGATATAAATTGTAATCGAAAACCTCCAAAAGGGAGATTTGATCCATCATTGATGAATAATTGCTTTCATGCAATCATGGATGAGATCATAAATCTTAGTTATCCTAATGATCCACAATCTAGTCCTGATCTGTTTTCATTCTTCATTAAATCTCTCCTACAAAGGCTCCTACATCTACAACATTTAGTGGATAACTTTTATACAGTTTCTATTGTAATATACATAAATGGGATGCCAGTCACAACATAAAAAATAAACGAAATAAATAATTTATGTAATTTATTTCATTTATTATTCTGTAATGAATTTTTAAAATTCGTCTTGTGCAGACATAGATTTTATTGCGCCTAGGGTTAATTCAGCATTTTGAACTCAACAGTGCCCTCAAATATCTGATATAACCCACTTTTGGTAGTTATTAACCTTTTTAGCTCAATAATTTGTGTGTTATATTAAATATTTTCAATATATTTCAAACTTTTATTATAGGAAAATTGAGCCTCAAAACTATATGCCATCTCAATGTATGGTCTCAAAAATAATCCATATAATATAAAAAAAATACAAGGAAAATATGAGATGTTATATTCTCCCCATGTTGGGGATTGTTTTCCCAAAAAGAAATTAAACTACTAAAAATATTATGGTATTGGTATCACATATGGGAATCCCACTCCTAGGTGATCATAAACAGATTTCTATGCTTCCTCCAAACCAATACAAGGGAATTATAATACCCTAAAAGGATCATCCCCTTCTAATTCTCAATCTCCACCAGGTACTCTACAAATGTAGCTCTGTCCCCGATGTCTAGCTCACCCCTAGTCAATAAATGTTAATGAATCGTGTACATACCTTATCAGCTAAGAAACATGCAATATGTCATGTACCCAGTCCAACTATGATGGTAGAGCTATGAAATACGTAACCTTGATAACTCTACGAATTATTTGGAAGAAACCAATGAACAATAGAGATAACATGGTTCCATGACCAAGCCTCATCAGAATATATCGAGTTGACACCCTTAGGATCACATGGTCTCCCAAATCAAACTCTATAGGTATTCTTTTTTTTTCTCGCAGAAGGATTGTAATGGCTTTGAGTTGTCCTCCTCTGCTCCTTGATTATCTTCACCTTCGATGTAGAATCTCATACCAACTTCAAGACCATCACGGTAGAATTTACTTGATCATTCCCACAATATAGTGACGTATAGAGTCACCCAAAAAATAAATCAATGGTTTCATATTATTTTTGGAATGGTAGTTGTTTTTATATGAAAACTCCGCCAAGGGTAGGTAATCCACCTAACAATAGAAAAATTCCATCATGAAATAACGCAACATGTTCTCCAAGAGAAGGATGGTCCACACTGTTTTACCACCTGTCTTGGGGGTGAAACATCATACTAAAGTGTAAATAAGTCACAAAGAACTCCAATAATCCTTTGTATAACTGATATGTGAAGAGAGAATCATTGTCAGAGTCAATTCTTGAGGGAACATGAGAGTCCTACAATATCTTACATCTAGAGATTCCCTACTCACTCTACTGTAGTCTTCTCTTGAATGTCTAGAGTGTGGGATGACTTGGTGAGTTAGTATAATATCAAACAGATTCAATTTTTTCCCATGTATGTACCTCTTAATCCAGTCCAAATTTACATGAAAATCACATACCACTTCCACAATGTCACCTCAATGGGTTGAGGAAAACTCATTGTAACCTAGTTGTTTATCTATACCTACTGAAAATTGAGGCATTAAGATATAAACACTAAAAATCCCATTTTCATGTTTGTCCACCAAAACAAAAATATAAGTTCATGATACATCTTATCCACAACATGATTTACCACCAAATGAGATTAAAAAAACACCCTCAACACCAAATACCATAACTCAAAGGTTCCATCATCCTTCTGTTGAAATGGATAAGGTTATCCCCACATTAAGAATATCCATATGATGTTTTCCAGTTTATATCAAAGTATGTGAGGTCTCATAGTCGATACATCCATGGTGATAATACTTTACACACTGGAAAAGTGGAGGGGTAACAATCGTCAATATATGATATCAAGAATCATCCTTTTCTATAAAGGATAATTGCAATGAGGCCAACTGCTCTGATTCCTTAGTCAACAATTGAGAACAAGATCTCCTATGGATAGATTCTTCAACCACATTACCTTTCCCATAAGTATAATTCATAATCCTAGAGGAACTAAAATCATCACCACTATCTAAATTTCATATCCTTTTGTGTAAATAATATATTTGAGACTCTTGTGGTTAGAGTAACTAATAAACCACTCACCCATTAAGTAATTTCCTAACATTAGCAATGTGAATACTACCACTGCTAACTCAAGATGATGGGTCTCATAGTTCTTTTAATGTTGTCTCATCTAATGTGAACCATATACAATTATGTACTATCTATACAATATAACACCACCATGTCTGGTCCATTATCCATCATGGAACACTTCGTACTAGACACAATTCTCTGAAAATCTCAAAATTAGAGTTCTTTTCAAACCCTGGCTCATATCCAAGAAGCTCTTCAGAAAAATTTCTATCCAGACAGCAGTTTTTCCCTTTGGGTTCAAATATAATAAGGGTGATTCCTCTCTAGAGATTTGGGGTACTAACCTCATATAGTACCTTGAAACCCCATGGAAACTCAACACCTAAATATCACTCTTGTGTGGCTGATATGAAATCACTGACACATCTTTCAATATATCCACTTCTACTCCAGCCTCTTAAAATACATATCCTAGAAATTGGACTTCTCAAATATAAAACTGACACTTTGAGAGCTTCTTGTAATGCGGGTGCTCTTTGAGTTTTTCTAGAGCCATTCTAAAGTGTCTCGCGTGCTCCTCCACAGATGCTGAATACATTAGGATGTCATCAAAGAACACCACCAAAAACTGGCATAAAAAACTAAAATATCATGTTCATGATTCCAATAAACTCTTTTGGAGTATTTTTCTTACTGAACGACATCACCACGAACACATAGTTATCATATCGACATTTGATTTATTTCTTTGGTATATCCATATCGCCTAATCATAACTAATTATATCATGATCTAAGGCCAATCTTCAAGAACCACAGTTCCCATATTATATGATAAAATAGGTTGTTGATCCTTGGTAGTGGATAATTATTCATCAAAATCACTTGATTTAAGAACCCATAACCCATAGATAAAATAATTATCCCATCCACAATTTTAAAGAACAACAATAGTTCGTCCCATGGGGAAATTATTGGTATCATAAAGACCTTCTCTTTCATGTCTACCAAATAAACCATCTTCTCTAAATGATCCTTGGGAGACTTCTAATATGCTAGTCTAGAAATAGTTGTTGTCCTAGGATGAAATTGAATCCAAAATTCTAGCTCTCTATGGGGAGGTAATCCTTGTACATTGTAAATAAAGACATCCTCATAATCTAATACCTCCATAGGAAACTAATAGCCCATGACATCCAGTAATGAGTGAGTCATTCTAGAAAACTTGTGAGTAATAGACTACACTGTCTTATTCATAATATCTCCAACTCCACCAAGGTCTCATTTTAACCTACAAAAGAAACCATTTTCCATTTTTTTCAGAAAATCCCCATCCTATACAAAAAATGATCAATATGGGAATGAATTTTTGATATCCAGTCCATTATTATGATGAAATCATAAGGAATCATTGCTCAGAAAAAGATAAGCCATACAAAACACTCACCACCAACGGTCAGATCACACTATCAGAAAAAGTGAAAAATCATTGAGTTACCACATATAATAGTCTCCAACAAAAATGTTTGGGCCAATTTCTTAACATGAATATCTATATATCGAACCAGAGAAGTGGAATGGATGGAATGAATAGAAACATTTTCTATTAACAATTTATCTATTGTATAAAAGACATATATCATACCGTGTTTCATCCCAAGAGCCTTAGAGTCAAAATGCTCCATAGCTTTCATCTAGCCTCCTCCCTTCCCACAATCTCCCTAATCTTGGTGTGGAACTCCAAAAGATGGTGGTGGTAATAGGTTGAACCTTATACCAATTCATTATTCCCTACTAGAACCAATTCCTTGTATGCCACCCTATTGACCATCAATCTCCTGCTCTATGTCTGTCTCAGTGGTCCCTTGACCATCCGACAATCAACTAAAAAATGGGTCAAACAATCCAGAGTCAGATTTCCATGATTGTCATAGGGGAAACACCACTACCACATAGATGATTCGATTCTCCTTGGGATCCCCACACAACTATATTTGTGTCTTGTGTTAACCTCTTGAAGAGTTTAACACGATTGGATCATTGTGACCACCATCGGGTTCTTTCTTCCACGGTCTTACCAAATGTGTATCAACAACTAGCACACACTAAATTTTCTAATCTTCTAGAAAGGCCCCACCAACATGGATCACTCAAGCTCCAAGAATATAAGGGAATTCATAAAGATACAATTGATGCTCTGATGTCCTAATGCAATAACTACTCAAGGGCCCAAGCTTAGATGAACTGATACTCCCCCATATACAAGGTGTAATGTAAGAGATTAGTAAACATTGTTTAGTAATATGACATGTTCGAACCACCATATAATAGATGCACAAGCACCAACATGCATAATGTTTATAATGTGGTCAGATAGAATAACTCTTGTAATAGATGATAAAAGTCCAACCAAGAGATAGTTGTCTCGTCATGTGATTGAGTCACTATGCTCCTCCATTTCCTAGAATATCCAGGAATAAGACACTTCATGAGGACTTAAATCCAATATACATGCAACCTTACAAGGTAAAAAATTCATGTGATTACCTCTAGGAAGTCTTTAGCCACATAGGGGTCTGGATCACCTCAAAAACTAAGAGATTACTTCCTCTGAAACATGTGCAATGCACTCAATATATGTGTATCCTTAGTTGGAACTTCAATATTAACCAGTTTTTCCATAGGTTATGGTATAGCTAGTAAACCACCAGAAGTTGCTATCTCCGGTACATTTTCCTATATTGATTCCTCGTAACTAGGCAGATAGTTCTTGTGATCACAGAGTGGAATTATGGCTAGTTGGTTGTGTGGAGATATCCAAAAATAAAACAATATGTTCTATAGTCAAAAGAGTATATCTCGGGATCTGATATAATAATGAACTGGAAAATAAAACCAATCAAATTGGATGCATACACCAAAATATTCTCAACAACCAATGTTATCATATACCACGTAGAAAGGCATGTGATCATTGTCTAGGTGTATTAATATATCAAATTTTGTACCAACACAAAATTATATCGCCTAAAAGTTGAACTCAAAACACTACACATTATTTCCCTAAACAAATATCACTGACTTTAGTCTTAAGGTAGATCCTACCTCATCTAATATGAATTTTTCCCAACACCATTGAGATCCTTCATGTTACTACCCCAAGTCGTCTTCTAATAGGATAGGGGATAGTGGCTAGGGCTGAGTAGGTATATACCACAAATAGGTGGAATTAACATAAAGTACCTATACAAAAGCACACATATCCAATGCCAGATAATGATGAAATGTAAAATATCTAAATAAATTCATGCATACATCAAAGATCTTATAACAGAGTGTGAAAGTTAAGTAATAACAGTAGAAAAAGTGTATATATAAAATCCCATCATAAAACAATATAGATTCCATCCTTCTCCAAGGGAGAAGACTATGTGAAATGAAATATCTTAATTAACACATCATTCATAAAATCTATATCTACACTCCAACTGCTCCATGTCCTCCTAGGAAAGCATCAGAGGGGACTCTGCCTATGTAATACATGACATGTTTGGACAAAGCCCATGCAGGGGTTAGTATAATAATACTTATTAATACACCAAAAAACATTAAACATGAATCACCAAGTACAATCATTTGAATTAAAAATATAACAATAAATATATAACATAATCACCCCGATATACTCCAGAAAGACCCCATGCTACAAGGCAGTCATAACAGACCATTATCCACAAGATTATACTCAAAGCAGTGCTTGTCCTGGGAGAATCCATCAATGATCCATGCGGGCATCAGAGCCACTCAATTAAGAGTACTAGATCATTGGGCCCCACCCAATGATTGATCAGTGGTCTAATAAGAAAATGATATATAGATACCATTCAAGCCCAAGACTATTAGGTGACATCAAAGAATCAATAATTACAAACCCGCTATGTATGGGATTGTATGTCAATGATTCCACAAACCGTACCAATACGACTAGTTTGAGGGAGGATCAATGGCCTTATTTAGATGGTCATTACAATTCTACACACCCAATCTATGGGACATAGGTGATAGATGATCTTTCACTATTATCATGAAAGGGATCTAAAACTATATCTAATAATAATCCTATTTATGGGGTCAGAATTATGTTATATGGATATAATGCAACACTACACTCTTGATGAATTGGAATAAGGGATGAAAATCAACCCATAACAGTCCAAATTAAAAAAAAATAGTGCTACCGAAACTTTTGAAAGGGGTGCGTTATAATGACCCAGGTATTTATAGATTAATAAATTTTCAAATCTATTAATATTTATGAATAGGTTCTTAATATTATGTTAAAGGGGATTCTTTTTCAGATAGCATACATAATAACCAACATCAGGTTTATCTGAAAGCATACATATCACACAACAATAAGATATACTGAAAAATAATGCAGCAATATTGTTATTATTTTAAATGGTAGTTAATTCCTAGCCATTGTAATGGTGTTAAGGAATAACATCAACTGAACATTGAAATACGGTATACACATGTTAAAATAATGATTCATTGGTTACTAATTTTCTAAGAAATGGAAATAAAAACAAAATGAATATAACGGTTCTTTTTCTATGAAAACCAATTTAAAATGGATTAATTATGTTTCCATATCACTCATTATGGATTTATATTTAATGAAAATTATATGATATATATTCAATGTAATGTATTAAATTCATTTGAGCAAGTGAATACTACTTCCCCCTCAAAGTGATATGACTCGTTCATGCCACATATGAAACATATAAAGGATGTTGTTAATGAACTTATATAATGTATATAAAATACGATATTATATTGTAATTATAAAATAAATATGTATCATTTTTTTAATTATTTTATATATGAAAAATAAATGAATGTAGAGTTCAAGCATACGTACGACTTACCATCTCCATGAACGGTTAATTTAATTTCGTATATCCAACTTTGGACTATTCTAAATACATATATACTGGATCTAAATACATATATACTAGATATATATGATATTTAAATCATGAAAATGCCTCTAGAGATAATGTAATTTTGACCACATGAAAAAATTTTAATTTTAACAACTTCATTTTTTACTAAAGTATTAAATTTCAACAAAACATGCGAAATGAACATAAATAATTATGTAATTTTAATAACATGGTAATAAGTGATATTAAAAAAATAAAAAAAATTAAATGGTTCGGAGGAAAGTATAAATTAAATTATGTTTATTATTCAGGAAGTAAAAGGAACATACATAATGAGTCAAACACAAGGTAAGGGACCCTTTCACCCTCCTCCTTTAGTCAACGACTTCTTGTATGTTATGTCTCATAATTTGGATTTTATTATATTGGGATATGTTATTATATATCCTTATTGTTCTACATTTTATGGCCTAGTGATAATAATCCATTCTCTCCTTTAACAAGTCATTTTATGATTTTTTATGTGACGTCGCTAGGCATCCGAATTTTCAAAAAAGAAATTTCTAAACTAAATTTCTTGTCATTGGGTTTTACACATACTTTGTTGATTTTATTATGCAAAGAAAATGTGGGGAATGACTGTTTATTTATTAATTCTATAAGTATCACTGCCCATTATGTGGATATATTATTTCTACACATAATCACTTCATTGAAAACTTATTATGTCATTTATAGGATCCTTTTAAGGGGTTTCATCTCTATTTACATTCCATTGAGACTTATTTTTTGTTAATCACAAATTCAATTTTATTTTCTCTATATACTACACTTTGAAGTATGATATCATGATTCTCCTTATTTTCATGATATTATAATTTTTTAAAATGTTATTCTTTAACTATTTTAATTCATATATTTTCTAAATTGTTAAAGTATTCTTTAACTGAACATTTTTTAAATTGTTTTAAGGATTTATCTTTCTCATTAATGTCCATGTTTTCAAATGGTTATAAGGAATTATTTATTTCGAAATTAATGTTGTAAAATGATAATTTATTTCAATTTTTTCAAAGAGTTATGGTACACTTTGATTAAAAAAGAAACTTATTAAATGTTTTAAATGATTTTTGAAATGGACAGAATTATTTCAATATATTGAACGGTTACCTTGTGATTGAAATGTGTAAATTTTTTCATTCTGTTATTCTTGTTTTATGTGATATGATTCTGTAATTATTCATGGAAATTTTATGGCAGGTTTTGTGACAGACAAAATATGGGTGATTCCGTGATAAACATAGGGTGGGTGAGCTCATGAAATCTCTCCAATGCATTGAGTATCGTGATAGAGGTTAAGGTTAACGTTTCTCCTAAGAGATTTGGGGAATATACTTCGATGGGTATTCCAAACGTAATACCACTATTTTATGTGAAATCTAAAATGTATGTTTTTTATCGATGCCACAAGTTTCCTTTATGATTTATGATTTTTGTATTTTATTCATAAATCTTATTATTTCAAGAGGTATGTTAATGTTCTTATGTTTTATGATTGAAATGTATGATTTCATTGATTTTTATTAATTAAAGGACTAATGTTTTCTTTTCTTATTTTATAACCCATATTGAACTATTTTTTCTCATCCACTATTTTTGAAATGTTTTTCACAGGGTATAAGGAAGGATAAGAGAAAGTATGATTTCATGGGGAATTTTATGTAGAAAATATTATATATTTACTTTAAGAGTTTTATTGTTGTGAAAAAAATTTGTTAGAGCTGATGACTCTACATTGAAATATTCGATATGTAATCAAATAGTTATGGCCTAATTCTCTAAAACTCAAAACCTGAAAATATCCTCAATGTGAATTCTGGATTTAACTCATGATTAAGTAATGTTTTAGATACGGGGCATTATATTTGATATTAGAGTAAAATTTTAGACATCTTTAGGGATTATGAGTTTTTATTAAACACATGGTTTGTCCCTATGTATATTATTTAAATTAAATCATTGTATTATAAATATTTTAGATCAAGTAATTTAGTTACAACTGGAAGGAGGAGGATCTTAAACAACATTCTTATCTCTTCTTGATGACATGCTTGCAATGATTATTGCAAATCCATGTTTGGATGATTGTGAATATTTTTCAAGCATAAAACTCACATGCATGCAGTTGTTTGAGATATCAAACACCTCCACTATACATAAATACCTTCTTGGATCATTGGTTGTATTTAGTCAAATCCTATTTTCTCAGTACTCTTATATTTTCAGGAAAGGTAAATATTTTACAGACATTTTCAAATATTTTACCTTATCACATGATTTTGAAGCATATTATGATATTGGAAAAGGTGATGAAGAAAGAGACCATTGAAAAAAAATATTTATATCTTCTTTTTAAATATATACTGTCATCAAATAAATCTATTGTTTTGAAAAAGACAATTTATTGAATGTTTTAATTCAGACTCGGTCTGATTATATTATAAAAATCATTATATATTAGATATTTTGAAATCATATGTTATACATGATTATTTTCAGAAAATATTTTTATGCGATCACCCATGTGACCCATGTTCTAGAAGGTGTATTTGGATGAGGGAAGAAAATGATTCTGAAGGATGTCTAAATCATTGTTTCAATGCATGGAACTTCTACCTACATGAACAAGATGATGATAAAACCCTGTAGACACCATGATCAAGGTATGATGTTCTTTTTGTTGGGAATATTTTTATTATATCTTATGGAGGTAAAAAATGACAATATATATAAGACTTCATGAATTAATATGTTGAGGTATTAATGATTTGGGATTAAAATGATAGTTATAAGATAAACATTGATGTAAAAACATGTTAGGGAAATTTTTGAGTTTTATAAAAAAAATGAAAACCCTTAAGATGAGAGCCAACCCATCACGCAGCCAAGGCTGCAGGATTCGAACCCACAATAGAATAGAGAAACGGGTGCATCACCTACCACTGGCCTACATGAATTCCCTGGTCAGTATGACTTATTCTTTTTAGTTAAATGATTTTTTGGATCAATACTATGTTGATTTTTGGAACATCAGATTTATCAAATGGATATCCTTACTATAGGAAAATGATTTGGTGATTATGTGATAATGTTTATTATGGAAAATGTCCTCTCTTTTAGGAATAATATATACCGAACAAAAATAGAATACCATGAGATTTAATTTGTGGAGTAATGGTTGAAATATTGATTATGAAAAATCTATGTTTTATTGTGGACATGTGGCTATTTGGGTTATTTATAGAAATGAATAACCTATCATAGAGAATATGTGATTAGGATAATTACTTTTCATTATAAAACATTAAGAGTAGTTGATGTTATTTGGAGATAAATGTTAAGATTAATGGTGGAATACTATGTTATCAAATCCTTCTAAATTTTGGTAATCAATCTTAGTTGGATTAGTTAAAATAATTTTAAGGACAATTTTGTATTAAATGATCTTTTATTGAAATTTGGGTATTGTTTGTTAAATTTTGGAGATTAAGAATAGTATTTATTTTTTTAAAGGATTATGAGATTCTATTGTGGTTTAATCTAGTGATTTAGGTATGACCAAGTCATATTTAATACTCATAATTTGGGGAAATGAGGAGTTTTTTCTAGATATTATTTTTAAAGGACTAAACTCTACATAGTTAGTAGGTATGTATCCATATGTTATTATTATATGCAGTAAGAGAATTATTCATATTTATGAAGAGGAAAATTAAACAAAACCTTTTTCCATTTACAGTTCCTATTCTGGAATCAAATACCATTTATCCCATCATACGTTTTTAGTTTTCAAGTCGTTAACTTTCCCCTAATCATGTTTTCTATCACTCTCCATCAAAACATGATGCTTTGTTTTCTCTTCCATATCAATTTTTTTGGAATACTAGTATGTATTTTCTAGGGTGACCTTTTAATTTACTTTATTTATTTGATAGTGATAGTTTTATTGACTCTTCTTTTATTGTGGGGATTTCAATGTAGTTTTCAAGCCAAATTTAAAAACTGCGAAGCCATAATTTATTAAAGGGGGGAAAGATATGACAAAAATGGAATTTATAGAATAATAAATTTATATATATATTAATATTTCTGAAAATGATATTAATTTTATGCTAAAGTGGAAGCTTTTACCAATTGTGTACTTGACACACAACAAGGGGTTTCTCTTAAATCTTATGTAGCACACAACAATGAGAAATTCCAAAAAATCATACAATGATATTTTTATTATTTTAAATTGTAGTAAATGCATAGTCATTGAAATAGTGCGAAAGAATAATATCAAATATATTTTGAAATATGGTATACACATGTTAAAATAAAGATTTATTAGATACCAAATTTATTACAAATGGAAATAAAAACCAATTGAATAAAAAGGATCTCCTTTTATGAAAGCCAATTTAAAAGAGAATAATTTTTTTTTCATATATATATTTATGTATTTTAAATTATTGAAAATTATGTTATATATATTCAATGTTAGTAATTAAATTCATATTATATATTTTCTATATATTATATTATAGAAAATTCTATTTTTCTAATAAGAGATGTATTTTTCCAAAAATATAGTTTTACCGCCTTTTGGTAGATAACCCTTTTAAAATACTATTTTGACACTTTTATATATTGATTATGAAAAAATAAATTTCTTCATTATAATATTAAAATTAAAATTTATATTGGATGAAATTTTGGTATTTTTCTGATAAAATTCATATTTTAATGAATAGTGAAAAATACTACATTTTAATTCAAAACAGTTTTATAATTTAATTTATTTGTATAGTGAGGTTATTATATGAATTTAATTAAATTTTAGTTTGAATATTTTTTTATAAGTTAATCCAATTATGGTCATTGGATGTAATTTCACTATTAAATTTGTCATAAATACAGCTGAATATTTTAATAGTTATTAATTCTTAAAAACCCGCTTTTCGGTTTTGACAACAAGAATTAATTTTAAATTAATTACTACAACTTATATGTTTTTAATTTTGAAAAATATATTACATATTTGGAATCAAGAGGTCCTAATTGTGTAAATATGTACCTTTTTTAGAAATTATGAATTGTAACAACAGTAAATATTTTATTTACATTGGTTAAAGGGTAAATCTGGAAAATTGGGGTAGAAAATAATATTATAATAATATTAAACTATCCTAAAAAATTTTCTAACCCTATTATATGAGATATTTCTAACCATGGGTATCCTATGGGTCTATATTAGAACCCTATGGAGCCACTTTTGTGTTAAAATTACATTTAATGACTTTTAATTTAATGTTAAGGAAAATATAACCTAAACATGTATCATTTAATAAAAAAATATGGGGTTATATAATTGATCTCTTCAAAAATAAATAGTCATTAGAATTTTAAAAATATTTTCTATATCATGTAATTCTATTTATAATTTTTATATAACAAATAAAAAAATTTATTAATGACACAATATTGATAAGGTGATTACAATATTAATGAACTATTTAAATAAATGAGTTTTTAAATATTAAAATTAATTTATTTTGAATCTTTTTATGAAATCCAAAAAATTTATGATTTTTTTTGATTTTTTATATTTGAAATAATTATGTTTTTTTAAATAATAAACGTGTAAATGTTTTTTAAAAGTCCTGATATGAAATGTTTAAAAATTGACTTAAATGAGTTTTCAAAACAAGTACTATTTTTTAAAGTGATATAATAGTAATAAAAATATTATATTCGGCCAAATGAAATAAATAATTTTGAAAATGTCAATAATGAATTAAATTTGGTTTTATTGTAATTTTATAGTAATTATATTAACCATATATTATGAAGATACTAGAAGACAAGGTAAGTGTTAAATTAGTTAACTATGGTTTGAAGGTAACATATAAAGTTAAATTTGTGATCTAGAAATGTCTAAAACCTATTGGTTGAGATTTTTTAGACCCACCAACATCTTATCTCTCAAATAAATGTCTTTTAGACAATTTTATACCGAAAACTATTTTATAATAAAATAATATTTCCATACCTTCCTAAAGAGACCCTCCTCCCTCTTATAAAAGTGTGTCACCTCTAACCCTTACTCAAACCTCTCAAGCCCCATGGATCGTCCAACATCTAACCAAATAGTCTCCTAGTGTCCCTCTATTCTTCTTAGAATCCTTACCTTGGGGCTAAGGCAATTCTAGATATTATTTTGGCTCAAATGAATGGGAGGTACACATTTTAAGAGGTAGTGTATTTCTAAAGTCCCTTTCCATTATTTTACTTCTTCAATCTATATTATATTATTATTCATTCATTAAATAACAAAAACAATTTTGTAAATATACAAGGATTTTTTTATGATAAGGATTATAACTACACTTACACACACCTCTTTATAATGGATAATAACATACTATTTTTGTCTATGGAGAACTGCTGCCTCACGAAATGATGATTGTTCGATTTTCACCTACCTCCTCTCATGGTGGCCATTATGATGGAACTATATTTATATATGATATTTATGATATTTATTTTAATCTATGCTTCCTCACTTTAATTTACAATATACCTTTATTCTTTCCATAATTTTTAAATAAGATAATTTAATTTGTGGATGTGTGGACTACCGCCACCTCAAAGTCATATGACTCATTGATGCAATAAATGGAACGTATAAAGTCAGTCATCAATGAACATATGTAACATATATAAATTATGATATTATACTGGAAATATAATATAAATATTCATCATTTAGTTTTAATTCATTCAAATATGAAAATGAAATGAAAGTATCATTCATGCGTACATACGGCTTACCGTCTCCACGAATGGTGCATTTCATTTCTTATCTTAAAATGTTATGGAATATTCTAAATAAATATATACTACATCTAAATACATATATATTAGATATATATGATATTTAAATCATGAATACAATTATTTAGATAATTTAATTTTTATCACATGGACAATTTGTAATTATAACAAGTTCATTTTTGACTAAAGTACCGAATATCGACAAAATGTCTGATATGAACATAAATAATTAAGTAATTTTTATAACAATGAAATAAGTGATATAAAATAAATAATAAACATTAAAATTTTACTATTCATGTATCAATTAACTAATTTATATTATTCAGGAAGAACAATGAACATACGTGACAAGTCAGACTCGAATTAAGGGAACCATTCACCCTCTTTTTTTAGACAAAGACTTCTTTTATGTTAGTTTTTTAATTTAATTTATTTTATTGGGTTAAGTTCTTATTTATCCTTTTATCATTAAATTATATTTCCATGTGATGAGAGACCCTTTTCTCTCTTATCAACTCATTTTATAAAATTTTAAGTGACATTTTTAGGTTGTAGAATTTTCAGATGGGAATTTATAAAAACAATTTCCTCTCATTGGGTTTTATGCATACTTTGTTGATTATATTATTCCAAGATTATGTATCATATATCTTTTTTTTATTTTATAATTTCAACTTCCCTTTTGTGGATATACTGTTTCTACACATAATCACCCCATTAATAAATTATTATCTGAATTAAATGATCTTGGTAAAGGAATTCATCTCAATTTACATTCCATTGAGACTTATTTGTTGTTATACACCAATTCACTTCCCTATGGTGTATAAACTTCCCTATGACATATGATATCATGAATATCCTTTTTCTCATGATATTATATGTTTTGATTAATTTTATTCATTAATTATTTTAATTCAATAATATTTTCATGTGGTAAATGACACTCTTACTAAAACCCAATTTTAAATGTTTTAATGATTTATCATTCCCATTAATTTCCATGTTTTAAAATAGTTTTAAGGGTATATTTATATGTCCATTAATTTTTTAAATTGATATGTTATTTCAAATGATTCAAAGTGTTGTGGTACACTTTGATTCAAAAATATATTTATTAAATTTTTTAAATGATATTTGAAATGGATTGAATTATGTCAATATCTTGAATTGATATATTGTGATTGAAAAGTGGAAATGATATCTTTCCATTATTCTAGTTTTATGAGATTTTATTATGTAATGATACTATTATATTTTAGTGGTGGATACATGATAAACCAAATACTAGTGGTTCTGTGATAAACCTAGGGTGGGTGATACCATGACAGCTCTCCAATGCATTGGGTCACATGACGGAGGTAAATGTTAATATTTTTCCTAAGAGATTTTGGGAATATTCAATGAGGGTTATTCCAAACTAAAATCCCTATGTAGTTGTAAAATCTACAAGGTATATGTGTTATGGATGCCCAATGTTACCATTATGATTTATGATTAATTATTTCTATGGGTCATTAATAAATCATATTATTTCATGAGGTATGTTAAAGTTCTTAAGTTATATGATTGAAAAGTATGATTTCATTGATTTTCATTAATTGATTGTCTAATGTTTTCTTTCCATATTTTATAACCCATACATATCTTTTTATGCCCCTACCATGTTTTTTAACTGTTTTTCACAGGGTATAAAAAAGTGTAAGAGAATGGAAAAATTTAAGAATATTTATATAAAGAAAATAATTCTTGTCTTATTTAAGGATTTTTTTGTTGCAAAACAAATTTGTTAGACTATAACTGTCTAATTTGAAACATTTGAGATATAATGTAATAGTTATAGCTTAATTCTCTAAAACCCTTAACCTGAAATGATCTTAAATGTGAATTTATGATTTATCTCAATATTAATTCATTTTTTGAGTTCGGGGCCTTATATACATGGCTTATACTAGGGGGTAAATGTAGTGTACCAGGGGGTATGCAGTGGGTCTAGTTATCCTCATAACTACCTGGGTAGAAGTACTTCACACATCATTTTATTCTAAATATACATCGTGTGTAAAGACACATAGTATCCAACACATTCTTCCTTGCCATGTTCATGTACCATTGTTGTGTTAGTGTATCATTTCAATGTACACCATGCATTTTCTGTGTCCAATTACAAGACATGCCACCTGGAAATGTAATTATCCCATGTTTGTGTACTTCCCAAAGTTTTTCCAGAGCCTCATCAAAGGTTCTCACACGCTGCGTGGCTATGGTCACATACAGTGTGATCCTTATCTTCATCCTGAAACCCTAGTCACCACACAACAATACCCACCCAGTGTGTAATCCCGATTTAGATACCGCATTGCATGGGATTTTCTAGATCTGAAGGATTATCATCAGTTATTCCTTTTGTTCCACTTTTATCTTAATTTATAATTGATATCATGTGATAGATCATAGAAGTTGCATGAACGAGCCACACCACTACTTTCCCACTAAAATATGGCTTCAAAACACATCCAGAAAAATCACCATTGATGTCTGTTTTCCACATACTGAAAATAAAGATGAAGAACCATCTATCAAGTCTTGTTCTGCATTGATCTAGCCCATATCATCATTGGTCCACCATCCACAACCTCCATCACGTTCATCACCCACAGTTTCAATTAATTACGTTGAAAACGGGTCATGAAACCATAGGAAAACATGTTTTCCCGAACTATTGTCCAAAAAGAATACCAATGATGATTGAACAAATAAATTCAGGATAAATACATAAAACATAAAAATTGGGGAATGAACATCATCCATTTTTAATAGGGGATTAATTTTTTCTCATAGATAGGGATGAACAAAGAAACAATAATTTAAAAAACCAAATATAATCCATCAAATAAATTCGAATATTGATACATGTAAACATTCTATTTGTCAAATTGATCTAGGTTCACATTGAATTAATGAGAATGATAGAAATGACAAAGAAAAGACACATACATGAATTTTGGATTTATTAATGATGAATAGTTGATTCATTTCCATCATTGATGAGATCATATATCTCAATTCATTCAATGATCCATGATATGATCCCGATCCATTGTTGTTCGCTATGAAATATATCCTCCAATAACTACTCGGTCACTAGTGTTTAGCGGCCAATCCAGGTATATTTGTCCTAGTCATGTACTTAAATGATATTTAAGTCAATATTTAAAAAATAAACAAAATAAATACATTATTAATTTTAATTCATTTAATTACACTAGGGATGACTTTTCATAATCAGACAGTTTCGATAGAAATTATGTAATGGCTATGGTAAATCCTACAATCTAAACTCATATATACACTCATATTTCTAATCCAAACACCCATTTGGGATTCATTCCACTTTTTCAAGAAAAATGTTCATGTGTGTTATTTAATATTTTTATTATAATTAAAAAAATATTTCCTTGCATACCAAGACTCATAATCACACATGTTCTCATCACCTTATCTCTAAAATAATTCATATAATATCCAAATATAATATATGGAAAAATTGAGACATAAATTATACTAAGCATTCTTACTAAATTATTCTCATCCAAGATTCTTAAGGTAATTAACCTTTCTCTGATACAGACTATAATGATCTATACATTCCAAAAATATATATTAGATCTTATTAGAAGAATATTCATTTAAATATATAATGATCCATTCTAGAATCATACAGTTCTAGTGCCTCTATAAACATGGATACATAATCATCATTTTCATAATTGAACTACATCATTTACCAATAGGAACTATATAAATAGAAACCATATTATACAAATCATACATAATATTTCTCATCCTAATACGGGGAAAGGAAACATTAAAAAAACTGATCTCTTATTCTTATTTTGGTTAAATATGGGAGATATGAAGGATCACATAAACATAAAAATAGGATAATGGTATGATAACATGATAATAACATTTGAAACATATAAATTTTCTTTTAGAGATCATAATATTTATTCATACCATAAATAATTGTAGTTCGTAATACATGAATCCTAATGAAATCAAATAACCTAATCCATGAGAGAATAACAAAGGCATAAGACACATGTATTTGTAATGCACATATGTATATAAAATAATTTCCTTTTTAGTGAGGTAATACAACCTATACTATAATGTTGGATTGGGTCCACTCCCCATATCATCATTGTAGTCAATGTTCCCTCCCTAGAATATCAAAGTGCTCAGAGTCCCTTACTAAACTAGGTTCACCCCTATTCTAGTTCTATATATATCATGAGATATCCATATTTACCCAATTCATTGGAGGGATATATATTTCTAGGACCACCGATAACATGATAATAATAAAAAATTCATGTTATATATGTTCATAAATAATTCAGCATATCATAACCCACAAAAAGGTTATGGGTTTCATAATCATCATCACCATATAACATACTGAAATAAATGGGTTTATCAAACATCTTTTCATCATTATCATAAACAATGATGATATTTAAACAGTATTGTATGATTTTATTATATTCCTATAAGATAACATGATATATTAAAGTATGATATTGTATTTGAAATTTTTTTAGAATATCAATTGGAATATTTCTTTAGTAAAATACCATTTTCTCTTTGAAATCAGTTATTTAAAACAAAAAAATCCCAAATATTATAAAACATTTATTGGAAAAAAGTTAAATTATTATGGAATCTTCAAATTAATTATTATTATATTTTTGTTTAAATTCAATTCACTACTTTTACATTAAAATAATTATTTATTTCACATTTTTTTGTAAAAAGTCAAAAGTACCCCTTTTCGAAAAATGATGAAAATATTCCTTTAAAACAATTTTGTAAAATGTAAAACCTGGTTAAAAATTAATTTAAAAAAATTTATTTCATAGTATTAAATCTATTCATGAAAACAATTTTGGAAATCACGCACAAGGAAGAAAAATAAATTTAGACAAAATATTCATATAATGTTTATTATCATTTAAAACAGTCTTTTGATATCTTGTGTCATTAAAGAGAGAAAAATGAAATAAATTAACTTTTTATACATAGATCACAATATAATAATAAAATCTATGATATAATTTAGTTATGTCATGAAATTCCATTATTGGGGGCATAATCATAAACAATCCAAAAAAATGATATTGTAACATAAAACATCTACCTCATGTTAGAGTTCCTTCAAATAGGTCTAAACCTCCTATATAAAAAGTATAAATATATTATAGATAAATTACTGAATTATTATAATATATAAAATTCCATATATTATTATCATTTATCCTTTTACCACCTGTTTATTAACAATTCATTATTAACATTACTATTCTGAGTGATAACTCACTCAATTTTCATGTATGTTTTGGTTCAGTTGATTTTGTCCTCGAAATTTTTTCATGGTTTGATCATATTAATAAATTTAATTATTATATTAATATCATAAATATTAAATATATAAATATTTATAATCATCCATAATTTTTATGGAAATAAAAGTGAATTTCCACATTCCTGGAGACAATTGGTTGTATATATACAAGAATGCTATTTTCCTTTCTCAACTAATTGAATGAATGAGTGATGAAAAAATTTACCTTTAAAGAATTTTTTTATATCATATACATCATATATATTCAAAAAATATATCATTATTACAATACTTGAAAAATGGAAATTAAAAATGAATCATGTTACATCAAAGAGGTGGTAATCCACAACATATACATGAGGGACGTTGTCATTTACCAAAGGATTGGATGGTAAGAAGTTAAATGTGATATTATAATTCCAAAAATATTATAAATTCATATTATATATATATATGTATAAATATATTTAATCCATAAATAAATAAAATCATGAGGGGCGGTGATGGAAAATGAATTCCATAGGTTCGCGAGGTGGTAGTTTGTTATACATGTCTTAGGTGATTTTGTGTTTTATTTGATGGGAGAGGAGATGGATATAGGATGTGAAATTAACATAAAAACATATAATTATATGGAATATACTAGTATTATTATTTCATCATGTTTGAATAGGTATTTAAGTAAGTAGAATAATAAATAAAATTAAAACAATTGGTTATGAATTATACCTCTTCTTTGGACATCCTGATTAGGTATACAACAAAATTCATCCTAGGTTGCTTTTTTAATTAAACAAGGGATTATAAGTCATGGATAGTGATGTATATAATTAATTTTAGAAGTTATTTACAAATAAATAAATCTCTCTATTTGGTGAGAGGATAGGGGATGGGGTATCTTTTTATTATTGGTGGAGGGGACAAACTTTGAATTTTTGAAAACAATAAAATATATTAATGTCTTTTCACATAAAATGGGTCCAAAATTGAACATTATCCAATGGTATATGATATAGTGTCTAAATATATTTATAAAATAGAATTTAAACTTGTTTTCATGTCTTTTAAGACCATTTATCCTAAGTTTATCCCACAACCCAACCCCCTGTAAACTAGTTTAAACATTAACCGTGGAAAAATATTTATTGTGTTTTAATTTTTAGTAATGAAAAAATTAAATTGAACATATTAAATAATTATAATTATGATTATTAGAAATATATTATTATTTTAAAAAAATTATTTCACATAATTAGAAGTATTTTATTTAAAATTAATCCTACTAATGAAATGAAAAGTGGTTCTCCAAGGAAATGTTTTCTTAGCTATAAAAAGTTTTTATATAAAAATTCAACATAACATTTATTAAAATGTGATAAAATGGATTAATAGTAATATAATTGAACAAATTTTAATTTTATACCAATTTAAAAAAAAATTAATCTATTTAAATTATTTAAATAAAAAGTCAAATTTTTTAAAAAAATATGTATTTTTAAAATTCATGGAAAAAACATAGCATAAAATTCTCAAAAATCACTATAATATAATTCATAAATTTTTTATTAAAAGTATTATTTTTTTGGAAAATATATTTCTAAAAGGATGACTAATTATTTTAAAATAAGTGTGTAAAAATAGATGAAATCTTTTTATACAGTTTTTATTGGTAAAGCCTTATTTATTATAAAATTATTCCTAGAGAATAAATTAAATTAATGATAAAACATTTAATTTAAGTTATAATATATAAACATCATTAAAATAGTTCAAAAAAATTATTAATTTAATTTCTTATGATAATAACACTTTAGTCGCATAAAACAGTTTTTCATAAAAACATTTCTATTCTATATAGAAATGAGTTTCATTATTATTTATATTCACTTGATGACCCATGAAATTTTTTTATAAATTTTTAAAACATTTATTTTTCATAATTTTGATATTATTACTCATTCTAGCTAATTTACTGGCTATGTTGTAATGGTATACAATACTATGGTTCATTTAGAATCAGGGTTCAATGTATCATATGGAATTGAAGATATTAAATGTAGTTTTAAAGAAATATGTAATTATATATGTACATGGTACATATTTACCAATGTTTAGATTTTTATATATCTTTTATCATTGATTTTTCTATTAAAAAGTGTTATATATTTAATAGGAAACCAAAAACACATTACTTTACAAAAAATATTGGATGTTTTCTTACATTTCAGATTATCACTGTGGTTTCAATGATGTCTGAAACTCTAAATCAAATAAATAATTAAAAACAGTTCTAATAATGACTTAGGTGATCCAAAAAATTTATTCTTTCATATTACATCAATTTAAATTAATTATCATTTCATCTCAAAAATAAATCACACCCAGGAAACTAATGGTTTTGTGTCATTAGAATATAGACACATATATAACTTATATTATAAAATTTTCAATCTAAAAAAATATACATCTCACTTGGTAAAATTTTTGAGACATCGATCATTATATTACCATTCTTATCATGTGTAATAGAATCTTATGAAATGGTGTTCACAAATTCACTATAAGGGTAAACAAATGAGTCCTAAATCCAAGATCATTTGGGATAATTATATGAGAATATAGGTATCAGAAGATAATAATATTACATGGAATAAAATGAGGTAATATTTACCAATGAATTAGGATTCATAAAATATTAGTCTGGGTTTATGACTTTAACCATGGAATAAAACATGAGTAATAATATCTTGGAAACATTTGTCAATATATATGATCTATGAATATTCAACATGACATTACATGGATCAATAAAACATGGCATAAAAAATCATAGAAAATCATTTCCTATGTTGAGTATGACTAATAATAAATTTATTTCATTGTAAAAAAAATCTTTAAGGAAATTTTGTTTGTTCTCATAACCCGAAACATAGAAGTCATAGTCTCATAGAGGACTGGGTTTACTAAAATTCCCAGAAACATGTATTTCCCTGAGATATAAATTTTTACCAAATAAATTATAGAGATATATAGGGAACATCATCATATAAATATATATCATTGAAATGTGTTCCATAAGAGCTTTAATACATTCATAATTCATAATAGATTTATTATCCAATGAAAATAAAACGAGTTTCTGGAAAAAAATCCATAATAAATAATCATAAGCCATCCAAATAAATAACAGAGATTTTATGATTAGATAATAATCCAATTGAATCATGAGAATAAGTAATACATGTTGACTTAGTTGAAAATTCACTTTTATAAAAGTGACAAAATTTATATTGATACAGAAGTCAAAAAACTCAAAATGTTTTTTATCTCTTTTTAGAAAACATTTATAAATTATAGGAATTAAATGTTAGTTAATTGAAAAAATATCATGAGTTATCTTTAAATATGATTTTAAAATATATGATCAGATTAATTTACAAGAAATTATTTTAAAGTATTAATGTCATAAGAGTATCCCTTTAAAGAAACAGTGGGTAGGTCTAAAAATGGGGAGTCAAAAATATAATATATGAATGTGGATAATATTTAAAAATATCATTATTGAAACTAACATCATTAAAATTTAATAAATATTTATTTTTAAAAAAATATGATAAATATAATTATCAAAAAACGAAGGAGAAAATTTTAATTCAAAATAATAAAGGATAATATTGGTGGGAAATAAGATGTTGTGCATGGAGGAGAAACTATCCTAAAATAAAAGAAGTGGTAAGGTAAATATTTTCAACAAGTATCCCATTAAGTTGATTATAAACCAAAAGTAAAGTAACATTTAATTATGACATTTAAATATATTGAAAACATATAGTGGATTAAAATAAATTTATAATTATATTGAAATATAATACAACATCATTAGATTGTTATTCATTCATATCAATCTCAAATTAAATATGTAATTTAAATGAAAAACCATTACTTTTTACACCAAGATTCCATGAAATCTCTATAAATATAATAATAATAAACATAACCAAGTATATAACTTCTTTTATGTCCTTATTCACATCTATATCCTTTTAAAATAAGTAATTAATATCATTCATTTTATATTCATTTGTTAGTTCTGGTTTATATACATCACCAAATTATAGTTAAGTCAATTATCTCACACATGATTCGTAATGGACTTATCTAACCCCATCATTTAGACCATTTTTGTTTTTAACACATTATGAAATATATGAAAATTTTTTGTTTCAATTATTTATGCATCCCCAGGTACATTTGATAAAAAATATTGGCATGATTCTAGAGAATGATATCCAAGACATTATTGTTTCAGATAATATACCAAAACAAATAAATTAAATTATAATGATAATTAATTTTATTTCTTCCTTTATAAACCATAAAAAAATATTAATCCTAAATATAAAATAAATGCTTAAAATATATTTTAGAACCAACTGTATATGGCAGTGATGAAAAACTAAATGTGTTGCTCATGGAAATGGTATTTCGCATGTAACACGAATGAGATTTTCAATGTTATAATTATTGAGATGAAGTTAATAAAATTTTATTTCAAAATGATAAAAACAATAAAGTATACATATGATAATAAGTAAATTATATTATCGCGTTTAGAATAGATTTGTAATAGGTTGATTATAAAAATAATGAATAGTCATTAAAAATGAGTGATTATGATTGTTTACCTTACTCCTCGGGTTAACTCCCTGAGACTTCTCATAATTGTATTTAGGTGAAATAAACACAACTATAACATGTTAGATATAGTTATGAAGATATCTTAATATAATTTGATAAAAATAAAATTATTTTTTGGAGGGGAATTGGGTTTGTGAAGGTATACTTTTATAAGTGAGAGGTGTAGAACATCTATAAAAACTCATAAATTTAGGTAAAATTAATGTCACTTTTAATGGAAATTTTCCTAAAATTGGAGAATATTGTGGAAGGTTTTATTATTGATAATTAAATCCCACATTCACCCAAATAATGGATAATTTTTTAGATATTTTAATTATTTTTCCTTTAGTATAACTTTTTTACATTATTTTACATTTACCGTGGTAACTGATTTTTTTCCAAGATAACATAATTTTATATCTAAAAAATAAATTTCAGTTGTAATTTTTTTAATGATTATTGAAAATATAAAAACCATTTAATAATATAAATTTTTTAATATTGATAAAAATTAATTTTGAAATAATAAATCTTTAATGTATAAAACTAATTTTAGGAGAAACATAAAATAGGTTCCACAAATAAAAAATTATTTTATAAAATAAAAATATATATTTTTAATAGAATAATTTTATCAATTAAATAAACATTTTTTTTTAAAAAGTATTCATAAATTTTTAATTCATTCAAATATCATAATGATCTCATAAATATCAAAATATTTAAAAAAATGGAATTTTTTTATAGTCACCTAAAAGTAATTATTTTTAGATAAATATCATAATTTAATCCTAAACTCTTATTTTTGAAATAAGTATAAAAATTAATTAAATTTATTGAAATTAAAAATATAAATTGTTTTAGTTAATATTTTAAACATAATATATATAGAAATATTGTTTTAGGAAATCACTTTTTCAAATATTAATTATTTTAATTCATAATTTCTATAAATGAATAATTAAAATAGTGTATATAGATTATTAATATCCATAATATAATTTATCTCCATTTAACTATAATATATTACATTTCTTAAAATAAAAATTCACAATGAAAAAAAAAATAAATATTTTTAGTAAAATGATTTTTTAAGCATAAAATGATCTTAGTAGTTATTTAGCAACACTATTTGAATTTCATAAATGAATTTGTATTAAAAAAATCTTTTACTTCGTAAAAAAATTTCATAATTTGATTAAATCTATTTATAACTTCCAATTCAATGACTATACTATATCATTTATATTTACATCTTTTAATTTTATCTTAAAATATATCACATTTTATTTTTATTCGTTGTTTCCTCAAATATATGTCTGTAAATTAAATATTTATGGGGGAAATAAAATAAATATTATGGGATGTCACACTACCTTATCCAAAAGGACATCAATGTTTCAATTTAAGGAGTTAAGCCTTAAGTTTTGTAGAAAAGGGAACGAGAGAGTCTCGATAGAATGGTGCTTGGATTAATGAGTATGTCATTAGAATTAAATGTTCCCTTGAATGTATGAGATAAAAATACAATAGAGTAGTTGATGTTAGATCTTTAATATTTTTATGATAATCCTGGAAAAAATAGTAAATTAAAAATGATGTGTAATTGGATCAATATAATTGTATCATGAGGAAGTTATGAAAGAGATCATGTGAATGGTTTCAACATGATCAAAATTACACTCATTTATATGAAGCTAACATTCCTAGATTATGTTTTAGTTCAAAATAATTTTTTTAATAGTACTTTAATCAAGCGATGTGATGGTGAGCGATGTGACCAAACTCAATGATTATATAGATATTTTGAACAAAACCAAGAAAGATAACATAACATTTAATCAACAAGATCCCCTCGGCTCAAATGGGATAATAATTTTTGAATTAATTGTGTACTATTATTTCATAATAATTATCTCACCTTAAATTTAATGTAATTTTATCATACACAAATGTGGGTTCTTTGTAGAGAGTCAATATTGAGGAAAAATACCATGCACGTATCTTTTAAGTCTATAGAGATGAAAATTTTGGAATACAAATTAAGGACTGTAACAAGAGAAATGAAATTAGATGTATAAATATTTCCTTCAATGATAATATTATTAACAAGGACAATAAATTGGAAGATAAATATGATGAAAGTAAATAATATTACTCAATAAAAGATAATCAGAATGAGGGATCCAAATGATTTTAAATTTCATATAATTCAGATGTATTTGAATCTATAGTAATCTAAAAAAAATTGAAAGAGAGTTCATAAGGTAGGAAGGGTATATTTAATTTTCGTCCATGGAAAGATACACATAATTGTTTAAAACTAGTAAAGCACTATATAATGACCCACACATTAAATACATTGTTATTACTTCAAAATTAAAGCACACTTATTACAACATATAACAAAACCATGAAAGGACCGTATAGGTATAGTGTCTTTAGAAACTGGAAAGCATAAACAACTAGTTCATAAAGCATCTACTTTGCCTCCCATTTATTTCATCATATCTAGAGTCCCTTTTTGGCATATTCTACATAATAACCTTTTTCCTGACCTGGGGAAATAAAACATACAAAAGGGTGAGCTCAAATGCTCAGTAAGGGTAAACAAAAGAAATATCAATCACATCATATACATAAGCACATAACTTTTGAAAATCTTAACCTGAAAAAGAGATCATAATCTCATAACACGAGATAAATTATAGTAGTGAAATGTAATCCCAATAATCATAAATTAAAACATGAAACTTTGTGCCAAACACACATAATCATAGAGAATCATTTTTTGTTAGTCAAGATTCATTTCCAAGACTATCTTAGTAGTCAAAGTCCATTTCTGAACCGAGTTCACTCCTCGTTTCAGTCCTGTTTCACTGAACCAGTTTAACCTGCCGTTCCATCCATGTCTATCTCATGTGATATAAAATCTTTACCCAATGAATTGGAGGGAGATATTGGTCCCACCCATCTCATAATGATACCATTCTTATGTGTGCCACAAAATCATAAACCATACATCATAGAACAACCCATGTAATAAAAATGGGGTTCTTAAACATCGTGACATCATAAAACAATTCATATAAGATAAAGGAATTCATAAAAAAAATTCCATCACAACATAATAAAATCTATGTAATAATAGGGATAAAAACAGAACACTTTTATTATCTTAGATGGAAAATAATTTTGATAAAACACTTGAACTCCATTCTTGAGGAAAATATCCTTTCTACTTCAAAAACACTTTTCCTTTCTTAACATGTCATAAAATTTTAAAATAAGTAGATTAAAAATAAACTTGAAAACTTTTAATGGAAGATTCTTGGAAATAATGTTTTAAAAATCCATTCATTTCGTATAAGTTAAAAAAACATTCTTCTCGTACTTTTGTCGGAAAAGTCAAAAAAGTACCTCGTACGAAAAATGACAAAAGATTCCTTTCATATATTTTAAAAAAAAAATCACTGAAGGGTAAAATAGGATTTAAACAATTGTAGGTGAATGGAAATAATATTAAATATTGAGGAAACATGGATGTGGATGATAAAATACACCCTAGTAAATGCCAAAGTATAAACAATCTCAGATAAAAAAGAGAATGTGATATTTCCCTTACCTTAGGTACGATATGCTTTGTACGTGTCCGAACCACCTATATAATGATTTAAATAATGTTATTGACTTATTAAAGAATCATACTTATTTTTATGATATCATATATGGTCATATTCTTAGCTTCTTATTAGTAATATTTCATTACTACTTGTTATTCGGGTGTTTATTACTTTTTGTTCTTATGCGTGTCTTGTCGAATAAATTATTATTTTTCTTTTTAGTTTAGAGATACCTCATTTACAGAATGGTATTATTGTAATATATATCATATTTATTCACTCAATTCATTTATGTAATCATTATGCAATGAAAATCATGTAGAACGAGTCGCATCACATCGTGGAGACGGTATTCTGTACGTACGCACGAGCGATGATATCGTTCCCATGATCTTGGAATTGTATTGGAGTGTATGTATACTATTTAAGAATCAATATCACTTTAAAATAGTAATATATAGTCATTATTTACACCATTATACCCATCCAAGTAAGGTGGTGGTGGAAAATAGATTACACCACGATGTAGAGACGGTATTCCGTACGTACGCACGCGCGGTGATTTCATTTTCTGTAGGATGGATAGATTGTGAAATAGGGTTGTTTCATACATATAATAACATATCAGTATATTAGTGATACTGATGTTATTACTTCATAATTAAACAACTAATGAAGAAGTATTGGAAGAAGAAATAAAGATGAAAGAATCGGCAACAGACATTACCTCTTCTTTAAAGTGATTCTTTGAGACCTTCTTTTAGGGCACTAAAATTGGTCTTTGAAGAAAACCAGGACCTCTAGGATATCACTATGGAATTGGAGAGGAGGAATTGTCCGGGGTTGGTAGAGTTTGAAGGCTCAATGTGGTGTGAGGAAGAGGGGGAGGAGGTTCCATTTTTTAAGGGAGGAGAGGGGCTCCTTTGGGAAAACTAAAAATATTATATTATTATAAAGTCATGTTCGGTTTTAAATATCTCCAAATTGATATTTTTCAAAGCTAAGGTGTGGATGGGTCGAAATAATCTCATCCAAAATAATTTAGACAAGTTTAGGTTCCTATTTTAACTTTATCATTTGGATTTAACATTAAGATAAATAATTTTACTTTTACCGTGTCTTCTTGTGTTCTTATACTATAAGGTTAATAAACTTACTATAATCCGCCAAACGAACCCCAAGTTGTTTATTATTAATATATATAACCTTATCTAAGTCATTTGGCCGAAAAATAGATTTTTAGAAATAAAATAAAAATTAATAATATAATATTGTTTTTAAAAACTATTTTATGTCAATTTTGACACTATTTAGTAATTCAATATTGTGAAAATAATAACATAATGATTAGTTCAAAAAAAAGTTAATTAAATCAATACTAACATGTCATATTAATCTATAAAATTAGTTTAATTCATAAAAAGTCTCAAATTACATTTATTTTGGTGTTTATAACATCAATTATGTCAATATTTCATTAATAAAATAATTACTGGATCATCATTGTGTCATAAATAAATTAAATTATATAATGTCTAAAAATGAAAAATAAAATACCATTATGGATGAAATCTTTTTATATTTCTAATGAATATTTATAGTCGAATTTATCTTATGTGTAACCTTATATTAAAAATTATTTACTTATTAATCTTTGATTTTAACTATTTTAACCCTTCTTTAAATAAATTAATATTAAATGTCCTAATCTTATACAAGTGGGCCTAAATGGTCATATTTTATTCCTAAGTTTGTTTTTGGTCGAATTACACTTATCCAATAGAATTAGGACATGTGTTAAGATAATAATAATATCATTTTACCCTTAATTACCCTATTTACTTTTAACCGTGGTAACTAAAAGTAAAAAGTTATTATTTACCATAAATTATTTTCCTCTCATTGAACCACGTTTTACTTACTGACATCAACTGTGTCTCTCGGATTTTTGAAATTCCACTCACAGAAGTGGTAAAATTAAGTTTTATGAAAAATTCAGTTTTTTAACTATCACTTAGTGGTCTCAGTATTCATCAAAAATTTAAATTTTTCAGAAAAATACCATAATTTCACCCTAGGATAATTTCGATATTCCAAATCCAAAAATGAAGTCCATTTTGAAAAATAAAATTTATAAAATTTCAAAAAGTGGTTATTACTATTCATAACGGCTAGTTTTAATAATATTTTATTAGCATATCATTGTTCAGTGAAACTCAGTATTGCGTACGACGCAAGATATCGAGGAAGGTTGCGATTTCATGTAAAGAAAGCCAAGCAAGTGTTGTGTGTAGAAAAAGATTCCTTTGATGATTTATATAACATAAAAGTCTTGGGTGTTACATTCTTTCCCCCTTAAAATGAATTTTTCCCTCGAAATTCATCACTTTGTAACAAACAGAAGAGGATACCTCTCCCTCATCATATCCTCAAGCTCCCATGTAGCTTCTTCTAATTGGTTGTTCCTCCATAAAACTTTCACCAATCGAGTGGTCTTGTTTTGTAGGAATTTTTCACTACGATCCAGAATCTATATTGGTTGTTCTTTATAAGAAAGATCCTGCTCCAGCGGTACAACTTCTGAGCTGATTACATGTGAAGGATCAGGTATGTACTTACTCAGGAGAGATACATGGAACACATCATGAACTTGAGAGAGATTCGGTGGAAGCACCAATCGGTAAGCTACCTTCCCAACACAATCCAGTATTTCGAAAGAACCGATATATCTAGGGCTCAACTTCCCCTTCTTTCCAAATCTCATGACGCTCTTCCAGGGAGATATTCATAAGAACACTTTATCACCCACTTCAAACTCTAGGTCTTTTCTTCGGTTGTCGGCATAACTTTTCTGTCGACTCTGAGATGATCTTATGTGTTGTTTAATAGATCTGACCTTTTCGGCCATTTCATCAACGAGATCGGGTCCTAATAGCTTTCTTTCCCTAACTTCATCCCAGCAAGTTAGAGTCCTGCATTTCTTTCCATAGAGAGCTTCATAAGGAACCATATGAATACTGGAGTGAAAGCTATTATTATAAGAAAATTCCACCAAAGGTAGGTGTTGATCCCAACCACCTTTGAAATCCATAGAGCAAGCTCTCAACATATCTTCTAGAGTTTGAATTGTTCTCTCAGACTGACCGTCTGTCTGAGGATGATAAGCAGTGCTGAAACTAAACTCTGTATCCAGAGTATGCTGAAGACTTCACCAGAACTTCGAGGTAAATCTCAGATCCCAATCAGATATAATAGAAAGTGGTACTCCATGAAATCTTACCACTTCCTTTACATATATCCTGGCAAGCTGATCCAGACAGAAATCCGTTCTAATATCAATGAATTGTGCAGACTTTGTAAGACGATCAACTATGACCCAGATAGCATTATTACCGTTGGATGTTTTAGGAAGTCCTGTGACAAAGTCCATAGTGATGTTTTCCCATTTACATTCAGGTATGGGTAATGGTTGTAACATCCCCTTAGACTTCTGTCTCTCAGCTTTAACCTTTTGACAAACCAAGCATCGAGAGACATATTCAGCAACATCTCTTTTCATGCCATCCCACCAGAAGTACTCTTTCAGGTCCCTATACATCTTCGTGTTTCCAGGATGAATAGATAATGAAGAACTATGTGCCTCATCAACAAGCTCCTTATTTAATTCGGGGATGGGAGGAACACAAACCCGATTCCTGAAATTTATTATCCCATCACAATCAAGGTTGAATTCAGGAACATTTCTCACCATCTTTTGTAACTCGACATCTTCTTTCTGTGCCTCTTTAATCATCACATGTACATATGGTTGAACATTAATTTGAGAAAGATAAGATTTTTCCCCTTTCATTATAATTCCATGATCCATCCTTTGTAAATCCATAAATATTGGATCTTTTGTGATCCTCATCATGGATAAACTAGCATGGTCTTATCGACTTAATGCATCTTCCACCTTGTTTGCTTTCCCAGGGTTGTAATGAATTGAGCAGTCGTAATCCATAATCAGCTCCAACAATCTTCTTTGGCGCATATTCAGCTCCTTTTGTGTGAAAATATACATTAAAATTTTATGATCAGTATAAATATCACACCTTTCACCATAAAGGTAATGCCTCCAAATCTTTAATGCAATGATTACCGCAGCTAACTCCAAATCATGAGTTGGGTAATTTTTCTCATTTATTTTCACCTGTCATGAGGCATAAGCTATCACCATATCATTTTTCATAAGAACACACCCCAATACCTTCTTGGATGCATCACTATAGATCACAAACCTTTCTCCACTACAAGGCAGTGTGAGCACAGGTGCACTAGATAACCTTCTTTTCAACTCCTTGAAATTCTCTTCACATTCCTCCGTCCAAACAAACTTAACTCCTTTCCGAGTCAACTTTGGGAGTGGATTAGATAATCATGAAAAATCATTCACAAAACTTTGATAATATCCATCCAAACCAAGAAAACATCGGATCTCAGTTACTGTTGTTGGTCTCGACCTTCTTTTGATAACCTCTGTTTTTGCTGGATCCACAGATATCCCCTCTTTTGAGATTATGTGACCCAAAAATGCAACTTTTTGAATCCAAAATTCACACTTGGTAAATTTGGCATAAATCTTCTCCTTTCTCAGGGTCTTCAATATAATTCTCAAGTGATCTACATGTTCTTCCTTGCTCTTTGAATAGACAAGAATATCGTCTATAAAGACTACCACAAACTGATCAAGATAGTCTCTAAAGACTATATTCATTAGATCCATGAAGATAGAAGTGTCATTAGTAAGACCAAATGGCATCACTATAAATTCATAGTGTCCATACCTTGTACGGAAAGCCGTCTTTGGTATATCCTCCCATTTGACCCTAAATTGATGATACCCTGAACGAAGATCAATCTTGGAAAAGTATTGAGCTCCTTGTAGTTGGTAAAATAAGTCATCAATGCGTGGGAGAGGATATTTTTTCTTGATAGTGATCTTGTTAAGTTCTCGATAATCAATGCAGAGTCTCATTGATCCATCTTTATTCTTAACAAATAGAATAGGTGCTCCCCAAGGTGATGCACTAGGGTGTATGAACCCCTTATCAAGATTCTCTTGGAGTTGCTTCTTCAATTCATGCAACTCAATTGGGGCCATTCTATAAGGTGTCTTTGAAATAGGCAAAGCACCCGGTACGAGTTCTATTGAAAACTCAACTTCACGATTCGGTGGAATACCCGGTAATTCATCCAGAAAGACGTCATCAAACTCTCGTACAATGGTGATATTCATAATCGTCAGTTTCTCACCAACCATTTGAGATAAATAACCTTCATTTAGTGGAATCAATACCCAAAAAGTGGAAGAAATTTCCAATGGAAGGTTATGTTCATCCTTGCATCGATAGACGACCATAGATTGATCTGGAATATGAAATGTGACATCCCTTCTTTGGCAATAGATATGAGCTCCATGTAGGGAATGCCAATCCATGCCAAGAATCACATCAAATTCCACTACAGGAAGGATCACAAGATTTGCAGGAATCACATTACCACAAACTTCAATCGAAGAAGAATTATAAACTTTTGATGTGACTGTTGTGCCATTAGGGGTTGTCACAACTAACTCAACATCTAACTATTGAGGTAATATGGTAATATCCTTAGAAAATTCTTCAGAAATAAAGGAGTGGGTGGATCCAGAATCAAATAAAACATTTTCTATTTTAGAGTGGATGGTAAGTGTACCTTTCACCACATCGTTATTGTACTCCACATCACTGATTGAAATTTCATGTGACATTCCTTTGTCTTTAGCCTTAAGAGTTTGTTGACGTCGATCATCATCATCAATCCTTGGATTTGGGCATTGATTGGCATAATTCCCCATCTACTTGAACTTGAAACATTGAAGTGTAGTATGGTCATTCTGTGTATCCCTTTGTTTGTTTTCATCATTAGACATCTTATTCCCATCATTGCGGCATTCAAATGCCTGATGACCATCCTTTCCACATTTGAAACATTTACTTGTCCCATTAAGACAACTCCCTCCATGTTTCTTTCCACACTTTGAGCATATGGGAAAGGTCATCTTCTTTTCAGTGTGCACTTTAGATTTTCCTTTGAATTCCATTTTCCTCTTCTTATCAAACCCATATGATTGATGGGTTACTCCAATCTCCATCTCGACATTGAGAGTACATTGAACGATTTCCTCATATCTATTGAACTCCTTTATGGCTAACGCCCTTCTAAGACTTGGTTTTAAGCCACTAATGATTCGATCGATCTTACTCATAGGTTGGATAATAATACCAGAAGCGTACCTTGCAAGTCTTGTAAAATTTGCTTCATAGGTACCAACAGATTCATCATCCTTTTTCTTCAGTTCAAGAAACTCTTTCTCCATCTTTGTTCAGAGAATACAAGGGAATTACTTATTGAAAAATAAGTTCTTGAACTCGTCCCATTCCATGGACTCAATTTCATCCCTTTGCCTTATATTCTTAATAATATTCCACCATTGATCAGCATCTACTTCTAAAAGATACACTACTAGGATTAATTTATCATGTTCAGAACATTGAAGAACTGAAAATATCTTTTCAGTAGTACTAATCCATTGTTCAGCAACTAATAGATCAGTAGACCCGCTGAAAGAAGGTGGACACTGCCTCATGAAGGATTCAACAGAATGTTTCTCCTTCCTTTGCTCTTTTGGAAGTCCTGCATGATTCATAGCTTGAGAAAGTTGTGTGAGCATGGATACAAGATTTTTCATTCCAGCTCCCATAAAGTTTGGTTGCTCCGGGGGACAATCATTGCATTGCCCGTCATATTCCGCATTAACACGGTTCCTTCGGGTTCCATCCATTGACTAAAACCAAGAAGAATAGTGTGAGAAACACTAATTATAATAGGAAAACCACATAATCAAGAATAAAATTCACACTTAAGGTCTTATCCAAGGTTATTCATGGTCATTTCTAAAACACTAAGATTTTGTTCTATGCTTAGACTTATCCTTAGGGTTCTTACTAAGGCTTTCACATCCTAGTTTCCAAAGGTTGACTATACCTTTCCTCTGATACCAACTATAACAACCCATACTTTACATACATTGTTATTACATGAAAATTGAAGCACACTTATTACAACATATAACAAAACCATGAAAGGACCGTATAGGTATAGGGTCTTTAGAAACTGGAATGCATAAACAACTGGTTCATAAAGAATCTAATTTTCCTCCCATTTATTTCATCAAATCTAGAGTCCCTTTTGGAATATTCTACTTAATAAACTTCTTCATGACCTGGGGAAATAAAACATACAAAAGGGTGAGTTCAAATACTCAGTAAGGGTAAACAAAAGAAATATCAATCACATCATATACATAAACACATAACTTTTGAAAATCATAACCTTCAAAAGAGATCATAATCTCATAACATGGGATAAATCATAGTAGTGAAATGTAATCCCAATAATCATAACTTAAAACATGAAACTTTGTGGCATTCACACATAATCATAGAGAATCATTTCATGTCAGTCAAGATTCATTGCCAAGACTATCTTAGTGGACAAAGTCCATTTCTAAACTGAGTTCACTCCTCGTTTCAGTCTTGTTTCACTGAACCGGTTTAACCTACCGTTCCAGCCATGTCTATCTCATGAGATATAAAATATTTACCCAAATCATCGGAGTTAGATATAGGTCCCACCCATCTCATAATGATACCATTCTTATGTGTGCCACAAAATCATAAACCATATATCATAGAATAACCCATGTAATAAAAATGGGATTCTAAGACATTGTGACATCATAAAACAATTCATATAAGATAATGAAATTCATAAAAATAATTCCATCACAACATAATCAAATCAATGTAATAATAGGGATAAAAATAGAACCCTTTTATTATATTATATGGAAAATAATTTTGATAAAACACTTGAACTCCATTCTTGAGGAAAATATCCTTTCTACTTCAAAAACACTTTTCCTTTCTTAAAATATCATACAATTTTTAAGAAGTTGATTAAAAATAAACATGAAAACTTTTAAATTAAGATTTGTGGAAATAATGTTTTAAAAATCCATTCATACCGTATAAGTTAAAAAAACATTCCTCTCGTACTTTTGTCAGAAAAGTCAAAAAAGTACCTCGTACGGAAAAAGACAAAAGATTCATTTCATATCTTTTACTAAAAACTCACCAAAGTGTAAAATAGGATTTAAAAAATTGTAGGTGAATTGAAATAATATTAAATATTGAGGAAACATGGATGTGGATGATAAAATGAACCCCAGTAAATGCCAAAGTATAAACAATCTTGGAAAAAAATGAGATTGTGATATTTCCATTACCTTAGGTCTGATTTGCTTTGTACGTGTCCGAACCTCCTGTATAATGATTTAAATAATGTGATTGACTTATTCCAGAATCATACTTATTTTTATGATATCATATATGGTCATATTCTTAGCTTCTTATTAGTAATATTTCATTACTACTTGTTATTCAGGTGTTTATTACGTTTTGTTCTTATGCGTGTCTTGTCGAATAAATTCTTATTTTTCTTTTTATTTTATAGATACCTCATTTCCAGAATGGTATTAGTGTAATATATATCATATTTTTTCACTCAATTCATTTATGTAATCATTATGCAATGAAAATCATGTAGAACGAGTCGCATCACATCGTGGAGACGGTATTCCGTACGTACGCACGAGCGATGATATTGTTCCCATGATCGTGGAATTGTATTGGAGTGTATGTATAATATTTCAGAATCAATATCACTTTAGAATAGTCATATATAGTCATTATTTACACCATTATACCCATCCAAGTAAGGTGGTGGTTGAAAATAGATTACACCACTTCTTGGAGACGGTATTCCGTACGTACACACGCGCGGTGATTTCATTTTCCGTAGGATGGATAGATGGTGAAATATAGTTGTTTCATACTTATAATAACATATCAGTATATGAGTGACACTGATGTTATTACTTCAAAATGAAAAAACTAAATAAGAAGAAGTGGATGAAGAAATAAAGATGAAAGAATCGGTAACGGACATTACCTCTTCTTTAAAGTGCTTCTTTGAGACCTTCTTTTGGGGCACTACAATTGGTCTTTGAAGAAGACCAGGACCTCTAGGATGTCTCTAGGGAAGTGGAGAGGAGGAATTGTCAGGGTTTGGCCGAGCATGAAGGCTGAAAGTGGTGTGAGGAAGAGGGGGAGGAGGTTCCTTTTTATAAGGGAGGAGAGGGGCTCCTTTGGGAAAACTAAAAATATTATTTTATTATAAAGTCAAGGTCAGTTTTAAATAGCTCCAAATTGATATATTTTGAAGCTAAGGTGGGGATGGGTCGAAATCCTCTCATCCAATAAAATTTAGACAAGTTTAGGTTCCTATTTTAACCATATAATTTAGTTTTAACATTAAGTTAAATAATTTTACTTTTATCGTGTCTTCTTGTGTTATTATAGTATATGGTAAATAAAAATACTATAAGCAGCCAAAAGAACCCCAAGTTTATTATTATTAATATATATAACCTTATCTAAGTCATTTGTAAGAACCTTAGATTTTTAGGAATAAAATAACAATTACTAATATAATATTGATTAAAAAAACTATTTTATGACAATTTTGACACTATTTAGTAATTAATTTTTGTGAAAATCATAACAAATTGATTAGTTCGAAAAAAGTTAATTAAATCAATAATAACAGATCATATGAATCTATAAAATTCTTGTAATTCATAAAAAGTCTCAAATTACATTTATTTCGGTGTTTATAACTTCAATTATGTCAATATTTCATTAATAAGATAATTACTGCATCATCTTTGTGTCATAAATAAATTAAATTATTTAATGGCTAAAAATTACAAGTAAAATACCATTATGTAGGAACTCATGTTATCTTTCTAATTAATATCTATAGTCGAATTTATCTTATGTATAACCTTATATTAAAAATTATTTACTTATTAAACATTGATTTTAACTATTTTAACCCTTCTTTAAATAAATTAATAATAAATGTCCTAATCTAATCCAAGTGGGCCTAAATGGTCATATTTTATTCCTAAGATTGTCTATGGTCGAATTACAATTATCCAATAGAATTAGGACATGTGTTATGATAATAATAATATCATTTTTACCCTTAATTACCCTATTTAATTTTAACTGTGGTAAATAAAAGTAAAAAAGTTACTATTCACCAAAAATTATTTTCATCTCATTAAACCAAATTTTACTTACTGAAATCAACCGTGTCTCCCGGATTTTTGAAATTCCACTCATAGAAGTGTTAAAATTAAGTTTATTGAAAAATTCAGTTTCTTAACTACCACTTAGTGGTTTCACTATTCATCAAAAATTGAAAGTTTTCAGAAAAATACCAAAATTTCACCCAAGGATAATTTCGATATTCCAAATCCAAAAATAAAGACCATTTTGAAAAATAAAATTTATAAAATTTCATAACGTGGTTATTACTATTCATAACGGCTAGTTTTAATAATATTTTATTAGCATATCATTGTTTAGTGAAACTCGGTATTGCGTACGATGCAAGCTATCGAGGAAGGTTGAGATTTCGTGTAAAGCAATCCAAGCAAGTGTTGTGTGTAGAAAAAGATTCCTTTGATGATTTATATAACATAAAAGTCTCAGGTGTTACACACTATGTATAGATTGAAAGGATAAAAATTCAGAGGTGTTAATTTTAGATACTATGGATCCTCATATAGCATTTCAATGATTAAGAATAGTCAGTTATATATAATAGATTCATGGATATGACATTATGTTACTACTTTTAATTGATGTGGTAGAACTATAGATCCTAAGAGAAGTTTGAAACATTATATATTCTTAAAATTTATAGTTATCTATGAAGGTGTAGATTGATTCACTCTGTATAAAAAAATTTGGAGCTATCAAGACCCACAAATGAAAATAATGAACCTTAAAAAAGATTATTTCCAATTATATTTTGAATTTGAAGGAAAAAATGTCTAATTAGTGGTTATTTATGAAAGGGTTTCAATTAAATGGGGGTATAAAATTATTTACATACTTTTTTAGTAATAAAACATACATAGAATCATAATAAGAGTAAATTGGTTACTTATAGAGAATTAAATATTTTGAAAATGAATATAAAGATATATTTTTCCATGGGGACCTAGAGAAAGAATTCTACATGAAGAAACATAGTGTATTTTTGGATCAACTAAATTATTCATTTTTGTGAAAAAACCAAAGTAGTATCTTTGATTTGAAACAAGCACATAGGTTGTAAAATTAATAATTATACTCTTTTATGAAGATTTATGGATTCATTAAAAGTAACGTAGTACATGTATATCAATACATAATTCATTAATATAATACAATATGTGGATGATTCGCATTTGGTGGGTGTGTTATTTAAAAGAATCTAGGGGATAAAAAAGAAAATTTTAAGAATGATTTAAATGAATGATCCTGGTGAAGCAAAGTATATCATAGAAATATTTTTTGAGCAAGTTTGGGAGACTATAAATTTGGTTTCATCATAGATTTAAATCATTCAAAACAATTCTACAGGGTTTTTCATGAGTGGGTGTAATTCGGTCTCAAATCCTCTTATTTGTCTGATTATAATATTTAAGAATCATTCAACATGAATGAATCAAATGGTGAATAACATGATAGAAGTAATGTATTCCCTAGTTGTATGAAGTCAAATTATTGCATGTTTGAAATTGGCTATACATAGATTATACAGCATGATTAGACTTCTGGTATATAGAAAATAATTGTAAATACCATTGGGATGTCATGAAATGGAATATCTAGTACCAAAAAAGAAAAGGAAATAATACTCTATTTTTTGATGGCGATAAACTATTATAGGGGAATGTTAATGACTACTTTGGGTGATACATGGACCTGTGAATGTTCAAAAATTAATAATTTTTTACATTAAAAAACTCTGATCTATTAGTTTTTCTTTTTATAATTGGTGATTATTGTTTACAAAATAGACCTATAGTATGTGTTTATAAATGAAAATGTGATGAAAAATCATTGGTATATGCATCTTATTTATAGTCTAAGATGTATCCAGAAATTTGGAAAACATTATCAGATAGTCAATATGAAATTCACTTTTCTAAGAATTTATTTTTTGATTTTAGGATGAAACAAATTGATATAATATAACATTGGATTTATAAATTTCTACAAGATGGAAAATATGAGTTGTGAAATAATATTAGAAAGAAATATCCAATGGATATATTAATTATGGATTTTGTGTAGGAGAGTTTGAGGTACTATATTTACCATATCTAGCCATGGGTTTCTGAAGGGGGAAATGAAAGATCCATGAATGTCGTGGAATTGATGATTTTCATTTTACAAATATTGGGACAACGTCATCAAGGTATTTGAATAATTATTTAAATATGATATTTTTTTTGATTTTTAAGCCTCCTTGAGTGATGGATTAATTATAGGATAAATATGTTCATTGTGGGACTATTTTATGCTGTAAGAGTAGTGTTAGAAGGTATATAATGGTTTTATTTTATGTGGTTATAAATTATAAATTTTTCATGGATGCATTATTTTGGTGGTAGAGTTAGATATCTGGAAGATGAAGATTTTCTTCTTTTGAATCAACCCTTATATGTTTTTGTGAAAAAAAATCATGAGGTTATGATTCACTATGAATCTACCAATAAATAGGGTAAAAATAATTAAATGAAAAAGGGAATGGGAAATCAACATTTGAAAGTGAGTGAACCCAAAAAAATATAGGAGTTCGGTGAAACAAACTTGAAATGAAAGGACTTACTAGAAAATGTGCAAGGGGCTAAACACTGATGTGTTCTATGATTAATTAATTTAGTGTTTGACATGGATTCTATGTCAAAATGATAAATACCTTTACAAATAATAAATTGAGTCCTATAATTCATTATCCTATAGATTTTAAATGAAATCCCAAACCAAAAAAAACATATGTTTACCTTTACATTCTTTTATTTATTTTCATTTATCCTCATTTATATACATTTATTTTAATGTATTTTAAGAGTTATTAGTATGCAGGGTTGAGTATGATTAAATAAATAGGGTGATTTGTGAGTGTTCATTCATTATTGTTCTATTACAATAACATTTAGAGAGTTCATTCTAGAGTCTCCATATACTTGTTTGATTTTGTTAGCTAAAATTCAAAGGCTTGATATTTTGGGATTGATTCTCAACTATATTCATCAATCAGTTCAATATTTTTCACAAAATCAAACAATTATGAGATTGACTATACCATATTAACATTTTTTCATGTCCAATGGAAACCAAATGTCATGGAAAAGGGATAATATATATATAATCTGAATTTATATGATATATCTAATGATGGTAATATTCATATAAATATATAACCATGTTTAAAAGTAATCACACCAAACCCCCATTGAATCATTAGTTGAATGGATGTGTCTTCTTATTTCATAAATTTATGAAGAAGGGTGGCACAGTTTTTTCAAAGCTAAAAATGAATGTCTCTTAATATAGTTAGGTCCATGTATTAGTATTATGCCTGGTAAAAAGTGAATTTTCCAAAATGAAGAGAGTTTGAGATGTTGGGATTGTAATCTAGTGGTAGAAAGAATCATGTATTCTTGCATAAAAATCTCAAGATCAATTCCTAACATTAATGAATTTTGTACTTTAAATAAATGAATTTTGAGTTTTGTTTCAGTAGAAAGGTGCACTAGTGGTGTTGTGCATGGAAGTTGAATAAGTCATGCCAGTTGTCTTTGATAAAGGGTTTCGGGTGAAGTCTTGATCATGGTCGAATGATTGTGGTGGGGTCAGGCTCATCATGGTTAGTAGAGAACCATAAGATATGATTTAGCTTGTAGTGGGTGTCTCGATTGAGTGGGGGTGACCACAGATATTAGTGTTAGTGGCAGGATACTATGAACTATTATATCAAGATTCTATTGGTATAAACACAAATCAAGAGTTTTATTCCTCTTGAGACATATTTCTTCGACTAACGAATGAAAAAAGGGTCATATCCCTACTACTTCCCCAAATATAGTTTTGAGTATGGCAGAACCCATCAACATGGTAAATCATATTGGATTTTTGATAGGGTATTGTTATTCCATTCGTACTTTTCCCCATGAATTCCTATATAGGGGATTGCTAGTTGATTCTCTAGGTTGTCAATGATCTTCATAAAAACATTAAATTGTTATCTATGGAGGGGGTTTCTTTATGGTGTCGATTCCTTGGGTTGTCAATGGCTATGTATTAGTCCTAGTTCCTTTTTAAATACCATCCACATAAGTTTACCTCTAAACCAAATTAGAATATGTGATTATCAAAAAATCATGAAAAATAATAGCTCCTTTAGGACATCAAGAAAGTGTGTTTCAAAAAATATATATCCAAAAGTGTTTTATAAATTAATTCAAGGGTGGTGAATTTTTTAATAAACTTGTAATATGATATTATTTCAATTGAGAGATTGTTGCTGATTCACAAAAAATAGTGGCATTAAATTTTTTGATATTTTTCAATCATCATATCCATTATAGGAAAGATATTACCTATATCATAGCCTAAAAATGGATATATATAATAGTATATGATGGGGAATATGTTATGAGATATTTATTTCATCCATAATCTCCATTTTTTACATTGGTTACCATCCTTTGTGAAAGAAATTTATTAATTTAATTATAGAATTTCATAAAATATATACTCATTGAAGTGTTAACATAAAGAAACACAACAATAAGAAGTAACGTGTAAGTTCAATGAGATTACCCATCATTATATAATATTGTGACTCCCATATTTAAATAAATAGGGTTTATAAATGTGTTCTGATCCTTCATGTTGTGGGTCCCCAATGAACTCAACCCCGTAAAAACTATCTTCGTACCTGATCACCATTTTTTATTAGATGAAGGTTCCAAAACCCTCTTCAATGATTCAAGATCCACTCATCACAGACATGAATCAAAGTCCTTGTAACCACCCATGGTGTTGGGACCCATGTGATTATCTCTCAATGTTCACTAATGGGAACAATCAAAAATATTAAATAATAATATTTTTATACATAGTAATGGTATACTTATTTTATGTTATTTTTATTTATGAATAAAGATATTATGGGAGAATGATAAATAATTTTATTGGTTTCCTTCCACATCCATGATAATAAGAGGAACACCCAAAACAAAACAATGGTTAATGGCGGTTCCCTTTATCCGATTTGATCCTAAAGACCCATGTTTTAATAAATATTATTCATTAGGTAATGGAATATGATCTTAATAATTTTTTTGTACATGTAATTAGGTTCCTCATTTTTCCCCACTATCTGTAATTATACGTCTTAAATATGAGTCACCTCCAAAAAACATGAATCCCTTATATCCTCCATCAATTTGTAATATGAAAATTTACACTCAACTACATAGTCATAGTGAAATATTGGTACTCTATTCCATTAATATGACCTTCATATTCGAGGAAAATAATGTTCTTTACCATTTTTCCATATTAATGCTTCATGGGAAATAATTTATCCATTTATTTAATCTTCCAATTTTATTCAATTTGTTATGAATTACAATTAATTATTGAATGATAATTATTGTAAATACAGGTGGTTAGGGACTATCCCATCCAAATATCAAAATAGATCACATTTTTTAGTTCATTAATTGAATACACCATGAGGAATGTTTTGGTATACTTATTAAAACATAATTCAGAAGCGATTAGAATTTTTTTCCAATAGAATGATATCGTTGAAAGTGAAACTGAAAGTAATATGAATATTTTAGGTCATAAAATTTGGGTGAGTTCATTAGAATATTTTTTATAAATTTCTATAAAAACAGGGGTATTAGTTATTTGAATAGTATACTTGTAACACTAAAATAAAATATTTTTTAGGAAGGGATAATTACGATATTAATGAAATGAGGGTATGCAATGTCACTACACTCAATAATTAAATAAATTTTGGAAAAATAAGTGAAGAAAATATAATTTTTAATAAAAAAGAGAAACTCAGAATCATTGGAATAAGATATTTTAAAATAAATGTGTAGCAGAACTTCATAATAAATTTATCGTACACACCTATGGATTCTATGTACACAGATAATTTTGATGAAAAATACCACGAATGTATCTTAATATTCTATAGAAATAAAAATTTGGGATTAAAAAATTGGGATTCTAACAAGATAAAAGTTATTATATGAATAAATATTTTCCTTAATGATAATGTGTTTTAAAAGTCCATAAATTGGAAGATAAAGAGGTTGAATTTAATGAATTAGTTTCAATCCAAGATAATTTTATTGGGTGCTCCAAATGAGTTTTTGTTTCATAGAATTCTATTATATTTGAATCATTAGTAATTTGAAAAAATTTAAGGAAAATTTCAAAGGGTAGTAGAGTGAGTTTTAATGATCATCTAGGGAAATATATACATAATATTAGAAAACACATAAACCTCAGTGTAATGTTTCGAAGGATTATATTTTATAGGATTCAATTTTAGAGGGCATGGATTCTCATATAGCATCACAATTTTTAACAATATTCAGATAGAGATTATAGTGTCATGTAGCTAAAAACAATTACTACCTTTTATAGATGTTGGAGAACCATATATCATAAAAAAGTGTGAAAAATTAGATATTCTGACAATCTGGATTTATCTATGATGGTTTTGTTCAATTCACTATATGTAAAAAACAATTGGAAGGTATAATAACTAATAGATGAAAATAATGAACATAAAATTTGTTTATTTTTAATTTAATGAATTAATTTTAATGAAAAATATGTAAGGAAAGGTTTGTTATGAAAGGGTTTCAACAGAATGAGAGAATAAACATCTTTAGAAAATTTTATTTAGTAATAAAACTTACTTCTAATCAAACACTAACCAAAATAGTTACTTATTAAGGTTTACATCTCTGGATAATGAATATGAAGGAGAATTTTTTTCTTGGGGACCTAGAGGAAGAAATCTATATAATGAAACATCTTGATTTTTTGGATCAATGTAATTATAAAATTTTATGAAAAATAAATGGAGTTATATATTTTTTGAAACAAGAGAATAGGATGTACAACTAAAAATTCTACTCTTTCATGATGGGTAATGGTTTCCTGAAAAGTATCACATGAAAATTTATATTACTGGAAGGAGTATAGTAATAGGGACATTATTAATATAACATTATTTGTGGATAATATTCATATGGTGGGTCTATTAATTTAAATAATTCAAGGGATAAATAATGAATTTTGTATAATGATTTGAATGAAAGGTCTTGGTGAAACAAATAAGATCATAGGAATTATAATTGAGAGAGGTATGGGGACAATAAGTTTCATTTCAACATATAAATAAAACATTCTAATTAATTCTGATGTTTTTGGTAGGAGTGGGTGTAATTTTGTCTGAACACATCTTGATGATCACATAATTTTTTTAAAATAGTCAATAACTATGAATGAATGAAATTTGGAATTACATGATGCATGTAATTTAATTCTTAGTTTTAAGAAGTCACATGTATTACTTGGTGTCAAATTGGTCATAAATAATTTATACAGTTAGATTTGTCTCTTGTATATGGAAAATAATATTAATTATCATTAGGAAGTCATGAAATGGAATATCTAGTATAATAAAAAAATATAAAATATTAATATATATTGATATGGATAGAATATATTATAATGGAATGTTAATGATGATTTTGGGTGTGACTTGAAATTGTGAAAGTTCCCAAATTGGAATATTTTTTACATTCAATAAAACCCCATTATTTTGTATTTTCATTCTATAATTCTTGATTTAAATTTACAAAATAGTTGTATAGTATGTGTTCATAATATATTAAGTTAGGAAAAATATTTGGAAGATGCATCTTATTGATGATCTCGGATATATGTAAGAATTTAGAATAAATTATGTCATAGCTAAAGTTCAATATAATTTCCTATGAATTTAATTATTCATTTGAGGATAAAACACATTGATATAATATAATATTTTATTCAGAAAATTACAATATATAGAAAACTATAATTATGAAATATTATTAGAAAGAAAAATACTATGGATATAATAATTATGAATTTTGTTTAGGAGATTTTGTGGTATAATTTTTAAACAGTCATGCGTGGGATAATAAAGGAGGAAGTATGGGATCCTTGGTTTGGTGGAAGTTTATATTATTATTTTCTAAATTGTGGGATAATGTGAATTAATTTTTTGAATTATTCATCATGTTGGACATTTTTTGGGATTTTTGAAGCCTCTCTTCATGATTGATTATATTTTCTATAAATAAAATCCTTGGGGGACACTTCAGTCTTGTAAGAGAAGTCTTAATAGGTTTTAAAAGGTTTTCTTTTATGTTGTTGTAAATTATAATTTTATTATGGATAGAATTTAGTGGTGATGGAGTTATATATCTGGAATATGAATATGTTCTTCCAGTGAATGATCCTTTGTATTATTTTGTGAAAAATGAATGAGGTGATGTTTCACTATGAATCAACCAATTATTGGGTTCAAACCTGTAAATTAAAGATGGAATGGAGAATCCACAAGTTAAATGTAATTATACCATAAAATATAGGAGGTTCTCGATAAAACTTTGATATTAATGGACCCATTAGAAAATGTGGAAGGGAACAAAAACTAAGGTGTTATGAAATTATTTAATTTAGGATTTTGCATGCAGACCAAGTCATAGTGAAAGAAACATTTTAGAAATTAAAAAATGAATGTTATAATTCATTCTTCTAAAAAAGTAAAATAAAAATCCAAACAACAGAAAAAAATATTTTGACCTTTCCATTCCTTTATTTATTTTCATTCATTGAATGAATTGTAGGAGTTATGAGTATGAAAGGTTATGTAATTTGAACTAAATGTGGTGATATGGGTGATTTCATTATATATAGTTGTATTACATTAAAATTTATGGACTCCACTATAGATTCTCCTTATAGTAGTGCGATTTGGGTATATAAACTTCTAGGGGTTTATTTTTAGGGCAAGATTATCAAGCATAATCATCACCGAGTTCAATATTTTTCAATGAATGATAAAATTATGAGATAGACTATAAAATATTGACATTTTTTCATGTCTAATGGCGTCTAATTTTCATGAAAAAAGGGGATAATATAGGTATTATTTCAATTTATATGATATATCTAATGATGGAAATTTTCATATAGACATATAACTATTTTTTATAGCAATCTCACCAGACCCCATTGAAACCCTAGATGAGTGTATGTGTCTGCTCTTTTCATATATTTATGAAGTTGGGTGTTTTATTTTTTCAGATCTAAAATGGATGTTATGTTAATATAGTTAGGTCCTTGTATTATAATTAATCATTGGTAAAAGTGTTTGTTCCAAAAACAATATATGTTCAGCAGTTGGGGTTGTAATATAGTTGTTGAAAAAGTTTTGTATTCCTATATCAAAATCCTAGGTTCATGTCTTGATAGTAATGAATTTTGGAGGGGCACTCAATGAATTCTTAGTGTTGGTTTTAGAAAAAAGGTGCCACAGTGTTGTGGTGGATGGAAGTTGTGTAACAAAAACTTATGGTCTTAGATAGTGGGATTCAGTTGAGTTGTCATTGTTTTCGAATTATTATGGTGGGGTCATGCTTTTTGTGATAGGTGGATGGCCTCATGATTGGATTTAGCTTGTAGTGGTTTTCTTGATGGTGAGGGGGTGACCACTGATGACAGAGTCAGCGGTGGGATACCTTGGACAAGGGAATTGGAAATCTAGTGGTTTCAACAAAAATCTAAAGTGGATGTTTTCGGGTGACCATTTTCTATGACTGAAAAAGGAAAAAAAGGTTAAAATCCCAAGTGAATACCCAGATGTGGTTTAGAGTATGGAATCACCCATCAACATGGTAAATCAAATCAGATGTTTGAGAGGTTACGACTCTTACATTGGTACATAGCCCCATAGAGTCCTACATGGGGTATTATTACCTGATTATCTATGTTTTCTAGGCACATCATACATTCATTAAATAATCTTCTTGGGACGGGGTTTCATAAGTGTGTTTGTTTTGCAGGCCTTCAAGTGATATGTATTCGGCCTTGTGCCTATGGACATACAAGTAATGTATTTTTACCTCTCAACCTAATTAAAAAATGGGATTATCAAAAATTAATGAAAACTAATAGGGACATTAGGATTTCAGTAAATAGATTTTGAAAAAACCTATATCCAAAGTGTTTTATAAATACTTACAAGGGTGGTGATTTTTTTTCATAAACTCATAATATTATTTTAGTTGAGATGGGATATTTTTGGTAAATTGAAAAAATATGGGTATCATATTTTATGATATCCATGAATCATAATATCCATTATAGGTAAGCTATTACCTATATCATAGCCTAAAAATGGATGTATATATAAATTTAATATTGGGAATATGATATGAGATATTGATTTCATCCATAATATCTTTGTTTTACCTTGGTTTTCATCGATTGTGAAATAAATGAATTAAATACATTATATATTGAATAAATATATATTCTTTGATGTGTTAAAACATGGAACCACAGAAACAAGAAGTAACATGTAGTTTCAATGAGATTACACGTGATTATGAAATATTATAACACTCTTCCTTAAATTAATATGGTTTATAAAATTATTGTTATCTCTAAAGATGTGGGTACCATCAATGAATACATCCCCATCAAAAACTCTCTTTCTAACAAATCACTATTTTCATTACACAAATATTCTAAAAGCTCTTAAATGATTCAAGATTCACTCATCATATAATTGGATCAAAGGCCTTTTTAGCACCCTTGGAGGCAAGATACTTTTGGTTGTCTCTCAATGATCACTATCAGGAACAATCCTAAACTATAAATTAGAATGCTTTTATACACAGTAAAGTTATAATAATTTTTTATTGTTTTTATTTATGCATAATTAATATATTATATAATGATAAATAATTTTATTGGTTTCCGTACACTTCTAATGTTTAGGATGAACTCCAAAAACCAATAAATTTTTCATGGCAGTTTTTTTTATTCCACCTGATCTTAAATACCCATTTTATTGAATATTTTCTATGAGGTAATTGAATATGACTCTAAGAATTGTGTTTTTACATGGATTTAGGATTTCACTTTTTTAGAACCATTCATAATTATACATCTACACTATGAGTCACCTCCACACAATATGAAGCCATAATATCCTCAATAAATAGATAATATGAAATATTACTCTTAACAATGTAGTCTAATGAAAATAGTGGTCTATTTTCTCTTAATACGACCTTCATAGTCTCGGAAAACCATGTTCATGATCACTGTTCTATAGTAATTCTTTGTTGGAAATACGTTACCCTTTCAGTTCAACCTCCACTATAAGATTTTTATTTTCATTATTATATTTCATTAAATATAAATAAATCATCATCTTTGCCTTTTCTGCAATAAAAATTACATCTCAACAGATGAAAAGTCTGTGAGATGGGGGTCCCATAACTGATTCCCCTCCATGATATCCTTGTATAAAAAGATGATAAATTACATGGATCATTAATATATCTTCAATCCTTCTACGTCGTTAGAGAGATATTTTAAAATACATACTAATATATCTAATTGAGAATAATCAAATGATTTCTAATTATACCTATACATTTGTTTTTTTATATTAAAAACCCCTAAAAAGTTTTCTTTATCAATAAATAAGTATTCATCACAACTTATTCCCAGAATGTCATTGAATATATTCAAGTATTTAACATTTTCCTTCTTCTAGTAAATATGGTTATGTTTAATATGGTACCATTAATCTTTTCTACAAATACTTTCTAATAAGGTGGTTCAACCAAAATGAATTACGTCTCGATGCCTTATTTTTGGTAAAAATAGAAAACACATATAACATATATTTTCTAATATTTTTAATTCTAAAAAACATGGTCATATATTTATATTAAATATCCTTCCATACTTTGAGTGTTTCAAATATTACAATAACATTTTTCTTCCTATTGATTGGTTTCACTCAACATATCCTAGAATAATAATCATTGACAAGAACCATGTATTTTTTTCTCATAGATATATAATATTTTCTTTCTAAATAATGAAATAGATCAATTTTAAGACCATCTTATTGATTTCTAATGATTTTAAAAGTATTTAATTTTGTTTCTTTCTCAAAACAAAATGCTCACAAATGTTTAAGTTTTCATTGTAATATTTGTAACTTATAATTAGTTAGAATCATCAATAATTGTTTAAAAAAATGTATAATATTATAATTACATAATTTTAAAACTAATTCTTCAAATTATTTTTTGAAATAACTATCTTTACTTCCTGGTATATTTTCTCGATAAGCACATTTAGGTTTTTTTTCATTTTCTATAATAAAATCAATATAAGAACACCCTTCACTATCTTCACTACTACTATTTTTATTTCAGTCGCACACCCGATATCCCCAAATAAACCTAAATTCAAAATATTTATCTTCATGGCCTTTATATAGTGTACTCCTTGGTTGGATCAGATAATACGATCATGAATATTCAATTTGATCAAACAAAATCAAGTTATCTATAATGTATGACCATTCTGTATCTACTCATGTTCATTTTAGATTAGATCATTCAAATAAAACATTAATATATTGAAATTATGTTCCATATTTATACAAAATAAATTATCCATGATTCATTATGATGTTTTCATCATCCAGATTCAATTTTTTCTTCATTATTATGTTCGTATCTATTTTCAGAAGTACCTACCAAATTCCAAAAATATTTCTAACCAATACTGTTATTATTATAATTGTACCTATTTTTGTTCCCCATTTTAAAAAAATTCTTACATGTAACATTCCTTTTAATTTTACTTAATTTATACATTCATTGATTTTTGCCCCCACTCAAACCATGATCAATCATCCTTCCTCTTTCAATTTATAGTTCCAATTCTAGTTGTGATCTATTATATCTTTCGTATATGATTTTTAACCTAATACTTATTTCAGGAAACACCACTACAATTTCATTTGAGGGAAAAATGGCCATTATGATATTTTTGTTGATGTTGATAATGATTTGATTATATGAATCTAGAAAATATAGATAAAATCATTACCCCTTTGGTATCTGGTATTTAGAAGCACAAAACTATAATATAAGTGAAAACTTTTTATATGTATAATAATTGATAATTATTTACTTTTGAAAGAGGCTATAATTTTCCCCATAATTAAATTTTTTTATTGTGACATCAACTTGTATAGTGTTCTTAGAGTATCCAAAATGTCATTTATTCTCCTTTTTAATGTAATGATTTAAATAAAACCTTTAAAAATGGATATCATTAATAACATTCCCATCCATTTCTCACTATCACACCTTTTGTTCTATCACCAATTTCTAGTAGACAATTATATTTCCACAACACTACACCCATCATCATTTTCTATAATGTAAAATGATTCCCATTGAAATTTTTATCCTGAATATAATTTAATTTTAGACAAAAAAATACTTACAAATAGATTACTATTTCAAAAATTTATTAATATCAATATTTTATTAATATGTGAAAAGTTAACTACAGTCGCAATTAAAAAGAATATTGAAATTTATCAAAATGATTAATAACTAAAAAATGAACAACAAAAGGCTATAATATCGCTCTCCTGATACTTTTTTGTCCCTAAAAGGGATTTCCAATTAAATAGGAAATATTATCAATAATAATAAAGTGATAAAATATGGGGCATTTAACCCCAATATTTAACCATCAAAACCCCCCAAATAAAAAATGGGTAAAAACCATTTGAATACTCTAAGTATCATAATAGTAAAAGTGGGTACAAGTTCTCTATAAATATTATAAGAAAATTACCCTCAAATAATTATATCTTTTAGTAATTAAAATTTAATTAATACCTTATAGGTCATAATAAATTAAACAATAGGCACACCCCAAGGCCTGAAAGGAAAAATCAACCCCCCCCCCCCACATATTGAACATATAAAATATTTCCAATTATATTTCTTATATCCCAGATCCCCACCATATCCTGACATATACATTATCTTTGCCCAATGTTTTAATAAATATGGATTATACTACATCAACATGTATGTTAGTCTGCACACTAGCAAGTGTCATTGCTGACATCAGTTTCCATAAATTAAATAATTAATACTATTTTACATAATGATATAATTTAAAAACAATGGGAACCCCCCACTTATTTCCTTCTCAACATTTACAACCATTCTTTGATTCCAACATTTTTAGTAGTGGTTTTAATTAAACCATTTATCATCTTCTACCTACACTGATAGAAAATTATATATGGTACTACATATGAATAAATTAAAAAATTAATTGTTTTTGACTTATAAAATAAATTGTTTTACCTAATAATTAATAAGGGTAAACTAAAAATAATTTTAACTTCTTCTGAGTGTTAGTACAACTAATTATGATTGTTCTCTGGGTCATTGATGTTGTTCTCGAGGGGGTTTTTTGTGACAAAAAAGATGGAAAATGGATTTCCAGTTACCATTAATCAGTGATCCAATTATTGGTCTTAATGAAGTGGGGAAATTAATTTATATTTTCTGTGACAAATATGAAAATCACAATGGTGATAGTCCTAGAGCCAATAAAAACACTTTGTATAAAAAAAACATTGTATTAGACCATTGTTGAGTATCATCACTGTCTTTGTGAATATTAGAATATTTAAATTGGACCAAAAATCACATTTTTACACCTAGTAAAAGAATTTTTATTTAATTTTCACACATATCCTAAAAAACTTTATGGTCCATAATAAAGGATTATACATTTATGGTAAAGTAATCTTCATTAAAATTCAATTAGATCATCCAAGACTATCAATATGGTCTAGTAAATGATTTATCTTGGGTTTATATAGCTATAACAATAGGGTGGAAAATTATACACTTCAACAGTAAAAAAGCAAATTGATTATCATCCCACAATATTGTATCTATTTTATATTGCCTTAATTTTTTATTTAGGATATAGTTCACATTGTTGTAGAGTTGACATCATTGATTATGTTGCCTCTTAAGAAAACAAGAAACAACCCCATTTCCCTAATATTCTTGATCTTTTTTGGGAGTATTCCAACAATCATATTATTCCCTCTTTATTTTTCTACCAATGAGGATTTTTATATTTGGGTTGATTTAAAAAACATATAATAAAAAATCCTAGTATATTTATTTAGTTAGATCTCAATTACTAATAACCAATAAACTGAAATAATTTCATTTCAAATTACTATTAACAAGAATGAAAAACGATTTAATAAAGAGTAAAATAATCTATAGTTGTGTTATTGTTGGTGGAAATGTTAAAAAATAAACATAATAAATCATATATTTTGATTCAGTAAAAAATAAAATATTATAATGAGAGTATATATTTCTAAATTTAGAGAAATATATATATATATATAAATATATTTGTTTGTGTGTGTTTATTTATATGAAAAAAATTAACAAAAAAGATCCATGTATATAATAATTTTAAATATATACGTGAGAGAGACGCATTTCATGAAATTGGCCTTCAAGATCATAATACAATTAGTGATATATAATAAACATAAAAACAAGTTTTCTATTGAAAAGACAAATTCAAAACTAATCTGTTACAACCATGAGTTTTATTTCATATAATTTTGCTCAATTGGTTGTTCATTTTATATATGAAGGTGTGTGAAAGATACATGAAGTCAACTAATAATGATTTTTATTACTGAAGGAACAAATCAAGTCATCTTATTCATACAAGATTCATGTCATAAATGGACTTAACATCTAAAAAATGGAAATTTATTTTCATACAATAGGATGTTTATTTTTGTATCAATGAATTTATACATTTTCATTTTTCAGTATAATAGTTTGTAATTTAATGAAATATAATAATAATTGGGGTTGAATTTGTGAAAATTGTGATTTTATTAGTAATTATCAAAAGAAACTCATTCAAACTGTGAGATGTATGTCACACCATGGATATACTCATAAAAATTTTATTAGTATTAATTATATGATGATTATCATGCCCTGAAATAGATTCATGGTGTATCATATCAAGATAAATAGATTGATATAACATGAAGTGGTAGTACCTCCATGTGAGTGGCGTGATGAGAAGAATGATGAGAGAAAAAATATTCTGAAAATAAAGAGGTCACATCATTATTAGGAAGTGAATTTACTAAAACTTAGAGGTCCAACCATGTAATATAACAATGGAAAAGTAGCATGAACTCTAAATGTTTAGTCGGGGGATTTTTATCACTAAGTAAATTGTAAACATAACTAAGAATAATGTCATTACATAATAGGGAAATTCATTACTAATGTTTTATAAATAAAATTATGGATTTTCTGTAGTGAAAATATTGTTTTGGGGTTATAATTGATGATCAAGTAGGTTAACTAGAAGCACTCCATGGTAAAGATGAACATGCCGAAATAATAGCTCTGTTAATAATGTTTACACCAAAATAATGCAAGTCAAATAATAATGTGTGTGAACTCTGAAAATTTCATTTTCCTGAATCTATCTATGAACTTGTGAGAGTTAGTTTTCTTTATATGAAGTAAATCAGAGGTTTTAATTTTAATTAAATGTTTTATATGGGTAGAATTTATGGGAAACATTTTTAATGATATTTTTTCACCCTTAAGGGGATCATCGAATAGAAAATTAAAATTTTGAGAAATATTTATATATATATAAATCATTAATGTTATATTATATGAGAAATTTTGTTAAATATTTGTAGATTAAAGGATAAGAGGGATTGCAGTTATTTTTAAAGGATAATTATAATTAATTATCGTATCATATATTTCTAAATACAGTATCATGGACTAGTGTGTAAGGAGTCAAGAAGATGCTGTTACCCTAGGATTTTCAGTTTACATTTCCACCACTATTTATTTGTAATATATAATGTGTTCCACATTCATTGACTCAGAAAAAATGATATTTTCCTCACCCAAATTACATTATATTTGGTGATTGAAGAAACATATCTCACTCTATATAGAATATAAAAATTGGATATTTGTGTTCTACATCCATTCTCACATATAGTGGGATGGATATTCATAAAAAAATACTTGTCATGTAATTTTGTGGTGATAACTTCTCACTATTATATGGAAATATTTGTCATCCATTTCTCAGGAAAAGTAGGGTCCAAATTACTCAACATATTTTTAAGGGTATTTTTTGAAAATAATTATTTCAAAAATACCTACAATGGTAGAAACCCTTACACAAGTGGAATTTCATTTCATAGTATTTGACTTAACAAACCATAGTTCCAAAATAATATTACATACCTATGTTTATGACTCTTTTATGTTGGTATTTTTTATAGCCGGAAAAAAAATAGAGAATGGAAAATGTCTAATGATGGGTCAAAAGTAATTTACAATGTGCACAAAAAAAATTAATCATTTTGTTTTATTGTTGAAATATATTTCCTTTATGGTTGCATAATTTCTTTTGGGATAGTAATTTTATTCACATTATGGTGAACTCAATTTGGGGTAATGAACTCTCATTGTGAATAAGAATATTTTATGTTCAGGATATTCCTTTAAGTAAATTATTAAGTTGTAGGCTCTCTATATAGTTGAATGATGGTAATGACCTACTTATTGAAGTATACAATCTATTTGGTTGTGTATTCATGGAATATTACACATATAAATAATGTAAATATCATTGAAAAAGGGATCACACAATTTGGGAATAAGGATTAAGTGGAGAAGAAACACACCATTCGTGAACCATCTTCACAAAAAAACTCAAAATAAAATTTATGTAACAGATAGATAATTAAAAAAAGATATTAGTCTTATGTTGAAAAATATATAAGTCTTTTATAGGGGACTACCATGATAAATAATTGACAAATGACCCTCTTCGATACCTCCTTATGGAGGAACCCATCCTGACAATAACCATTAGCACGGTCCTACATGTTGACCCATATATAAATACCCTCATGTGAACACCCTTATGAATACACTCATTCATTAAGGATAATAGCTAGAATAATTCAATGAAGGCTCCTAATTAAACCTATTTGTTATATAACATTAACCTAAGAACTAAATGAACCATTACCTCTTTTTGTACCACCTGATGAAATTAAAAGTAGTGGGTTCCTAATATGGTTTTTGGGCTCTTCTGAATAGTCCATGGCCATGAAGGATTATATCCATGATGAGTCATGTAATTAAGAAACCCAATTAGGGGTATTTATAATCATTTAATGTCCTTCCCTATATAAATATCATCCATCTTGGAAGAATAAAACCAAATGGAATAATTTTTCTCCACTCACCATGATCAAAACCATAAAACCCAAATCCATAATTTTCACCATGTAACACACCCAATTCATTGTATTTCCCTATATTGTATAGTATTTTAATATTCCAAAAGTTTTTTTAGGCCTCAATATTGTTGTTGATTTTTTTATGTTTTTTAAGTGGTTTATAAGGATTCATGAGTTGATCATTATTATGAGAACCATGAAGATTCCCTTGGTAACCATGTGAAAGCTGGAGTTTCCTTCTTTGAAAGAACATGGTTTGTGGATGTTATATCCAAAATTTATGATAACCATGATTAATGTTATTGTAAAAATCTGTTTTTATTAGTTAAAACATAGTTTTAAAAAATAAGAAGACCAACTAAGTGAAATTCATAATTAAATCTGAAAATTTGATTCTGACCTAAAACTCTACTAAAAACTAGCATTCTTAAACTTCTAACATAGGCTCCCAAATTACATCAACACTAAAATATATTTTACTGGTATTTTTTACTTAAGGATACATCAATGGATGGAATATCATTAAATGTTCACATTTTACATTATCTATACACTAGAAAAAGATAATTAATGTAGATTATACTTTGAGTCTGATATCAAATAATAAGATAGTTAGAGAGGCATGTGTATATTTCCATCTTATTCAAGTAGTCACTAATATTTATTTATAATTTAGGGAAAAAAATTAGGATGTTGTTTTCCTTATTATTATAAATTTTATTTTAGTGATTATAGTCAAGGATGGTTAATAATAAGACCTATAATATCTTTCTATGTGATAAAAATTTAATTTTATGCAGACTATATAGTATTGGAATGTGGATTCAAACTCTATGTTACCCTTTGGAAATTGAATCATATTTCCTTCATCGATCCCAAATCAACAGCATTCAATGTATCACCATTAAAAATTAGTGTTTCATACAGGTATATGAATGATGTATCATAAAATAAAGACTCATTATTTATGGTCAAGTACGAAATGTTTATTGGATGATTTTTTATGAGATATCTCACCTTCAATTGGTATTGGTATAACACTAATGACTAGCGATAATGTTACACCACATTCCCATACCTCTATTGAAATGGGAACATATTTCCAATGACTTTATCTCATTACTACCTTTGAAGAATTAGAAAAAAATCTATTTATTGATTAAGGACTGAATCAACATGATGGAACATTTCATTCAAATTGATTATTTCAATTGAATATAAGATGATAAAAAAAATCTATATCATTGAATTATTTCAATTTCATATAGTATTGGTATTTATTATCTATAATAGATACCATTAATTGACTTAATGGATTTATAAATATATAAACTATCCCATAGAACGTGGATTACCATGACAACTTCATTACATCTTGAAATATATGCCTAGTTAGAACATATAATCTATAATTAAGAAGTTATGATTTATGATTTTGTTATTGATTTTGGGGGTTTATGGGAAGATTTTTTCCTTTAGGATAATTATAATATATCAATATTTATTAGACATGAATAATTATCAATCTATTCAAGACATTGTATTCTTATCCATTTTGTTCTATACTTTGTTTTGTGTGGATTGGGGAAACATCATTAATTAAAATAATTTATTATTTGGACAACATAGAAATTATTGAAGTTATAGGAAATATAAAAATATCCCAAATTCATAAAAAACAATATGAAAACCATCATCCATGACCCATATATTTACCATTATGTGACCACATATACCTAAAATTATCCTTGAGACTAGTTCCTTTCTAGTTGTGGAATCAAATTAAATTGTATCTTTGGTACATCGATTCATTCGATATTTTAGACAGTATTGAAGATATTTCATATCCCATATATATACCACCATGATTTAGTGATGTACATTACATTTTCCCTATCTCATATTTAATATAGTACCTCCTAACTCTATCCATGTGATACAATAGTAATATATCACCATCGAACTTAGTGAAATGTAATGTACATCACTAAATCTTGGTGGTATATATATGGGATATAAAATCTCTGAAAATTGTATTCATTCCATGATTATTATTCTCCATGTAAAAGAAATGAAATTGAGGGGTTAATGAATCTATTTGGAATATATGTTTTGTTGTCTGGTCCAATTCTCAAAAAACAATTAGAGTGCAATATGTTAATGATATGTCAATTTTGGGATCATTTCTAGTAGAATAACGCCATCCAATTTCTTGGCGACAAAAATCCCCATGGTTGGAGAGTGTATAACCCCCTTGTTTAAATTATAATTCCATTTTATTATAAGTAATGTTTTCATTAAGCGTAATGAAGTTATTTGATGTTTTTAAACTAATTTGAAGAGGTTTGGGAGGGAACCTAAGTTTCTCATGGTTAGGGAAAACTGCAAGGATTCAAATAGAATATGATATTTATCATGGTATAAGTAAATAAATGTTTTAAAAATGACACATAGGGTGCATGAATTTTTAAAAAAATGGAAATTTTTAATTACAATTTTGTAATTAATATAATTATTTAAAAAAAATTATTTTAAGAAAATATATTCATAAATTATGATTATGTTCTTTTATAATTATAAGATATTTTAATGTAGCCTTAGTTAATTTTTCAAAGGGTCTACAAATTTGATTATAATATTAAAATTGTCATTTTCAGATAAATGATTTCTTTATATGAAATTAATTTTCTCACACATTGAATTTTTTTTATAAAATGGATTCCATTTTTAAAATATTCACATCAAAAAATTATTAAAGTTAATTTTTTTGTATTTTTCTAAACATGTTCATTTTTTTGTGAATAGTGAAATTTAATAATTTATGGTATTTAACATTATAAGATAAAAGTGTTATTTTGTGGAGACATGGATGATTTAATCACCAATTGTCTTGAACCCTCTGTCACTATTTTCTATATTTGGTCACATTAATCAACACTATCGATATTTTTGTTCCAAAATAACAATCAAATGAATATAATAATAAAAAACACATATCTCCTCTTCCTATAAATACCATTTCCCACCACCCCTTCTCATCTCATCTAATAATGGATTTATATTGTCAATATTTTGATAAATTACATTCTCAAGCCTCTTCCTTTGGCCTAATAGAATCTAGTCTCAATAATAGTCCATTTCCATATTCCAGAAACATTAATTCAATGAGGGGATATTAAAGAGGTTACCCTCTCAAGAAATCTCTTTTAATTTAATTTCTTCTACAGTCTTCTCTTAACATCCTTCATACATAAAATTATAAAATAACTTTTATCATATATATTCTATAATGTTTCATTTCTAATTTTTCATCTTTTGTCCATCCATTTTCTCATCTTCTCTTATTGAAAGAAGAAACATTATCCAAATTATGGTGGTTTACAATCTCTATCGATAATGATATTTCACTTTCTATTAAGGGCTTAAAATATGGTAATAAAACATTTATTATGGTTAAAACAAATTTTAATAGTTGTATAAGAGAATTTTTCATGTTCTCGAACTAATATATATACATATTATTATGTAAAAAGTAATTAAATTGTGATTATCGAAAACCCACCCAAATAAATTAAACATTTATGATTAATGTTTTTTGAAATAAATAATCCTCATACCAGAAAAAAATGATATATAGTACCATTTAGTATGATTTATGTATATTAATACTATATAAATTGTCTTCTTTGTAATGAGTCACATTTTAAAAGAACATCCATAATTTTACTCAAATTAACCAACCATGTAATGGATGCTTCTAGAATGAAGAAATTGAACTTTATAAGTCATTGAAATGGTCATAAATGAACATAATAACATTGAAAAAAATAAATGTATAATTGGTTCTTAATTACGTAATTAATGAATCTAATTTGGTTATCCAGGACATTTACTAAAAGTGTGGAATGCTTTCCTACATAAGGTAATGGATCACTTAAAACCTATATTTTACATTTAAGTTACAAGTTCTCTATCATTTCCACAATTTATTTATTCATTCATCTGGTATAACTCTCTTAAATTTTGTGTATATGTTCAAAAAATCTATATAAAGAATTTTAGACTTTGTTTTATGGGAAAATACATGTTTTAAGAGTTTCCCTTATTAATTACCCTCAATAAGAAAACCCAATTAAAGGGAACTTCTCCATTTCTATCCAATTTTCTAGAACACTCCATATAAAATTTTAATCATAAAATATTTTAATAAAATCGCTAATAATATTATTTAAAATATTTTTATCTTCATTTATGGTTTTATGAAAATAATTATGACCCTATCCTCATTAAATTCCTATTATTATTTTCCTTAAATATACACTTACGTGGAACATTTATATTGTTAACTAACCACTCTTTTTCATATTTTTAATTTATTTGGATATATTTATTCATTATATGCTCTTATTTTTTATTATGGTTGATTAATCATTGTAATGACCTAACCATGATAAATGGAAATTTATGTTGATATAATTAAATGTATAATTATGTAAAATGGTTATATAACATTTTCACTTATTTGGTTTTGTGTTTTTGGATTTCAAAATACCATTAATAATTGTTATTGTTGATAATATGGTCATTGAATAATGATCACATGATGAGTATAAATATAGGTCATTAACAAATCTAATTTACTCAGAAAAACGAAGTGGTGGCCTCATCCAGTACAATTGCTCCATGCGAAGCCCATTTGTCGGTTCTTGTAAAGGAGGTGGTGTCACTGAGATTCTCTTTGGACCAAGCCCAATCTATGGTTCAACTTTCTATGCTCCAACGGAACCACCTACATGAGAAGTGGAAGTTGATAGAGACAACCACCCAAGCGATGTTATCAAAGCCACCCCATGATTTTGTCACAATCACACTCCTTACCTTTATGTATTATGTGGTTATTATAAGGGTTTGTGTAACAAGAAAGTATCACTATTATTATGTGTATTATTTTTTTATATAATAAAGAATATACTTTCATTTTATTATAGTTACTTTGTAAAAACATTTAGAGCAAAAATATTATTTTAGTTAATAACCAACTAAGAAATCGATTTTGATGAATGAATGGATTTTTAAATAAAATATTATTTTTATAAAATATTATTAATAAATTTATTTTTATAAAATATAAATGACTGTATAATTTTCATAAATAAAATTATAATTTTTATTTTGTTTTGAAAGTTGTTTTCTACCAAAACCAATGAATTTTCTATAAATTTCAGTTTTTATTATAAAGAAAAATTACAAATATTTTTAAAATTATTTAGATAAAATTAATATTATTTTTGGAATCAGGATTCTGAAATTAACCCATGTTAATTTTTTATTATTTTCTGAGAGAGTCCAATTTTTGGGTAAAAATTAAATACCGTTAAATATATAATGTGTTTTATGACATCATAATGGCCAAAAAGTGATTTAATAAAATAATATAAATGGTTTGATCACCCAATATATGTTTTAACATTAATATAATGTTATTTTAGACTTGTTTCATTTATTTTATAATGATTTGGTGGACCCTCCAAGGTTAATTAAATATTTTGACCTTTCAAAATGTTTTCCTTGAGATTGTGACTCACCTCCACATATCAAAACCTAACAGTTCAACAAGTTAGTCCATTGTCCATATAAAAAACATTTTCCACTCCGCCTTTTAATAAACCATGGAAAAAAATCATGGGTTGGTTTTTTGATTTGATTAGTTTACTGTGTGGGCTCCAAAAGCTAAATAATAAGGAATTCCCTCTCTTTTCCTATATAAACCCACCGAAGCTCCCACTTCCTCATTAATAAATACCTTTTTAGATTGAATAAACTCTAAACGCGTCTTTCTATACTCCTTAAAAGGAATTCCATCCTCCCAATAATCCTCTCTTAAGACTCTCCCAAGGCTTTGGGATTACATTTCATAGTAAGGGATTTCTTCCTCTCACCTTTTTGTGCAAGATTCATTATGTTTTTCTACTATTGTCATTCCAATTAAAAATGTTTGGGTATAATTTATCACCTCTCCCATACTTCACTCCTTATTTTTGAATGATGAGATACCCCTTTCTCTCTCAATAAGTCCTTCTATGTACACATATTACCATGCCGAAATTCCAGAAGGGATTTCTCTCCCCTCATTTACATTTAAGAAATAATTTTTTTCTATTAATAAAAATTCCATTCATATGTCGGGAAATGTATCTATATTGACTATTACTATTAATTTTATGTAAATAAGATAATACACCCTTTTCTTTCTCATCCACCATTTTTATGAATTCTAATGACATGTTGTTATGCTACTGAAATTGCACTATGATTTTCCAAGGAAAATTCATTGTGTAGTGAATAAAATGCCCATTACTATATCAAGGGTATTAGAATTTATTAACATTTACTTATTTATTATTGAGTTTCATGTATGAATTACACATTCCATTATCAAGGAATAAATTATGATGTTCAATAAATCCTCGTGATATGATCAATGTGGCACCCATATGCATGGAATGAAATGATAACGAAGGGTGCACCCTGATAGCACTCCAATGCATTGGGTAAATATTAGTATCATTATACTCCATTTGAAATGAGGGTTTAATAATGTTAATTCTTGTAAAATGAGGGTTTACTCATTCTCCATGTGTAAAGAGCATGGCCTTATGAAAAATATCATAATAAAATTTGTTCCCACATTTTCATTTTGTGATAATCATGTTATATCATGCCATTAGGTTCATATTTCTCTTATGATACCTTGATATGTGTATTGCCTAAAATTTATTGTATTCATCATTTTATGATTTTTTTACTCCCTTGATGGACTTTATAGACCACCATTTTCTTATACATGTCCTCTGGTTATCCCCCGTAATGCTATGTACGAAGGAATGTGTGTGGTCTTGTAAAAGAATTTTTCAATAAAGATTTTGTGTTTTACATTCTAAGATGTTCGGTAATGATCCAAAGAACCAAAGAAACAAGACATCTCAATCCTTATATTTTTCTTAACTGCAAGTTTATGTAATCAGTCATGTTTAATTGTTTAATAATGAACAGGGATTATATAGTTGGAGTTTAGATGATAGGATTATTTATTTTTGGGATTAGGATTATAAAACCCTACCGAAATACATATGGATAATACTAAGAATAATTAAAAATACCTAAATTATGGTGAGTATTGATTAAGTGGTCAATCAAGACAATATATCCCAGTGTAGTTACAAGTAGGTAGAGGAAGCTTTAGAATTGATATATTCTAGTGGTAAACCAAAGAACACTTATTTGAGCTAGAATCGAATGGGAAATAGTGCACCACAATGGGCCTTGTTACACTCTGCATGATGAAAACCCAAGGAGATATGATTTGGTAAATTTAGAAGCTTAGAATGAACCATTATTAAGGGAATAACAAAATTACCCTAAGAATACATGGTTTGATGTAGATCATGGATAACATATATTGAAGCATATAAATTCATTAGTTAAAGAAATAAAATTAATTTACAAGTTATCCCTTTTTATCATTTTATTCCCCTTTAGGGGTTACCCCTAACATTCCTTTTATTCCAGCCAATGTCTGGTGACAGGAGGACTCAGGGAAACAACTAATGTGATGATCAATGTGAAGATTTTTCTAATGAGATGACCAATCCAATGGGGGAGGGAATCCCAAATATTTTCTTGATAATATCTCATTTAAGTCAATTTTTGAATAGAAACACGGGTCAAGAGAAACATTAAACTCTCCTAGGATAGAAAAAGTTGTAATCAAGAGCTTAATTAGACAAAGGACTCCTACTTTTAATGGATCTTTTAATCCCTCAATCACGGAATAAAGGATCAACTACATTGAAAATATATTCTCCATCCTTTAATGTTCTGAACAATAGATTATTCTACTAGATGCTTATCCTATAGAGGTAGAAGCTAATAAATGGTGGAAATTGATAAAAAAAAATATGAATCTTGAGGATGAGATTGAGGAATTGGAGTGGAATTATATCTGAAAGTTGTTTTTTTGATAAATATTTTTGGTGCACCCTCCATCTTAAGATGGAAAGGGACTTTCTTTCCATAAAGAAAAAAGTAGATGAATCTATCGAACCATATGAGGAAAACATCACAACCCTTGCATTATACACCACTGTATTTTTAATTACCAATGAATGCAAGGTTGAACGCTTCTTTGGTGGAATAAAACCTATCCTACGGAAAGACCTAGCGATCGGTGACTTCAAGAGCTATGAGAACATTTTATGATGTTCCCTTGAATTTGAAATGGAGATCAGTGAATCTCAAGGGTATTATAGTGATAAGAAGCGTAAGGCAGACATCATTTTGTGTTGTCTAATTGATAAATCCAATGGTGATATGAAAATCTAGCACTGTACTTTCTAAAGGTGTGGAATGGAGAACCCTAGAAATTTCCTGAAGGGGATGAGTAAATGACCTTAGTGTGGAAGAGAAATTAACCTGGACATTAACTACCAATAAGAAAAACCTCTGACTACGATAGAGGAGGGAAATGATCCATTTGGCCCTCATTTCATTGTTCATTCATTCATCTACAAATAATCGGGGAACTTCACAAACCAGTTCCCTAAGCCAAGGGTTTTTTGAGGCAACGAATGTCCTCAAAGGCATCAAATGAGAGATTTTCCTATATCTGCCATTGATGTGAATTCTGATAATGACGTATTGACTGGTAAACATGTTATTAATTCAAGAATAGTGAAAGTATTATTTAATTCTGGTACTACGAATTATTTTATATCCTAAATGTTTAGTAGGACAATCCCAACCCCACCAAAAATCATGGAAGTAAAGATTTCAGTGAGTTTGAAAAATGGGGCAGCCATGGCGACCCATTAGTATAACTCCTTCCCTATCACAATTTTTGGAATGGACTACCCAAGAAATCTCATAATACTCCCTCCGGTGGAATTTATGTAAATCCATGGCATGGAGGGGATTTCCCTATATATAGCCAACATAAATTTCAATGAGAGGGAAATTACTCTCCATATGGTGAATGAAACCCCGATTCTATACAACTGATAGTAAGAGGTTGATTCTTCCTGAGCACCATCACCTCAATTGTGGATATTACTACACTATGATCACATGTATCTGGCTCAGATGAGTGACTTCAAAGAAGTTTCCATAAGTGAAGACAATCCTATTGTGAGGGAATTCGCAGAAGTGTTTCATGAGGAATTTTCAAGGTCTTCCTCCTAGAAGAGATGCTGAATTCTCAATTGATCATATTCTTAGGGAATTTTCAAAATCCAAGACTCTTTATAGAATGACTATTGCGGAGTTTGAGAAGCTGAGGAAACAACAACTAGAGAATCTTGATAGAGGGTTTATACACCAAAGGGATTCACCAAGGGGTGCACCAGTCCTCTTCGTCAAGCAGGATGATGGGTCAATGTGCCATTGCATTGATTATTGGGAGTTAAACAAAATCACAATAATGAACTAGTATCCTCTACCCCAAATTGATATATTTTTCGATTAGCTACGTAGTGACACTACATCTCTAGGTGGATTTGCATTCGGGATGTTATCATGTAAGGTTGAAGAAAGCAGATATCCTCAAGGACACTTTTCTTACATGTTACAGGCACTATGAATTCATATTAATACATTTAATACACACTAATGCTCTAGAAATATTCAAGCACTTGATGAATAGTGTCTTTAGAGATTACCTCAACAAATTTGTGGTAGACATTATATAAGATATTGTAATATACTCCAAAACCAAGGAGGAGCATATAAGCAATATACTAGAGACCTTTCCAATGTATATGGTATATTAAAAGTACATAAAGTGTGAGTTCTTGTTAATGTAGGTATCATTCTTGGGTCATATCATCATAAGATATGGGATATCTTTGAATCCCTCAAGATAACTACAGTTGAGGGATGGCAGAGGCCAACATCGGTGTGGGAAATCCATAGCTTCATGGGGTTTGCTAGATATTATCGCCGATTTGGTAGAAATTTCTCGTGATTGTCAAACCATCTTACCAAGTTAACTCAAAACGGTGTCAAATTGTTTGGAGTGATAAATGTGAAGAGAGATTCATGTAGTTGAAAAAGAGGCCTTTCACTTTTCTCGTGCTCACATTACCCACATGTGGAGATATTTTTTGGTATTTACAGATTCTTTAAAGAAGGGAATGGGCTATATGTTGATGAAAAATGAAAAATTCCTTGCTTATTCTCTAAGGAAATTTAATTTTCATGATCAAAACTATCCAACACATGATCTGGAGTTACTGGTAGTGATCTTCACTTTTAAAATTTGGTGGCATTACTTCTTTGGGTAGAAGTCTGAAATATATATATACCACAAAATATTAAATTATATATTCACACAGAAAGAGTTGAATATGTGCCAATGAATATGGCTAGATCTGATCAAATATTATGACTACTAAATCCATTACCAACCTAGGAAAGCGAACAATGTGGTGGATGCTCTAAGTAGAATGGACCCCGCATTTCTATCATTGATGAAAATTTAAAAGGATCCATTATTCATAGATATAATAAAGATGGACATGAGAATCATAAAAAATGAAATATAATCAATCCATTCAAGAATTATTGATCAACCATATCTTATGGAATAGTAAAAGGTTTCACGAAATAATGATGTTGGAGTTCAGAAAAAAGTGGAAACTATCAGAAAAATGAAATTCTCAGAGTTTAATGTTAATGAAGAAGGAATATTGAGATTTTGTTCTAGACTACGTGTTCCATAAAATCCAAAGTTAATGAAAAAAATTTGGATGACGGACATTGTTCAAATTTCTCTATTCACCCAATAAAGACAAATATGATTCAAGATCTTTGATAAAAATATTGTATGGATAACATGAATACAGATATTTATAAGTATACATAAATGTTCCTGGTATGTCAGAAAGTGATGGTTGGGAGGGAAAACTCGAAGGGGATGATGCAACCATTACTCATACCATAATGTAAATGGGATAACATCATCATAGACATTGTGACTAGACATCTCGAGACATCAAAAGGAAACAATGCTATCTAGGTTGTTTTGTATTGTCATATAATGAATAAATACTTCATTTTAATTCAATAGAATTTCACATTGTATCAAATAGAACAGATATATATTTGGGAGGTGGTAAGGTTGGATGAAGTAACACTTTCTATTATATCAAATCAAGATCCAAGATTCTACTCTAAGATCTAGAAGAGTCTTCAACATGCTATAAATACTATGATGAACTTCAATACAACTTATCATCATATAACCGATGGCCAGTCTAATTGAACTATCCAAACACTTGAGGATATGTTGAGATCATTCTGAATAGACTTCAAAGGAGGATGGGATCAACATAATTCTATAGTTTAGTTACCTTACAAAAACATTTTCTACCAAATCATCCAAATGGATCCTTATGAAGACCTTTATAGGAATAAGTGCCAGACACCAGAATGTTGGGATTAAGATGGGGAGCTAAAACTCCTAGGTCAAGAAATGGTTGATTAAATGGTGGAGAAGGTTAGGACCATCTGATAGAACACTAAAGCTTCTTAGAGTCAATAAAGAGCTATGATTATTATATTCAATGAGACCTAGAGTTTGATGATGGAGACAAGGTATTCCTCTACATATCACCATGGAAGAGAGTTATGAGATATGGGAAAAAATGAAAGCTTATTCCAACGTACATTAGCCCTTATGAGACCCTTGATCTCATTGGAGTTATGGACTCTAGACTTGAACTCCCACCAAACCTATATCAAGTACATAATGTATCCCATGCATCACTCTTGAGGATGTACATACCTGACAAATCACATGTACTAAATTCAGAAGTGGTACCATTGGAGAATTACCTATCATATGATGTGAAGCCTATGATGATCATAGATCATAGGGAAAACATTATGAGAAATAAGACAATTCCCCACATCAAGGTGTTCTGGAACAACCACATGTTTAAATTTGTAACATGGGAATCAGGGGAAATGATGAAGTAGAGTTACCCACAACATTTTTATTGTGGGAAAAAAAGAAAATTTTGAGTGTGAATTTTCATTAAGGGGGAAGATTTTAAGGACATAAACAATTATTATAGAAACTCCCCGTGATCAAATTAAATTTATTATTATGTAAAATGGTTATATAACATTCTAACTTCTTTGTTTTTATGTTTTTGGATTTCAAAATACCATTATGAATTGTTACCATTTCTAATATAGTGGTCGAACAATGATCACATGATTAATATAAATATATGACATTAACAAATCCAATTTTCTCATACAAAGGAAGTAATGGCCTCATCTAGTATAATTACTCAGTACGAAGCCCATTTTTCGGTGCTTGGAAAGGAGGTGGCGCCACTGGGCATCACTCTTAACCAAGACCAATATGAGATTCAACATGTCATGCTCTAACGGAACGGCATATGAGAGAAGTGGAAGTAGATTGGGATTACCACATGACCAATGCAATCTGTGTGGCCTCAAGATTCTATAACCATCACAAACCTTGCCCTTTGGTATTAAATAGGTTTTATAAGGGTTTAGGTAACAATACCTTAGCACTATGATTATGTTCATTATTTTTTACATAATAAATAATATAAATTCATTTTATTATTGTTACTTTGTTAATAATTTTTAAAGCACAAATAGTATTTTATTTAATGTTCAATTAAGAAAGTTTTTTGGATGAATTAATTTATTTTTAAAATAAATAATATTTTAATATAATACTATTAATAAATTTTTTTATAAAATATAAATTATTCTATAATTTTTAAAAATATAATTGTATTTTTTATTACATTTACAAAGTGAATTTTTCCCAAAACCTTGAATTTTTTATTAATGCAGGGTTTTTTTAAAAAAGTAAAAATTCACATATTTAGAAAATTATTTATATAAAATTAATATAATTTTTTTAATAAGTATGTAGAAATAATCCAATGGTGAATTTTTAAAAATTTTCTGAGGTAATCTAATTTTTGGCTAAAAATTAAATACTGTTAAATTTATATTGTGTTTTATGACATCATAATTACCAAATAGTGATGTAATAAAATAATATAAATTCCCATTTATGCCAATATATGATTTACCATTTAAATATTTTTATTTTAGGTTTTTTTTATTTATTTTACATATCTTTAGTGGACTATCCTTGGATTATAAAATATTTTAACATTTTAATATGTTCTTCTTGAGAGTGTGACTCACCTCTAAATAAGCATGCATAATATTTTAGGAATATAGGAAATTGGACTTTTATAATAAATTTGTCCACTCCCCTTTAGAAAAAAACCATGGGTAGGTTTGGTGTTTTGATTATTTTAATGTGTGGTGGCCAAAACCAAAATAAAAAAGAATTCCCTCGTCTTTCCTATATAAACCCACCCATGATCCAACTTCCTCTTCAATCAAATCCTTTAGAGCTTGACCAAACTCTACCCTCCTCTATATATAATCCTACCATGGCACCCTACTCTCCCATGAATCCGCTCCCAAGCCTCTCCCAAGCCATGGGTATTAGACTAGCATGTATGGGATTTTTCCTCTCTTATTTTGTCCATGTTTCATTATGTTGTTATACCATTGTCTAGTCAATTAAAAATATCAGGGTATGATTTCACACCACCCCCATACTTCCCTCCTTATGTTTTAATGATTATAGACCCTTTTATATTCATTAATGCCTTCTTTGTACACCTATTACCATGCCAAAATTCTGTTAGGGATTTCTCTCTCCTCATTTACATTCAAGAAATTACTTTGTATTATGAATATAAATTACATTACATAGGTTGGGACATGTATCTATATGAACATGTTACTGTAAATTTTATGAACATATTATGAGACACCCCTTTCTCTCTCGTCAACTATTTTTATGAATTCTTATGACATGAAATTATGCTACTGGAATTGCACCGCAATTTTCCAAACCAAAGTCATTGTATATTGAATAGCATTCCCATTTCAATATCAATCATATTCACCTTAATGAACATTTAAATATTGATAAAATAGTTTCATGTATATATTCGACATTCCTTTATCATGGAATAATTGATGGTGTTTAATGAATCTATGTTATATTTTCTATTTAGAAAACATAGGAATGAAATGAAATGATTAAGACGGGTGCACCCAGAAAGAGAACCAATGCATTGGGTAAAGATTTGTGTCATTATATGTTAAGTAAAATTAGGGTTTACTAATTCTATTTCATGTGCAATGAGGGTTTTATCATTCTCCATTTTCAATAATCCTTGGATCAAGATAATATCTATTTTAATGTTGTTACGACATTTCCATGTTATGATAATCATGATATATCATGCCTATATATTCATGTTTCTCTTTTGCTCTATTGATATGACTATTTCCAAACATGCCATTTATTCTTCATGTTATTCATATTTTACTTCCTAACAGGCCATTATATCTCACCCTTTTCTTATGCATTTCCTCAGGTTATCCCAACCAATGCTAAGTACGATGGAATGTGTGTGGTCATGTAAAAGAAGTATTCCATAATGATTTTGTGTTTTATGATATATGTTTTTATGTAATGTTCCTAAGCCTCAAAGACACAAGAATTATATATCCTTATAGTTTCATTTAGTGAATGTTTAAGTAATAAATCATCTTTAAGTGTTTATTAAAGCGTAGGGTTGTTAAAATGATTTAATTTCCTTCTTTCTTTGATACCATTTTTATACTCCCTTTGGTTTTTCCATATAACATGATTACGAAGACAATTTATTTCCATGAGTAAAAATAGTGTTTATTTATTATATTTGATTATATATATTAAACACATATTAATGAACATGTTCTAATGAGTTCATCCAGATAAACCTCCGATAAATTTGGTAGTGTTTAGTCTCATGGAACATCGTGTATAGGATTATGGAGTAAACTGAATCTATTAATGTAATTTTTTCATAGTGTGATAGAGTATTGGAAGTTTTCCTTGACTCATGTCTATGTAATGTAATATATTGATGCTATAGTATAATATTTCCATGATCATATGATTCCATGATCTTTGTATTATTCTTCTATATGTTTATCCATGAGCTGTGTCATTTTTTTCGTGTTATGCCTTCTAAATAATTTTATATTTAAAATTACAATTCTTAATCCATTACTAGTATTTTTAGAACATTCCATTTGTCTATGGATTCCACAGGTTATCCTATATAGATATAGGATCTCAAATGGAGGTAATAGATCATTATGAAAATTAATAAAATAATTATTTCATGTTTTCTAATTATATACTTAGTATTCCGAATATTCTCGAATTTGTAATCCTTATTTTTTATTTCATGTATCATTATTCTAAAAATCACATAATAATTTTTGTAAAAGGATTTGGACACACTATATTCAATTTAATTCTATAATGGATTCAGATTTCAAAATTAATATTTTTAGTGTGATAATTTGGTTTAAAATTGGTGCATCTTTGTTCATATACATATGAAAAATCAATGTGGATTATAAATGGTTATAGTGGAAATTATTAAGGAACTTTGAATTATTCCATCATATGAAAACTTGGGATAGGAGGCGTGGATACCGCTCATTGGTTGAGTTTTTTGGGTGGTGCCTTTGTGAAATGGTTGCATTTTTAGTGTTTTAGATGAGTGTGTGGGTTCCTTGAAAGGGTGTGTTTTGGATTGGGTTATTTCCTTATAGATATATATATTTATTAATAGTTAAAACTCATATAAATATATTTTATTTTAAACAAAATGTGTGAAATCATATTTATTGTTTTAGTGGAACTTGGGAAAAGTCTCAAGGTCTTTCTAGTTGTTTGTATACTCAATTTCATCATATGCACCATAGTGAATATGTAAACATTCTTTCATGATAAAAATAATGGTAAGGTTTCTTATTTAACCAGCAGGGTTTCTTTATGGCGTTGTATTTTATGTCATGAGTTTATGCTCATGGACACTATATAGTCATAGAGACTATGGTAGTTCCATTGTGGTGTATGAAATCTTTTATATTCAGTTTTATTTGTCTTAGGATTGTTTAATTTTAGCTTGTTTTTTATTTTTCTACTACTATTTTTTATTTTTTTTCAATACATTTGGATTTATTCTAGTTTTTAGCCTAAATCATATAATGTCTCTTTATGTTGATTTCTTATATGTCATTTGTGTTTTACAAAATCTCCCACTATGATTTAGTAAATCCCTTTGACCATATCTATTATTATTTGTCTCCTTGGGAATAATAGATATATTTAGTTTCATTTTGATCCAACTTAAAAAAATTGGTTGCATCAGGATGTTACACTCGCAGTATGTGTAAACACCCAAAATAGGTTGTAATCTTAGTAGCATACTTGTTCAGGAACATTTGGGTAGTATATGCATAAAACCAAAATGTATCATCCAGTATTCTAGAAAAATACTATGGGTCTTACCACGTGTTAGTCATAATTATACCTTCTCTTTTTTATTTAAAAATATAAAGGATAAACTAAAAAAAGTGATCATACATAATCCAGAAATAAACATTTCTTATGAACCTTTCACCTAGTTATTCAGCATGTATGACACATAATTTTGTATTCTATTACATAACTACATTGAATTAAATTATATATATTCATCTCATAACATGACTATAAATGATAAAAAACTAAACTATCTTGACTTTTAATCACATTATGTAGGATACACAGACTTACTCTTTGATTATTAATACCAACACCTCATGGTACCTTAATACACAACCATAAAAGAAACATCGCATAGTCCTAGATAGAAACCCATTAAAGGAACTTCACTATTTCAATATAATAGTAAATGAAAAAAAAGAACATCTGGTATATATATAGAACCTAATATATATATATATAAGAATAACATATGATATATATATATATAACATATAATATATATACATATGTTCAAATTGATGTATGTCAATGATCGATCACCCGTGCAAAGATAACAATTCTCACACCGGGATATTGGAAGGAATCATAAACATGACATAAATATATAACCTAGTACCATAGTGGGAAATAACTTTCTCCAAAGTGATCAGATGATCCTGACTTCAGATCCAATTATAAAATTCACATCCAATGTTTCATTATAAAATATCTATCCTCTACTATGCTTTATAATTTTGGTCCTCATTTATTCAAAATAAAGATAGTCATAATTAATTTATAATGGATTTTAATAAATTCTATAATGATAAATTTTTTAATGATATTAGTAATAAATCATTATATTTATTATGACACAAATCATAGACACTTAATTTCAAAAAAAAAATATGGTAATAATAATAGTACAAAGGGATAACCCAGGGTACACCAAAACATTATCATCATATACTCCTTATACTAGCTCACCCTTTTGAACATAGTAAAATTCACATGTCCTTGATTTTAATTTATGTATCTTAATATAAAAACTGTGTTTTAATACTAATAGGTTTACTTTTTCCCTGATCACAAGGTTATAACATCCATAGGATATGAAAATATTTATTTTTTATCCTACTGATTCATTAGAGTTATAGGATACATTCCTAATGTTAGTTAAAATTAAAAGATATTGATATCTTAAAGAAATATCTAAGAATACTACATCCTCTATTCAATGATAATGTGTTATCCCTTAAATAGAAATACTACACCAAAAAGTATGATGATGATTTTCATGAAAAAATTATGTCTTAAATAATTCTTGTTAATGATGAATGAACATATAATAAACAATTAGAATACAATTATTTTAAAGCCTCATAGAAAGTAGAGATACATGAGGCTAAATTAAATGATGATAATTGTCATTAAAGAATTGTTTTCTCGCAATGAATTTAATTTTATTTAAGGTAAAGGGAGGTACAAATGAAATTTACCATTTTGATTCTTTAACTTTGGAAAGGATGAACATATTTTATTGATATGTCCAATAAAGGTAGAAAATGGAATTAAAGACATTGTGGAGTAAATAAACAATATTTACCTTAACATGAAACATCAAATCATTAAAACATACTAGAAGGAGGTTCTAGTGGAAAAAAATATTAACACAAGTGGAATATGATGATGAAAGATCTTTTAAAGTGGGTGAGGTTAAATTCATTTCTTATGAAAAAATGCGTTATTATTCCAATAGTCAAAAATAATAAATATAAAATATAGTAATATGGTCATCCAAAAAGTGTAGGTGATTTGAAAATTAAACTCAAATGAGCACTTGAAGAGTTATAAATACAACATAGGAAAAATTCATAGATGGGAGGACTATTAAATGAATAATTAAAATTCATTGATTAACTCAAGTCTACATTTACATGAATTGAAAATGTGGTGGAAGAACATGAAGTTTATTAATCTATATTTAAATAATTGATTAATGATAACTTTGAAATTGATTATTAGTAAAAAAATATTAATGATAATAATACTTGGATAACAGAACGAAAAATTGTTTAATCCCATGAAGAATATGTTCTTCTTAATAAGAGATTTTTTAAAATTAATCAAAATTGGATGGTGATGGTAAAAGTAAATAATTTATGAATCACTATTATAAATATCTGATAAAAATATATTGAATAAAAAAAGGGTTATTGATAAAATCATAATTTAGGGTTGGAGTAGATTAATAGGCATGACTGGGATCAAGAGAGATTCTCAGACATATAAAAGAGGAGGAAATAATATAAAAGTTAATGGAAATAAACCAATTGTGATAGGTCTCAATCACAAAAATTTCTTTAATATTAATTATACTACACCAAATATGGAAATTATTGAGGATTAAGAAATGATAAAATATTTTCATTTATGAAATGATAATATTGTGACAATATTAGATATATAATGACTTGGGGGTAGATTTAAAGAGCTATTTGGTAGGTAAATATCACATGAATCAAGAAAATATAATGAAAGCATATCATATAACATGATAAAAAACATTTTTTGGTATTTTTTTTCAATTCCCTCAATTTGATCACAAATCTTGAAACTATGGGTAACATAGAAGAAAAAAATACTCTAGTGGAAAATAAATGAGGATGGAATAAAAAACTATATAAGATACCCTTATCAAATAGTCATCATTCTATAATGGAAGAGGATCAATATCACGTAACACACACTAAAGAAAATGAGGAAAGATTGTGTTATGTCTCAACTCTATTGAGTATCACTTTAATAGAGAAGAAAAAGACTTAGAGGGATATCTGGGATGAAATATTCCTTCAATAAACAAAAAATTATATTACCTAGATTTCTAATAGTTGGTGTTCATCCATTATATATATATATATATTCAGGAACATGATGCTCCCTATTTATATTATAGTCATATTCTATAATGAATGAGTTCTAAAAATGTATGTAATATGAAAGGCAAGTTAGATAGATATGAATTTAGAAATATTATATTTAGTTATGTTTGTGTTATTGGACATAACCTATTGTGTGGCATCAATGTTTTAAATCTACCCTATATAGCACTATCTCTTGGTTTTTATGTGGATCATGAGGTATATTCAAATAAAATATAATAATGGTTTGATATATTGTTCATGGAATAATAATGAATTGTATACCTAGTTTTTCACTAGGACATTGGTATTGTGGATTGAGAATCTAGAATTAGTGGTTACTTCCTCATTACAATAATTTTCATTTTATGGATCAATAAGAGAAATTGTTAATTTATATCAGTAATGCTAAAGATTATTATATTTCAACTTACAAATATAACAAAAAGTAGGGATGTATGAAATATAAAATAGGGGATCTTGTAGAATAAGTGATGTTGCACATGGTACTCCATTATTTCAACAAATGTGTGATTGATTAGAAAAATAATCTAGTACAACATTCAAAAATAGTTAATTTTGATAATGGTATCATTTAGTTAAAGATAAAGTTCAAAATGTGTTATCATACTAGAACATAGGGGGAGACACCACCTACATGGACATGGATGAAAAATATAGGTGTGATCAATTATTATAAATATATTTCAGTGATTAATTATTTATCTCATTCGTAACGATTATAATTGAATCTGATTTTCCTAGAGATAATATTTAAATGACATTACTTAGTTTTTGAATCACTACATGTTTCAGGAGTTCATGCATAAAATTTTAAATGGAACAATCAAACCTTTTGACTTTTATTTTCAATGAGGGAGAATGGGGGAGATTATATAGGTGGTGAAACCATTTTAGGGATAGAAAGAGAATGAAAAATTTATGTATTCAATACATGTAATATTGAAAAAAAACTAAATGTGTATAGTATTATAACATAAATTTGTATTCATTGGATTTTTTATAAATTAGTTTTCTATAAGATGAATAATGGAATATAACACCCGGTTTTTTATCTCGTGGTTTTGATCTAGTTCATTGGAAATACTGATCCCTTTCTTGTGTTTTTTGATGAGATGAATGTTGAGTTTTGAAGCCCCATCTATATCTAATAATCCTACCATGGGTTCCACATATCTTGTTTGGGAGTTTTTTGAGAAGGGGGTGGTTACTTTAAGATTTAAGCAAAACCATGATCCCATTTGTTGATTAAAAAAATTATTTACCTCTATAATTCCTTAATTTTTCAAATTTCATCACACATTACACTTCCCACTTGTCTTACCCTAAACAATTCAAACCACTGTATCTATTTAGACCCCTTAGGAACACATAATCATGGTGGATTTGTTCTATTTATATTGGTGTTGGACCAGCCTGTGAGCCCATTTCCTATTTTAAAAATATATTTTGATACATTTATATCATATTCATTTTTTAATATTTTTTGGTTGTTTCACCTCTCACTAGAGGCCAAAAACCTGGGAATCACCCCCATTTTCTATGTTCCATCTTTGGAACTCATCATAATCATGGATTATGGTGAAATTCCTCAAGGTTTCTCAAATCACCCATATTTAAAGAGGTAATTTGTTTCCTTCATAAATAGATCTTTTTTACACTTTTCCCCTGTAATATTCTTTCCCTAGTTCTTTCAAACATAAGTAAACATTCCATTATGTTCCAAGTCATTACCTCTCCTTTAATGGTGTGGATATAAGGGAATATAAAGCGTTATCTATTTATCAAGCTGAACTTTCTTCTCCTTTATCCTCCATCATCCTCCTCCTTCCATTATTTCATGGTTCTACCTTCCTACCTGATCATGAAAAAACTAGGGTTGTTTTATCTAATGATTTTTTATGTTGTTTTTTCTTTTTTGGGGATGGTACTCAAAGGTTTAGGTTTTATAAATCCTAGGTTAGTGTTATCAGGTTTGCATTTCCATTCCTCCAAGTATTTGAGGTAGGTTCCCCATTACAAATATCCTTTTTATATTAGATTCATCTTTTTCATGGTGTTGAAAACCACTAAACAATTTTATTGTTGTTTTATAAGCCTTAAATAATTTTATTTGGTTTGAAAAGTGGTGTTTATACCTTTTTTTGTAAATAATAGTGTGGTTTTGTTATATAAGTGAACACAAAGTGTTTTTCTAAAGTTTTGTTATATTATGAACTGGTTTTAGGATATTAGAACGTGGTATAGAAATTTAAATAACAGTTTTTCATGAAAATATTTTTTAGGACCTTTTTAGTGTCAAATAGAATTGGTTTCATTAAATATTAAATCACATGTTTTCGAGAAAATTCCTGGTTGGATTTTGAGTTCTCAAGGGGGAATAAAATGATTGTTTTGGAATATGAAAAATATTGGAAGCATGTGAATCAATGTTTTTATTTCATTATATAGCTTTCCAATGTGGATTTTTTATATATAAACAAATTACTTTTGTTATAACTTGTTTTGGCCTGAGTGGTCACAAAATGGTATGTTTTTCATCCTTATAAAAATGGTTGAGCTTTAAATGTGTAACCCAAATGTTTTAAAAGTTTTATGAAGAAAAAATACTGATGAAGGTGTGTGTAAACCACTTTATGAAAGGTGAATTTTTTCTTTTTGATATACCTTTTTTGGGTAAAATTCATAACGACTCATTTGGCATTTTTATTAAGATAATTTTTTTAATGTGTGTTCCATGTGGCACCATTTGGGATCATTTTATTACTCATGAAATTGTTTTATTAAATATTTTTGGGGCTTCCAAGTATGATTTGATATGTTATTGGTGGGTTTTTGTCTTTAGAAGTTTATCATTTAATGGATTTTATTTTCAAAGAATCGTTATACTTCTTGAAATTGTTTTATGAATGTTTTAAGTGGTTTATTTATTTTTGAAAGAGATGTGGAACTTTTTTGTAGGCTGTTTTGTGTGTGTATGGTTTGGAAAATGAATTTTCATGTGAAAATTGTGTTCGACAACAAGTGGAACATGATTGAGTACAAATAGGGAATCTCATATATCTATGTGGGCGGATGTTTACTAGTATGCTAGTGATATGGAGTGGTTTTATTCCTGTTTCATGTAGAAAGTAGGATGAAAAAAATACTAAAAAAATTATAATTATGATTTTCTCGGACACTAGGTTTGGGGTATTGTCCCCAACTAGTGGATCATGCATGATAATAGAAATTTTTTGTCTTTACTTTTACACTAAGATACAAGGTACCTAGGGCCCACAATGAACTAGTGCCTAGGGTTGTTCCCATGACTAGTGCTCAATGGTTATTTTGTACTCCCCATCAGAATATGGTGTGTTTGGTTAGTATATTCATCAGTGTGTTGGTTTTATTTAAAAGTGTATATTCTTTGAATAATCCCTCTTGAAAATTACTTTCATTTTGAATTCGCATATCATGAAATAGGTTAGTATCATTTCATGTTTATGAAAACATGAAAGCATATTAATTTATAATGTTTATAGTATCGAACCTTTTTTGGAAAACACAATTTTATATATTTCACTTAAACTATTAAATTTATTTTCCTTTTATTTTTATTAACATTCATTGGGAATATAATTTCAGGACAGACTACTATGTTTTAATACTCATGCCTATAGCATTATTATGCTTTTATCCCTTGTGTATATTTCCACTTGAGTTCGATATACTTGTGAAACATGTGGTCATTATGTTGGAGATTGACCTTTGAGGTCACATGGAGTTAGTTGTTTTTCAGGTTTTGTCAGATGAGTTGTCTTATTTAGTAGTACTTTCAGTTTCGTGTCCAAAAAATGTTCAGATCATTTCTATATAAATGTATATTTCCATGTACATTTCTATCCATTATTTATTTAATTGTTAATATTTGGGAGAAATCTTTCCCTTGTCACTCTATTTATGCACCTAGTTCTTTTCACCATCTCGGGAGGATTGAGAATTCCTATCATGAAATTTCATGGAGTGGCATGGGTGACCGTTTCGGGGTTGACTTGGGATGATCCATGAAAAAATGGTATTAGAGGAGTTTAGCTCTAAGCAGACCTTGATTTTTATAACACCTATGTTATTTGGGGGATGTCAAGGTCGATAGAGTAGGATTTTTGGGACGTCAGTGTTAGTTGTGGGAAGAGTGTCATGAATTCTTTATCATTGTGATCCTCAAGTGTTCATGGGAAGTCTGGTTTTGTTAGTGTCTTTGGTTCTTGTTTTTGGTATTGAGATATAATAAGGGGATTTAGAATAATGGTCTTTGTCAGCTCGCAGGTCTTGGAAAGCCTTGCAGAGCTAGTTCGCGGTCCTAAGAGGGATCCCCATGTTGGTGGTGTGTTTGTAAAATGGATGACAACAATATAGTCAAGTCACCAATGAAAATTAGTTCTCCTTTTTGGATCTCTCGAACCATCCTTGAATTCAGAATTTTCTTTTGAAAATCCTTGTGTGATAATATTGAAAATGGGTTCTTAAATAATGCTTTGTTGTTGCGAAGTTGGAAATGGGTTTTCCAAATTTAATATGAGAATGATTTTTGAATTGTGTGTTTTGCGAAACAAATATTCTGGATAATTTTAATTTTATTTAATGGGATTGAATTTATATATTGTAAACTTATGATTTGTTGAAAAAAAATATTTGGAGTAATTGGATTATTTTAATGTGGTTCTGAAAAATAGTTTTAAATATGATGTTTTAGGCTATTAAATAGTGTTTGAATTTGATTAATTGGTTTTTTAAATTGTTTTTGAGTAGTTGGTGATTTTCTGAAAAGGATTTTACCTTTGTGGTTGTTAGATTATTAAAATATACCTTGCTGAATTTTTGAAAATAGGCAAGGTTTGATTGAATAAAATGCCTATTTTGGAAGTTGTATTAAATGAAATGGAATTGGTTTTTAACCAAGTGGTTCTTGATGATGTGTGGTATGTTTTTTGAAAACTACAAATGGTTTTTTACATGGTAGATAGGGTGCCTTCGGAATCTGAAAGGTTTTTGAAATGTGTTGAATATTTTTTCTTGGAATGATGTTGTTTTGTTTTAGCCTTGGGTGTATTCATGGGATCACACAAGCATGGTTTTATAGATATACGGATGGCTGGAATGTATGGAATGGCATTTGAGTGCTCAAGATTGCAAGGAAATGTGAATTTGAGTGAGACTTGATGAAACACATTGTGAATTCAAAAATCAACCATGTTAGGTTGTTTTTCAAAAGTGTTTTGATCTGATATTTTTTGGAGCTCATTTAGAAACTGATTGTTATGTGGATAGTTTTTCTTATAGCTTAGATATTTTTTAATTCGTTAATATTGTTTTTGTTCTATGAGAAATACTCTTGTTGCTTCTTATGATTGTATCTTAGTGGTGGCTCAGTTTTGGAGGAATATTTAGTGAGTTTCCAAATATCTATTAGGTGTTTTCATATGTCCATTTATAGTTCCCTATTGGAAATATTTATCGCTGAAAAACCAATGGATTCTTTCTCGGGTTTCAAAATCTAGATCCATGACATCAAATAATTCCTTATTCCATTTATAGAAATATAGATTTTTTGGGGCTTGATTTATAGTCCCTTCTGGTTATGATGATTCTATCACTTATAGCAGTTCTGTTTGGTGATTATTGGTGTGTTTTCTTGAGTTGCTTGTTCAGTTCACTCCTCATTCTATATAATAATGAATGGTGGTGTGTATCCCTCAATATCAATTGGGTATTTCTGTTTTTTTATCTAGGGTGTTTCACGAGGTGTTGTGATTCATAGCTCCTCACTAAGGAAGAGTTGATTCTCCAAACATTAGGGCTCTAGAAATAGATCACAGATTGAATATTTTCATGCAGTTTGGAAATCACCCGAGGTGTGGGGGAATTGACTAGGTTCCTACCTCCACCCATGTGGTGAGGTTGATTCTATATTTCTATTTTGGTCCTTCGTCACTATGAAATTCCTCTCATCATGATGAGTGTGGTGGACTTACCCCTTATGTCGTATCTATGGTTATGCATGCTCGAATATTAGTTTCCGATCAATGTCCATGTGTAGACAGCCAATGTGAATTGGGTGTGGTATTTGTTTAACCTATTCATAGGTAGAGGGTTTCAGTGGTTCCTCTATTTATTTTCTGGTTTTAGTGGCCCAAAGATTGGGTCCCCTTCCCTCCCTGCCCTGAGTGGGGTGTATTCTGATCCTTCCCGAATGTGTTGGCCCAGTTTTTGTCACCTATTTTTTGGAGTGGGTGGTTTAAAAGTTCAAGTTTTAACCCTATTGACTTGGGGTTTTAGTTATTTTGGTTGAGTTTAAGTAGGACTGTATGTGTTAGGCCCAGTTCTAGTTCATGAGGAATTCTTGTTTGTTCATTTCTAGTTGGTCTCTAATGGTGTCGAGTCCCACAGTGAGGCTCGAAGATCATTTATTGATTTATTAGATGGTAGTTTTGATTTAATGGTGTGGATGCCATTCCAGAATCCCCTCACCAATTCGTTGGATTTCATGACTGAACATTGGTCTGTGTGATCATTGGTTTCATTGGGAGAAGTCCCAAAAATATGGTTCTTAGCTTGGTTGTGAAGGTGGTGGATTGACCTTTCCGTTGATTCTTAGGACGTTGTTATGAGTTGTGGTTTTTTGGACAGGATTATTAAGTTATGTTGATGTTTTATGATCTATACATGGATTTCGATTCTAGACCATGTTAACAAGGAATCCTTAGGTGTTTTTCTTTCATCTTGAAAGTGTTATGGATTTCTATGGGTGGAATGATTTAATGGTGGGGAGAATTGTCACACCCAGTTTTTAATGTCTTGTCTTTGATCGAGTTCATTGTAAATACCAATCCATTCCTCACATTTTGGGTGAGATTAATTTTGTTTTTTTAATTTCCATATATTTCTAGTTATCCTACGATGGGTTCCCCAAAACGTTTTTGGTAGTTGTTTTTTAAAAGGGTGATTACTTCAAGATTTGGGCCAAACCGGGAGCCCATTTACAGATTTGAAAAAAAAATTGTTCATTTTATAATTCCTTCATATTTCCAGTTTTTTTCACTAATTAGATATCCCACATGGCCTCACTTGACCTATTAAAACCTTCATATCCATTTGGACCCCTTAGGAACTCATAATCATGGTAGATTTGACTTATTTATGCAGGTATTAGTCCATCCCCTGGGCACATTTCCAGAATAAAAAAAAAATTGTCTCTTTTATATCTTATTCGTTTGTAAAATTTTTTGGACATTACACCTCTCAATATAGATAAAAAACCGTAGTTTCACCCCCATGTTATATTTTCCCTCTTTTTAGCTCATATTTATTGGGGATTAGGGTGAACATCTTCTTGGATTCAAAAATCATCTATTTTTGAAGAGGTAATTTGTTACTTTCATAATATTTAATTCTATACACATTTACCCCCAAATATCAATTCTTCAGTTCTTCTAGACCCAATGATATTCTTCCTTGAGTTCCAAGCCTTTACCTCTCCAATAAAGGTGTGTATCTAATGGAATATTAAAAGTTCTCTAGTTATTAAGGTTATTTTCCTTCTCCTTTCTCATCCTTCCTCCTCCTCCATCCATTATTTCATGAATATCTATTCCTCCCTAGTCGTTAGTGGCCTAGGGTTATGTTATACCATGATTTTATGTGGTTTTTGATCATTTTAGGCTATTATTCATTTGTTTAGTGGTTAAAAATCCCCATAAGGTGTTATCAAGTGTACGCTTCAATTCCACCAAGGATTTTAGGTAGGATCCCCATTGAACACGTCCTTTTTATTTGTGATTATTCATTTTCCATGGTATGGGAACCCACTCTGAATTTTCATTATTTTTTATAATGCCCCACTAATATGATTTTGTGTGAAATGTGATGTCCATACCTTGTTTTTTGAAAAATATTGTGGTGTTTTTATAAAAGTTCAGACCAAGTATTTTTTAGATGTTCCATTATCTTTTCCACCTATTTTTTTATTTTTAGAACTTGGTTTATCCATTTAAATAATTTTTGGCATGAAATTTGTGTTTTATGTCCTTTTATGTGTTAAATAGAATTAGTTTCATTAAATGTTTCATGCCACGTTTTACAAAAAGTGCATGGTTGTATTTTGTGTGATCACGGTGGTATAAAATGATCATTTAGACTCTGAAAAATAATTTAATCATGTGAATCAAGGTTTTTGGGGTCGTTATATGGCCTTTTAATGTGAATTTTGTAATATAAACATATCAGTTTCGGTTTTTATGATTTTTTGTCCCGAATTTCTAGAAAATGACCCATTTGGTATCCTTATAAAAATTGTTGATCATTGAATGTGTAACCAAAGTTTTTTAAAGGGTTAATGTAAATATTTTTATGCTTCTAATGGTGTGTGTACTCCACATTATAAATGGGGAAAATTTTCTCTTTAATATACATCTGTTTGTTAGAATTATTAAAGTCTTGTTTGGAATTTTTCATAAGAAAAATGTTTTTGTGTGTGTTCCATGCGGCACCATGTGGGGTCATTTTATGAATAATGTAATTTCTTTTCTAAATATTTTTGAGGATGGATAATATGGTTTGATATGTTCTTGGTTGGATTTTGTCTTTGAAAGATCATTTTTTATTTTATTTTATGTGCAAAGCCTCATTGTACATTGTGAAATTCTTTTATGAATGTTTTATGTGGTTTATTGATTTGTGAAAGAGATGTGGAACATGTTTGTGGAATTTATTGGGTGTGTATGATTTTGAAATGGAATTTCCTTGTGATAATTGTATTTTATTTCATGTGGAACTTGATTTAGCACAAAGAGGTTATTCTGGGTATTTGGGTGGGCGGACGAGTACCTGTATGCTAGTGATCTAGAGTGCTTTCGTCCCTATTTCACCTAGTATGTGTGATGATGACAACTATAACTAAACTATGAAGATGATGTATGGGACCACTAGGTTGTGTGTATTAGTCTCTACTAGTGGCTCATGTATCAGAATCGATATTTCATACGGTTACTTTTACATAGAGATATGAGGTACCTGGGGCCCACAACGAACTAGTGTCTAGGCGTGTTCCCGTGACTAGTGCTCATTGGATATTTTATACTCTCCATCAGAATACATTATGTTTGGTTACGAAATTACAGAACATGTGTGTTCTATTTAAAAGTGTACATTCTTTAAAGCTTCCCTCTTGAAATATTATTTCATTTCGAAGTTGAATATCTTGAAATTGGTTACTATCATTGTAACACCCCATTATTTCATAGTGTGTTATTTCTTAAAAATAATTCAATAACTTGCACTACACGCACCACTGAGTTCAATCACACCATAACTTACCAAACAAGCCATTAAAAAGAGGTTATGAATAGTATTAACTAAATTTTAAACTAATATATCCTTATAATTTTAGAATCCATATTATGAGTTTCTTAGATATAATGTAAGAACAAATTCATTTTCAGTATTGCACTTTTATCAACTTTTAATAGTGAACCCTTTCTAAATACAATATTTTAAACTTTTTGACTAAATGGGGACATCAAAAATTTAAAATGAAACATCCCAAGCTTCCACGGTATGCTTTCCTTTGAATAATACAGTAGCGTGTGTCGTACGCAACTTCGTGTTTTAACACACACCATAACCGATCAAACTAGCCGTTATGAATAGTAATACCTACTTTTTGAAATTATATATATTTTATTTTTTAAAAATGGACTTCATTTTTGGATCCGGAATATCGAATTTAGCCTAAGGTGAAATTTTGGTACTTTTCGGATAACATTAATATTTTGATGAATAGTGAAAATTACTAAATTTTAATTATAATCAACTTTTTTAATCATAATAATTAATAGTGATAAATTATGAATTTGAGTGGTTTTAAAGTATATTTTGAATATATTTTTACCATTTAATACAATGTTGGTCATTGGACATAATTTCACAATTAAACTGAACATAAACAAGTATCAATCTTTTCATAGTTATTATATCTTTAAAACATGCTTTTTGTTTTAACAGCGGGAATTATTTTTAAATTAATTTCTGCCACTTCGGTGTTTTTAATTTGAAAAAATGGATTCCATATTTGGAATCAGGATGTTCTTATTGTGTGAATAGGTAACTTTTATTTTTATACATTTTGAATAATTACGGTGGTAAATATTTTATTTACCATGGTTAAGGGTAAATCCAGTAAATAAGGGTTAAAAAATATTATAATAATACTAAATTACCCTAAAACGTGTCCTAACCTTATTGACGGATACATGTTAGACCATAGGTATCATTGGGTCGATTTTGGGACCCCATGGAGCCACTTTTAGGTGATATGGACACTTTATTTTAATTAAGTTAAAATGAATACAAAAATGTCACAAGCATATATCTTTTAGAACAATAAATTTTACATAGGGTTATATAAGTTGGATTTTCAACTATAAATATTAATTAGAAAGATAAATTGATTTCCTATATAATGATATTTTATTTATAATTTTTACACAGTAAATAATTTAATTTATATATGACACAATGATGATGCAGTAATTACCTAATTAATGAACAATTAGAATAATTCATATTATAAATACCCAAATTAATATAATTTGAGACTTTTTATGAACTACACTAATTTTATAGGTTAATATGACATGTTAGTATTGATTTAATTAACTTTTTTCGAAGTAATAATTCTGTTATGAGTTTCAAAAAAATCTACTATTGAATAGTGTCAAAATTAACAAAAAAGAGTTTTTAAAACAAATATTATATTATTAATTGATATTAAATTCATAAAAATATAAGGTTCGGAAAAGAGAATTATATCATGATATTTGTATCATTAATGGACCACTTGGGGGTCTCTAGGATGTATATAGTATGTTTATTAACCATATAATATAAAAATACAAAGAGACATTGTAAAAGTGAAACTAATTAACTTAGAGTTAATACTTAAATATAAGGTTAATATAAGTTCCCAAACCTGTCTAAATTCTATTGGTTGAGTGTTTTTCGACCTATAACCACCATAAAATTTAAATAAACAACATTGGAGCCATTAGAAACCGAATATGAATTTATTATAAATTAATATTTTTAGCTTTTCCAAAGGTGCCCCTCACCCCTCTTATAAAAGGGCACTCCTCCTTCCTATTTCTCCACACCTTCAAAGCCTTTTGGTTCGGCCAAACTCTGCCCAAATACTCTCCCAACATCTCTCACTAAAAAATATATGTCTTAGTTTGATCATAAAGCCATCCTAAGGAGCCCTTTTGATCAAATCAAAAGGAAGAACCCGAAGAAGAGGTAATGATTTCACCACCCTGTTTCAAGTTCCTTCCTTCTTCCACCTCTTCTTCTTTTTTTGTTACCATTATAAAATAATAACTCCAGTATCATATATATATACTATGATTTTATTATAAATATGATACAACCATATTAACTATTCTATCCATCCTTTGAATAACATGTCACTATACGTGCGTACGTACAGCTTACTGTCTCCACGTCGTGGTGTAATTGTTATTCAATAAATTATTATTTGGATGGGTATAATAATGATGTGTAACTCATGTAAATAATAAATATAAAATGGTAAGGATTCATTATATATGATATACCAACCAATTATATATTATTTTAATATCAAAAGAATGATATTGTCGCTCGTGCGTACGTACAGACTACCGTCTCCACGAACGCAATGAGATTCATTCTCCATCGTATCCATTCAAGTATAATTATCATTTGATGATTTAAAAATGATGTTTAAGGACTTGATATTATTCTGGATATGAATAATATACAACCTATCCATTACAAACATGGCTTACATAACAAAACATATAAAATAAAATGAGTAAGTAAACACCCAAAACGATGATAATTCTAAGATATTATTAACAAAGAAATGTTAAAAGATCATATATGATATCATATTAATGTATATGATTATTGAATAATTTAATAAAAATTATTTCACCATTATACAGGAGGTTAACCTACCCCAACCAAGAAAAGTTCAAGGTAAGGGTTTATTTAGCAATCTCTTCATTATCCGAGGTTATTTATACGTAATAATCTACCGCCGTTATAAAATATTCAAAGCATACCTTACAAGATTACAAGGATATTTTGAAAGTTAATGTTTTATTTTATAATTATGTGACTTTTAAATGATTTCAAAATGAATATTTTATGAATTTCGGAAAGGTACTCTTTATCAAAATCAGAATTTTAAATGTTTTAAAGATTTATCATTCTAAATATTTTTAATTAATGTCCATGTCTTCAAAATGGTTTTTAAGGATTTATTATATGGACATGAATGATTTTAAAATGTTATTTCCTTTCAAAAGTTTCAAAGTGGTATGGGACACTTTGATTCAAAAATCTCTTTTTAATTACTTCCTTTATAAATGTGTGACCTTTAAATGATTTCAAAAAAAAGAGATATTTCTCTCAAATAGTTTTGATTTCATCTATATCAACATCATTTGATGGATTTTATGATTATATGAAGTTGATTTATTATCATACAAAACTTCCATAATGTATTGAAGGTTTTGTGATATGTTTGTCTGTGGATGTGTTATTTTTATACCATTCATGGTTTATGGAGAAAGTATTTGCATTTTGTATGCTAGTTTTAAAATGAATATTTATGTTATGTTTAAAAAATTTTATATGGGAATGCATTAGACTTAGTAAGTGACGGGTGGGGCCTGCTATAGCTCCTCGATGCATCATTAGGTCTCATGAGACAAACTAGTGTCTTGGCACAAGGCTTTGGCAAAATCTTATTTGTAGTCATGGCACGAGGCCTTGGCTATGTGGTTATGATAGTCTGGAATTATGAATTCCATCATTATGAAAGTGGTTATTGATATTTCATGTAATTATTCGATTGGTAGAATATCCATGTGAATAAATAAATGGCATTACTCGATTTAACTTTTGCCATACCATGTTGATGTTCAAGTTTAAAAGGCTTTTGTTTTAGTTATACATTGCCTTAAATGTTTATGCTTATTTTTGAAAGTTTCCGATATATTGTTATCCTTACTGGGCATTTGAGCTCACCCCTTTTCTATGTTTTATTTTTCCTAGGATGTGAAGAAATAAGTTATGAATGACCTACAGGGATTTTATGTGGGGATATGAGTGTGGAATATGGAAACTATGTTTTTGTAGTAGTTTTTCACTTTATGATGTAATGTAAGAATATATCTAGTGCTTTTAAGGCTACTAAACCAATCGGTCTTTCGAGATTTGATCTTTCTTGTGATCATTCCAATGTTATGTAATAATGCACCGACTCTGGATAACTGGGGTCGGAGCATTACAGTTGGTATCGGTGGAAGTTTAGAGCAAACCTTGGAAGCTATATTCAGATAAACTCTGATTAGAGCACGTAGACCTAAGATTAACTTTGATGATTAGTATAGAAGAACTTATAGAATTTTGGTATTGTAGAGATATTGTGAGTTTTCCGAGTAATACATCCCTGTCTGTATACGAGCAGGTAGAGGCGTCTCTGGCACAGTTGTACCTAGGGGTAAAACCCGAATACAATGCTTTGAGCTAGACTCAAACGGGAACTGGTGCACGACAATGGGCCTTGCTGCACTCTTGGTTACGACACTCGCAGGGGATATGCTTAGGATAATTCTCATTTTCTTTAAAAACCATTATGAAGGGTTTATAAGTATATACTTCCTCAAAGGATACATTTTTATGATTATGGATTATATCCATAAACTATTTAATTTATGTTATGTGTTTTAAGAGTTTGGGATTAGGTATTGTTATTCATAAACTAATCTAATGTATTACATTGTTTAGAAATGGCGCCCAGTAGAAGGAATGTGAACTCTAGCAATGCACATGATACAAAGAGAAAGAAGGATCATATATTTCATGGTCTTAAGCCATAATTTATAAGAGAAATAGTCTCGCATGTATTATCATCATATGAAGAAGTAATATCATGTGTTGACAAAATGAGTAAAGAGTTTACTGAGTCTTATGGCTTTGAAGGGAAGCAAGAGAAGAAAAGGATGGAATAGATAAAGATGGATAAAGGGAAGAGGGAAAAGAAGAATTTTCCCATATGTGATAACTGTGGAATGAAACACCCTGGAACTTCCCTGAAAGGAATGGGAGTTTGTTATAAGTGTGGAGGAAAAGGGAAAAAATACGTGACTGTAAGGGTAAGAAAATGGTTTCAAATGTACAATGCTTTATTTGCAAAGAGTTTGGACTCTACGCGAACCTATGTCCCAATCATTAGACTATGCCGCAAATGATGCCATTGGATAATAATCAAGTTATGATACTACCACAGATGAAGAGAAATGATTAGAGTTCTTATGTTGATTTTGTCATTTGAGTGTTGTATCAACAATGTATTGGTTATAATAATTATGGAGTGTATAAGGATTGTACTGTAGTACTATTTCATTAAGGACTTGAGATTGTGTGGAACAAAGAAAAGTGACTCAATAGCAGGATAAATTTTTGGAAAATATATGGTTGAGAGAAATATAAACCATAATATGGTTCTGATACCGAGGTAGTGAATTTAGAATAATACATAATTGATTTGGATAAATTATATTGGATATTATTGACTACCTTGAAGCTGATTAATGATTTGTATATTACATCATTGTTGGGGTTTAAAACATTTTTGGATTGATGAAGTATATCCATCATTCTATATGGAATAATGTAGCATGAATGTAATCAATAAGGATTATGGTAATTCAGGATGTTTTATTGTTTTAAAAGAATACATGATGAAGGTAATAATATTCTATTACAGGGAAAAAAGGATCTACGTTATGTTTACCTTCCTTAAAAATGTTGGACTGTGAGTTTGGACAGAAGTATTTTGGAAAAATTCTAGTTTGAGATTAATTTTGGATTTCCATAAATGGACAACCCGGAGGTCGGGCACCAACAAGTCGCGACTGGCAAGTCCGCAAGACTTGAACCCGCAACCGAAGGGCGAAAACGCTATATCACCTACCACTGGCCCACGAGGTGTCCTGGATTAAATAATGTAGTATTTTTAAAAGATCTGGTAGATGAATTATAAATTCATTTATTTTGGAACCCTGTACAAATAGTATAAATAGAATTTTTTTTATGTTCTATTATCTTTCAGAGTGAAAGATGAGTTTGTGGTAGAAATTAGTTAAAGGATGGAACTCTACTTGTCATGAATATATTTTTCTTCTTCTCTTATTCAATGAAGAAATTAATTCTTATACTTTATTTAAGGAATCCTAAAACCAAAAATGTGTTATTCTAATACCCAATGTTTTATTAAACCGATGGTATTTCAAATCATCACAGATTGATGAATTTAAGGACCTCAATTTTACACTTGTTTGTGATTGATGACCTCAATCACTAGTTCTAAATATTTACATTTTTCTCCAATTATATGTCTCTAATTTCCACAAATGTTCTCCTAATTGAGATCATAATTTGGTGGTGACCCTTTCATTTCTCTTTTCCTCATATTAAGACTAAAGTTTAGTAACCTAATTTCAGATGTGGGTTTTCCCACAAAGATATTTTCTATTTTCATCCTTTTATTTTCGAAGAACAATTTCAAATTGCGAGGACACAATTTATTTAAGGAGGGGAGAATGTAACACCCCAAGATTTCATAGTGTTTTATTTCTTCAAAATAATTCAATAAATTGCACTACACGCAACACCGAGTTCAATCGCACCATGACTTACAAAACATGCCATTCAAAAGAGGTTGTGAATATTATTAACTGAATTATAAACTAATATATCCTTATAATTTTAGAATCCATATTATGAGTTTCTTAGACATAATGCAAGAACAAATTCATTTTCCGTATTGCAATTTTATCAACTTTTAATAGTGAACCCTTTTTAAATACAATATTTAAAACTTTATGACTAAATGGGGACACCAAAAATTTAAAATGAAACATCTCAAGCTTCCACGGTATGTTTTCCTTTGAATAATACAGTAGCGTGTGTTGTACGCAACTTCGAGCTTTAACACACACCACAACCGATCAAACTAGCCGTTATGAATAGTAATACCAACTTTTTGAAATTATATATATTTTATTTTTTAAAATGGACTTAATTTTTGGATTCGGAATACCGAATTTATCCTAAGGTGAAATTTTTGTACTTTTCAGATAACTTTAATATTTTGATGAATAGTGAAAATTACTAAATTTTAATTAAAAACTACTTTTTTAATCAAAATAATTAATAGTGATAATTTATAAATTTGAGTGGTTTTAAAGTATATTTAGAATATATTTTTAACATTTAATACAATGTTGGTCATTGGACATAATTTCACAATTAAACCGAACATAAACAAGTATCAATCTTTTGATAGTTATTATATCTTAAAAACACGATTTTTGTTTTAACAGCGAGAATTATTTTTAAATTAATTTATCCCACTTCAGTGTTTTGAATTTGGAAAAATGGATTCCATATTTGGAATCAGGATGTTCATATTGTGTGAATATCTAACTTTTATTTTTAGACATTTTGAATAATTACTGCAGTAAATATTTTATTTACTATGGTTAAGGGCGAATCCGGTAAATAAGGGTTAAAAAAATAATATTATAATAATACTAAATTACCCTAAAACGTGTCCTAACCTTATTGTCTGATACATTTTAGACCATAGGTATCTTTGGGTCGATTTTGGGACCCCATGGAGCCACTTGTAGGTGATAGGGACACTTTATTTTAATTAAGTTGAAATGAAAACAAAAATGACACAAGCATATATCCATTAGAAAAGAAATTTTTACATAGGGTTATATATGTTGGATTTTCGACTATAAATATTAATTAGACAGATAAAACGATTTCCTACATAATTATATTTTATTTATAATTTTTAGACATTAAATAATTTACTTTATATATGACACAATGATGATGCAGTAATTACCTAATTAATGAAAAATTAGAATAATTGATATTATAAATACCCAAATAAATATAATTTGAGACTTTTTATGAACTAAACTAATTTTATATGTTAATATGACATGTTAGGATTCATTTAATTAACTTTGTTAGAAGTAATAATTTTGTTATGAGTTTCAAAAAAATCAACTATTAAATAGTGTCAAAATTGACATAAAAGGGTTTTTAAAACAAATATTATATTATTAATTGATATTAAATTAATAAAAATCTATGGTTCGTCCAATAGACTTATATCATGATATTAGTATCATTAATGGACAACTTGGGTGTCTCTTATATGTATATAGTAATTTTATTAACCATATAATATAAAAATACAAAGAGACATTGTAAAAGTGAAACTAATTAACTTAGAGTTAATACTTAAATATAAGGTTAATATAAGTACCCAAACCTGTCGAAATTCTATTGGTTGAGTGGTTTTCGACCTATCCCCACCTTAAAATTTAAATAATCAACATTGGAGCCATTAGAAACCGAATATTAATTTATTATAAATTAATATTTCTAGCTTTTCAAAAGGTGCCCCTCACCCCTCTTATAAAAGGGCACTCCTCCTTCTCATTTCGTCACACATTCAAAGCCTTTTGGTTCGTCCATAATCTTCCCAAATACTCTCACAACTTCCGTCACTACAACCTAGTGGGATTAGTTTGATCATAAATCCACACAAAGAGACCTTTTGATCAAATCAAAAGGAAGAACCTGAAGAAGATGTAATGATTTCACCACCCTTTTTCATGTTCTTTCTTCATCCACTTCTTCTTCTTATGTTGTTACCATTCTAAAATAATAACTCTAGTATCATATATATATAATGTGATTTTATTATAAATATGGTACAACCATATTCACTATTCTATGCATCCTTTGAATAACATGTCACCATACATGCGTACGTACGGCTTACCATCTCCTCGTCGTGGTGTAATTGTTATTCAATAAATTATTATTTGGATGGGTATAATAATGATGTGTAAATCATTTAAATAATAAATATAACATGATAAGGATTCTGTATATATGATATACCATCCAATTATATATTATTTTAATATCAAAAGAATGATATTGTCGCTCGTGCGTACGTACGGACTACCGTCTCCACGAACGCAATGAGATTCATTCTCCATCGTATCCATTAAAGTATAATTATCATTTGATGATTTAAAAATGATGTTTAAGGATTTGATATAATTATGGATATGAATTATATATAACCTATCTATTACAACATGGCTTACGTAACAAAACATATAAAAGAAAACGAGTAAGTAAACACAGGAAACGACGATAATTCTAAGATATTATTAACAAAGCAATGTTAAAAGATCATATATGATATCATATTAATTTATATGATTATTGAATAATTTAATAACAATTATTTCACCATTATACCAATGTTTAACCTACCCTAACCAAGGAAAAGTTCAAGGTAAGGTTTTATTTCGCAATCTCTTCATTATCCAAGGTTGTTTATACGTAATAATCTACATGGATCTCTTTATCATCCACATCCATGTTTCTTTAAAATGAATTTCAAAACATTTTTACAATTTACTAAGATACGGGTTAAAGTCATTTATACACCTGTTTGACTTTTTATAAGAATTTTATAAAGGAATATTTCCGTCGTTTTCCAAACAAGGTGCTTTTTAACCTTTTCGACAAAATTAAGGTAAGAATGTTTTTTAACTTATACGGCGGGTGAGGCTATTTACCACCGTTATAAAATTTTCAAAGCTTCCCTTACAATATTACAAGGATATTTTCAATGTAAATGCTTTATTTTATTATTATGTGACTTTTAAATGATTTCAAAATGAATATTTTAAGAATTTCGGAAAGGTACTCTTTATCAAAATCAGAATTTTAAATGTTTTAAAGATTTATCTTTCTAAATCTTTTTAATTAATGTCCATGTATTCAAAATGGTTTTTAAGGATTTATTTATACGGACATGAATGATTTTAAAATGTTAATTCCTTTCAAAAGTTTCAAAGTGGTATGGGACACTTTGATTCAAAAATCTCTTTTTAATTACTCCCTTTATAAATGTGTGACCTTTAAATGATTTTAAAAAAAAGGAGATATTTCCCTCAAATAGTTTTGATTTCATCTATGCCAACATCCTTTGATGGATTTTGTGATTATATGAAGTTGATTTATTATGATACAAAACTTCCATAATGTATTGAAGGTTTTGTGATATGTTTGATTGTGGATGTGTTGTTTTTATACCATTCAAGGTTTATTGAGAAAGTATTGAAATTTCGTATTCTAGTTTTAATACGAATGTTTATGTTATGTTTAAAACTTTTCATATGGGAATGAATTGGACTTAGTAAGTGATGGTTGGGGCCCGCTATAGCTCCTTGATGCATCGGTAGGTCTAATGAGACAAACTAGTGTCTTGGCACAAGGCCATGGAAAAATATTATTTGTAGTCTTGGAACGAGGCCTTGGATATGTGGTTATGATAGTCTGGAATTATGAATTCCATCATTATGAAAGTGTTTATTGATATTGCATGTTATTATTCGATTTTTAGAATATCCATGTGAATAAATAAATGGCATTATTTCATTTTACTTTTGCCATACTATGTTGAAGTTCATGTTTAAAAGGCTTTTGTTTTAGTTATACATTGCCTTAAATGTTTATGCTTATTTTTGAAAGTTTCCGCTATATTGTTATCCTTACTGGGCATTTGAGTTCACCCCTTTTCTATGTTTTATTTTTCCCAAGATGTGAAGAAATAAGTTATGAATGACCTGTAGGAATTTTATGTGGGGATATGAGTGTGGAATATGGAAACTATGTTGTTGTAGTATTTTTTCACTTTATGATGTAATGTAAGACTTATGAATATATCTAGTCCTTCCATGTCTACTAAACCAATCGGTCTTTTGAGATTTGGTCTTTCTTGTGATCATGCCAATGTTATGTAACAATGCACCGACTCTGGGTAACTGGGGTCGGGGTGTTACAATAATTTCCTATTTATGAAAACTTGGAATCATTCTACATTATAATGTTTATATATTGTAGCCTTTTTTGGAAAAAACGACATTATATATTTCATTCCAAAATTGAAATTTATTTTTCTTTTATTTTAATGTAAGTGCTTTGGGAATATAATATCATGCAATCCTACTGAGTTTTAATACTCACAACGACAGTCTTCTTCTATTTTTAGACCCTATGTAGGTTTCAGATTGAGTTCGAAATCCTTGGAATATGTGTGATCGTTGTGTTGGAGAGTGACCAGTGGGGTCACACGGAGTTATTTGGTTGTCTTGTCTATTGAGTTATCTAATTTAGTTTTAGTTCCAATATCATGTACAAATGATGTTCAGTTCAATTTAATATAAATGTAAATTGGGTTTTCCATTTCATTATCTTATTAATTTAATAATTTATATTTGTGAAAAAATTGTTCTTTTGTCACTATATTTAATCCCTTGGTGCTTATTTCCATCTAGGGAGGATCCAACATACCTCTTGATACTTTCCACAGAGCAGCCAAGGTTACTGTTTCAGGGTTGACCCTGGATGGTTCGGGACAATGAATCTATAGGTATATCAAGATATATACTATAATGAGTCAATTCATTATAGGAAAAAATAAAGTCACACTTTTATTAAAATACTCAAACCATAAATGGGGTTCATCTTTAGAAATTGTAAATGTCTAATTATAAATAAGGATGTGAATTTTATTTCCTAAGGTTTTATCCATACTTTCTCTTTAGTAATGGATAGCATAAGTAATTTAGTAATTAAGAAATGGTTTTTTTAGATTTATTTAAGTATAAAGTAAAATTTTGATATTTAATAATAATGTTAATGAAATTAGTAAAATGTATGGTTTTAATTGAACATATTTTAAGAAACACTATAATTCCATGACATGTCGTTCATTCCATGAAGTGAACCTTTAAAATTTTATTGGTGATACTAGTTTGGTGATGAAAAAATAAAAAAATAAGTTAGATACATAACCTACTAAGAAAAAATAACAATCACATTATGACATGCTTTCCATGTCATGTAAAGGGTGTGCTAGGAGGAATAATGAAAGGGTGTATCATTTATATACTAGGTGGTCTGGTCATGAAATAGAGGTTTATATAAAGGATTAAATGAACCACGTCACATTATTCTTCCGTGGAAATGTAGAAATATCTATCAATATTCATATATTGTTTTCTTAGAATGGAATAAAGTGTGCACACCATGATATAGAATCTAACACTTTAAAGATTTTATGAACCAATATTTTTATGGATATCATTTCAAGGATTTACTATGATATAAATATGATTTTTCTGAATGATAACATTGAACTCAATAGAATGTTTTAGAATGCCACACCATGATGGGGGAGTTTATAATAAGTTCACAAATTTTGAATTTAAGTTTCATCATGAAGATAGAACATTTAGAAAAATAAATCAATTCAAATCAATCTCATAAGTCAGGGGGTTTTATAAACCTTATGGGTAGCTAATGGTTGCTATAAATATTCAGTATGTGAGTTGAAAGTATATAATTTATGGGTATAAATTCAAAATATTTATACTAAATTAAGATATACATTAATTAGTTGAGCATAATACTGAAAAATATTGAATGATTTGGAAAATATGGAGTTGGGGAGACTATTGGATAAATTTCATCAACCTTTAGAAATGGGATAGAGAAACTACCTCTCAATGAAACTACATTTACTATATTGGTGATTTATTTATATAATTCATATTTTTTAGTCACCAACATATCTAATCATCTTGTATTTCATGTCATAGAGCTGTTCATACAGAGACAAGAAGAAGGAATTCCCCTAGGTATGACACAAAATATTTTTTTAATCTATATATCAAATAAAATTCATAGTATTTACCCTTTCTATATCTAAAAACCATCATTTTATAATACATCAACAATCCCTTTGTTTTTATCAAGGAAAAATTTTCATTTCTACATTTTAAATATTTACATTTAGATATCAAATTTTTGTTTGATGAGTGATATGTTTGATTGGTTCTTCTATAATGGGAATATGATCAAAAGGATAGGAAAAAGAATTAAACATATTAATTCAGTAATTAACTCCCACCCAAGCCTCATAATCTATACTAGGAATTTTTATGTAACATAATTCTTAACATTATTAACCAAAGAAAAAAACTTGTTTGGTTTACAAAATCCTAAATTTATGATGTACTTGTCCAATATTCTAGAAGAATCAAAAATATTCAAGATCTCAACATCAATATTAAATAAAATGATATAATTATATAAATAGAGACAATATTTTATTCCCTACTATCAATATAACTTATATACATTGGAATGGGACATCATGATGTTTTCTATGAAAAATAGAATAGGATTGAAATTGATGTGAAGGAAAATAGAACACAAGAAATACCATAAACATTAATGGATGGTCATGTTATTATTGATATAGGTTAAACTAAAGCTTTATGTGATAACATATGCTCATAACATATATAGAAAAACACATAGTGAAACACTATAGATATTTGCATATAAAATCAAGAAACAAAAAGATAAAATAAAATATGATTGAAACATACTTACTAGGGAATGTTATTTCTTATATTCATGAAGAAACATAAATCATAAATGTTATTCATCATGTTCACTAAGTTATCCCCCATTATCCTCATAGTTCCAAATATTCCAATGGACATCATCTGTAAAGTACATAATCATCATGTACTCTGGGGGATGTACAATGTGAGTACGAATAGAAAATATTAATGTCGTACCAGCTCCTAATTCCCTCTATCTGACCACTATAATTCTCTAATGAACAATTAAATATAACCAATTATCCACTATCCCCATTTTTTCAAACTATTAAATAATTATATCCCTCTAATGTCTCTCTTAATTTCCTATATCTAACTGAACATTGATATAAACATGGAGGACGCCCCTATAGAATTACCAGAAAAATCAATGTTGTTTTCAGAAATAATGGAATAGAAGGACATAATATAGGTTATAGATCATGATGCACATGTTCAAAGAAGGTTTGAACTGTCTAAATATAGAATCCATATATGTAATGTTTTTGGAAAGAAACATATCATAAATATAATAGATAGAAAGACTATGATTAAGATCAAACCAGATTTTCCTTAGGATTAATCATTTTAGGGAACACAATATAGGGAATGTGGATCCACATAACAATATTCACTTATGTATCAGAGAAAACACATATAAATATTTAATCAACTGAGGTGTCGGCCCAAGATATAGAATAAACAATAAAATTCATGTAGATTACAAAAAAAATCATGCCTAAAAATCTTTATCAAATCCCAAAGAATAAGAAACTCTAAAAAATATAAAATCCATTGTATAAAATGTAAATTTTAAATATAATTAAATCATTACATTAAAAATATAATCATTAATAAAATAATTTCATGAAATTAATTTATAGAATTAGTGAATTATAATTCATAATTTTATATCATTTAAATTATGTTCCTTAGTATATTTAATATTCAATAACATCAGAATAAATTTATAAAATATCATCATTTTAAATAAAATTCAAAAACATATGATTTTTTAACACATTCTAATTTTTTTGGGAATCCATGATTACAACCTATGAAATAATCTAGAGTAAGAAATTATTCATCCCTTAGTGAATTTTAATTCAAAAAGTTCAGTGAAGATAGCAACATGAGGCTTTAAAAACATTTGGAATGTTTTCAAATAAAAGGTTGTAGTCTGGACCCCACATCATGTCTGGAACATAGACATTTTCCAATCCATTACCCCAAATACCCTATTATTTCTTGATACATTTACCCTGATATGTCCCTCACATGATGCCTAACCATGTCTTCATGCTCAACACCCTTCTGTACACTACGTATCGCACACTCACACTAATACAAGTTGATCCCACACCATAGATACCAATCCATAGACGAAATTTTTTTCCCTTATTAGAACTTAAAACTGCACAACCACCACCAACCCATAAATGGTAACATGAATTTACAAGGAATATTCAAGAACCTAGGCCTCTAGCTGCCTATAAAAAATCCACCGAGTCTCCCATTTTTGAGAATTGATAAGTACTAATCTCTTTATACACTACAGCACTAAACTCAATTCTACTTGAGTGTATAATCTAGTGTTCATAGAATCCCAAACTATCCCCCATGTTATTTTCAAGGTCAATATATAATAAAAGTTATAGGAACTATTGTTATTTAGTTCATTCAATGATTTCTAAACACAAAAATGTCATAAAAATAATCATTGCTAAGGATTCCAACATGTGTAAGGTAAATAAACCCTTCTAAGAAAGTCACCTCATCAATAAGAATATAGTTGTATGGTGCTAAATCTGTCCCTTAGTAGAACAATTCCCATCCTTTCACGAAGCCACACTGGGGAACCTATTTTACCCAATCAACTGTGTTGCAATCATGTCTAGGGAAACAAAATTCTGCTCCCATGCTACCCCAAAGTCGATTCATTCCCAACTACAATGGCAATACCTTGTCACCCCACTCACCATTGTAACAATAATATAATAAATTCAACCTATTTTACTATATTATATGTCATGTGAAAATAGAAATGTTTTTTAATTAATAAGTCCTTTAGAATACCATTATTATATAAAATTCACTTCGTACTCCATTCTCCATCAAACTATATTACATAAAATATTTCATAGTCATATGATAATAAATATCAATATATTATGGTGTTATATACATGATAATAAAAGTAACATCATGGGTCATGTCTTCATGTCCATAAAATGTACTAAAATTAGAATCTTATTATATAAAATTAAAAGGTATAACATTTTTTATTAAATGGAACTAAAATAGAAGTGTTTTTATTTCCTTAATAGGGATATATTTAAATCCCTCATCTTGAGACCAATCTAACTCAAAAATACATTCTACCATCTTAGTTGGTGATAAATTCAAATATTCCTAGTTATACTACCTTAAACTATTAGATGACCGACCAAAGGGATAAATTTCTTGATGATATATTAAATATTATGTTCTAAAAAATTTATGGATTTAATAAACCTATTTTTCCATACTAGGATAATCAATATTGTTTCTAGTATGAATTCAAAAACATGAATTAAATCAATAAAATTGTTTCGGACTATACATTAAGCTCCCCAGTAAGTTGTGTATACCAAAAATCATCTCAATTTAAATATTTCATAATCAAATAACTATCAATTAAGATTAAAATCCATGAACTTTTAGAAACAATGAACATAAATATGAAATTGAAGGACGATAAAATAATTAAAATATTGAACTTAATTGAAACCTTTACTTTTAAATGAGAACGATTGGTAATGCATTATAAAGAGACACCTACCGAATTGGGTACAATCCCTATTACACCCATTATTATCTAACATGATATCCATATTAATCGAATTCGATGGAGGGTTATATAAATTTGGTCTGACCCATAATATAATGATAACCATATATATGTGTTCCAAAATATCATAAAACATTCATCATCTCCACAAAACATAACACATGGAAAGGATACAGGTTTCTTAAAAATTTCACCACTATAATCATAAAAAATCTATAGAAATAATAAATATGGTAACATTGAATCATATCCCTAGTAATGCATAAAAAACATAAAATTATTTTGTTATATATGAAAATACCGATAAAAGATTAGTAATGCATTTATTATGGGAGACCCAATTTTCATTTGTAAATAACTTATTTAAAATATAAAAATTTATAATTTATTATGTAAATAATAATTTAAATTAACAAGTGAACATATAAATTAATATTTAAATAAAATATTATCCATTATTTTCCTGAAATCAATTCATGTGGAGCACAGTAAAAAAAATCCCACACACAATTTTGATGAAACTCAACATGTACTTAGTCAAAAAAAAGTAAAATAAGAACTATTTTTAAAAAAATTATAAACATTTAGACATGGGGAAAAATTAATTTTATAAATAATTTTATAATAGTAAAAATACTCGGTAATATATTTTAGTGAAAAATGTTGACATGGAAGAAAATATTCCAATCCAAATAGAAAAATAAAGTCAGTTTTCTTTAATATAATTTGTTCTGTATTTTTAATACAAAAAATAGTAAAATTATAGGGAAATAGGTAATATTATAAAATTTATAAAATATAACCTAATAAAAAATATTTTTGAGATATGTTCCATATTATTTTTCCATTGTTAAATTTAATCATATGATATCATAGTATGAAAGAGACTCTTATATAAAACCCTTACTTCAAGTTCATCTTCCATCATATGTTCTCTATAATACTATATAATAAATTTAAAAATATTATATTTATATAAAATATCCTTATTTATTACTATAATACATAAATTTTTTTACTATGACATCTTACCACCCATTTACTAAAAATCTTTCATTATCATCATCAATTTGGTTTTTGAGTACTTCATATTTTTAGTATGTTTTGGTTTGACAGTTGTTGTCCATAGACTATTATCAAGGATAGTTAATATCAATAATATTTATAATCATATATATCATATATATTTATTAGATATATATTTTAACCCATTAATATAAATCAGTGAATAAATATCAATTGCACCACTATATGGAGATGGTAGTTTATACCTACGAATGAGTTATGTTACCATTTTTTTATGGATGAAAAAAAGAAAGGTAAATATTAAATCAAACTTCTGTAAAGAATGTTATTTTATTAATATTACATAAATATATATATCAAATCATACATGATATAAATCAATGAAATATGGTGGTTTAAAATGAATCGTATCACTACATGAAGGTGATACTCCATATGTACGCACGAGTGATACATTCATCAACCATTTAATGAAGTAGATGTAGTAAATAGATGTTCTATAATCATAATAAAATGGAATTATAACAATAATATTGGTGTTATGTTGTTTTTTTGGACACAATATATCTATTACAAATATAACTAGAAATATAATTGAATGTTTTTGGTTGATATTTATACATCTTCCTTGATGGTACACATTTGGATTACTCCTTAATATTTGGCGGAATGTTTTATAGATATCAATATAAGATATATTATGAATGGAAAGATTATGTAAATTCTTTTGAATTGGGATTTAAAAATCTATAAGGTTCAAATTTTATGAATAAGGTAGGATAAGAGGTTTCCCTATATTATTGAGAGAAGGGATACACATGGAATTTCATAAATTATGTAATTGATATAAGGTCACATTCATGGTAATGTTTCTCCAAATAGAAATGTATTATATTGTAAGATATTATAACAAAATAATATGGTGAAATAATATAAATTATGTTGGTTCAGGTGGAAATACTATCCTTATCTCTTTGTTTGACATTCAATAAACTCATTTTTACATTAACTCTGGTTACTAAATCTTACTATTTTTTAGTAATTATAAACAAAAATAATTCTAAACAATTAAATTATGATGATTATAAATATGTACAAAATGGAATCCTTTTTTCCATATTCCATTTCTATATGTGTTAAAATTATATTTTATGCAAGCGTTTAAACAGCAATGAAACCCCTTTTAGAAAAATATATATTTATTCATGAAACTAAATTTACATCAATTGAACAAATTTTAATAACCATAAAATTAATGTCAAATTATACTATTGAATATATAATATATATTTTTCATTAAAAACATTACTTAATATAGATTACAATTATTTATCAAGATTAAAATGCATTGCGTCAATGAGAATTGGTTTTAGATAAATGTGTTTTAAGCCTTAAAATTTACATATACCAAAATCCAGTATAATCATAATTAAAAAATATTAACTTATATTATTTATAATTAATGGTTAATTATGTTAGTTTAAGATCAAATTATAATTATAAAATAAAATTTACCTGAAAATAAATGATATCTTTCACCAAAATTATTTTATTTCACAATCCACTAAAAAATAAAACCTTTTCGAAAAATCATAAAAACTCACCCAAATATAATATTTACATGATAATTTAAAAAATTACAATAATTTTTTCAAATAAAATATCTAAAACTTTAATAAATATTTATAACAAATTTTCTTGTAAAATGCCAAAAAACCCATTTTTTTAAGAAGACGCATTTTTGAAGCATAAGATGACAATAATGAAAATTGAAAATTTATTTGTTTTTTATTAATCAATAATGTATCATTATTTTAAATAATTTTTAATAATGATTTTATTATTGGTGATACCATTTAATTTAAACATTACGTTATAAATGATTACATTATTATGATTCATTTAGACTCAAGTTGCGTGTAAGGAAAGATATTAAATACTTCCTGTTTTTTTCAAACGAAATACATATAAAATTTTTGGTTCCTACATACAAATTGGTATTTCAAAAATATAATGGTGTTAATACATCTAGAAATTTTATACTTCCCAACCTATTGGTATGTGAAATTAATTGATACACTTGGTAGTTATTTATTGTGACATATATATATATATACATCATGGAATGATATATCATGGACAACACTTTTACATTCAAGTAAACTAGATTTCCTTCGATAAACATAGATTTCATTAGGAATATTCTTGACCCTTATCCCACATGTTTATCATAGAATATAATCATGTATATTTGAGCCATATAACACTGATTGTTTTCAATAATAACCTAAGGGAATATTTTGGTGTCGACATAATAAACCCATATATCATATTATTCCTACTAATATTTGGGATAGTACATTCCTAGTGTCCCCTTATTTATTATTGTGGGAAATTCCATTTGAAATTTTGGGGTTACGCCATCACCATATTTGACTAATAAAATATTAATATATTTGTTAAAATGAATGGCACTCCATAGAAAATGTTTCTTTATTATATTATTTTCACATTATCATTGAAATTCTTGGGCTAGTGTTGGTGTTCATGTAAAAACTCCCCATATAGATTTTAGTGGTGGAATCCATTATACATGTCCTTGAGGAACGATGTCCTATTTACAATGTACAAATTCAATGGAAATATCCTCACCTATTTGTGTGATAGGTAAAATTTGGTTGTTTAAGGACTCACATGGAATGACAAATCATGAGTAAAATATGATTTATTATATACATACATTTGGGATATATACATATATAGCTTCATCTGTCACCACTTTTTCATCTAGTGTTCTACCTTAGGATGCATTAGTCTGGCCTATTATTCTCATATCTAATTAGGCATAAACTAATCCCCAGGGCATTGATCCAAGCCAGTTGTACACCCTTAATGTTTTTCAATAGATCCTTAGAAATAAATGGATATTTATCAGTAGGTCTAATTATATTATTCATATTGATAATTTATTAGGTTAGATTTTTGGTTCCATATGATCTATTCAGGATTCATGAAAGATTCTATGAAATATTAATCATTCACCATTAAATTTTTTTTCCAAACAAGTATATTTAGGGAACTGTGAAATCCTAATGTCTTGATTTCTTTATGGAAAGTCTGTTTCAGTTAAAACCCTAGACACATAAAATGGAAAAAAATCTAAAAATGGATATTTCTGAGGATGTGCTAATAGAATTTTTACAATATATGACCTGAATGGCTAGCACATAAGGATTCTATCATACTCAATATCAAAGATTAGTTATTCAACATGAGTAGTTCTACTTCATTAAGAATTTTTTTTTCAAATATCCTTGCATTTCATATAAAAAATACAAATAATTTACCAAAATTAGTGAAAAATAGGAGAAACAAAAATTGAATTTTAGAATAAAAACATAAAATGTATCATTAAAATGATATGATGAAAGTATCCTAAAGTAAAATATATTACACTTCTATTTTCATTCTTCTTCATTCAACCAACCTCTTTGTAATGAAAAATGTTCTTTAATGGTCAATGGTCGAAGAATGGTGTACTCCGGTGGGTATCACTAATCTGAAACCCAACAAAATGTTTAAAAAACACATTTCTAATCGAGGAAATATAACCTTATAAACTACTAGGAACGTTTTGAGATTACAAGGTCAAAAATATAGAGATCACCTCTATCAGTATCCAAATGGTGATTCACATTATGTAATAATGTTTTTCCACTCATACTTATAGATGGAGAAGACATTCCTTAGGGTCACACATCAATGGATTCCACTATAAAAAAGTAAACATATGGATCAAAATCAAGGTTTTTACACCATTATCTACACTAGAAAATGTTCTCAAAAACTCAACACATAAATGCTCCATGTATAGTGTTTATTTTTCACTACGGCTTAATCATCATCATATTTTGATCTCCTTTATCCTAACAAGAACCTATTTTGAATGGCAAATTTTTTTCACTCAAATTTATTTGAATACTAATCCATGAATATTATATAATTATTCGAATTTTTTATGGAAGCTGGTGAGTCTTAGGGCCATACCACATGTTTCGATCCCGGAAAAATTCCAGTCCATCATGTGAAGTTCTCAAATTTGATTCATGTCCAATTACCTAGTGTATATCATTCTTGTTTCCCTTATGCTACCTCACACCTAACACCCATATGTGTCCCACACCCACATGCCCTAGCAAGGTAGTTCCCTATATTATATTCTGAATCAGTTTCTTATTTTTATGAACCCATGATTTATTTTACTCACTTATCCACCTAAGAACTGTAGGTTATTTCATGTGCTGTATTTATAATATCATCTGCTCAAGTCCCCTATTGTATATAAAAATTCCCCTATCTTCCATTTCAAAAAACCAATTATTACCAAGCTCATCATACTCTATGAGTTTAAAATAAGACAAAAAACTACACAATTGTTTGAATATAGCTTCCAAAACTCTCCCTCAAGCAATTTATCAACCCGGGTCATGGAATATGTGATGGGAACAATGTGAATTTGTCTTATTTGATAGTTTTGAGAACGAAAACGTTAAAAAAAATACCAAATTTCTTTGTATTATTATAAAGATATAATAAATTATCCCTTCTAAGTGTAAATAACAAGATAAATGGGTAGCTCCATATATATCATAGGCCATACCTTAATGAAATTATACCAAACTGTCCAAGAGCCTCCCTAGAGAATTTTGTCCCCGAATCCTCTTTATTGAGTTCATTCATATATTAATTAAATACTTCCCCCAAGCTGCACCCATTTGTAGCTATACCTAGCCTTTAAGACTACAATTATGAACTATAGTTTCCCAAGTCACCTAAATGGGATAAATTATATCCATCCACCATATTGGAACAAAAGAAATTTTTATCATTCATTCCCCCAGTTCCAAACCCAATGAAACGATTTTCCCTAATTATCCTCTATAGTATCCTAATATACAATATTTGGTCAATTAAAACATCCATATGGACATTGTGATCATGTATTACTTTAATAATTAAATTCTCTTATAAAATGAAATATCTAAAACTAAATGTTCTCCGTAGCAAGTAGGGTCATTTTGTAATTGGTAATCATTTATTCCCTTGATAATATAGAACATTATTCGTGTGTAATTGATGATAATTTTCAAATCACTAGAAAATCACTCTTTACTCATTGAAATAATATTAATTTTTCTAAAGAATATGGTTAACCTCCTTATGTATAAATAATGAACTATATGTCCAAACTATAGTTTAGTTTGGAGGTAACCCAATTCTATTAACTGGTCTTCATATATAATGTTCTCATCCATCATTCCTTGTATCTAGAAAATAATTGACAGGATGTGAATTTCAATGGTCCTTTAACATGGTAAAATACACAATCATATATTCTCTAAACTCATTTTTCAATTTATATCCAAATGGTCCTATCATGTGTATGTTTTATGAAAAACCATTATTAGGTACTTTTCACCCCCATAGTCCATTCCGCATAATGTTAAACTCCTTAAAATAAGCCCTTTTCATATTAATTTAAATTACAAGACAATATGGTCCAGAGACAAAACCAAAAATTAAATATCTTGTGTCATAATTGCATGTCCTCAAAATTAATAAAAAATTTCCCCTCTGACCTGAACATAATTTGTATGATGTTCCTTATTAAATGGGACTAAATTGCATAATTTTTTATTCCCTCTATATGAAAATTAATAAAGCCACTTGTATTGACCCATTCTGAAGTCCAAAATTCCTTTACCCTTTTTGTATGGTGATAAATTACATAGTTACCGGTTATATAATTTTTAACCATAACACAATTAATCAAATGATTAAATATAGATACCATCTTATAGAGAATGAGTTTTTATAAATTCAAAGTTTTAATCAATCCATTTTTCAAAAAAATGTTACCAATATTATTTTAATGAAATATTTCAAAAAAATTAATTAATCTATGGGGGATTACAAGAATAAAAAACAAGGTCCTAGATGAGGTACTATGACCTCATACCTATTAGTTTTGACACATAATAAAATTAGTTCTTTCAATTCACATTTATGAATGTCTATTTTGGAAAGTGTATCCATGGAAATGAAAAATCATGAATATAAGAATATTCAAACTATTATCTATGAAATTATCAATGTGTATCGTGGTGAGACACACATATATTCAATATATTACATATAATGTTAATGAGAAGATGTTATTAATTTAAAAATAATTTCAATAAGTAGATAACTAAATCAGGTCATCATTTACAAGAGGTGTAACATCCCAAGTAAATAAAGAATAAGATATTTTCAAATATATTAATATTTGTGAATTAAATATTAATTTTACTTTAAAAGGGTTTCTTTGTTTGATAGCGTACCCGATACACAACAATGGGTTTTTTGGAATCTTACACTGCAAACTAATAATATAATATTATTATTTTAAGTTTTACTTAACTCCTAACTATTGTATTGGATGGAATGAGTGAAAATAACTAGAATATGATTATACATGATCGATAAATATATTTACATTTATCCAATAAAAAGTTAAGGGCTTAAAATATGAATGAATCTAATATTAAGCATAATTTACATTAAAAGGCCGATTAAACAACTTTTAATGGAAAACCCCCTTTAAATATAGTTTTGGACACTTTAATACACTCTAATTCACTAAATATAATCCTTATTTAGAATTGGGAAATCAAATTTTACTTTGGGTGATTTTTTCGTATTTTTCTGATAAAGTTAATTTTTTCATGAATAGTGTAACATACTGTATTTTAATTCAAAAGTGTCTTTTAATATAATTTAATTATATGGTTATATTTTCATTAGTTTGTTTTAAAGTGAAATTGAAATATAATTTTATCATTTAATCCAATGATCGTCATTGGAATTAATTTCACTTTGAAATTTGACATAAACAAGTATTATTCTTTTGATAGTTATTGTTTCTTAAAAGCACGCTAGTTGTTTTAACAATGAGAATTAATTTTTAAATTAATTAATTCAACTTATATGTTTTTAATTTGGAAAAATAGACATCAATTTTGAATTCAGAATATCAAAAAATTCTTAGGCTGAATTTTTGGTATTTTTCTGAAAAACTTCAATTTCTGATGAATAGTGAAACCACTTAGTGGTAGTTAAAAAACTGACTTTATCATTTAAATGAAATTCTACCACTTCTGTGAATTGAATTTCAACAATCTGACATACATAGTTGTTATCAAGAACTAAAATTTGGTTCATTGAGATGAAAATAATTTTTGGTGAATAGTAACTTTTGACTTTTATTTAACGCGGTTAAAGGTAAATAGTGTAATTAAAGGTTAAAAGAATATTATAATAATTCAAAATTACCTTAAAATTGTTCTAATTTTATTGGTTGAGTAGTGGCCGACCTTGGGCATCCTTTGGTCGATTTTGGGACCCCATTGAGCCACTAATAAAAGATAATGGCACTTTAGACTAATTAATTTAATGTAAAGTCAAAATTGACAATAACAAAACTTTTTTAGTAAATTAATTTTTATATGGTATTATATAATTCATATTTTAAACTATAAACATTCATTGGAACACTAAAAAACTTTCCTACATGATAGTAGTTTTTTAATTTTTAGACATCAAATTAATTAAATTATTCATGACACAATAATGATGCAGTATTTACCTCATTATAAATGATTTAAATAAATAAGATTATAATGATTAAAATATTATCCAAAACATGTCCAACTATGATTAGATGATTTTATTTCAACCATTAGTTATCTTATCTTCAACTATAATGATTTTTGGACCATTAGAAGCTGAATATCATTATATTATAAAATAATGTTTTCACACTTTCCTAAAGAGCCCCTCCTCTCCCTTACAAAAAGAGACCACTTCTAACCAATTCCACACACCTCTCAAGCCATTTGGCTCGTAAAAACTCTTCCCAATTAAGCTACCATAATCCCTCTCCTCCACCTAGAAGCCTCACCTTAGGCAGAAGTCACTTCAATAAGTCCTTTGTTTCAAACCAAAGGGAGTTACCCAAATTAAAGGTAATGGTTTCTCTTAAATTGTTTCCTTTTATTTTACTTCTCCAACCACTAAAATCTTTTTATTCCTTTATTTCTAAACAAAACCAATATCCTCAATATTCTATGATGTTGTTATGAGAAGGATTCTAACTACACTTACACACACCTCCATCTAATGGATGGATAACATAATGTTTCTGTGGATGGAAAACAAAGGCCTCACGAAATGATGATTGTTCAATTAAATCTTAACACCTCTCATGGTGGCCATTATGATGGAACTATATTAATATATGATATATATTATGTTTATGATTTTTTTATTCTTCCATACTTCCCATTTATAACATGCCTTTATGGTTTCCATAGTGGGTAAATACGATAATCTCATTTGAGGAAGTGCAGACTAACGCCCCCTTAATGTGATTTGATTCATTAACACATTATATAGGATGTATAAAGGATGTATTTAATGAGATTATATATGATATTATACTGGAATTATAATATAACTATTTATCATTATGTTTTATTTCCATTAAAATAAGAAATAGAAATGAAAGTAGCGTTTATGCGTACGTACGGCTTACTGTCTCCATGAACGTTGATTACATTTCGTACCTCGAAATGTTATGTACTATTATAAAAAATGTATATACTGGATATATATTATATATATGATATCAAAATCATGAATATAATTCTGGATATGATTGACCTTTGACCACATGGAAAACTTGTAAATATAAGTTGTTCATTTTTACTCAAGTACCAAATATCAACAAAATGAATGTTATTAACATAAATGATTGCATAATGTTTATAACATGGTAATAAGTGATATAAACAGAATAATAAACTTGAAACAAATTCTTAAGAAAGTATAAATTAATTTTAGTTTAATATTCAGGAGATTAAATATTGATCGAGTCAAGTGGGACGTGAGGTAAGGGAACTTCTTAACCCAATTTTTGTTCTTTGGGTCAATCTCTTACTTTCAAATTATGTCATGCTATGATTATGTACTATCATTTATTTATACTTTATTTATGTTTAATTACAGTGAATACATATAATAGATATATTTTAATTACAAAATTATTGTTTTAAGGGTCTTCGTCTCAATCTCCTTTCATTGATGCATTTTTTGTTTGATATACGACTGTATTTTATACGATGTATAAACCCCTTTGACTTTTCATTTTACTCAAAGGGAATATTTTTATACGAATCATTTTACTAAAATACAAAAAGGAATTTTTTTAATGTAAGTGGCGACAATGACCTTTCTGACACCATGAGTATTATTTGATCTTTGGCTTCCTTAAGAATCCGAAATGTTTTTAAAAGGAAAAATAAATACCATATACTCTTTTTAGGTAATTTGGTATTGAAAATGATTTTGAAAATGGATTTATTATTTCAATATCTTGAAATGATATTTTATTATTGAAATGTGGAAATTTTATCTTTCCTTTTTGCTTATTTTATGCATTATAATCATGTTATGGTTCTCGGGCATTATTTACGTTTACGGGTGGTTCCGTGATAAACCAAGGGCAGGTGAGCCCGAGATAGCTCTCCAATGCATTGGGTAACGTGATGGAGGTAAACGTGAATGTTTCTCCTATGAGATTTAGGATATATACTGTGATGGGTATTCCAAAGTAACTCCCTATGTAGCTGTGATAGCTACAATGTAAGTATAATATGGATGACACAAGTTAACTTTATGATTAATGATTTTTATGTGTCTTTCATAAATCTTATGATTTCAGGAGGTAAGTAATAGATTTCATGTTTTTTATGTATTTATGAACAAATGTTTTCATTATTTTTTTAATAACTCATACTGATATTTTTATGCTCATCCCATGTTTTGAAAGGTTTTCACAGGACTTAAAGATGAATAAGGTCAAGGATGGGATAAAGGAAAAGTCATACAGTCTAAAACAAGGAACTATACATGACTATTTTTTTCAAGAGTTTTTTGTTTTATGAAAAAATGGAAACTATGTATATATGTCTACCTTGTAATATTTTGTGATGTAATAGTTATGTCCTAATTCTCAAAAAATATAAACCTGAAAATATCCTCGATGTGAATTATTTTTTTAATTCAATATTATGTAATGTTTAAGGCCAGGTCCTTATAGTTGGCATCATAGGTCAGTTTAGATAACATTAGGAGTTAGGGAATTATTAAATTAATATCCATAAAGTAATTTATGTTAATATTGAAATCATATAGAATTTACAGATTACCATGTCGCTTCATCTAAGAATGATTTTTCATAAAGGAAACAGAGCAGCTTTTCTTGGAAGGCATACAGAGGATAATGAAATTATGAATCAGCAACCAGAGATGGTCGTAATCAAAATTAAGTAATTTATTGTAATCATGGCTTAGTTGAATCAGGTGATAAATGGTTGTTGTGTTTATTAATGATATTTTGGTTTATTCCAAAAGTAAATAGGAACATGAAAATCATTTAAGGGTTGTCTTTCAAAACATAAAAGAAAAGAGAAAATTTGGTAAATTCTGCAACTGTGAGTTTTGGTTACAAAAAATTTCTTTCCTTGGTTAATTTGTTTAAAAAAATAGCATAATTGTTGATCCTGATAAAATAAAAGTTGTTTAAGATTGGCCAAGACCCACAAATATAACTAAGATTTATAGTTTTTTTTTTGGTTTTTCTGGTCATTACCAGAGGTTTGTTGAAAACTTTTCACGGTTATCTAGTCCAATGACTAAGTTAACTCAAAAAGGTGTTAAGTTTGTCTAGACCAAAGAAATTGATGTTTGTTTTCAGGAATTAAAGAGAACATTATTGAATGCTCCAGTTTTGGCACCTCCAAAAATGGTGAGTTTTTTATCTACAGTGATGCATCGTTGAAAGGACTGGGTTGTGTCCTAATGCAAAATGATCAGGTAATTTCTTATGCTTCATGTTAGTTGAAACCACATGAGTTAAATTATCCTACACATGATTTGGAATTAGTTTCTGTTGTTTTTGATTTAAAAATTTTGAAGCATCATTTTTAAGGAGTGAAGTGTGAAATATATACAGATCACAAAAGTTTAAAGTATATATTCACTCAGAAATAATTGAAATGAGATAGAGGAGATGGTTTGAATTAATCAAGGATTATGATTGCACGATCCTTTACCATCTGGGAAAACCAAATAATGGGGATGATGCTTTGAGTCGAAAAATTAATATTTCATTAACCATGTTACGTTTGGAATGAGATCCTTTGGTTTTTGATTTAATGAACATTGGTAAAGAAGTTGTTGTTGCAAAAAATTCTACTATTTTGTTTTAGGTATCAGTGAAATTATCTCTATCATACAGAATTAAGCAAGCGTAGAAGGAAGAAAATGAGTTTCAGAAAAAGGTTATGTTAGTTTAGAAGGGTAAGTTTCCTAATTTTAACGTTGATAATTATTGTGTTTTTACATTTGGAATGATATTATGTGTGCCTTGTGATTCATAGTTGAAGAACGAGTTGTTATGTGAAGCTCATAGTTCTCTGTTTTCGATTCATCCTTGCAGTACTAAGATGTATAGAGATCTTCGGGAGTATTACCAGTGGGATGGAATGAAAAGAGATATTGTTGATTTTACTATGAAGTGTTTGACTTGTCATCAGGTTAAATCAGAGTGATAGTTTCTGAAAGAAATGCTTCAGCCTTTACTGGTGAAAGAGAGGAAATGGGAAAATATATCCATGGAATTTGTTGTGGGATTACCAAAGACATCTCGAGGTAATAATACAATCTCGGTTATAGTTGTCTGATTGACTAAATCTGATCATTTTTTATTATTAAGGATACTTTGTCTCTAGATGAACTTTCTAGGTTGTATGTTAATAAGATATACAGGTATCATGGAGTTCCCCTCTCCATTGTATCTGATCATGATCCCAGGTTCATTTCTAACTTTTCGAAAGGCCTTCAGAAGTCATTGGGTGTTCAATTAAATTTTTTATAGCTTTTTATCCTCAATTAGATGGGCAGTCAGAATGAACAATTCAGACCTTGGATGATATGTTATGTTCTTGCTCGATAAATTACCCGGGAATTTGGGACAAAAATCTTTCTTTGCTTGAATTTTCATATAATAACAGCTTTCATTTCAGTATATCGATGGCTCTATTTGAGGCATTATATGGAAAGCATTGTCGAACTCTAGCATTCTGGGATGAAGTTGGTGAAAGGAAGCTGATGGGACCAAAATTGGTAGAAGATATGGCAGTGAATGTTCCGTTGATTCAGAAACACATGAGAGGAGCTCAGAGTAGACAGAAACGTTATGCAAATAACCAAAGGAAGGATCTTTCTTTGAGGTAGGTGATCATGTCTTTCTCAATGTTTATCCATATAAAAGTGTTATGAATTTTGGTAATAAGGGAAAGTTGAGTCCGAGGTTCATTAGACCTTATGAAATTCTGGAAAAAGTTGGATCAGTTGCATACCTAGTGGCTTTCCCACAAGTTTATCCCAGGTACATAATGTTTTTCATGTTTTGATGTTGAGAAATTATATGCCAGATCCATCTCTTGTTTTGAGCCTAGATGTAGTTCAGTTGGAAGATAATCTCTCTTATGAAGAACAACCAATCCAGATTATTGACCGTAGAGAACAAGTATTGCCAAATAAGATAATTCACCAGGTAAAGGTTTTGTGGAAAAACCACATGGTTGAGGAGGCAATGTAGGAATCTGAAAATGCTATGAGGGATAAATTCCCCCACTTATTTTGACAAGTGAATAAGAATTGCGAGGATGCAATTTCCAAAAGGGGGGAAGGATGTAACATCCTAAGTAAATGAAGAATAAGATATTTTCAAACTTATTAATATTTGTGAATTAAATATTAATTTTACTTTAAAAGGGTTGCTATGTTCGATAGCGTACCCGATACGAAACAACGTGTTTCTTTGGAATCTTATGTTGCAAAATAATAATATAATATTATTATTTCAAATTGTAGTTAACTACTAGCCATTTTATTGGTGGGAATGAATGAAACTAACTACAATATGATTATAAATTATTGTTAAATGTATTTACATTTATCCAATATAAAGTTTGAGCCTTAAAATATGAATGAATCTAATTTTAAGAATAATTTACATTAAAAGGCCGATTTACCGCCTTTTAATGGCCAACACTGTTTAAATATAGTATTGGTCACTTTAATACTTTCTAATTGACCAAATATATTCCTTCTTTATAATGGGGACATCAAATTTTACTTTGAGTGACTTTTTTGTATTTTTCTGATGAAGTTCATTTTTTAATGTATAATGAAAAATACTGTATTTTAATTCAAAAGTGTCCTTTAATATAATTTATTTATATGGTTAGACTATCTTTTTAGTTGGTTTTAAAGTGAAATTGAAATATATTTTTAAAATTTAATCAAATATTGGTCATTGGAATTAATTTCACTTTGAAATTGGACATAAACAAGTATCAATCTTTTGACAGTTCTTATTTATAAAAAACACGCTATTTGTTTTAACAATGGGAATTAATTTTTAAATTAATTAATTCCTCATCAATGTTATTAATTTGGAAAAATGGATATCAATTTTGAATTCAGAATATCAGATAACGCTTAGGCTGAATTTTTGTTATTTTTTTGAAAAACTTCAATTTTTGATGAACAGTGACACCACTTAGTGGTAGTTATAAAACTGACTTTTTCATTTAAATGAAATTTTATTACTTCTGTGAATTGAATTTCCAAAACACCGTAAACATTTTTTTTATCAAAAATTATAATTTGGTTCATTAAGATGATAATATTTTTTGTGAATAGTAACTTTTGACTTTTATTTACTGCGGTTAAAGATAAATAGGGTAATTTAATGTTAAAATAATATTATAATAATTAAAAATTACATTAACACTTGTCTTAACCTTATTTTTTGAGTAGTGGCCGACCATGGCCATCTTGGGGTCTATTTTGGGACCCCATGGAGCCACTTATGGAAGATAATGACACATTAGATTAATTAATTTAATGTAAAGAAAAAATTGACAATAACAAATCTCCTCTATTAAATTAATTTTCATATGGTATTATATAAGCCATATATTCGACTATAAATATTAATTCGAAAGACAAAAACATTTAATAAATGATATTATTTTTTTATAATATTTAGACCTCGAATAAATTAAATTTTTTTTGTCACAATAATGATGCATTATTTACCACATTAATAAATGATTTAAATTAATAAGATTATAATGATCACAATATTATCCAAAAAATGTCTAATTATGATTGGATGATTTTATTTCTACCATGAGTCATCTTATCTTCGACTATAGTGATTTTTGGACCATTAGAAACTGAATATCATTATATTATAAAATAATGTTTTCACACTTTTCTAAAGAGCCCCTCCTCACCCTTATTAAAGGATACCACTTCAAACCAATTCCTCACACCTCTAAAGCCATTTGGCTAGTCCAAAATCTTCCAAATTAAGCTCCCTAAATCCCTATCCTCCTACTGGAATCCTCACCTTAGGCAGAAGACACTTTAATAATTCTTTTGGTTCAAACCAAATAAAGTTACCCAAATTAAAGGTAAATGTTTCTCTTAAATTGTTTTCTTTTATTTTACATATCCAACCCATAAAATCTTTTTATTCCGTTCCTTTGTATAAACACCAGTATACTCAATATAATAGGATGTTGTTATGATATGTATTCTAACTACACTTACACACACCTCCATCTAAAGGATGAAGAACAAAATGTTTCGGTGGATGGAAAACTAAGGCCTCACGAAACGATGATTGTTCAATTACATCCTCCCACCTCTCATAGTGGTCATTATGATGGAACTGTATTTATATATGATATATATTATGTTTATGATTTCCTAATGCTTCTTTACATCCCATTTATAGCATACCTTTAAGGTTTATATAGTGGGAAAATACGATAATCTCATTTGAGGAAGTGCGAACTACAACCCCCTCAAAGTGATTTGATTCGTTAATGTCTTATGTGGGATGTATAATGGATGGAGTTAATGATATTATATATGATATTATACTGGAATTAAAATATAACTATGTATCATTATGTTTTTTTCATTAAAATAATAAATAGAAATGAAAGTAGAGTTCATGCGTACGTACGGCTTACCGTCTCCATGAACGGTGCATTTCATTTGTTACATCTCAGTGTTATTTACTATTATAAAAACATGTATATACTGGATATATATGATATATATCATATCTAAATCATGAATATAATTATAGATATAATGTTCCTTTGACCACATGGACAACTTGTAAATATAAGGTGTTCATTTTTACTGAAGTAAAAAATATCGACAAAATGGATGTGATTAACTTAAATGATTGCATAATGTTTATAACATGGTTATAAATGAAATGAAAGGAATGATAATCATGAAAAAGGTTCTTAAGAAAGTATAAATTAACATTAGTTTATTATTCACGAGATTAAATAACTATTGAGTTAATTTGGATGCAAGGTAAGGTAATGTCTTAACCCAATTTCTGTTCTTTGGGTTAATCTCCAACATTCAAATTATGTTATGCTATGATTATGTCCTATATTGTATTTATACTTTCTTTTTGTGTACATATAGTGAATACATATAATAGATATATTTTATTTAAAAAATTATCATTTTATGGGACTTCATCTCAATCTCTTCTTTCATTGAGGCATTTTTAGTTTTATATACAACTTTATTTTATACCTTTTATAAACCACTTTCGCTTTTCATTTTATTAAAAATGAATATTTTCATACGAATCATTTTACTAAATGAAAAAATGGAATGTTTTTTTAACTTAAGTGGTTACAACGACCTTTCCACCACAACGAGTATTATTTGATCTTTGGCTTCTGTAACAATCCGGAATGTTTTTAAAAGAAAAAATAAAAACCATATACTCTTTTTATGTATTTCAGTATTGAAAATGATTTTGACAATGGATTTATTATTTAAATATGTTTAAATGATATTTTATTATTGCAATATGGAAATTTTATCTTTCCTTTATGCTTATGTTATTTTTTATGATAATGTTATGGTTCTTGGGCATTGTTTAACTATAGGGGTGGTTCCGTGATAAACCTAGGGCGGGTGAGCCCAAGATAGATCTCCACTGCATTGGATAAAATGATGAAGGTAAACGTGAATGTTTCTACTAATAAATTCAAGGAATATACTATCATGGGTATTCCAAAGTAACTCCCTATGTACCTGAGATAGCTATAATGTATGTATGATATGGACGCCATAAGTTAACTTTATTATTAATGATTTCTATGTGTATTTCATAAATCTTATGATATCATGAGGTAAGTAAAATAGTTCATATTTTGTATTTATTTATGAAAAAATGTTTTCATTCTTTGTTTTATAACCCTTACTGAGTTTTTTATGCTCATCCCAAGTTTTGATATGTTTTCACATGACTTAAAGATGAATAAGGTCAAGGATGGGATCAAGGAAAAGTCATTTTGTCTAAAACATGGAACTAGGCATGACTCTTTTTTTTCAAGAGTTTTTATTTTATGAAAAAAATGGAAACTATGTAGATATGTCTACTTTTCAATATTTTGAGATGTAGTAGTTTTGTCCTAATTCTCTAAAACCCTAATCCTGAAAATATCCTCAATGTGAATTATTCATTTAATTCAATATTATGTAATGTTTAAGGTCAGGTCTTTATAAGAGGAGCCCCTGAAGTTAATACATTATGGGATTCCAGTTCAGCACACCATTACTTACCCAAAAACAAGGTAATAATTAAGTATTTAATAAAAAACATAGAAAAATTAATCTTATATATTGACACATAATATATTTCATATAAGTATGATTTGATAAACAACTAATTTTTCCATAAGAACTCACAGAATGCAAACAACAAAAACTAACATAAAGAATGAAAACATCACCTAAATCTAAACACAAAAAAAATATTCAAATGAATTCCAACATTAACATTAACCAAGATATGATTCTTGACCACTAAATCATTGGGAATTATTTTCATATAAGGAATAGAATAATAACAATCATAAAATCAATAATATTCAGTAAATGGAGAGAAGACTTCCATGACCTTAAAAAATAGACAATTTTAAATAGAACCAAAACCACTCTAAATCATAAATATCCCCATATACTAAGGTCCATCTAATATATTTAATAATTAATTAGTGTTAAAAGGACTACCAACTACTATCCCAATAATCCAAATTCTTGTTATCCCAGCCTAATGAAATATTGCTTTTAATTCTTAGGAAACTTATTAGATATCCATATATTTATTATATATATTCTCATGATGCATTAACATAAAAAAACCAATACTCTTGACCTAGGTACTATATTATATGACCACACAAAACCACTCATCTCAAATATTATTATGTCATATAATACTAATACTTTAATTATGTGATCAAGTATTCAAATATTTGATAAATGTTAAAAAAATATTTTATAGTAAAACAATTTCGGTATGGAGAAAAAAACTCATACAAACACTAAAAATATCTTACAATAGAACATTAATATCTCTCTATCTTGATCAATGATAGATTTACCCCTCATATCCTAGAATCTAAAACTCTCAACTATGTCGATTAAAAAGAAAACAATGGCCTCATCTAAGTAAAAATAATCAAACATAATTAAAGGAAACATATTTGTTTGTGGAAAAAGGAATAAAATTAAATTATGCTCAAAGAGAAATTGATCAATATAAACATAATAATGAATTCTTAATAAAATGATATAAAAAATCTATCTATGAAATTTTATAATTTTATAATTTGTTTCATCACAAAACTATACTCAAATTGGCTATAATAACAATAATTTTTGGATGTTTCTAGCTATCATAGTATTGCATACACATTCACATGATAATGTAGAATTTGAGTTTAGAGGTAATTTTAAAACCCATATAATATGAAAATTAAAGTATATTTATTGTAATATTTTTCAATAATTGAAATTTTATAAATAAAAATAATTAAATTTAAAATTATAATTAAGAGGAATAGAAAATTATTTTCCTCTAACAATGAGTTCAATACTGGTGAGATTTCATTTCATTAAATGAAAGGTTCAAAATAGCATGAAAACATGTTATCATAAAAATTATAAAACATAAACAATGATTGAATAAAAAATCAAACCATATCATGAGAATATATATTTTAGAAATCATATATATAACTGATATCAATAACAAATATTCAAAAATATAAATATCTTAAATCTATAAGAATAAATGAAATCAAATATATTGTGATAATCAATATAATAAAATATTATGTTTACAATAGAAAACAAAAAATCAGATTAAAAATTAATGAATAATATTCAAATAGAGTTCAAAATGAGCGTAACAATATAAACAATTTTTTTGGATTTACCAAAATTTGTTGATACCAGGATTATTTCTTTGGATAATGATTAATCAAATAAAATTTAGATTCCACCCACACCGGTTGAAAAATAAGATAATAAAGAATAAAACATAATTTCTAATTATTTGATTTTTTTAATTTGATGTGCATCAATATGGAAGAGAAGTCATGGATTCCACTAATTAAAGAAGAAAAATATTATAACAGATATATATATATAAATATATATATATATGTATGACTTAAGAAAATAATAAATTATAAAGAAGTTATCGGAATTTTGATTTTATGAAAAAATATGACAATGAGCTAAGTTTCAACTAGAGACATCAAAAAATACTCACAAAATCAATTTACATACAATAGAATATAATGATAGCCAAAGGAGTTATGTAGAAGGAATGAAGAATAAATTATAGAAAGGAAATCATTAATTATACCCCCATACCTGGTCGCAATCACACCTCTATTGATGATGAACCTCAATATACGACAATCATTTACCCCCTTTGTTTAGACATCCTCTATTATCCTACTGATTTTTCAAAAACCAACAAATAACATTCATATATTCAAGGAAGATAGTCTCTTAATTCATTACGAGGTATGGAATAAAATCTGGAAGATCAAGGTGGGCACTAAAAACCGATGATGAGGTCAAACTAAATTATATTTCTCTGTGTATGTATTTTACTCTTCTCTAGAAAATATGAATATATCATTACAACTCTTCTTTAAAATTTTCATCAATACATTGAATAATATTATAGGTATTAATTTCCCTCCCTCAATTATCGTTATCATAATGAACAGGGAACCAAAATATACTCAGTATACTAGAAAATAATGGAGAAGCATATCATAATATTATGAAAACATCTTGAGTCACCCATTGAAGGATGTGATGGATAGGAAAAATATAAAATCAGTCTAATTAATTTCATTGGAAGGTCACATGGAACACATGAATTATAAATAATGTCTAAGAAATAGGTATGAATAGTTTTTCCCAGGGAATAATAACATCAATAAAAATAATGCATGGTATGTACAGGGACTCAGTCGGATATGTTGGGGGTTCATTGTTAAATTTATTAAATGAAATGATCATATAAGGGTGCAAACCTTAATATAATCTAGAAACAATAAGATGAGTGTATAGATAATGGTGTATTACCAGTGATATAATGAAAAATCAAAATAAAAAGGAATCCCAACCACTACAAAATAAAAAATAAAAAATTAAAAAAATTAAACTTAACTAAATCATGAACATAAAACGCAATATTTCAGAACAGTGACATGTAATTTCAATCTGTCACCACAAAAAAAAATTAATATATAATATGATCAATATGAATTTATTTATGTGCCTACAACTATTGTAATTGGTGGGATGAGAGTGGTGAACTAGATATATTTCCACTAAGGTTGAATAGTGATGATGAGGTCTTTCATTTTAATGAACATAATTCATAAAAATATACTTGGGAATAAGGATTTTGAAAAAAAAATAGTTTCAATCACCTATGTCATTATAATCATAGATGAAAATGATCATCATGGAATAATTCGATATTTTTCATACATATTGTGTTTTAGGAATCATAATATATACATAGTGAGAACATAGGAAACATGTCACATTTTTATTAAATATAAGGATCTATTATCACAACCTAAATATGGTATGATCTTTGGATGAATGTTATATTTTCATTTTGTACAATGGAATCATTGAGGACTATACGGCTGGTATCATAATCCATTTTATGTTAATGATTTCAATACTCAATATTGTGTATGGAAGGATCATTATTAGTTTGATATTCGATAATCTATTAATACAAAATGTATAATCATACACTATATAAATTATTATAAAGTGTTAAAATATCAAACCACAGTTATGTTCGATGTGTTAAAAGGTTTTTTATAATTGTAAATACCTTTTAGAAAGAAGAAACGTTCCTTTATAGAGTATATGTACAAAAATATTTATGATAATGATGAATGTAATGTAATGGGGAAAATTCATGAAAAATAATCATGTGAAAAAATTGAAATTTAATAAATTAGAGAAGATGTTCACATAGAATCCATATTCAAGTATTAAAAATGGGAAAATATCAAATGATTTATTTTATAAAATATTTCCAAATTACTATCATTAAATTTTTGTCTCTTTTGATCCTATAAACACTATTAAAATACTAATTCAATACTATTTCATGTGATTGAAAAAATTAAATAATGGAAATAAAAAATTATTATAGTCATTAAAGAGTAACATTTTAATCCTATTTAATGAGTTAATTTCTCTAAAATAATTAAACTCATTATTAAAAATGGTAACTGAATGAATAATGTGTACATATGTTATCAATTTGATTCAACAATGTCATGTCAGAAATTTAAAAATAGTTATATCTACCGAGTGAAGAAAATCCAACTAAAATATATAATATTAAAAAATAAAGAGAAAAAATTAAAAACCCACGAGGGATGATTTATGGAATTATTTTGAATACACAATTCAGTTGATAAGTTGAATATAGAAAATGATAAAAATAAATATTTTAGTGAAACAAAATATATCAGATCATGGAAATATTTTTGTTAATAATTTTGAAGAATAGAAAAAAATTTGACATATAAAATATAAAACAAATTATAGAATAATGAAAATAAAAAATAGAAAACATCAGACTTATTTCATATTATATAGATTAGAAACATTATATATCAAATTAAAAGGAAAAAATGAAAATCTTTTAATAATTTCTCAAAATAATTTTTCAAAATGAAAATCTAGAAAGGGATATAGATTTAGCTATGTAGTCCTATAAAAACACTTTCTACTACATGTCCTCTATTTTTCTCAGTCTGAATTGAATAGACTTTATTGTGAGTATATCCTTATCAATCCATATACCAAGAAACTATTTTCAATATCAATCAAATCTCTATAAACTCCCATCTTTCTCTTGTAAATTGAGATCTCTATATTTTACCAAAACTAATCTATAATACATCTTTAGAATAGCTAATCCAATTCACAGCATCACATATTCTATTCACATAATCCTTGTATGTCATCTTGAAGTAATTTTTGTAGTAAAAAGTGTCATCCTTCATTAATTTCATTAAATAATAAAAACTCCTCTATATATTTACTTTTCATAGGAAAAACATTTAACTCAATATATTAAAAAATTTAACCATTTTTCCTTATCATTAAAAAATCCATACAGCTGAATTATTTTACTTTTATCATGGTGTACAACAAATCCTCTCTTAGTCAAGGACTTTAAATTGCATAAATGAATCATAATGTAGATTAAAATAGGTTTGTGTGTAAATTTCTTTGTTGTGAAACAAATTAGACAAACAACACTAATTAAGTCCTCTATACTTATATTTAAAAGTTTCATCCATTGTAAAAAAATTCATGTGTAGGAGAAAGAAATTTATCATTGAATATTAGTGTCCATATCCCTTAATATATTTATTAATCACATAAATGGAACTCAAATATGTGGAATAAATCTAGAGTTATTATAAAATAGTATAGTTTTAAATCAATGCTTAAATTTTTAGGGTTTTTGAAGATTACTGAAAAGGATTTGAATTTTAATAATATATAACAAATCATAAAATTAAATCACATTATCTAGGGAGGTATCTGGGAAATTGAATGACCTATCTAAATAGAAGGATGATCAGATATTTTAGTATATCACACTCATAGGAGAGTACGACTTAACTTTTTCCTTATGTATAAGAATGTTATAGAAATAAATATTCATGTGCATCTCGTAGAACATAAAACAACCTATCCTAAGATTCACTCAAAGTTGATATAGAAAAAATAAATCTAAAAATAAAATTTAAATCCTATTAAATACAATTAGTCAAATTCATGTTAATACTTTATTTTCAAAATAGTTTTTAATTATCAAAAAATGAAATTGGAAACAAGATTTCCCATTTGATATTTTACAAAATATGGTAATTAAATTTAATTATTCCCCAAAAATTAATGAACAATATATTTGAACCATTTATTGTTTTAATTGTAATCCAAAAAACTTTTTGTTCAAGGAAAATTAAAATTTAGGAATAAAATTACTTCATTAGTTTTATTTTATGACAATTATAGATTTAATAATATTTTATACAAAATATAACATCAAATGTCAAAAATAATTATCATTCAACAACAAAAATATAATTTTTATCACTAAAATGAAATGAATTTCATGTTTTGACAATAAATTCCTATAACACAAAATATAGGAAATTAAATTCCATTTTTAGAAATATATTGATAAAAAATGAAATATATATATATATATAAATAGATTCAATATTATATCACAAGGGGTAAAAAATATTTTGGAGGTATCAATGAATGATGTGGAGGATAGTTTAGTAATAAAAAATAAAAATGAAAATGTTTCTAATATATTAAAAAAAGTGTTCCACAATAGATATAGTGATACTAAAAAGAAGTGATCGAGAATTTAGAAAAGTAAATATTGAAAAATGGATAGAAGATTTCTTTTGGAATCACTATAAGACCTAGAGAATAAGAGTCAAAAACACATCTATGATATTTATTTATTCTAATTCTTTTATTCAGTTAATGTTTATCACTATATTCTTATTATAATGAATTGAAAAGTATACATTTTTTTATATAAATAAGTAGATTGGTTTTCAAAAAATTCACTAAAAAATTATGGAATCATCTGCCATTCCTCATATTTCTTCACATCATATTCATATTATAATTTAATATTAGATCAATGAAACTGAATAAATCTGTGATTGTAGATATTCAATCCATGTAGTTGAAGTATGACATTATAACTTGATAGATGTTCACTAAATCATAATTGAATGTAAATATTCATTGCTCCAAAAGAGAATTTCATGAAACCCTATATAGGATTATGTTCTCATTAAGACTTTCTAATTAACTTTATAGGGTTCTCAGAACCATAGTGATTATGGAAACTCTAATTTATTTTTTAAATTAATAGAATGAATAAATTTTATTATTCGAGTATGAATTCCCCACTTCTCATCAAATGAACCATCAATATCATATTCATGTAACCAATATAACATTTTTCTTATCATAATTATAGTGAATCTATGCATACCTATCAACTCTATCCCATTAATCATTTTGGATTTAAAAAATAAAATATATATGTGTGTGGGTGATTTAGATGAATAAAAATGATTTCCCCTTATATAGAAGAACTATAAATAAACTAATTTAATAATATACAATACTTGTAAACATTAATGCGTATTATTAAATTACAAATATATAATTATACACTAAGAAATTGAGACAACCAAGAAATAACATTCATATAAAATAATGCATTACTAAATAATATCTATTTAATTGCATAAAAAATAATGAACCAAAACCTATAGGTTCAGTTACTTCAGTGATATATAACCATCTATTTCATATAAAATATTAATATCTCACACAAAAATGGTTTACAAAAGATAAATTTATAGATATTTCATTCATAATACTCATCTATATTCATGGAAATGGAAACATAAGACATGCGTGACTTCATACGCTCAGTAAGGGGTAAAGTATAATATATATCAATCTAATTAGTATAAATGACCTTAAAGAGGATCATAACTGAGAAAGATGTGAACAAGTGTTTCTAAGATCATAATAATCAAATAATACCCAAATAAGTAATAATCATTGATATTAAAAGGAGTCATAACATAAATAAAATAAATAACATAGGTACGTATCAGGACATAAAAATGAGTAACATGCATAATCATAGAAAAAATATATTATATAAAGGCCCACTTCTAAGTCCTTGGTCTCATAGTGTATGCACATTTACCATCACAATGTAGTTCTTGATAACATCAAATTTTCCAAAATATAATATATCATGAGATATGAAACTATACACAATTCATTGGATGGATATATAATTTTAGTTTCACCCTTCACATAATGAAAACCTATGTATATGTCTTCCATATGTTTAGAAATTATCGAAACTAATTTAACCAATGATAATGAATTAAGTTACATAAAATTCAACACAATTGTTAAAAATTTATTTTTTGAAAGAAAATATATAATTCCATTTCAACATTTCACTATTAATATATAATAAGAATCTATGGATATTAACAGAAATGAAATATAAATTATATGTAAAATAGAAAATATATTAGAAAACCAAAATAAGTTTCTTATATATTTTTAAAAACACTTATTAATGAAATAACGCAAAAAAATGGTTTTTAAAACAATTTTATTGTAAATACAATTTACATTTAAATATCATGAAATGTTTGTAAGAATGATACATATGTAAATAGAAGAAAATAGTGGCAGAAATAAATTAAGAAGAAATCATAATGGATGAGAGATAAAAAATACTCATTTAATAAATTTAATTAAAAAATAAAATATATTTAAAATATTTATTAATTAAATATATAATTTAATTTATCTATAGATTATAAATCCCTAAAAAAAGATAACATGAAAATGGATGGAAAATATTCAAACTGAAATGAAATGGAAAAAGGCATTCCCTTTATGAACACAATTTGTTCCCATATAAAAATAAATTAGAGGCTAAATGGTAATAAGAAATTTAAAACCAAAAAATAACAATATGATAAGTGAATGTAGTAACTGAATATAAATTCCATACATATTATCCCAATATAATCATACGAATTGATAATATCCTGTTAAAAAAAGATTTGGGTGAGAAACCGTTACTTTTACACACAACTACCATGAATGTTATTTAACCTCCGGTATAATAAACATAAACATATTAATCACATATTTTATAACCATCGACATATCCATTACCATTATTAATATTTAGTTATATTTAGTTATATCATATATATTTGTTATTTATATTTAATTATCAAAATTGAATGTTATTAGATTTTATAGTCTCATCTATGTTATGGTATAATGATTTATATTCATATTATTTGATAAAAACTTCAAAATAATAAGGCTTTTAATAATATAGTAATAATAGAATTTAAATGTCTTATATAGGAAACATTTAATTTTATGGAAGTTACATCTATGGTTTGTAATAATGGAATTCATATTGGGAGTGATACATGTAATTTGCCGAAAATAAGAAGTCACCTTATAATGACCATTCATCCTTCTGTCCCGATTATTGTACCATAATAATTAAATAAATTATTCATTAATATCATATATTACCATCCATTATGTTTTTATACTCAGAAATTATAGAATTAGGAAGATAGAGGAGCACCATTCGTATCAGTGGTTGAACCAACCAACACAATAATAAGTCCTACAAATTAATGTGTACGAGTATAAAGTTATAGTAGTAATATAAATTTCATTAAAATATAATGAACTATAAATTAAATAATTAGAGTATATAATTATATTATAAAAGAGTGTATAAAACAATTTAATTGAAAAAGATAGATTAAAACAAGATAGATACGTAATAGGAATCACCTCTTTATATAATAGGTTCTATTGGAATAATTGATTTTTGCATCTTCCATGAAAAAAAGATAAAAAATGCATAATAATAATTTTTGAGATGAGAATTAGGAATATATTAAATATGAAATTGAATAAAAAAAATTCTGTGGGTATTAGAGGGGGAGATTTATAGGAGAGTTTGATTGGAATTTCCATAAACAAACATTCCATAATGTGTAAGGAAAGATATTTTAAAAGGAAGATATATTTGAAGTGGAAAAATTATATATTTTTGTCCTTAAGCCCATAACATTATTTATAGATGTTTTTTGAGATATTTTAATCTATTACCACTAAATTGAACATTTTTTCCTCATTAAACCTACAGAGTGATATTTTTTCCCACGATAACTTATTATTAACCAAGAAATTTTGTTAAAATTTCTAACGCATTTTAACATGTTGATTACGTATATTAATCATGTCATATTATATTAAATTTCTCAAATTTATAAAAATTCATTTTAACATTAAAATTCATACTACAAAAAAAATATTTATTTAGAAAAAGCATCCTTTTAAATATTAATTGATTTTATTCTAATTTCTAATTAGTTATTAATTATTCCATTGATATTTGTTAATTTAATATATATATATATATATATATAATTTAATTAAATATTATATTCTAATAACAAGAAATTTATCCATTAAATAAAAAACGTACAATCCGTGGTAAAAATTGGGTTTTTAAATAAGAAATATTTTATTAACCATGAATCGTTAATTGTTTATTAATTATAATTTTTTAGTTTTTAATTATAGGTTTTTTAATATTTCTCTAATAAATCCTTGAATTTTTTAAGTCTTTTTCATTATAATTATTCTCCTAAAGTAAAAAAGTATCTTGAAAAAACACATTATATACCCAAAAATTTAAAAATAATAAATATTTTTAAAATTAAATTTGTATATTTTATATTATTGTAAAATTGTTTAAGGAATATTGGATAGTATATTTGATATACAATACCCATTTCTAATTATAATATATTCAATATAACTATTTGTAACATGTATACCCAATGACTATATATCCACTTCCCAAATAACAAAAGACCATACTATGGTTATATTTACCTTTTTCACCCTTGTATATAACCTCAATTGTTTCTCTAAGATTTATTTAATCCCTTTCCTTAATTCAATCCCGATTATTCATATAATTTTTCTACTAAATTTCCTTTTTTCAATAGGTTCAATTAGTTTTATGATGATCATGGGTAACCATGAAGATGAATGTTTTTAATTAATATTTTTTTATTTTATATTTTTTTATTCCTCTTGTAATTTTCATAATGAAGTTTCACAAAATTTTCATACAATTTATTAATGTTTACATTGTATTGTAATATTTTATCTAAAACATATATATATATATATATATCATGGTTTTATTTCACTATTATATGATAACGAACCTATTTAGCATGTTATAGGAATACAAAATGTAGATTGATATACTATACCTTATTAAAATAAATTTTACCCTTTAAATCTCATTACTCAAAAAAACAAATGTTCTTATCTTGATCCCATTACTTATTATGGATTTCATGCTTATTCCCCAAACATTTAATTCCTACAGATCACATTAACTAGGAGGGTAGTCTTATTTAATAGTAATTTATCTCTCTAATCCCTTATATTTACTTGTTATTCCTCATAAGAGAGATCATTTTAAATTTTTACAACCTCTTATTCAATACATGTGATGGATCAGGTTTTTACTTCCATAAAAGTGACACATGGAACATATCATTCACATGTGAGTGGTTTCATGAATACTCTAGGTCAGCTGTTGTCCCCAAGTGATCAATGATTTTTAATTGTTTTACATATCAATGTATTAAATTACCCAGAATATGGAATCTCATGACCCTCTTCTATAGTGATATTAATAGGAATACCTTATCTCCAAATTGATATATTTAATGTTACCAAGGATTATCAATTTATCATTTCTATTGAATTTATGATACATTAATATGTTGAAAAATAGTCAAAATCTTATTTAAATTTTTTTAGAAATTTCTGATTCTAACAGATTCCACTCCCCAATTTCATCCTAATAGGTAGATTTTATGTACGTATTACTTATAAAATAATCATATGAAAGTATTTTAGTGATATAATTGAAATGATTGTTGTATGAGAACTCTACCATATAAAGATACTTATCCCAATCACCTTTCAAATAAATTAAATAGTTTATTACCATATCTACCATATTTTGAATTTTCTTTTCCGATTTACCATGAGTTTTAGGATGATAAGTCTTACTAATGATCTTCTTTTTTTTAAGAAAATTTGACGACTTTATAAAAAATTAAAATTAAACTACGAATCTCAATAAGATATAATTAAAATCAGTAATCTATTCATCATTTCCACTCCATTATATATAACATGGAATTTTTTCAAGTGATAAATATTCTCAAATATAATTGAAGTGCACCATATTAGTAAGGTTATAAACCCTAAATCAAATAATAACTTATCCTTTATAAGTCTTTGTAATTCGTATGAGGAAATCAAATGTATTTTTCTCCCATTTCCATACTGATATGGGTAATGGTTGTATCATCACATTTGACTTCTCCCTTTTACCCTTGGATTTTATGAAAACCAAGCATTGAGATGTATACTTCCTAATATATCTCTTTATATATTCACTAAAAAAGTGCCTTTGATATCCTAATACATGATTGTATTTCTAGGATTGAAGGAAAAAGATGATTTATTAGAATCATCCAACATATCCTATTTAAATTATGGTATTAAAAGGGGGTATATGTATTTCTTAAAACTTATAATACCATTTTTTCAAGTCTGAACTCAAGTATATTTTTATACCTTTTATATATCTATGAATCCTCTTTATCAAACTCCTTGGTCATTAAATATATGGATGGTTCATAATTTATTTTCGAAAATATTTTTTCTCCATTGGCCTAATGATTTCTAGGTATATAGTTTATAAATCCCTAAGTATTGATTCTCTCAAAAAAAATTCATGGATATGGTAGAATTTTTCTTTCAATTTTGAGCATAATCCAACTTATTCCCCTTTAAAATTTAGTAATGGATTGAGTAATCATAGTCCTTAATAGAATCCAACAACACATATGGTTCATCTTCAACTCCCTCTCTGTGAATATATAATTTAATATCTTGGGATCAATATATATAAAACACTCCTCACCATAGAAATAACACCTTTATATCTATAATGAAATCATATATACTACTAGCTACAAATAATAAATATATTAATTTTTAACGTAGAGCATTAACGGAAAAAATTCATAAGATACCACGCTGTAATTTTTTATAAGGATCCACCCAACCCCATTATTTTGTTGACTCTATTTATATCATAAACCCTTCTCTACTTTGTGGTAATATATGTAATGGTAAAGAGGCTAACTATCACTTAATATCCTCAAAATCGAATTTGTTTTCTTCTATATAGAGGAACTTCACTCCCTTTTAAGTTAACATAATTTGTGGATATGAAAATAATTAGTAATTTTACATTGAGTGTCAAATTTATATTCATAATAATAGGAAATTTTGGATCTGCATTAGATTGTTTGGTTTTTTCCATTATTAGATATCTTATATCATTAAAGGATCCATAGATATACCTACTCTTGTGATTACATAACCCATGAATTTTACATTCTATTAACAGAATTCACACTTTCTAAATCTGCAAAATAGTTTATCTTTCTTTTGGTTATTCAACATGTTCTTTAAAGTTTATTCATATTTATCCATTACCATGTAATATATGATAATATCATATAGAAATACTATAATAAATTTATTGAGGTAATCCTTAAAGACTATATTTCTCAAATCCATGAACATTTTAGGGTATTTTTACAAATGATATGAATAACATTGAAAATATTGTGTTTATATATTGTAAAGAATGTTATTTTAGGTATATCCTCTAATTTTACACATAATTTATATTATAAAAATCATATGTATATATTTGATAAGAATTTACCCCCAATAATTAGATCAATAAATAAATAAATATGGGGTGTGTGATACTTTTTTATGGTCATGATATTTTTATGATCATGATAATGAATACAAAGATGCATTGATAAATTCTTATTTTTCTAAATAGGGTCGGTTCTCATCATTATGATTCACATGTGTATATAAATATATTTTCAAATTATTTGGTAGTTTCTTTTATAATTATAATAAGAAAATAAGGGTTATTCTATAATGAGTCTTTGATATTAGAGTAACACCACATATGAGTTCAATAGAAAACTCAACCTCACTATCTATGATAAGACCAAATAAATATTTAGAAAATACATCAGTATATTCCCACACAATGGAAATACCTTCAATATTAATATTATACTCATCCATTTGAGCTAAATATCCCCCCTCCAAGATTGGTAATTAAGATTCGTATAAAGGAAGTATCTTACATAGTTATTTTAGAGTCATTATTTCACTAGAATATAGTCATTGTTTGATTTGGAATATGAAATTTTATTTCACTATCTGTAAAATTGATATAGGTTCCTTGTAGAGAGATCCAATACGTTCAAAAAAACATAAAATTCATCCAAATGGATAATCACAATAGTTCTAGGAAGTACATTCCCACAAACCATGATCAAATGGGTTTTTTACACTTGAAATAAAATCAAAATAAAACTACATATTTTCATTTAAAATTATATATCTAATTATTGGGGTAGATATTGATTGATTTTATACATATTCCATGATATAAGGAGTGGGTATAATCATAATCAAATTATACACATTCAATTATATAGTGGACAACAAGTTTAAATTTTACCACTTCTTTTTTATAAATCACTTTAGTAATAATGATTTAAAAATATATTCATTTATCCCATTTATTTTTATGTTATTTATATAGTTTATCCTCTTTAACATTTAGGTTAATGATTTTTTTAATGTTTAATAACCTTATAATTTAATAATGGAAGTGTTGGTAATGAATTTGGTGGACCTCCATCTCTCCCATTATGTTTTAAAACCTCTTCATATATCATCAATATTCTTTATTCCAAAGGGCCTTCTTTTCCACACTTCAAACTTATTCATGTTCCTTTTATGAAATCCCACTAATGATTATTCCCAGACATTCATCATTGAGGTAAATGAATATTATTTCTATCATGTGTTTCATAATTTTCATATCAATAAAAATTCATTTTATTCTTATTTCAGATAGACCCACATGAATAGTGAGAGTCTCCAATTTATATATTTAACATTATATTACATCGAAAAATTTATTCATATCTATTGAAACCCTTTATAGTTAACTCTTTTAGAAAAGATGGTTTTAATATAATAAATATTTAATTTATTTTTGTGTAATGGATAATGATAAAACCAGAGGGGTAAATTTCATGTCTCGTGATGTTAGATTCATTAGTGCCAATGGACCCATCCTACTTTATCTTTATCTCATGGTATTATCCATCTTTTTCAATTCAAGGGTTTCAGGGAAGATATTTTTAAAAAAATATTTTGTTTAAATCATCCAACTCAATGAGAGAAATTTGTTTCCCTTACAACAATATATTAATTGGTTCTAATATTGATCTGTTTCGACTTCCAAATGATAAATATCTAGGACTACCTTTTATTTATCTAAATTATAATAAATGGAAAATATTTTATTTCTATTTTCTAATCCATTTCCCTATAATCAATTTATTAGATGACCCATTAAATGATGGTGATTATTTCTCTATGAATGAATCAATAGAGAGTTATCCTTGATGGTCCATATTAGGTAGTATTAAATGGTTCTTGATATAATTCACAACATGAGATATATGGATGAGAATTTACATCCAATTTTTAACTTCATCTCAAATTCTTTTTTCTTTCATATTGGGATAATCATTCCATTTCCCATTTCAGTTTGTGTTTACTCATATTCTCCTAGTTCTATCCTTTCTCTTAAACCAAAAATATTAATATTAATAAGAATCATTAATAAAAAGTCTAATTAATATTATGTCAAAGAAATTCAAGCCAAATATATCCTTACTAATGATACCTTCATTTCAACAAATAAAAATTGACGATAATATAATATAAATTTTAGTATATAATGGAATTTTTTTAAGGTTTACACACTTATTTTTTATAATCTAATCCATAAATTAACAAAACTATACTCTAAAACAATATTATATTATCCAACCATAACATAGATATATAATACATCATTATATATTAATATAAATTAAATCCCATGATAAATAATACCCATAGAAGCTATTCGGTTAGTGTATTTTGATATAAGATACAAAACTATCATATTTTGCATCTATTCTTAAAAATATCACTCAAAAGTTTTCCACACATTATACTATTCTATATATATCTTATATATACTCTTATTCTTTTCTTGGGGGAAGACATCATAATGAAATTAAAAGATCAAATGCTCGTTGAGGGGTAAAACATAATATATATCAAATAAATAAACATAGATGACCAAAAATTGGATCACAAGTGATAATTAGAGGAAAATATGGGTAAGATATTATAATAATAATAACAAACTCTAATGAAATAGTAAAAATGGATCATAACATAAATATGAGACAAAAAATATTTTTGTATCATGGCATAGATATGTGAAACTTGTATAGGAATCAGAAATTATATCTTATAATACGCCTCGCTGCCTATACCATCATCAAAAAGTATCCATACATGTTCCCTAATATATTGGACTAGGATGTCCTCACATATCATATAAGATTTCATATAAAGATATATAAAAGATCAAATAATATATTTAGGGCTATAAAATTCTAGTAACACACATCACAAATTGAAAAACCATATATATGGGTTCCACATGATCACAAATTCATCATAACACATTAAACCCTTGATAATGACGTGGATTTAATAAAAATAATCTTAATTCATTTAAACAAATCATACAATGAAATTAATTAGATTATTCCCTTAAAAAATATTTTTGGTAAAATATCCCAAGTAAATGAAGAATAAGATATTTTCAAAATTATTAATATTTGTGAATTAAATATTAATTTTACTTTAAAAGGGTTGCTATGTTCGATAGCGTACCCGATATGAAACAACGTGTTTCTTTGGAATCTTACGTTGCAAAATAATAATATAATATTATTATTTCAAATTGTAGTTAACTACTAGCCATTTTATTGGTAGGAATGAATGAAACTAACTATAATATGATTATAAATTATTGTTAAATGTATTTACATTTATCCAATAAAAAGTTTGAGCCTTAAAATATGAATTAATCTAATTTTAAGAATAATTTACATTAAAAGGCCGATTTACCGCCTTTTAATGGACAACACTATTTAAATATAGTATTGGTCACTTTAATACTTTCTAATTGACCAAATATATTCCTTCTTTATAATGGGGACATCAAATTTTACTTTGAGTAACTTTTTTGTATTTTTCTGATGAAGTTCATTTTTTAATGTATAATGAAAAATACTGTATTTTAATTCAAAAGTGTTTTTTAATATAATTTATTTATATGGTTAGACTATCTTTTTAGTTGGTTTTAAAGTGAAATTGAAATATATTTTTAAAATTTAATCCAATATTGGTCATTGGAATTAATTTCACTTTGAAATTGGACATAAACAAGTATCAATCTTTTGACAGTTCTTATTTCTAAAAAACACACTATTTGTTTTAACAATGGGAATTAATTTTTAAATTAATTAATTCCTCATCAATGTTTTTAATTTGGAAAAATGGATATCAATTTTGAATTCAGAATATCAGATAACGCTTAGGCTGAATTTTTGTTATTTTTCTGAAAAACTTCAATTTTTGATGAACAGTGACACCACTTAGTGGTAGTTATAAAACTGACTTTTTCATTTAAATGAAATTTTACCACTTCTGTGAATTGAATTTCCAAAATCCCGTAAACATTTTTGTTATCAAAAATTAAAATTTGGTTCATTAAGATGAAAATATTTTTTGTGAATAGTAACTTTTGACTTTTATTTACCGCGGTTAAAGAAAAATAGGGTAATTTAAGGTTAAAAGAATATTATAATAATTAAAAATTACATTAACACTTGTCTTAACCTTATTTTTTGAGTAGTGGCCGACCATGGCCATCCTGGGGTCTATTTTGGGACCCCATGGAGCCACATATGGAAGATAATGACACTTTAGATTAATTAATTTAATGTAAAGAAAAAATTGACAATAACAAATCTCCTTTAGTAAATTAATTTTCATATGGTATTATATAAGCCATATATTAGACTATAAATATTAATTCGAAAGACAAAAACATTTACTAAATGATATTGTTTTTTTATAATATTTAGACCTCGAATAAATTAAAATTTTTTTGTCACAATAATGATGCAGTATTTACCACATTAATAAATGATTTAAATTCATAAGATTATAATGATTACAATATTATCCAAAAAATGTCCAATTATGATTGGATGATTTTATTTCTACCATGAGTCATCTTATCTTCGACTATAATGATTTTTGGACCATTAGAAACCGAATATCATTATATTATAAAATAATGTTTTCACACTTTTCTAAAGAGCCCCTCCTCACCCTTATTAAAGGATACCACTTCAAACCAATTCCTCACACCTCTAAAGCCATTTGGCTAGTCCAAAATCTTCCAAATTAATCTCCCTAAATCCCTATCCTCCTACTATAATCCTCACCTTAGGCAGAAGACACTTTAAGAATTCATTTGGTTCAAACCAAATAAAGTTACCCAAATTAAAGGTAAATGTTTCTCTTAAATTGTTTTCTTTTATTTTACATATCCAACCCATAAACTCTTTTTATTCCGTTCCTTTTTATAAACATCAGTATACTCAATATAATAGGATGTTGTTATGATATGTATTCTAACTACACTTACACACACCTCCATCTAAAGGATGAAGAACAAAATGTTTCGGTGGATGGAAAACTAAGGCCTCACGAAACGATGATTGTTCAATTACATCCTCCCACTTCTCATAGTGGTCATTATGATGGAACTGTATTTATATATGATATATATTATGTTTATGATTTCCTAATGCATCTTTACATCCCATTTATAGCATACCTTTAAGGTTTATATAGTGGGAAAATACGATAATCTCATTTGAGGAAGTGCGAACTACAACCCCCTCAAAGTGATTTGATTCGTTAATGTCTTATGTGGGATGTATAATGGATGGAGTTAATGATATTATATATGATATTGTACTGGAATTAAAATATAACTATGTATCATTATGTTTTTTTCATTAAAATAATAAATAGAAATGAAAGTAGAGTTCATGCATACGTACGGCTTACCGTCTCCATGAACGGTGCATTTCATTTCTTACATCTCAATGTTATTTACTATTATAAAAACATGTATATACTGGATATATATGATATATATCATATCTAAATCATAAATATAATTCTATATATAATGTTCCTTTGACCACATGGACAACTTGTAAATATAAGGTGTTCATTTTTACTGAAGTAACAAATATCGACAAAATGGATGTGATTAACTTAAATGATTGCATAATGTTTATAACATGGTTATAAATGAAATGAAAGGAATGATAATCATGAAAAAGGTTCTTAAGAAAGTAGAAATTAACATTAGTTTATTATTCATGAGATTAAATAATTATTTAGTTAATTTGGATGCAAGGTAAGGTAATGTCTTAACCCAATTTCTGTTCTTTGGGTTAATCTCCAACTTTCAAATTATGTTATGCTATGATTATGTCCTATCTTGTATTTATACTTTCTTTTTGTGTACATATAGTGAATACATATAATAGATATATTTTATTTAAAAAATTATCATTTTATGGGACTTCATCTCAATCTCTCCTTTCATTGAGGCATTTTTAGTTTTATATACAACTTTATTTTATACCTTTTATAAACCACATTCGCTTTTCATTTTATTAAAAATGAATATTTTCATACAAATCATTTTACTAAATGAAAAAATGGAATGTTTTTTTAACTTAAGCGGTTACAACGACCTTTCCACCACCACGAGTATTATTTGATCTTTGGCTTCCGTAACAATCCGAAATGTTTTTAAAAGAAAAAATAAAAACCATATACTCTTTTTATGTATTTCAGTATTGAAAATGATTTTGAAAATGGATTTATTATTTAAATATGTTGAAATGATATTTTATTATTGCAATATGGATATTTTATCTTTCCTTTATGCTTATGTTATTTGTTATGATAATGTTATGGTTCTTGGGCATTGTTTAACTATAGGGGTGGTTCCGTGATAAACCTAGGGCGGGTGAGCCAAAGATAGATCTCCACTGCATTGGGTAAAATGATGAAGGTAAACGTGAATGTTTCTCCTAATAAATTTAAGGAATATACTATCATGGGTATTACAAAGTAACTCCTTATGTAGCTGAGATAGCTATAATGTATGTATGATATGGACGCCATAAGTTAACTTTATGATTAATGATTTCTATATGTCTTTCATAAATCTTATGATATCATGAGGTAAGTAAAATAGTTCATATTTTGTATTTATTTATGAAAAAATGTTTTCATTCTTTGTTTTATAACCCTTAATGAGTTTTTTATGCTCATCCCAAGTTTTGAAATGTTTTCACATGACATAAAGATGAATAAGGTCAAGGATGGGATCAAGGAAAAGTCCTTTTGTCTAAAACATGGAACTAGGCATGACTCTTTTTTTTCAGGAGTTTTTATTTTATGAAAAAAATGGAAACTATGTAGATATGTCTACTTTTCAATATTTTGAGATGTAGTAGTTATGTCCTAATTCTCTAAAACCCTAAACATGAAAAGATCCTCAATGTGAATTATTCATTTAATTCAATATTATGTAATGTTTTAGGTCAGGTCATTAAAAGAGGAGCCCTTGAAGTTAATACATTATGGGATTCCAGGTCAGCACACCATTACATACCCAAAAACAAGGTAATAATTATGTATTTAATAAAAAACATAGTAAAATTAATCTTATATATTGACACATAATATATTTCATATAAGTATGATTCGATAAAAAACTAATTTTTCCATAAGAACTCACAGAATGTAAACAACAAAAACTAACATAAAGAATGAAAACATCACCTAAATCTAAACACAAAAAAAATATTCAAATGAATTCCAACACTAACATTAACCAAGATATGATTCTTGACCACTAAATCATTGGGAATTATTTTCATATAAGGAATAGAATAATAAAAATCATAAAATCAATAATATTCAGTAAATGGAGAGAAGACTTCCATGACCTTAAAAAATAGACAATTTTAAATAGAACCAAAACCACTCTAAATCATAAATATCCCCATATACTAAGGTCCATCTAATATATTTAATAATTAATTAGTTTTAAAAGGACTACCAACTACTATCCCAATAATCCAAATTCTTGTTATCCCAGCCTAATGAAATATTGCTTTTAATTCTTAGGAAACTTATTAGATATCCATATATTTATTATATATATTCTCATGATGAATTAACATAAAAAAACCAATACTCTTGACCTAGGTACTATATAATATGACCACACAAAACCACTCATCTCAAATATTATTATGTCATATAATACTAATCCTTTAATTATGTGATCATGTATTCAAATATTTGATAAATGTTAAAAAAATATTTTATACTAAAACAATTTCGGTATGGAGAAAAAAACTCATACAAACACTAAAAATATCTTACAACAGAACATTAATATCTCTCTATCTTGATCAATGATAGATTTACCCTTCATATCCTAGAATCTAAAACTCTCAACTATGTCGATTAAAAAGAAAACAATGGCCTCATCTAAGTAAAAATAATCAAACATAATTAATGGAAACATATTTTGTTTGTGGAAAAAGGAATAAAATTAAATTATGCTCAAAGAGAAATTGATCAATATAAACATAATAATGAATTCTTAATAAAATGATATAAAAAATCTATCTATGAAATTTTATAATTTTATAATTTGTTTCATCACAAAACTATACTCAAATTGGCTATAATAAAAATAATTTTTGGATGTTTCTAGCTATCATAGTATTGCATACACATTCACATGATAATGTAGAATTTGAGTTTAGAGGTAATTTTAAAACCCTTATAATATGAAAATTAAAGTATATTTATTGTAATATTTTTCAATAATTGAAATTTTATAAATAAAAATAATTAAATTTAAAATTATAATTAAGAGGAATAGAAAATTATTTTCTTCTAACAATGAATTCAATACTGGTGAGATTTCATTTTATTAAATGAAAGGTTCAAAATAGCATGAAAACATGTTATCATAAAAATTATAAAACATAAACAATGATTGAATAAAAAATCAAACCATATCATGAGAATATATATTTTAGAAATCATATATATAACTGATATCAATAACAAATATTCAAAAATATAAAAATCATAAATCTATAAGAATAAATGAAATCAAATATATTGTGATAATCAATATAATAAAATATTATGTTTATAATAGAAAACAAAAAATCAGATTAAAAATTAATGAATAATATTCAAATAGAATTCACAATGAGCGTAACAATATAAACAATTTTTTTGGATTTACCGAAATTTTTTGATACCAGGATTATTTCTTTGAATAATGATTAATCAAATAAAATATAGATTCCACCCACACCGGTTGAAAAATAAGATAATAAAGAATAAAACATAATTTCTAATTATTTGATTTTTTTAATTTGATGTGCATCAATATGGAAGAGAAGTCATGGATTCCACTAATTAAAGAAGAAAAATATTATAACAGATATATATATATAAATATAAATATATGTATGACTTACGAAAATAATAAATTATAAAGAAGTTATCGGAATTTTGATTTTATGAAAAAATATGATAACGAGCTAGGTTTCAACTAGAGAGATCAAAAAATACTCACAAAATCAATTTACATACAATAGAATATAATGATAGCCAAAGGAGTTATGTAGAAGGAATGAAGAATAAATTATAGAAAGGAAATCATTAATTATACCCCCATACCTGGTCGCAATCACACCTCTATTGATGATGAACCTCAATATACGACAATCATTTACCCCCTTTGTTTAAACATCCTCTATTATCCTACTGATTTTTCAAAAACCAACAAATAACATTCATATATTCAAGGAAGATAGTCTCTTAATTCATTACAAGGTATGGAATAAAATCTGGAAGATCAAGGTGGGCACTAAAAACCGATGATGAGGTCAAACTAAATTATATTTCTCTGTGTATGTATTTTATTCTTCTCTAGAAAATATGAATATATCATTACAACTCTTCTTTAAAATTTTCATCAATACATTGAATAATATTATAGGTATTAATTTCCCTCCCTCAATTATCGTTATCATAATGAACAGGGAACCAAAATATACTCAGTATACTAGAAAATAATGGAGAAGCATATCATAATATTATGAAAACATCTTGAGTCACCGATTGAAGGATGTGATGGATAGGAACAATATAAAATCAGTCTAATTAATTTCATTGGAAGGTCACATGGAACACATGAATTATAAATAATGTCTAAGAAATATGTATGAATAGTTTTTCCCAGGGAATAATAACATCAATAAAAATAATGCATGGTATGTACAGGGACTCAGTCAGATATGTTGGGGGTTCATGGTTAAATTTATTAAATGAAATGATCATATAAGGGTGCAAACCTTAATATAATCTAGAAACAATAATATGAGTGTATAGATAATGGAGTATTACTAGTGATATAATGAAAATTCAAAATAAAAAGGAATCCCAACCACTACAAAATAAAAAATAAAAAATAAAAAAAATTAAACTTAACTAAATCATGAACATAAAACCCAATATTTCAGAACGGCGACATGTAATTTCAATCTGTCACCACAAAAAAAATTAATATATAATATGATCAATATGAATTTATTTATGTGCCTACAACTATTGCAATTGGTTGGATGAGAGTGGTGAACTAGATATATTTCCACTAAGGTTGAATAGTGATGATGAGGTCTTTCATTTCAATGAACATAATTCATAAAAATATACTTGGGAATAAGTATTTTGAAAAAAAATAGTTTCAATCACGTATGTCATTATAATCATAGATGAAAATGATCATCATGGAATAATTCGATATTTTTCATACATATTGTGTTTTAGGAATCATAATATATACATAGTGAGAACATAGGAAACATGTCACATTTTTACTAAATATAAGGATCTATTATCACAACCTAAATATTGTATGATCTTTTGATGAATGTTATATTTTCATTTTATACAATGGAATCATTGAGGACTATATGGCTGGTATCATAATCCATTTTATGTTAATGATTTCAATACTCAATATTGTGTATGGAAGGATCATTATTAGTTTGATAGTCGATAATCTATTAATACAAAATGTATAATCATACACTATATAAAATATTATAAAGTGTTAAAATATCAAACCACAGTTATGTTCGATGTGTTAAAAGGTTTTTTATAATTCTAAATACCTTTTAGAAAGAAGAAACGTTCCTTTATAGAGTATATGTACAAAAATATTTGTGATAATGATGAATTTAATTTAATGGGGAAAATTCATGAAAAATAATCATGTGAAAAAATTGAAATTTAATAAATTAGAGAAGATTTTCACATAGAATCCATATTCAAGTATTAAAAATGGGAAAATATCAAATGATTTTTTTTTATAAAATATTTCCAAATTACTATCATTAAATTTTTTTCTCTTTTGATCCTATAAACACTATTAAAATACTAATTCAATACTATTTCATGTGATTGAAAAAATTAAATAACGAAAATAAAAAATTATTATAGTCGTTAAAGAGTAACATTTTAATCCTATTTAATGAGTTAATTTCTCTAAAATAATTAAACTCATTATTAAAAATGGTAACTGAATGAATAATGTGTACATACGTTATCAATTTGATTCAATAGTGTCATGTCAGAAATTTAAAAATAGTTATATCTACCGAGTGAAGAAAATCCAAATAAAATATATAATATTAAAAAATAAAGAGAAAAAATTAAAAACCCACGAGGGATGATTTATGGAATTATTTTGAATACACAATTCAGTTGATAAGTTGAATATAGAAAATGATAAAAATAAATAATTTTAGTGAAACAAAATATATCAGATCATGGAAATATTTTTGTTAATAATTTTGAAGAATAGAAAAAAATTTGACATATAAAATATAAAACAAATTATAGAATAATGATAATAAAAAATAGAAAACATCAGACTTATTTCATATTATATAGATTAGAAACATTATATATCAAATTAAAAGGAAAAAATGAAAATCTTTTAATAATTTCTCAAAATAATTTTTCAAAATGAAAATCTAGAAAGGGCTATAGATTTAGCTATGTAGTCCTATAAAAACACATTCTACTACATGTCCTCTATTTTTCTCAGTCTGAATTGAATAGACTTTATTGTGAGTATATCCTTATCAATCCATATACCAAGAAACTATTTTCAATATCAATTAAATCTCTATAAACTCCCATCTTTCTCTTGTAAATTGAGATCTCTATATTTTACCAAAACTAATCTATAGTACATCTTTAGAATAGCTAATCCATGTCACGGCATCACATATTCTATTCACATAATCCTTGTATGTCATCTTGAAGTAATTTTTGTAGTAAAAAGTGTCATCCTTCATTAATTGCATTAAATAATAAAAACTCCTCTATATATTTACTTTTCATAGGCAAAACATTTGACTCAATATATTAAAAAATTTAACCATTTTTCCTTATCATTAAAAAATCCATACAGCTGAATTATTTTACTTTTATCATGGTGTACAACAAATCCTCTCTTAGTCAAGGACTTTAAATTGCATAAATGAATCCAAATGTAGATTAAAATCAGTTTGTGTGTAAATTTCTTTGTTGTGAAACAAATTAGACAAACAACACTAATTATGTCCTCTAGACTTATATTTAAAAGTTTCATCCATTGTAAAAAAATTCATGTATAGGAGAAAGAAATTTATCATTGAATATTAGTGTCCATATCCATTAATAAATTTATTAATCACATAAATGGAACTCAAATATGTGGAATAAATCTAGAGTTATTATAAAATATTATAGTTTTAAATCAATGCTTAAATTTGTAGGGTTTTTGAAGATTACTGAAAAGGATTTGAATTTTAATATTATATAACAAATCATAAAATTAAATCACATTATCTAGGGAGGTATATGGGAAATTGAATGACCTATCTAAATAGAAGGATGATCAGATATTTTAGTATATCACACTCAGAGGAGAATACGACTTAACTTTTTCCTTATGTATAAGAATGTCATAGAAATAAATATTAATGTGCATCTCGTAGAACATAAAACAACCTATCCTAAGATTCACTCAAAGTTGATCTAGAAAACATCAATCTAAAAATAAAATTTAAATCCTATTAAATACAATTAGTCAAATTCATGTTAATACTTTATTTTCAAAATAGTTTTTAATTATCCAAAAATGAAATTGGAAACAAGATTTCCCATTTGATATTTTACAAAATATGGTAATTAAATTTAATTATTCCCCAAAAATTAATGAACATTATATTTAAACCATTTTTTGTTTTAATTTTAATCCAAAAAACTTTTTATTCAAGGAAAATTAAAATTTAGGAATAAAATTACTTCATTAGTTTTATTTTATGACAATTATATTTTTAATAATATTTTATACAAAATATAACATCAAATATCAAAAATAATTATCATTCAACAACAAAAATATAATTTTTATCACTAAAATGAAATGAATTTCATGTTTTGACAATAAATTCCTATAACACAAAATATTAGAATTAAATTCCATTTTTAGAAATATATTGATACAAAATGAATATATATATATATATATATATATCAATAAATTCAATATTATATCACAAGGGGTAAAAAATATTTTGGAGGTATCAATGAATGATGTGGAGGATAGTTTAGTAATAAAAAATAAAAATGAAAACGTTTCTAATATATTAAAAAAAGTGTTCCACAATAGATATAGTGATACTAAAAAGAAGTGATCGAGAATTTAGAAAAGTAAATATTGAAAAATGGATAGAAGATTTCTTTTGGAATCATTATAAGACATAGAGAATAAGAGTCAAACACACATCTATGATATTTATTTATTCTAATTCTTTTATTCAGTTAATGTTTCTCACTAAATTCTTATTATAATGAATTGAAAAGTATACATTTTTTATATAAATAAGTAGATTGGTTTTCAAAAAATTCACTAAAAAATTATGGAATCATCTGCCATTCCTCATATTTCTTCACATCATATTCATATTATAATTTAATATTAGATCAATGAAACTGAATAAATCTGTGATTGTAGATATTCAATCCATGTAGTTGAAGTATGACATTATAACTTGATAGATGTTCACTAAATCATAACTGAATGTAAATATTCATTGCTCCAAAAGAGAATTTCATGAAACCCTATATAGGATTATGTTCTCATTAAGACTTTCTAATTAACTTTATGGGGTTCTCAAAACCATAGTGATTATGGAAACTCTAATTTATATTTTAAATTAATAGAATGAATAAATTTTATTATTCGAGTATGAATTCACCACTTCTCATCAAATGAACCATCAATATCATATTCATGTAACCAATATAACATTTTTCTTATCATAATTATAGTGAATCTATGCATACCTATCAACCCTATCCCATTAATCATTTTGGAATAAAAAAATAAAATATATATGTGTGTGGGTGATTTAGATGAATAAAAATGATTTCCCCTTATATAGAAGAACTATAAATAATCTAATTTAATAATATACAATACTTGTAAATATTAATGCGTATTATTAAATTACAAATATATAATTATACACTAAGAAATTGAGACAACCAAGAAATAACATTCATATAAAATAATGCATTACTAAATAATATCTATTTAATTGCATAAAAATAATGAACCAAAACCTATAGGTTCAGTTACATCAGTGATATATAACCATCTATTTCATATAAAATATTAATATCTCACACAAAAATGGTTTACAAAAGATAAATTTATAGATATTTCATTCATAATACTCATCTATATTCATGGAAATGGAAACATAAGACATGTGTGACTTCATACGCTCAGTAAGGGGTAAAGTATAATATATATCAAACTAATTAGTATAAATGACCTTAAAGAGGATCATAACTGAGAAAGATGTGAACAAGTGTGTCTAAGATCATAATAATCAAATAATACCCAAATAAGTAATAATCATTGATATTAAAAGGAGTCATAACATAAATAAAATAAATAACATAGGTACGTATCAGGACATAAAAATGAGTAACATGCATAATCATAGAAAAAATATATTATATAAAGGCCCACTTATAAGTCATTGGTCTCATAGTGTATGCACATTTACCATCACAATGTAGATCTTGATAACATCAAATTTTCCAAAATATAATATATCATGAGATATAAAACTATACACAATTCATTGGATGGATATATAATTTTAGTTTCACCCTTCACATAATGAAAACCTATGTATATGTCTTCCATATGTTTAGAAATTATCGAAACTAATTTAACCAATGATAATGAATTAAGTTACATAAAATTCAACACAATTGTTAAAAATTTATTTTTTGAAAGAAAATATATAATTCCATTTCAACATTTCACTATTTATATATAATAAGAATCTATGGATATTAACAGAAATGAAATATAAATTATATGTAAAATAGAAAATATTTTAGAAAACCAAAATAAGTTTCTTATATATTTTTAAAAGCACTTATTAATGAAATAACACAAAAAAATGGTTTTTAAAACAATTTTATTGTAAATACAATTTACATTTAAATATCATGAAATGTTTGTAAGAATGATTCATATGTAAATAGAAGAAAATAGTGGCAGAAATAAATTAAGAAGAAAGCATAATGGATGAGAGATAAAAAATACTCATTTAATAAATTTAATTAAAAAATAAAATATATTTAAAATATTTATTAATTAAATATATAATTTAATTTATCTATAGATAATAAATCCCTAAAAAAATAAAACATTAAAATGGATGGAAAATATTCAAACTGAAATGAAATGGAAAAAGGCATTCCCTTTATGAACACAATTTTTTCCCATATAAAAATAAATTAGAGGCTAAATGGTAATAAGAAATTTAAAACCAAAAAATAACAATATGATAAGTGAATGTAGTCACTGAATATAAATTCCATACATATTATCCCAATATAATCATAAGAATTGATAATACCCTGTTAAAAAAAGATTTGGGTGAGAACCGTTACTTTTACACATAACTACCATGAATGTTATTTAACCTCCGGTATAATAAACCTAAACATATTAATCACATATTTTATAACCATCGACATATCCATTACCATTATTAATATTTAGTTATATTTAGTTATATCATATATATTTGTTATTTATATTTAATTATCAAAATTGAATGTTATTAGATTTTATAGTCTCATCTACGTTATGGTATAATGATTTATATTCATATTATTTGATAAAAACTTAAAAATAATAAGGCTTTTTAATAATTTAGTAATAATAGAATCTAAATGTCTTATATAGGAAACATTTAATTTTATGGAAGTTACATCTATGGTTTGTAATAATGGAATTCATATTGGGAGTGATACATGTAATTTGCCGAAAATAAGAAGTCACCTTATAATGACCATTCATCCTTCTGTCCCGATTATTGTACCATAATAATTAAATAAATTATTCATTAATATCATATATTACCATCCATTATGTTTTTATACTCAGAAATTATAGAATTAGGAAGATAGAGGAGCACCGTTCGTATCAGTGGTTGAACCAACCAACACAATAATAAGTCCTACAAATTAATGTGTACGAGTATAAAGTTATAGTAGTAATATAAATTTCATTAAAATATAATGAACTGTAAATTAAATAATTAGAGTATATAATTATATTATAAAAGAGTGTATAAAACAATTTAATTGAAAAAGATAGATTAAAACAAGATAGATACGTAATAGGAATCACCTCTTTATATAATAGGTTCTATTGGAATAATTGATTTTTGCATCTTCCATGAAAAAAAGATAAAAAATGCATAATAATAATTTTTGAGATGAGAATTAGGAATATATTAAATATGAAATTGAATAAAAAAAATTCTGTGGGTATTAGAGGGGGAGATTTGTAGGAGAGTTTGATTGGAATTTCCATAAACAAACATTCCATAATGTGTAAGGAAAGATATTTTAAAAGAAAGATATATTTGAAGTGGAAAAATTATATATTTTTGTCCTTAATCCCATAACATTATTTATAGATGTTTTTTGAGATATATTAATCTATTACCACTAAATTTAACATTTTTTACTCATTAAACCTCCAGAGTGATATTTTTTCCCACGATAACTTATTATTAACCAAGAAATTTTGTAAAAATTTCTAACGCATTTTAACATGTTGATTACGTATATTAATCATGTCATATTATATTAAATTTCGCAAATTTATAAAAATTCATTTTAACATTAAAATTCATAACACAAAAAAATATTTATTTAGAAAAAGCATCCTTTTAAATATTAATTGATTTTATTCTTATTTCTAATTAGTTATTAATTATTCCATTGATATTTGTTAATTTAATATATATATATATATATATAATTTAATTAAATATTATATTCTAATAACAAGAAATTTATCCATTAAATAAAAAACGTACAATCCGTGGTAAAAATTAGGTTTTTAAATAAGAAATATTTTATTAACCATGAATCGTTAATTGTTTATTAATTATAATTTTTTAGTTTTTAATTATAGGTTTTTTAATATTTCTCTAATAAATCCTTGATTTTTTTAAGTCTTTTTCATTATAATTATTCTCCTAAAGTAAAAAAGTATCTTGAAAAAACACATTATATACCCAAAATTTTAAAAATAATAAATATTTTTAAAATTAAATTTGTGTATTTTATATTATTGTAAAATTATTTAAGGAATATTGGATATTATATTTGATATACAATACCCACTTCTAATTATAATATATTCAATATAAATATTTGTAACATGTATACCCAATGACTATATATCCACTTCCCAAATAACAAAAGACCATACTATGGTTATATTTACCTTTTTCACCCTTGTATATAACCTCAATTGTTTCTCTAAGATTTATTTAATCCCTTTCCTTAATTCAATCCCAATTATTCATATTATTTTTCTACTACATTTCCTTTTTTCAATAGGTTAAATTAGTTTTATGATGATCATGGGTAACCATGAAGATGACTGTTTTTAATTAATATTTTTTTTATTTTATATTTTTTTATTCCTCTTGTAATTTTCATAATGAAGTTTCACAAAATTTTCATACAATTTATTAATGTTTACATTGTATTGTAATATTTTATCTAA